>OV725078.1:95486901-96818893 GCA_928085145.1 Nezara viridula | reverse complement strand
CTCGTGAAATTTGTGGGGTAATCTATATATATAAAAATGAATGTATGTCTGTCTGTTTGTCCTTTATGCATTACTAAACCATTCATCCGATCGCCATGAAACTTTAGGAAGTCGTTGCGTACACACCCGCGAAGGTTACTGGCATAGTTCATCCGTCCTACGATAATTTTATGTGTAAAGAAAAAAAAAATGTAAATGTTTTTTTTTGTTTAAAGCCGCTATTCCCCGAAAGTTCTTCACCGATTGCTTTGAAAATTTGACACAGCGTTACAATCGAATTCAAGAGTGCTTTTGAACATTTCATTACCATCCGGTCTTTCGTTTCGAAATGGCGGCCGAAAAACGTGTCGCTATAAACTGTAGCGCCAAAACGGCTTTAACGATTTTAACGAAACTTGGCTGAAGTCTTCCCCTTGAAACCCTTTTAATTTATGTGTATAAAATACTTTCCCGAAAACAACATGACAAAATGTTACGATGAATCCAAAATTTTATTTTCCGATAGCTAAAAGGTTTATTTTATTATTTATTTATTATTATTATTTATTTTATTATTTTATTTTATTATTTATTAAAAAGTTTAAGTTTATTTTATAATAAATTATTTTCTCTAATATTACGTTGGAATAAGGTTGTGCCGTTTACTCTAGGGTTTCTTTCATGAGTTTATTAAAATAATAATTATTTAAATATTTTTCACGTAAAGTGACTATAAAACTGTGTTTTCCTCCCAAATATCCGACATAGGAATTGATATGTATTTATCAATGACAAACTTAATGTTTCAGACCTAATATTTACGTATAAAATAAAGAAACCTACTAATTGCTTCAATCAGTTTCATTAAAACGTAAATGTTAGGGCTAGAAACATAAAGTTTGTCACTAACAAATACGCATCAATTTCCATGACAGAAATCTGAGAGAAAAACACAGTTACATAGGATTTACGTTTTCATGTAAATAATTGAAGCGATCAGTAGGTTTCTTTATTTTAAACGTAAATTTTAGTGAAAAACATTAAGTTTGTGACTGATAAATACATATCAATTTCTATGACGGAAATCTGGGAGAAAAATACAGTTACAATTTACGTGAAAATCATTATTTATAAATTTTTATTTTTATAAATAAGATGTTCTTTTAAGTAATTATGCGACTACATCCCATATCACAAAAAAAAAAAAAAAAAAAAAAAAAAAAAAAAAAAAAAAAAAAAAAAAAAAAAAAAAAAAAAATGCTGCAACAATAATTGTGGTCATTTTCCTGCAAAAATGATAAAAAAAAACAGATAATTTTTGGTGATAAGACATCAAATCACCTAATGTTTTAACATAACATGAGGTTCATCTAAATTTTTTCCTAATAAACCTCAACATAATTAATATGGACTTTAAGCTTATTAAACGAGGAAGTTTTTCTGAATGTCAGGTAAATGTAGTACTGTTAAAAGGTGACAAAACAAATTACAAATAATTTCTGACTTTTCTTAAATGGAACTTATCTGTCCGCTGTTTGTTAGTTTGTCCGCTGAGTAATCCTCTTTAAATAGTTTTAACAATGACAAACTCTTTGATATCATAACTTTTAACAATTCATTTCGTAATAAACCTCAATTAGATTAAGACATCAAATCACCCAATGTTTTAACATAACATGAGGTTCATCTAATTTTTTTCCTAATAAACCTCAACATAATTAATATGAACTTTAAGCTTATTAAACAAGGAAAATTTTCTAAATGTGGGTTATCTGTATTATAGTTAGAGGGTGATAAAAAAAAATTGCGAAGAATACAGGATTTTTTTTTTTAAAACAGAACTTAGCTTAGTTTATCCGCCCGGACGTCCTCTTTAAACGGTTTTAATCAGGGCTTGAAACGGGGAAAAATTTATTTTTAAAAAGTTTCATTATCGTTGGAATTTTTACTGTCGATAGTTTATCAGTCCTTTAGGAACTGGAACTCTTGCAGCTTTTCAAGAAAAGGTTTTACAGAACTCGGTTCTTTTCTACTATAAGCACAACAGTCAATGTTTGAAGTGTTTTTGCATTTGGATAAGAATATATCAGAAACTACATATCGGATCTGCATACTGCAAGCAAGGGAAATGTTCAGAATTCATCTTTTCTGTAATGAGCTATTACAAAATTGTATCTTAACGTGACGCCGTGCTAGAGTGCCAAAAAGGGAAAAAGGGAACGAATTTTGTTGAAAATATGGATTAAAATATCTCAGAAACTAATAATTGAACCTGCATACTGTTAGCAAAGGATTTCCTTGCTGTTTCCAGTAACTTGCTGGTTCCGCCTTTCCAAAAACTGTTAAAATGGAAGTTTTTTTTATGGAACTATAACTTTCAACCCCTGGTTTTAACAATGACCAACTCTACTTTTATTTCAAATAAATTTTATCTAGTTTACTGTGAAGCAATTGACAATTAATTAAATTAATTATTTCTATGGTTACAGCTTTATAATTCATTAATAATCTTGCCTTATTTAAAAAAATCGCACTTATTTTCCCTGTTTTCCTGCGGAAAATCGGACCATTGTTTATATAAGTTTTTTTGTAGCTCTTGAGGTCTGCTAACACCCCTTTGAATATTTCCCTCTACTCGGAGGACACCCTTTTTACTTCTACGGCACAACAATAGTTACTGATATAGATAATAGACTACCATAAAAATTTACTTATAAGCGATTTGTGCATGGTTTCATTCTCTTTGTAATGAGCCATTATTAAAAATTTTCTCTTAACGCGACACCGTGTTAGAGTGGCAGAAAGGGGAAATATAGTATCGAAAACCAACAGATAACGAGTTTGGTTGAACATATGGACTAAAATATCTCAGAAACAAAAAAGCGGACCTGCGTACTGTAATCAAAAGAAATATTCAACATTTCATCTTCCTTGTGATGAGCTATTATTCATAATTGTACCTTAACGCGAAGCCGTGTTAGAGAGAAGAAAATGGGAAAAGAAAGCGTCACTCGCATGCTTAAAGTAGAAAAGAGCCCAGAACTTTTATTTTTAAAGTAATTTTATTTAAACGTTCTGTCTGTTTCACTAAAACGTCGATCTAAGAAATGACTTTTATTTATAGCTACTCAAACAAACAACACGAATCATGTGTAGTTCATTTAAGACAAATTATAACTCTAATATATGACCAATTACTGTTTATTTCTCATTTAACGGAACTTTTTTTAAGAACTTGAATAAATAAAAGTTAAACTTTTACCATAAACCTGGAACTTTATTACAAAAAAGTTCCACAAAAACTATTAAAATGGAAGTTTTTTTTTATGGCACTGGAACTTTCAACACCTGGTTTTAACAATGACCAACTCTACTTTCATTTCAAATAAATTTTATCTAGTTGACTGTGAAGCAATTGACAATTAATTAAATTAATTATTTCTATGGTTACAGCTTTATAATTCATCAATAATCGTGCCTTATCCGTACATATATTATTACAGTAAGGCTCGAAATAGGTTTTGTACCAAATATAAGCTCCTGTCATGCTCAAATACCACGAATGGGGTACCGTTGGATTCAGAATTTCACGGGGGGTTAGCGAATCGTATTCTCCACTTTTGTTTTTCTTTCTAAAATAAATAAAGCCGATACAAACATTTTGCTAGGCTTCGATACTGGAACAGTGGTAGGTCTGTTGGTCGATACGGGATTAATTGGATCTTAAAGATTTTGATGCGTACAGCAAGACCCGGATAGTTCCCTTGGAGCTATCGGATCCTGCGTTTTTAAACCGAAAAACGTACTTTTTTCGAGATAACGCAAAGCATAGGGTTCGCATCCACACAACCTTACATTAATTGTAGTACTGTCATTGAATACATGTCTAATTTCGTCGACTTGAGGCCTCTATGATCGAGAGAGGGGGAGTTTATATTATTCATCGATGGTGTTTTTGATCAGCAAGCCATATTATATCATATCATCATATCATCGTATATCATCGTTAATATCATCGTATGATATCATCGTTAATTTTTCACCAAATCTCAAGATTGAGCCACCAATTTCGAAGGCTTCCTTCTCCTTCAGGCTGGCAAAATAGTCCAATCACCCAGAAAGTTCAGGCAAACAAGTTATGAAAGAAAATAAACTTTATTTGCGAATAACTGAAAAATTACAAACTTTTTCCTTACACACACTTACATTTTTTACACACTTCACTTATGGGTTATGCCCATAATTATATACAAGATTAATAAATTCCCTACAAAAGGAAAAAAAAATCACCGCAATCGGACAATTTTTAGCAAATTTACAGCTTACTGAAATATGTATACATGTTGGTTCCAAACAAAGATGAAGATTTAAATTAATTTTTGTTTGCTTTGTGGATTATATTTATCGATAAAGTAACATTTGATGTCTTAATCTTTTGATAAGTTGCATTTTCTTATTTTCTTATTATTTTGGCATTTGATAACAATATGCTGTGCGAATTTTTCGCACGGGCCTACTAGTTTAAAAAAATCGCACTTATTTTCCCTGTTTTCCTACGGAAAATCGGACCATTGTTTATATAAGTTTTTTTTTTGTAGCTCTTGAGGTCTGCTAACACCCCTTTGAATATTTCCCTCTACTCGGAGGACACCCTGTTTACTTCTACGGCACAACAATAGTTACTGATATAGATAATAGACTACCATAAAAATTTACGTATAAGCGATTTTCCCCTCTCTTTATTAAACGAAGGAATGTTGATAATAGTGCCTTCCCGATCGGAATTAATACAACTAAATGAAAACAAATCCTGAGTGACTTATTGCTAGCGGGACTAGCCCAAGTATGCTGTTAAGCTAATAACGGCCCAAGCGAGGGAGGGTCCATTCTTAATGAAATGTCATCAGTCCTCGAGCTGCGTTTGATCTGACAACTCATTAGCTTCCCGCTCAAGTGCGCTAAGAAGCTCAATTCTCCCTTAAACACTTAATCTCAATATATTCCAGTTTGATTGATTACTGCTCTTGCTATCGATGGTTTGACCGAATCCGATGTACAGTTCGTCACACTTCTTAATGACTCTGAAAATCAATTTTAAACCTTAGAAGCGATAAGAAAACGTTTAGTATTTGTTTTTCAAAAACCCATTCCTTCGGGAGATATTTTATACCTGCTTATACAACTTTTTATTAATTATCATACCTGAAAACCATTGTAGATGCTAAACCTCCTGCTATCCTATATAAGCTGTTGGAAGAGAAGTACAGGGATCTCTTGGAATACTTCCACATGTGGAAGACAAATGCTGTTTTGGAGACCTTTGGGTGAATAAAATTTTTTGCCTCAGAAATAGTCTTATCATAAGAAAGTGTAGTAAAGCATATTTTGTTAAAAATACAATAAATATGGACCGGAAGGATTCAATTTATGTAATACTTTATTTACTTGCCTGAATTAACTTTTTTTTAAAGGAGCTTTTAGTTGTAAAGCGCCACTTAATTTTTTATTATTCACGTATTTTGTTTTTTTGTAACTAAAATAGAAAATACTTTTGGTATTTGAAATACTTATTCTGAAAACAATTTAAATACTTTGTAATTGAAATATCCTGTATTTTAAGGACACAAAATACTTGGTATTTTGAATACTATATTTAAAAATAATAATTATAATACT
The DNA here is from genome assembly GCA_928085145.1 of Nezara viridula. Lineage (NCBI taxonomy): Eukaryota > Metazoa > Arthropoda > Insecta > Hemiptera > Pentatomidae > Nezara > Nezara viridula. The sequence goes on along the minus strand of OV725078.1, from coordinate 96,813,238 downwards.
TTATGCCCATGAATGGTACGATTATGGTTTATATATTGGTACGAATGATGATTTTTTTTTAAATGACTTTATTTGTATTTTTTGTTACCCACTAATTTTGTTATTAAAACATATTTATATGTATAATTTTGTTTGTTCCTACATTTTTTTACTTTTATCATTACGTTTTCTTTAATACTATATATTTTTTAACCATATATTTGTTTATTCATGTTTGGTTATAATTAGAAAAATTAAAATTAGCCTCGTGTCTCTAAAATAAAGGTAAAGAATAAAATAACCCCATTACGTTTCTCCTATACAGGCATCATCGGGGCAGAAAAAAATAAAACAAGATTACATTCAAGATGATATCAAATAGCATACTGAAAGACCGGTTGAATGTTTTCCAATTATAACCTCACATTGATTATCTGTTTCTTGGGCCGTTTCTACTCGTTTATATTAATTTGTAAATTCATTTTTACTTTATTTTATTTATTTATTTTTCACTTTGTTTTTAATTATTTATATATTTTTACCTTGGATATGGCAGATTTATTTTTTGACAAATTTTATTTTTTGACATTTCAGGTTAAATTATCCATCATCAAAAACATTTTAATCCTGTTTCTGTGTGTATTTAAACAGGACTAGAACTAGGATATGGCAAAGGGGGAGTTACCCAGGGCAGCAAAATGTATATGGTGGAAAACTTAGATGAACTCGGATTGGGTCCCAGAATATTTAACGAGGTATCAAAGACCACGATTTGAGTCCCGGGTGTCTTTTCCAAGAGCTGGAATTGTATCTCGCAACCTTTAGGTTATCTGGAGGGCAAAACGCTCGATTCTCTAGAGATAGCCTTTTCACCCTAATATTTCCCTATCTTAAATTAAATATTAAAGCCGATCTGAAGGGACTGGGTTTGGACGGCGAACGGTGGAGGGAGGTGTGTAACAAGCGATTGGTGGTGTCGGCATCGAACCTTCGGGTTCGCTAAGCCTTATTATTATTATTATTATTACTTAAATTAAATGGGGGCTACTACTCTAAGTATATATACTTTTCCCCTCAACATAAACAATATGGTTCAGTGCTCTATTTGTAACAGCAACCGTCACTCGGGACTACACATATAATTTATGTTGTACGAAATTTAAATTAATATTTAGTGATCCTTTCTGATTTCATTTAGTTACTTTTATGTTATTGTCTGAGCACTAATATTGTAGTATGGTTACCATATTCCCATCTGCATTCGTTAGTATATCCCAAGTGCTATGTATATACTTACTTTATTACTTATATTTTAGTTATTCTTTACTGTAATAGGTCTTTTAGCCAGATTTATTGTTAATTTGTATGACCAATATTGTTATTCTTAAGGGACTTAGTCCCAGAATAAAAATGATTTTCTATTCTATTCTATCCTTTCCGTTCTTCGTATTACAATATATATTTAGAGGTGGGAGTAGCGTGTAAGAAAGTTTTTCTTTTTTTTAAAATCTTATCTTAAACAAACTGATATATTTTTAATGTATGGTCTAAAACATGCACACATTTGTGCAAAAAAAACTAAAGAGAAAGAAATATTTTAAAGAGAGAACATATTAGATTATACTAGCGGAAGCACGACCAAATTTGATTTCCTAAAATATGCATCATTTAAATTCCTTCCCTATTTTATCGCCTGTTTATTAAAATTTTGTAGTATTCATAAACGCAGACTTTCAATTTTGATTGGGGGAAGGGAGGGGTAGAGGGAGGTCGATGGCCAAAAAAAAAAGAAAGAAAGAAAGAAAATAGCGGGGGTTGATATTATGTGTAAAAATTCAACATAATTATTATGAAACGAACAAATATTGCACTGAATATTTAAAAATAAATTTATCTTTACACGTATAAATACATGGATATATTCGAAAATATCCGAACAAAACAATTGGATTTATTACACATTTGTAAACATTAAACTGCGGAGAGGAAGACAGCCTCCCTAACAGAACTTTTCCTGCTAAAAATGAATAATGTAAAAAACTGAAAAACATTTTTATTTTCATAATTTGTAAAATTTCAAAATAAAAATACGTTTTCATAGACTTGTTAAAAATGTCTTTAAAAAACATTCACTATAAAATATATTTATACGTACATATACTTAATAAGTATATTTTTGTCATCTTAGCAACATAAAATGTGATAATTATATCATAATATAAATAAATTTAAATAATAGGAGTATTTATGTCGTGATAAAATAGTTACTTACCTATTTCTAGCCAGGTAGTCGTTCTTTCTTATTTTCTTAATAGAGTTTAGTTTACATATTTTATTCATTCATGTAGCTTATTATTATTTTTTTAGAATTTTTTTTTTTTTTTAAATTCAAATTATAGGAGGTAGGGAGAAACAATATTCTCGCCTCCTTCTCCCTCGAACTGTACGCCTGCGATATTGTACCTATGAGAAGAATTTATTCACATTTCGTTAGTTGCTCTATATCAGGGGTGCTCATCCTTCCGAAGGTGAATGACGCATGAATCCTCCCCTCCTCCAAAGATATTTTATTGCTGTCCACTTCTTAAAAACAGTGCAAGCTAAATTAGAATTTTAAAAATTGTATATATTGTATATTGGTATGACTGTGTTTTTTAATTTACTTATCTTTAGGTTATTTTTATTTTTTTTTTATTGTACATAGTTTTTGATTATTATTTTACTTTTGTTAATTTTATATTTTCTGTATATACGGTGTGAACGTGTTCATATATCACTATAATTATTGTCCACGTGACAGATTATTATATTTCTAAATAAAAAAATCAATAAAAAAAATCGTAGATCATATACAATTACACTTTTCGTGGTATCTTTCTATTCTTCGCTTTCCTCTCGTGCTCTGGTTTGAAACTCTTCATTTAGAAAATTCATAACCCCGTCGAAATGTGACCCCCGTCCCTCAAAAATTCAAAAACCCGTCAAACGTGCCCCCTCAAAAATTTTTATGGCGAAACTTGCGCCATGAAACCCCCTTATGGGCACCCCTGCAGTTTATTATCTTATTTATCCTATGTGTTCATTTTGACTATCGTGTAACATAAATCAATGTTTCTTACAACTGATTGAGTATATCCTCCTCTAGTTTTGCGTTATTACTGTTATTTGTACTTTTTTATTTAATCTTTCAACTCCAGGTTTCAAATACTTCGTATAAGCCTCTATAACATCCTTATTAAAATGGCTAAAAAAGTTTTATTTATATGTTTTAAATTACAATCTGATCAAAAATAATTTGTGTCGTTTACTGAATAAACTATATTCGATTGAGCTATGTCACCCTCAATCGTTACTAAATGTTGGGAAAAATGTATCTTGGGCATTCAAGAATAAGCTAGTTATTCGAATAGTAAAAAATTCATATTTTATATTAATGATTTATCTTTTCAATTAGAGAGCGAATATACTTCATATATTTTAAACTGGCGATCAATAAACCATCCATTTTCAGTTAAAATTTACCTAATGAATAAATAATTTTAATAATAAGGACATAATGAATTTTGCTCAATTTTCCGTGTAACGTTGATAGCCCTGATCTTAGCTGACTACCTGAAAAAGGTTCAGAATCAATTTCGAGCTCTCCAAAAGATACCCCCAGGATCCAATTCAAGCTCTTTTTGGGTTTCAGGACCAAACTCCAACTCTCCCGTAAATTTCTATGATTTTTTGTTATTTCTTGGATTGAGGACGAATATTAATCAAATCGAATTTAATGAAAAGACGTTTTCTTACTGCATATAATTGTTTAATGTTACTTTGGCTTATGCATTAAAAATTATATTTTTATAAGTAAAATATAGCTTTGTCTAAGAACTATTTTAACTAGGTTAAAAGATATGTTTATTTGTTAAATTTAACTTAGGTTTTTAAAATAGAGGGTACCTCCTCTGTTGTTAATCCTATTTATTCTCTCCCATTTGACGTTTAGGATTTTCGACCCATCTTTGAGGACAATTTATTCTGATATGATGATAACTATTATATATATATATATATATATATATATATATAATAAAAAATTATCTCAACAAACACCTCTGTGTCGTTATAGTGCAGAGGTCTCAAAACTTTTTGGATTGCGGGTCGCATTGAGAACTTCCCACCCAAGTCCATCGCCCGCAGCATGGCTTGTGGTGAAAAAAATTTGGTCTATAAATAACACTTCAGTTGTGAAATGAGATTAAAAAAAAAAAAATACCATCCAATAAATGTTGTAGTAACTTCGTGTGTGAATAATTTCCTAGATTTCATATTTTTAAATAGTTTTTCAAATTTTACCAAGTAATCAACCATTCGTGGGCCGTATTTGTGGTGCTTGCCGTAGTTTGGAGACCACTCTTAATTATAAGCAGTAACTTGATTAACATATTATAATTGAGTTAATAATTTGTTTAAACATAAAATACATTTTTTATGAGATGAATATCGTTGCATAGTTATCAATTATCTACGGAAGAGGTACATTTGATTTTTAAAACCCAAGTTCAATTATAACTTTTTCTCGTATATTGTATAAAAAAAATAAGTAGTTAATCTTACTTTTCCTCGCTTTATAGATGAATAAATTGCGATTATGTCTACTTCAATTAAACTATAATTATTATGTATCTTAATAAAATGTCTATAATCGTAAAATTATTTATATTTTTTTTCAGCCCTAGATAAGGTAATTGAAAAATAAAAATGTTATCGTAACTCAATCATGTTATCTTTTTATATTATTCTTATTAATTTTATTTATTTCAATTACATGTGAACTAGTTTGAACTTTGATCAAGTAATATTTTTTTTTGGCCTGAGTTCTTTAGAATCCTGAATTTGTCCATTAGTTTCTAAGAATATATATTTTGAAAATCGTATTTCATATTTTCATATCGAAATAATATTTCTCCTTGATCCACTAAATATATTGAATAACTAAATATATATATGTTTTGATTTATTTTTCATATATATAATAAATATTATATAGGTTAAATATTAAACTTTTTGTATGAACGAATGAATGAAAACAATCTGTGTTTTGTAATATATACAATTACAGGAAGTCTGGCTCCATCTAAAACATTGTTACATAAAGAAGAATCAATAGTAAAATACTATAGAAACAAATTGGAGAACTATTCTTTTCCCATAAAAAAAGATAAATTAAATATATAAATTATGATGAAAAAAAAAAGAAGCAAAGAAACGAAAATACTGCTGTATAATAATATAAATAAAAAGTATTGGTTTAGAAAACATTCTTAAAAAATGTAAGTAAATAAGCAATAAAGGAATTTAAAAATTAGCAATAATATATTCCTATTACAAGTAAAATATACCGATAGTACAATATAAGATAATATTAGTACTATTCCATACTGTAAACTTCACTAGGGATATTACAATATCTTCCTACTCGTGATGCCACTGAATCCATCTTTGTTTTTTTTTTATTCTTATACAAATAAATCTGTACCTATAGTTACAATAAGGTACTACAAGTGTCAATGTGTTTACGTATTAATCATTATTTAAATGCTCTGACATTTTATATTGTTAGATTCGTCTTTCCTTTGTTAGCAGAAACACAGCTTATTTTAAAGAAGAACTCAATTATTTGTCCTACTGTACATAGTTTTAAGTGTCTTATCATAGTTTTAAGTATTTTGTATATAGATTTTTTTTTTTTGTACATAGCTTGTTTAACTAATATTTTTCTTACTTTTTCTTTTTTTGTTATTGTTTTATTTAGGCCAGATATAGTCTTTTAATTCTGTACTATTATGTTATTCTAAAGGGACTTTGTCCCTTAAATTTTCAAGTCCAGTTCAAAAGTCATTGAAATTATATATATACATATATAAAAAAAGGGCTTTGAAATATATTACTTTGAAATATATAAGCTAATAAGAAAAGCTCTGATGTAATTTCACACACACAAAAAAAAATTGAACATAAAATAGTTGTACGACTTTTCATGGAGCACTTGCACGAGGATTTGATACTGACCAGCGACAAAACTGATCATATATTTGTGTTATCTTTTGGTCAATCCGTCACGAACCTGAAGATAGGGTACTTTTCAGACTAGGCAAATAGGGGATATTGCTAATGAAGAAAAACATATCAAGAGACGTCTAGAGCGGAACTGCGGTCGGTGTCCCCTAAACTAATTTCGCCGGGGAGTGGGGCCGGAGATAAATGCTCGACTCACCCCAACACAAGTTAATACATCACCCCCATTGTCGCAGATCCAATATCCTTTTCTAACGGCCGCTTAGAATATTTGAGGTGGACAGATGAAGTTAATGATAACAAGGCCCTCCTCGCACCATCCCATATAAAAAGCCATAGCTGAGGCCTTTGCAATGTCAAGCATTTCAATTAATCTGGGAATCAAAAGCCTCTCCCTCCCCTCTCTCTCCCCCCCACACACCCCTCTCTTTTTATCCACTCATTCTATCTGAAAACTCACCGAAAAGCCATCTTCAATTTTATTTTCCACGGTAACAATTTTACATTGGCTGAATCCTATATATAAAAAAAAAAAGTATATATATATATATATATATATATATATATATATATATATATATATGTGTGTGTGTGTAATATTACAAGAATTTTTAATTAACCTTAAATATTATATTTTAAAATAGTTATTTTTCATACCAGGCTGAAACGACAAGAAACTGCTCGACGTTTCCGATTACTTCAGCACTTACTAGACAAACGCTCTAAACTTCCAATTAATTACAAAAGACTCATATACATGACTATAATAAAGACTTACGGAGTTGAGCTATGGGGCTCCACAAAACCATCGAATTCCTCTCGTATCCAATCCTTACAATCCAAAATCCTTCGTAAAATCCTCAATGCTCCCTACTTTGTTACAAATAAAAACATCCATAATGTTTCTTATGTTTCAGAATTGGCCCAATCCAGATACCTGTCCTTTCATAATAAACTTCAGAATCATCCCAACCCTCTCGTTTCTAACCTTGCTTTCTCTTCAATTCCTGACAACCCTCCGAACCGTCTGAAAAGAAGATGGCCCCGTGATCTCCTAATGTAGACATATTATTAGAGTGCTATACCACTGGGTAGTTTCTCGACAAGTGTTTTCACGTCATTATGTCCATATGTTCAAATTTACTAAGTGTATTTCTTTAGTACAGTTTTAAATATCATTAAGAAATAAATAAATAAAAAATAGTTATTCTATTAGTTAATTTAGCTATAATTTAATAAACTTCACTAGTTTTAGTGTTCATTTTTTATTTTATTTGTTTATTGATAAATATTACAATCTGTCTCATTAAAGGACATTTATAATAGAGTTCTGAGAGCACATTCACACCATATTTACAAATAAAAAAAAAGTAATAAAAAATAAGCTAACTTCAAATAATATAAAGCTACAAAAGAACAAAATAAAATATCATAGTGAAGAAAGAAAATACAAATAATAGTAATAATATAATGAAAATAAATGAATAAAATAGAATTAAAATTATCTTAAAAAAAAAAAAAAAGTAATGAAAATAAACATAGATGCAGGCATAACTATTTACACTATTTACAGTCGGCCATGGGAACTCCGAACCATACTTATCCCCCCACACGTGGAGGGTAAGCAAGGCTTCAGGAGATCCCTGCGCTTCTTCCTCAACCATTTCACTGGCATTGAAAGCCAGCGGAGATTGAGTAAGTGCGCTACAACCACGGACTTTAGTGCTCATTATGTTTATTTGATGATGTTTCGATCCCATTTTTCTTACAAAAATAATTGGATCCTTTTCAGTATTGGAAAAAAGACTAGTCATCATTGGCACACAAATAAAAGTTCCATATGTTTTAACCAATAATTTTAAATTGATCTTACCTTCTTAAATCGAGCATCGGTATTTTTTTCCATTACAGTAATAAATATTTAATTATGACTGAATGACCTAATACCTGATTGGAATGAATATATATATATATATATATATATATATATATATATATATATATATATATATATATATATATACATGGCATAAAGGAATAATTACTTTTATTTGTAAATGAGACAATGTTTACGAATTAAGATATTGATGAGCTTAGATTTTATTTTGTTGAATGTTGTTATAAAACCTATATAAATTATTCAGAGATCGATATATTTATTGGTAGTTGTTTTAAAATTAAGAGATAGTCAGGATTTTCATTCTAGATTTGTTTTATTAGCCACGCCGACGTTTCGACTAAAGCATGAGTGAGTCATTATCAGGCCTAAAAATAAAAAATAAAAACATATCAGAAATATAAGGTGTAAACAGAAGTACATAACTAAGTCAAGATAAAAAGGTAGAAAATACTTAAAGAATAAAAATAATATAAAAATTAAAGTTATATAAAAGCAATTCAATCAATAATATTATTGTTTTCACAGAATTATTATGTTTGTATTATTATTAAGTTAAATGTTTTTTAAACTATTGCCTCACCACATCTGGTATACGTGGGTTTTTGGTAGAGGTATTACCACTAAAAATTGGCATTATCAATTGACCCTAACCTTTTCTACCCCTCTCCCTCCCCCCCCCCCCTAATATTTCTAAGAACAAAAATGTGAAAAAAAAATCAAAATTAATAACAATTAATCTACATGAATGAATAAAATATATAAACTAAAATAATTTATAATTCTTTTTAATTAATTTATAATTTCTATTAAGACAATTGGTAGAGGTATTACCACCAAAAATTGGCATTACCAATTGACCCTAACTTTTCTACCCCTCTCCCTCTCCCCCCCTAATATTTCTAAGAACAAAAATGTGAAAAAAAAAATCAAAATTAATAACAATTAATCAACATGAATGAATAAAATATATAAACTAAAATAATTTATAATTCTTTTTAATTAATTTATAATTCCCATTAAGAAAATGGGAAAAGTCGACTAGACGATGGCTAAGCGAAGGGCTAGAAGTGGGTAAGCAAGTATTTTACCTCGCCCTATGTTCCTATTATTGAAATATTACTTTAGATTCAAAGATGCACTAGATAATATGTGGCAAGATGCACTAGGATTCATTTGTGTGCACACTTCCATTTCTACCTGAAAATTTGATCACGTAGAAATAACAATAAATAGTATTCGAAATACTATGCATTATAATTATCATTTATAATGTATCCTTTGAAATATTCCATAATAAGAAAATAATCTTTCAAGATCTACTGACGCGGTAGGTGCAAATTTCTATCCACTTAATTATTGACTTTTTTTTTTCAATAGAAATAAGTCAGTTTTTAAAGAGCTTAAAGAACTGTTCTTTGGAATTGTAAAAGTTTATCCAGTATTTCAATTTTGGAAATAAATTAAGCAATTTTAATGATCAAATTACCACTTGTAAGGTATGTGAGAAATAGAAACTGAATGCGATGTTCAGAATTTAAAAGAAATAAGAAGGCAAGGTCAAAGCCAGGAAATGCAAAAAAAAAAAAAAAAAAAACATATTCTAAGAAGTCAGTTGCTAAAGATAACGTTATTTTGTTAATTAGCAGCTGCTTATGGATTGAAACTGGACCTAAAACCTACGATTTATGTATTATGGAATTTAATCGCAGGAGATAAATAATCAGGAAGCAGTCATTTTTTAATGCTGTCGACGTTTCAACCTAAACATGTAGGTCATCATAAGGGCATGTTTGGGTTGAAACGCCGGCAGCATTAACAAATCTTAAAACTACTGCTTCCTGATTATTTATCTCCTGTGATATGTAGTACAGTCGACCAACTTCCTTAAATAATTTATGGAATTTAATCTTCAATATTGCAATTTAATTTATTATTTCTAATTTTTGGAGCGGGGTAGCTCAGTGGTTGAGCAATGACTTCCAGAGCTCAAGGTCATAGGTTCGAATCCGGTTAATGACTAGTAATTTTTCATTAGCCATGGATCGGGAGACCCTTCTGGGGCACACCCAGCCTCTATAAAATGGGTACCCTTAATTAAAAATAAATTGAAGTAAATTATATATCATATTATTATATGGTATTGCTATGTATTGTAAAGATCACATTTAGAATATGTTTAATTATTTCAAATAAATAAATATATTCTAAATTGATAACACATGTCCGGTTACATGAGGGAGAGTAAACGACCCCCTAGGGAGTGCAACCTTTTGTTAGGGGTAATAAAACACCAAAGGACAGACGCCGGTAAATCACCTACACGCAAGATCCTTAGGTAGGTATATTTAGATTAGATCAACAAGCTTGTCTAAACAAAGGAGGGAACCAAAACACTTTCGAGAAAGATTAAACAGCCTGAAGGCGTGGTCATCCCTTATGCTACGAAAATTCAGCTAATGAGAGAAAACTAAAAAAATGGAGGTGGATAACAAAAAGGATAGGAAGAGAGACAGTTGAAGAAAACGGTCTGAGAGAGAGAGAAAGAGAGAGAGAGAGAGAGAGAGAGAGAGAGAGAGAGAGAGAGAGAGAGTGTGTGTGTGTGAGAGAGAGAGAGAGAGAGAGAGAGAGAGAGAGAGAGAGAGAGTCCACGGAGGCAGCTTGGAGTCAATCTGGGAGGTTCGCCTAGCAGCCAGGAGAAGATGGACTGCCAACATCCACCACCATGAAGAAACAGCTAAGTAGTAACATTCATTTATTTATACTTATGTAAACTTGTGTTGGCAGTCATTAGCATTAATAGAATCAATAAAGCATTAATAACTTCAAGCAGTCCTATAGAATTCTCCTCTAATATGATTTTCTAATACTCATTGTGCACATATGTTTTTGTTTCGTTTAAGTTTATAAATAATATGAATTATTATACCATCTTGATAATTTTACAATCTCCCTTGCATGCCGCCAATTAGTTATTGATACAAATAGTAAATTTTTAAACATGATCTTTTTTGAAAGGATATTCAATAAAAATTATATTATTCAATCTATGATTATATTATTCAATCTATGATACTACAGAAGGGGCTCTGTGGTATCTAACCTTTAAATACACCATTTATATATTTTTCAGTTGATATAAATACAAGTATAAGTATCAAATACATTTAATAAAAACTAAATGCGGTTTCTGGAACACCCCTACACGCCGTAGAAACGCGAAGTTCAGGAACATAGCAATCTATAACGTTAGGATTTTCTGATAGACAAATTTATTTAGAAACATGTAATAATGTAACAATATGGTATATAAAATGATAATCTATGGTAATAAGAAAAAATTTAAATCATACTATTTAGAAACACTATTGCCGAGTTAACTTATTTCCAAGCACGCGAACTCATGACTATTTTTGTATCATTTATCATATATCAGGTTGCAGGGCAACGGTGGTGCTGTGCACAACGCGTTAGCCCATTCGGCTACCCAGCTCTAAAACTGAAATTACTTACTAAAATATTGGTACACAACTAGGATTATAGGTTACAGCACAGATGGATATAATACAATGGGGGGAGAGCTTTCAGGCCCCTCCCACCGAAAAAAAATGGCAAAATATAATCATTTTTTATGAAAATAATATTTAAAAAATGTCTCTAAAATATTATTGTTTGTGTAATTACATTTAATAGGACTTTCTTTTTCTTACAAAGTAACTATCGTTATACATGTAAAAAAAAGCTTTTTCGCTGAAGCCCCCCAATTAAATTCTGGGTATTAAATACTAACTCTTAATCTGGTAATATTACTATCATTGATTTTACACAGTTTTACTTTTCTTTGACAGTCTTTTTTTTTTTTTTTTGTAATCGTCCATCGATTTTGATTAAACCGTTATATGTAAAATCAAATGGTCTTGGATATCAAGTCGGTATTAATATCATTTGAATAGTCTGACAAGGCTTAAATACCGTATTTTTTTAAAGTACAATTAATTTTGATTATTAGAAACAATTAAAGATCTCTCATTGTTAGTAGTAATATCGGTAATCTTATAATAAATCGATAACTGTGAATTATGAAAGAATTTGATAATTAACTATAGGAGAAAATGGGGGAAATAGTTTCTCAGGTTCAAAACAAAATTTCTGGAAATAAGAGCAGCAATAAAGATGTATGATATACCAATAGAAAGAATTAAGAAAAAAGAATAACTATCATATGAGGTCATATGGTATATTTTATCCAGGATTTAATTTTTTTTTTTTTGGGCGGGGGGCTTCAGTCCGAAAGGTTTTATATATATAACGATATGTATATATATTTATATAACGATTATTACTTTGGAAGAAGAAGAAAAAAAAACTAACTATCTATATAAAATGGTGTTTAACTGATTTTTGAAGTGCTATAAAAGTAAGTACACGGACAATAGTACTTTTAGACATAATTTTTATGTATATCTTTCATAAGACATGGTTATATTTTATCATTTTGGGAGGCTTCAGCCCGGAAGCCCCCCCTCTCCGCCGTAGATCCGCCTGTGATTTCAAGCGAATAAACAAGTGCTAGACTCGTGAAGCCTTGATAGTTCGAAAATTATGTGGAAACGTTTTAAGCACTCGCTTTATAATGGATGTTAGATATTTCTATATGTTTAAGCAATTGCCTGAATGTTGTGCTTCGCCTCTCCCTACACCACTTCCACCGGCAATAAATTAACTGGGCCTACTTAATGAGCCAATGCTTCCAGACTTGCTTGCATTAGAATCATTAATTTAGTTCGTGATATGTATCTTTAAAAATGCCCCCGGGTCAATATGATATGAATGAAATTAGATATAAGATGTTATTACTAATTGTCTGAACTTAATAGAGTTGTTGGAAAACTGTAAAGTTCGTTCATCAGTGTGACAAAAGAGAACCCATAACTGAAACATGCGCTAGACACTCTGGAAAAAAAGATAATTTGGGTGAAAACAAAAATTTTTTTTTTTTTAAATTTATTTATTGAGAAATATTACGATCTGTCACAATTAAGGACACTCTATTTATAATAAATAATACAGAAAAATAAGAATACTAAAAGTAAATGTATAGAAACAAGAGAACTAAACTAATAAAAATAACAACTTAAACATACTTAAAAAATAATAAGAACGAGAAATAGATGTGTGGCTTATTATTATAGAGATATTACTGTAATATTTTAGATCGGAGAAACCTAACCAAGACCGAATGAAATTTTTTTTTTTTTTTTAAATCTTTTTATTGAGAAATAATAAATTTTACCACATTTAAGGGCACTGAGTACTAAAGCTGAGTGAGGCCCATTCATACTATATATACAATGCAATAAAAAAAAATAAAAATAAAAATAAATAAATAAAAAATAAAAATATATATTAAAAATAAAAATAAAAATATATATGAATGAAAAATTAGAAGAGTTAAATGCAAAAGTATATCGCTTAAACCAATTCTTTACACATAGTAACTAAAATTGTCAAACATTCGTAACTATTTTGCCATAATTTTTATTTTAAAAAAAAAATGTTTTTTTTTTTATCAGTCTTGGTCTTGGTCTTGTAACAGTAAGCCGATCTTGGCCTTGCAGAGTGCAAGACCTAGACCAATTTTGGGCAACACTAGTGGCGCGCGTCTTTGTATATGTGTCTGTGTGCGTGAGCATGTATGTGTGTTTTAGGATTATAATATATGTTTTTCATAATTTATTTTTGTTTTTAGGAGCTAAGAGATTTTTTGTATTTTACAAATGTTGGTTCATTCGTTTCGTCTTACTTCACTCTATTTTCAGTGATTGTATGGAACCATTCCTTCATTATCGGCAGCGGAGTTATGTTTAAGATCTACAAAATGTTTCTTCCGATACTTTAAATCATTTTGTGAATCATTATCTATTGATTTATTCGCGTTGGGTACTGTTTGCTTCCTAAATACCGAGTGATATGAGTACAAAATTTTGACTCTAATCATCTGATCGTCGACAGAAAATTAATTCAGATACCTTATTTTGATTGATACTTTTCACTGCGTGGTTTGTCATTTGACAAGCAGCCGTTTGGTGTATATGTCTTCTCCAATACCGAACTCAAAATGCAACGTCGCTCTGCGTTTGTCGATGTTTTTACGGTCCTTATTTATTTTAACTGTTACATTTCACAAACTGAGAATGTGATGTGTGCCTCATTTTTTAAGAAGTGTGACTTGTATTGATCAAACAATGGTTCAAAAAGTAGCTTCTGTATATTCACTTGGTTTTTTAAGCATTTTTTTCTGCCATTGGGAAATTACTTCAATTATCCACTTTTGTATAGACTAGTGCTCGTTCAGCGGTCATAATTCCATCATAATCATTACTGAATATTTTAGGAAAACATAAATGAATTTACATGTTTCCAACTTATTAATTTTTATTCTTATGTATCCGCACATTAGCTTATATATGTACTTACAAAAGAAAACAGTGCAGTACCATTTGTACACTTTTGAGTTATTGACAAATAAAAATGTGAATTCATCGTGTTAACGCCTCATATACTTTTATCTTTCCTTTTTTAATATTATTTTTTTCTTACAACTCACTCTTTTGAATGTTTTTTTTTTTTAATTGATGATATTTACAACTGTATTACAAGTAAAAATACATTCAGTAAATGTGAACAAAGGAATAAAATAGCATGAAATCACATGTTGAGAAACTACCCATTGGTAGCACTCTAAAAATGTATTTACAAAACGAGATCTCGAGGCCATCTTCTTTTCAGACGCCTCTGAGGGTTGTCAGGGATCGAAGAGGAAGCAAGGTTAGAAACGAAAGGGTTTGGATGGTTCTGAAGTTTGTTATGGAAGGATAGTTATCTGGATTGGGCCAGGTCAGAAACATAAGGAACATTAAGGTCGTTATGGATGATTTTGTTTGTGACAAAGTAAGGAGCAGTGAGGATTTTACGAAGGATTTTGGATTGTAAGGATTGGATACGAGAGGAATTCGATGGCTTAGGGGAGCCCCAGAGCTCAACACCGTAAGTCCAAATAGGTCTTATTGTAGTCATGTATATGAGTCTTTTGTAATTGACTGGGAGGTTAGAGCGTTTGTCTAGTAAGTGCTGGAGTAGTCGGAAACGTCGGGCTGTTTCTTGTCGTTTCAGTCTGGTATGGGGGTTCCAAGTGAGTCGTTTGTCAAGGTGGAGTCCTAAGTAGCGGATTTGCTCAACAGGAATAAGTGGAGTATTATTGAAGGATACTGTAGGACAAGAAGTCATAGGTTTACGACGGAGGGTAAAGGTGATTTGATGGGATTTGTTGGAATTTATTTTTATTCTCCAATTTTTACACCATTCTTCAAGGCTTGTGATATGTGATTGAAGAGTTTGGGATGCAATTAAAGGATCGTTATTAACTGATAGGATACACGTGTCATCGGCATAGGTGGTGATGACAGTGTTGGATTGGGTTGGGATGTCAGCTGTATAAACTATGTAAAGGATAGGACCTAGGATACTACCTCGAGGAACACCGGCAGACTGAGCAAAAAGAGATGAATAAGCATTGTTATGATTGACTTTGAAGTATCTGTCGGTAAGGTAGGAAATTTAAATATTAGGTATTATTCTTGATGTATTATCGCATTTGTGTATACGCAACAGCCCGGCAGTAATACTGAGTTTTGAGGATTAAGACACCAAAATATTACGATAAGACTGCCGGGACGCGGTCTAGAAGTCAGTCTGGAGCGAGCTTTCGTTGACAACATTCTGTCCATGTACTTGATATCTTCTCTCACATTCCCACTAGCTGCTCCAGTTAACTCAACCTCACCATCACAATATAGTGCCATTTTTTTCAAAACAGCTGGATAGACATCGGCAGTCATCGTTCGAGATCAATATGCATATCGATCAACTCCACCAACGACTGCTTGACATCAGTTGATACCTCAAAGGTAATCTCGTTGGAAGTAAGTCTGTTTACATCTCTCTGGGATTTTTTTTTCTACTCTCCACAGTCACCAAAAGACATTTGAACATTAATTTCATTATTCCTCTAATTATTTTTTTTGACTTTCGAAGACTGCTAAATTAATAGTTTTTATTATTATTGATTTTAATTTTAGAAGTTATTTTTATTATTTATGTTTTATTTTTGGTTGAGAATTTTTTAATTGAATATTGTATTTTATGTTTGGTTTTATTTCAGTGGATTTTTACACTCTTGTTCATTTTGTTTTGCTTTAACGTTTGTATGTATTTAAATCTCTTTTTTTTAAATTCAATAAATATTGTAAAAATTAAAAGGGGGTTATTTATTTGTTCTTTATCTTTAATTGATTGAATATTTATTTTATATTGTTTTATGTGCATGCGTTTTAACCTTGTTTTACAGGTCTCATTTTGTTTACTACATTCCCTTCATTTTAATTTTACTGGTATTTTCCTCACATTTGAGGAAACTCACCGGAGAAAAGTTTGTATTTTCATTTTGAAATACCCCTGGCCTTTCACATCGTTACTTTTTCTAATATTTGATCCACTTGGCTCATTCAGTGAAAATTCGAGAACAAATCTATTTTCAGAACAAATTGCTATTTTCGGGTTGCTATAAAAATTCCTATTTGAGGGATATTACAGGTTTGAATTGGAATTCTCAATTTGTTTCTCTTTAAAATAAAATATTTGAACCCACTTTGCTCGGTTGGTACAAATTGTTTTATTTCAACATTGCAAATATATTATACCTATATTCCAAATTTATCATAATAGAGCGCACCTAAAAAATTTAAACACGAAAAAAAATTTATAAAATGTAATACAAATCTCTTATAAGGACGTGATTCTTTTCGATTTCGGTGATATTTTTTTCTACTTTTTTATTTAAATTTTGTAGGGAATTCAGGAAGGTTTCAAATCGTAGGTTTATGAACACTAAAATTGTGTACTTATTATCGTGAGTTATTATAAATTTCGTAGTTATGAGATATTCACGAATAAAATTCTGAATCCATCGTTACTTTTTTTCATCCTCGGCTACATAAATTAAAAGAGCTTCAAGGAGAAGACTTAAGCCAAGTATAATTAAAATCGTTTACGGCCGTTTTGGCGCTACAGACAATAGCGACTCACGGTTTTCGCCCGCCATTTCGAAACGAAAGGCCGGATGGTAATAAAATGTATATTAAAAAAACTCCTGGATTTCATTGCAACGTTATATTAAATTTGAAATCAATCGGTTAAGAATTTTCGGAGATTAGCGATTTTGAACAGACTAACATTTACATTTTTATTTGTATACACTGTTTCCAAATTTTTCATTGATAACACTGAAGCTCGTCGGTAGCTACTAAAAAAAAAAAGAACAAGAAGAGGATAATCGGTTGAAAAAAAGAGAAGAAAAAGGGACTGAACTGGTTTTCCTTTGCCTATTTTAATAATGATATCATAATAACGATATTTGATTAAAAACACATTTTATGAACAAAATTAAAATAATGATTTTTCATTCATCATGTCAGATGGTAATGAAATTGCGTTTTTCTGCCAGAATTCTGTCATAGGAATTGATGCATAGTTATATGTTGCAAAATTAATGTTTCTAGCCCCAATATTTACGTTTTTATGAATATAATTGAAGCAATCAGGGTTTATTTGATTTTAAACATAAATTTTAGTAAGAGATATTAAGTTTGTCACTTATAAATACCCATCCATTTCTATGACCGAAATCTAGAAGAAAAACACAACTTCATAACAACGATACATGAAAAATATTTGAAAAAATCATTATTTTAATTTTTTTTTTTATTTGTGTTTATAAAATCTGTTTTTAATCGATTATATTTATAACAATACATCCCATATTACGGAAAAACAAGACATAAAAGCTTTGTAACAGTTAAGTGTAGTCAGTTTTGCGGAAAACAATGGTACTTTTAGGTGACTGGATAGAAAATTACATCATTTCTTTACACAACTTGAGGTGAATCCCAAACATTTTCCTAATAAACCTCAACTTAATTAATATCGACTTAAAAATTATTAAACGAGAAAGTTTTCCTAAAAGTGGGATAACTATAGTACAATTGAAGGGGTTAAAAAAAATTAAAAATAATTTTTTTTTTTTAACACGAAACTTGGATGAGTTTGTCCGCTCAATAGTTTTAACAATGACAAAATCTACTTTCATTTAAAGTTAATTTTCTCAAGTTTATTATGGAGCATTGTTTAGTTACTTAAATCAAACATTTTTTAAGTAACTAAACAAAAAACAAGACTCGCTAAAAAAAATCTTAAATTTCCTACTTTTCAGCTGGAAATCGGGCAATTGTTTAAATGACCTTTTATAGATCTTGATGACTACGGACAATTTTTTAAATATTTTCTTTACTTACGGGACACCTTGTTGAGGCTAATGGTTTGACTACCAAAATTTTGAAGAACTAAGCTTCTTATAAAAACATTGGAAAAGAAGGAATGAGAATGGAAGGCTTTAAAAGATTATTTTAGATAAAATATTTTTACACTGTATGAATTTCGGAGAAAAAATAAATGAATTATTGGATTTATATTTTATGATTTAAAATTGAAATATTTTATTACTACTGTCCGATCCTAGTATACATCGCATTATTTGCCTATGCGGACGATGTCTACCTTAGCAAGGGCGCTTCCTACACTTATAGCCCATCCCCCAAGGTCAATGGCACATAAATAAACCTGCCCCCCCCTCCCCTCCCGTTCCTTAGATAATTTATTGCTAAACTCACTTCATTGCTCAACACAGTGCAAGTGAGGGTAGATTAGAAAAAAATTGTAGATCACGTACTATTACACTTACGGTCAGTTCAAGGTTTTCCTATTGTCTCAGGGTTTGACACTTTTCATACCGAAAATTCATAACCCCGTCGAAATGTGCTCCCCACAAAAATGTTGATAGAGCAACTTGCCCCATGAAAACCCATTCTGGGCACCCCTGCTAATTGTTAGTGGGACGTTGGAAAAGTTGGAGCATGAGGCCAATGAAGGATGATTCATTATTAATGAGAGAAAAATAAATATATGAGTAGCGCTTATAATCCTCCATTGAGGCCTCAATCTATTAATATGTAGTCACAGTTTCCCAGTTTGTGAGACCTTCAAATACATTGGATCGCTTGTCATGGAAAAAAATGAACTCCGTAAAGAAATTAATTGCGAGCATTGTATGTTCAGCTTGATATTGTGATTATAATTAAAAAGGGAAGATGGTTCGGTCATATGAAGCGTATGATGGGGCAATCCCCTCCCAAAACAATTTATATATGGAAAACCAGGAGGTGGAAGCGCCAAAATAATTACACATTTCACCCCCGGTATGAGGCCGTTAGATACATTCGCTGAAATCGGTTTAATTTTTTTTTAAAATAAAATAATTCTACATTTAAAGTTTTTCAATGATTGGACCAAACTCATTTTATAAAATAAGTTATTAACGAATAACCAAATATTTTCCAATTAAGAGCTAATTCCATTGTGGCTGATTTGATACTTCATAATTTGTGAAATATGTATCTTACAGAGTTGATTTGAATCCCAATAATTCATATAAATATAATATAACAAATAAACCATTTTCTGGATATCATTTATTAAATTAGATAAATTTAATATACTATAAAACGTAAATTCATTCAAAAGAATTTTTTTAATTTTTGTATTTCTTTATTGAGTATTACAACAATCTGTCTCTTGGACATTGGTTATAGTGAGGTCAAAAGAATTTATTAAAGTTATAACTGTTATGAGATTATGTTAGTTTAAAATCTTAATTGTATAAAATAATTAACCTTGGAAATATTATAGGCTTCTTTTAAAAGAATGTCAGCCAGCGTTCTTTAGGGAATATTTAATCTTTCATTTCCGCGCGTTGTCCACCGAATATTTTTATTTTCTGTTAATATTACTGATCTTGTAGAGTTTTTGCCACCTTAATCAGTCTTCTCCATTTCTGCCTGTCTGCAGCTTTATTGCATTTTTGTTGATTCGGTAGATTGATCTGTTTTGTTTTTTTGCCTTTCAGGTGGTCTTTCCCCTACTAATGAGGCATTCATTATTGTGTAGAGGCTTCGTGATAGATTGCTCCGAGCTACAGGCCTCTCCCATGTTAACCTCCTTACCTTCATATCATGAGATGTTGATTGACCATTTTCTGTAAGCAGCTCTTTATTGGTCTTTCTCCTCTATACGTTAGCACCCTGATCCCAGATCGCTTCGATTGTCGTGTGGAGGATTTTTCTCTCAAATCTTTCAATACTTCTTTCTAGGGTGCTGGTTAGTGTACAGGTCTTGTGAAACCATATATCAGAATTGACTATAATAGCATTACACATTCTTAGTTTGAGATTTATTGTGATTTTTCGGGATTTCAGTGCCTTTAAAATAGTGTTGCATAAATGCGAGACCGAGACGAGTCATGCAAGGTCTTGCAAACTCAGTCTTGGTCATGGTCTTGCTGTTATGTAAGAGTCTTAGAGATATTGCTGTAATTGTTTTGGATTATAACCAGCATATTACAATCATTAACATATAGTAACTAAGATTGTCAAGTATTAGTAACTATGTTGCCTTAATTTTTATTTAAAAAATCAATTTTTTTATCAGTCCTGGTTTTGGTCTTGCAACAGTTAGGCGGCTTTGGTCTTCGTCTTGGTCTTGCAAAGTGCAATGACCAAGACCGATTTTGAGGAACACTACTTTAAAAGAGGAAAGATCGGTTATTTATACTATATTGGTTATTGCTGGTAGATTTATGAACGTTTTCATTCATCGAGGTTGTTGTGGACGGAAGTATTTGAATTTGTCTACTATCGGAAACGTAGATACGTAGATAAAGTTGTTTGAGTGGACTTTTCGACTTATTAAGTAAGAGTCTTAGGGAGTTTCTCAGTGTACTCTTGGATGATTTCAAGGACAGCTATATCTTCTGCATATCGAAGGATTTTATGATTCCTCTGCTAGTGCGAATTTGGCCCTGCTAATTTATTGTTAATCTTTCTCTTTTTAAGAACAAGTTGAATCATAAATTTATAAAATGATAAATATAAAATTTCGTACCATATTTATAAAATTAACCGAATTATAAATTCGATTTATACGATCTAGATTTCTTCTCTGGTTGGTTGAGGTTTTATAGAGATATAAGGTAGGATATTGAGGGGAGTGTAATCTCTATTTTAGAAGTGAATCAGATTTCGATTTGTGCCACCTTACCACCCCACTGGGGCGGCCATCAAAGGGCGTGGCCGAGTGGGCGTGGCCTTAGGGGGCGGGGCGAGTAATCTGTGGCTTACTGGGCAGGTCAGTACCCAAGGATGCTGCAGCAGGGAATAAGCACCTATCACAGGCTCCACACTAGCTCATTCACCATTGACGCCATCCTAGGCCTACCCCAGTCGGCAATAGACTATTCCACTAGCAGCTCAGGTATAATCTGCTACAACTCTATAACTATCTGAATTTTGTTTATTTAAAGATGTGGCCAAATCCAAAGGGAACGGGATTCGAACTCATTAGAAATTAAGCACTATTTATTTCGACTACTTCATCAGTAAATGTTTAGTAATAATCCGCGGTACAGACCCCTTTTCATAAACATTATTAACATCCGTCTAAAACGGGAATGGATTCATCATATCGTAACCTTCAACTTGTTTATTTACGATAATACTCGGAAATGGGGCGTTTTCAATCTGGAGATTGGTAAACTTTAGCCTGTTTAATGAGGTTGTAAAACTCATCAGCACCCATTTCTTTCCACTCGAATCGTAAGATAATTTGATCTCAAAATCTAGAAAAAAGTGGCCTACAAAAATATGGGGACGTTTGTCATAACCTCCTCTCTCAACTTAAAAAATAACGAGATTGTATAGGCCAAAGGTCTAATATTTTTGTAGTCCAAAATAATCAAATTATTCTATGATTCAAGTAGAAAGCAGATTGGTATTTATGAGCTTTTAGCTAACTCATTAAATTAATTAGTTTAATGAGAAAGCGCCCCATTAATGAGATTTTTTATAGATAAAAAAGCCGTAGGTTACGATAACATGAAGTTATTCTCTTAATTTTAGACGGATGTTAATAATTTGATAAAAAAAAGGTCTGTATCGCGGGCTATCATAACATCATTCCGACAAACAGTCAAACAAATGGCATCAATCGTTCATAAATCTGTTTCGAGATAAGTTAACATAGCCACGAATTATCCTTCAGTATTATGGGCTTGTTAAAAATACAGGGGATGGTCAACATGCTCATCTGATTAGTGCAGCTGTTTATAAAGCCATATATGTTTGAGGACAGTGATTTTGACAATATTTCAATATGGCACCTTTGACATTACAGAGTACTTTTATTAATAAAAAATATAGTTGAAAAGAATTGGACGTCATTTTAAAAAAAGTAACCAATCAACATTGCAAAGTTTTTGAGTGAACTTAAGTCAAACTTGTTAAATTATTATTATTATTATTTTAAACTAAATCATTCACCTCAATATACTGTTTTACAACAATGAATTAATCAAAAATTAATTTAATTGTGGTTTAGTATTCTATATATATATATATATATTTTTTTTAACTCCAAATTATCATTGAACGTCTGAACCAAGAGATTGAACGTCTGAACCAAGAGATTGAACGTCTGAACCAAGAGATGGTTCTTTTTGGTTGACAATTAAAACCAATTAATAACCACCTCAAATCTAGTTTGTTCTGGTTAAAACCTGTCCCCTTATGTATATATTTATATATATATTTTTTTAAATTTATTTAACCTCTACCCCTAAGGGTCATTGACTTATTGTCTCAATTTTATATTCTTTGGTAAAATCTATTTCTTTTAACAGTTTCTCTATTTCTTTTTCTTCGTCTTGCCGGATTTCTTCCATTTCCGTTCCCATTTGTATATTTCCCCTTTGAAGAGTATAGCTACTACACTCTAACAGTATGTGTTTCACTGTTCTGGTGTCTTGGGTAATGTGTGCAAGTTGGGGCTTCCAATCCTCGCAGGAAGTATCCATGAGAAAAATTCACAATGTCCTATTCTTAGGCGACATAGTATCATGTCGCATCATGAGAATACTTATTCTCGTATATACATGGTATTCTTAGTAGTATAGTACATAGTACATAGTAAATAGTATTCACTTTCTTTAAGTTTTTGTCGAACTCATTTCTCGTTCATTGTTCCATTTATTTTGAAAGGATGAGGCAAGTTGGTGTGTCCAATCTTTTTAAGAAATAGTTTCAATAATTGTGGCTTGTGGAGTTTCTTGATGCTGAACGGAGTTGGCTGCAGCATCGGCTCTCTCATTACCCCAGATACCACAATGTGAGGGAATCCTTATAAGAACTATGTTTTTATTTTCATCCGTAAGTTCAACGTATGCGTTATTTATTTCTGTTATAACTGGATACTGGTTCGTTAATTGTTCGATTGCTTTTGTAACAGACATTGAATCGTTTACGATAGCATGGTTTTGAAAGCGGATGTGCAAAAGTTTTTCTTTTAAGGCGGTGGCTTCTCTCATGAAGATAAAAAAATGTTTATATTAATAAAAATGTCGGATCACCTAATTTTAATTTAAACTAAAATTATCGTGTTTTATCATGAATGTACTTACGTATAAAATTTAATTATCTACGTATGTATAAAAGAAACGCTAGCTGACTACAATGTTAATATTTTGAATATATTTATAGATGTATACTTGTTTTGCAGAATTCTCTCGATATTGAATAGGTTATACTTCAGAAATTGTCTTGTAGAATGAATAATAAAGAAAACAAAATTTTTAAATTGTGATAAAATGATCTCAGTTATGTTTTTCGATATGTAAATTAATGTCAAAAAACATAAATGTGTGATTCGATGTTAATAGGACTTGTCAGTATTCACGTTTTTGAATTGAAAACCGTATGTGGTTAGTTTATGTTTTTATCTTTTATTGAAAAGTTGAAAATTAGAATAATTAAAGTTAGCAATGTAAGTAAACAGTGGACCAATTTGTTAAAGGATCAAATTATTTAGTTTAACCATAGTTTAAATTTAAATGATACCTATTCTATTAATGGCGCCATAGTATAATGTCGAATATTTTTTAAAGCCTAGTTTTGAGCTAACTAATATTTTATTGTAGCAGTTTCGAAAATTGGTGATACATTTAAATCCTTGGAAAGAAATATCGTGTTGCTTAGGCACAAAAAAAACAAAAAAAAAAAAAACATTTATCGTGATGGTTAGTTACGATGAAATGGAAACAAATATAGAAAAAAAAAATAACAGAAAGAATCATGGGTTTGTTATCTATAGATTATATGGCTATTACAATGAGTATTGGGAGATAAAAGCAATTATACACAACCACATTCGACCAGTTTCGCATCTGATTCTACCTCAATATATAACCTTTTTTTATATGAGCTAGTACTCATTGAAGGAGATGAAAAAAAAAGTGATGTGAATTCTGTAAAATAATAAAAATAAAGATTTATTGGATATTTAGTTGAGGCCATGTCTAGAAAATTCGATTGGAAATGTCTATTACCGACAATTTTTAATACTGTAAGTACTTAGCTGCAGGAGTTTACTAAGCCTCACATTTATTTAAACAAATATTGGCCCCAATTTATAACAATAACAGAAAAATTTTGATTATAAAATATTGGGTTGGCAAACAAGTCCTTTCGGTTTTTCAGAGTGAAAAAAATTCAATATATTATAGACATGAAATTTATTTTTATCTACAATATATTGACCATTATTTAATATGACTTTTTCCCATCTTTCCACTAACTGCATAATGTCATGCTCGTAGAAGGTTTGGAGTTTATTGTTAAAAAACTGATCCAAGTGGTTTTTGATGTCCTCTTTCATTTGGAATTTCTTTCCATTCATGGAGTTCTGCAGCGACCGGAACAAGTGGTAGTCACTTGGAGCTAGGTCTGGTGAATAGGGTGGTTGGGTCACAAGGTCCCACCCAAAGCTCAATATTTTATTGCCAGTGACCAATGAGGTGTGGGGACTAGCGTTGTCTTGGTGGAACACAACACAGTTCCAATCATTCATAACTCTGCAGGAATGTAAATTGTAGAATATACATAAATTCCTTGCTAATACATCGGGAAACTGTGGAAAGAAGCGATAAACAGACACTCAATGACATTGAATACAGGGATGAAGACTCATTCAATATTTTTTATTTGATAGAGTGAAAAATATGGAAAATGAAAAGGAGAAAAAGATGGAAATGGAAAGTAGATTAAAAAATAAATAAAGAATACAATCTAAGAATAAATCAGCTTTCTCGAGGTGCCGATCCATTAAAAAGATTATGTTCTTGTTTTATTTTAAAAGTAAAAGCTGAGATATTCCAGACATAAAATAATGTTCGAATTTTTATTTTTCGTTAATAGTATTGCTGAATATTTCTATTGAAAATTGCTTATTCCATGTCAATTTAATAATACTGTTTTAAATTCTTTATATAGAATATATTTCATGAAATAGTTTAGTTATATTAAAAATATATCTGTTCCCTACGAAAATAAAATAAAATAATTATAATAATAAATAACTAAATAAAGTAAAATGAATACAAAACAAAATTTTATGTTAGATTTTTAATCATGTTTCTGAGTTACAAAAATCGCAATGTGCCTCGGAAAATTGAATATATTATCTAATTTACATGTACATGAATGTATATATGTAAATGTTTTACAGACATTTATATATGTATTTATAAATTTACGAACAATTTTTTCTTTAAATTAATGGTTTTCTTTTGGGGCTGGAGAACCTGGACTGCTTCATCTTGGAACAATTTTTAACAAATTTGGGCAAATAGACCAAGAAGTGTCCAACAGAATAAAGAAAGCAAACAATATTTATTACATATTATTTATTTGTAACACGATTATGGGAAAGAGAGAGATAGGAAAGAATGTCAAACTCCACATCTACAAAGCGGTTCATCTCCCTACATTAGTTTATGGTAGCGATAACTGGTTCACCCATGCACTTGAGCAGGATTACGGCTGCGGAAATGACATCTCTACAAAGAATATTGGAAAGAACCTGGAGAAATAGAATAAGAGAAGAACTGGTGATACCCTCACTGAAATTAAATATGGAATTCCGACAACTTCGATGGTATGGACACGTTTGTAGAATGGGAGAAGACAAGGTACCAAAGAAATGTGTGGAAGCGAGGATAACTGCCAGGATACAATGAAGCAGTCCTAGAAGAACATACCTAGAACATATCCAACGACTTGGTGAGAGGAAACACCCAAGCTCAGTTGAAGGAATTGGGAGAGACCAAGACGTATGGTCAGACTGGCTGGAGGCTCCTTTACACTGAAAGGCACACATGGATTAAGAAAAACAAGTTTTTCTTTTTGAGGTGTTACAGTTGATTTTAATATACAGTTGTAAATATACAGTAATAAAATCAATATTTTAACCTTCCTGTCTACGCTTCCATATAACCTCTGTCCCTATAAAATGGGCACCTGAGTTTTGAATTCCTGTAGTTCACTACTTTATATTAATTACTCTAAACTTCACTTTTGGGAGTTGTGTGGTTCAGACCTTCCCATCTCCCGGGCCCATATTCGATAAACCCTGTCTCTATAATATGGGCAGCCGATCTTTAAATGGGTTGAAAAAGAAACCAAAAGCCATGAAGCCTTTTCCTTTTCGGAGGATCGCCTCCATGCATGATTATTGGCCAAAAAGTGCTTGCCAATATTAACTATAAATACTGAACCCAAAACCGTTGAATATTTGTGTATATAGCCATGCATTCCCATTGTGACAGAATGTTATATTTTTCAGTAAAAAAAAAAAAAATACTACATATTATGTATCGGGGCGGGGATTTAAAAGACTCCCTCGGCACCGGGACGCGAAGTCGTGACTATTTTTATATCATTAGATTCATATGTCATATGTAACATAGATTTCAATTACGAAGTGAAAAATGTTTTTATTGAACGGTATATACTTCTCCTGATTTCTCTTTATGAGCACTTATATTATTTAAAAAACTATTCAACAAAAGTCATTGACGTTTTACATTTGTTAAGAGTGGCTACACTGAGATGTAACATTGCTGGTATGTGTAACCTCATGTGATAATAAATATGTACAAGTAACATGGCGCAGTCGTAATTTATTATGGAGTTTAATAAACCGTTGAATTTAAATATCTATGACGACAATCTCGCCGAAACAGAAACGGAGAAGAAGCCTCGAAAAGCTCAAGTGGCAAGATTGAAGAATTTATTAGGCACGGATGGATTGCAATTAAATACAACTATTTCGACGCTCACACCATCAAATGAGACAGTTTGAGCAATCTTGGATGTTTTGGAAAAACATTTTATCCCGAAAAAGAACGAAACGGTAAATATCTTTTAATTTTTTTAATCGGAAACAAGGTTATAATGAGCCTTTTGAGCGGCTTTTCACCGATTTAAAGAAATTAAAAGCTCCATGTAAATTCGGGGATCAAGAAAATAATACAAAAATCAGAAAGGCAAAATAATCAATGACATTTAAATTAAAAGAATTGCAATAAAAATTGTTCATTGGTGTAGTTTCTCAAATATTCTAGGGGAAACGGGAGAGGGGGGAGGGAGGGGAGGGGATCTGGCATATCACATACCCAAGTATAAAAATTTCAAAACAAATTTTAATTTCAATCAAAGTTTAATATTGATTATTATTTTGCCATCTTTTGATCTGACCAGAAAAATAATTTTAAAGTTTTTATTTTATACTTTATAGTATTATTAGAGGCTGAAAATGGTGAGGAGGGGGGAGAGTCATCTACCGCAAGTATCAATCTACACCCATAGCTGTGTCATGTCAAAAGTTGCTCTATTCGTCATGCTACATATGAGTGAGAAGTAATAGTAGAAAAATAATAAATGGACAAGCCAGAATGCTATTTAAAGGTTCATGATTTTAATTTTATATTATTATGGTTTTTTTTTTTTTTTAAATGTTCTTTGATCTAAATCTTATATCGAAGCTTTCATACGAGACTGTTAAAAAAAGAAAAAAAAAGTCGAGAATATTTTATTTAATTTGAAATTTCCCATTATTCCGTCCGATTTTTATAAGAATGGAAACACATTCAGTTGATAATTTATTCATTAGAGAAAAAATAACCACCAGAATGTTATGTTGTGCCTTTTTTAATTGTTTTTGTGGTTAATTTATTTTTTCATGACCCTTGATGAAAAATAAAACATTGTTGTGACGAAATAATCAGTTATGAGCTGCACAACAATATTTTACATAATTATTCGTGGTATGAAATATTTAAAAAAAAAGTTAACATACTTTTTATTAGGTTTTTCAATGAAAAATATTCTTGCATTGGAAATAAAACCATCGTTTTGAGATCATAACTTCTATAAAGAATTGGTACTTTTTGGCATATTCAGATATTTTTTCCATTGCCTGGATATGTGGTTGCGGATCGGAATAAAGAACTCATTTATCTTTTGTAAGCAGTATGTTTAAAAAATCATTTACGGATTTAATTATGCTATTAGAAATATAGTGGATAAGATTGTTTTGTCCCAGACAAAGATATAATAAAACTGAGAAGATGCTTATACATAAATTCAAAGATGGCTAAGCTAGATGTTATAACTCCATGATCGATACTGAACATTGAAGGGGATACAAGATATAAAAAAGAAAAAAATTGTTGCCTACTGGCTGTAAGAAATCGGTAGAGGGGTAGAGTTATGTCATAAAAAAATACCTCCGACAATACCACCACTGCCCACACCCTAAACCACTCAACAATGAACTTTCATTTTTATGTCGTTGAAGTTAACAAAAGTGGTCAGAGAAGTTCTTTTTCAATTTCCAACAACATGCTCATAGACCCTATAAACATCAGGGTATAGGAATTGAAAATATTTTACTGCTTTGATAATATTTAAAATGTATTTATGATAAGCTGAGAGCGGGGTAGCTCTGTGGATAGGGCACTGAATTCCTGAGTTCAAGATCCCGGATTCGAATCCAACTTTTTTTTTTTTTTTTGTCCTCCCCTTCCTCGCCTTTAAGGCTATACGGGGGTTTTCCCGGGCCAGGGAGTGTGGGTGGGGATTTAAAAACTCCTCCGGGAACCGGGACGCGAACTCGTGACTATTTTTTTATCAAAGTCTTATGTATCATGTTGCCAGGCAACGACGGTGCAGTGCACACGCGTTAGCCCATTCGGCCACCCCGCCCACGATTCGAATCCAGCTGATAACTATATTCTTATCCGGATATTTTTATTCGGTTACGTCAGCCATGGATCGACCCTGGGTCAGGATTCCCTCCTGGGGCCAGAGATGCCCATCCTCGCCAAGGTTGACGGCGCAAGAACCTAACCCCCCTCTCAGCTAAGGTAGAATTAGACAAATCGTAGATCATATACTATTACACTTGCTGCGGTATGTTCCATGTTTTTCCCTTTTCCCTTAGTCTGAAAATTCATAACCCCATCGAAATTTGCCCCCCTCAAAAATTCTAAAACCTGTCAAAATATGCCTCCCTCAAAAATTTTGATGGCGCAGCTTGCGTGTTAAGGGGTAAACCTAGCGGTTGAGCATAATCTCGGCCAAATCAGCTCCTTGCTTAACCTTTGACCAAGAAACTGTACTTCCTCACACAATAAAGAGCGTTAGCTGTCAAAATTATTTTAACATGACTTCTCAATAAAGTCGTAAACAACAGGCTATTAATCAGGGTACAGTATGTGTGCTCCATTTAAAATTCATGGAGATTTATCTTCTCATTATTATAGAATCCTTAACGCTCCTTGTTATGTCACAAATAAAATTATCCACAAAGACTTCAATATTACATTTGTTGCAGATATATCCCGAAATAGATTTTCCTCTTTTAATTCTGAAATCCTTGGTCACCCTAAACTTACAATTCATAACCTTTCATCCAAAACAATTCTTGACAACACTCAGAAGTGTCTGAAAAGAAGATGACCAAGAGACCTCTTAAATTAATTAGTTTCTTCACAAGGTTATCTAGTTTTATAATCTCATTGCAGATTTACGCGTTGTATTTTATTTATGCAAATGTAAATTTCATTTAATGAATAAGAAAAAATAAGCTAATAAAGTACAATAATGCTATGATTTGAGCAATTACAATTGAAAATCATTGTGTTTTGATATTAATTGGTCGATTAAATTTGTGGATTAAATAAAAAACGAGGACATTTTTACACTTCCTTAATATTGAGGTACGGCGCAGTGTGCATTCACCTCGGCACGACATCTTTGTATTTCCGGATTATCAACAAATTCCGACACCAATACAATCAATCACGCTGGGAAAGTATTGGGTTGGCAAATAAGTCCTTTCGGTTTTTCAGGGTGAAATAAAACTTAATGTACTATAGACATAAAATTTATTTTAATCAACAATATATTGACCATTATTTAATATGACTTTTTCCCATCTTTCCACTAACTGCATAATGCCATGTTCATAGAATGTCTGGGTTGTATTGTTAAAAAACTTATCCAAGTGATTTTTGATGTCCTCTTCCTTTTGGAATTTCTTTCCATTAATGGAGTTCTGCAGAGACCGAAATAAGTGGTCACTTGAAACTAGGTATGGTGAATAGGGAGGGTGGGGCAAAAGGTCCCATCCAAGGTTTAATAATTTATTGCGAATGACCAATGAGGGGTGAGGCCTAGCGTTGTCTTTGTTGAACACAACACCCTTCCGATTTGCCAGTTCTGGGGGTTTATTTTTAATTGATTGATCCAATTTAGTTAATTGTGAGCAGTATAGTGTTGAATCCATTGTTTGTCCTGATGGCAATAGCTCATAGAAAATCCCACTATATGGAAAGCATTATCTTCTTTGGATACAATCTAGGTCCCCAAGATTTTCTACGGGCTACATTATCGTAAAATATCCATTTTTCATTTCCTATTACCAATCTTTTCAAAAATGGGTCGTTTTGTTGCCGTTTCCGTAGTGAATCACAAACAGAAATGCGTGTTGCCAAGTTAACCTCGGTTAGAGAGTGAAGTACTCAAACATTAAGCCTGGAAACATAGCCGAGCTTATTAAAATGGTTTTCTACGCTTGTGTTCGAGACATTTATTGCCATAGTGATCTCTCGCTCAGATTGGGTGGGATTTTGGTCAACAATGGCCCTACCTTTTTTAAAATAATACAACAAAATATGCCGATAATGGATGATATTTTCTTCCATATTCACAGTACAATAGCAAACACACTACTAAACTAGTTTCAACAAGAGTTAACAGATATAGTTGTTGACCTATTACTAACAGGATAAACAATCCATCTTAGGGATTAATTCATCAGATAAGAAGTGTATCATAGTGACATAAAAATAAAGAGAAAAACCGGAAGGACTTATTTGCCAACCCAATATATATATTTATCAGATTTTAAAGAGAAATTCTTTTCACAAAAACTAACACGGTGTGAAGAGTCACAGGCAATTGGTTGGTTATTTTTTATTGCTAGTTGGAAATTTCTTCATTTTAACATACGCTAAACAACGAAATTTTCCTTACCGTAGTAGAAATACTTTATTTTTGTTATGTGCTATTTTTATCTTTGTCAAGCAAAAATCTTTCCAGTTTCGTTTTCCGCTCTATGAAAATTTCCGAGTACTTCCGTTATAAGTTTCTGTTTGAAATGAAACGATTCTCAGTACGAAATCCTCAGTAATCCGAAACCCCTGGTAACCCGAATGAATAATAAAGAAAAAAAAGGTTAAAGTTTAACTACGAGAGTTTCACAGTACTTATTACTGGAATTGCTTCATGCGATAGTGTGGTGTGGTGTCTCTAATCCCGAACCATTAAAATTAGCCGATCATTCAGAAGCTGAGGAATGAGGTTGTCCAATTCCGAAGGGGATTTTTTTTTTAAGGATGACAAAGCAGATTTTAATCCCAGTAAAAGTTGGCTTGATAATTTTAAAAACAAGTATAAAATGCGTTTTTATACTATATCTGTTTTGTTGAAGATAAGTCATAGAAACACCCAAAATGGAATTTGCGTGTTCAGGAGTTTTCCTTAGTAACAAAATCAGAGACTTGAAGTAAATTATATGATCATTTTCAGAAATATTTTGTTTGTTTACATGTATTCATTACCTTATGCATTTTTGCAACAGGCCAATCTACGTGTTCGGATTATCTGTTTAAATATATTTATTAGTTGAAAATTAATACCTTCTGCCACATTGGAGGGCATTAATATTAGGGCTACATTAAACATTCACTGAATATGTACATACAAATGATAACTAAAATATAGATAACGAAAGAAAAACAATTGTAGAAAATAAAGTAAGAGAATTAATATACAAATGTATAAAAAAAATAATAATAATAAAAACAAAACAAAATAATAGTTAGAAACTAAATTAAATTAAAATAGATATAACACATTTACACCTATATACAATATTTTCATTCTCCCAGGAGACTCTGAGTCATGCTTTGTATCCCAAGTGTGGAAGCAAAGGCAGGACTCCAGGAGATCCCAATGCTTCTCTCCCAGCCGCGTCACTGGTATTGGAAGCCACTGGGGACTGATTAAGGGCACTAGACGCTCAGGTTCGGATTATCAAAATCACCTTGTACATCGAATCATACATGTGTTATTAGGAAATTTATAAATAACTAATTTTACTTTATTTAGAATAAAACATAATGTTAAAAATTCAAACACAGCTAGAAATATGATTAACGCCATGTCAAATTTAAGCCTAAATTTGCACAATAATCAAATGTTGGCTAAATATGCCGCGTTCATAAATGTATATGCCAGTCATGCCAGTTTAGCGCCTTTTATCCAATCTGGTAGTTTCAATAAAAAAAGAACAATATGTAGACAAAAGATTTCAGTAAAAAAATATACCGGTGGTAATAGCAAGCTGATAAAAAATACAATATTCGACAGTTTAAACTAATAACTAATTTATAACAAAGAAATATTGGTTGTTTAAAATACAACAAATAACGTGATAAATTACATAACTGATTATAATAATAGATATAAATAATAATATAAATTATTTTATATTTATTTTTACACGTAACGTTTCTTTACGTACGATTTTCACTCAGTAACTGATCCAGAGGTAGTTTTTAGAGGGGGAACTATCAAGGTAACCACAGAATTCGGGGAGAAATTTTACCTTGCCTATGGGAGAAATTCAAAGTTAATTATCTAATTATTTCATTTGTTGAATTATTTCAAATCGATTACCGCAGGCATAGATGAGGTAGTTAATTGATTACATTTATGAATCTACAAAGATTGAGGTACGGCGCAGCGTGCATTCACTTCTGCACGACATCTTTGTACTTTCGGGTCATCAAAAAATTGATCCCAATAAAATCACGCATATTAAGAGATTATATTGGACATATTAAGAGATTATAGTATCATTATAACTATTTTGTAGATTTATCGTTTACTTTGATTAATCATTAAATGAACTAATTAATAAATACTTTTTGCGAACAGTAATTGTTTTGGCATTTTCCTGATTTTTTTTTTTTTAATCATATTTGAAACTTTTTTGCACGTAAAGAAAAGATGAGTCGACAATATAGCTACGTGGAAAAGTTCGTATGTAGAAAATTGAGTCTTTTACAGAAGAGAATATAATTAAGAGAATATTATTCTTTTTTTTTTATGATTTATTAGTATAATTTCATATTTTATCTCGCTCTGGTATTTCCCATAGAAGCCAACGACTTATAGAAGTTCCGGACTGGAAAGTAATCAGTGTTTATGCTCTCCTGTTGAACAGTTGAGTTTACATTAGATTTTTCGCATTAACAGTAGTGATATTGTTAATTCATTTTTCATTTGTGTACAAAACATTTCTTAGATTATAATGCTGTTTACCAAATTAAGAAAAATAATTTCTAACTGAAAAAAAAATTTACATTGACTTATGTCTCGCTATACTGTATAGGCAGACTACTGTGCATCAGTTTGTTGCAGATTTAAGGCGTAAAACATCAGTGTCATCAACGCCTAAAGTCTTGTAATATTTTATTAATAAAACGGCATTATAATGGAATTATTTTTCTCCTGAATATTTGGTTTATAAATATTTGAGAAAAAAAAAATGATATCAATCCTGTTTGAACATTAAGAATCTTGTCCGAGAATCCTATTGATTTTATTGAAACATCGTTGTCCGCGAATAATTAATATGGTTTATATGATTAATTATTATTCTCTGAATAGTTTGGTAGTGAAGGGAAGCTGTATAGCTAATTATTGCCTATCTAGTAAATGAATACCGACCGCGAGGGGGTGGGGCTCATGATTAGCTGGGGTGGGGGTATATTACCCCCACCCCTCCTCTGTGGATTGATCAAGACCGAACCCACCCCCCTCCAGCCGCCCCCAGTCTACCAACCTTTTGCCCAAATCAAAACTCCACATTGAAAGCTTGGTTGAATGTTAAAACAACATTAAAGTCAATAATAATACCATATTGAGCGACAGTTATTAACACCTATTTGTATAAAATATATATCATATATTTATATCTTAATTGCAATATTTTAGGACGAGTAATTTTCTACCCAAAAATTAACTATTAAATTTCTAACATTTGTTTCTTGTTCAATTCCTATTATATTAAATTATAACACCGTCTAACTCAGTTCTTACAACTTTATAAGGTGTTACAAAAAAAAAAATCATAACTTCTTTACTAATGGCATCCTTCTTACAATTCATACCACATTTTAACCTCAAAACCTCTTGGAAACATATGTTTAAAGCCAGATTTACACATTTCTAAAGCACCTAAAAACAAAAAGGTGTCATAATTCATACTAAGCTTTATCCTTATAAATTGATCATATCCACAGGCCTGAATAGAAAAATGCACGTCTGCCAGCATATAGCCGCTGGAATACAAAATGGCGGCAGTGTGAAGATAGATAGAGACCTTATATAGGTTGTAATCATATATTTAGAGAGGGCTTAAAGAGGTATAAAGCTACCAACCTTTCAGTTTATAGTATTTACAGTAAGGAATAAAATAACAATCAGTTACCCCATACCCGTGGAATTCATGACGAAAAATTGATTTTAAGATTCAAAATGTTTACTTTTTTCAGTTTTTCGCTCATATCAGTGAAACTATGCGTTCTATCTATAATAATTTCATATGTGAAATTAAAGCTGACAAAATTTTCAATAGAAATAGTTATATTATTTTTTTCGCTTTACTCTATAGTTTCCGTGATATCCGTCTTCTTAACTCGCTAATTTCGAGAAAAAAAAAATCGCGTTTTTGTCATTATTTACCTCGCCAACTCTTTATCTTTTCATTTTACAAAAAGTCATAAGGAAAAAAGTAGTTTAATATTATTAATTAATTAAATTTTCTTTACCAATGTATATTACTTTTCTATCTTATCTTCAACCATTCAAAGGCTTGAGCAATTATAATTAATTGATTAAACTTGCCCAGATCCTAAAACTTCTTCCTCGGAAAGCCATCCTATTCCTCACTTACATATACAATGCTGTGCTCCGATTCACATATTTCCCTGATTCTTGGAAACTATCTATTGTCAAAATGTTACACAAACCTAAAAAACCACACGAACACCCATCTTCTTACCGTCCTATTTCTCTATTACCTATCATGGGCAAAATCCTGGAAAAACTCATCCTAAAACGCCTGTATCCCATCCTAGACTCTAATCATATCATCCCTGATCACCAATTTGGATTCCGCACATCGCATTCCACTATCCAACAATGGCACCGTGTGGTTGATGCTCCTCTGCATTGGAGCGCGGTATGTACTGCACGGGAGTCCTTCCCGACGTTGAACAGGCGTTTGATCGAGTCTGGCACTCGGGTCTTCTGTACAAACTCCGAAAAGCCCTACGCCCTACATACTTCCTCATTATCCGCTCCTATCTTACTGATAGATACTTCAAAGTAAACCAAAATAATGTCTTCTCATCCCTCTTTGCTCAATCTGCAGGCGTTCCACAAGGTAGTATCCTCGGTCCCATTCTCTACACAGTTTAAACAGCTGACATCCCAACCCATCCTGACACTGTCATCACCACTTACGCCGATGACACATGTTTGCTATCTGTTAATAACGATCCTTTAATTGCATCCCAAACTCTTCAATCACATATCACAAGCCTTGAAGAATGGTGTAAAAATTGGAGAATAAAAATAAATTCCAACAAATCCCATCAAATCACCTTTACCCTCCGTCGTAAACCTATGACTTCTTGTCCTACAGTATCCTTCAATAATACTCCATTTATTCCTGTTGAGCAAATCCGCTACTTAGGACTCCACTTGGATAAACGTCTTACTTGGAATCCTCATACTAGACTGAAACGACAAGAAACTGCTCGACGTTTCCGACTGCTACAACACTTACTAGACAAACGCTCCAAACTTTCAATTAATTACAAAAGACTTATCTACATAACTATAATAAGACCTATATGGACATACGGAGTTGAGCTTTGGGGCTCCACCAAACCATCGAATTCCTATCGTATCCAATCCTTACAATCCAAAATCCTCCGTAAAATCCTTAATGCTCTATACTTTGTCACAAATAAAACCATTCATCAAGACCTTAATGTACCATATGTCGCTGATTTAGCTCGAGCCAGATATCTATCCTTTCATGATAAACTTCAGTCCCATCCAAATCCGCTTGTTTCCACTCTTGCTTCTTCCTCGATTCCTGATGATCCTCCTAGGCGTCTGAAAAGGAGATGGCCTCGTGATCTTCTTACTTAAAATTATTTAGAGAGTGCTAACACTGGGTAGTATCTCTTCAAGCCTGTACATGCCATTATTTATATTTGCGCATATTTACTAGTTGTATTTGTATACAGTTGAATTCCATTAAATAAACAAAAAAAAAAAAAAAAAATCGATTAAACTCAGAAACTCCGAAACAATATAGAATAACTTAATTTTCGCAATGTATATTATTACACAGCTCTTAATCTGTATACTAGGCAACATACATACATTGACTTACATAATATACATATACATATAGATACATATATATATATATATATATATATATATATATATATATATATAATGTCTTATATGCTGGCAGACGTGGATTTTTCTCATCAGGCCTGTGGATATAGTCAATATATAAGGAGAAACCTTAGTATGAAATATGACACCTTTTTTGCCACAGGCTCCAGGACTAAAAAAGGTGCAAACTAAAAACCAGAGATTTTTCTATCTCCTTTATCCTCAAAGAAGTAAACATAGTGGACGTTGGGAATAGTATTTGCATTCACCTATTGTAATTTTAAAAATAAATAATAAAGAAAGTAGAAGGTTATACTCTCCCATTGGGATTCACGACTTAGGCAGTGGTTACTTTGGATCCATCACGACACGACACGACGGCGCTACTGTTCAGCTCAAAAACATAACCTGTGAATCGCTTTCAATCATCTTTTTACGTTTAGCATCCAATTAATTGTATTATATGCGTCCAATATACATAAAACATAATAGTTATTTCCTTTATGATTGTTTACAATTAATAAGTATTAATTACGATATTATTTAATCGACGTAATTCAAAATACAGTAGAAAATTACAATGATAGCTATTTATATTCCTTTGTTAACAACTAATAATTATAATGGTCATTTAAATATCTAATACACTTTCATTGTAGGGGAAAATAAGTTGTGACTTTTAATGGTAAAAAGTACGCAAAATATGAAAATTAAAAATATCATAAAACATTGTTATTTTTAATTATTATATATTTTAAATTTTAAAAATAAAGATAAAATATATTTTTATCTAGCTCATCGTTGCCTTTATTCTTTAATGTAATTAAATATTATTTGGATTCTGCTTATTACTTTAAGTTATATGTAATTATAACATATAATTCATATTTAACAAATTAAAAATCTCATTTTAACAAAAATGATCTTACTTTAAATATAATTTATATGGTATATTTTAATTCATAATAATTATATCATTGTTTAAAAATACGGAAATATTACCAGATTAGTTAAAAAGGTTAATTTACATCGTGTTTTTTCAGTCTCTATCAATCACAAATATAATTACTTAAAACATTCTGTAAAAATATTTGTTTTTTCTGTTCATTAACTACATTTTTCTAAAATTCATATTAACAATATTTTAATTAAATAACTTTGCAGGGATTAATTAAATCCACTCATTTTGTTAACCTAAGACTTTTTTCTTTCTTTTAATTTAACATCTATGGTTTCAATATCTTTAAGTTATCGTTTATTTATTTTGCAATTTATTTCAGCAATCATAATCATAAATTGTAATTCATACATAACATTGTAAATATCTCATTACATTATTGATTTTAATCCATGGCAACTGCATCATTGTTTAAATAAAAAAATGGAAATGTTATCAAATGAATTAAGATATTGATTATCTAATTTATTTTTCATTTTTTCGGCTGTTATCAATCAATAATGGAATTATCCAACTCATTCTGTAAAATAAATCTATTTTTACCTTGTCATTAATTGCATTTTTCTGAAATGTATATACAAATTGATTTAATGAAATATATTAAACAAACACCTAGATAGAAGGGGCTTGGCTACATTGTATAGGGGTGGTATGATTTTTATTCCTTTTGTAGGGAATTTAGTAATCTTTTACATAATCATGTGCATAAGCGTAGGAAAATATGTAATTTTTTAGTTATTCGCAAATAAAGATTCTTTTCTTTCATAACTTGTTTGCCTGAATTTTCAGGGTGATTGGACTATTTTGCCCGCCTGAAGAAGGAAGCCTTCAAAATTGGTGGTTAAATCTTGGGATTTGGTGAAGAATTAACGATGGTATGGCTTGCCGATCAAAAACACCATCGATAAATAACATAAACTCCTCCTCTCTCGATCATAAGGGCCTCGAGTCGACGAAATGAGAAATGTATTCAATGACAGTGCTACAATTAACGTAAGGTTGTGTGGATGCGAACACTATGCCTTGTGTTATCTCGAAAATGGTACGTTTTTGGACTTAAAAACGCAAGGTCCGATAGTTTCGAAGGAAGTCTTGCTGTACGCATCAAAATCTTCAAAGCCCAATTTGTCTCGGATCGATCTACAGACTTACCACCGTTTCAGAATTGAGGCCTAGCAAAATGATTGTATCGACTTTATTTATTTTAGAAAGAAAAACAAAAGTGGAGAATACGATTCGCTTACCCTCCGTGAAATTCTGAATCCAACGGTACCCCATTCATGGTATTTGAGCATGACAGGAGCTTATATTTGGTACAAAACCGATTTCGATGCTTACTGTAATAATATATGTGATGATGAGGGGATGGGGATGGGGATAAAGGATATATGAATATCAATATAATTTTTCATTATATGATATAATATAATTGAAAAACAGTAATATATATTTATAGTAATAATAAATAAGAGTATAATAGATATAATGTATTAAGAAATAATAGAATAGAATTTATATAAGCTATAGAAATCTCTTGGGTCTTAAAATAATAGTGTAGTGGTTCTAAAATTGTGATAACTCAATCTATTCAAAACGTCAAATTCTCAACCTATCAAAAAAGTATTGAAAATAAATAAATTTGACAAATTTAGCTTAAATCATAAATTTTGAAATCGTAGTGAATAAAACATTTTTAGGGAACTTTGGTCTATATCAACTAATCTACTAATGAATAACATCTCTTATAAATGTATAAATGATAATGGTAAAAAATATAAAGAAAATAATAAACAAAATAAAATAATGTCAAAATTTCATCGTGATAAAACTAAAAATAATAAAGATAATACATAAAAAAGCCTAATTACGGATCAGTTTAAAATAATAATGAAAATAGATACAAAGGACAATGGTAATACAGTAAAACTACATGGAATCATGATAAAATCATGAATTAAAATATATATCCAATTTAACTAGAAACATGTAAAAAAAAAACACACATACACCTACCCATAGAATGGGAAAACAACATCATTATTCCAATCCATAAGAAGGGAAGCCAAAGTGTATGCGATAATTATCGCCCCATATGTCTGTCATCGGTGGTATAAAAAGTATACACTAGGATTCTGGAACAAAGATTAAGGAAATTGGTGGTAGAAGATCTGGAAGAGGAACTGGCAGGTTTTAAACCCGGCAGGCAGACACAAGATCATATCTTCTCCCTGAAAATTATTGTAGAAAAGGCATGGGATAGAGGTAAAGCAGTATACCTAGCTTTTTTAGATTTACGGGCAACTTTCGACCATGTTCCTAGACAGGAAATATGGATGCATTGGAAGCTAGGAGAATCCCACAAAATGTTATTAGTGCAATCAATTCAGTTTACCAAGACCCAAAGGGAGTAATAAGGCTAGCCGGCACTGACTCCAGGTCATTCCATTTCTTTAGGGGAGTTAAACAGGGAGA
Source organism: Nezara viridula (assembly GCA_928085145.1). NCBI lineage: Eukaryota > Metazoa > Arthropoda > Insecta > Hemiptera > Pentatomidae > Nezara > Nezara viridula. The sequence goes on along the minus strand of OV725078.1, from coordinate 96,772,698 downwards.
TAGCCTGAGCCCCCTACTGTTCATAATTTTCATGGATGCCATTTGGAAATTTTATAAAAGGAGGACACCCAGAGCAATGATTTGTACGCAGATGATGTGGTACTGGTTGCGGATACTGCTGAATCACTCAAGGTCGTTGTGGGTGACTAGCATGAAGAACTTCAACTCAGAAGCATGCAGGTCAATCCCTCCAAAAGGAAGGTTATGTGTGTTGGAGGAAGGAACGAGGATCTTAGAATCACTTGCAATGGAGAGAATCTTGAGCAAACCGATACCTACTGCTACCTGGGAACAATGATCGGCAAGGATGGAAGAATAGACTTGGAGGTCATGAATGGAGTCCAGAAGTCCAATGGAATATACTACCATATATCCATGACAATCGTTGGAAATCAGGAGTTGAGCAAGGAGAAGCGAAGATTCTGCTATTCAAATCAGTTTTTTCCAGTGCTACTGTACGGATCGGAAAGCTGGACACTCTTGGACCGCCATGTCAGTAAGGTTGTATCTGCAGAAATGAGATTCCTACGGAAAATATTAGGAAAAACCAGGCGAGATCGAATAAAGAATAAAAGAGTGCGAGATGTACTAGGAGTTAGATCCGTCCAAGAGACGATTGAAGAAAGGCAGTTGAAATAAACAGAACGGGTATGTTAACAGAATGGGAGATGTCCGTAAGGCCAGGTAGCTTCTAGAAGCAAGACCGGGAGGAAGGCGACCTCAAGGAAGGCCAAGGCTTATGTATGCAGACTTGATTGAAAGAATCGGCACAGCGATAGGAATCACCTTGCCGGAGACGAGAAGGCTTACACAGGACAGGGGCCGTTGGAGAAGATGGCCAGAGGCAGCTACTCCACGCTTATCGGCACACAGGAGATAGTGAAAGAAGAGAATAATAATAATAATATTTTTAACGTCCATTTCTAGTTACTTATTATTTATTCTATTAAAAGTTGCTACATATTTTCATTTTCATTAATCAAATATATTTTTACTAGAATGTCATTTTTATACTGAATTTGAATTTTGCATTAACTAACGAATAAATAATATTGAAATTAATAGTTATTAATAGGGAAACATGAAAAAACAATTTTGATAAAATCAAATTATTATTTAGTACGTATATTGGACAATGGTAAACATGAAATGATGAATGAATTAGAAATCCGAGATGTAACGTTGCCATGGTAGGTGTATGTTTTTCGAATAGACAGTGTAGAGTCCATTTTCCACCGTGTCGTACGATTTACGTGTCCAATGTAACCAAAGCCTTAGACAAACTCTGTAATAGTGTTATTCAGTAAAACTCGACTCTCGCTCGCTCAAAAACGTTAAAAAAACCACCAACGGGTCGTTTTCAGTTGATGTCGGGGACCTACCAGGCGTTTCGGTGACCTCTGTCTACTGTCAGACATGCGCGGTCATTCTCGGAATTCCATTTATGGTGTGATCATGAGATCATTTCATTTGCCATCCACCGAAGTGGAGTGACCCTTGTACAGTAGTGCCACCATTAAATTCAAATATTTCTCTAACAAGACATGACATGAACAAATTTGTAGAAGCAACAATAATACTCATCCAATCCTCTCCCCCCTCCTCCAAATATATTTTTTTGCTTACCTCTTCTTAAAACAGTGAAAGCAAAAACAGATTTTAAAAAGTCGTAGCTGATAGACTTCCTGCGATCTCTTCCGTGTTTTCCCCTTGTCCTCTGGTTTCATACTTTTCATCCCTAAAATTCATAACCCCGTTGAAATGTGTGCCGCCTTAACAATCCAAGATCCTGTTAGGACAATCCCTATAAAAATTGGATGGTGCAACTTGAGAAGAATCTCAAGTTTTTGCTAAATAAACCTCAACTTAATTAACATCGACTGGAAACTTATTAATTCATGAAGATTTTCTAAATGTGGGATATCTGTAGTATATTTGGAGAATATTAAAAAAAATGGCTAATAATTTATGATTTTGTTAATAACAGAAATAAGCCTAGTTTAGTCGCTTTAAAAGGGATTTAAAATAACATAGTCCATTTCCTTTTGTTATTTTTTTCTAGTTTACAGTGAAGAAATTGTTAATTACTTAAGTTAAATATTTCTTGCTATTAAAACACAAACTTGACACCTAAAAAAAATCACAAAACTTGGATCACTCCTATTAAAATTTTCCTCTATTTACGGGACACCCTGTTTAATCTTTGCATTAATTATTTCGTTATTCAGCATAATAAAATTACCGAATTTTTGTGATGCGTAATTTTCTTTATTGGATAACATAAAAATCTGTAATTTGGAAAATGGTTTATAGGGAGGTAAGACCACGTTCACACTATATGTACACAAAATAAATAAATAAACTGAAGCAAAATAACAACTAAATAATAAGACTCGTAAATATCATACAAGATGAGAAGTTCAGTTCCATGGATTTCTATTTTCGAAGAATACAGCTGTATATATAGATATGTGTGTGTGTGTGTTTGTGTGTTAAAATATACATATTGTTTTTCAAATAAAGTTTAGTAATAAATTAATCCTAATATAGAAGTGTGATCAATTAGGCTACACTTATAAAATGTATTTTGAGTTTGTTTTTAATTATATATATATATATATATACATACATATATATATATATATACATACATATATATATATATATACATACATATATATATATATATATATATATATATATATATATATATATTAAATAATGATATATTAAATGAATATATTAATAAAATGAGATATATTAAATAATGTATATAATATTAAAAAATTTATAAGTTAGTTTTTGGCCAGATTTGTACTTTACTTTGTATTAATTCATCATTGTTATTCTAAAGGGACTTAGTCCCAGAATAAAGTTTAATTTTCTATTCTATTCTATTCTATATATATATATATATATATATATATATATATATATATATATATATTAGTTTTATTAATTCCAAAGGAGAGCATTCAGGCCGCTCATCCTTACAAAATGTTATTCTGAGTATGTGGAGACGATCTAAGCGAATTACGTTGGGTTGGAATGTGGAATACTAGCTCAGTTACTGAGCAGAGAACGAACAGATTATTGACGTAGCCATCTCTTCCCCCCCCCCTCCATTTCTCCCCCTCCAAGTTGACACATTCCGCTACCAATCTTCACAAAAACTAGCACCACGGGTTCCTCCCGAACCATCTAAAATATTAAGTATTCAGACGTTTATTAGCCTGGATCCTCTTATTGCTGAACTAATTTGAACGGTATTTTTCATTTAGAAAAACTTTTTAATAGCAATATTTCATTCTAATCTTGGACATCTAACATCAATAATCTAAAAGGAGGCATCGACAAGAGACCTATATCAGTTACCATTCAAGTATCAACGTTTAACATTTCATTTTTAAACGTTGTAGACAATTATTTTAGACATTATAAAGTTGTGCTTTGTAACAAGTGCATTTGCAATTTTTTTTATATCTTTGGGTGTGTGGAAATTAGTTGAGAATAGCAGTCATTACAAGGTTGTTACAAAAGTCCAAGTACATATGTATGCCTTTATTTCATATTAAATGTTTTAAACGTTATTGTTTTCAAAGTAAAGTCCATAGTTTTCAACTACTTTCACCTTTCAGCCATCTTTCAATCTGCCAGTGATTTCATGCCGGTGTCACTCCTGCGTCTATTTTCACGTCCTCGTAATTATCAAAGATCCGGATTTTAAAAAATGAGCCATTGACCTAAACAAACCATAATCTGATGGTGCAATATCTGGGATGAGGCAAAACGTTTACTGCTTGCAGTTTCGATGATTTTTTTCCTTGGTCAAACTAGTACGGCGTGTAGGTTCATTGCCATGCTGCAAAATGGCTTGGTTCCTTAAGCGGCTTACTTTACACTCAAAACTGCACAAACTATGTATAGCTGTTCACAGTAAAGGCTTGAGTCTACTTACTGACCACCAGGAACAAGCTCAAAATGCAAAACGCTTTCTAAGTTTAATCAAACACGAAACACCAATTTTTTACAAAACCGGTTTTAGCGAATCTCCGGTTGTACAACATCGCCAGACCGCACCCGCAGGTTATGTTTGCTAGGATTTATTTTATTAAATATTCACTTTTCGTCACATTTGATAATTTTGTTTCCAGAACCTGTCATCTTTCGGAATTTGAAGCAAAATTTTGCTTGCATCAACTCGCTGCTGGGTATTGTTCCACAAAATCGTTCTTTGCACTTTTGAATACCAAGCCAAAGACTGGTTAAAAAAAAAAGCCTTCGTATGAATAAAAGTTAAGGCAAAATAGTTACTAATACTAGGCAATTTTAGTTACTATATGTAAAGATTTGGTCCCCTACGTGAAAAATTACAGTAATATATCTTTTCTATGTAGTGGCAACATTTTTTTAAAGGTTATTGAACTTCCTACAAAACAATAAAAAAAAAGTTGTCTAAATAGGACCAATTTTAGCAACGCTACAGTGTATTGAATTTTATACACCGGTTTTAATAATTGTTCACTTTCCCGTTTACATTGCTTTAGTTCATAAAATAAATCGAGCTATAATTATTTGTCTTATAGCTTATCAGGAAAATTAGTCTAATTCAATTCTGTTGTTTTAATGAATTTATTTAAAATTGAAAAAAATTGTTTAAAATCGGTTGGTCGATGTGGAATAGGCTTTTGATCGAGTCAGGCACCCGGGACTGCTTTTCAAACTAGGTAAATCCCTACATATTTCCTCATTATTCGTTCCTATCTAACTGATAGATACTTTAAAGTGTATCACAATAACGCTCATTCATCACTATTTTCCAATACGCTGATGTTCCTCAAGGTAACATCTTAGGTACTATCTTTTATACAGTTTATACAGCTGACGTCCCTAGCCATCCTGACATTGTGTTTACCACGTATGCCGATGACACTAGTGGCGGATCGAGAATTTTTTCAGGGGGGGGGCGCACCTCTGTACAAAGTGGTTTCCCCGTACCTAACCTTTCCCCCACCACTAACAATCTCCCCTCACTCCTTATCTGACTTTAGCCGCTCGAAAGTCCTCTTTAAATGGTTTTAACATAAGCAAACTCTATTTTTGTTTAAAGTAAATTTTGTCTAGTTTACCGTGAAGCAATCGTTAATTACATAAATTAAATAGTTTTTTGTTATCACTTTCACTTTTTGTTATCAGGGAGGGTCGCCTCCTTGCAGAATTCACTAGTGCTCGTCACGATAATATATTTTTTAATATATTACATCAGAAAATTTGTCTATGAGGATGATTTTTCCCTATATTTCTCTTTTCATTAAACAGGTGTTTAAAATATTAGTTTTCGAATGATAGGTCCTTCGGAGGATATTTGGCCCAGTTAAGGAGAATGGTGAATGGAGAATTAGATGCAACCAAGAACTAGCTAACTTATATAAGGAGCCGGATGTGGTGAAATATATCCGGATTAGGCTGAGATCGGAGGGACAAGTTGTACGGATGGACGAGACCTCAATCCCAAAGAAGCTGCTGAGCATGGAGCCGGTTGGAAAAAGAAAAGTGGACAGACCGAAACTGAGATGGAAAATGGAATAAGTGGTGATGCTAGAATACATGGAATCAGGAACTGTGGTGGCTGCTCAGGAAAGAAAAACATGGATAAAAACTCTTGAGGCAGCCAAGGATTCAGTAATGGATTGTCGAGCTCGAGATAATGATATTGATCACATTAGGAAATTTGTCTTAGAGGATGATATTTCCTTCTCTTTTCTTTAAATAGCTGTTTTTGGATACTTTTTCGGCATTATTTTTTACCATCCGGAGGGAAGCGCGCCCCCTGGCAGAAATTACTAGTGTTAGTCACGATAATAACTTTTTTTTTTATATTACATTAGAAAATTCGTCTATGAGGATGAATTTTTCCTATATTTTTCTTATATTTAAATAGCTGATTTTCGGAACTTTTCCTTCACCATCCAGGGGAGAGAGGGGCGCCAACCCGGGTGGTTCCGCTAGTACTGGTCATGATAATAATTTTTTTTATATCATATTAAAAAATTCGTCTTAGAGAATGATTTTTTTCTACATTTGTATATTCTTTAAATAGGTGTTTTTTGTATTTTTTTTTCCACCATCCAAGAGATGGCGCGCCCCCTAGCAGAATTCGCTAGTGCTAATTTTTTTAATTATAATTTTTTTTATATATATTACATTAGGTAGTTCGTGAATGATAATGAATTTTCCCTATATTTCGCTTTTCTTTAAATAGCTGCATTTTGGAACTTTTTTTGGCATTTTTTCCAGCTTCCACAGGGGGAGGCCCCGGTTGGATCCGCTATTGGATGTCACATGTGCCCTATCAGTTAATAATGGCCCATCCATTTCATTCTAAACTCTCCAATCACACATCACAAATCTTAAACAATGGTGTCAAAACTGGAGGATTAAAATAAATTCCAATAAATCCCGTCAAATCACTTTTACCCTTCGCCGTAAACCTATGGCTTCCTGTCCTACAGTATCCATTTATAATACCCCACTTATCCATGTTGAACAAATTCGATACCTTGAACAAATGTCTAACTTGGAATCCTCATAACAGACTGGAACGACAAGAAACCGCTTGACGTTTCCTACTACTCCAGCATTTATTAGACAAACGCTCTAAGCTTTCAGGTTATTACAAACGCATACATAACTACAATTAGACCTATTTGGACTTACTGTGTTGAGATCTGGGGCTCCACAAAGCCATCGAATTCCTCACGTATCCATCCTTATAATCCAAAATCATTCGTAGAATCCTCAATACTCCTTACTTTGTCACAAATAATATCATCCATAATGACCTTAATATTCTTTATGTTCCCGATTTGGCCCGATCCATATACCTATCCTTCCATAATAAACTTTTGAACCATCCGTTCAAACACTCTCGTTTCTAACCTTGCTTCCTATTCATTTCCTGACAACCCTCCGAGGCGTCTGAAAAGGCCTAGGCATATGGCCTTTCTTTTTTTTGAGTGCTACCAGTGGGTATTTTCTCAACAAGTGTTTTCATGTTATTGTTTTCTGTTATCACTTTTACTGAATATATTTTTTTTCTGAATACAGTTGTAAACATAAATAAATAAAAAAAATATGGTTTGGAAAGTCATGTGAGCGGATAAACTAAATTTTTTATTTAAATAATTGGTGTCTTTACATAGATTGTTTTTACTCTGCAACTCTTCCATTTCAAGGTGGGGGCCTACCACTATCTTTCTTGACAATGTCTTTATTGTCAAATTTAATTTATTAATTTGCTTCTGGAGTCCTGGCAATGGCCAGCTTCTCCACTCATGTCCCGAACTGTCCAGTCATGTCTCCACTGGCTTCTAATACTAGTGATGCGGCTGGAAAAGTGGCACTGGGATCTCCTGGAGTCTTGCTTTGCCTTCCACATGTGGGGGGAAAAGCTTGGCTCCTAGATTCCTGGGCGAATGTATATATTGTATATAGGTATGATTGTGTTTAGAAGTTTCTATTTTATGTTATTGTTAACTTACGGAGTTAAGCTCTGGGGCTCCACTAAGCCATCGAATTCCTCTCGTATCCTTACAATCCGAAATCCTTCGTAAAATCCTCACTGCTCCTTACTTTTTCACAAACAAAATCATCCATTACGACCTTAATGTTCATTATGTTTCTAACCAGGCCCAATCCAGATACCTATCCTTCCATAACAAACTTCAGAACCATCCAAACCCTCTCGTTTCTAACCTTGCTTCCTCTTCGATCCCTGACAACCCTCAGAGGCGTCTGAAAAGAAGATGGCCTCGAGATCTCCTTTTGTAAATACATTTTTAGAGTGCTACCAATGGGTAGTTTCTCAACATGTGATTTCATGCTATTTTATTCCTTTGTTCACATTTACTGAATGTATTTTTACTTGTAATACACTTGTAAATATCATCAATAATAAAAAAAAAAAAAATGTTATTGTTTACTTTTTTTTTATTTTATTTACTTTCTTCATCAGTATTATTTATTTACTTTTTATATTTATATTTATTTCTCTATTATTTGTATATATTGTTTGAATGAGAACTCTTAGCCCTAATACTTATAGCCCTCCAAGTGGCTGATTGTTTTATTATTCAATAAATAAAAAAATAAAAAATGTATTAATTTGGTTCGACTTTACTATGTTAATGCCAATAAAACATCTAAAGGATTTCTAAAATCTAAAGCAACATGTTTATTAAATAGCAATAAGCTAATAGGTAACTACAAGACTCTTGCCCAAGACCATGACTGAGTGTGCAATACCAAGACTCGTCTTGGTATTGTATTTGAGCAACATTACTGCTGTGCTTGGTGCTCTGTCCAGTTATGTGGGTCTTAAATTCCGTTCGCCCAGCTATTAGAATGCCCATAAAGCCAATTCAAGTCACCAGAAATTAAAGGATTAGTCAAAGTGAACATTGACATTAATAGTAGGAACAAGAACATCCATATAGGATTAATTATGAGTGTTGGAATTATGGGCTATGTTTATGCACAAGGATTTTTGTCACAACCTTGTAGAAGAATACGAAAATATTTATTTTCTTTGTGCAGGCGTTTCGGCCTAAATTTCAGGCCTCTATCAGAAGTACTAGTTAAATTATTTTTTTTTAAATGTTTGAACAATCAGCTCTGCCTGATATGACCTGAAACTTAAGCCAACATGTCGGCACAAGGAAAGAAATATTTTTGTGTACGTATAATGACTCCAGCCCCAAACCAACTTCTCTTATATTAATCTACAGTCAATCAATTCTTCACCTTTACTTCCTAAACGTGTACAGTTCACCCACTATTTGTCATCGGGTGAAAGTGTCTCTACTCTAATAATTGTTAAAGGTGGTTTTAGAGATTTAAAAATAATGAATCTGATATCAGAGGCAAAGAATGAAGGTAGACAAAGTAATTTAAAAAAAAATGTAATGGGAACATTTTTTTTTTTTTTTTAATTTATTTATTCATGATATTTACAACTGTATTAAAAAATTAAATACATTAAGTAAATTTGATAACAGAAAATAAAAACATGAAATGACTTGTTGAGAAACTACCCACTGGTAGCACTCTAAAAATGTATTTACAAAACGAGAGCCATCTTCTTTTCAGACGCCTCGGAGGATTATCAGGAATAGAAGAGGAAGCAAGGTTAGAGACGAAAGGATTCGGATGGTTCTGAAGTTTATTATGGAAGGATTGGTATCTGGATTGGGCCAAATCGGAAACATAAGGAACATTAAGTTCATTATGGATTATTTTATTGGTGACAAAGTAAGGAGCATTGAGGATTTTCCGAAGGATTTTGGATTGTAAGGATTGGATACGAGAGGAATTCGATGGCTTAGTGGAGCCCCAAAGCTCAACTCCGTAAGTCCAAATAGGTCTTATTGTAGTCATGTATATAAGTCTTTTGTAATTAATTGGAAGCTTAGAGCGTTTGTCTAGTAAGTGTTGGGTAGTCGGAAACGTCGAGTGGTTTCTTTTCGTTTCAGTCTGGTATGAGGATTCCAAGTTAGACGTTTGTCCAAGTGAAGTCCAAGGTATCGGATTTATTCAACAGGGATAAGTGGGGTATTATTAAAGGATACTGTGGGACATGAGGTCATAGGTTTACGTCGAAGGGTAAAGGTGATTTGATGGGATTTATTAGAATTTATTTTAATCCTCCAGTTTTCACACCATTCTTCAAGGCTTGTGATGCGCGATTGAAGAGTTTGGGATGCAATGGTTGGGTCATTATTAACGGATAGGACACATGTATCATAGGCATACGTGGTAATAACAGTGTTAGGATGGGTTGGGATGTCAGCTGTATAAACTGTGTAAAGGATAGAACCAAGGATACTACCTTGAGGAACACCAGCGGACTGGGAAAAGAGGGATGAATAAGCATTATTGTGATTGACTTTTGAGTATCTATCAGTTAGATAGGAACGGATAATGAGGAAGTATGTAGGATGTAGGAATTTACGGAGTTTGTAAAGTAGTCCCGGGTGCCAGACTCGATCAAAAGAATGGGAACATTAAATTTCATCTGAAGAGATTATAATAAGGGCCTCAGTAACATAATTGTATGGCGTTATACAGAAGCGCAGAGATAACAGGAAGCTTAGAATTTATATGATGGCTAACTTTAAAAGTAGCAAATACATTTGGGTATCTAAAGATAATTGTAGGCAATGATGGTAAAAAAGAGCAGGATGTTCTAACTCGGGCGGTGAAGTTCAATGCATTATATCATATTTCAAAAACAATCATAAGCAATCAGGAAGTAGGAAAAGTGGACTATTCAGAGTAAGGCTCTGGTATGGTTCGTAAACCTGGAAGAACCTTGATAAATATGTAAGCAAGATCACATCGGCCGAAATTAGAATTATCTGAAGAATTGTAGGAAAATCAAGATGGACTGCGTCAGAAATGACAGGATTCGTGAAAATTTAGATGTTCGATCATTGGGTGACATCTTGGAAGAACGGTAGTTATAATGGTATGGGCACGTTTGCAGAATGGAAGAACATGGAAGCCAGCCAGACTCGTGGAAAACCAAGCAGTAAACATGCTGACTTTAATGAATAACTAGAAGGAGCAGCAAGTGGGATGCACACAGATCTTCTAACCGCTGGGAGCGAGACCAGTCCAGTAGACTGAGAGAGCAACTCCACACTTAATGGCAACTAAGAGTTAAATGAAGAACAATCAGAAGAATCAGATTTGATGTTTTAAAATTGCTCATATAAGGACATAAGCTGTTTAAATTTTTGTTCTAAGTCATTTCACACTCTCGTATCACAGTAAGAAAATAATACAGAGAGTGATTTAAGTGCTTCACTACGTTTAAAAAATCTCAGTTGATACGTTTGTATCAATCAATTGTGTGTATAACACCACCTAATATCAACTTATATTATATATCAACTTTTTAAAAAACTTCATATACAAGAAAAGATTATGTATAAATTTTTTGTGCAGTACTCTACCCAGAGATATTCATCTCAACTCAGTATTTGTAATCAAATTCGAAATTTTTTTTTTTTTTTTTTTTGTTTATTTGTTTATTTAGAAATATTACATTCTGTCACATCAAGGACATTTATAATAGTGATCAGAGAAAGCACACTCACACTCTATTTACAATAAAAAAAAAAATAAATAATACAGAAACTTAATAATAATAAATACAATAAAATAAAATAAAAATAAATACAATAAAATAAAATAAATGTATATAAACAAAAGAACTAACCTAATCATACACACTCGGGCTTGAGTGGAGGATCTGGCCATTGCCAAACTCCAATTGATGCTTATTTACAAAAGGTCTCTGGGCCACTGCCGCTTCAACCTTCGAGGAGGATTGTAAGGATGGGTGGTGCTGGATAGAGATTGTGCAAGGGGATTTGGATGATAGGTAAGGTTTTGGTGAAATTTGGAGAATTTTTCTGGAATAAGGTCTAGGACAAATGGGATATTAAGGTCATGGTGTAGGATTTTGTTATTTACATAGAACGGAGCATCAACTATTGTTCGAAGGACTTTAGATTGAAAGGATTGAATACGTTTGATGTTAGAAGCTTTTGCTGTCCCCCACAGTTCAAGTCCGTATGTCCATATAGGTTTCAGTATTGTCTTGTAGATAAGTAATTTGTTTTCAATAGAAAGTTTGGATTTTCTGTTTAGTAGTCTGTATAGCTGGCCGTATCGTCGGTTGAGTTCTTGTCTTTTGAGTCTAGTATGTGGGTTCCACGTTAGTCTTCGGTCTAAATGAAAGCCAAGATACCGGACTGTGTCTGAGTAAGGAAGCTGGATGGAATTAAAGTGTACTGGTGGACAGGAACTGCGTCGGAGTGTAAAGGTAATATGTTGGCATTTAGATTCATTAACTTTAATGCGCCAGTTATTACACCAGTGCTCAATCAAGGTGAGGTGGTTTTGGAGATTTAAGGATGCTATGTTGGGATCAGAGTTGGATGATAAGATTGCGGTGTCGTCAGCGAATGTTGCAAGAAAAGTATCGGGATGAACAGGGATGTCAGCAGTAAAGAGGATGTAAAGCACGGGACCCAAGACGCTGCCTTGGGGAACACCGGCTTTAACGGAGTAGATATTGGAAAATTCTGTTCCACAGCGAACTCGGAAGGAGCGGTCAGAGAGGTAGGATCGGAGGACTAGGTACAAGGATTGAGGTAAATGGATTTTAAGCTTGAAGAGCAGTCCGGAGTGCCATACCCGGTCAAATGCCTGTGCAATGTCCAGAAATGCACCCGAACAGTATTCCTTGTTTTCTAGGGCTGAGGAAATATGATCAACAACTCGGAGTCCTTGTTGAACAGTAGAATGTTGGGAGCGAAAACCAAACTGATGGGAAGGAATATTTTGGGATTCTATAATGGGTAGGATTCGTTTCAAAAGGATCTTTTCAAAAATTTTTGAAAGGATTGGGAGTAGGCTAATTGGTCTATAGGATGTTGAGATATTGGGAGGTTTGCCTGGTCTTTGGAAAAGGATAATAGTGGAGTGTTTCCATAGCAGAGGAAAGTGGGTGGTGCGTAGGATACAGTTGTAGATATATGTAAGGAATATGACTGCTTTGGATGGAAGTTGTCGAAGGATTTGAGGGGTAAGGAGATCATGTCCAGGAGCTTTACGGGGGATTAATTTTTTTAATTGAAATTTCACTTCGGAAGGATGAATAGCTTTTGGGGGCAAGGAAAGTGGGATTGGTGATGTAAGGAGTTCTTCTACTGTTACGGTGTGGGCAGGATGGGATTCCGGATGTGAAATAAATGTATTGGATAGGTGAATGGCGAACTCCTCAGCCTTATCTTCGTCAGATGCTGCCCAGGAGCCATCATCTCGTCGGAGGGGATGGGAAATGCGGTGAGGATTTAAGATTTTGGTAGTGGTTTTCCAAAGGGAATTGTCGCGAGAAGAAAGGGAGGATAGGTAGGAGTTGAAGGATTGTGATCTGAAGGTGGCTAATTCCAGTTTTAATTTTTTGCAGTAATAATTATAGGAGCAGCGGTCGGTAGGATGTCGGGTACGTTGCCACAATAATCTGGCACGGCGTTTGGTTTGGATCAGGTCAAGGAGGTGTTGGGGTAGAATGGTCTTTTTAGGAATTCTGGAGGAGTCTTTTGGGAAGGAAGCAGTCCAGGCGGCTTGTTGGATTGTGGTAGTAAAGGAATTTACGGCACTATCAAGGTCATCGGGAGTTTTGAGGGATATGTTAAGATCAATTTTATCGGAGATGATTTGGCGGAAAAGGTCCCAGTTAACTGGGCCCCTAATAAATGACGGTGGAGAAGGTTTGGGAACGGGTTCAAGTGAAACATTAAGGATTAGAGGACTATGGTCAGAGGAAAGTTCATTTAGACGTGTAATGGAACAATTGAGGGGACTTAAGCCGCTGTGGATAAAGAAATCAAGAAGATCAGGATTACGGTTGGGATCTGTAGGGCAGTAGGTAGGAGAGTTAAAAATTCGAAATTAAAGACAACAATTTCAATAACTTGATTTTTCCCTTGAAATATTTTAGAAATAATCACCAATAATATCAGTTTGTAACTATCACATAAAAATGTTTCACTATTGACCGCTTGGCTTACATATCTTAATATTTTTTTTCCTAACGCAAATTGAAGTTACACTGTCACGTAGTGTCACGACCTAATGGGTTAAGTAATCTAAAATTGTATTTTTGCAATATTTATTATTGATTTTTAGATTATTAATCAAAACAAACCTGGTAGGAATAAAGAACAAACACTTACTGTAACAAACTTACATAAAAATAAATATAGAAACACATTAAAAAAATCTTAACAATCAAATATTCATAATGTTTCTTAAAATATTACATTTACGAAATCTAATCTGTACGTTCACAATAAAAGCTAACATATTTAGCTTTAGTAAAACTTGGTGACTTCTTTTATTTTATTTATTTATTTTTTTTAGCACAGAAATATACTCGATTTCTTCCGGAGATGTTTTTAAATAGCTTTCACGAAACTTATTTGGGGTCTTCTACGTTGATAATTTCTACGATTAAAGAATCTGGGTATCTCATCGAATACTTTTAATGTTTTATTCACCCAATCTTTGTGGTTTGATTCGAATTTTTCACAATGTAGGATTGGTCATACTTATTTTAAAGTTCCAGTCAAAACAATCTCAAAAATATCCGTACATATTCAATGATTTCATCAAGCGATTCACATAAATTTTATTCGCGCAAAGATCCTATCATATATATCGTTAACTTCACTCCTCTGTATAATATATACAGATATATGGTTTAATGGGCAAGACATCACTGCACTAGTAATTGTTTTCCTACATCAACAACACAAATTCACGGTTAAGGCGGATCTGAATGCAGATAAACATAAGGTGTAAAAATACTTTTTGTGTGGTTTGCATATACGTTCTTCCATTTGAACGAAACGTCAAAGAGGAATACTTTTATGAAACTCAATTAAAAATGTCTCCTTTCATCCAATTTGATTTCATAGACGCTTCTATAAACAATAGCGTTACTGTAATTTGAAACTGTCCCGTTAAATGATTTAGTTACTCGATGCTCAATGAATACTTTAACTTTTCACATGAATGTTTAAGAGAAGAAGAGGATTCAAATTGGCCTTATAAGTGGAATTAGGGGAACGACTATGCATATCACTCTAAATATTTCATTAAATTTAGGTAGTCAGAGAACTACCCACTTGATTCTGTAAAAAAAAAAAGCTTGTTTTGTTTTTTAAAACTGATTTTATGGTTTCAAAATGCAGCAATTTGTTCATTAATATCATTTACGGTAGGTGACAAGGAGAAGTGTGAAAGAAGTAGGAAAAGCAAGTGTAAGAGGGTGAGGACGATATTCACCGCGGAGCAGCTGGAAAGGCTGGAAGCAGAGTTCGAGAGGCAGCAGTACATGGTTGGACCTGAGCGGCTCTACCTTGCCCACGCCCTTCGGCTCACCGAAGCCCAGGTAACTAATCACCAAGGCTAGGATTTTTATGCAATTGCATATTTTGTTTGTGTTATTTTTTTTACCCTCTGATCAAATATCTATACGATTAGTACACTGTGATGCAATTAGCCAAATTTCATTTTGCATATTTGAGGATAAATGCATATTTGAAGATAAATGTATATAATAGCATATTTTGATTAATTTAAAGAGATAAACAAAAAAATATATATGTAAATGAATATTTATTTATTTATACATACAAATTAAAATACAATATTGAAGATGCTATTCAAGATAACAATCGTAGATTTATTTTCAATGAACAAAATCTACCACGTTTGCAGGCTGTATACCTACTATCCACTATACACTTACTACCACTATACCCCACTCTCTTTATGGTTGTTCTCCAATTCCTAGAAATCCATTTTCCCTTCTTGTCCCACCTAAACATCATACTAAGTTTCTACTTCGATTTGTTGCCTACGTTCTTAGGAAGAGATCATATTTCTGTTCATTTAAAATGCCAAGAGTATCTATCGATGTTCAAAACTATTCATCAATGTTGAAATCTTGGATTGAACCTTAAAACAACAGACATGAAATAGTTTTTACAACTGATGGAAACCAGCGGTACCAGGCCAAGTGGGTGAAACTTTAAATGAAAGAAGCTCCATTCTTGAGACTATGCTGTAAACTGAAATTAAGATTGATATCTAGACAATGATCAAGCAAAGTTGAAAAGTCTTCATAGATATTTCAAATAAAAAGATAGGAGGAAAAAATTCAGGTCTCACAATTCTGGAAGGTATTTATAAAATTTTAAATAGCAAAGATTCAATAGTTCCCAGCGACATCGATTGCAACCTTCAACTAATTTTAAGGAGGTATAAATTTGCCCCTATCAAGCCTATTTATGTAGAAAGATCATTTTCTAAGTATGAAAGGTAAGGTTTCACAGAAGCAAATTTAGTAATGTTTCTGGTAATTAAAATTTAATATTTAACATGTCTACAAAGTATACTAATTCAAATATTTTATCTGTTTTACGTTATTTATTCCACAATTCGTTAATTATTTAGCAACACCGAGCATGGTGTGATCGCCCGATTTGGGTGACGTCCACCAGAGAAAGCCACGCTGCCCGAGACCCTCCTCCGGGTATGAGCCCTAAGCCTACTGGAGGTAACTTACACCGACTGGGCGTAGGACTGATACCCTACTCCCGTGTACTTAAATCGGGAATCGGGATGTGGTCATCTTGGACCACATCTGGCGGTCAATATATATATATATAACGATAATTACGAGGAAAAAAAAAGAAATAAACAAACTACCTATATGAAATGGTGTTAAAGTGATTCTTAAAGTTAATTAAATGTAATTATACGAACAATAACACTTTTCGAGATATTTTTTTTAATTTTATTTTTAAAGAAGACATGGTTATATTTTATCATGTTGGGAGAAGGGGGCTTTGGCCCCTCCTCTGAATCGGTATTACTTTTTTTAAAACTTATTTATTGAAAAATATTACAATCTGTCTCAAGGACATTTATAATTGTGTTAAGAGATCATATTCACACTCTATGTACGATAAATTAAATAAATTATACAGAAAAATAATATATATACAATAAATACGAATAAAATAAATAAATAAAAAGAACACATCCATACCTATATACAATATTTACAATCTGGCGAGAGAACTCCGAGCGAGACTTCTTGTCCCTCCAACTGTGGAGGGAAAAGCATAACTCCAGGAGATCCGTGCACTTCTCTCTCATCCGCGTCACTGGGGCTAAACCCAGTGAAGATTGAGCAAGAGTGCTTTAGTCATTTACACTCATGTCGTGAGTAGAGAATCTGGCCATTGCCAGAACTCCCATATTTAGTATTTGGTATTATTAGATGTACATTAATAATTTATAAAATATACATAACATTTGTAAATATCTTTTATTAATCACAACAATGTAAACAAATATATTAAAAGGAAGTGAAGTTTAAATGTATGCTATATAGACTTAGTCCTCAGTCAAACGTAGAACACTTTAGAAAATTCAATTATGCTATGTTTAAAACAATTCGTAGAGGAATGATTATATGAATATTTTGGACGTTCCAGCGAATCAATTAAGATCAATTTGTGAATTTTGAAAATGATAAATTCTTTCTATCTTGTGAAAAATAACTAATACACATGGATAATACGAATCCCTTAGTGAAGATAAGTATACACTGTACTAATTGTAAGTACAGAAATGAAAGGCGAGTGTGGAATATTTTTTTACCAATTGGGATTAGTTAACATTTTTTCGGACGTCCACATGTAGAATCAATTAGAAATAACATAATATTCTGCTTTTTAATATATTTCCTCATTTTATCCCTCTAGTTAATGGATCAGCTTAACTTTAAGCTGAATAGGGAGACCTCTATAATCCATAGCGTCTGTTTTTGTTCTTTCCTTAGTTCACTACATCTTAGAAATATTCCTGCCTGCATCCCAACCCCCTCATGCTTTTTCATCCATTCCTAACATTGCCATAGCCCTCTGAGCCATTAATATACGACGTAAAAAAAATTAAGTCACAATTTAAATTAGAAAAATCTATTTCAACCTATGAATGTTCAGTTGTTGGTTTCAGGTAAAAGTTTGGTTCCAGAACAGAAGAATAAAATGGAGGAAGCAACACTTGGAGTTGGAGCAGCAGAGGTTGGCCGCGATGAAACGGCATCGAGATCTTTCCGAAGCGAGTACTGAATCGGAAGAAGAAAGAACCACTCACTGCGAAAACTATACGTCGACGGAAGTGAAACAGTGTCCGCCGCATCAATAAACACTGGAAACATTTTATGAAATAGGTATATTTTTTAAGAAGCGGACATTTGTGCAAACTGTGATCTTAAAAGCTCCGAAAGAGAAAGGAAGATGGGGTAATGAGGTCGGGTATTCGTAGAGGAGCCTGTAATGAGAAATGTACAAAATATTCAGGTATTAATATTGGATTTGATGTATATCAATGAACTGACTGTACAAATATTAATTGTAATAATTGTTAAAAAGTTGTACATAATTTAATATAAACAACATTGTTTGGAAAAGTGTTTGACTGTATAATTAATTATTAATCTATGTTATTATGTCTACATTTTGGATCGATATCAAAAGTAACATCATCCATGTTGAAAGTCAGGATGTATTGAAGTTTTCATTGGAAACATCAACATTCTCTCGTTATTAGTTACTTTAGCGTGAAAGAAGAAGGTTTGGAAAACATTAGGCAGTCAATAAAGTCCATTGAATATCCGAGTTAAAAATCAACAGACTGTTTTAATATCCAATGGCTCAACTTTACATTATAATAACATTGTTTTAGAAATCATTAAGTCAAAAAATCTTGCTAAAGATAAAATTAAAAACTATATAATTTGATTCAATGTTGGTAATAAATCTGCAAACAATGGAATACAACAAGTTCTGTAATGTATTTTTTTTTTCATACAAAAGCAAGTATTCCAATTTATTTACAATTGCATTTGGTAATATGTAACCTTATATCTGTCATACAATTTATTTTATAGTAAATTATTGTTATTTTAACAATACAGCCATGGATAGCGCATGTAATAGAACTATAAAGATTGATCGCTACGTAATCGCACACAATGCTCATTAAACATGGAACGTTTAAATATCATTACACAGTTTATTAGTAAACATCTTATATATTTATGTTTAATCGAGTCAGGATAGCATATAGTTTATAATACTTTACTACATTCTACCTATGACGCGAGTTAAAAATTATTCAGGAGAAAAGCCTTATCAAAATTAAGAGTTCTAATCGTATATGGAATTATTTAATTAATATGCGTCAATAAGAACATGAATTATTCGAGATATCCTATCATATATCAACTCACATAAAATAATTTTGGTTTTTATGGTACAAAATAATTTAAGGAAATAATGTATATTCTAGAATTCACATTTAGTGAATTAACACCAATTGTAGAAGTGGTAATAATGTATTGGCTGCTATGGATTAGATGTTTCATCATCGGACTTATTCAACAATGATTTGTTAGAGGGAAGAATGGATTAACATTGTATTCTTAATATAGCACTGTATCAATTTTTTATAGTGAACAAGTCATTAGAATAATTACTATGTGTATCCCCATAAGTTAAAATAAAACTTAAAAATGATAATATCTTATTCCTTATATTTGTTATGGATATTTTTAATAGAAAATTTATCTGTTTTTAATAATTTGTCTATTGTTTGTCTATGATTTATTTCCAAATACCTTTATATCACATATTTCTGTCAATGATTCATTCTTAAGGACTTAACGGTAGTGTTGTCCAAAATCGGTCATGGTTTTGCAAAGTGCACGACCAAGAACATTACTGGTAAAAAAAATCGATTTTTTAAATAAAAATTAAGGCAAAATAATTACTAATACTCGACAATCTTAGTTACCATATGTTAATAATTGGAATAACCAATATACTTTTGCATTTAACTCCTCTAATTTTTCATTCGGGCTTAGTTAGGTTTCTCCTATCTAAAAAATTACAGTAATATCTCTACAGTAATAAGCTAATAAGTAACTGCGAGACTCTTGCGCAAGACCAAGACAGAGTTTGGAAGACCAAGATTCCTCTCGGTCTCTCATTTGGGCAACACTACTTAATGATGAACTAGACAATTTTTTTTAACACCCACAAGTAATCCCAGTCTCTATAACATTTTTTATTTTATCTTATCATCACACCAGATGGTGATTAAATTATTATATCGATCGTAGAATTATTTTATTTGATACTTCTTTGGGGGGGGGGGGGAGGGGATAGGAAGCTCCGAAGAGACGCTCTTCGTCTAACTTCTATAAATCGACAGTCAATCACCATAGAGACTCGAATCTTATCTCAAATTGTTTGTGTGGTAATGCTGAGAGATTTTGGTTATTCCATATTTTTTTGTATTAGTAAACCGGAGAGAGTAAATCGAACGCGAAGTTTTACAGAGAATTCTTCTAAATATATTTTCTCATTTATTTTTCTTACTTTATATGATGGATAAAAATGGTTCTAAACTACCATGCATCTTTCATGTGAAATTCAAATTTAAAAACTTTGCGCTCATGTGCGGTGCGCCGTCGACATCAATTTTATTTTTTCTAATTAAGATCCTCATATTTATTTCATATTCAGAGTCCAAATAAAATTTCATGAACGATAAAAACCTCACTTTAGTTATAATGTTGCACCTAATGCGCACTAGAAATGCTCAATTTTCAATTTTCTGAAATACAACATGTGACGCATGATTTCTTTGTAGTTTTTGATGCTGAATCATGCTGTGATATTAGTTTTCATAGAAAATGTATCTGTTTAAAATAACCAATGTCAAAATAAGAAAAAAACGATTAAAATACTTATGTAGAGATGGTTGACCGTTGATATGATATGAGAAGGAATTAGTCGAGGGTGCGGTCAAAAAAATAAAAAAAATTAAAATATATAAATAATTTTAATTTTTGCCGACGTTTTGACCCACTTTGCAGGTCGTCTTCAGGGCTACAAAAGATACAAACATGTTGAAAATATAAAAATAAAATAAAAAATAAATATAAGTATATATAAATTACGAATAAGTTGTCAGATACAGAAATAAAAGATAAAGAAAATAAATACATGATAAGAAAATAGATAAAAGAAAATAAATACATGAATGTTAACGAATAAATGAATGTTAACGAATAAATAGATTGAAAATTGAATAACTATTGTTACAGTAAAGTTAAATTGTTAATTGTTACAGTAAAGTTAAAATTATCTTATCCATATTTTAACTTTACTGTAACAATAGTTATTCAATTTTCAATCTATTTATTCGTTAACATTCATTTATTCGTTAACATTCATGTATTTATTTTCTTTTATCTATTTTCTTATCATGTATTTATTTTCTTTATCTTTTATTTCTGTATCTGACAACTTCTTCGTAATTTATATATACTTATATTTATTTTTTATTTTATTTTTATATTTTCAACATGTTTGTATCTTTTGTAGCCCTGAAGACGACCTGCAAAGTGGGTCGAAACGTCGGCAAAAATTAAAATTATTTATATATTTTAATTTTTTTTATTTTTTTGACCGCACCCTCGACTAATTCCTTCTCAGATTAAAATACTTCTTTGCATCACCCTGTAGTGCCTTTCAGAGTATGGAAGTGCACATGTTTTTGTTTTAAATATAATTTTATTTAAATTTAAAATTTAAAGATATTAATTTGCCATAAATTTTCTTAATAACTAGTATTCTAATTGAAAATACAATTGTATATAAATAAAACATGAACATAACTGTGTATAATATTTGGGAATTGCTTTTATCATTTATTTTCACATATCAATTCTTGACATTTGCAAAGTGGTATGCATGATAATTTTTTTTTTCAATTGTAAGTCATCTTTTAAAAAAAAAAATTGTCATGCATACCACTTTGCAAGTGTCAAGAATTAATATGTGAACATAAATGATTAAAGCAATTCCGAAATATTAATTACAGTTATATTCATTTTATATTTATATAAATTTGTATTTTCAATTAGAATACTAGTTATTAAGAAAATTTATGGAAAAATTAAAATTGTATTTAAAACATTCAAATGTATAATTGGCTTTTTTGTATTTTAACCTGTTTTTTCTGATTTTGACAATGATTATTTTAAACAGATACGTTTTATAGCAAAAATAATATCATAATAGTGTCATATTTAGTATTTCATAAAATGGAAAATATTGCATTTTACGCAAATTGTGCATTTTTAGTGCTCATCAGGTGCAACATTATAACTTAAGAGAGGTGTTTAATGTTCATGAGATTTGATTTGGACTATGAAATAAATATGAGGATATCAATTATGGAAAATAAAATTGATAACGATTGTGCACCACGTTTTTAAATTTGATTTTCACATGAAATATTAAGGGTAGTTCATTAGAACTGTTTGGATCTGTCATATAAAATAAGAAGAATAAATGAGGTAATATATTTAGAAGAACCCTCAATAAAACTTACTCACATTACATAGATTTATTCACTTCGGTTTATTAATACCAAAACATATGAAATATCAAAAATTTCTCAGCATTACCACACGAACAATTCGAGACCAAATTCGAGGCTCCATGACGATTTATTGTTGAATTATAGTGGTTAGACGACGAGCATTACTTCGGGGCTTCCGCCTCCCCTCCAGCCTAAACCTATGGATATTCGGAGGTGGCAACATCCAGTTTTCTAGTCAGTAGGGCATCCCAGACATGAATCTAAAGAGAAACCGTGCTGCGAATTTTTGCATACCCAACCGCAGTCACCGCCTAGACTAAATGAATAAATAGCAGAGCAGAACCTCACTGGTATGTGGATTTGGCCTCCTCGACGGGTAACAAGGACTAGTTGTTCCGAAGCTGAATGATTGTCTATGGTTGGTTCGGTTGGTACTTCGATTTGTGTGCAATCGGTGGAAATTGATGGTGTGGATTTCGTTTCCTACATCTGTTTTGCTTCAGTCAAGAGTGTATGAAAGCAAGCTTCAAGCGATCGACGGAGGAGTTCTTAAGACCGGAAGGAAGTAGGATGACAAGCGTCTTATCCTGTGGCATGGTGTGATCTCGTGTAAGAAGGCGTCAACGTTTGGAGCACAGCGTCATATCGAAGGAAAACGTGGTCACTCTTTCGAAGGTCCTTGTGGTCGCTTAGCTTTTGTACAAAACTTCTCAAGTCTTCCCTGTGGGATTGTGCCTGATGCATCTCACCTGAAACACAGAGGGGTTGTCCCAGGGTGTTCTCTACAACGCTGCAGTTATTATTATATCTAACTGCTGCTCGCAAATCGAGGACTATAGGCAGTAGTTCTGTCCAGCTGCGCAAGTTAATAAGATACGCCGTCAGGGTAGTATTCAAAGTGCGGTACCACCTTTCCCCACAACCGTTAGCTTGAGGCTGGTAATCCTTCTCTTTCCTCGGGTACTCAGGATCTGAGTGAATTGCCTGAAGAGTTCACTTGATCGGTCTTTTAAACGACTGATTCATACAAGGAAAAATGTCTTTTCCACTTACTCGTCAGAAATGTCTTCTAAAAGTTTCCTTATTCAAATATTCTCCGATTGGACGAATATTTTAATAAGACCTTCTTGCAATGTCTTGTAAGGTTTATCTGTTGAAGTTTTGACGGCATCTGAGATGTGAGATAATATTTCGTATTCGAAATGTGGTAGGATCATCTGAAATTTGTTTTTAGAAGATGTGATTTTACTGGTAGTAAAAACTGATTGAATTTGGCAAAATCACAATTCCGGGTCTGTCCATCAGAAAGAAAGCATCCTAAATGGAGGTGTGAATCCAGCAGCCTGTGGGATATCTTCATCTGACTAAGGCATTTTAAACTTTTTATACAAATATATATCGTGTTAAAACTTATCAATCGTGGGGTCACCACTTTGTCAGGTGGATGTAAATGATAATACAAAATAATTCAATTCCTCTTTTAATTAAAAAAAAAACTCTAATTAAATAAATGCTCAAATTTCCGACATGGGGTTTTCGACGGATCTATATGTTTCAGAGTCCTCTGAGTCCGAAAAACACATTTTCAGCCATTAGTCTGTTTGTCTGTCTGTTGGTGGCAAGATTATCTCGGGAACTAGAGGGCCGATTTTGTCGGTTCTTTTTTTATTTTGTAGGATTTTGAAAAATGATGCCTGTGACACAAATTAAGTGCTCCATGCGCAATAGCAGCTGCGCAATAATTGAAAAACATAGTTTTCTCTTGACTTGAGCGCTAAAACGGCTCTAACGATTTTGATGAAACTTTTCTATATTTTTTTAATTAAAGTCCTTTTAATTTTTGTTCATGTACTAAATACTCGAGAAAGTAGAAGAAAATAGTAATAAATATAAGAAAAATGTTTTGGGGCCTAACTCACCAACTATGCATTATACGGTAAAATGTATACAAAAATTTTTGAAAGGCAAATAAATTACCTACAACACACATTTTCAGCCATTGGTCTGTCTGTGCCAAGATTTTTTTGAAAGGTAACGAAATTCCCTACAAAACTATATAAAAATCGTTTATCTCTTACAATTATTAACTCAGCTATTCAATTTCTTATGTAAGAATACGGGTCTTAGCGGTGAATGAGAGGAAAAAAAGAAAAGTAAGTGAAAGTAAGAAAACCTGCTGTCCGCATCACACAAGTTTTCTCTAGACTTTTAACGGAAATTATTGTTTGACAAAATTAGACTAAGGTAAAAAAATGTTGATTAACAATATTAGGGTGTATTAATTTTTTACGCTGATCTTCCACAAGCCGGCTTACATCGCTTTAGTTTATCTAAGATATCCTACTTAAATCTTTTCTTTGATAAATTTTCAGAAAAATAAATCTAATTAAATTTTTTTTTGTTTCTTAATAGACATATTTAAACATATAAAAACTTTTCTGAAATAGGTAGGAAAGCCGTGTGAGTGGACGCACCAGATTTTATTTTATTTATTTTATATCTACCTAAACGTTGTGAATGGCTTCATCTCATCTCATCTTCAACTACAACTTTTTCATTTATGAAAATTGTTAGAAATGGGGCGTATTCAATCTGGACATCGGTAAACTGTGTTTATTTAATGAGTTACTAAAAACTCATGAATACCCATTTGCATTTCACTTGTATTGTAAGAAAATGTTGATCACAAAATCGAGGGAAAAAGTTGGCCTACAAAAGTATTGGGCCGATGAGTGTGTTCATATATTTGTTCAGATTAACAATATTGCTAATATAAAAGTCAAATGAAGGTGTCAGCTCTTAAATACGAAATTTTATTCATACATGTATTCGGAAGATTGATTGCTTAGGAGGTGAAAGAATGATTGTTGATTAAATATGGTTAAGGAACAGGATTTGCGTATGGAGGCAGGTAATGAATTCCTGAAAAAGGTAGCACGTATGACAAAGGATTTTTTATAGGAAACGGTTCTATGAGTGGGAACAAATGTAAATGAGAGGAAAAAGGTTTATGGGCTGGGATCTCGTGTTAAATGAATGAACAGAGGAAGAATAAGGAGTAAACAAATTAAAGAGGTAAGATGGTTTTTTGATTATAAAGGTTCGGAAAACGAATACACCTAGAAAATATTGCCGCCGGCAAACTGGGTAGAGCCACCTCAACTCGGCATACCAACCGGAGATGTGGGAGTGCCTGGGGGCTCCAAAGATGAATCGAATGAAACAGTTCATCAATCTCCTCAATCTGATCTCAAGCCCACCAGACAGTCCACCGTATACAATGCAACCATAATCGAAGTGAGGAAAGATGAGTGAGGAAACTAGGAGTTGGCGGGTTTTTAGGGGCATAGAATCACGGAATCTGTGGAACTGTTTTATGGTAGTAATGGATTTTCGGATAATTTGGGAAACATAATTGTTCCAGGAGAGGTATTGATCAAAAATTACTCTTGAATTTCTAACAGAAGTACGGAAACGAATAGGTAGTCCTTTGAGGTAGAGAAGGGATAGGAATAGTATGGAATGGAATTAATAACGTGCTTGAAACCAATGAGAATGTCTTTGGTCTTCTCGGCGTTCTACTTTAAACATATATATATATATATATATATATGTGTGTGTGTGAGTTATGCGTCGGCGGACTTTAAAAATAAAAAAAAAAAAGAAGGAAAAAGGATCGAGAAACAATACTCACGGCTTCTGAATAAACACTGCTTTATTCGTTCAATAATCTGCCTTATATACAATTGTCATGTTTATTTACATTACAAGATGGTATTAAGGCTGATATCGCCAGTCTCCGGTCTTTATCTCCCCCCCCACCAGTTTACGAATAGGATTTTCGGAAACTTATAAATTCCTAGATCGGAGCCACCGGTATCAGCCTTAACACTTTACAATTATTCGTACCAGTATAAACCTAAAGTACACCAAAACTCACTTCCACTCCGCTGGAACGAGAAATAAATAAAAAGAAATAAAACACAAAAACTAAACACACAACGTCTTATTAACAATGGAACAGAACTCTTAATCCTATAAACATTACAATCGCCTCTACTGTATTGCTATATCCTTATTTACAAAAACAAAAAAAAAAATGACATCATCAACAACCAAAAAAAAACATATTTCTTATAACACGCGATAAGGGTACTACGAATCAATTGGTTTATGTACCGGTTCTAACATTGGGAGCTTCAGTTGTTCAATATGAACAGTTCTCCTCTTCTTAGGTTCGTTAATGCTTTCAATGGTTAGCAGATTATGCTCCCTAATAGCAACCACTCTGAATGGGCCCTCGTACCGTAACAATTGTTTCCCTCTGTTGGTTCCAATTCTACGGTACACTATTGTTCCGATTTTTAATTCTCCCATTCGGTCCCGTACCTGCACATTCTGCCGCGCTACCCGCTTCTCCTTCTCCCGCTTAATTCTCCCCGTTACCTTTCCCCACGTCTTTTCTACCTCTACCCTAGTACTCTGGATTTGCTCTACGAGCTGTTCATTGGTCGTTGTTTCCCCCCAATCTCTCCTTGGCCTGCGCATCCCGAATAGTATTTCCACAGGTGAAAATCCCGTTACGGAGTGGATCGAATGGTTATAAGCTGTTACCGCGGTAATCTATTTTCATGATCCCTGTTGTCCTTGTCTTCCAGATTACCTGTCTATGCTTGTCGTTGATGATTTCGTCTATTTCCTCCATCTCCGCTGCTCTTTCCTCCGCTGAGCTATCTTCTTCCGGGGACTCCTCCCTGTCCTCTATACTGACGGTATCATCTGCCCCTTCACCCTCAGGAGTCCATTCCCTCAAGAATTGGCGCACGTCCCGCGATGGACCTCCCCCGTCCTCTTCTACCGCGTTGATCATGATGGCCCTAGAGAGCCAGTCTGCCACCACGTTTTCCTTTCCCGGCTTATACACCACCTCTATGTTGTACTGACTAAGGAATTCCTTCCATTTCGTGACCCTCGCAGATGTTTCTTTAAGTTTCCCTACCCACTGAAGGGGTTTGTGATCGGTGTGGACTCGAAACTTCCTCCCAAATATGTATGGCCTGAAATGGTCGATGGCCCACACTATCGCGAGTAGCTCCCTCTCTAACGCGCTGTATCGTGATTCCGCGCTCGTAAGTCGTCGGCTCGCGTATGCTATCGGACGTTCACCCTCGCTTCTGCCCTGGGACAAAACGGCCCCCAACGCGTATTCGCTCGCATCGGTGGTGATGTTGAACTGCTTCTCAAAATCCGGGAACGCCAATACGGGTTCTGCCTGCAACCTATTCATGCATTTCCGAATATTATTTTCCATTTCTGGTGTCACCACAATCCTCGCGCCTTTCTTCAGCAAGTTATTGATAGGTACCAAGTATTCTGCCATCTCCGGTACGAATCTTCTATAATAATTCAGCGTCCCGAGAAGCCTACGAATCCCTTTAACGTCCCGTGGCACCGCCATTCGCGTGATTGCTTCCACCTTTGCCGCATCCGGTCTGACCCCCTCGCTAGAAATAGTGTGGCCTAAAAAATTGATCCGCGTTTGTCCCAACAGGGACTTCTCGCTTGACAGTTTCAGCCCGAATTGCCGCAGCCTTTCGAATACCGACCTCAAATGCCCCACGTGTTCGGTTTCCGTTCTGCTAAAAATCAGCAGGTCGTCCATATATACTTGACATACGGAGTCGTCGATACCCCTCAAAAATTCGTCCATCAGGCGTTGAAACGTTATGGGCGCATTCTTCAGACCAAACGGCATTCTGGTGAATTCGTAATGCCCCCTTTCGAATGTAAACGCCGTTTTATGTTGGTCCTTCGGGTGCATCCGTATTTGGTGATATCCCGCCTTGAGGTCCAACGTGCTAAACACCACAGCCCCACTCAACCTATCGAGTATATCTTCGAATCTGGGGATCGGGTACTTTTCGTCTACCGTGTTGTCGTTCAACTTACGATAGTCCACTACCACTCTGTATTTTTCCTTATTATCCCCCGGCGCTGCCTTCTTTTTCACCGCCCACAGGGGACTATTAAATGGCGAGGTGCTATCGACTATGATCCCTTGCTCCTTTAGGCTTTCCAATTCCTCCCGAATATGCTGCCTCAGCGCCTGCGGGTATCTCCTTTCCTTTACGTAGGTTACCCTATCTTGCTTCAGTGGAACTTCGTGTACCGTCTTCCCTGTTACCCCCAATACCTCGCCCTCCCTGAAGAAAATATCTTCGAACTCCGCTTGTAACGCCTTTCTCCAGTCCTCCACCCTGTTCACCGCTCCTATCCGCACCCTTCTTTCTCTCGCGACCCCTATACATCCAAATTTCCTCTTTCCCAGCCTAATACTCCAAGCTCCTCCACGGTTTCTAATGCTTACCCCTACCTGTCCTAACAGATCGCACCCTATTATGACTTGGTACTCCCGTGTCATGCTCTCTACCACATGCACCTTTAGCTCACCCTTTTTCCCTGCCCACCGATCAAGCGTAATTGTCGCTTCCCCTTCTACCTTACAGGGACCAC
Organism: Nezara viridula; assembly: GCA_928085145.1. Classification (NCBI taxonomy): domain Eukaryota; kingdom Metazoa; phylum Arthropoda; class Insecta; order Hemiptera; family Pentatomidae; genus Nezara; species Nezara viridula. Next base: position 96,744,075 of record OV725078.1, on the reverse strand, counting down.
CCAGAGTGATTAGCTGGCAGCCACAGTTTTGTATCCGGAGTACCCTCTCACTCCCGCACACTTTCGCCAACGCCCTCCGAGTCAGGATAGTACTCGAGCTCCCTGTGTCCACGAGACACTTCACTCCCCCGTCTACTTCAATAATCGGCAACCAGCATGGCTTACCTCTGATACTGTTGCAGGTTGCTGTGCGGTCGCCTCTCTGCTGACACCCTTCTCAGATGCCGCCTCGCTTCCTCCTTACCGCCGTCGCTCGTCGTTGCTCGCTCCGTTGGCTGCCTCCTTCGCCTCCACTGCTTGCTGGTTCATCAGTCTCCGTTCCCGACGTCCCCGACTCCTCGGTTGCCTCTTCCGAAGATCCGTCCCTCTGCTGCATCCTAGCTCGTCTTTTCAACTTTTGTGCGTTCACCTCCATTGGATCATCTAGAGGTCTCTCTCTCCTGCGAAACATGTATGGGCACTGTCTGGCAATATGCCCTTCGGTCCCGCATTCGAAACATCTAGTGCGCGGACATTGTGCTACCAAATGTCCTGGTTTCCCGCACCCGTGACATTTTCTGTCTTCCCTCCGGGGTCCATTCCTAGGCCTGTACTGTCCGGATCTTCTCTCGCCCGTCGTGGCTTTTTCTCCGTTCGGGTGTTTCATTTCCCTGTTCTTCCACCCTATCTGGGCTGTCCGGGGTCGTCTGTCATTCACTCGGGTCCACCCTGGTTCCTCTACTTCCATCCGAGTCTCTTCCTCTCTTGCACTCAGATCTATCATTTCTTGGGCACACTCGAGGAACGATCGCTCTCTAGGCAGTCCGTCCCTCCTCCTCCCAATCTCCTTAGCCAACTGAACCTTGAGTATTGTCGAAAGGAATTCCATCCTGGCTTCGACCTCTCCCACACTCATGGTTTCACGCATTTTCTCAGTTATGCGGTTGTACTTCGCCACTAGTACCCCCGCATACTGTCCTCTTGTCTGGCGTTGGGACCGACGCTCCCTGAACATTTGAAAGATATCTTCTTCCGGCGTCCATCGGCCCCCTCCAAAAGCCTTCTTCAAACGCTCCTTGATCACTGGCCATGGTGTCTCCTCGTCCGCTTGGATTTGGTTGAGAATGTTCCTCCTCACTCGGCACACGAGAGCTGCCTTCAGTGCTTCCGCGTCTCCCAGGTTCACAAGGTCCTCCGCCACCTTTGCTTCGATTCTTGACATGAGGCGGTCTCCACCTTTCAAGAAGTGATTAAGCTCACCTACCTCGCCCCCGAATCGTTCCAGGTCTGCGATTGCTCTCCGTAGATCCTGCGTGGTCGCTGCCCTTATCTTCATCCATTCCAATGCATTGGCGTGCGCCTCCGCCAATGTGTCCCTAGGTAAGGGAGGGATCTCCTGTATCTGAGGTATCTGCGGTACTTGAGGTATCTGAGGTATCTGAGGAACCTGAGGGGCGATCTGAGGGATCTGCGCTATCGGCATTTCCTGAGGTTGCGGAACTTCAGGTGCGTTCAACACTCCTGGTCGAATCAAGCCCTCTGTCGGCATCTCGCCTTTTCCTTATGACTAGGAGAAGAGAAAAAAAAATGAAAAGAAAGAAAAAAAAAATTTTACTTCCGTGTTCTCCTGACGTTGTCCCGGGTTTCGGCACCAGTTATGCGTCGGCGGACTTTAAAAATAAAAAAAAGAAGGAAAAAGGATCGAGAAACAATACTCACGGCTTCTGAATAAACACTGCTTTATTCGTTCAATAATCTGCCTTATATACAATTGTCATGTTTATTTACATTACAAGATGATATTAAGGCTGATATCGCCAGTCTCCGGTCTTTATCTTGTGTATATATATATATATATATATATATATATAATTTAAGACCTAAGGAAGCATGAAAGTATTAAACTTAATCCAAAACAACTATCGATATTATACATGTGTCATTTAGATAGCTTGATAAGAAAACACATGTTATGAAAAAGGATAATAATAAAACGAATTTTGGATTCTAAAAGTAAGTGTTTTTGATATATATTTAATTTTAACATCTCCAGAAGCTAACTTATATATATATATATATATATATATATATATATATATATATATATATATATATATATATAAGAACTTTAATCTTCTATTTCTCATCGATGGTTCCAAGTTCTCAATCTGTTCATAAAGCTCATCGTTCTTTTTTAATATATATATATATATATATATATATATATATATATACAATTGAAGGAGGGAAATGGGAGAAAAAATGAAAAAGAATATGGGCAGAAAGAAAAAGACCTAGAGGTGATATACGCGTTGGCTGCATCGCGGTAAATAAATATATAAATACATAAAATAACTGTATTCGACATAACAGTGTTTTTAATTTTATAAGTAGCATGCAGATCTGTAACGTGTTGTAGTTGAATAACCTCCTTCTTCAAAGTTCACTTACTATCCTTTGTGAACATAAGGATGAAATGATCGATGATGAAGAGCATGAGGTAGCTCATAGTAGATTCAGTAGAAGATGGTAAAGAAGGAGATGTAAGTCCTGATTCAAAGTGAGGCGAGGAGTACCCCAAAGCGGACCCTTGTCGCCCTCGCTGTTCAACCTGGCTGTAGATCACCTATACCGCGACCTATGTGAACAAGAATTTTCATCACTATAGATATAAACTAACCAGTGACCAAGAATGTGTGGTTCTCACAATCTTCGCGGACGACCAGGCTGTTACAGTTCGTGACAAAGGTTCTGTAGAGCCTAGACATAGACAAGCAGATGATCCTTGTCGATATTGGTCTAGCTATAATTCCGTAGAAAACCATGGCCCTTCTAATTGATTGATCAGCAAGAAACAAATCTCTCCCTACAAAAAACGGAGAAATTATTGAAACAACAAAGGCTGGTAATATTATAAATTATTTAGAATGCACGCTCTCGAAAGAGCTAGTACTGAATGAAGAACTGGTGAGCAAATTGAACAAAACCTTGAACAAATCGGTTAGCTCTTGCCTTCTAAAACCGGAAAAGAAGATCAACGTTGTCAACCAATACGTGTTTGACTCTCCAGACGGCGCCCCTTACAAAGTTAAATCCTGCGATATAGAAGGGAATCGATACCAATATCAGCGGGATTATCAAGGTTATTATTAGGCTCCCCGCTAATACATCAACGGCGATGTCGCATGCACCGAGGAGGTATCGCGGATTGGAACTGATCCGCTGTCAATGAGAGGCTCCTTTACAGCATTGGTCCATTTCCCAACGGCTGGCTATTGTATCGCTTTTCCTGTTCCAGTCCACATTTGATTTGATTGGCAGAAAGATTTGGAGTGGATCAGGGCCACCGAAGCGTGTGATCTCGACCACAGTCTCTAAGAGAAAATTCATTCGAAGAATGGAGCAGCTGCAGGTGACAAGGCGTTGGAGTTCGATATTTTAAAGAAACCTCGAGATTCAATAGATACATAAGTCAGAAACAAGTACTTCAGGGGTCAGAATGGTCCAATGACTTAAAACTCAATATCAACTAGGCGTCTTTGCGTAGAGTCCCAGGAGCCAGTGGACAGTCGAAGGAAGTTGGGTCCCTCTGTCGGTAATGTGTCAGAGAGTATGAAAAACCAGCCCTTGTGCTGGGAAAGCCTAGTGGTAATAGAAGAAGAAGAAATAGAAGACGCAATCCAGACTCTAAAAGCAGGAAAGGCACCGGGAAGGGATGGTATCGCCCCAGAATGTTTGAAATATGGTGGAAATGAACTCCTTAAAGTCCTTCAAAAGCTCTTCCAGGAAGTATATGATAGAAAGAAAATTCCCAAGGATTGGGAATATAGCATAATCCTTCCAATTCATAAAAAAGGCAGCTCGACGGACTGCAATAACTATAGACCCATCAGTCTGCTCTCTGTGGTCTATAAATTATATACCTCTATATTAGAAAGGAGGCTCCGGCGGATTGTGGAGGGACAGCTGGAAGGTGAACGGGCTGGTTTCCGTCCTGCCGGCAGACTCAGGACCATATCTTTGTTCTTAGAACCATCGCTGAAAAGGCATGGGACAGAAACAAAAACCTGTACCTGGCATTTCTTGATCTAAGGGCAGCGTTTGACTCAGTTCCTAGGAAAAAAATTTGGAACGCTTTGGTTGCCAAGGGCGTGCCTGAATATTGAGGTCGTGAAATCAACCTACCAGGGAGCCACTGGAGTGGTAAGGATAAATGACACGGAATCAGAACCTTTCCCAATTGCGAGGGGAGTCAGACAGGGAGATAGTTTAAGCCCCCTCCTGTTTATAAACTTTATAGATGAGATCCATAAAATCTGCAAGTGTCGGACTGCATGGACTACAATTGGAAACTGGAATATGAGGACTGTCCTCGTACAGAGCCTTTTATATGCGGATGACATTGTGCTCATCGCCGATTCCAAGATGAAACTACAACAAGCACTAGTAGAATGGGAAGAAGAACTGCTGAGGAAAGGTATGCAAATAAATGCCTCCAAAAGTAAAGTGATGATTATGGCGAGAGAAGAAGAGGAAGACGTCCAATTGGTTTGCAACGGAGAGATTCTTGAGGTAGTAAAGGAGTACACATACTTAGGTACCATAATTACTAACGCTGGTAAGATAGATGCTGAGATTTCGTAGAGAATATCTAAGGCGAATCAAGTATATCACCAGATCGCTAGCAGTATCCTCAGCTGCCGTGAAGATGCACGTCTATAAGTCTGTATACCTTCCTATTCTCACCTACGGCGGAGAAAGTTGGACTATGTTGGACAAACATTATAGTCGCATACCAGCAGCGGAAATGCGATTCCTACGTAGATCGGTGGACAAAACTAGGAGGGATCGCATTAGAAATGAAACTATCAGAGAACAGCTGGAAGTGCCTGAACTCATAACCACCTTTGAGAACAGACAATTAAGGTGGTTTGGACAAGTCTGCCGCATGAACGAGGACATGGATCCTATAAAGATATTAGAGGCTCGACCCACAGCTAGGAGGCCACAAGGGCGTCCCAGAGTCACATATCAGGAGTCAATGGAGAGGATCGGAGGTAGAAGAGGAAATTCCTTCAACCAAATGAAGCGGTTAAGCAGAGACCGGGAAGAGTGGCTGCGCTGGATAGAGTCTCCTCGACGCTAGAAATGGCATTGTGAGGAAGAAAAATAAGTGCTGGGAAAATGCCCTAACTCCCTCATCATAACACGCCGGTACCATAGGGTCAAGTTCGAGTTGATAAGACTCATCAGAGAAAAAGAATCAGTGAAAAAAAAAAAAAACAGTGAAGGCTCTACAGGATATGCGGATATATTAGCATTCCCTAAGACAGAAGGGACAGCGCTGATCTTGGATCCTACTGTCCACATTGAGAGCAATGAACTCAATCAGGCGGGTGAAGTGGAAAGGAAAAAGAAGAATATTTATGATAAATGTATCCCTTTCCTAAGAGAGAAATTCCGCGAGATCTTTGGAGAAAGAGAGTTCATTGTGAGAGGCCTATTGTTTGGGTCTCTCGGAACAATTCCAAAAAGAACAAGGAGCTTCCTCGAGGAACTGTTGATGTTGTGGAGCTTGCGATGTTGGCCGAGAATATTATACTGGACTCCCTGGGAATCATTCACTATCACTTTTATAGTAATTTACCGTGAATTGAAGATGTCTTTTATAATTTATCTATTCAATTTTAAAATCCTCAAGGTAGTTTCCTTTACAGTTTATACCAGTGGCATTCCAACCCATCCTGACACTGTCATCACCACTTATTCTGATGACATATGTATCCTATCTTTTAATAATGATCCATCAACTGCATCGTAAATTCCCCAATCACATATCACAAACCTTGAAGAATAGTATAACAACTAGAGAATTAAAATAAATTCCACAAAATTACTTTTACCCTTCGTTGAAACCCATGACCTGCTGTCCTACAGTATCCTTTAACAATTCCCCACATATCCCAGCTGAACAAATCCGTTACCTAGGACTCCGCCTGGGCAAACGACTCACATGGAATCCTCATATAAGACTGAAACGACAAGAAACCACTCGACATTTCCGACTACTCCAGAACTTACTTGACAAACTTTCTAAGCTTTCAATCAATTACAAATGACTCATATATATGACAATAATAAGACCTATTTGGACTTATGGAATTGAGCATTAGGGCTTCACTAAACCATCGAATTCCTCTCGTATCCAATCCTTACAATCCAAAATCCTTCGTAAAATCCTCAACGCTTCTTACTTTGTCACAAATAAATTCATCCACAAAGAAATTGATGTTCCATATGTTTCCAATTTGGCCCAATCCAGATACCTATCCTTCCATAACAAACTCCAGAACCATCCCAACCCTATCGTTTCAAACCTTGCTTCCTCCTCGATTCCTGATAACCCTCCGGGGCTTCTGAAATGAAACTTATACCTCGTGATCTTCTTGTGTAAATTTATTATTTGGGTGCTTCAGTGGGTAGTTTCTCAACAAGCGATTTCACGTTATTATATTCATGAGTGCACATTTACTAGTTGTATTTTTTATAATACATTTATAAATATCAATAAAAAAAAAAATTAAATTGTTAGCATTGTCCTGTCTTTTTGTCTATATTCGTGAAATTACTTCAATATATAGGTGTGCGATTTAGTGTTAAATTCCTAGCATTCGATTTTTTTTTCAGTATGTAAGTTTGCAATATTGATGTCTTAGTGCAGTTTATTAGTGATACTTTATAGGACTAGCATTATGAAAAGGGAGGGGAAAAAATTGACGATGCGGTTAGTAGGTTTGATCCTCTGTTTGATGAGCTTTATTTAGAGCAGCTGTAACAAAGCATGAAATTTTGGAGGCGATACCCAGCTTTGGTGAACAGGAAAAATGTCATTTTTTCATGTGGAGTTACGTTGGTTCGTGTGCATAATAGAGATAGATCTTTAGATTGATAGACCTCTTCCCTTCTTACCATTCATTTTTAAGAACTTATCCTACCATTCTTATGATTCGAACTTGACGCCTTGGGACCACGTTACTTAGGAAACATCGTTTGATTTTTGCACAGATCTAACAAGATTATATGACTTTACAAATCTCATCACCCAGTATTAAAGTTTTATCTCTCTAATAGTACTATTTCGCTGGTGCTCCCCACGGCAGCGCAAAAGATTTCTTTCTATTCCACTAAAGCAGTGGTCAACCGCAAGCGGTTGCTGCCGTGGGCAGCTACAGCGAAATAGTATTTTAAGATGACATAAGTTTCCATGCAAATTTTTTATTAATGCTAAAGTGGTACAGATTGAATTACAAACTCTGAGTGAGGGCATCAGTTGCATGATTCTTATCATAGGATTCTTTTCCTTTAGCTCTCCGACCGATTGTAATTTGGAACTCATACGATTGTTTTTCTGGAGATATATCATTTATATTCATAAAGTGCTTGACTAAAAGAACATCAGAAATTCTTCATAGTTCAATATGCATTAATTGCAAGTGTATTTACAGATGGTATCATGAAGTAAAATGAACTTTTTAAATGATACTATTTAATAATCTAAGTAAAAAATTCATCCATAGATATATACATTATTATCAGGTCAAATGATAAATAAGTGTGAATAATTTTGAAAAGTTTAATTATTTTAAGTGTTCCTCAATGTTTAAGTATTTTTCTTTTTATGTTTTTGTGTTCCCTTTTATCTTCATTGGTACATTGCTCTTTGGACTAAACCCGTGTGATAGTTAACCTACCGAACTATGGCAGAATGTTTTTTTTGTAAACATCCCATTTTATTTTCATAAATTAACATTTGCTTGTTTAGCAAAGAGTACCTCGACGGTTAAACATTATTGTTTATCCGCTCCACACACACTACCTCTGCAGAAATGAAATAATGGTGGTTTAAAATGTGATGTTACAAAAAATGTTTAAGTTATTTATTTAAAGATTGGTTTTATGTTGTTTTACTATGTCACTTTCTGGTTCAGAAAGTAGTGAACATCTCAGTGGAGATTCAGTTCATGGTTTCGTTACGGTGATTCCTGTAGATTATTCAAGGCATAGAGGATTTTTGCAACCACCAGATCAGTATAGGTATAAAAAAATTGATCATTTTGTTTTACCCAAAACTGTGGTAGATTTCTCGCTTCATCTGATTTATTTAGTTCATTTTATTGAAGTTTCTACTAGATTGATGTTGTTTTAGTAATATTTTTTTTCTACTTTACTTCTTCAAAGTTGTTTTTATTGGTTTCACTGCATGGATGAAATGTGACAATAGACACTTTTCTTTCATTAATTTTTTTCTCTTTTTAGTTTTTTTTGTAGTTTCAACCTTTTGCTTTTATAGAACTGTACAAAGGCTTAGTAGTTTTGTTATTCATTTAGGACCTACTGATTAATTTAGTTTTAAAAGTTACATCTTCAACTCATTGTTCATTGTTATAGTGATTAAACCTTTGACAGTGGGAGCTCATTCTACCAGATTTTGCATCCTGCCATCCATCCTGAAAAGACGCCCTGAAAACGGATTCTTTTTTTTTTTTTTTGGCATTAATTTGTTTAAAATGTTATTTTGAGTCATCCTGCAAGATCTTAGCTTTCAAAAATGCATTTTAATCTTTTTATTCAACTTTTAATAAATGAGTCATATGCCTTCCCGGCTGCACATAGCAATGCAAAATTAGAGCGGAAATCTCACAACTCTTCGCTTTCTTGCGTATTTGCTCATTTCTGAAAAGCAAAGCAAACACTAACGGCAGGATTCAAATTATATATTTCTTTGTATTTACTACTTTTTTCTTACTTAAGAAAGTTTCATATTCAAAATATTTCGGTTATAAATTTCATTATTGTACTTAACATTTTTTTGAAGTTCAAACACTTTTATATTATATGAAATATATATATTGATTTTCAATAGATGGAAAAATGATAAAACAACTAAAGTATCATTTTAATTCTGTATATTTTTACATTTATTAATTTCTACTATTACATTTTAATTTTTGCATTTATTTATTAGATTACACACACACGTATATATATATATATATATATATATATATATATATATATATATATATATATATGTGTGTGTTTGTAGAAAACTTACATTTATTTGTTTAGTAGACAAAGGTTCACGTGTACCAAAATTACCGATCAGTCAAAACCAAAATTAAAAAAAAAAAAAATTATAAAATTAACTTATTAACATTCATTTTTGACTTATAAAACATTTAAATAGAATATTAATTAGATCATGGATACGACACATATACCAAAGAATGGACATAGCTTGGGTTCAGAATAAATCTGCAACTGATGGTTTCCAAATAGTCAGAATCTAGAACGACCGCACTGAGTCAGCTACAGGGGACTAATGAATGCACAGTCCAATCCACAAGACAAATGGTGAAGGCGGAACTTGCCCCTACCTGTTTTAAGTGATGACCGCCCAGGCGGTAAGCCATATATCTCGGCCACACCAGTGACCCAACTCACTAGCGGGAAGGCATATGTCCCACCTGCACCAGTGACCCAACTCTTAACGGGAAGGCATTTATCCCGCCTCCAGTCAAGGAGTTAAATGAAGCCGTTAGATTCTTCCAACTTAAAAAAACAAATAAATGCTTCTGAATAACAGATGTGTTTGTTGACATATGTAACATATATCTAAAACTACTACATAACGTTGATTGTATATAATATTTGGTTAATTATGTTGTCATTCATGAGGTTGATAAGATTAAGGAGTATTCTTTATTAGGTCACATTTAATTTTAAATTGAAATAGATTGTTTATAATTATTGGGTTGGCAAAAAAGTCCATTCGGTTTTTGAGAGTTAAATAAAACTCAATGTATTATAGACATAAAATTTATTTTAATCTACAATATATTGACCATTATTTAATATGACATTTTCCTATCATTCCACTAACTGCATAATGCCATGTTCATAGAATGTCTGGAGTTTATTGTTAAAATACTGATCCAAGTGCTTTTTGATGTTCTATTCTTTCTGGAATTTCTTTCCATTCACGGAATTCTGCAGTGACCGGAATAAGTGGTAGTCACTTGGCGCTAGGTCTGGTGAATAGGGACGATGGGACAAAAGGTTCCAACCCAGGTTCAATAATTTATTGCTAGTGACCAACGAGGTGTGGGGCCTAGTGTTGTCTTGGTGGAATACAACACCCTTCCGATTTGCCAGTTCTGGACGTTTATTTTTAATTGATTGATCAAATTTTGTTAATTGTGAGCAGTATAGAGTTGAATCCATTGTTTGTCCTGATGGCAATACCTCATAGAAAATAACACCCTTTAAATCCCACCATATGGAAAGCATTATCTTCTTTGGATGCAATCCGGGTTTTGACATTCTTCTAGGAGCCTCAATACTAGGTCCCCAAGATTTTCTACAGACTACATTATCGTAAAATATTTATTTTTCATCTCCTGTTACCAACCATTTCAAAAATGGATTGTTTTATTGCTGTTTCCATAGTGACTCCCAACAGAAATGCATGTTGCCAAGTTGACTTTGGTTAGAGAGTGAGGGACCCAAACATTAAGTCTGGAAAAATAGTCGAGCTTATGCAAATGGTTTTCTATGCTTGTTTGCGACACATTTAGGGCCATAGCAATCCCTCGCACTGATTGAGTGGGATTTTGATCAACATTGGTCTTAACATTGCTCGTTTCAATTTCATGTGGGCTACCAGAATGTTGAGCAGCATTGGTGTCAAAATTCCCTGAATGAAATTTGACATACCAATTTTGACAGGTGTGTTTGGTTAAGGCATCATCCCCGTGAACACTGCAAATTTTTCTATGAGCTTCTGCAGCACACTTACCTTTTTTAAAATAATACAACAAAATATGCCGATAATGAATGATATTTTCTTCCATATTCACAGTGCAATAGCCAACACAATACTAAACTAGTTTCAACAACAGTTAACAGATATAGTTATTAACATATTACAAACAGGATAAACAATCCACCTCAGGAATTGATTCAGCAGATAAGTGTATCATATTGACATAAAAATAAACAGGAAAACTGAAAGGACTTATTTGTCAACCCAATAATATATGATTGATCTTAAACTGGTTTTAAAATAATATTAACAAGCCAGTTGAATGAAGCCTCCATAGACAGAAAATATCCTGAAGAGAAAGAAAAATAATGTACAAATTATGCTTATTCTTTCACTGAATATTGCAACCATCAATTGAAAGATATTCTTAGACTACCAATATGAAACATTTAACATCATTGGTGCAGTATTATCCTTTGAGGAGCAAAGTAAACCACTTCAACAGTATTCATTTATCATTTTTGGGAATCATGAATTGTTTCATTATTGAAATTTCTCCTTTCGGAGGTTGTCTGAAGTTTTTTAAATTTAATTGCACTATATTTTGTTGTTTGTTATTATTTGAAAAATACTATATGGTATAGTGGTAGTGAATATCCAACTGCAGACATTTTAATGAAATCTATAATGATGTACTAATTAAAAAATGCTTTAACAGCTTCCATTGTTTTATCACATGTCAAACTAAATATAAGAAATGGTAACTTAAATTGGATTGCATTAAATTTTTTTAAACTAATATTTGCGGCAATTTTAGAATAAAAAATAAGGAATACCCTGAATATGTTGAATTCCAACACAGTAATGACCCTAAGTACAGCATAAATTAAAACCAGAAATGAATATTTAATTTAATTTGGGGAGTTTCACCACCACTCCAATTATAATATCCTCCAATGGACTGATACCAAAATCAACAGTGGCAGGTACGATTGGTTTAAAATTATCTCTTGATATACTAAAAGAGGGTCAACACTCAGTTTTCTTAAACACAGCACGTATTGTCAGAAAATTTTTAAACATCTAAAAAAATAATAAATATTCTAGTCTCCACCTCAGAAACTCACCGCGCTAAGCGAGAATAAAAATTAGACAGGTTGTCAAAAGCTTGTAACAATATATCTTTATCGGTTATTCATGCTTTTTTCTTCATGGAATGTATTTTCACTTTACATTCCAGGGAACTTCTATTGAGAAACTAATGATTTGCAAGGACATGTTGGTTTTAAATACCTTCATGTAGCTTCATAAGTTATCACTATAGCAGCACTGTGCATGTTTATGTTTCTCTGCAATATTTCGCTTTACTTGTGCAGTATTGATTTAGCTTTTCCTTTTTTTATCTATTTTGTGAATGTATCCCTGCATACCATATATCATTCAACAAAAGCCAGTTTCCTTATCGAAAGACAAACATACTATAATATTTTTTTTTTCTTTAGATTTCTAAAATACAACAGGGTTCAGTCCTTTGCTATTGCTATGCTTTTTTCTTTATGTTCACTAATGCATAAAATAAATGCTATTCCAATAAAAAAGAACAAGGATGTTGGTTGATTCATAAAATATTCATATTACGACAATGTCTAACCATTTCAATAAGGAAGACAGCCTTGTTTTGAACAATATTTGGAATACCATGATTCATTTACAGGCATTATGAAAATGGAAATGCTGAATCCTTTCTGCTCAAGTGATATACAAGAAAGTTTACAAGACTTCAAGAAATCCCCGATCATTTGGATGAAATATCAGAAAGAAGGTAATATAAGCTGCCTCCCAACTCCCAGAGAAAAAAAAAAAGTATCACAATCTAAAAAATTAACTTAAAAACTACATTGTGAGTTTACTAATGTTATCATGTGTGCAATTTTATTGAAATAATTCTGATAAATATATAAAAGTATATTCCAATATCTATTAAAAAATACAAAGCTTCCCTTCCTTCGGTAGTGAGGAAGCAAAAAGAAATCAGGTTAGCTATAAACAACGTTAAATCATTGATTAATTTATTGATAATTTAATACTGTTCTCACTAATGTTGCTAAGACTAATATGATCACAAAATTGACCAGAGGTTTTCACTGATGAAGCAACAAAGAAAATAATATAGTTTACAAGACCATGACTAGTACCTTCACCTACTTTTCATCTCAACCACACCACATTCTACCCCTAGTGTGTGGCTTGTGATAATTTGAGATTAGTTTGTATAGCATACTTTTAATTTTTTATTTTAGATTTCATTGAATTTGAGTAGACATAGACTGGTTGACTGTTAAGTACAGGAAAGCAGTTTAAATTCTTTTTATGTGTTTCTATTTAATTTTAGTTACTCTGTTCATTTATTTGTTATTCTTTTTTTTATTAATTTGTTTTTTGTTATTTATTTTATTGTAATATTTTATTTTTCATCCACCTAAGTGATGTTTCCATCTAAATAGATTTATGCCATATTCATTTATTTAGTATATGCCTGCTATGAGGAATAGATTATTTGAATGAATTGATCAGTAAACATACATTATGAATGAATTATGCTGCACAATGACATGTTTCCTTTTTTTTTTGATAACTTATTATATTATTATTTGATAACATATTATGATATTATTTACCTTTGATAACATCAGGAAATAATAATTTATTTATTTGTTAAAGTAATTCATGGTCTTTCACGCATGAGAGTTTTATGTAAATTTTATGAAATTTCTTTGAAATAGATTTTTATTAAAAAAATATTTATTAGATTTCAGTAAAAATGACTTAAATATTTATGAATTTATGTTATATGTCTATTTTTTCTTTAATTTATGTTTTTTTTTTTGTTTTATTAATAAAATTACATTAAAAAAGTAAATATTTTTTATTTATTTTGACCTTGACATAATTTTATATATATATATATATATATATATATATATATATATATATATATATAAAATTATTATATTATATATATATATAAAAAATTATATTATATATATATATATATTAGGACCTCGTATATGTTTTTGATGTCCTGTGGAAATTAATGATTTATTTATAGTAAGTGGTAAAAAACATGTCACTCAGAGCATTGCCCATCACTAGCCAGTGCTTTCTCTCCCATCTTTCTGGCAGCATATGAATTCCACGTCGGAAAAAACGGAAACTTCTTTTAAGACTGTAAGAATCTACCCATTTTTGGTATCATCATAATTAATAATGGAAGGACTGCTCAGTCAAGCCGTGTGATATCGAACAAAATAAGTAATAATTGGAAGCGCTATATCTGGTGAATACAGCGGGTGGGACAATACCAATTTAATTTAAGCTGCACTCCACACATGAGACAATGTCGTTTGGCGTCCTTGCTCCTGATTCCTTGCTTTCAATCGTTGCAAAACCGTTGTGTTTTCTACTAATAATGATTTTTCGGTGCAAGAATAAAATCAGTATTTTTGAAAGGCAGAAACCAGTCTACATTTTCCCGACAGAGCATGCTCTCCTTTAGTCTCAACAAGTGTTCTATGTGCTGCGGCTGCATATTTATTTTGAATAAAATAGTGCAATGAAAATCTCCGCAAATAATCTTTAGTTGGCGAAAAAGTCGATATTTTTAAAACTACGAGAAAGAAGGTTGGTTATACTATGGCGAATCGACTTGCACTGAAGTTTTAGCTAACCGGCACTAGTTTTTAGAAAATTGCAATACAAAAATGAAATGCACTTAGTACTGGTGCTGCCATCTTTCAGGATACAGCGAAAACGTAATTATTTGTAAAATTAGTGTACAGTGCACGTGAAATAGGAATTTAACGCTCACTTTAAAATAATTTGGGTAGACCAGGAGTGCCCAGTATTAGTTATGTGTGCCACAATATGACTAGCTGGGTATTCCGAAGTGCTACGCAGTTGGTCAGTAGGTTTTCAATTTTTTTTATGATATATTTTCATTGTATAGATATCAGTTATTCACTGTTTTAATTATGTAGGTAAGTATATTCAACCCGAAAGTCCACCCCCCCCCCTGCGGCAGTCACTGATTTAGCCTTGATTTTTAGGAAGCTTTAGCCCGAAAGCCCTCCTCCTTCCGTGGACCCGCCAGTGGTGGACTTATATATCTAATTTAAACTTTACACCTTTTTCATTTTGTCAAATACAGTGATATTTCAACTGTGTCATTCGAATATGAGGCTCTATGCAATCTCATGTTTCATGAATTATTTATGTTACTTTTTTGCAATATTATTATTATGGGTATTCAGCAGTCACCGGAAACGGATATATTTGGAGGGAGGGAGGCTATCAGAGTGACCACAGTTAAAATAATTATCTGACTACTTCATATCTCGAACTATTGTGGTTGGCATAGACAAGGTTAATTTCATTGATGCATCTATAACGATCGACTTATCACGAGGTGAGTTAGTATAATTTTTCCCTACCTAATGAATGATATTTATGCACAAATGCTACGAGAATAGCCATATATGTTTTTCTTAATGGTTATTTTGGGGAGGAAAATATTCTCACGTTCCCGGTCACATCTATCGCCACTTAGATATTAATGGAATTCAGATGAAGTCATTTGTTTTTAAATGATTCGTCCTCCGGTAGTGCACAGTCTAAGCCATACAGTCACCTACGGTGTAGATTAAGTTATTTTTCATAAAATAAGTTATCTTTATCTAAATAAATAGAACTTTAGGTTATAGTGTTCTAGTATATGGTCGAAATGTTGAATACAGGGTTAAGTGGCCAAACTGCCAAAATGAACTAAGGACCTCAAAACAAGAAAAAAATTTCCTCTGAAGGTATGTCCTCAAACGGTTTATTTAGGAGATTTTCAAACCTTAAGATTTTCGCTGTTATGAATTATTTACTTTATATGAAACAAATAAAATATTTCTTCTAACTACTTTATTAATTAAATGTAAACATTAGCATTCATATTAAATGTTGTTCAAAGTGATTTCTTTGAGCATTAAGACACACTTGCCATCTCTTCTCAACAGCAGCAGTGACAGAACGGCACTGGATATGCGTTATTGTTTAACAAGATTCAATTATCCTTCTTCGTAAGGAATTAAGGCCATTGAACGGACTTGCATAGAATTTTTGTTTAATGTCACTAAAAAAAAAATCCAGTGGTGTCAGGTCTGGATAGTGTGCAGGGCAAGCCACTGGTCCTGCGCGGCCATTCCACTGATTGGGATATGGGATATGATTGAGTAAGTCCGGTCAATTACCTTAATTCCTTACAAAGAAGGATAATTGAATCTTGTGAAACACCAACACATATCCAGTTCCCTTCTGCCACTGCTACTGTTCAAGAAAGATGCGGAGCCTGTCTTAATGCTCAAGGAAATCACTTTTAACAACATTTAATATGAATGTTAATGTTAACATTTAATTAATAAAGTAGTTAGAACAAATAAATAGGTTTCATTTATTTCCTATAACATAAATAATTCATAACAACGAAAATCTTTAGGTTTGAGTATCTCCTAAACAAAGTGTTTGCGGACGTACCTTTAGATGAAATTTTTTTCTTTTTTTGAGGTCCTAGTTCATTTTTGCAGTTTGGCCACTTAACCCTGAAAAACCCTGTATAGATATGTTATGTGTTTTTTTAAAATTTACTTGTTTTTAAGTTATTTTATTTTATTTATTATATATACTTTTTGATTATGATGTAGTGGTTATTTTGATTCTGTTTATTTTATATTTTGTGTGAATTTGGTCTACCTTTCTACAACCATTGTCCATGTGACAAAATGTTATATTATTCAATAAATAAAAAAAAAAAGTATATGGTCGAAGGTTAAGTACCAACAAGTATTTAATAAACATTATAGAACTTTGAAAGACTATTTTAATATATTACATTATCGAAATTAAAAAAATATTTTGTTATCAATAAATGAAATGTGCACTGATATGAACGCACTACATGCCTAATACTAATAACACCTCTATAGTGATGTTAATCTACATTCATGGCACATAGAAGCGCTATTTTTTTGTTTGAGGAGGACACGAATAGCGTTGGGTTTTTGTAATGATTCATATCATTGATTAAAACTATGTTAACGCAAAAAAAATAATCATAATCTTAAGATCCAATTTGAAAACGGCAAAAAAAAAATCAAATTTCTTATATTTTTTCAACCATATCAACTAATCTACTATTTACATATCGATTAATTTTAAATTGTGGATGGGCCTCTCCTCCCGACGCTGCTATAGCTACATTCAATCTAAAAATGGAAAACAATAAATATTATAAAGTGTTCTACCTCTAACTTTCGGATTATCTTGCCCAGAGATTTGAAATTTATACAGTCTGTTTATATACGACCGAAAAGTATTGAGCAGAGGAAGAAATACTAAGGAGAATACCTCTAGCGAACCGCACATATTTCGTCCTCCAGAGGCTATGTTCAGTATGTTGGGATGCAAAAACAAGAATCCATAAAACACTTATTGACCGGTCCTTAGATGTGGCTCAGAATATTGGACAGTGACTAAATAAGTCCAGGAATAAGTCCTTCTCACAGATAAATGTTAAGAAAAATATACGATGGCATTTATGGAGAAGGAGAAATAATTCCGAAATAAGAGGCGTATATATGCACATTAATTAAATTATCGATGCTTTGTTGGGCGGGCCATGTAGCAAGGATGGGACCAAATGAAATTCCATATAAAGTTTTTCGAAGAGTTGGGCGTTTTAAGTTCTGCTGGGAGGACAGGGTGGCTACTGACTTGGTGTCCGGAACTGAAAGGTATCACACAGTGAGGCCGATAACCTATCTAGGACGAGATTCATTGACCATAGTTTTCGAATGGAAATCATGTATTTATCACAAATAATTATAAATAAAACTTTTATGGTTCAAATTTATTTAACATAACATTAATTTATGACAAAAATACAAAAAAAAAATTCCAGAGTTTTTTTAAAAATTGTGAAAAAAATTTACTATATTTGATGACCATAATTTTCTATTGTAAATTATTTATTCGTCACAAATAAATAAAAAAAAAGACTTTTATGATTAAAATTACTTAATATAACATTAATTTATGGCAAAAATACAAATATATATACACTGATAGGCAAGAAATTCCACCCACTTGATTTTTTCATGTTTTCATCTAAAAATATTTTACCCACTTGTAAAAAAAGTTGTATTTGTTTATAATACATGGTATTTGTAGATAATACTTAGTATTTATGGAATTTTATAATCTTTTTTACTTTTAATAATCAAAATGTGATTGAGTAAGAGAGATTAGAGAAAAAAAATTGAAAAACGAACCATTATTATTCTAAAAGAAATTAATTACATCATCGTTTAGTAGCGCGTGTTTTCTCCTCTTGCCTTCACTACTTCTTGAAGACGCCTCGGCATACTTTCCACCAGTCGGGAAATGTCCCTTTGCTGGAGGATAGCCCATTCCTCCCGAAGATCCCTTTCAAGGTCCTGTAGTGTCACAGGAAGTGTTGCACGCGCTCTTATTCGTCTTCCGAGGTTATCCCATAAATGCTCAATGGGGTTCAAATCTGGAGAACATGCTGGCCAGGCTAAAACCTCAATATTGTTCTGTTGAAGGAACGTCTGCACTATGCGGGCGACATATGGGCGTGAATTATCGTGCATTAGAATAGAACGATCGCCGATTTCGTTGAGGATAGGCAATACATGAGGTTCCAAAATCTCATCTACATAGTGAATGGCCGTCATAGACCCTCCACGAACAACAACCAATTCTGTGCGGCGCTCCATTGAAATCCCAGCCCACACCATTAAGGAACCACGTTGGAAAGGTTGGTTCTGGGAAAAATTACAGGCTGTATATCTTTCGTTTCTTCTTCTCCACACCCTTTCACGCCCGTCTGGAGATCGAAGAGCGAATCTTGACTCATCTGTAAAAAGTACAGCACTCCATTCGTCCATAGTCCAATGGCTGTGTTCTCGAGCTAAAGCCAGCCGTGTTACTCTGTGAGTTCTGGTCAACTCTGGTCCTCTTACTGGACCAAAAGCCATTAATCCATACTCATTTAATCTTCTCCGAGCGGTACGTTCAGAAATTTGCACACCTCGAACTTCTTCGAGCTGATGAATCGTTTGAACAACGGTAAGGTGCCGGTTTCGTAAAATTCTCAAAGTCAAAAACCGGTTATCCCGTGGTTCTGTTACCCTAGGCCGTCCAGAACCCGGCCTTCTATTGTAAGAACCAGTTTCCCGAAAACGCCTGACGGCGTCTCGTAAAGTCCCCCCTCCCAAAACTAAATCCTGGATCCGCTAGTGACGTCAACTATCCATTAGAGGAAATTTTGACCGCCATCATTGTATATATATGTATATATACATACATACACACACCTTAGGTGGATGGAATTCACATGTTTCGCAAGTGCACCCACCTCCCCATCAGAAAATTCTCGGACTGCTACGGCTTCTCACTGTCCAGACCACGTACGTTGATGATACATTTTTGTTATCTACAAAAATCACCTATCTTTCGCATTCCAAACTCTGCAGTTACGTTTCGACACTGAAAAATTAAAATAAGTCCCCAAAAATCCATCAAATCATTTAAGCGTCGTACAAAATCTGCGACCTCCTGTCACACTAATCTCTACTATATCAGTTCTGCAAGGGATAATTGTTTTACTTTGCGGAACAGATATAGTAAGTAGGATTCGTCCATTCGGTGACGACCGAGCAATTGAGGTGATTGCCAGAGGCGCCGACCTGGAGGGGTGCTCGCTGCTTACAATACAAAACGTATTAAAATAATTAATTTTAGCCTATCAACAAACTGTATTAGAGAAATATTGAATTATTGCATAGCATAAAACAGCTTAAAAAATAAGTTTAATTTTTTTGGAGGGGAGAGGTGACGTCATTGCCCGGAGGGCGCCGTATGTCTAAGGCCGGCACTGAGTCCACCTTTTTGACAAGCGGTCCAAACATCATATTAATTAAGAAACCTCTTATACATTACAATTATCATGCCTATTTTGGCTTAAGGATTTGAGCTTTAAGGTTCCTCTAATCCATTAAATTCTTTCGGAATCCAAACCGTACAATGAAAAAATCTTCGTTGAATCATTAATGGTCGTTATTATGCCACAAATAAAATTATCTTTACAGATCTGAATACTCCGTATGTTGTAGATTTGGTCTGGGATATATATACCTCTCCATACCCATTTACTTACATCTACATTTACCCATACTTATTTACCAACTCCATACCCATACAAACCTTTCATTACAACGTATTCCCCTAACCCTCGGTAAGTCTGAAAAGTACATGGCGATGAAGCTTTTTAAACTGCATCGGTACCAATGCGTAATTACTTCACAAGGTATGATTATGAATTATTAAACAGATTTCAAATTTACATGTTGTGTTGAAAAGTGCTTTTAGTAAATAAACAAAACATATATTACTTTAAAATGACTGTTTTTTTATTAAATGCCAAAATCCAGTAAACTTAAAACGTTTTTGGAAATTGAAGATAGTCGTTTAGAATGGTGACCAGTATAGAGGAAATCGGTATATTTTGTTAACCGAAAATTTATAAATACTTTTATTTATGAACTCTTCATTTACTGCATATGAATAATTGAAGTAATTTGTTATTGATACATCCTCTGGATTAATTATTTTATTTTATTTTTAGTGATTTCAAATCTAAAGACTCTGACCACGACCGTATTGATTGCTTACCCTGTGTAAAGTACAGTCAAATTGATGACGTAAACCTGGGATATAAACCTATTAATTCATACGACAACCATACAAATCATTCTGATTGGGACAATGTTCAAAAAGTTAATTCAGTGAACGAACAATCCAATTTGTTTGAACAAACATATCACAGTAAGTATGTTGTTTGTTAGTAACAATTTTTTTTATTTTTTTGCAAATCTATATTATTTATTTTTATTGAACTGCTCCATTATGAAATAATTACAGAATAATTTTAATTTTTAACGATCTTGTCAAGCAGTGATCCGATCAACATTCTTCACCTTGTGATTTCATTTTGTGCTGAAGAAGCAAAGAACTGCATAGGTTTATCCAACTCTATAATTCCACCCTTAATCGTAAATTATGTTCTTCGCAGAACACAGGAACGAATTACTTTAAATAATTGCAAAATGCAAAGGACTTCTCAATTCCTGTTCTGGTTTAGTCTGGTTGTAACAGAAAAATTATCTTCTGTTATATTTGTCGTGGATACTTGCATCATGGGGCTTGTTCTCCCCCTTGAAAGTTCGGAATAGTCCATAAATCTTACGATGACAGTCTGTCTATCATTACTTTCTATTTATGATTGTTAAAAATATAGTACATTAATGTTCATATTTTTTGTATTAATTATTTTTACTTTATATTTGTATGCCCATGCTTTCAATATACTGTTAAATACTGTTTACATTTAGACATGAAGGTGTGCGTATACATGATGACGGATTTGGCTTTACGAATGGAAATAGAAGATGGAACTAACGCTACGGTTCAAGATTTAGTACAAAGCATTACTCAAGAAGAACAGTTGCGTTTGCCTAGAGTAGCTTCCACCATATTCACACTTTGGATGTCTTCTGGATTACTAGGTTTTATGTGTTTTCCTCTCTTTATTTATCGAAATAGTATTGACATTATTTACTTTAATTTAAATTATCTATCATTACAATAAAGTTATTGTATTTTTAAGAATTACAACTGAAACCTCATCACAAGCCCCTTCACATAAGAAATAAGTGGCCAGTACTTCTAGCTAAATATGCTCACGCTTCAGAATCCAGACAAAGAAGAGACGAACCTGTTTTATCATTCAAGCGAAATGTCTTTTATCCTTTAAACCAAGAAGAGAGAATCAAGTAAACCATTTTTATGTCAACTGTTATTTTTTATCATTATTACTTGTTCAGTACATCTTAAGAGTAATTTTTTCTCTTGAACTTCTGCAATTTTCTCAACGTAGTACTACTTTTCATGCGATAATTAGGTTACTCTTCATTTAAAGGAAATTTAGAGTTTTTAAAGATTTTATTTATTAATATACTTTGTATGGTGGATCTTTAATTAAAATCCCCAGACGCCGGGACAAGAAATTATATTAAACAAATCTTTAGAATATTGTTGATAATTCATTTCATCAATGATTTTTGTCAACTGTCTTCTTGTGTATCAGAAAGATGTGAAAATTCCGTCTACCGCATTTTCGTTACTTTTACTTGCCATTTAAATCTTTTTCTTTTTTTTTTATAATATGATCACTGCAAATACACTGCCTCAACAATTATGTGCAGGCTCTCCGTCACTATTTTTCATGTTTTTGGGTTATACATATTATACCTAGATATATATTTGCATTTTCACCGATGAGTGATAAATATCGAATCTCTAGCGAGCTATAGGATCTGCTATATATCATTAGGGCTACTTTTAGAATATATTTAATTATTTCATATAAATAAATAGAAAAGAGAATAATAATTGCTAACACATGCCCGGTTACCTGTGGAATCCAACGACCCCTCAGGGCGTGCAGCCTTTTGTCAGGGACCATGAAGATAAGGACAGCCAATAAAAAGATTGGCACAAGACCCGAAAAGGGCAGTGTGATATAGTTAGTATAGTAGAGGACGGCGGGGTGGCTGAGTGTGCTAATGCGTGTGCACAGCACCGCGCGTTGCCCGGCAACCTGATAACCGAATTCAGACGGAAAAATATTACGAGTCCAAATCCCGGTACCCGGTAGGAATTTACCCCCGTGTAGGCTAAAAGGCAAGGAAGGTGAGAACAAAAAAAAAAAAGAAAGTCTAGTAGAGCCAACAGAGGGTTGAAGGATTCAGCTTCGAGTCATGAAAAGAAGAGGTCAAGCCTAGAGGCTAAGTCGTAAAATTCATTTAGTATTACCAATGTAAGCTTGAGTGACAGTCAATAACAATAATAAAGTCATTAGCAATATTAGTAACTTCAATCAGTCATATTCTCAATAGCATTCTCCTAATATAATTATCCAATATGTATATGTTTTGTTTAAATTTATAAATAGACTGATTATTATTCAATCTTGATATTTTAATAATCTCCCTTGCATTCCACCATTTAGATATAGATACAAATAGTAAATTTCTAAACATGACACTCTTTGAAAAGATATCCAATCAGATTATTCAATCTAGGATACTACAGTAGAAGGTCTGTGGTATCTAACCCTTAAATACACCATTCATATAATTTTAAGTAGATCGGTTCCCTTATGGAGTCGATTGAAATATAAATATTAAATACATTCAATAAAAATAAATGCGGTTCCTGGAACCCCCTAGTCGCCGTAGAAACGCGATGTGCAGGAACATAGCAAATCTCTAGTTTATGTTTCTGACAACAGCAACTAGACGTGAGGTTCAAAATACTTGACGACTTATCGCATACAAAGCTCTAAACAAATATGGAAGGAATGATTTAGAAAGTGGAATATGAATAGAAAAAAAACACTGTTTTCAAGAATATTATATTTAGTTATTAAATAATAAAGCAAATAAAAAAACAAAACAGCTATGTCGGGGTTAGTTCCCCTCACTTTTTCATTCACTGATTCCCATTAAATAGTCCAACGACATATTACGTACTAATCTTAATATTTAATACTAATAAATAATTTTTGGTTTTTGAAATGTTATATTTATTTTAGAGATGAAAAAATTTTGGAATTGCTGTATGCCGAAGCAAAATATAATATTTTGGAAGGACGATACCCTTGCGATGTGACTCAGTATATAATGCTCGGTAGCATACAAGCAAGAATAGAACTTGGTCCTTACAATCCGCAGTATCACACTCTGCATTTCTTCAGGTAAATTTGTATGACTTAAACATTTAAATGTATTTATCCTACGAAAGCGAGCATTTGATAAATTAAAATAGTTTGTTACTTATACCAACTATTGAAATTTTTATTAAAACTGTATGTTAAAGAAATATAAGTAAGGTATAAAATGCTGATGAGCTGTAATAACAACTGAAAGTTACGTGTTCATAAAACTCTCTGTTATATTTGTCCCATGACTATCCTTTTGTCGACTTAGAGAGCAGGTCACAAAATGGTAAGCAAATATAATTTTATGAATTTAAACATTTATCCCTTTAAATGAAAATATTTATGTCTACTTAGATGAAAAAAAAACTCATTCCTAAGTTTATTTACTCCATGCTACTTCGATCATACTAATAATTTCGCTATTTCCAGAGAGCAACAAAGCCGCTTTTTACCTTCTCATATTAGAAATATGAGTTGGAATTCCTGTTTAAGACTGAACAGTAAGGATGCTCCTGAAGTGAGACTTTTGGAACAATACAGAAGATTGCCTGATAGGAAATTACACAAGAAGTATTTAGAATTTTGTTGGACGCTTCCATATTATGGGTAAGGGAACTTGATACTATCTATGTACCTTGTTTTTGTACATACGGTTAAGTTTATCTTATTAGTTATCATTGAATACCACTGTCCAATTTCCAAAAATTGACTTCTCACGTCAGATTTATATGAATTTACTGCTTAAATACTGAAAATTCCATAAATATAATGTCTGGACCTTAAAAATAAAATTGACTTAATATTCTTAATCTGTCATTGTTTGAGTGAAAATAAAAATGTACAGATATCGCATAACCTCAGTACTGCTATGCACGTAATGACCTATAGTACCTTTTCTATGATAAAATAATGTATGATTAAGTAGAATCAGTAAATAATGAATGTTTATATATCCGTGTTTATGTAAATTTGTGTTTTCCATTCCTTGTATTTATATGTTGCTTTGTTAATGTTTGAGATGAAATCGTAGTTCATTTGAGAGGAGAGAAAGCAATTAATTAAATTTAAATTTTATCTTTATTTTTTGCAATACTCTTTCCTCTATTTTTTTAAATTCCTAACAATTCAAAATTGTCACGTTTTATTATTAATTAAACATTTCTCATTTTTATTATGTTTTTGTTCCAGTTCGGCATTTTTCCAAGGACAGATCGAACAACCAGTGAGAGGTCTAAAGTCTCTTATCACACATCAAGATATTCCGGTTTTAGTGGGAATAAATGGGCGTGGAGTATATATTATCAATAATATTCATTACGTAAGCTTTTTTTTTTACATCCATTGTTTGTTTGTTTATTCAGTTGATAGCAAAAACTGTCAGTAAATGTACTTTTCCATATTGAGTAATGTTAAGACTGAACTTCCTCTTAGCCTACTGTAAATAAAGTCAACCTCTCAGCCTGAGAGTCCCAGGCCATCCTCATAGGTTCTTAGCATTTTCTTGATTATCTTCCGTATTATTCTTTACTCTGCCTCAATGGCCTGTCTATTCACTTCCACCTGCTAGAAACAATGAAGTCAATTTTGATCAACACCTGTCCTAGATTAACCATTTTTCCAAAATTGATTACTAATCTCAAACAGTTTCAAGATAGATACATCCAGTTGATATGAAGAGTTAAAGTGACTTTACCGTATTTTCCGTCTGCAATACTTCTGAGGTATCTATCTTTTCTTGTCCTTAAGACCATTTTATTTGTTTACCACAAATTTCTCTGTTTATTCTTATACTCGAACTAATATACTCCCAAACGACTCAAATCCGTGAGGAGTTAGGCTGGTCTCCAAACCCAGGTGGTGGATCGGGGAAAGCTCATCAGATATGGCGAGTACTCGGGAAATAAAATACCCAAGACGGGACAAAACCAGCCAGGGAAGGGAGGGCTTCCAAGCTATGGTAAAGGTAGCCTCCCTAGGGCACGAGAAACCTGATATTAAATCTCCTGGTTCTCCAGGTCGGGTGTTGGGCTAATAACTCAAACTCGAAAACAAGTCAATTTATTGTGAGTCCTAAAGAAAGAAAAGCCGGACTGATCCTACGGTTACGATATAACACCCGCCTGAAGGACATTCGAGTAGGATAATGGAATGCATTGTCGCTTAATCGAGTTAGAGCATTACAGCTGCTCCTAAACCAATTGGACACTCATCGGATTGATATAGCTGCAATCCAGGAAATCCGATGGCTTGGAAATGGAATGATAAGAAAGAATGACCACCCCGTATGTTATTGCTGCAACGAAAGACATCACACTTTCGGAACAGGGTTTGTTATGGGTAGTAGGGCATCTCAGCTTGTAAACAGCATCGAACCGAACAATCCTGGATTGTGCTATCTAAGACTAAGAGGCCAATTCTACAATTTTAGTCTTCTCAGTGTACATGCCCCGATCGAAGTTCCTGAGGAAGAGGAAAAGGATTTATTTTACAGTGCTGTGGAACAATGCCTTGGCTGATGCCCGCGCTCTGATATAAAACTAGTTACTGGCGATTTCAAAGCACAAATGGGGAAAGACTCTGTCTTTCGGCCCACCTTAGGAAAACACAGCCTCCATGATGAGTCTAACGATATAGGAAGAGATTTGTCCACTTGGTAGTATCTAAGGGATTGGTCGTTGGCATACATTGTGGGAAACATTTTTTCCCATGAATGTAACCACCTTTCCACTTGGAGATCTAACGAAGGGATAACTGCTAACCAAATTGACCATGTACCCATTAGATCAAGGGACGAATTATGCCTCTCAGATGTGAGAACTTACAGAGGAGCCAACGTGGACTCGGATCATTATCTCGTTGTGACAAAAATAAAATCTAGACTGTCAATAATTTGATATCGTAGGATCGTTCGACTACCAAAATTCCACGTTGAGCTACTAAAGGTCCTTTACAGTTAAAACCATATGCTAATGCTAACGACGAGATATTTCCTCAGATCATCACGTTGAAAGATACGGTTCAGGATTGGGAGGTTTACAAACTCGCAATAAATGAGATGGTCAGTAGTACTCGGTTATTAAACACTAAGTAAACGGTTATTACAACCAGGCATCTGTGGTTTGATGAGGTGTCCCAGAATAAAGTTTAATTTTCATGTCATCAATTTGTTTCCGTTTTTCTTTACATAGGAATTTATTATAATTATGAATTTGTTGCAGACTCTTCTTGTTGGATTGAAGTATGAAGAATTATCATGGGATTTTGCAAAGCCTTCCCAAGAGGATAACCCAGACTGCCTTCCATGTCTTTTCCTTCAGTTTCGAGTTGTTGAAAATGGAACGAAAGTATCGAAAATTCTTCAAATATTTTCCAAACAAGTAATTTCATTAGTTCTTATTTATTCCACTTGTATGTATTATTTTTATTAAGTATCATGTTGTCAGTTAG
The DNA here is from genome assembly GCA_928085145.1 of Nezara viridula. Lineage (NCBI taxonomy): Eukaryota > Metazoa > Arthropoda > Insecta > Hemiptera > Pentatomidae > Nezara > Nezara viridula. Next base: position 96,716,920 of record OV725078.1, on the reverse strand, counting down.
ACATTTTTGGATCTTCTGTATAGAATAGAACTAAGCGCTGCTAAGAAATTTTAGGATTCACATATTGGTCATTGTTACGAAAAAAAAAATCTGTACTACTACAATCCATGAAGGGTCTTGGGGGAGCAGTACAATGTAAAGAAGTACTTTTTCAATGCCAACGGTCGTGCAGAGAGGTGATTGGGCTTGGATCACGCTCAACTGCCAGGTTTTCCTCCTTAATTATTTTACAAAGAGTACTTACTTTATAGAGGTTGGGTGTGCCCCAAGAGGTTCTCCGTACCCATGGTCGATCCACAAATGGTGAAAAATTACTTGTCATCAGCCGGATTCAACAAATCCGGGACCTTGCGCTAAGGAAGTCAGTGGTTACCCACTAAGCTACCCGTTCCCTGGTCATTCTTATGATACTTGTCAAATTTGCAATTTTTTTTACTTTGAGAATTTGTTATATAACTCTAATTATTATATTGCAGTTCCATTATTTAAACTTTTTCATGTATTGATGATGGGTCAATTACTAATGGAGAAATATTTACATCTGAACTAAATTTTAAATTTTGAAATTCAAAAGTCTCAAGTATGTTACTTTTTACACACTGGTCAACCAAAAAATTCATTACTAAAAATATTCCCAGCAAATATTGAAAATATTTTTTAAAAAACAACTTACATGTGATTTCTAAATATTAAAGGTAGTAAACATTTACAATTCCAATGGTTGTGAGGTAATATGGAACATATGTCTTCAGAATATTGAAAACGATTGCACAAGTATGTTACCACTATTATTTAGGGAAGTATTCGTTTAATGAGGTGAGGATCCTGAACACATCTTACCTTGGGTGAAGTGAATTCTTATAAAATAACAGATAATATTCTATTTAAATACTATAATAGTAGACAAGCCTCTGTTGATTTGCTTCGGAAGGAAAGTGGTTCTTTTTTTATTTCAGTTTCTGTATGTGAATCTTTATCATAGAACATCAATCATGTTCATTAGGGTGGTTAGATCCAGCGAACTGTATTGAAAGCTTTGAATTTTAGATATATTTTTGTATTATTATAGCTATAAATACTAAAAAAAAAAATCAATTATTTCTTGCCTTTTCTTGTAGGATTGTTTACAATTTATTCCTACAAACGATTCTTTCACGGGAAAAAGTGTATTGAAAAAATTATATAATTAAAGGTTTATGTGATCTTGTTTTTTTGATAGTAAATTGTAATAATTTTTTATAATTTAATAATTTGTGTAATTAAATAATTTGTGTAATATCCTCTGTTATGCACTACCTCTTTGTACCTATCGAGTATACTGTTTATAATGTTGTCACTGATTTGACAAGAAATTTCATACCATAAACATGGTAATACTGTCCTCAGTTGCTGAAAGTTAAAGAACTACATATGGTAGCCAAAAAGCCTTCTCTGCAGTGCGTTCCGCATGTGCTCAATGGGATTGAGATCTGGAGGCAATAACGGAAGGGGCATATGTGAAATGTCCTGATTTTCAAGCCATTGATCAATAATTTTTCCCCTATGAGGTCGCGCATTATTCTTCAAGAAACTGGAAATCTGTGCCAATTATGGCCATGATTTCAGGAATTTACTCTTCCATAAGTTCTAAACATAACTATCAACTTCCACAATATGAAGTAGAGTTTGTTCTCCTGAATAAATTTCACCTCAAGATTGCATTGAAGGGAGCACTGTGGCAGTGTACTATTCCTCTGTTCTCGGTACACTCTTCGGCGCCTACGATCGCCATAAATACAGAAAAATGACTTGTTTGTAAACATAACAGCATTCCAACTTGTAACCTCACCTAGGCGCTCGCTGCACCGTGATCTGCGGAGTTGCAAGCTATGCACTGTTCCTGTAGACCGTCTTACATAAAGGGGCAAGAACAACTTCCCACTAACGATTATAGGCCTTGGCAGAACATTCAACACTTCATTCAGGCTCTGTTGGGCACCAGGGGTGTCCAGAAGGTGGTTTCATGACGCAAAATGCGTTCTCACAAATATTTTTTGGGAGCCATATTTAATCGATTTTTGAATTTTTAAGGGAGGCAAATTTCGATGGGGTTATGGGTTTTCGGACTAAGTGACGGCAAGAGGAAGACGTGGAACAGACTGCAGCAAGGATAATTATATATGATATACGATTTTTCTAATTTTGCCCTGTTTTTAAGAAACGGTGAGCAATAAAATACCTTGGGAGGGAAGGAGGGGGTACATTCTTGCTCCATCGACCTTGGGGAGAACGGACACCTCTGTCGGGCACTATGAAAAAGATTGCTTTTTGCACTAATACCAATAATGCTGTCATCCCTTGGTGCCGTAATGTGCTAAGATCCACTAACGGGTCTCCTATTCGTACTTCCGGTTTTTACGAATCTGGTTGAAGCTCGGGAGACCACAATGTGGGAGGCGCCAACTGTATCGGCGATATCCACTAGCTGGTGCCCTTGACCGCCCATTCTCACGATAATATTACGAACTTCTGGTTCAATATGATGTCTTTCCTTCGTTAAACAGCATATTAGTATTGTTAAAAATTGAGGATTAAAATTGAGAAAAGTCAAAAACAGCTGTTGGTTTACAAAATGAGTATTCTTCATGTTGACTATCTTTTACTTGATAATTAATTAAAAACAAAGTATACTTGATTACTTTTTATGTTTACCAATTGTAGTGCACAAAACAAAAGAGTTAATTTATGTGGCACTGACTGCGCATTAAGGCAGTGCAGAGAGAGAGAGAGTCAGATGTTTTTAGGAGATTGAAGGGAACAGTGATTGGAAAAGGTGAAGAGACCTACGTGCGTTGGAGGAAACATTAGTTCTATCTTCTCTCTCTCTCTCTCTCTCTATATATATATATATATATATATATATATATATATAATGTTTTTTTGTTTCTAGGCTGTCATGATGGATGCCTTAATAACTGGATTTGTTGAAGAATTGAAATTGAAATTGTCTTCAAACACAATCCCGAATAACAATATTGATCGATCAACCACGATATTTGATAATAATTTAAATATTGATGGTAAGTATTTCTACTAACTTTTTAATACAGATATGTAAGTATATGAATAATTGTGTGTATTATTTTATAAACAACAAACAAGTTCATTACTCTGAGATATCTTACTTAGATATGAATCGCCTATTTCTTTGGAACTATCTTTCTCCTAAAGTAATTACTCTTATTCGATAAATCTTGCGGAGTATATAGTTGAGGGTGAAGTTAGTGCAAAAACTTAGAGCCGAATAAGGGGTGCCATTGCTGCGAAACGAAAATTATGTTCGCAGAAATTTCCTCTCGCCTATGCTTTAAAATTTTCAAATATGAAGGTCGGAATTTTCATTTGTACAATTTAGAATTTTCTAAAATTTCGAATAGTTTCTTTCCAATGATTAATTCCTTCCTCTACTTCAGTAAATATGTAACTTAAAACAATTCACAGAATAGTTATCATAGCCTATAAAATGATTCAATGATGAATGAACTTTGGACCTAAATAGAGGAAAAAGTGAATGATTCGAAATAATTACATAGTTTCTTTTATTAAAGCCAAATTTAAATTTTTTATTCCATTAAGCCAATTTTTTTGGATTTTATGTGTGTCGGTTTTTCCTACAATTTAAAAAAAAAATTACTATCGCGCTGATCAAAAATTTTTTTTCTTAAGCTCTGATTTTAGGATAGAATCTTCTTTAGCGATATTGTTTATCAGATATATTTATAAGCATTTTTAGTTACAATAAAAAACTGCTTCTACTATAATTTATTAATTATTTTTCTTGTGATAATCTTGTAATTCCTATTTTTTTTTCTTTGTTCAAATATCTTTTTGAATCGTCTACTTTTTTTAAAATTTATGATGATTATTTGTCATTTTAGACTAAATTAGATAAGTTCCAAGTAATCTTTGGTAATGAACCAGGAATAAAAAATAAAATAAAAAGTTGGTATTGGAAATTTCAATATCAAAAATAACCCAAATATTTAAATTGCTTGATAATAATTTATCATGAGCGTCTGCGGCTCAAGTACTCACACTTACAATGTCTTCATTGACTTTCAATATTACCGACGCAGCATGAAAAAAAGGGTGCCCATTCCCCCAAGGTACAAGGCGCAAGAACCTACTTCCACCTCTCCCTAAGATATTTTATTGCTCACCTTTTCTTAAAAACAGAGTAAGCGAAGGTAGAATTAGAAAAATCGGAAATCATATACAATTACACTTACTGTGGCTTGTTCAATGTTTTCCCCTTGTCCCTTAGTCCGAAAGTTCATAAACCCGTCTAAATTTGCCCCCCTCGAAAATTCAAAAACGCGTCACAATATGCCCCCCTTTCCCTAACAAATTTTTATGGCAGCATGAAACCCCATTCTGGGCACCCCTGGGATCTCCTAGGGTCCTGCCTTGCCACCCATTTGATGGGACAAAGATTGCTTCGAAGCTATCCTTGATGTACCAACAGTATTGTGCTTTGATTTGGACGTTTTTAAAATACATAATATATGAATATTTTAAGAGTTATTTTTGTTATAATTGTTTATTTGCTTAATTTTAATAATTGATTAATTTTGGCTGTATTTAACACTTTGACTGCAACAACTATAATTTTAATACATAGTAAACATTAGACACGACGAATTTCATCGTAGCTGCAAAAATATGGCACCTGAATCAACTAAAATATAACTTGCAGTTGACATTCTAGTCAAGAATACATTATCTTGTAGATGAGTAGTCTAATTGTTAATTTACTTATCTAAAATACCTGTGATGTATTTATTTAGTTTTATTTTATTTCATTTACTTATTATGGTTTAGTTCTTTTTTTTTTTTGTAGATATTCGAACGAAAACGTTTAACGGCTCTAGTTATTTATTAGCTTTCGACCGGGTGTGGCATGATGGCTTGCTTTTCAAACTCAAAACCCACTTACCCCAATCCTTGTACCTAGTCCTCAAATCCTATCTCTTAAATTGTTCCTTTCAAGTCCGCTGCGGCACTGAATTCTCCAACTATTATCCAATTGAGGCTGGTGTTCCACAGGGCAGTGTCTTGGACCCAGTCCTCTTCATCCTCTTCACCGCTGACATTCCAACCAATCCCGATACCCTTCTAGCAACTTTCGCGGACGATACCGCCATCCTGTCATCCCACCTAGATCCTGAAACTGCATCCTTAAATCTACAAAGACACATCTCCCTAATTGAGCAATGGTGCAACAATTGGCGCATTAAGATCAATGAATCCAAGTGCAAGCATGTCACCTTTACCCTCCGACGCAGATCCTGTCCACATATCCTTTTCAACTCTGTACCTCTCCCCGTCTCAGACACAGTTCGGTATCTTGGATTCCTTTTAGACAAAAGACTAACTTGGAACCCACATACTAGACTTAAAAGACAAGAACTTAACCGACGATTTGGACAGCTATACAGACTACTTAACAGAAAATCCAATCTATCAATAGAAAACAAACTATTAATATACAAGACCATACTCAAACCCATCTGGACCTACGGACTTGAACTGTGGGGGACAACTAAATTTTCGAACATCAAACGCATCCAATCCTTTCAGTTTAAAGTCCTTACATCATGGCCTTTACATCACTTATGTCCTTGACGTTATTCCATCCCGATTCTCAAATTTTCACCTGAACCTAATCCACCATCCTAACCCCTTAGCACAGTCCTTATCTAGCTACAGTCATTCCTACAATCCTCCTTGAAGGTTGAAACGGCAGTGGCCTCGAGATCTTTTGTAAAAACGTCACTAGAGTTCTGGCCATGGCCAGCTTTTCCACTCAAGTCATGAGTGTTTGTGGCTTTAGTGCCCTCTCTTAGTCTCCACCGGACTGATAATGCCGGCGATGCGGCTGAGTGAGAAGCGCTGGGATCTCTTAGGTATCGCTTTGTCCTTCACGCGTGGGGGGAGGGGGAGGGCTGGACTCGGTGGTCTCTTGCCTGATTGTAAATATTGTAATTAAGTATGAATGTTTTTCTATTTATTTCTTTTACTTGTAATTTATTTGATTTTGCTACGGATTTCTATATTTTATTTAATTTTAACTCTAAGTTATATTTTCTTGGTTTATTATAGTTTTTGCCTTTGTTATATAGATGTATATTTTTTTTGTTTATTTTTTTTTTTTGTTATTGTATTGTATATATGGTATGAATGTGCCTCACTCAGCTTTAGTACTCAGTGCCCTTAAGTGTGGCAAAATGTATTATTTCTCAATAAAAAGATATAGATAATAAAAAAATAAAAATAAAAAATATTTATTGTTGAGTTTAATAATTATTGTGTTTTTTTTTTCATCACATCTTCATCCCACACCTATCATAAGCTTGACAATTAACAGACGTGTTGTTGTTGTTAAGATAATTGGCATTTTATGTGTGAGGAAGAAGAAGGTTTTTAATTTATAAAAGAATATCCTCCACATTAAAAAAAAAAATACTGTTATTCTTAAAATGTTCATGTTTTTAGTAACTATTTATACTTTTTCTTTTAAGGTGCAGCTACAAGAAATGACTCTTCTCCCAGTTTTCTGACTAATAAACTAAGAAAACTCACTCTGGCTACATTTGATGAAGAAGGTATTTAAATAATTAATACAGCGATTGTGTATATTGATAAAATGATATATTTTATAGAACATTCGTAAAGGGGTAGGTATTGATTAAAATATTGAAACGTTATTCAGTTAATGTTGGCTTATAACCAGAGATGCCCAGAAGGGGGTTTCATGGCGCAAGTTGCGCCATCAAAATTTTTAAGGGGTCACATTTTAACGAAGTTTTGAATTATTGAGGGAAGCACATTTCGGATGGGTCGTGAATTTTCGAAATGGAAGGTTTCAAGGCAGGGACAAAGAGAAAACAGGGAACAGAACGCAGCAAGAGCTTAATTAGATTTGATCTACGATCTTTTAAATTTTGTTTTCGTTTGCACTGTTATTAAGAATGGGAGGGAAATAAAATATCTTGGAAGAGGAGGGGGAAGGTTCATCCGCCATCGACTTTGTGGGAAATGGCCATTGGTGCTTATAACTTCGTTATTACGTTTTCTTTTAGTAATACTCAGGCATGATTCAAGATAGCGTGTCTTATAATGTCCTGTGACAACGAAGTTACATTGCTATTATAAAATACATTTCTCGAAAATAGAATAGACTAGAAAAAAAACTTTATTCTGGAACGAGGTCCTTTAAGAATAACAATTATGAACACAAAATAAAAACCTCATCTGGCCAAAAGTTACATTAATGAAAATAAAATAATATATACAACATCTTCAGTGAAAATATATTATAACAAATAAAAAAATAGAAAAAAAAAAACACTACTGAAATGAAAAGAAAAACATAAATCAGGAGAAAAAAAAAAATCGATATCGGTCGTATAATATTATATCTCTGATTGTATTTTAAAATTGTCAGCCCTGAAGATGACCCACATGTTTGGGTTGAAACGTTGGCACAAATAAAAAAATTTTATAATGACTCCGTCCTGAATATTCATCACACATCATATGTAGAACAGTCGACTAACTTCCTTCAATAATTCAAAAAAACAAAATGATATAAGCACTATGGGTTGATTCTTAAAATTAAAACTCAAACATTTTCAAGAACCATTTACCTCAATCAAAATTTGATTTATAATATTTATTTCATTGTATAACGTCATTTTGGGTCGTGAAAAGGAATTGACAGAGATGATAATCGAATGAGGACAAGGAAGAGGCATGGCGGATATCAGATGGCAAGGAATTCCAGAAAACAGTGGATCGGGAAATAAAGGAATATTCAAATGTGTTAGTGCTATCGGAAGGGGTATTAGGTCGGAAACACGGGATCTTGTTTTCTGGAGGTGGACCACGGCTTAGAACTGTAGGAGACTATAGATGTAGGAAGATTGTCGAGTGTTGATCGTTTGGAATAGGAAAGAAACAAGGAAATATTGTCGGAAGGAATGAACCACTTTAGCTCTTCGTAAAGGTGGGACACATGAGACCGCCTCGATATACCGAAGACAAATTTAAGCAAGAGTTCATAAGTCGCTTCAATCTATCCTCGAGTACCATCGGGATGCCTCCGTACTCCACACAGACGTAGTCAAAGTAGGAGAAAATAAGAGAGGATACAAGGAGCTTGCGGATAGGTTGTAAGAGTAGGTGACGGGAGCGATGAAATAACTAAGGGTACCTATTGACTTTCGGGAGATAAGGGCGATATAGGATTTCCAGGAGAGGTTTTCGTCAAAGGTGATTCCTAGGCTTTTAATGGAAGAGCTAAATGTGATGGGATGATCTTTGATGACTAGAGGAGGAAGGTAGGGGATAGATTTAAGAAGAGAACGTGAACCTGTAATAATGGTCTGAGTTTTCATTGCGTTTATGTTATTTTTTCTGTATTTTATTTATATATTATTTATTGTCTATATGTTATTTTTTATAAAATATTTTAGTTTTCAAATATCTTTAAACACGAAATATGAAGATAGATTTATTTGCGGATTCGAGGAAATAGTGTAACAACGTTTTTATTTAACAATGTGAAATAATATGAAAATATGTTATGCCTTGAAATGTTGGCCATAAAGAAGTCAACAATAAATAAAAAAAGATAAAGGAAGATTTTTATTCAAAATTTCCTTAATTTAAATATTAGATAATCTTCTAGTTTAACAACCACCAATTGAATAGCCCTGATGAAGGTCTGAAACCTTGACCGAAACTTTGGCATAAAAGAAAAAAAAATTATTACTGTAACTGGAGTAGCAGTTAGAGAGTAGCCCCCCTTCAACCAAACCTTATTATCGATCGTCAACTGTTTCTTCATCCTTATGTGATCTTTTAACTTTGTAAAATATAAAATTAGTTTTATTATACTTTGTACCCAAAAATAAAGAATACTTTAAATATCTGAATATTTACACTAAATATTCTTCATATATTGGCAAAATATTTAAATATTGTAGCTGAAAGTAATTAATAGAGTGCTTTAATATCTTGGAAATTATTTTTTTTCCCGTTGTTTTGACCACCATTTTGTGGCAAAATACTAAATGGAATATATATATATATATATATATATATATATATATATATATATATATATATATATATATATATATATATATATATATATATATATATATATATATATATATATTTTACATCGTATTTTATTATATATATAATATTCCATCTAGGGGTGGGGCACTTGCGAAACAGGTGAATTCTATACACCAAAGGTGTATTATATATATTATACACTTTTGGTGTAAGGAATTCACCGGTTTTCCAAGTGCGCCTTCCCTCAGAAAATTCCTGGTCCACAAGCACTTCCAATCCGGTCCGCGAATTTTTTTGATTTGACAAGGTAAAATTTTAAAAATTATTGAAAAAATATGATATTTAGTAAATTACTCACACAAAAGTTCGTACAACATTTATTGCATTGTTATTTTCTTTTATAAAACTCATCTCACATCTAAAGTGTCATTTAAACAACATGGTCATTTTTACTTATATGGAGGTCTCAATGTGGCTCGCGGGCCAAAAAGTTTGGAGACACCTGGCCTACAGTAATAATTACTACATAGTTGTTATTATATATATATATATATATATATATATATATATATATGTGTGTGTGTGTGTGTGTGTGTGTTTAGCTTTTTTTGTATTGGGTTAAAAATCAGAAACTCCAGCGTATATTTAGTAGATGATATCTAAATTATAATGTCTTTGTATTGTCTTTAAATTTGTCACTTGGGCTATTAGAAATTAGTTGTTAAAAAAAAATATATTAGGCTTTTTTATTTCGAGTTAAAAAATAAATTTCATCTTGTTCAGTCAGAACATGAGAACGATTGAGTTTCTGGACTTTAACTGCAGACCATCGTTTCACTCCATCAGTTTTCAACACTCACGGTAGATTGGAGTAATCGGTGTGGTTGAGTTCCGATAGAATTCCAACCGGTTCACACACTCCCAAAAAATCCACACATGATTTCTCATTCATGGTTCCATCTAGTATAGTGTTAGGGGTGGAGTGATCCTCAGTGGTCGACTTTAGGATATAATTGGAAGTCAACAATTTATTTATTCACCTGCATTTAGCCTTGTTTTTGAAATCTTCCAACTTTATCTTAACAATTATTTATGTTTCTTTCTGTTTTTTATAACAATGATTATGTAAACCAGCCATATATCCATTATTATTTTTTTGTACGGGACATGTGATCTTGATTGTTTCTATCCTGATGATGTCTGAATCCTCCAGACGTTGACAAGTTAATTGTTAACCTACATTTCGGAGACTATACTTCGCGTTTGGTATCTTCCAATTATATCCTATATTAACTCATATAATTTATAAAATTTTAATAGCTTAATTATGAATACAGTACCTACATCCCACATGTAGTTTTGTTGACTGTCCATAATTGTTCTAGGTCGCTGCATAGGACAAATGGGATCTTGGTCCTTCAGTTACTGATACATAGATAAAAAAATAAAGCAACATTCCTTGTAACACTGTAAATAAAGCAAAAATGCCCGCTCACATGCTTCAAATTAAAAAATGTAATTATATTGTAAATACTTACTTTGGATTTCTGTAAGTATAATAATGAAATAAAATTAACATATTTTTAATTCCCCAATATGCATCTTTGTCCCATCCTGCCAATTATCAGATACTCAACTCTTTGTATAAGATAACAAGAATTTGTGTTTGGAGGTATTTTATTTAAAAATTTTAATTTCGTTACATTATACTAAAACTTACACAAATAAAATACAGAATTTTACAGATGAGTAATACCTATGTATTCTCATATACGCTGGTGAATAATTAAGTTTAAAGATCAAAATAGCTATGGTAAGGATGGGCGATAGTTAATAGTATTATCGATATACCTGTCGATAGTCGTGTCCTCTGAGCCACAAATTAATCTCCATTTATATATACTGATAGGCATAGGCGCAGACTTTCCATTTTGGTTGGGGTGGGATGGAACCCCTCCCCAAAAAATAAATAAAGTCTTGAGAGTTTATATTATGTAGGTATAAACATTATGAGTAATAGATGGATAGATAGATGGAAAAAAACAACTTTATTCTGGGTCAAATTATTTTATAATGATTAGCATATTCAACATAATTATTGTAAAACGAACTATATACAAAAATAAATATTGGGTTGGCAAATAAGTCCTTTCGGTTTTTTTGTTTATTTTTTTCACTATGATACAATTCTTATCTGATGAATTAATCCCTAAGGTGGATTGTTAATCCTGTTTGTAATATGTCAATAATTATATCTGTTAACTCTTATTGAAACTAGCTTACTATTGTTTGCTATTGCACTGTGAATATGGAAGAAAATATTCATTATCGGCATATTTTGTTATATTATTTTTAAAAAAGTAAGCGTGTTACTAAAGCTCATAGAAAAATTTGCAGTGTTTATGGAGATGATGCCTTAACCGTCAAAATTGGTTTGCCAAATTTCATTCAGTAAATTTTGACATAAATGATGCTCAAAGGTCTGGTCGCCCACATGAAATTGGAAGGAGCAATGTTAAGGCCATTGTTGATCAAAATTCCTCCCAATCAGTGCGAGAGATTACTATGGCCCTAAATGTGTCGCACACAAGCGTATAAAACCATTTGCATAGAATCACGGAATCTCCGCAACTGTTTTAGGGTAGCAATGGATTTTCGGATAATTTGGGAAACATGATTATTCCAGAAGAGGTATTGATCGAAAACTACTCCTAAATTTCTAACAGAAGTATGGAAACAAATAGGTAGAGAAGGGGATAGTATGGGGTTGAATTAATAAGATGCTTAGAACCAATGAGAATGGCTTTGGTCTTCTCGACGTTCAACTATAAATCAATACTCGCTGCCCAAGTGGCAATACTGTTTATATCTTCTTGTAGTCTTGGAATCGCCTCAAGTATCTCAGTAGGATAAAAGCAAAGGTAGATTTGGAGATGCTCAGCATACAAGTGGTATTGTGAATGGTGTATGGAATCGGGAAGGTCGTTGACGTATATGGAGAAAAGAGTTGGAAAGAGGGAAGATCTCTGAGGAACACCAGGAGTTAGTGAGAGGGGGAGAAAGGGGTTTTATCGGGTATAAGGACTGTTTGCGATCTGTGATACAAGAAGGAAGGGAACCACTTTAGGGCACTGTTTGATATGGACAAATTTTGGAGTTTGGAAAGGATTTCATAATTATCGGAATCGAACCCTTTTGAAAACTCAAAGAGGATCAGGATGGAGATTTTTTGTTTGTATATGGAGAAATGAAGGTCTTGGGTGATTTAAAAAAAAGCAGATTGGGTTGAGATCTGAGATCGGAAACCAGACTAAAGGGGATTGAGGAGAGCATTATGCTCAAGAAAGGTATCAAGCTGTGAATAGGCTAGTCTTTTGAGAGGTTTAGAAGGGTTGGAGATGGGTCTGAAATCGGAAACTTTGCTCATTGAGCGGACTATAACTTTTTTCCAAGCTGATGGAAAACTGGAATTTTGTAGAGTAAAAATTGTAAATACGCAATAGGAAAGGAAAGATGACAGAGAGACATAGTTTGACTAATTTTACTGGGAACAGGTCCGGACTGTAGTCATTTGTTCTAGATTTGAGGACAGAGGAAAGCAGGTCTTCCGGTGAGATATTTTTAAAGGATTAAGTTTTTCAGGGGTCAATGAGCCAAGGTCTCGTCAAGTTATTTTCTTAGGATTAAATTTATTTGGGACGTTATAGAAAATTTTGATGAGGTCATGACGTGAAAGAAAAGCAACAGAGGATGATGAAATATTCTGGGATGACAATTAGAAAAGGTCGAGCCATGTACTCAGTAAATTGGGTATAGTGAGTGGGTTGCAACGGAATGATGAAAAGGTCAAGTGAGCAGATTAGGTCTACAAGGTATGATTTGTAAGCTGAGTCAGAGCATAAATTGGTGTTAAATTTACTGTTAATATTTTTTAATTTCAATAAATAGTAATGAAATGAAGCAAAAAACTGTCTTACCTATAACTTATGATACATATTTTAAAAATTATAGAACTCGGTAAATAAGAAAACAGAAAATCCTTAACCTGGTATTTTCATAAAAATTAACTCTAATAGATATAATAATGGAACCTTAAATCCACGTCTCGATAATATGAGTTGGATGGGAACAGGTCTACCTCAGATTATTGGGAAATAATATAAATATTTGAATACAATCACATTAACATATATTTTTGTGTGTATATACATACTTTTATAACATATGTACATATATAAATTTAAACCTTATATATCAAAATTATCTTCTGCTTTTTCCAGACCCCTCTTTCAGTAGCTGCACGCATACCATATTCCTTAAAAAAGAATGTCTGCAGGGGTGATTTTAATTTGCTGATACATATTTCAATGCTTCTCATCTTAATTTACTAAATCAAGATTATCATAGTTCCACACTATTCAGAAGTGTCCATGATTCCAGTTTCCACTTTCACTATTTATCTCACAATGACACCAAATGCTCCTATTGGCTTATCCATAATTGTCTTTACTGAAACACCTATATCTATACTAGACGTATTTAGTCTTGTCTTAAGGGGCAGAGAAGAAACATATTTCCACTAACAATATATCAGTAATACAAATGTATTCATTATGAAAAATTGTTAGTGAAGTAAAACCTCGATGGGAATAACATGTGGAAAACCATATAGGGAGCTTCCTGTTTCTTTTACTCTTTTCATAGGATAAATAAATACATGCCATACTTTAGAATATTTAAAAGATAAATATTTAAAGATTTTTAAGATTTATTTAAAGATTTATTAAAGATCTACTAATTTTTTTTTTTTTTTATGATTTGAATAGGATTTTTGAAGAATAAAAAAAAAATCATAAAAAGATCTCAGATTACTCTACTTAAATTCGAAAAGTTGAAATAAATCAATACCTGACCCCATAAACTCAAAATCAATAGCCAACTGTATCCTATAACATAACAACGCACCACATTTTAAATAAATCCAAAGTCATTATATTATATAGGGAGTTGAATGCTGAATATAGCTTTTAACTTATCAAGTCAGAAATATTTAGATTAATTTCATAAAAATCCAATAGAAAGTTTTTTTAAAAGGCCGAGTATGACAAAATATGTAAGGTAGATGAGAGCTTTGCTTCAATCCACTCCAACAAAAATACCAGAATATTGGTAATATACTGCTAAAAAAAAATAAACAGAGAAAAAGACATTTTTTACATACACCCCATTGATGATTTTAAGAAGAAAAACTATTAAAACTGAGCTCACAAAATCAAACCATTATGACAGAAGAAAATAAATAGTTGAAAACTTTTCTCATTAATGCATTATTTTTTAGAACTTCAAAAATCAGTCAAATAGCTATAAGAAATTAAGAAATAAATCAAAAATAAACGTTAACAATATAAATCTATGAAACATCAGTAAATAATCACACCATATGACACAACATAATAAATATTATTACATACAACCAAGCAACATCAATCGCATTGAAAATAATAGACAACAGGTTAAATTATAACAAACTAATTACATATATTAAGTCAAAATTTCATTATTTACAGAGGATTTTAAGAATATCCAACAATTTATTAAATAAAAAAATAATACAATAGACAAGTTATAAATAAATACAAAGAATTTATATAAATATATCATAGATACAGCGATCACAGGAATACCTCAAATCAACTTAATAGAGGAGATAAACCATTAGTAGAGAATATTCACTGATGAATTCCACAAAAACCCTTGAAAAAACCTCAATTTGCAGTTGTTTGAAGACTCTACAAATATTTAATGACAGATCATTCATACTTAAAATTGAGCAAATTTGAAATTTAATTGATTGATCATTTTTATTTAAACTAAACTTGAAAAAATCCTCACTCATTAGAAAATTTGCTTGAATGTTTATACATATGTATGCTTCAAAATACAGTAAATATATTATATACTTTTATAATTATGAACATAATGTTCTGAGAAGAAACTAAAAACAAATTATTAACAGTAAATGATATTTCACCTAGAAATTATATTTCTAACAATAACAAAATATTAATACAATTCAACCTACTTTAATAAATTCATACCTACTTTGTATTAGAAGAAAAGTAAAATTCTCTCTTTCAATAAAAAACGAAATACTGCCTGACAAACTTCAGATTTAAAAAAAAAATCTTTACTCATTTAAATAAGACATCTATTTGTATCTTATTTATTATGTGAATGTAAGTAATGTTGTGTGAAGAAAAAAATAAACAATTTTTAACAGTCAATTGTATTTCCCCCATAAATTTATCTTTCCAACAATATCAAAATATAACTAAAATTTAAGCTACTTCAATCAATTAATTCCAACCTTAAATCAGACAAAAAGACAGAAACAAAATACTGCCTGACTCAATGAAAATATAATGAGAATAATGAAACACTGAAGTCAAAAAATACAAATTAGCTGTTTATTTAATTTTAAAAAACGTAGATGCCCTTAATGTATAGAAACAATTTTTTTATATTTACAAGTAGGATTTACAAGAAATTTTTGCTCTATAAAAAAAAATCAAAATCAAACAAAAACATAATTTACTCAATCAGTTTCCTGGACTTGAAAAATTTTCTAAGATACAAAACTTGCCAAACAGAAAGACTTAGAAGACATATCATACTAAGGATGCTCAAGTAAAGAACCCTGTTGTTAGTTGATTCTGAAAAAATAAATCAATTTTATTAATATATTATTATGTAATCATTTATAAAATATCAATAATTTAAAAATTAATGCACCAACAATAAGAAGCTTATTAGATAAAGTTCTTCCCTAATCCAGCTCAATTAAATAATGAGTGATTACCATGTTAATAAATAAACCATGTAATAGAATATACAAAAAAAAAATAGACTCAAACTAAAAAACTGAAAAGACATTAGAATGAACTAAATTTTGAAGTTGAAAATAAAAAAAAAAAAAAAAATAGTAAATTATTTTGAGCATCACTTTAAATATTTAAAAGAAAATAAAAAAAATTAAATCCATTGAAGCAAATCATATATGTTCACTTACATATTAATATTAATGATGATTAAAATACCTATATACACTATTTACAAGCAGACGAAGGAACTCCAAGCCAGGTTTGTTCCTCCAACTATAGAGGGAAAAACAGGGCTCCAAAAGAGCCCTGTGCTATTCTCTCAACTGCGTTACTGGTGCTAAACCAGTTGAAGTTGAGCGAGTGACATACAATAGCGAAAGCCAGATAAACATATGTTTTGAGCAGAGAATCTGGCCATTGCCACAATTCCTATATAAAAATATACAAAAGGTTGCGGTGCCACTGTTTTAACCTCCTTGGAGGATTTTAGGGATGGGCAGTGGTATTTAGGGATTTTGCAAGGGGATTGGGATGATATTGGTTTATATAGGTTCATTTTTTTTTTTTTAATTTTACTCAGCTTTATTTTATTTTTTATTTATCGTATAAACTTTTTATTATTATTTAGTCGTTATTTTCCTTCTGTTTATTTTATCTTTTTTTTGTATATATAGTATGAAAGTGATCTTACTTCCTTATATTCATTGCCCAAGTGAATATTATATTACTCAATAAATAAATAAAAGATAAATTCTAAGATTGTTTTATTTATTAAAACACATATCCTTAGCTATTATTTATATAAATTTCAATTAGTACTTATTTTGTAACTAAATTCTATTTTTAACTAGGTCCAATGATGTTTGGATTGAACCACTGTTCTTCAGGGGAGTATTGAGAAAAATAACTTTTTAATTTCTTTTTTAATCCTTTGACTGCGGATGACATACAACCGCGGGCTCATTACCGCGTATGGGGAGCCTCCCACGGGTGGCGGATGCGGGGATGGTCAGTGGAAATTCCTTGGAAGTTCCTCCCGGCTAAGTCCGATGGACTCGCTGTGAGGGGCCCTCCAGACTTGCTGGAGGGAGGGGACCTCCAGACTTGCTGGAGGTAGGGGCCCACCAGACTTGCTGGAGGGTGTGACGTAGGATTGAACGCCCTACTCACATATCTTTAGTTCACCAAACACCACAAATAGTCATGGATCTCCCTAAGGTAAAACGCTCATTATCCGGAAGTAAACTAGTCCCCCATTCCGGTCTCCGGGTGGGGACTGCTTTAGGGGATTCATGGCGCAAGTTGAAATATAGGGATTTAAATATTAGTACGTGGAACGTAAAGAGTTTAAACACAGCAGGGGGGCTAAAATCGGTCGCGAATGAGGTGAATGGGTACAATTTGGATGTCGTGGCTCTGCAAGAGGTTCGCTGGCCAGGGGAGGGCTCGATGAGGGAAGGAAAGTACACTATTTGGTACGGAGGAAGCGGGAATCACTGTTTGGGTACCGGGTTTCTAATTAGGAGTAGATTACTATCCGCTTTGAGGGACGTACAATTCTTTAGTGATAGAATTTCGGTAGCCACATTTCAGGGACGTTGGTTTAAAATCTCATTAATAAACATACATTGTCCGACCGAAGACAGTGACGATGAAGTCAAAAGTGAATTTTACGATAAACTCGAATGGGTTTATGATAAAATACCGCGAAACTACATGAAAATAATTATAGGTGACGCGAACGCAAAGGTAGGAAGGGAAGAAGTTTATATTCCGACAATTGGTAAAGAAAGTTTGCACGAATATAGTAATGATAATGGGATCCGTCTGATAAACTTTGCCATCTTGAAAAACCTGATAATTAAAAGTATGACGTTTAAACATAAGGATATTCATAAATATACTTGGACATCACCGGATTCGCAAACACGAAATCAAATCGATCATGTCTTGATACAACATAGCTGGCAAAGCAGTATAATTAATGTACGGTCTTATCGCGGAGCAGAATGTGGGTCGGATCATGAATTAGTAATCGCGAAACTTCGACAAAAACTTAATATAAAAAAGAGAAAAGAAAACCGTTTTGATTTTGAGAATTTTAATTTGGAAAAATTAAAAAATCCATCAATTAGAAACCAATTCGAGCTAGATGTTAAGAATAGGTTTGAAGCTTTAGAGCTTCCTGACGAGGACCACGAGGATATTGACAAGTTATGGGTAGAGATCAGGGATAATATTAAAGCGGTCGGTAACTCGTGTCTAGGAAAAAAGGAAAATAAGAATAACAAACCGTGGTTTGATGAAGATTGCTTAAACATGTGCGAAAAACGAAAAGCCGCTAAATTAAAAGCTCTAAATAATCCTAGCGAAGACAATCTGGAATACTTCCGAACCTCAAAGAACGAAACGACAAAATTGCTCAAAAATAAAAAAAAGGGAGTATCTTAAAAATAAAATAATTGAAATAGAAACTAATAGAATCGAAAATAACGTAAGAGACATGTACAAAGGTATAAACAGATCACGTAAATGTACGATCGTAGGGCCCGTAACGTCTGGAATTAGGGATGATAATAACAATATTCTGACCGATCCGGTTGACATATTGAATAAATTTAAGGACCACTTTGACAATATTTTAAATACGGGAAATTATGATCTGTGTCCTCCTTCTGAGTACCAGAGTGCTGAACCGTTGATAGAAGAACCAAGTAAAGAGGAAGTTGAATTAGCTATCGGAAAATTAAAATCTTATAAAGCAGCGGGAACCGACAATATTAAGGGATGAGCAGATTAACATTAAGGGATGAGCAGCGTCTTAAGGTTTTTGAAAATAAGGTATTACGTAGAATATTCGGACCGAAGGATGAGTTAACCGGAGAGTTCAGACGGTTACACAACGCCGAATCGCGTGAACTGTATCCGAGTAATATAATTGAGATAATTTCATCGCGGCGAATCAAATGGGCTTGTAAAGTTGTTGGACTTAGTAACGAGAGAATTCCTAAAAGGTTAATATTTGCTGTGCCGAATGGTAAGCGTCCGAGGGGTAGACCGAAGCGAAGGTGGGAAGATTGCATTAAAGCTGATCTGAAGGGACTGGGTTTGGACGGCGAACGGTGGAGGGAGGTGTGTAATAAGCGATTGGTGGTGTCGGCATCGAACCTTCGGGTTCGCTAAGCCTTTTTATTATATTATTATTATTGACTGCGGATGGGATATATGCCCTCCCACCTTCACTATTTGACCACCATTCATTAGTCCCCTGTAGCTAATTCAGTATAGTCATTCCGGATTCTGACCATTTGGAAGCTATCAGTTGCAGATTAATTCTGAATCCAAGGTATGTCCTTTCTCTGTTGTTTGTGTCATATCCATGATCTTATTTATATTCTATTTAAATGTTTTATACATAAAATAAATGTTAATAAGATAATTGTATGATTTTTTCTTTATTTATTTTTAAATTTTGGTTTTGACTGAATGCTGATTTTGGTACACGTGAATTTCTGTCTGCTAAACAAATATAAACGTTAAAATGCATTTTTGAAAGCTAAGATCTTGCAGGTTAAAATATTATTTTAATCAAATTTATGCAAAAAAAAAATCTGTTTATTTTTTGGACATCTCTGTGGATTTCAGGATGCAATGGATGGTAGAAACTCGCAAATGAGCTCCCATATTCAAAGGGTTAATGCATTACTGTTAATATCTTTATACAAAGACACAAATACGTATGTGTATATATTGATCCTTAACAATAGAATCTGCTTTGAAGGGAAATAGTTCCTGAGAGTAGACAAATTCAAATACCTGACTTCTACAATAACCTCAATGAATAACCAACGATTGGAAATCAACCAGGGTATAACAAGCACTTTCAGAGCTTTCTTCTACATTTTAAAGCTATTGAAATCTAGAAAAATGTCAATCTGATGGTTGTACAATGTTGTGATGGACCAAGCAAGCTTTAAGAAGCAAGGAGAAGGACCAATAACGAACTTCTAGAAACTGATCAGTCAGCATCTCACCACATGAAGGCAATGAAGTTAAGATGCACAGGTCATGTAGCTCAAAGCAATCCATCAGGAAGCTCCTATACAAAAATCAATGCCTCAATATTAGGCGAGGTACTGAAAACCAAGTAGAAGGGCAAAAAACAGATGGATAAATTGAATCAACAAAGATAATATAGAGCTACAAGTAGATAACTGGAAAGATCTAGAATATAGGCAGAGAAGCAGAACGGTGATAAAAGGTTTGTGTGTTTATAAAATTTTATTTCTCCTATCTTTCCTCAAATTTAAAGCATTTTTTAAAGATAGTTTATTGAATACCTCAAATATCTTAATTCCTTTATGTATACAACTTTATTCTTTATAATATCTATTCAATCAAATTTATTGCTATTAATTCCTCACCGGCATTATATGTTTTGTTTTATTTAATATGAGTTTCAGCATTTTTGCGTTACAGACACAATTTATCAGCATAGTCAGGTACATGCATTAGCCACCTTGAGTTAAAAATTTCTCAATTTGAATTAACTTCCTGCTCTCATATTCTAGTGCTTAATTAAACAAAACTGGGGAAAGGGAGTTCACCTGTTTTAAACCTGAATGGATTTACACTTTACAGAATAAAAATTATCAATTGGAACTTCATTAATGTTTTGGACATTCACATCCTAACTAAATTAACTAGCTTTTTTGGTAATAATTCTAAAATATTACAAAAATCTGGCAGCAAACAAAATTTTAAGGCCTTGATAAAATGGATATAGAGCTGATGAAATAAACTGTGGTATTCATTTTCTCTAATATTTACTTAAACAAGTTGTTAACTTTTATAAAGAAAAAAATAAAAGATAAATCAGCATTGCCAATTTCAATTCTTTGGTAGCTGATAATGAAGATAACTTCAATATATTACAACTTGAAGATAGTAAAAAAAAATTAACATTCTTAGAAATCTATCTATCACAAATAAGTATCTATTAGCTATTACAAGAGGTGTAATGGTAGGCCCTAAAATGATGTATGTTGAGAAATCAACTTAATTCATTATTTCAATAAACTAAAAAAATCTGAATAGATTACCATTTGTATCTCTCATTGAAACTTCACGCTGTCTCATATCAGCAAAATCTTGAACAATGGATGAGGATAAGTCTTCAAGTCTTTTCAATTCAAGTTCCATTGGTTTTAGCTTTCCAGCTTCTCCCAGCTACATAGAAAACATAAAATGAAATAAAATAAACATACAAAATAAAGTCATCAAGTTTCTAAATAGATAATAAAAGATGACCACCAGTTTAAAGAAACATAAATTGTATTGATGTAAGATGTAAAATAAACTATTGCAAAAAATAAAATCAACAAATACATTTAGATTTTAATGGCTAATCTATTAACTCTTTAACTGGTAACAATGGCTATAGTCGCACCAACTGAACGTGCCACTGTTGCTAATGACCGCTGTAGTCGGAGTGTCCCACTCCTACTCTCAGTGCTAATGTCGGCTATAGACAGTGCTAGCATCGACTCTGCTACATTCTACTGGTTTTCTAGTGAAGTAAAACTTCTGACTAGAGACCACAGATGGAGTGGGGATTTATTTTGGAGCTTTTCATGTAGAATTAATTATCACCATTATGGGTTACTATCTGCTAGGGCCTTTCTCTGGCTGACTCAACCATATTTGTTCTTAGTTTTGCGTTCTATGTGAAACAACCTTGTGTTCAACTGCTCTCAGTTTTTTTTTTATAAATTTCAATTAGTTTAGTTTAGTTGTTTTGATAGTTGTTGTTGATAGTGATTATATCAAATAGGTAGTTTAGTTAGTTATGTGGCCATATAGATTAATTATTTTAGTTATTTTTTAGTACAGAGTTGGTCGTTTTTTTTTGTTTTATATTTCCTTATTGTTTTAAAAATGGAGTTTTACTGCTGCAGAAGCTGCCAAATTTATTACTACTGCCGAAAGTGGTGATGAATTCTTACCGTCATATTGAAGGGAGTGACAATGAAAGAAAAGAGAAAGACATTTTGATTCCTTCAACATTTTCACCTCCTTTAATTTAAACAGCTCCCTCAATGTCAATTATCACACAAAATTTAATTATTAAATAAATAATATAAACCTATAAAAAAAATTGAAAAAATTATTAGAAAAAAGTGTTAGCTCCGCCAGTGTCGGTCCACAGCCTGCATTTAATAGGACGACGAAATCAATAAAATAAAGTAGTAGTAAAAGGTGGTAAAAAAGAGTGAACAGCAGGTAAAAAGCATGTAGCACAAGCCAGTTGTCAGGCTGCCGGTTCTTTCAGCACTGTGGTGACATACAGCTCGTCACTAGCAGCAGCGGAAAGGTTAACACAATCCTATAGTTACTTTAAAAGATAACCGCTATTTATCAACAAGTAACTTCTATGATAATTAAAAGTGGATGTGGCATTATCCACTTTTAATTATTTAATTAATTTGAATACGGATCAGGCAAGTTGAAATTAACATGGGGCAGGGCAGACCCACAGGCAAATTTTTGATCTCACTTCAACTGGAATACATTAGTTAACTTTAAGATAGAGGTTCTAAAACTTTGGGGCATGGGTGCAATTATATTTTTAAAAAAAAGGTGTTGTATTATATTATAATACACAACTTGCAACATATATTTTCTTGGAAGTTGGATTAAAATTAATCATTAAAATGTAAATAAGGTTACATAAACAACAATATAAAATATTAATCACTTTGGTATCTCACAAGAGAACTTGGCTAAACTGTATACTAAATTAATAACACTTTCAGAGGCATATAGTGACAGTATGTCATTCATCACTTTCTGACACCAGGATATTAACCCGTAATCTTACATTGGAAATTTCACTACCTTTCAAAAAAACAGGCTAAACGGTGTTTTTCAGACTCAGGGGGATCTGAATTTAGTCCATACACGAAAATTGAAAGGACAATTATTAGAACATTATAGGAAAGTTTCATCAAAATCATTAGAGCAGTTTTCCGCGCCAGAGTATATAGAAAAACATGTTTTTAATTTATAGTGCATGGAGCACCCAATTTTTGTCACAGGCATCAGTAGTCAAAACCCTATGAAATAAAAAAAGAAGCAACCAAATCGGTTCAGTAGTTCCCGAGATCTTGGCAGATTAAATGTGTTTTTCGGACTCAGGGGGCTCTGAAACGAACAGATCCATCGAAAACTGTATATTGGAAATTTGACCCGATCACAATACTTTCCTTACCTGGTATAGGTAGGAAAGTAAAAATCTGATAAACTTGAGTTGTGTGTATGAATTTATTTTAAGGATAAAAGAAAGTTACTTACAGCTTCATAAGGTTTTGCTTCAACTCCACGTTGTGTATTCAGAGTAACATCTTGAGGAACACCCCTCTGATCTAAAAAATATCAGAAACTTAAAAGTTTACCAGCAAAAATTTTCAATAAAATTAGTAATTTTTTTCATTCTTATGGTTGGTTTCTAAACAGTGAGAGTGAGTAACTTGTCGTAATAGTGATTATGACAGCTACTTCATTATTAAAGAACTATAAATTATACCACAACAGGATATTAAATCTGTAAAAGTCGAATTCATTACGTTAATTATGTTTTTGATTTCATATAAAGTTAAAATGTTTATTTCAAATAAAGGAATTGAATGAAATATAACTGTTAATCTTGAAATGAAACACCTACCCTTGATAAGAAATTCGCAAGTGGAAGTAGACTAATATGATTTATGAAAAGTAACTTATTGAATATTTAAGGGGGTATAATGAGGGAAGAGATGGCCAAAAAATAACTTCACATAATGTAAACTAACTATAGAAGGAAGTTTATAGACTGTTCTACATATCATGGATGATAAATATTCAGGACGCAGTCATTATAAAGTTTTTATTGGTGCCCACATTTCAACCCAAACATGAGTATTTGAATACCATCTGTGCTCGAAACACGCCCTGATGATGACCCACATGTTAGGGTTGAAACGTCGGCACCAATAAAAACTTTATAATGACTGCGTCCTGAATATTTATCACCCATGAAAAACTAACTAAAGTATTTTTTTTTTATCACCACCTTGGACCATCCCTTCTTTCAAAGAAACTTATCTGAATCTCAATGAAAACGCCTCAGAGATATGGTCCCTAGAAAGCAGAAGATAAAGAAGCATTTGAGTTTAGCTCATGTCTAGAGGGGATGTAATGAACATTCCACAGACGTGTATATAAATTGAAAATTATGTGAAAAATTAATTGAACAGAAAAAATATTTATTTTGTATAGTTTTGAACATATTACAATAAGTAAATTGTCATTTTATTTTGTTTGAATATTTTTATTGATTGTTTGGTATTAAAGACGGTTTTTACATATTTTTGTTCATTCCTTTTTTAGTTTATATCATAAACGTTGAGCAATTGAAATGATTTTTATTTATTAACTACTTAGTTTTAAATATGAAAATTAATGTATTGTAGTCTGCTTTGTAATTTCTATTCAATTTAATATAACTTATTTTTTTTTATATTTTTCTTCATAGAATCCATTAGTTAGTATAGAGAACATAAATAAAATAATGGTTTACACCACAATGATAACAGTTGAAACTAAAGATGAAAGTTAAGAGGAGAAATTACCAACAGAATTTTGCAGAAATGGCAGAATGGAGGAACACAAATTTAAAAAAAATAGGAATACAGTTTATAAAATTAACTTAAGAAAAAATGTAAACAAATTTTAAAAAATAGGAATAGAGTAGAGTTTAGAAAGTTAACTTAAGAAAATTGTAATGGAGTTGGTATTCATTATTGGAACATCGGATATAAATTATTACTCAAATGCAGACATTTTTGAGTTTTCATTAAAATTTTCGTAATTCAACTACCAGATATTAATTTTGAAAAAAAAAAAGAAATAATTAATAAAAAATCTGTTTTCATTTTTACTTTATTAAGTTGAATTAACCAGACAAAATATCTTATTAAAATTACATTAAATTTAATTAACTTGTAGGATTCAGTAAAACTAAGATAGATTTGGTTACAAAAGGGAATAACTTACGTGGAGGAACCCGTGACTTAAAACATATTTCAAAAATATCTTCATGCTCTGTAGAAAATGAAAACTTCCCCTTTCCTGCATCAATGTTCTGGTCTAAAATCTCATTTTTTGAGTCTGTAACCTATGAACAGTACATTAATGATTGATATTTTATTAATCAATAAAACATTTGTACATAAAGAATTTTAAACTATAACTGAAATCCTACACCTAATTTTAATAGCTTTTATTTTCTAATAATCAACTTAATTCTGGTTTCATTATTCATTTATGTTAGCAGACAGGCAGTTAACCTGGGAGAGCTCCCAGAATAGAAAAGAGGATGCACCACATCTTGTTATGAAATTTTTACACTCAAATCTTTTGGTTTTGACTACATATAAATTTTTAAATACACAAAAAATAAAATTATCATAATGTTTATTAACGATAAAGGAATAATTAAAAACCAAAATAAATTAAAAAAAAAAATTAATCCAGTAAGCAATGGGTTGCTTGGCACACTTAAGTCTCTATTTTTACCTGCAGTGGAAGTATCAAAATATTGTTCTTTTGCATGTATTTCATTCTTATAGATATTTCTACAAAGTCACTCATTTAATATAATTATTTACCTAAAAAAAATTTGTTAAAATTGGCAATTTTAAAAGTTTTATGATTTTTCATTATTATCCCCAACTCATCACTATAACGGATAACCACAAACATTAAAACAAAATTTAAAGAGAGGCTTGATCCCATGGTGACTTGACAATTTGTCCTAAAATGAGAGAGAGAAAGTATAAGACTATAAAAGTTGTTCTTTTACAAATATATGAGCATCCAGGTTCTTTTCATGATTATACAATTTTCCAATATAACTGTGGAATAATCAATAGATAATGAAACAATGAATAAAAAAAAAATCTTGAATGAAAAAAAGGCTTTGAGATCATTGACAGAAAATTATAAACAAATGTTAAAATTACAAGTACACAAATTTAACAATGAGTATAGATTTTAAAAAAATAAATGAGAAAATAAGAATAAATAAAGATCAGAATAGATAAAAAATATCCGCTTAGTTAAAATGGATAGTAAATTAGTAATTAATTGGTAAAAAAAAAAGTAATATCAGATAAATAAAATTATGGTAATATTATAGTAGAAACATCGGATGACAGATGTGTTAAGACATCTATGACGCTGTACACGGAATGTAGAAGTTACCCATGAGAGTTTGTCTTCTGACAAGTTAACATTTCCAATAAATATTAAAAAGTAAACAAATCAGACTAACTAAATTGGAATGGAGAGAGTTGCTATTTAAAACAATAAATTAATCATTAAAATAGCCAAATGTAGAAAAAAAAAAAAAAAAGAAATACATAAACATCTATCTTTAACCTTTGAACTGTAAAGTACACCGTAAACACATAGTAAATTATTTAAAACATTTACAGCAGTCTACAAATAGCAAGTTGGTTATTTTCCCTATATATTTTTTTTATTCTTCATAGTGAACAAGAAACAACAAACACAATTAACAGTAAGATCTTTTCTTGGAAACTCTTAAGTTTTCAATATTGAAATGGCCATTTGACAGAATTTCTAACTAATAAATTTCTATTTGATTTTCATTACCATGCGCACATTACAATTGCTAATATCATGATTTTAATTAATGAAAACATGAACATTGTTTTTCTAACCATATGTGACAAAATAATTAACACCACCATTTACATTAGGGTTAGTTATTAAATAATTATTATCCAAGACTATTAATGAGAAGGTTAGGAGTTTGGCAGCCTCCAGATTCTTGTAGACATATTCTGATAACTTAATTTAGACATCCTATGAACATTTTGATTGATGATCTAGGCCCCATTATAAACCAAATGTGACATTAATAACTAATAATTTTCAGAAAAAGATAAGTACCGCATATAGATAAGTTAGAATTGTAATTTTACAAAATATGATAAGAGGACATTTTAGTTATAACTAGAAAACACAAAATATAGAAATTAAATATACATATTAACATAATATATATAGAATTGAAAACAAAAACACATGATATTAGAAGTCAAAGTTTCCGAAAATATGCAGTAGTACCAAAAATATTAAGATTAACAATATTATGAACTAAAACATCTGCTAGTTTTATTACTTAAATAAATGTTAACTGTAACTAAAGATAAAAATAATAATAATAATGAAAACATACAACATAATCAACTTTCTGCCCTGGAACATGAGTAATTTCAAATGATCCAACTATTAAAACATCTTTTTTTAATTCTTCGCGAAGGCACTTCTGTGTATTGGGATGAAGTTGAAACATAATAGATTCAACAAAACTAAAACTAGCTAAACTAGCGAAAAACAAAATAAACGTATTCATTTTCGACTACAACCTATGAATTTTGAGGAAATAATTTACTGTCACATATACACCATAATAGTACAACACTAATCCGAACAGAGACTAGTTGGAATCACTAACAGCACCACCACACGTGGCGTCAAAACATTGGTCTCTAAGATAGTACAATCGCGTATTTGTAAATCGATATTAAAACTGTATATATTTGATAGAAAAAAAGATATTACACTACATAACAAATTCCAAGAATAAAAAAAATACTTTTAATTCATATAACAACCTATTACAACTATTTTATAGATATTCAAGTCATGCAATAAATAATGGTAGATATAAGAATCTTGGCATAAAAATTAATCATTTTTAGCCTTGGTCGTTCATTATTTTCATATAAAGATAAGGGACAAAATATTTTAATATTAAGTCTATCGAAAAAAAATAGAAACAATCAATTTTTTCCCTCTATTCATGATAACATAGTTGTGAATCTACAAACATTTAGGCTGTTTTCTAATGTTGTAGTTTTATTGGTATTAGTCTCTGATTGTATTGTGGAATCTCCAGCAGACGCCAGGTGTCAAGTTGATAAGGGGTCTGTTAGAACAAGCAGTTCTGGACTGTTTTCGTATGTGCAGGACAGGTTTTGTGGCCTTGTTAGAACTGCTTGTTGGAACAGACACATGGATACCTCTACCAATCTGTCTGATGGTAGAAGCCATTAGCATCTTCTGGATTCGACTAGAGTAGCTTAAATCTAAAAGAGGGTGGTATTTAGTCACTTCAATCCGAAGAAAGGAGTGCTATGCCTCTGTAATTACCAAGCTTCTTGTATCCTTTCATCCTTATATTTTCGTTAGTTGTAGTAGCTGCACTCTGAAGTATTTTTTTCCATCTTTAAAGAGGTCTTAAGGTAGACTATTCCTGAGGCATTCTTTTAAGCCTATAGCTATTTCCACAAACATATTAATCTCTTATGGATCGGGACCCTCAGCGTGGTCCATGTCTTCTGCTTTTATGGATTCCTTTGATTGAGGGGCTGTTGGTAATGTTAATATCTTATCTTTTGATGCCGTCTGTTTACAATATTTTCCTCTCATTCGCATGTTTGCCGTTTTATGTCAAACCTTCGTTTCTGATTTCAGCGTATAATTCGCATATATTTGCAACCTGCCAGTTGTCTTTAACGGTTTTTAGTATTTTTTCGAGAAATTCTTTCATTTTTCTCTTTTCTGGCGCCAGTTATTTGTCCAGAGTAACTTAGTTTTGGCTAGTCAGGTATTGGTTTTTCTAATACAAAATTTTCCTATCACTACCAAGCTGAAGCCGGTGTTCCTCAAGATGGCGTCTTGGGCCCCGTCCTTTATATCCTTTTTACCGCTGATATCCCTATCTATTCCGATACCTTCCTGGCAACATTTGCTGATGATACCGCTATCCTATCATCCAACTCAGATTCCGAAATAGCATTCTTAAATTTGCGAAGACACCTCTCCCTGATTGAGCACTGGTGTAATAAATGGTGCATCAAAGTAAATGATTCCAAATGCCAACATATTACCTTTACACTCCGGCGCAATTAGTGTCCATCATCAGCCTTAATTCTATCCTGCTTCCTTTCTCAGACACAGTCTGGTAGATTCTCTTACACCGAAGACTATCGTGGAACTCACACACTTGACTTAAAAGCCTTTACTTAATAGCCGATACGGCCAATTATACTGACTACTGAATAGAAAAAAATTATCTTTATTATTTTAATAAGCGAAACTTTACGTACATTTCTAAATAGTACTAATTAAGTTTACTTATTACTGATTTGGCCAGTATTAGAGATAGTTTCAAGTCATATTTTGTAGCTCATTGGCAATCCCCAAATCAAGATTCTTTTTCATTTGTTTTAGTAAAAAACGTCAAGTTGGGTCTCTCATCCTCTTACTGGTTCATGGAAAGGCTCTAGTGCTTACCATCTTTTAGTTTATAAAGTAAATTAAGACAATTGGTGATCAATTTACCTTGAACATGTAAACAAAAGATATATACAATGCAGAGTTCAAATCAAATTTCATGAACAATAAATACCTCATTTAAGTTACAATGCTGCACCTAATGCGCACTAGAAATGCGCTCATTGTGCAAAAAACAATATTTTCCATTTTCTGAAATACAACATGTGATACTTTGATTTGGATGTAGTATTTAGTACTGAATCATGATGTGATATTATCTTTTCAAGAAAACGTATTGGTATAAAATAATCAATGTCAATATAAGAAAAAACGGGTTTAAGTCCAAAAAAAGTGAAATATAAAATATTATATTTTATTTTATTTATTTATTTATTTAGAAATATAACAATCTGTCACGTGGACAATAATTATAGTGATATATGACATAACACCTACATACCATATATACAGAAAAATAAAATTAACAAAAGTAAAATAATAATCAAAAACTATGTACAATAATAAAAAATAAAATAACCTAACGATAAAACAGTCACACCTACGCTGACAAGCAAAAAATTCCACCCACTTGATTTTTTCATGTTTTCATCTAAAAATATTTCTGATTTGGATTGGTTTTTAATGAATAAATAAGTTTTCTTTTTGTTTGTTTTCAATCAGGAATGTTAATATAGAGGGCAATAACAGTTAATCCTTAATTCAATGAAATGATTTTAGATTCCATTGTTTACTTTCTATGGAATCAAAATGTTTATTCAGAATCATTAGTTCAGTGCCGTTTCTTGCAGTACATTTCTTAGTCTCCGGCTTTTAATTTTTTCAATATTAACTTTAAAAATAGTCGATCTGAAAATGGCCGCAACTACAGTTTAGTGCTTGCATCGCTCTGTCTTCTCAACTGGCTAACTCCTTCTCAACTGGCTAATTCTGCAAATACTGCTGCTATAATTTGTGAACAGTGAGCTTTTGTAGATTTAAACATTTTCACATTAAATAGTGAGGTGAGAGATATTTATTAACAATTATGTTTAATAGTTAATTGATACTAGTTCGGTAGAGACAGCACAGCTGATCGGTAATTCCCTTAACGGGTCTTGCCTTATCTACGTAAGATACACGGCCAAGGCTCTATTTACTAACACTACTTCCTTCGAGTGATATCGAGTTCGTATCCAAACTGATAAACTATTTTTTTTTCTTTTTTCTTCTCTCTTTATTTTATTTGTTTATTTTACTCTAAGACTTTTACTTTGGTTTAATTATGTATATTGCGATTTTTTCTTACTTTAACTGTAAATAACGTAAATAGCTTAGTTTCAAGAATTTATTTCGTAATTTTTTTTTTTAGTGTTATAACAGGAACAGAT
Source organism: Nezara viridula (assembly GCA_928085145.1). Taxonomy (NCBI): domain Eukaryota; kingdom Metazoa; phylum Arthropoda; class Insecta; order Hemiptera; family Pentatomidae; genus Nezara; species Nezara viridula. The sequence goes on along the minus strand of OV725078.1, from coordinate 96,686,115 downwards.
TTTTTTTTTTTTTCTCTCATTATGGAACCTGACAATACGTCTGTTGAAGAATCGGAGGAAGAGACACCATTTTCCGAAGTCAGTGAGACCGATTCACAATATTTAAAAAGAAGGACTCTTCAAAAGCGCAATCGAAACTCTGCCCCCGGTTCAGCGGGCAACTCTCCAAATAAGAAAAAAAATAAATCGACCAAATCAAAAAAGGCATCTGAAACAAACAAAAATACACCAAACACGCGTAGCAAAATCACTTCAGCCATCAAATCAGAATCAATTTCACCAAACACCTCAATCAGTAACTCTGTTACAGCCAACAATACTACAAACAAGATTCTGGAGCCAAAAGAAACTTGTGATCTTGAACCGCCACCCATCTTCGTCGCAAAAATTGAAAATTTTATGTCCTTCGGAAAAGAAATCGCTGATCTGATTGGGCAGCCAAATTTTACATGTTTTTCAAGAGTCAATGATATTAAAATAAATACCAACTCTAAAGAAAATTACAAAATATTAATTGAACATTTTACTTCACGAAAATACGATTTCCATTGTTACCAACTGAGACAGGAAAAAGCATACAGAGTCGTATTAAGAGGGCTTCATCCAACTACTTCTATAAGCGCAATCAAAATGGGTTTGGAAGAAATAGGCCATAGCGTAAGGAACATAGCTACCGTGCTTCATCCTAAGGAAAAATACCCGCTACCGCTATTTTTCATAGATCTCGAACCTGCAAAAAACAACCCGGAAATTTTTAACGTAAAGCGTCTTTTATATTCAATAGTCCGTTTTGAAGAGCCCAGACAAAGACCTATAGTAGTGCAATGCACTAACTGTCAAAATTTGGGACACACAACAGCCTACTGCCATCATCAGGCCAGATGCGTCAAATGTGCTGGGGCACATCCGTCTGATATTTGCCAGAAACCAAGGCAAGAGGCTGCTATATGTGCACTTTGTGGCGAGGGACACCCAGCGAGCTACAGAGGTTGCGCAGTTTATAAAAATCTTCTGAAGCTGAGATCACATAATATGGCTTTGAAAAGCCTTAGCCTTGATCATAAAAGTGGGACTGAGGCTCCCGCAATCGATGATAGAACAAATTTCCCAGCACTGCCGTCGTCACCTTCTCAAGTCATCCAGCCTCAACCATCCATCTCCACAGCTACGGAGTATCCTCAACAGGGTTCGAGAAATTTATATCTCCAAACCACCATCAAGAACCAGCAGCCTCGACGACAGGCGCCTCAGGCTTCCCAATCCAAGCCTAAAACTGCTAAACCTCAGCATCAACCTCCTCGTCCGCAAATCCCTCTTCACCAACTACCCTTAAGGGTCAAACTCCAGCCAGAGCATCCACCCCCAGTTCCATCCGTTCCTAATCCCAATGTAAACATCCCATCACAAGCCCAACAGAATATAGATCCAACTCCTCGCATCCCACGTCGGGCACATCCCCCTTCCAGCAATCCTAGTCGCACAAATTACCCATCAGATCCTCCAGACCTAAATCCACTTCACAGCCAAAAACCTTCCGACATCAATTCTGTCCTTTCAACATTCCTGATAGATCTTCAAGAGATTATCAAACCGCTTATTACCCTCCTCACCAGACTCCTTTCCGATATCCCGTTCAACTTCCCCCGATGAATACAAAGCCCCTAACTATCCTTTTATGGAACGCTAATGGACTAGTCAACCACCGACACGAACTAGACTTATTTCTCCATGACAATCTCATTGACATTGCCCTCCTGACTGAAACTCACTTCACTCAACGGACACATTTCTACATACATGACTACATCACTTACAGATCTGACCACCCAGATAACACTTCCCACGCTGGTTCCTGCATCCTTATCCATAAATCTTTATCCCACTCCCTTATTCCTTCCACTCCAACTGATGCCATTCAATCAACTTCTATAGTCCTTTCAACTCGCCCTTTCCATCTCACATTCTCAGCTGTATACTGTCCTCCTGGTAATTCCATCTCCTATAACCTCCTTGAATCCTTATTTCAATCCCTCGGATCCCGCTTTATTGCTGGAGGAGACTACAATGCTAAACACCAACGATGGGGTTGTCGAACATCCAACTCCCGCGGTAACATCCTTTCACGTATCTCATCTTCCAACAGTTATTCAATCCTCTCGCCCATGAGTCCTACTTATTGGCCAACATCACTCAAAAAACGACCCGATATCCTAGATATATTTATCACCTCCCAGATTTCCTTCTCACAATCCTTAATCAAATCACTCGATGACCTTTCTTCAGATCATAGTCCAGTGCTGCTTTCACTACATTCAAGCTATGCTCCTAAACCATCATCTCCTAAATTGATTACATGACGAGTACACTGGGACAACTTTCGTGATGACTTGGAAAGCAAACTAGACTTGAAAATTCCGCTTAAGACAAAAGAAGACATTAATGGTGCCATAGAAAAACTTACAACATCAATAACAGACAGTATAAACAGTAACACCTTTAACAGTAAGATTAACAATTTACAAAAGACTAACTTGCCACAGCATATTCGTATCTTATTAAGGGATAAGCTGGTTTAAAATACCAGTGAAGTGGCTGAGGGAGAAGCGTAGGGATCTCCTAAGCCTCCCTTTTCCCTCCACATGTGGAGGGGACAGGATTGGTTCGGAGATCACCTGGCAAATTGTAAATAATGTATGTTTTATATAAGGTGTTTGTTTTACTTTTATTTCTATTTTTATTTACTTATGTGTATATATATATATATTTTTTTTTTCTTTACTCTTTTGTTCTTTCTTCTTATTCTTTTGTTATTACTTTATTTATTTATATTTTTGTATATACGGTATGAATGCAATCTCTGAACTCTATTATAAGTGTCCTTAAATTGTGACAAATTGTAATATTTCTGAATAAAGTGTTTTAATAATAATAATTAAGGGATAAACGCAGAGCAAGATCGAAGTGGCATAGAACTAGATATCCAACAGATAAAACTCATTATACCCAACTGACTAACAAACTAAAATCAGAAATTAGAAAATACAAAATTCAAAATTTACTAAATTTTACTGAAAAACTTACACCTACCGACAAATCACTGTGGACGACGACTAAACAGCTCCTGAAACTTTTTTTTTTTTTTTTTATAAATAAATTATTTATTGAAATATATTACAATCTGTCTCAGGGACATTAATAATAGTGTTCACAGATCACATTCACACTCTATGTACAGTAAATAAAATAAATTATACAGAAAAATAATATATATACAATAAATAAGAATAAAATAACCTAAAAATAAATAAATAAAAAGAACACATGCACACCTATATACAATATTTACAACTTGGCGAGAGAACTCCAAACCAGACATGTCCCTCCAATGTGGAGGGAAAAGTATTACTCCAGGAGTTCCCTGCACTCCTCTCTCAACCGCGTCACTAGGGCTAAACCCAGTGGAGATTGAGCAAGAGTGCTTTAGCCACATACATTTATGTCGTGAGTGGAGAATCTGGCCATTGCCAGAACTCCAATATTTACAAACTATAAATGATCGCGGGGCCACTGCCGTTTTAGCCTCCTTGGAGGATTATATGGATGGGTGGTGCTGGATAGAGATTTTGCAAAGGGATTTGGATGATGGGTAAGGTTCTGGTGGAATTTGGAGAATTTTGCTGGAATAAGGTCTAGGACAAATGGGATATTAAGGTCATGGTGTAGGGTTTTGTTGGTTACATAGAAAGGAGCATTGACTATTGTTCGAAGGACTTTTGATTGGAAGGATTGGATGCGTTTGATGTTAGTAAATTTTACTGTTCCCCACAGTTCAAGTCCGTAAGTCCAGATAGGTTTCAGTATTGTCTTGTAGATCAGTAACTTGTTTTCAATGGAAAGTTTTGATTTTCTGTTTAGTAGCCGGTATAGTTGTCCGTATCGTCGGTTTAGTTCCTGTCTTTTAAGTCTAGTATGAGGGTTCCACGTTAGTCGTCTGTCTAAGAGAAAGCCAAGGTACCGGACTGTGTCCGAGAAAGGAAGCTGAATGGAATTAAAGTGTACTGGTGGACAGGAACTGCGTCGGAGAGTGAAGGTGATGTGTTGGCATTTGGATTCGTTTACTTTAATTCGCCATTTATTACACCAGTGCTCAATCAGGGAGAGGTGTCTTTGAAGGTTTAAGGATGCTGTATCAGGATCTGAGTCGGATGATAGAATGGCGGTGTCATCAGCAAAAGTTGCCAGGAAGGTATCGGGATGGACAGGGATATCGGCGGTAAAGAGGATGTAAAGGACGGGACCCAATACGCTACCTTGAGGAACACCTGCCTCAATTGGATAGCAATTCGATAATTCACTACCGCAGCGAACTCGGAAGGTACGATCTGAGAGGTAGGAACGGAGGACAAGGTACAAGGACTGAGGAAGATAGGTTTTCAGCTTGGAAAGAAGCCCGGCGTGCCATACCCGGTCGAAAGCTTGAGCTATGTCCAGAAATGCTCCCGAGCAATATTGCTTGTTTTCCAATGCTGCGGAAATATGTATAAATATCGACCACTCGTAGTCCTTGTTGGACTGTGGAGTGTTGTGAACGGAATCCGAACTGATGTGAAGGAAAATTTTGGGATTCTATAAATGGTAGGATTCGTTTCAGGAGGATCTTTTCAAAGATTTTTGAGAGAATCGGAAGTAGGCTAATTGGTCTGTAGGACGTTGAGGTGTTGGGAGGTTTCGGAAACAGGATAATAGTGGAATGTTTCCACAAGAGAGGAAAGTGGGTGGTTCTTAGGATGGCATTATATAAGTAGGTGAGAAATATAACAGCTTTAGGAGGAAGTTGTCGAAGGATTTGAGAGGTAAGGAGGTCGTATCCAGGAGATTTACGGAGAGGAAGTTTTTGTAAGTGATGTTTGACCTCAGAAGGATTAACTGCTTTAGGTGGCAAGGAAAGTGGAATAGGTGATGTAAGGAATTCTTCTACTGTTGTGGTATGGGTGAGGTTGGATTCCGGATGAGAGGTAAATGTTCTGGAGAGGTGTCTGGCGAATTCCTCAGCTTTATCTTCATCAGACGCTGCCCAGGAGCCATCGCTTCGACGGAGGGGATGGGAAATATGATGAGATTTTAGGATTTTGTTGGTGATCTTCCATAGGGAATTGTCATGAACAGAGAGGGAAGTAAGGTAGGAGTTGAAGGATTGGGATTTGAAGGTGGCCAATTCCTGCTTTAATTGTTTACTGTAAAAATTATAGGAGCGACGATCGATGGGGTGTCTAGTACGTTGCCATAATAATCTGGCGCGGCGTTTGGTATGGATTAGGTCTATGAGGTGTTGAGGTAACTTATTTTTCTTGGGAGTTCTTGAGGGGTTTGGAGAGGAAGCAGTCCAGATTGCTTGTTGGATAGTGGTGGTGAAAAGGTGTACGGCATTGTCAAGGTCATCTGGGATTTTTAGGGTTATTCTGAGGTCAATTTTATCGGATAGGATTTGGTGAAAGAGTTTCCATTTAACTGGGCCTCTGATGAAGGACGGTGGAGAAGACTTAGGAATAGGAGCAAGAGATAATTGGAGTAATAATGGACTATGATCTGAGGATAGTTCGGCAAGATGGGTAAGGGAATGATTGAGGGGACCTAAGCCACTGTGGATGAAAAAATCAAGGATATCGGGATTGCGGTTAGGATCTGTGGGCCAGTAGGTAGGTGACTTAGGAGGAAGGATACTGAACCGTTGGGAATTGAGTGCAGATGACAATGTTCTGCCACGAGAGTTCGTTGTTCTAGAACCCCATTGATGGTGTTTGGCGTTTAAATCTCCACCCAGGATGAAATTATGACCTAAGGAGTTGAGGAGAGAACTGAACTGGACTTTGGATATGGATCTGTTAGGAGGCAATATGCTGATGCAAGGGTGACGGGAAAGGAGAAGGTTTTGATTACAATAGCAGTTGACTGTAGGAAATCTTGAGTAGGTAATGGGAGTAAGTGATGGGAGAGGGATTGGTGTACGATGACAGCAGTACCGGCATGTGCTCTGCCGTCAGGATGGTCAGTACGGTATATTAAATACTGTGGGATTTTCAAATGCTGTTTTATGGTCAGTCGAGTTTCTGTAATAAGGGCTACGTCAATGTTCTTGTCTTGTAGTAAAGCTGTTAGTTCGTCAACGTGATTTCTAACACCATTCGCATTCCAAAGGAGAATGGATATGGGTTTTGGGATGTGAGTCATTAAGGATTTTTTAAAGGAGGGATGAGGTGAGATACGAGATTTGTAAGGAGTGATATGAGTGGAGTAACTAGGGATTTGAAATCGGTGAGGAAAGATGCTAACAAACTGGTGAGATCTGTTGCATTTGAAGGAGGAGGAATTTGAGGTTTTTGATGATTATGTGTGTTAGGATGAACAGAATATTGAGGTTAGGGCTGAGGTAGTTGCTGCGGCAGGGCTTCACATGTATTATTGGGGTTCTTACCTCCAAGTAGTTCTGAGTATGATAAATTATTATTAACTATTCTAGAAGGTTCTCTTCTTGGTCTGGTTGTCTCATCTTGAATCCGGTTCTTCTGGTATCTGGATTTGAGGCTCTTATAGTTTTGACAGCCTTTGTAGTTGGCCGGGTGTCCCTCCTGGCATAGTGCACACACTGCAGGATCTTGTATTGGTTTGGTGCACTCCACAGATTTGTGCTGTTCACCGCATTTCACGCAACGCGGCAGATGGTGACAATAAGTTTTCGTGTGGCCATACGCCTGGCAATTGTGGCACTGCACAATTTCCTTCTTGGGGTATGGCTTCTCTATCTTCACGATAGTGTAGTACAATCTCTTGATGTCATATGTTTTTTCAATACCAGGTGATGGTTCTAGATCCACGAAAAATAAAGGTAGTGGAACTTAATTACTTACTCCTGGTTGCTCCTTATTCTCCTTCAGAACATTGGTTACCTGACGCACTTTGAAACCAAGCATCGCTAGTTATTCTTCTATCACTTCAGTTGGGAGTGTAAATTTCTTACCACCACTCGTAGCGATCTCTCCTGTTTCAGCTGGTATGTGTGGAAATTTGCATTCGTTTCGGACAGGTACTTCACAATTTTTCGGTAGGTTTCTGCAGTATCTGGTGTTATTTTTGTATCGTTGATCCTATTGAGGCAAGAATAACTGCCGGAGCAGATTTCGTTTAGTTGTGTACACAGTAGTTGAAAATTTTTGATATTTTTTACAAATATCGGAGGAGGCCTTGGTTCCCTAGGTACTGCTGCTGACTCCATTACTTCTCTGTCATTATGAAGCACTTGGAACGGGTTTGGAGTGAAGAAAGGAGATTCTTCAACCATTTCTTGCGAAGAGGTACCTGGTTGAGGCTGAGGTTCTGTACCTGAAGTTTTCACTGTGGTTATTGGAGCAATTTCTTGCAGGCAGCGGCGAGTTCTTTGTTTCACTGGTGAATCACGAGGGGTACTAACGCCGTCTGACCGTGTCCTCTTAGTGGGCACCTTACTGGACATCACTGACTGACTATGCCACATATCATAAGAGAAAAAAAAATTAAAATTAAAATAAAAAAAAATAAAAAATTAAAAATTAAAAAAAAATGTAGCAAACAGTAAATAACAACTGCTCTAGTGTACACTTCAACTGTATTCAGTAAATAATCAAAGAGATTCCGCTGAAAAATAGGCAAAAACTGAGAGAAGATTTCAGAACACGTCCTTCGCATCAGCTGATCCACTGCCTTCTTCCTGAAATTTAAAGACTTTAATCATCCACTTCTTACTTAAGATCAAACTTGGTCCAAATCTGATGAAGAAAAATCCCAAATTTTTGCTCATCACCTCTTCAAAACTTTTAATCCACATCCTGATGTCCTTAATCCAAATCAGCTTGAATTTATTGAAGCAGAACTGGATATTCCACTTCAAATGACTCCTCCTCCTAAAGCATTTCATCCTTCAGAAATATCCAATATTATTCACAGATTACCCTCCCGCAAAGCTCCTGGCCACGACCTAATCACTTCCCACATTCTTAAGCTACTTCCTCGAAAAGCCATTCTATTCCTTACTTACATTTATAACGCCGTACTCCGTTCCACATATTTTCCTGACCCTTGGAAACTATCTGTAGTCAAAATGATACATAAACCCAAAAAGCCACCAGAATAGCCATCCTCTTACCGTCCTATCTCTCTTTTACCCATCATGGGCAAAATCCTGGAGAAGCTCATCTTAAAACGCCTGTATCCCATCCTAGATTCTAACCACATAATTCCTGATCACCAATTTGGATTCCGCACATCCCATTCCACTATCCAGCTATGTCATCGTGTGGTAGACATAGTCTCCTCTGCATTGGAGCGCGGAATGTATTGCACTGGAGTTTTTCTCGACGTTGAACAGGCGTTTGATCGAGTCTGGCATCCGCGATTGCTTTACAAACTCCGTAAATTCCTTCCCCCTACATATTTTCTTATCGTCAGTTCCTATCTTACTGATAAGCACTTCAAAGTAAATCACAATAATACCTATTCATCCCTCTTTTCTCAATCTGCCGGAGTTCCTCAAGGTAGTATCCTTGATCCTATCCTTTACACAGTTTATACAGCTGACATGCCAACCCATCCTAAACTGTTATTACCACGTATGCCGATGATACATGTGTCCTATCCGTTAATAATGACCCAACCATTGCATCCCAAACTCTTCAATCACACATCACAAGCCTTGAAGAATGGTGTCAAAACTGGAGGATTAAAATAGATTCTAATAAATCCCATCAAATCACCTTTACCCTTCGACGTAAACCTATGACCTCATGTCCCACAGTATCCTTTAATAATACCCCACTTATCCCTGTTGAACAAATCCGATACTTGGACTTCATTTGGACAAACGTCTAACTTGGAATCCTCATATCAGACTGAAACGACAAGAAACCGCTCGACGTTTCCGACTACTCCAACACTTACTAGACAAACGCTCTAAACTTCTCCTTAATTACAAAAGACTCATATACTTGACTATAATAAGACCTATTTGGACTTACGGAGTTGAGCTATGGGGCTCCACTAAACCATCGATTTCCTCTCGCATCCAATCCTTACAATCCAAAATCCTTCGTAAAATCCTCAATGCTCCTTACTTTGTCACTAATAAAATAATCCATAAAGACCTCAATGTTCCATATGTTTCCGATTTGGCCAAATCCAGATACCTATCCTTCCATGATAAACTTTATAACCATCCGAATCCTCTTGTTTCTAACCTTGCTTCCTCTTCGATTCCTGATAACCCTCCGAGGCGTCTGAAAAGAAGATGGCCTCGTGATCTTCTCATGTAGACAATTATTAGAGTGCTACCAGTGGGCAGTTTCTCAACAAGCGTGTTTCATGTAATAATATTTCTCTGTACAAATTTACTTGATGTATTCATACTAATACAGTTGTAAATATCATAATAAAAGTTTAAAAAAAAAACTTTAAAAATGCCTCTTAGTGCATTTAAATGTTGCGCGTGGTGTGGCACTTATTGATGATGGACGTTCCATTAGATATGCAGCTAATGCCATCGGAGTTCCATTAGCAAACGAAAGATATCCAGCCTGTAATTTTTTCCAGAGCCAACCTTGCCAGCGTGGTTCCTTAATGGTGTGGACTGGGATTTCAATGGAGCGCCGCACAGAATTGGTTGTTGTTCGTGGAGGCTCTTTGACGACCATTCGCTATGTAGATGAGATTTTGGAACCTCATGCCTGGGATTTTGGAAACCTGGCCTTGGGTTCCCTGCCTGATTGTATATACAATGACAGGCAAAAAATTCCACCCACATGTTTTTTTCATGTTTTCATCTATAAATATTTCTGCTTTGGATTGGTTTATTGTTTTTAATTAATAAATAGGTAATCTTTTTGTTTGTTTTCAATTAGGAATGTTATAGAGGACAATAACCCTTAATTCTTAATTCAATGAAATTATTCTAGATTCCAATGTTTACTTTCTATGGAATCAAAATGTTTATTCAGTATTATTAGTTCAGTGCCGTCTCTTTCAGCACATTTCTTAGTCTCCGGCTTTCAATTTTTTCAATATTAAGTTTAAAAATCTAGTCAGGATGTGCTTGACGGAGACACTCAATAAAGTTAGAATCGGTAATAATTTGTCCGAAAAATTTGAGGTTCGTTCGGGCTTAAAACAGGGGGATTCTCTTTCGCCTGTCCTGTTCAATTTGGCATTAGAACATGCCATTAGGGAGGTAATGCGAACCGAGAAAGGGTTGGATCTGGGCGGGACAACATCCGTGCTGGGCTATGCTGATGATCTGGTACTGTTAAGCGAAGACGTTGAAACTATAAAACTAAATACGACAACGTTAATGAAAGCCGGGAAAGAACTAGGACTCGAAATAAACGTGGATAAAACAAAATATATGGTTAGCTGCAAAAATGGCGATACTACTGGTGATATCGATATAGATGGTAATATGTTTGAACAGGTAGATAAATTTAGGTATCTAGGTTCTACGATAACCAGAAAAAACGAAATTGAAGAAGAGATTAAGGTTAGACTGAAGGCGGGGAATGCTTGTTATTATTCTGTGACAAAACTACTTAGTTCGCGCCTCTTGTCCCGAAACTTAAAAATTAGAATCTATAAAACAATTATCTTACCTACAGTTCTTTATGGATGCGAAACTTGGCCGCTTACATTAAGGGATGAGCAGCGTCTTAAGGTTTTTGAAAATAAAGTATTGCGCAGAATATTCGGACCGAAAAAGGATGAGTTAACCGGAGAGTTCAGACGGTTACACAACGCCGAATTGCGTGAGATGTATCCGGGTAATATAATTGAGGTAATTTCATCGCGGCGAATCAAATGGGCTTGTAAAGTTGTTGGGCTTAGTAACGAGAGAATTCCTAAAAGGTTAATATTTGCTGTGCTGAATGGTAAGCGTCCGAGGGGTAGACCGAAGCGAAGATGGGAAGATTGCATTAAAGCCGATCTGAAGGGACTGGGTTTGGACGGCGAACGGTGGAGGGAGGTGTGTAACAAGCGATTGGTGGTGTCGGCATCGAACCTTCGGGTTCGCTAAGCCTTATTATTATTAAGTTTAAAAATGCACTAAGAGGTATCAACCTTCGAGGAGGATTGTAGGGAATTGTGCTAGGGAATTCGGATGATTTATAAGGTTCTGATGGAATTTGGAAACCTTTTCAGGGATAGGTCGAGAACAAATGGGATATTAAGGTCATGGTGTAGGGTTTTGTTGGTTACATAGAACGCAGCATCGACTATTGTTCGCAGGATTATGGACAAAATGGATTTAATGCGTTTGATTTTAAAAAATTTAGCTGCCCTCCAAAGTTCAAGTCCGTAGTTCCAAACAGGTATCAGGATTGTCTTGTAGATCAGTAATTTGTTGTCAATTGAAAGTTGTGCAGTTCTGCGCATGCGTTAGCCCTAGTTAAACATACGTCAGGTCGTCTCTTAAAAAATTTCAATTATCAGTGGCAGTATACAAGCTTAATGTGAACAATTAGTGTTATCAGTTACATTAACAATTACGTTTGATACTGGACAAAAAAATAAGGTGAGTAATCACTTATTTACAACACAAGAGTGAACAGTGTAAATACACCTTAGGTTAGTTAGATAACGGCCAGCCATAATACACATCGTTAATCTGACTAGTGGGCTGGAGCCCTTCGTCGGAAGCAGACCTGCGCCCTCCAAGCGCGCGTCTATATTTATAGACTATATAGACTATAATATATTTTTTTCATCGCCTCACTTTTATCAATTTTTCTTTAAAAAAATTAATATGAAATGCGATATTATCACATGCTAATGTCAAGTAAGGGCAAAAACACTAGGTCCAGGAGCCTCGATACCACAATTAGTTCTCCCATTAAAAAAAAGACAAGGCTTTCAAAAAGAAACACTCCACCAGCCACACCAGGGAGCTCCATAGAAGAAGTTGAACCCCAACCTGGCTCCTCACAACAACCTAACAATTATGAGACAACTCAAGCTATGGGCGAAGAATCGCCGTTTTTCACTTCGAATCCATTTGAAGTGCTTTCAAATATAAATAACGAACAAATGGAAGCAGCATCAACCCCCAGAGAACCTAAACCCCCACCAATATTTGTTAGAAATATTAAAAACTTTCAATTGATGTGTCATCAATTGAATAATCTAGTAGGTTCAGGAAAATATTTATGCCAAAGCCGCACCAATGACACTAAATTAATGCCCGACACTCCAGAAACTTACAGAAAAATGATAAAATATTTATCTGACACCAAGGCTGATTACCACACGTATCAACTGCGTCAAGAGAGGGCGCTCAGGGTCGTTATCAGAAGACTGCACCCATCTACGCCAACAGATGCTATAAAAGAAGAGCTCATGGGTATGGGATTCCATGTTCGCCAGATAGTGAACATATTCAAGGAGGATAAAGAACAGCCTGGAATAAAAAATAAAATACCTCTTCCACTATTCTTCGTTGACCTTGACCGAACACCCGATGTCGAAAACATCTACAAGGTCAAACGCCTTTATTATACAAGCGTTGTTGTAGAAAAGCCCTACAGCAAGCGCGACATCGTTCAATGCCATAACTGCCAGGCTTATGGCCATACGAAACGGTATTGTCATCACATTCCTAGATGTGTGAGGTGTGGTGAGCAACACAAAACAGAGGACTGTAGGAAGTCAAGAACTTCACCTGCAGTATGCGCTTTATGCCACCAAGGACACCCAGCCAACTACAAGGGTTGTCAAACATACAAAAATTTAAAAACACGAATGTACGCAACGCCTAGAGAAGAAGGGAAATCCAGGCCACCAAGACAACCCTGTAGAATAGTGAACGGAAGAGTGTCCTATGCTCAGATGTTCAAAGGAGACACAGTAAACTCTCAATCTCAGGCCCTGCCACAAGAACCTAAACCTCAAGAATTCACACATCAACCTCAAGACACATATCCCTCCATCCCTGAACGTAGGTTAAATAATCATATATTCATTCCTCCTCCTTCCAATTCCACTGACCTCACAAGCCTACTGACATCTTTCCTTTCTGAATTTAGATCTCTCATTACCCCTCTTATTTCGCTACTTACCAATGTTATATCCAACCTCATTCCACTGCCAAGAAATCCATAAATGTCCTCAACCAAATTCCTCTCCATTCTCCTTTGGAATGCGAATGGTATTCGGAACCACATCAACGAACTGACAATCTTATTACATACAAAAACATCGACATAGCACTAATAACTGAAACTCGACTAACCAACAAACGACAAATCAACGTTCCCGGCTACAATATTTATCGAACCGACCATCCTGATGGAACAGCACATGGTGGCACTGCCATAATTGTCCATAGATCCGTTTCCCATCATCTATTCCCTTTGCCAACCCATAATTTCCTACAATCCACTGCCGTGATAATCCAAACTTCCCTTTACCCAATAGCAGTAGTCGCAGCATACTCCCCGCCTAAAATACCCATCTCAGAATCCCAATTAACTTCCTTCCTTAACTCCTTAGGACACCACTTCCTTCTAGGTGCAGACTTAAATGCTAAACACCAGCAATGGGGAGCCAAAACCACAAATTCCCGAGGACGAACATTGCTAGCTGCACTTAATTCCCATCACAGCAACATCCTCTCACCCAATTCTCCCACATACTGGCCAACAGATCCTAACCGCAATCCCGATCTCCTAGATTTTTTCATCCACAAAAGTCTAGGGTCCCTTAATTATTGCATCTCAAGACTTGATGATCTTTCCTCAGACCATAGTCCCCTAATCCTAACGGTTTCCACATCACCAATTCCCAAACCACCTCCACCTTCATTTATCAGGGGGCCAATTAATTGGAACCTCTTCCGTCAAATGCGGGATGATAATATTGACCTCAGAGTTTCCTTAAAAACACCTACAGACCTAGATGAAGCAGTACATTCCATGACTACCTTGATCCAACAAGCAGTTTGGACTGCTTCTTCACCTGATCCTTCTAAAAAATACCGCAAAACAAATCCTCTACCCCAAGACCTACTGGACCTTATTAATAGAAAACGATGCTCTAGGGCTATCTGGCAAAGAACCAGGCATCCTGATGATCTGAAATCATATAACTATTATTCCAAGCAAGTAAAACAAAAACTGGCCACGTTTAGATCCCAATCCTATAATTCCTATCTTTCCTCACTATCTGCAAGTGATAACTCCATCTGGAATGTAACTAAAAAAATCCTTAAATTCCAATCCATTTCCCACCCCCTCCTGGTTGATGATGATGGTTCCTGGGCTTCGTCAGATGAGAATAGAGCAGAAGAGTTTGCTAAACATCTATCGTACACATTCACTCCTCATCCTGAACTCCATCCCTCCCATACTGCTGAAGTTAAAGAGTTCCTCTCTTCACCGATTCCTCTCTCCTTACCTCCTACAGCCGTCAACCCCTCTGAGGTCAAATTCCTTTTAAAGAACCTAAAACCTCGCAAATCTCCAGGACACGATCTCCTTACTTCCCAGATCCTCAGACAACTTCCCAAAAAAGCAATTATATTCCTTACATACCTATTCAACTGTATCCTCCGCACAACCCACTTTCCTCTGGTGTGGAAACACTCTATAATTATCCTCTTTCCTAAACCAGGTAAACCTGTTAATTATACATCATCCTATAGACCGATAAGCCTACTTCCGATCCTTTCCAAAATCTTTGAGAAAATCCTTCTCAAACGCATCCTACCCATACTCGAATCCCACAATATCCCTCCCCATCAGTTTGGATTCCGCTCAAGACACTCCACTGTCCAACAAGGCCTTCGCGTTGTCGACCACATATCCTCTGCACTTGAAAACAAGCAATATTGCACTGGTGCCTTTCTGGACGTAGCTCAAGCTTTCGACCGGGTGTGGCACGATGGCTTGCTTTTCAAGCTCAAAACCCATTTACCTCAACCCTTGTACCTAGTCCTCAAATCCTACCTTTCAAATCGCTCCTTTCAAGTCCGCTGCGACACTGAACTCTCCAAACATTATCCAATTGAGGCTGGTGTTCCACAAGGCAGTGTCTTGGGCCCAGTTCTCTACATCCTTTTCAACGCTGACATCCCATCTAGTCCTGATACCTTCCTAGCAACATTTGCTGATGATACTGCCATCCTATCCTCCCACTCGGATCCTCTAATAACGTCCTGGAACCTGCAAAGACACCTCTCCTTCATTGAGCAGTGGTGCAACAACTGGCGCATCAAAATTAATGAATCAAAATGCAAACAACTTTCACTCTTCGACGCAGATCCTGTCCGCCAATCCTTTTTAATTCAATTCCTCTTCCCTACTCAGACACAGTCCGATACCTTGGTTTCCTTCTGGACAAAAGACTTACTTTGAACCCACATACGAGACTTAAAAGACAAGAGCTTAACCGACGATTTGGTCAGCTATATAGACTACTAAACAGAACATCTCATCTCTCAACAGAAAACAAATTATTAATCTACAAGACCATACTGAAACCTATCTGGACCTACGGACTTGAACTGTGGGGGACAACTAAATCATCGAATATCAAACGCATCCAATCCTTTCCGTCCAAAGTCCTTCGAACAATAGTCAATGCTCCATATTATGTTACGAACAAGACCCTACACCATGACCTTAACATCCCATATGTCCATGACATCATCCCATCCAGATTCTCCAACTTTCACCAGAACCTCATTCATCATCCCAATCCTCTAGCGCAATCCCTATCCAGCTCCGAACATCCATACCATCCCCCTCGAAGGTTGAAACGGCAGTGGCCTCGAGATCTTTTGTAAATATGCCTTTGGAGTCCTGGCAATGGCCAGCTTCTCCACTCATGTCCTGAGCGTCTGTGGCTCTAGTGCCCTCTTTCAGTCTCCATTGGCTTCTAATACTAGTGATGCGGCTGGAAAAGTGGCGCTGGGATCTTCCGGAGTCTTGCTTCGCCTTCCACGTGTGTTGGAAAAAGCCTGGCTCGGAGATTCTTCGGCGAATGTATATATTGTATATATGTATGATTGTGTTTAGAAGTTTTTATTTTATTTTATTTGTTTATTTTATTTTTATTTAATTTCTTCACCAGTATTATTTATTTACTTATTATATTTATATTTATTTCTTTATTATTTGTATATATTGTATGAATGAGAACTTGTAGCCCTAATGCTTATAGCCCTCCAGCAGTGGCTGATTGTATTATTATTCAATAAACAGATCAAAATAAAAAAATAAAATAAAAAAATAAAAAATTGAAAGTTGAGATTTTCCATTTAGTAGTCTGTATAATTGGCCGTATCGTCTGTTAAGTTCTTGTCTAAGTCTAATATGTTGGTTCCACGTTAGTCTTCGGTCTAAGAGAAAGCCAACATACCGGATTGTGTCTGAAAAAGGAAGCTGGGTGGAATTAAAGTGGACTGGTGGATAGGATCTGCGTCGGAGGGTGAAGGTAATGTGTTTGCATTTGAATTCGTTTACTTTGATGCGCCATTTGTTGCACCAATGCTCAATCAGAAAGAGGTGTCTCTGCAGATTTAAAGATGCTATTTCGGATCTGAGTTGGATGATAGGATGGCGGTGTCATCAGCAAATGTTGCCAGAAATGTATCAGGATGGACAGGGATATCAGTGGTAAAAAGGATATAAAAAACGGGGCCCAAGACGCTACCTTGAGGAACACCGGCTTCAACTGGGTAGGAATTGGAAAATTCTGTACCACAGCGAACTCGAAAGGTGCGGTCAGAGAAGTAGGAGCGGAGGATTAGGTACAACGACTGGAGCAGGTGGGCTTTGAGCTTGGAAAGAATCCCGGCGTGCCTTACCCGGTCAAAAGCTTGAGCTATGTCCAGAAACGCACCCGAACAATATTGCTTGCTTTCCAGCGCTGCTAAAATATGATCGACCAGAGATAATCTGAGGTCAATTTGATGGGAAAGGATTTGATGAAAGAGTTTCCAGTTAACTGGGCCTCTGATGAAGAACGATGGGAGGGGTTTAGAAATAAGAGCTAATGATAATTGAAGTATTAATGGACTATGATCTGAGGAAAGTTCGTCAAAACAGGTAAGCGAATGATTGAGGGGACCTAAACCACTGTGATTGAAAAAATCAAGTATGTCAAGATTGCTGTTAGGATAAGTGGGCCAGTAAATAGGTGAGCTGGGGAGAAGGAGGCTGAAACGTTGGGAATTGAGTGCAGACAGCAATGTTCTGCCACGAGAATTCGTGGTTCTTGAACCCCATTCTTGGTTATTGGCATTTAAGTCTGCGCCCGGGATGAAGTGGTGACCTAAGGAGTTGAGGAGAGAACTGAAGTGGACTTTGGATATGGATTTGTTAGGAGGGCAATATGCTGCTGGTTCAAGGGTGACCGGAAAGGAGAAGGTTTTGATTACAATAGCGGTTGATTGTAGGAAATCTTGAGTAGGTAATGGGAGTAAGTGACGAGAGAGGGATTGGTGTACGATGACAGCAGTACTCATGCGCTCTACCGTCAGGATGGTCAGAACGGTATGTTATGTATTTTGGAATTGTTAAATGCTGTTTGATGGTCAGTCGAGTTTCTGTAAATGGGCTACGTCAATGTTCTTGTGTAGTAGTAAAGCTGTTAGTTCGTCAAAGTGATTTCTAACACCATTCGCATTACAACGGAGAATAGATATGTGTTTGATGGGAGTCATTTAAGGATTTTTCACAGGAGAGATGAGGTGAGATACAAGATTTGTAAGGAGTAATATGAGTGGTTTAACCATTGATTTGAATTCAATGAGGAATGGTAAAAACAAACTGGTGAGATCTGTGGAATTTGAGGGGGGAGGAATATAAGGAATTTGAGGTTGTTGATGGTTAGGTATGTTTGGATGATCACCGAGAACACCTCCGAACCAAGCTGTTAGAACTAATCCAGAAAATATGGGAGGAGGGACGAATACCAGAAGCCTGGAAAACAGGTCTGATCCGTCCTATCCTTAAGAAGGGATCCATATACGAATGTGGTAATTATAGAAACATAGCACTTCTTCGGGTTGTCTATAAGATAATGACTAATATTCTGCTAAGTCGGATATATCCGTGTTATGAAAACATAATAGGCGACCACCAAGCAGGATTTAGAAGAAGAAGGAGCTATATGCGGATGATATAGCTATCTTCGAAGGCATTCAAGGGGATACTGAGGGACTCCCTCGGATTCTGTTAAGAGAAGCAGAGCAAATCGGGCTACAAGTCAATGAAGATAAAAGAAAATATATAATAGCCGAAATATACACCCTAAAAGTATGATCTGCGTGGACTCTAAAACATTCCCGAAAGTGCATAGATTCAAATACCTCGTCTCCACAATTACCTCAATAAATGATCAATTAACGGAGGTAGACCAGCGAATTACAAGTGCGAACAGAGCTTTCTTCTCTCTTTCAAGGGTACTGAAATCCAGAAAAACCTTCAGTAATCTTAAGCTAAGGGTGTACAATGCCGTATAAAGCCAGTTCTGCTGTACGGCTGTGGAACTTGTGCTCTAACTGGCACTCTAGAAAGCAGAATAGAGAGATTCGAAAGAAATGTTGACCATACGATAACAGGATATATCTGGGATCAAAGCCTTAACACATGGAGGAGAAGAAACAATAAAGAACTGCTATACATTCATATATATATATATATATATAAGATAAAGACCGGAGACTGGCGATATCAGCCTTAATACCATCTTGTAATGTAAATAAACATAGCAATTGTATATAAGGCAGATTATTGGACGAATAAAGCAGTGTTTATTCAGAAGTCGTGAGTATTGTTTCTCGTTCCTCTTTCCTTCTTTTTTTTTTATTTTTCAAGCCCGGAGACGCTTAACTGGTGCCGAAACCCGGGAGAACGTCAGGAGAACACGGAAGTAAAATTTTTTTTTTCTGTCTTTATTTTAATTTTTTTTTCTCTTCTCCTAGTCATAAGGAAAAGACGAGATGCCGACAGAGGGCATAATTCGACCAGGAGTGTTGAACGCACCTGAAATGCCGCAACCTCAGGAAATGCCGATAGCGCAGATTCCTCAGATCGCCCCTCAGGTTCCGCAGATTCCGCAGATACCTCAGATACCGCAAGTACCGCAGATACAAGAGATCCCTCCCTTACCTAGGGACACATTGGCAGAGGCGCATGCCAATGCATTGGAGTGGATGAAGATAAGGGCAGCAACCACGCAGGATCTACGGAGAGCAATCGCAGACCTGGAGCGATTCGGGGGCGAGATAGGTGAACTTAATCACTTCCTGAAAGGCGGAGACCGCCTCATATCAAGAATCGAAGCAAAGGTGGCGGAGGACCTCGTGAACCTGGGAGACGCAGAAGCACTGAAGGCAGCTCTCGTGTGCCGAGTGAGGAGGAACATCCTCAACCAAATCCAAGCGGACGAGGAGACACCATGGCCAGTGATTAAGGAGCGTTTGAAGAAGGCTTTCGGAGGGGGCCGATGGACGCCGGAAGAAGATATCTTCCAAATGTTTAGGGAGTGTCGGTCCCAACGCCAAACAAGAGGACAGTATGCGGGGGTACTAGTGGCGAAGTACAACCGCATAACTGAGAAAATGCGTGAAACCATGAGTGTGGGAGAGGTCGAGGCTAGGATGGAATTCCTTTCGACAATACTCAAGGTTCAGTTAGCTAAGGAGACTGGGAGAAGGGACGGACTGCCTAGAGAGCGATCGTTCCTCGAGTGTGCCCAAGAAATGATAGATCTGAGTGCAAGAGAGGAAGAGACGCGGATGGAAGTAGAAGAACCAGGGTGGACCCGAGTGAGTGACAGACGACCCCGGACAGCCCAGATAGGGTGGAGGAAGAGGGAAATGAAACACCCGAACGGAGAAAAAGCCACGACGGGCGAGAGAAGATCCGGACAGTCCAGGCCTAGGAATGGACCCCGGAGGGAAGACCGAAAATGTCACGGGTGCGGGAAACCGGGACATTTGGTAGCACAATGTCCGCGCACTAGATGTTTCGAGTGCGGGACTGAAGGGCATATTGCCAGACAGTGCCCGTACATGTTTCGCAGGAGGGAGAGACCTCTAGACGAGCCAATGGAGGTGAACGCTCAAAAGTTGAAAAAACGAGCTAGGATGCAGCAGAGAGACGGATCTTCGGAAGAGGCAACCGAGGAGTCGGGGACGTCGGGAACGGAGACTGACGAGCCAGCCAGCAGTGGAGGCGAAGGAGGCAGGAGCAGCCAACGGAGCGAGCAACGACGAGCGACGGCGGTAAGGAGGAAGCGAGGTGGCATCTGAGAAGGGTGTCAGCAGAGAGGCGACCGCACAGCAACCTGCAACAATATTAGAGGTAAGCCATGCTGGTTGCCGATTATTGAAGTAGATGGGGGAGTGAAGTGTCTCGTGGACACAGGGAGCTCGAGTACTATCTTGACTCGGGGGGCGTTGGGGAGAGTGTGCGGGAGCGAGAGGGTACTCCGGATACAAAACTGTGGCTGCCAGCTAATCACTCTGGGTGGTCCCTGTAAAGTAGAAGGGGAAGCGTCAATTACGCTTGACCGGTGGGCAGGGAAAAAGGGGGAGCTAAGGGTGCATGTGGTAGAGAGCATGGCGCGGGAGTACCAAGTCATAATAGGGTGTGATCTGTTAGGACAGGTAGGGGTAAGCATTAGAAACCGTAGAGGAGCTTGGAGTATCAGGCTGGGAAAGAGGAAATTTGGATGTATAGGGGTCGCGAGAGAAAGAAGGGTGCGGATAGGAGCGGTGAACAGGGTGGAGGACTGGAGAAAGGCGTTACAAGCGGAGTTCGTAGATATTTTCTTCAGGGAGGGCGAGGTATTGGGGGTAACAGGGAAGACGGTACACGAAGTTCCACTGAAGCAAGATAGGGTGACCTACGTAAAGGAAAGGAGATACCCGCAGGCGATGAGGCAGCATATTCGGGAGGAATTGGAAAGCCTGAAAGAGCAAGGGATCATAGTCGATAGCACCTCGCCATTTAATAGTCCCCTGTGGGCAGTGAAAAAGAAGGCAGCGCCGGGGATAATAAGGAAAAATACAGAGTGGTAGTGGACTATCGTAGGTTGAACGACAACACGGTAGACGAAAAGTACCCGATCCCTAGATTCGAAGATATACTTGATAGGTTGAGTGGGGCCGTGGTGTTTAGCACGTTGGACCTCAAGGCGGGATACCACCAAATACGGATGCACCCGAAGGACCAACATAAGACGGCGTTTACATTCGAAAGGGGGCATTACGAATTCACCAGAATGCCGTTTGGTCTGAAGAATGCGCCCATAACGTTTCAACGCCTGATGGACGAATTTCTGAGGGGGATCGACGACTCCGTATGTCAAGTATACATGGACGACCTGCTGATTTTTAGCAGAACGGAAGCCGAACACGTGGGGCATTTGAGGTCGGTATTCGAAAGGCTGCGACAATTCGGGCTGAAACTGTCAAGTGAGAAGTCCCTGTTGGGACAAACGCGAATCAATTTTTTAGGCCACACTATTTCTAGCGAGGGGGTCAGACCGGATGCGGCAAAGGTGGAGGCTATCACACGAATGGCGGTGCCACGGGACGTTAAAGGGATTCGTAGGCTTCTCGGGACGCTGAATTATTATAGGAGATTCGTACCTGAGATGGCAGAATACTTGGTACCTATCAATAACTTGCTGAAGAAAGGCGCGAGGATCGTGGTGACACCGGAAATGGAAAATAATATTCGGAAATGCATGGATAGGTTGCAGGCAGAACCCGTATTGGCGTTCCCGGATTTTGAGAAGCAGTTCAACGTCACCACCGATGCGAGCGAATACGCGTTGGGGGCCGTTTTATCTCAGGGCAGAAGTGAGGGTGAACGTCCGATAGCATACGCGAGCCGACGACTTACGAGCGCGGAATCACGGTACAGCGCGCTAGAGAGGGAGCTACTCGCGATAGTGTGGGCCATCGACCATTTCAGGCCATATATATTTGGGAGGAAGTTTCGAGTCCACACCGATCACAAACCCCTTCAGTGGGTAGGAAAACTTAAGGAAACCTCTGCGAGGGTCACGAGATGGAAAGAATTCCTTAGTCAGTACAACATGGAGGTGGTGTATAAGCCGGGAAAGGAAAACGTGGTGGCAGACTGGCTCTCTAGGGCCATCATGATCAACGCGGTAGAAGAGGACGGAGGAGGTCCATCGCGGGACGTGCGCCAATTCTTGAGGGAATGGACTCCTGAGGGTGAAGGGGCAGATGATACCGTCAGTATAGAGGACAGGGAGGGGTCCCCGGAAGAAGATAGCTCAGCGGAGGAAAGACCAGAGGCGATGGAGGAAATAGACGAAATCATCAACGACAAGCATAGACAGGTAATCTGGAAAACCAGGACAACAGGGATCATGAAAATAGATTACCGAAGATACGGGAAAAGTAGGATTCGCGTCATTTGGTCGCAACCCGGGGTGAGCGAGGAGCAAATCCGTACGGCACTGAAGGACGCCACGGAGCCGGGAAAGACACACCATCTCTATGTTGGGAACAACACGGTATGGGAGAAAATAAAGCGGATGTGGAGATCCGAGCGGATAGGCATGGATAGAACGATCATCCGGTGCAAGTATGCAGTGGAAACCGTACAGGATGAGGAGCAGCAACAAGCAATTACATTGGCATACCACCAGGGGAAGACCAACCACCGAGGCGTCAACGAGACGTTGCAGGCATTACGGCGAAAGTATTTCTGGTGGGGAATGAAAAAATCTATCCAAGGAATCATCGGGAAATGCGAGGTATGTATGCGCACAAAGTATGATCGACACCCCCCCAGAGGAGTTCAGGAAGAGACACCTACAGGGAATATGCCGCTACAAGACCTCCAGATCGATACATTCACCTGGAAAGGGTTCAAGTGGGTCACGGTCATCGACACCTTTAGTAAAGTAGCTATGGCACATCAGGTCATGGACAAGTCTGCCAATGCAGTTGCGGAAGCCCTACAAATCTGGATACAGTTTTACGGAGTTCCCGAGAGGATCACATCAGACGGTGGTAGAGAATTCGACAATACCGCGATTAGGGAGGAGGTGAAAAGGTTAGAGGTTGTGTGGCATTATAACACACCGGGACACCCTAAGAGTAGAGGAGGAATCGAACGCTTGCACAGCACGTTGAGTGACCACATCCGTGTATATCAGGGAGAGAAAGGGTTGGAGCCGGATGTTGCGATGAAGAAAGCCGTAACAGCTTACAACCATTCGATCCACTCCGTAACGGGGTTTTCACCTGTGGAAATACTATTCGGGATGCGCAGGCCAAGGAGAGATTGGGGGGAAACAACGACCAATGAACATCTCGTAGAGCAAATCCAGAATACTAGGGTAGAGGTAGGAAAGACGTGGGGGAAGGTAGCGGGGAGAATTCAGCGGGAAAAGGAGAAGCGGGTAGCGCGGCAGAATGTGCAGGTACGTGACCGAATGGGAGAATTAAAAATCGGAACAATAGTGTATCGTAGAATTGGAACCAACAGAGGGAAACAATTGTTACGGTACGAGGGCCCATTCAGAGTGATTGCTATTAGGGAGCATAATCTGGTAACCATTGAAAGCATTAACGAACCTAAGAAGAGGAGAACTGTTCATATTGAACAATTGAAGCTCCCAATGTTAGAACCGGTACAGAAACCAATTGATTCGTAGTACCCTTATCGCGTATTATAAAAAAATATGTTTTTTTTATTATTATTACTGTTGATGATGTCATTTTTTTTTATTATTTTTGTTGTTCTTGTAAATAAAGATATGGCAGCATAATAGAGGTGATTGTAATTTTTATAGGATTAAGAGCTCTGTTCCATTGTTAATAAGACGTTGTGTGTTTACTTTCTGTGGTTTATTTCTTTTTATTTATTTCTCGTTCCAGCGGAGTGGAAGTGAGGTTTGGTGTACTTTAAGTTTATACTGGTACAAATAATTGTAAAGGGTTAAGGCTGATACCGGTGGCTCCGATCTGGGAATTTATAAGTTTCCGAAAATCCTATTCGTAAACTGGTGGGGGGGAGATAAAGACCGGAGACTGGCGATATCAGCCTTAATACCATCTTGTAATGTAAATAAACATAGCAATTGTATATAAGGCAGATTATTGGACGAATAAAGCAGTGTTTATTCAGAAGCCGTGAGTATTGTTTCTCGTTCCTCTTTCCTTCTTTTTTTTTTATTTTTAAAGCCCGGAGACGCTTAACTTATATATATATATATATATATATATGAAGAGAGAGAGAGAAAGAATGATTGAGAGGAAAGGATACAGGGTGTTTTATGGATTTATCTTAAGATAAAAAAGTAGAAAGTAGAGCGAAGTAATGTTTAAAAAAAATGGATACATTTAAACATTATGTATACCTTTAACGTGATGGTCTTTTAAATGACCTTTCGAGGAAAACACGACATTGAGGTTTAAATCGATTTGTTTACTGTTATGTTAGACCACAGCTGTATTTAATTTGACTTTGAGGGCCTCTTAAGTAATTTAATGTTAATTCAAGTATATCCTTATAAACTGTAGCACCTTTCCTGTTTTCGGATTACTCATTTTGTTGAAGTTATGGATCTAGATTCAAAAGAAATTTATAAAAGAGTAATTACAGACTTTTTGTGTGTTTTTGCCGGTAAGTTGTAATTATTATTTTTGAATATGCTCATTACTCAAGTAATTTCTGAATAAAAATATAACTTAGCACTAAAAAGATTTTCTACTGTTTTCCTGTTCATATACTTCAACTTATTAATGATTAATTTCATTAGTGTATCATTTAAATATTTTCTACATTTTTATATATATCTTTATCAAACTTAGTTAATTTTTGAAATATGTTTTATTAATTGTTATTGTATGGTATTTGATTGTGCTTTTATGTTATTGTCAGATGATTGATCATAGAGTATTTTATAAGATAATAAGATGATTTTCTATTCTATAAGATGATTTTCAAATTAATACCTTGTTTAAGTTTGTTAAAATATGATTGGCAAATGTTCAATTTTGATAGTTTTTAAGGGTACTTTTTAATTTTAGGACTATGTTTTTAAATAGTATATATTTATGGTATATGATTGATAAATTAGTAAATGAAAACATGATTTCTTCAAATACAATACATGAATACCATTTTGACATGAATCTTAAGAAAATATGTGTATTACTAATCATTTTGTTAACTAGCTTAAAGATTGCAGTTACAAAAAGCGCAGTTACATTTTTTCAGAGAAGTGGATTACTAACAACTTTAAAAGTATGTTTTAATGAGTCTAGAGTAAGATTATATTTTGCTCTCTTAAGTTATTTGTAGTCATATGAAAATATTTAGAATGAATGTTGGTGTGAGAGTTGATTCTTGGCGGGTTTGATGTGGGATGTTTTGAGACTGCTATTAATTTTATTCATTATTGTTAAAAACTGACTCAAATTTAGTTTTGTTCTTTTAAACATCTAGAAATTAGCTCATCTTCAACTGTTGATCAGGTTTTTAATATAATGTATCATAAGACGTATGAATTTATAAGATTAGTTAGATAAATTAGTTTACAACTGCAGGCTCATACATGGCAGAATTTGTGTGTTGATCCCAATTGAAATATGATATTTATGTTCACAAAAATATTTATTGATTTAAAACAGGTTCCGTTTGAAGTTAAATCATTAACTTTACTTTTTGTAAACAGAAGTATATTCTAATTTCCAATTGTAAGAATGGGGCCCTACAATTATTAAGTGCCTTCTGGTCAATTTATTCATAATCTAAGGATTTATTTATCATTAGATTACTCAATTTTAGTGTTTAATTAATTTTTAAATCAATTAATTTATTAATAATAATTATATGGTCCATGAATTATTTTAAGAATTTATATACCAGTATGTTTCTTGAAGAGTTTTTATATTTTATATTATGGTTTTAACTGATTACTATTAATTTTAGTTGGTTTCCCTATTTTGATATTTCGATTGTTTGGAGTACCATACAAGCGAGGATTCTACTGTGATGATTTATCAATTAGATACCCGTTCCATCCTTCTACAGTACCTGATTATGCTCTTTATATTGTTGGAATTGGACTACCAATCTCAGTAGTAAGTTTCAGTTTAAGTTTGATACATTCTGTTACATTACCTCATTTTATGGTTTTCAGACGATGTGACTTAAGTTATTATAGGGCAACATTTATAATTTTAGTTAATTAGATCACTAATGTTTGACTCCCGAAACTGGTCACTTTGTAACAGAATTGTTATTATCTATATCTTTTATTGGCACATTTTGTCACCAATTTCCATGAATTTATGTTGAAGTTAATAATTAATCACTCATAATGAATGACGATATAAAAAATTTAGACAATATGTCTTGGAAAAGGTTTATTCTTGAAATATATTATTAATATTTTATTTTTCTTA
Organism: Nezara viridula; assembly: GCA_928085145.1. Lineage (NCBI taxonomy): Eukaryota > Metazoa > Arthropoda > Insecta > Hemiptera > Pentatomidae > Nezara > Nezara viridula. Next base: position 96,659,639 of record OV725078.1, on the reverse strand, counting down.
CAAAGTCAGTAAAATTACACTACAATTAAAAGATCTAAAAATCTTTACAATGGTTGTTTCTATCACTGGTTTCAGGAGTGCCCAAAAGGGAGTTTTATGGCTTAAATTGTGTCATAAAACTTTTTTAGGGAGCATATTTTGACGGGTTTTTGAATTTTTGAGAGGGGCGCATTTAAATGGTGTTATGAATTTTCGGAATGAAAAGTTTTAGAATAAGGGGTGAGGAGAAAATGTGGAACAGACCGCAACAAGTGTAATTATGTATGATCTACGACTTTTCTAATTATACTTTTCCATGCTCTGTTTGTATGAAAAGGTAAAAAATAAAATAGCTTAAAAGGGGAAAGGGTTAGGTTCTTGTACTATTGATCTTAGGGGAGGGAGAGATGGGCTCTCTTGACTAGTTTAATTCCGTATACAATTCTCAAAATCGGTCATCCATTTAAAAAAGTTTAACAAATGCAGAAACATTGCACATAAATGAAGGAAGAGTCGGAAAATTTATAAGTATTAAAATATTAGTTATTATATCTGATTTAGACATGGGTCAAAGTAGTTCCCATTTGTTGCAATCGGAAAGTAAGTAGTTTTAAGACTCTAATAATAGTAAAAACAAATAAGTGAAATAATATTATGAAAAATATGAAATAATTTCTCTTTAACTCTGTCTTATTTTCGGTCATCTAGGGGTCAGTGAATTGTGTATTTAGAGATAGGAAACAGTATTTTACTGCAAAGTTAGTTTTGATATTCATTTAATTTCATTTTGGAGTAATTGAAATTAGTTTTGCCTTTATTATTATTAAAAATAATTTACATAATAGTGACATATACTCAAGTACATATATTACACGTGAAAGGAATTATGGTGTTAATCGAGTTTTTGTGATCAACAATAATTATTATTGCCAAAAGAGCTCACACACGTATAAACGTATATATAACGAAATAGAAAAATATTTAAAAATTTAACTTTATTACTATTCTGTATTTATTTTTATTTCAGATACTTATTTTTGAAGTGTCTTTATTGAAGAAATTCAATTCTAAGAGACGATCATTGTTTCTTTTTGGTTGGAAAGTACCACCGTGGCTTATTAGATGCTATAAAGAGATTGGTTACTTTTGTTTTGGTGCAGTTTGTTCCCAGTTAATTACTGATATTGGGAAGTATTCTATTGGTAGGCTTAGACCACACTTTATGACTGTTTGTGATCCTGATGTTGACTGCAGTATGCCAGATTTTAAATATAAATATTTTGTGGAATTCACATGCAAAGGAACTAGTCCTAAACTTCTCCGAGAATCTAGGTACGTAAAGTTATTGTATGATCATTTTTAATTTGATGGTAATATTGTGGTTTCTCAAGAAAAACTATATCAGTATTTACCAGGTGGGTTATTTTAAATAGTGATTTTGTTCTATTTTGTCTACTTTTGAGAAGGTAGAATTAAAAAAATAAACTCTTACATCTACTCTGATGAAAAATGAAATTTATTCAGTCTCCACAAGGCCAGCCAATCATATTGTATTATATAATGCACAAGGTTAATATAATAAGTATGTTTACAGCTAAAATTAATCAGTTCGTCCAATCAATGGTTAGTATTAATTTTCTTATTTAATATGTTCTGGAAACATGATATCCTTTGGATTCCGGTCTACATTTAAAAATACATGAGAATGTTTTATTACTTTTAATTTAACAAAAAATGAAATTTCAGCTAAAATAATAGTTTTAGGATTTTATTAATTTACAATCCTACTGAGAAAACATATAAATGAATTAGTATTATATAAAGTAGTCAAATAGTACAGAAATTTATCTTTTCTTTCTTTTAGGTTTCCTTTTTCTGTACTAAAAATGACCCTACCCAAGATAAAAGTTTGTAGCTCATCAATCCTTCAGCTAAGGACCAAGGCTATCATTTACACTCAAAATGTTACTGAATATTTAATAAAAACTGTAGAAAAGAATTACTAATATTTAATTTAATAACCTCTAATTAGCTCATAAATAGTAAATTAGGATTTTATCTTTTGCTTAATTACAAACTGTGCTCTCTTATGTTTCAGACTTTCTTTTCCTTCTGGCCACTCATCATTTTCTGCTTATACAATGGTTTATTTGGCTGTAAGTATTCCCTCACACAATACCACATTTCTTGATAGATCTGTAGCTGTATACCTACATTTATATAATACCTGCACTATTTCAAATTCTTTGATTTTTATCTCTTATTTTTAATTTTATGTTAAAAATCTTAATGTGTATTCTGATTTTCAAAAGTATGTGGCCACAAAGGATATTTTTGTAAATATATCCTTGTTTCAAAATCCCACAGATTGGCTTTGTACAAATTACTTATCATTTAATTTATTTCTGCTAATCATCTAAAAAACTAATAATATTATCCAGAAGGCCAGATCCCCCTACCCCCCCTCACATCCCTATAAATTGCATATTGCTGTGTTCCTTGTAACTATTTATTTAAAAAAAACCAATGTTCTCACAAAGAAAAGTGAAGGAACTGCCCCAAAATGGTGACCAAACATGGCCGACTGACGACTTTGACTTTAGTTATATTTTTGGTTCCTGAGAATCAGCATTTGGCTTAATTTCATCATAGTTGGTCTTTTATTAAAGCTGGATAGTCTGAAAATAATAAAACATGAAGAAATATTAAAAAATAATTGGCTTAGAAAATGCACAGAAGCGGCACTGGCGTGGGTGCCTACAGGCCTCTACCAAACCATCCAGTGCTCATAAATGGCTTAGTTATAGTGCTATAATAACGTTTTTTGTACATTATATTGATTGTATTAACGAACAAATATTAATGAAATAATTTAATTGTACAAAAAAATAAAAAAAATTTTTACAAGTTTATTATTTTATTTTTTTAAAATTAATTTCATTTATTCTATATGGAGGTCGTTAAGAAGGCCTCTATTGTATTAATGAGTCATATTAATACCTGTTTTATAAACTAAAATAATATCTTATCTGAAATACATATAATGAATAGTTGATGGGTTATTTAGTAAATCTCGTATATCACTAATAAAAAAAATTTTTATTTCCTTTATTTTGTTCGGAAGTTAGACCATATCATAAAAAATAGGAAATTTTAATATTGAATGCATTATTCTCTCTGCACAAAGAAAGGCGATGCTATAAGTTCTTCTAGGTAACCGGAACTGATTATTTGGTCTCAAAATAAGGAAAAACACGAAATTGAACTGAATAATTGGAAAAATACATTAAGCAAACTAGAAATGAAGTGCCAAAATCTTTGAAAAGAAAACAAGGATCAATTATCCATTATATGGCTAAACGAATATATAGTAAACAGATTAACAAAATATTTCAAGATGCTACAAAAAAGGGTTCAAAATCTGGGGCACTTTTGATTAGAGATGGGCAAAATTGTACTCTGAGTAAAAAGTACAATTACAGAGTAATTTACCCAATACTCGCCCGGTTCGAGTATCGAGTACTTCAATCACTACTCGACCTCATGATTGATGAGTACAAAAAGTAATCAGCTGTCCTCGTGAGTACTTTCTATTTTCAAATCTACTCGGGAATATTTTACTCTGAGTACTTTTCAAAGTAATCGAGTATTTCATTATAAAAATTACAGGAGTAGAATATTTAATATTTCTTCCATGTTTAAGTCCATTGTTATCTTATGGGGGTATAGTTTTTTAAAATAGTATCGATATTAATGTAAATCGATAAAATAAAGAATTATTAAAATATTTTGGATTTAATCAACTTTGGGGACCATTTTTTTTTTTTTTTTACACCACTTGACTTTTATGATAATGCTGTCGGATTTGAGATAGTGCCCCCGGGGCCCGACTTTTTGTAACTTTCCGGATTATATCGACATCAGCGTCAACAATCAGGTTAGGGGGGACGCTTTTTATGAAAATGATATCAAATTTGATATTGGGCCCCGACTATTTTTAAGTTTTTGTGTTAAATCGATATCAGGGTCGATTATTATGTTTTGGGTTGCGCTTTTTATGAAAATGATATCGAATTTAGGTTTGGGCCCCCCAGACCTCGACTTTTTTTATCTTTTTGTATTAAATCAATATTAGGGTCGACTATTATGTTTTTAGGGGCGCTTTTTATGAAAATGATGTCGGATTTTTTTTTTTTATAAAATCCGTCCCCTAAAACATAATAGACGGCCCTGATATCGACTACTTCTAAAAAGTTAAAAAAAGTCGGGGCCCGGGGGGCCCAATCTCAAATTCGGTATCATTTTCATAAAAAGCGCCCCCCAGAACATAATAACCGACCATGATATCAATTTAATTCAAAAAGTTAAAAAAAGTCGGGGCACGGGGGGCCCAATCTCAAATTCGATATCATTTTCATAAAAAGCACCCCCCAAAACCTAATAGTTGACCCTGATATCGATTTAATTCAAAAAGTTAAAAAAAGTCGGGGCCCGGGGGGCTCATTTTCAAATTCGATAGCATTTTCATAAAAAGTGCCCCCCAAAACATAATAGTCGACCCTGATATCGATTTAATTCAAAAAGTTAAAAAAAGTCGGGGCACGAGGGGCCCAATCTCAAATTCGATATCATTTTCATAAATAGCGCCCCCCAAAACATAAGTCGACCCTGATATCGATTTAATCGGAAAAGTTATGAAAATTCGATGCCCGGGGGCACTATCTAAAATCCGACAGTATATTTTTATAAAAAAGGCCCCCCAAAACATGATGGTTAGTCTAATATCGATTAATGGAGGCTCGGGGTTGGTCAGGTTGAATATGGCCGCTATTATTGAAGGAAATAAAAGAAAACATTTTTACTCTTTATAATAATGACGGAGTAGTTGAAAAATAAAAAGTACTCTTTGTAGGAATTCGGCTGAGTACTTTCTGTAATTCGATATAACAGCGAGAGTATTTTCTGTACTTAACTAAATCATGATTGACGCTGCGTGAGTACTCTCAGTACTCGCCGCTGCCAGGCTGAGTACAGAAACTACTCGATACTTTTTCCTAATAAAATTACTCAAATCATGAAAGTAATCGAGTACTGCCCATCTCTACTTTTGATGATATTAAGGGGACGAATCAGGTTTATTATGCAGGTTTATGACCATTTTATCAGCAAGAAAGATTTTTTCGAAGAAATTGGCAAGTCAACAGGTCTGGATTAAGTAAACGAGGTTTATTATGGTGAAAACAACTTTATTTTCAATTGCTATTGAAGTTGCACATTGGGACTATCTTCACTTTGAAGCAGGTTATAGAGAGGTCTATAGAGAAAGGGAAATATTTCTCCTTTTGTTTAATGCATTTACACAAGATTTTTATGGAATCTGAAAGGATAACGAGCTTTTCTGAAAGACTAGCAGATATTAACACAATCCAAAGTGTGAGGCAATAACCAGATAGAGAGCTATTTTTCTTTCTTGATGGACTTCTCTATAACCTGCCTTAAAGTAAAGACAGTTCCAATTTGCATCTTCTGCCCCATGAATAACTTGAGCTTCTCAATCTACATCTCTGGCAATCAACAATATATCTTATTCTATCTTCTACGATTCTTGAGTAGAGTTTCTTCTTAGGTACACTAAACAGAAATGAATCTTGATCGTCGGGGCGAGACAGGTGGGCTGCAGAAAGAGTGATTGTCAGCATACAGAGGACATTTCAAGAAATTGGTCTGGCTATAAATCCTCAAAAAAGCATGGGCATCATTCTAAATAAAGGAGAGCTGGAAACTACGGAGCTATCCCTTGAGAATAGAGAGTACATCCAAACATTGAAGAATGGAGATACAATTAAATATTTAGGATGCACATTCTCGGGAGAGCTACAATTCAAGGAAGATTCGGTGACTAAATTAAATGATAATCTAAACAAGCTGGTAACCTCTTGCTTACTTAAACCTGAGCAGAAACTCAACATTGTCAATCAATATCTATTCTCGGGTCTTACCCTCTCCAAACTGCGCCCCTCACAAAGCTGCATCCTGCCATACTGGAGGGCATCGACATTATGATTCGCAGGAGCGTAAAGGCTATTATTGGACTCTCTGCGAATACTTCCACGGCAATGCTGTATGCCCCCAGGAGATACCGAGGATTGGGATTAATCCGCTGCCAATGGGAGGCTCCTCTTCAACATTGGTACATTGCTCAGCGACTGTCCAATGTACCGGATGCCCTTTGTCAATCCACCTTCGATTATTTGGCAGAAGTTGCTGAGTGTGCCGAGAGATTGGGGGTTGATCAGGGTCATCGAAATGTGAAAGCTCTACGGCAGTCGCTACGAGAAAATGCATTTGAGGGCATTGGGCAGGTGGCAGGGTATTGGTGTTCGCCATTTTAAAGAGACCCCGAAAGCGAACAGATACATCTACGAAAAACAAGTACTTTCTGGATCTGAATGGGCGAATGCCCTAAAACTAAACATTAATTATGCACTCCTGCGTGGAGTCCCAGGTGTCAGCGGACAGGTCAGAGAAGTTGGGTCTCTCTGCCGTAAATGCGGCAGAGAGTCTGAAACACCAGCCCATGTGCTGGGAAAATGCCCGAACAGCTCCCTCCTCATAACACGTCGTCCAGTTGGATCCAACTGTCCGCTTTGAGAGTAATGACCTTTGATCAGGCGGGTGAAGTAGAAAGGGAAACGAAGAACACGTACGATAAATGTATCACTTTCCTTAAAAGAGAAATTCCTTTAGACCTTCGGAGAGAGAGAGTTCACTGTGAGAGGCCTTTGGTTTGGGTCTCCAAGAACAATTCCAAAAAGAACAAGGAGCTTCCTCGAGGAACCAGGTGTTGACATTAAGGACATAGCGAGGTTGGCTGAAAATATAGTCCTCGACTCCCTGGAAATCATTCACCACCACGTGCATGGCTAGGCTGGGAGTTTTAATTTATGTATTTATTTATTTAATGGAAAATGGAAAAAAAAGATAAATAAAGAGAGAGAAGTGAGAGAAAGGAAAAATAAATGTTAAAAAAAGAAAGAAATAAAATAAAGAAAAAGGATATACAAAAAAAAAATAAATAAAAAAATAACAATAATAATAATACATATATATATATATATATAATATTGTATACTATGCTCATAAATATTGTTAATCCTACATAATTATATATTATTTTAAAAATTGTCTATAATGATTAATAAGTATGCTGTGTTTTTAGCAACCCAATGTAATTGGGCAGCACCATTTTATGATGATAAAGTGATTCTCTCTATAATTATATCATTATTACAATATTGGCCTTCTTAAATGACTTCCATATAGAATAAAGGAAATTTTTTTTTTTTTTAATTTATGATATTTACAACTGTATTAAGAAATAATACATTAAGTAAATGTGATAACAGAAAATTAAAACATGAAAACACTTGTTGAGAAACTAACCACTGGTAGCACTCTAAAAAAAAATGTATTTACAATAGAAGATTTCGAGGCCATCTTCTTTTCAGACACCTTGGAGGGTTATCAGGGATCAAATAGAAAGCTAGGTTAGAAACGAGAGGGTTCGAATGGTTCTGAATTTTATTATGGAAGGATAGGTATCTGGATTGGGCCAATTCGGAAACATTAAGGTCTTTATGGATGATTTTATTAGTGACAAAGTAATGAGCATTGAGGATTTTATGAAGGATTTTGGATTGTAAGGATTGGACGCGTGAGGAATTCGATGGCTTTGTGGACTCCCAAATCTCAACTCCGTATATCCAGATAGGTCTTATTTTAGTCTTGTATATGAGTCTTTTGTAATTAACTGGAAGCTTAGAGCGTTTGTCTAGTAAGTGCTGGAGAAACGTTGAGCGGTTTCTTGTCGTTTAAGTCTGGTATGAGGATTCCAAGTTAGACGTTTGTCCAAGTGGAGTCCAAGGTACTGGATTTGTTCAACAGGGATAAGCGGGGTATTATTAAAGGATACTGTAGGACAGGAAGTCATAGGTTTACGACGAAGGGTAAAGGTGATTTGACGGGATTTATTGGAATTTATTTTAATCCTCCAATTTTGACACCATTCTTCGAGGTTTGTGATGTGTGATTGGAGAGTTTAGGATGCAATTATTGGATCATTATTAACTGATAGGACACATGTGTCATCGGCATACGTGGTGATGACAGTGTTGGGATGTCAGCTGTATAAACTGTGTAAAGGATAGCACCTACCTTGAGGAACACCAGCGGACTGGGAAAAGAGGGATGAATAAGCATTATTGTGGTTTACTTTAAAGTATACATCAGTTAAGTAGGAACGAATAATGAGGAAATATGTAGGATCTTGGAATTTACGGAGTTTGTAAAGCAGTCCTGGGTGCCAGACTCGATCAAAAGCCTGTTATACATCGAGAAAGACTCCCATGCAGTACATTCCGCGCTCCAATGAAGAGGAGATAACATCCACCACACGATGACATAGCTTGATAGTGGAGTGGGATCTACGGAATCCAAATTGGTGATCTGGGATTATGTGATTCGAATCTAGGATGGGATACAGACGTTTTAGGATGAGTTTTTCAGGATTTTGCCCATGATGGGTAAAAGGGAGATAGGGCGGTAAGAGGATGGGTATTCTGGTGTCTTTTTGGGTTTGTGTATCATTTTGATAATAGAGAGTTTCCAAGGGTCAGGGAAATATGTGGATCGGAGTACAGCATTTTATATATATATATATATATATATATATATATATATATATATATATATATAAGTAAGGCTTTCCGAGGAAGTAGTTTTAGGATCTGGTATGTAATTAGGTCGTGTCCAGGAGCTTTACGAATAAGACACGAATATGCTGTGGCAAGTCAGTCTTTTGTGAATTGTCAATTTTACTAATGAAAATGTTATTATTTATACTGTATGTTATTGATGCAGTTAGTTTTTCTATGGCTACGTTAATGTCTTTTTTTGTCTTTAGCAGAATTTCTAGATCTAGTTTGTTTTCCAAATCATTACAAAATTTGTCCCAGTTTATTCGGCCTGTGATCAATTTTGGAGGTGATGGTTTAGGAGCAAAGTTTGAATGTATTGAAAGCAGAACTGGACTGTGGCCTGAGGAAAGGTCATCCAGGGAGTTGATTATGGTTTGGGAGGGGAAAATCTGGGAGGTGATAAATATATCCACGATATCGGGATGTTTTTTGAGGGATGTTGGCCAATATGTAGGATTCATGGGTGAGAGGATTGAATAACGGATGTTACCACGGGAGTTGGATGTTCGTCAACCCCATCTTTGGTGTTTGGCATTGTAATCTCCTCCAGTAATAAAGCGTGATCCGAGAGATTGGAATAAGGAATCAAGGAGGTTATAGGAGAGGGAATTACCAGGACAGTATATAGCTGAGAATGTGATATGAAAAGGGCGAGTTGAAAGGATTACAGATGTTGATTGAATGGCATCAGTTGGAGTGGAAGGAATAAGGGAATGGGGTAAAGATTTATGTATAAGGATACAAGAACCGGCGTGGGAAGTGTTGTCTGGGTGGTCAGATCTATAAGTGATGTAGTCTCGTATGTGAAAATATGTCCGTTTAGTGAAATGAGTTTCAGTCAGTAGAGCAATGTCAACGAGTTTGTCATGAAGAAATATGTCAAGTGCTTCTCGGTGGTTGTATGATCCGTTAGCATTCCATAAAAGGATAGTTAGGGGCTTTGTGCTCATCGAGGGAAATTAAACGGAATTTCGGTCAGGATTCTGGTGAGTAGAGTGATAAGAGGTTTTATAGTGTTTTGGAGGTCCAATAGAACTCATGATAGTAAGGAAGTTATGTCAGATGGATGTTGGTTTTGAAGTGGATCTAGGATAGGTTCTTATGTTGAGTAAAAAGTGTTAACTGATGGTGGGATCCGTCGTGTGCGAGGTGGGTCTGGATTCGACGGTACTTGTGCTTCTTTTTTTTCTGGATATTAGGATGAGATGGATGAAGATGCTGTGGCGGTAATTTAACTCGTAACGGTAGATGATGAGGAGGAATTTGCGAATGAGGAGGATGAGATTGAGGATTGGGAGTATGAAGTTTGGATTGGGAGGTGTGAGGGGCTTGGCATTGAGGCTGCTGCTTGTTGATGGTGGTTTTGGTGTACGATTTGCTGGAGTCCTGATGAGGATGGACGATGTCAGTTGAAGTAGACGGTTCTTGATGGGTAACATTAGTAATTTTTTTATTAAATTTACGGTAATTCAGAGAAATTTGAAATATTTTCAATTTGTGGTGGCTGGATGTAACTTTTATTATTCAGTTTAAGGCTATGTTCCGTGATCTCGGCTTGTAATGATTTTTGTAGACTATGCATCCTTTGAAGCTTGCCGGTCTTCGCCGCATAGAGCACATTTAAGAGGCTGGTCTAGAGGTTTCTGACAAGTGTCAGATGCGTGTAACTTAGCACATTTTACGCATCTGGCCTGATGATGGCAATAGGTCTTAGTGTGACCCTGTTCTTGACACTTAGTGCATTGCACTATCACTAGTTTATGTCTAGTCTCTTTAAATTTAACTGTTGAATATATAAGCCAGTTAACTTGAAATATCTCGGGGTTATTACTAGCAGGCTCTAAATCAACGAAGAATAAAGGTAATGGATATTTCTGTGTTGGGTGTAGCATGCAAGATATGTGCCTACCATTGTGCCCCATTTCTTCTAGGCCAGACTTGATAACGGGTATAGGGGTGATTGAATGCAGGCCTCTCAAAACCACTCGATATGGCTTTCCTTGTTTCAATTGATGACAGTGAAAATTGTAGTTTTTAGATGAGAAGTAGTTTATTAGTGTTTTGTAATTATTATGATTTTGATGTCGTTTACCCTGGAGAAACAACGAAAATTTGTCTGGCCTATCAGATCGGCAATTTCTTGACCAAATGATATGAAGTTATCAATTTTGGAAACAAAAATAGGTGGCGGCTCGGGATCACTAAAACCTTGATGCTCTGGAGGCTTGTTAGATGAGTTACTAACAGGAACAGAATTTTTGCTGGCTGTGGTATTAGGTGCAGTTTGTGCTGATTTTGAGGTATTTCATTGGCTTCTAGTCTTGGGTGGTGATTTATTTTGCTCGGCTGTTTCTTTGGTTTTATTTAATTTATTTTGTTCAGCTGACAATTTATTTTTTGTCGATTTATTTTTTTTCTTATTGGGTGAGTTGCCCGCTGACCCAGAGGCAGAGTTTCGGTGCCGTTTTTGAAGTGAGCGTCTTTTCAGATATTGCGAGTCAGTTTCGCTAACTTTTGAAAATGGTGTCTCGTCATCTGTATCTTCGCATGAAGAGTTCTTGTCCAAACTCATATCTTCCATGTTAATGATAAGAAGAAAAAAAAAAAAAAATATATATATATATAGCTAAATATTACAATTACAAAAATAAATATTTACAAAATAAATACTTAAAAAAAATACACTATTTACAAACTTAGAAACAAAAATAAAACAAAATAGAAAGAGAAAAAAAATATATTAAAACAAAACTGTCTCTGAGGAAAAAAAAAAAAAATACTATAAGTCTTTGGTTTCGAACAGAGACCAGCTGACGAGAGAGAGCTAGTATACAGACCTTGGCCATGAACTTAACGTAGTAAGATAAGAACAGCAAGGGAATTAACGGCCACTTGGGCTACCCAAACGAGCACCAATTTATCACATGTTCATTGTTAATAAATTGTGACTCACCTGTGTATCCGTGAACGTTAAAATGTTCAACTGTTTATAAAGTTACTGTTGATAAAATATTATCACAGGGTTTTAACTATTAAGCATATATCAAAGTAACAATCGAAGAGCGACATAAACAATCGAATGAATACCCCAGTCAAACCTCAAGTTGTTAGGTCTTCGGATCTCCACCCCATCAGGGTGTAGACCTATATGCAGATGGTCAGTATATGTCCCATATACACTTTTAGTTCACCTTAGTTTGCTCTTATTATTTAACATCATCCTGTTACCTTTTTCCTCTTCTCTATCTCCATGCAAGTAGGACGCTGATCCGTCCACTTGTAATCCTATATACTGAGTCAGGAGATTGATCCCTCCATCAGTATTTCATCCTCCCTCTAGTCCGGAGATTGATCCCTTCGGTTGTGGTTACCATCCTTGCGGAGTGTTAAAGCTTAATTTCTTACACCACAGATCGAGAGTGATTGGGTGCTGATCCGCCTGTCACTTAAGATCATCATCCATCTAATCACCTTCCTTCATCCAATCAGTCATCTTACCCTCACGCACTGTCGAGGCCTTCTGATAACTTGCATATACTGCCTCTGCTTTACATACCTCTACAACCTGTTTAATATATAAATATTAATATTTGTTCATTAATACAAACAATATAATGTACAAAAAACGTTATTATACTACTTACTATAACTAATCTATTTATGAGCACTGAATGGTGTGGTAGAGGCCTGTAGGCATCCACGCCAGTACTATTTTTCTGCCACTTATGTGCATTTTCTATGTAACCGCTTCAAGTATTTTAAAAAGTAATCAGTGTTTTTGAAAGAGAAATATATTCTCCAGATGTTTTATTTCAGCACGTTTTGCGTTATTGTTAGCTGTTTAAATACAAACGATGCTTGATTTTCAACTTGAAAATTTTTTTGTTAAAAAATTGACTTTACTGGTGTTTTTTATTGGCTAAGCTAATTATTTTTTAATATTTTTTCATGTTTTTATCATTTTATTCATCCAGCTTTAATAAAAGACCAACTATGACGAAATTAAGCCCAATGCTGATTCTCAGTGACTAAAAAACTAACTAAAGTCAAAGTCGTCAGTCGGCCATGTTTGGACGCCATTTTGTGGCAGTTCGTTCACTTTTTTTTTGGGGAACATCAGGGAATTTTTTTAATAGACTCTTTTAGACTACTTGAATAAAATGATTTATTGATGGACCATTAGTTTGGTATACAGCCTTCTATTAGCACAAACAAAAAAGTTAACAATCTATAACTTTAAATAACATTGAGAATTTAAAAAATCAAATTGTTCAAGTTAGGGATGAATTTGTTAAAGATGAATTATTTTATTTTGGCTTACCTTAATTTTCTTATCTTCATTATTTTTCATAGATTATTTATTAATTGATGTTTGCAAAAATTCCAAAAATGATGAATAGGATGTATGCAAAATGTAAACAGTGGTCGTGGGTTGCATTGATTAAAATGCCTAAGTAGCCATTATTACCATGACAGGATAAAAAGAAGGAAAAAATACATAAAACTATGTCTCTTCAGTTGATAATAATAATAGTAATAATATCAGGTTTGTTGTCTTAAATCTCCAAGCTTTAAAGAATGAAACTACTAAATTGTTCAAAAATAAAATAAGACGTATCATATAAAATAAAATCACATAAATGTTCAGGACCATAACAAATAGAATTAAGGATGCAGAGTACCAGACTGCTCAGCCATTAATAGAACCAAGTCAAGATGAAGGTGAAGTAACTATTAGAAAATTAAAACCTTATAAAGCAGTGGAACCTGTATTCTTTGTGAATTAATCAAGGTATATGAGGAAACTGGAGTTGCTAAAAAAGATCTGGGAGAATGAGAAATTGTCTGAAAAATGGAAAGAATCTACTTTTATTCCGATTTGCAAAAAGGGCCAGAGGAAGAAGAATTGTAATAACTATAAAGGTATCTAATTCCTTCCTGTAAGTTATAAAAGATTCACATTAATCCTTACTAATTGAATATGGAATACGCTGAGGAAATTATCTGAGACTACCAATGTAAATTTAGAAAGATCCGTTCAACTATAGATCAAATATTTCCTCTCATCTGTCCTATTTAATTTGGCATTAGGACATGCCATTAGGGAGGTAATGCGTACCAAAATGAATCTGGATGGAACAATATCTGAGCTTGATTATGCTGATGATTGGCTCCTGTTAAGCGAATAAAACTATATGCAATGTTACTAAAAGCCGATAAAGAACTGGGGTTCAAAGTAAATACGGATAAGACAAAATATATGGCTAGCTGCAAAAATGGCAACAATTTTAGTGGTATTGATATAGGCGGGAATATGTTTGAACACATAGAAAAGTTAATACAGGTTTTGCAACACATAAGTTTATACAATAACTAGAAAAAACTAAATATTTCTTATTTTTCTGTGACAAACATGCCTCACACCATCTCTTGTCCAAGCAGTTGAGCGCTTTCCTCAAGAATTGCTGTGTGCTGCTATTGATGACAGGTCATGGAGATTATATGCCTGTGTTTGTTTTACTCTCTATAGATGTACATACTATTTTATTATAAAGTTTTTGAAAAAAATTATTTTTCAGTTGAAATCTGTATATATTTCCTTATGACAATATTTATGACAGGACTAGATGAATTAAAAAAAATTATAGCTATTTGAATTAAAAAAAATTATAGGTACTTTAGAAGAAGAAATATTGAAAATAGCCATTTATTTAGGCCCTATTAAAAAACACCAATAAGAATGAAACATACATTATACAAATTGTTTAATTTTACACTGATATAATGAATTTAATTAAAATCGTTAAAGCCATTTTTGAGAAACTCGTAAAACTGTGTTAAATCAATGATATAAAGTGCCACTTGTGGTTTATCAAATTTGATGAAAAAGTTGCTGTAATATCTCAGGCATATCCAAACCTAACATGTGCAATTTCATTTTCATATGACTTTTTGTTTTTGAGCTAGACTGTTAACACACGTAGTCCATTTTGCTAGACTTGGTTATTCGAACTCAAGAGACCTCAAAACATGTATTTCCATTGAAAGCTCGGATTAGAAAATTTTTCACAATCGCAATACTTTCCCATTACTATATATTTTACTATATATTTTGCATAACTATATATTTTATATTCGTGAAAGTAAAAATTAAAATTCACAAAACCATTATCCTACCTACGGTTCTTTATGAATGTGAAACGTGGGCAATTATATTAAGGGGTGAGCAACGTCTTAAGGTTTTTGAAAGTGAAGTATTGCGTAGAATATTCGGACCAAAGAAGGATGAGAGCCTGAGAATTTAGACAGTTGCTTAATGCTGAGTTGCGTGAACTATTTTTTTGTCTCCCCTACCTTGGCTTTTGGCTACATGGGATTTTTCCTGGGTCGAGGGAGAGGGCATGGAATTATACCAGAATTAAAAGTATCAGTAGTACAAGGATTTGAACTCGTTAATATTTTATCTTATAGCTCCTGTTATCAGGTTGCCAGGTAATGCAGTGCTGTGGACAGGTGTTAACCCACTCGGCCACTCCGTAAACTGTATTTGGTTAATATAATTGAAGTCATTACATTGCAGCGATTAATATGGGCATGTAACATTAATTGTTGGGCTTAATAATGAAAGAATCCCTAAAAGGTTAATATTTGCTGTGCCGCGACTGGGTCTGAGGGATAGACCAAAACAAAGGTGGGAAGATTGCATTAAGGCTGATCTGAGGGAAGGGAAGGGGGCTGGGTTTGGACGGCGACCTGTGGAGGGAGGTTTGTAAACAGCGATTGGAGGTGTCGCCATCGAAATTTAGAGTTTTTCAAGCTTTTTATTATTGTCTTAAATTGTGGATATAAGGTATAAGAATATGAACAACTTATTATGATCTGATTCTTGAGCTTCTTTCAAAATGTGTATTAATGAATTTCTACTTCATTGTGTATGCCTTCTGATATGTTTTTCTTTCTTAATGTCCAATTATAATTTTTTTTTATAGTTTACTTTTAGTATAGTATATTAGTCTTAAATGGTGTTTTAATTTTCAGTTATATCTTCAGGCAAAATTAAACTGGCGAGGATCATATCTTCTGAAACATTTTTTGCAGTTTTGTTGTGTGGCTTTAAGCTGGGCCACGGCATTATCACGTGTGTCAGACTATAAACATCATTGGAGTGATGTTTTAGTTGGATTGCTTATTGGAACGACAGTTGCATTTCTCAATGTAAGATTATGTTTGTATTATTTCATTACATACATTGTATCTCTAACTTTTTTTTATCCAGAGAAGCTATACTTTTTTTATATTTACACATAATTTTTTTTAGGCTAATTTTGTTTCTGATTTATTTGGGTCTTCTTCCCTAAAGAAGAAATTAAGTGAAACAACTACCTTAACTAACACATCACATCAAGTAATGCTGGTCACTAATAATTCATCAGCAGATCTCTGAGAAAGTGAAAAATTCTAATTTTTTTAGAAAACTCTTGAAATTATGAAAAAAAAAACTTTTTGAAGGGAGCAATTTATTGTTTGCTTAGTTCCATTGTGTATTTTTAAAAAAATTAATAACTAAGATATCTGATTTCTTAAAAAAAGATTACTGAAATGGATATACTATTACACATTATTACAGATATCACAGTTAAGTTTCATTGATTGGTTCATAAATCAAACTATTCTAATGCAGATATTTTAAAATTGTTAACTTGATTTTAGTGAAGATTTAAATAACTGTTTGTTTTTTAAGTTTTAAATACAGATTGATTGCCATGAAGGACAGCAACAAAAGATCAAACAAAAAATGCTATAGACATTGTTTTCCTTTATACTACCTAAATTTTTTTATATGTTATAAAAAATGTTATATTAACATTTCCACCTTTATGTGCAGTTCTTTTGTAATACAATTGGTATATACTCTTTGGCTCTAAATTATTAAAAGATTGATATAATTTTTGTTTATTATCTTTGATTTAAGTAAGATAACCGTCATTAATTATTAAAAATTAATTCTCCTTTAGGCTTCAACAATTTGTTTATTTGGGGCTTAACTTCCATATTTACTCCAATTAGGGCTATTATCTAAGATATGTGTAGGCTTTATTAGTCGTAATTGGATTAAGTTTTTACATGAAGTGAATTATTTATAAATAATTAATTATAAGTGAATAATCTAACTTATTTGAATAATAATTAAATCCATTAAACATCTTGTAATTCTGATACTTATCAGAATTACTTTATTATTATTCTATGTTTCTAAAATTACGTTAATTTATTTCACATTCTGAAAGTTATTTTATTTCCTTTATGCTATACTGCTACCAAGTATGATTTGGAGGATAAATTCAAATCAAGTGAAAAAAATAATGATAAATTTAAATATGAATTTTCTAATTATTATATTAAAAAATTTGTATTAATTTGATTTGACTTTGAAATATGCTGTGTTTTTTCTTAATTATTTCCAGTTATTTTGTTCTGATTGGTAGTAATGGTGTTCAATTTTTTGATCTTTCTCATACCATAAATTTTTCAAGATTAACCATTTAGTTTTACTGATATAAATCATGTCCATTTTATTCTGTTTTATTGTACTAACATGGGAAAAGTAAGTTTGAAATAAACATTTTAATTGTCAGCTTTTGAGCCTTTATCAAAATGTTATCAGTTACAAAATAAGTTAGTTTAATAATGAAAGCAACTGATTAAATTGTTAGTAATCATGTTTCATGCCTTTTATTGGACTGGCAGAGTAAAATATATACCTGCATTGTGTTATAAGAAAATTTCTGTCTGAACTTTTAGTGATTTTTTTATAAAATGTCCATATTACTTATGAATTTAATTCAAATGGTATTTTACTTTTTGTTAAAGTACTTTTGACCAACTTTATGGGATCTTGTTAATCCCAGATGCAAAAAACTTCCTTTTATTTGACTGAAGAAATCTTTGGTCTTACACTCCTTTATGTTTTTAAAATTCTTTCTTCTTAATGATTTAGAGACTAAAATAAATGGTAATCTGAAAGGGCTAAGTCTGGTGAATAAGAAGGAAGAGAAAGAGCTTCCCAACCATGATTTGGGATTTTTCGCCGGGTCATTTTGGATACGTGGTGTTTGGTATTATAATGGTGCAAGGTAACTCCATTCTGGTCTCCTAAAGCAGGATGTTAAATCGGTATACCATCTCATAATCTGTTTGATTGTTGGCAAAATACTTATCCTATGATTGTTTAATAATGTTTTAACAGTAATCATATTTGCCTACTTCATCAAACCCAAAGATTAACTTTTTTATGGTGCCACTCAGCTTTTGCTGTCCAAAATAGTATTCTCCCTCCCTCAACCATTTTTTTGAGGCACAGGTGGAAAGCCATTGTTGTTTAAATTACAGTGAAAGAGATTAGCGATCATATAATCCTTTTATTGTTTTTCTCTAAAAAAATGTTTTGTCCAATTGTAGCTTTTGACTGGATGATTTTTCAACCAATACCTTCTAAGTTTGATGGGTATTGTTCTCTATTGATTCTTTTAGGACGTTATTATCTAGCATCTTTGATCTAGCTGAACAAAATGAGGTTTGAAAGATTGATATTACCAACATGAGATTTTCCAAACTACCAACATTACATTGTTACTACAGTTGAATTTAAACAGCATATGCCTCTAATGTTCTTTTGCCAATCCATCTGGAGTTCTGAAATAATGTGATTAAGATGATTTTGTTGTGTAAACAGGATTTGTTACTCAGAGCTGAAGCAAACTATTCCATATTATTTGAAAATAAACATAAACAAATGCAGAGAGTTAAACAATGATCACATTGTGCCTTTTTATAAATTGAGCATAAATTTGACAATGTCAAACGATTAACTGGAGTAGTGATTGAATTCCCAATAGTGATCCAATTTGTATAAAATACTTGGTACTCGGTACTCAGAGTAGCATTTGCCCATGTCTGATTTATATTTATAATAATAATTTATTCCTTATATGCCTGTTTTGTAGACCTCACTAAGGAATTTGACCGTGTGAAGAAGCAAGACATAGCAAATGCCTTGGAAGACAAAGGCATCGAAACAGGCCTCCGTAAGGCAATTCTAAGTCTCTATAAGACCCAAAGAAATGTTATGAGAACATGCAATAACATATCGGAAGAGTTCACAACAAGCAAGAGTTCACAACAAATCAAGGTATTAGGCAAGGGTGCAGTCTAAGTCCTCTGCTATTTACACTAGTGCTAGATAATGCAATAAAAATTGGGATACAATGGAACTTGCAATTTAACCTCCGCATTCTCCAGGAAGAATTAAGTAAAATAAATATGCAAATAAATGTGGAAAAAACCAAAACAACGAGGATTGGCAGAAAACAAGGAAGAGGAGACAGAATAGTGTACTTGAGTGGAGTCCCATTGGAACAAATGAAAACTTTTAAATATCTCGGTGCCCACATCAATGAACATGGATTGATCGACTGAGAAATAAAGGAAAGAGTGAAGTCTGCTGGAAGGTGCTTCAACGCCATCAAGCAAGGATTCTTTAACAAGAGAGAAGTGAGTAAAGAGACCAAATCGACCGTGTACCAAAATACTTTCCTCCCAATAATGACCTACTCCAGCGAGTCATGGACCCTCACCACAAAGCACATCAGTCAGATTCAGGCCATGGAGATGCGATTCCTGCGTAGGGTCGAAGGAAAAACAAAGAGAGATCGGATAAGAAACTCCATAATACAGAAAAATTTAAATGTAAGAGCAGCCGAAACGGTGATGGAGGAAAATCGTTTGAGATGGTTTGGTCATGTCTCTCGAATGCCAGAGAATCGAATGGCTAGGATAGCGTTGGAAAGCAAAGTTGAGGGAAGAAGACCTCAGGGAAGGCCCAGGAAGACCTGGAAGGCTAGTGTCAAGGAGGCCTTTGACAGAAGGGATATTGACTGGAGGAGGAGGTGGCAGTTGGCTCAGGATCGAGAGTTGTGGATTTGGCTCTACAAGAAGGCTCCTCACACCGCTCAGCTGTAGAAGAGGAAATGATTAAGAAGAAGAAGAAGAAGAATTTATTATATATATATATATATATATATATATATATATATATATATATATATATAAGCTTAACAGATACAGAAGTTTGTCACTCATAACAGCAATAATCTTTCTCTATGTAGATACTTCTCTCTTCTAAACCCCATCTAGAATGTCAGCCCTGCCAAAATATTGCTATCTAACATTATTCTATATAATGTTTCAGTTTACCCCTTGGGCATTTCCTTGTCCATTCAGTTCTTAATACCTTTTCTGTGATTCTTATTCATTTTGTGGCCATTCTAATTCTCCATTTGACTAATCTTACCTTACATAGGACCAAATATTCTTTGTATATTATATGTATATTGACCAAATATGACTTGGTTTTCAAAAATCTTATTGAATTTTTCTTCTCTTAATGTAAGAA
Organism: Nezara viridula; assembly: GCA_928085145.1. Lineage (NCBI taxonomy): Eukaryota > Metazoa > Arthropoda > Insecta > Hemiptera > Pentatomidae > Nezara > Nezara viridula. Next base: position 96,639,452 of record OV725078.1, on the reverse strand, counting down.
ATCATGATTTCTTGTAAAAAAAAAAAAAAAAAAAAGCTAGGTATTTAAATGTCTTCACCTGTTTAAATGCATCAATCCTTACATCTATTTCTCCCAAATTGTAATTTTTTCAATTAATCTTATTTTGAGTTTTATTTGTATATAGTTTATATTCAATCTTTTACAGCATCCACCAGTGTTAAGAGTTAAGAATTCATCTCAGAGATCCTTGTATTCTTGCCAAACCTGTATAATTTTGATCTATTAAAGAAAACAGGTTATTTGGACTGTAATTAGTAGTTAATCTTGTATATCCAGTTTAAAAATGAAAATTTCAACATTTTTTTTTGAAAATAAGTTAACATATATGTCATTTATATGCATTTTGTGCTGTTATGAAGTGTACAGAAGATTCTCACAAATCTGAACCATCTATAAAAACAAAAATTGAAGATTTGTGAAGCTCGATTTGAAGTATATATATACATTCTATTGTTCTATTCAGTTTTATTGAAGTACATAGGTTTTAAAACCAGACAGCACATAACCAAGAGGTGAATTTAGCCTTTATCAACCTAGAGAAGGCATATGACCCTTGAGTAAGCTCTGGGAAAGACTGTGGCAGGTATCAGTGATGATTTGATATAAGGGATCCAGAACCTCTTTATAGGAGTGAAGGTGACAGTGAACATTAGGAATCGTTTATCCTCAGCATTTCCTATCACCAAAGGCTTAAAGCAGGGTTGCTGCTTATCACCTTCTCTCTTTAACATATTCATTGAACAAGCCCTTATGAAGAAGAAAGAAATATGCTGGTAAATGGGTGTGAAAATTGGTGAGGACTTCCTATTCACCTTTCAATTTGCAGATGATTAGTTAATCACTGCATCAGCTAAATTTGATCTGCAATATATGCTCAGAAAATTTATTATTATCAAAGTTACTCCAACTCTTTCCATTGGTTATCCAAATTGTTCGCTGTAGTTTACTGTACATCATATGCATGGAAATAATGCCTCAAACTAGCACAAATCATGTTCACAACTAGTTCATCTATTTCTTGAAATTTCTTTTACTCCTCTTTAGCCTATAATGAGACCCTGGATTGCAAACTTATTTTCTTTAATCTGTTATCTTACTGTTACTTACTAATCATTTATATCTACAAGCTATGTTATTAATAGGCTCTTACCTGTTCAGGAAAAACAATGCATTTTATTTTTTAATGTTGAATGAATTGGTCATCTATTTCATTTTTTTATCACTCATTAGCTCTGTGATCCTTCCATTGTTTTACCTTGTTTTCCTAGATACTAGGATAGTTCTCCTGACAGTATTTTAAGGATGCTCTAAAGCTGTTGATATTTTATTATATTTTGTATTTGAAATATTATGTTGTTTCCTTTTTTCATTGATATTGTACTAGTATATTCATATTCATAGTATATTGTACTAGTAATAAAAAAATGTTGATAGGTGGCTATTTGATGACCAGTTAAAACATTTACATTGCGTTATGATGCAGGTTAATTTTATTATAACTCTCCTTATGGAAGTATTATTATTTTATTTTATGATATTTTCTCTGAATTTAATCTGCAGATCTGCCAAAATCTTTAAAACCAAGAAAAAAAAAAAAAAGATCCTGAAGACCTTATTCACTATTACTCATATTACAAAGTGATAAAAGCTTATTATATATTTACTACTAAAATTGGTTCCATAACCTTCCTAGTTCTTTCATTTAAATGAACTATTTACATTCCATGGATGTACATATTTATGAGACATTTTTTTAATGAAATTATCTCTAACAAATATTTGTATTTCAATGTATAATTTATTTTCTTTTTATATTTTGTTTTATAACCTTTTGGCTCCTAATTGTTATTAAAAATATTATTCTATTATTAGTTGCAGTTTTACTTCATATTAAAAAAAAATAGATAGAATATTATCAAACAATATATTTTACTCTAATAATCACATTAATCACAAATTTATATTTTTACTTTAACTTTAACTTTGAATTATTAATAATCTCTGGTAGATATGACAACTTTATAATATTAAGTTTTGTGGATGCTATTTATGCTAGTCAGTTCTCAATAAAGCTGCACACAGTTTATTCATTTTATCACATAGCAATGATTTAGTTATATTTTAAACAGTGACAAAGTGATCTATATTAAGTGTTTTTGTTATGTTGGATGTACAAATCAATCACCATATACATTAATTTGAAAACATATTAAAAAGTTATTTAGAGTATTTATTTTGCATTTTACATCACAGTAAGAAAACATTCTGCATTTTTCATTTCTATGTGAACTTATCAAGAAGCAATCAGTTAATATACAGTGATTATTACTCCTTTCTTTTCCTCTCCCTTGGTAAGTGAGGAGGTTTCTGTTCTTCCTTGATGCAACTTGCACTATTCATTAATTATAATAAAATGAAATACATGCATCATGTGATATAATTTAGAATCATGATGTATTCCTTTGAGGTAATAATTGATCACCTGGAGTTTTGCTTTATGGGGGTTACACTTTATTAAACTTAGACAAATTGGTAATTTGGAGAAATTTATTAATACTCTGCTGGGAAGGGTACAACCTAGGTCTTTGGCATTGACCATGGTTGGCTTGTAACCTTAGTTAGTTTTCTCATTCATTATTTATTTGTTATATTTTTAAATTATTGGTGTTTTGTAAATCTTACTGGCTCTTCAGTAATTGCAAGTAACTAAAAATATAATTTATTGTATCAAACTTGAATTATTTGACAATGTAGTGAATATATGATTTGTGATTCATATCTATTTTAGTATATGTTAAAACGCAGGACTGCCTTTTTTATTTCATAAAAAAACTTTAAGACTGCAAGTATAATTAAAAATAGCATAGTTACTAAGATTTGTAAGCTTCTTTATAAATATGTGCTGTATACACACACAAACATTTATATATATATATATATATATATATATATATATATATATAATGAATTTGTGCAATCTTGATAAATTTGTTTGATGAGATAGTTATTAAAAACAATGAATAGTATTGGTCAATTTACAATCATAGAGATAGAAATCTTTATCATTAAATAAATCATATTTTAGTGTATTTGTTTTTGATAGGTATATTATAAATTATTTAATTTTAGAAGTTACTGAAAAAAAGCTTTATTAGTGTTTAAGGTTATTATATACAGACACAATAAATATCATAGTCATAGAGATTTAATAATTTGTTTATAAAAGTATATCTATACATCTGAAAAAATATGTATAAAACATTCAGTCAATGTATTATTCTTGTTGTTCAAGTGAATGTATATTTTAAATGCTATGTTAATTTATGGACTCACTATTGAACTGATTAAGTGCCTGCTTCTGATAGATTCAGATCAACTTTCATTTATTTCAATTAATTTTAAGTGTATTGATTATGCATTTAGTGGTTTGTTGAATTAAATCTTGATTTTATAATATTATCAAAGATGTTATATATTATTAATACTATCAATTATTTGTCAATATTGCTTTCCAACGTGCTTGATATATATATTTTTATAGATTGTCAATTGATGAGAATTGAGAATTTAGTTTTGAGGAATTTTAAAATAGTTTTCCAAATTATTTATAGATAGTATTAGATTGAATTGTCTTCTGCAGGCTATTGTCTTCCTTTATATAGTAATTTAAAAACTGTTTAAAAATTATTAGTGCTAATATAATAGCATTAAAAAGAATAAATTGTCATAGATAATCCATCTTTGAAAGGGTTAAGCATTGTTTGGTTTTCCAGATCTATTGAATTTATGTTTAAATCAGAATCATTTCATTAAATCAACTAATTTGCAATTTTAAAATTTTTTATTTGTTGTTTGGTTAGATTGCTAAACAACAACAAAAAAAAAAAAAATCAAAAAAGTAAAACTCATATTTATAAAATAAATCTTTCAATTAATAACAATTTATTATTATTATTATTGTAGAATTAATGTGTTCATGAATTACTTTTATAGTACTTATTGTCTTTGTCTCTCAAGAATGCTAATAGTGAATTGCAAACATTAGTTGTTATACTAATAACACGACAACTTCTTTTATTGATCCCTTTCATCTGTTTGGGTCCTTTACATCCAATGCACATATTCTTAGTTTTCTTTTGGTCTTCCTCTTGGGCTTACCCTATCATAACAGTTTCTGTACATTTTCTTCTGGTCATCTCTCCTTTCATCCATTCCAAGAAAGTGAACCAGCTACTTCATTCTCTGTTTTCTGGCAAAAGAGTAGAAGCTCATGTCACCATTGAGTTCAATAACTCCATATTTTTTGTTCTTTGCCATACATCATTTTCCTGGACTATAATGTGTCTGATGATATACTTTTCACCTTTACAAATTTTCACTAATTCACCAGTAGCAAAATATGCACAATCCCCAGCCAGAATTTTTCTGATCTCCTCTGTTTTATTTAGCCCATCTTTGATGACTAAGTTAAGGTATTGAAATCTGTGAACTACCTCAAAAGTATGTGTTCGACCACAGTGCTGCTGTTGGTGTATATCCCTTCTTAGTATCGACAGTTCTGTCTTTTCCTCATTTAATTTTATTCTTAACTTGTCAACTTAAGTATTGCCTTTCAGCCTATGTAGTGAACTACTGATTGTTATATCATCCATGTAGACAAGTACCTGTGTCATTCAATTAAAAATATTCCCTCTACCAATTAATCCTCCTTTTGCCAAGACTGCTTATACTGCATTATTGAACAAAAGAGGTACACCAAGATTAAGATCTAAGCCCCTTGTCCCTTGCCCCATGTGTGGCCAATACAGAATATCGGTCTTAAACCCCTCTCAACTTTACAGATAATGTATCTCTCTTTTTCTTTAGTAGAGTTTCAAACATCATTATGATGAACAAAACATTTTTTCTATGCTCAATGTTATCCATATATCATTGTTATAAATTTACTTAAATACTTTAATAAATGTAAGCATTACTTTAACATCTAAAGAAATCATTTTTCAGATATTTTGGAGGTGGATACGAATCATTTATAAATCTTCGAAATCGTTCAACACTAAAAATTAAATCAAGTAAAACACAACTATTTAGAAAAGGTGATATAGGATTACTAAGACTGTCACAAAGCTGCACTCTTCTATTTTGGCTAGGATAAATCAATTGTTGAAAAAAAAAAACAAAAAAAAAACTTTTTTCTCATTTAATTGCAACACATTTGAACTCCATTTATTTGTCACATAATAAATATTTTTATTCATTAAATTCTATGATAATTATTTTATGTTAGTGAAAATTGAGTTTAATGGCTGATATATTAAATTTTAGTATTCTGTGTAGAGCTCCTTGAAGCATTATACCTTTTATTGTAGGCGTGTAAAGTCCATACATATTAAAAATATGTTTCAAAGATCCCCCTCTTTTTTTATTAAATAAAAGTGAAAAATAAAAATGTTGTCCCTATTCTTGTGCAGTAATACACAGTTGTGATGGGTTTTATTTCTCTTATCTCAAATGAGGTTCTTTAGAAAATATTGTATTAATTAATTTATCCTGTTTAGTGTTTACTGATGAACTTGCCTTGGAAGATTACTTGAATTTTACTCTCCCCTCTACAGTTTTATTTCATTTGAGCTACTAAAAAATATTAAGAATTGTGAATAGCTTACTTTTCAGTAAACCACTAATACAGTACCCACAATTTAAGTAAAATAATTGGATTTCCACTATATTTTTAATAAATATATAAGTAATTCAATTTAGTATAATCAAAATTATAACTTGAGTATCAAAATAAGACAGTAGTTACACAAAAATTAGTTATTCAAGAGGATATTATTTGCTATTTTATTAGAAATAATATTAAAATTTTAATATTTTTAAAGGACTTAATTATATGAACAGTTTAATAAATTTAATTTCTTCATGTCCTTTAGCTGTCAGGTCATGATGTGTGAGGATTGAGACTAAAAGAATTAAAAGTTCCTTGGTTTGGTGCTAGGCTCATTGCTCTGTTATGACCATTCCCGTTGGAAACATTTTTCTTGATCTGGGCCTAGAGGTAGTGCGTTCTTGTGGATGAGGCCTGACTTTACATTATGTATTTTTTATTTTGCATACCTTGAGAAATATTAGCTTCACGTGGGATTCTTCATGTCCTGCATGATGCATGATACTGAAGAGTTCTTGTCTTATGATTGTGGCATAGCCAGATTTAAAATGGATAAAAAGTATTCCTTAAGTCTTTCCCGTATCCCTTTATTTTTTTTCCAAATATTTGTCAGTGTCCACATCTGGTGACCTATTACATCTAAAACTTTGATAATTCCCAAGCTTCCTTTCTTCATATAATATTCATTATAGAACAATATTTGAGAGACAAATATACAAGTTAAATGTTCAGTATATGAATTTATATTTAGCATATTATTTGAAAAGATATAATGAATATATATAACTATATGCAGTGCCGGTGTTAGGATGGGGCAACCGGGGCAATTAACCCACTTGTAAGAAATAGAAAAAAGTTATAACACGTATTAAAATAAATAATTATGACGTACCAATAAAGCAACTGTAGTGGAGAAATGTCAAATGTATTAAAATTTAAATATTACATAATATGAAACAGCTTAAGAAATAAATTTATTTTCTTACGGGAGGGGGTGATGATGTCAATGCCAAGGGGCGGCGAATATCTAAGGCCGGCACTGATTATATGGATAATTTGCATTACTATTTTAATTAACTTATGCATTATTAAATACATAAGACCGTGCATTTATTATTTTTATTATAAGGCCTATTTATTTATTTTTTCCTTAACCGTTACTAATTTGTATGTCATTTAATGAACATTGTCTATCTGTGATGTACAAATTAATTTTGGAAATTATAAATACTAAATCCAGAAATAAATATTGTAATAATAAATTAAAATGATAACTTTACAATGATGAAAAGAAAAAAAAATAGATTGCTATAGTAGTCCAGAAATTAAATTTTTGTTTACAAATTGTTGATATTGAGTTAATATCCATTTCATTTCTGTAATAATACATTGGTATCAGGTGGTGTAATGAAATTATGTTTAATTTTTGTCAAAATAAAATAATAATAATATAATTTTATTAAAATATTTTTATATATCATGATTACTATTAATTTTAGTTGCTTCTAATTGTGTTACAATCCAGCTATCATTTTTAAGTGCATTCATTATATTTATAAGATCTTCTGAATGTTTTTAAACTTGCATAGACTTGTTGGTGAAAATTTGTTACTTCATCAATAATGATTTCTTTTTTTGTATTTTTATTTTTTTGTTAAAATATCATTTTAACATTTTTCATCTTTTTTGATTATTGAAATTTGTATAAGATTTTTTTTTTTATAATTCATTACATCCTAAATGATCAAATTATTAACCTGATAGTCATGTTGATAGTCTTGTTTTCTTTAAAACTGAATTATTATTTATTAAGAAATCTAAAATGTACCTTTTTTTTTGTTATGCTCCAGGTATAACCTGGTTAAAGAATGATTTTTATTAGTATAAAAGAGCTAACAGTTATTTCTAATTGCTAAGTATACTGATGTGGAAGTATTGTATGTTAACTATAAAGTGTACCTATAATCATAATGTGTTCTGAGTCCATGTCATATCTATGGATTTGTCAAGCTCGATATTTTAATTGTTGCATTTAATCTTGTTAATAGATTTCTATTTTTTTAGTGATCGATTGTTAAATTATAATGTCTTCTTTTTAATGATATGTGAAAGATTAGATGAATGCTTATAGTGATTTAATTCTATTTTTTGCCTATCAATATGTATTTATATTTTAAAAAATAATTTAAATTATATGAAGCTATTAAAATTATTTCAATTCATTTATCATATTTAGTAATTATCTAAAGAACACAATAGTATTCCTCTTCATTAATGTTAATACATGTATGAATGTGAGTATGCAAGTGTAAAGTATATAATTTAGATCATCTAAAGTTCCTTAGAAAATAATTTATTAAGGCATAATTTTTAATTTAACAAATGTTTAATGGTGATACAGAATACTCATCAGTAATGTTGTCTAGAAGTAATATTCACGAATTTATTTCTAAAAATAAGTTACTTTTTCTTTTATATTAAAATAAAATTATTTATTTATTTTTTTAATATTATTAAGTTTTAACCTGATGTATAATGACATTTTAATCAACAAATTGTTACCAATTTTGACTTTGGTTTCTTGTTTATTTTTAAATAAAGAATTTAATATCTTCAAAAATTGCATTTTTATTTATTTAACCACTGTGAAATGGGTAAAATTCAATTCAATTGTGAAATTCAAAATGTATTCTGTGAATATGCCAACATTTCTTTTATATTTTAATGAAAACAGTTTTCTTTTTATAGCTGTGAACTTCATGTGTATAATTATAACATTTTCTGATAGTCTGTAAAAATCAACAATATATATAATATTCCAATTAGGAATCAGAACCTACACCTATTTTAACTGCTGTTAATACTTCCTTCTGCTCAGGTTTTTAGTATGCATACCCCCTGTTTAATAAGTCCTGATGTTTTCTAAAAATTGAAAATAGTTCAATCACTTTAAGTACAGGAAAAATATGATTTTCTTTCTCTTTCTCTAGACATTGTAAATACTTACCTTCTGAATATGGATATTTATCAGTAGATCATAGGTAAATTATAATGTATTTAAATATGGATTGCACATTAACTCATCATTGATATGCATTTATGTATGCATGCATTCACATTTTATGGTCATTGAGATAAAACATTTTGTAACCAATTATTTGCTTATAGTCATAATGGTCGTGTTTTTTTTTTTTTTTTTTTTTACTATTAACTGCCAATAACTACAATTTATTGATAAACTGATTTTCTGGTAGATCAGTATAAAATTTTATCTAATTCTGAATCACTGCATTCTGAAAGATCCGATAAATCATCAATATCTACTCCCCCTATTTGTGCTTTGGAACTTTGTTTGGGAGAAGGTACAAACATTGCCAATGGCTTAAAGACTTCAGTGTCACCTTTCTTTTTAAAAAGCCAGTTTCCTTCCCAATTATTGATTTTGAGTGAGTGTTCACTTTCACATTTCTTTGCTGGTTCTGAAAAAAAAAAAAAAATAAACAAATGAAAATGTATTTGACAGAACAAACATGTCTTGAAATTTTTTAAAAAGTTCAGTAATTGGAACAGGTATCAGTTTCTTTTGTAATCTTTTTAATATTCCTTATTTTTCTTTGATATTTGAGAAGCACTTGTCCTATATGCAATTTTGAATCAATTATAAACATTAAATTAGAATATGTAATAGACTATAATAATAAAAATATGATTTTAAAACATGTTTTCAGATATAATTATATTGTGTATTTTAACATAAAAAATGAGGTAGTAAGTAATTTACCTATTGGCAAATTTACTCCGTATTCTGGAAATATTACATCTTTTCCTCCAAAGTCATTAGTATAAGATGATTCTAGAATGTGGTTGATGTGGTTCTGTTTAATGCAAGCTTGCTTATTGATTCCTTGAACTGATTCTGAGGAATATCCTTTCATCTGTAACAATTAAATTTAAAATTATGATTATTTTGCTTCAACAATTAAATTGTTATTTTATAGATAACCCAAAATGTAATTAAAATTACTATAAAATTTGTCAGAGATTTTCAAGATGGTTTTCATGTTTATGAAACTAGCTTTTTATTATTTATATTTACAAAGGGTAATGTGCATTAAGCACTAGCGGATTCAGGATTAAATTTTGGGGGGCTTTAGCCCGGAAGCTTTTTTTTACACACATATATATATATATATATATATATATATATAAAACGATAATTACTTTGGAAAAACAGAAAGATACTAACTACCGATATGAAACGGTGTTTAAGTGATTCTTGAAGTCCTATTAAATGTAATTAAACGAACAATAATACTTTGAGACATAATTTTTTACCATAAAACAAGGTTAGATTTTACCATTTGGAGGGGAGCTTCAGCCCGAATATCTGTTATATCTTTATTTTTGGAGGTAGTTTTGTTCTCTTCTTTTATGAATGTGCCTAATATGATCAATTATGTTCAAATATTACATTCAAGCCCACCATTCAATGATACCAATGTTTATGAGATTGCTGATTCAAGTAGTACCTAATTTTCACTTGCCCCCACCTGTGGGGGGTTGAAGGTATCTGGAAGGCTCATTAGGCAAGCAGTAGTAATTATGATTCTAGTGCTTAATATTAATAATTAGTGGAATATATTGTTTTACTTATTTTTTAAAATCTTGTTTATTGAGAAATGTTACTGTTACTGGTACTGATATTTTTTGCCAACCACTGACGGCTACCTTGATCTTGCCGTCGCGTACTTACCAGAGTGGGAATGTCAAGATTCATTACCCGGGGCTGCCGATAAATGAAAGTTAACCAACCCAGCTGGGAATCGAACCCCCAACGTTCAGAACCGGAAACTCTGCTAGCCACGCCCCAATGTGCTCGACCATTCCGCCCTCTATCGAGAAATATTACAATCTGTCTCAATTAAAGACATTTATAGTAGAGTTCAAAGAACACATTCACACTATATTTACAAAATCATAAATACATAAACTAATAACAATATAATACACAGAAATAAGAACAGAATAAAATAGCATAAGGAGAAATACATATATAAATTATAAAAATAAAATAAACTTTATAAAGTAAAATAAACATGTTAAGCACAGGCATTAGTGATTTACTTCACGGGGCTGCCGAGAAATGAAAAGCAGCGGACCCACGAGGGAATCGAACCCACAACGTTCAGAATCAGGCACTCTGGGACCCACACCCCAACTTGCTCGGCTATCCAATCCTACTGTTGCACCATATAAGACCATATTGAAAACCATCATCATTATCATCATAATCATTCCCTCTTCTACCGCCGTTCGGTGTGTGAGGGTCCTGCTTATAGAGTCTAGCTCAGCTGTCTCCTGCACCAACTCTATCCAGGAAGCGCGGAAGTGATTGGTATTATCACTTCCGCACCTCCTGAATGCCTCCTTTACACTGTCCTCCCAGGAGGTGCGAGGCCTTCCTCTGGATCTTTTCCCCTCCATGTGGGTCTCGTAAGTCTTCCTGACGCTTCTATCTGGACCCATCCTAAGATGATATCCAAACCACCTTAGTTTGTACTCCAGAATGGCCTCCGCCGGTATAGCCCGTATGGTGTCGTTACGTATCCTATCTCTCCGTGTCTTTCGTTCGATTTTACGCATATACCTCATTTCCATGGCTTTTGTGTTTTGTGGTGTGGGTCAACGATTCTGAAGAGTACGGATAGGGATGGATGTTGATTTATAGACGGCTACTTCCATCTGAAATACATATTTCTGTTCAAAGCTTGGTGGTAATCTATGTTACAGATCTATCTAACATACGAAAATACCTATATATCAATATCTTACATATGAAAATACCTATTTCTATTGAAAGCTGGGTAGTAAGAGAAAGTCATGTGATGCGCACATCGCACCAGATTGTTTCATGTAGATGGTAGAGAAAACTGGTTACACTTTATGTGTTTTTTTCGGTTGGTTCTACAGATCTTGTAGATCTTTGGCCATCTGAACCAGCCTTTTCCACCTCTGCCTATCTTGGGCCACTGATTTCTAGTTTGCAGCATGAAGCTCAGCCGTATCTTTGTGGTTTTGGCCACCTACGTGGTCTCTGGCATTCATTGTTGTGTAAAATCGTCCTGATGGATTGCTTCGAGCTACATGCCTCATCCATCTTAATCTCATTGCCTTTATATCATGAGATATTGACTGACCAGTTTCTTTTAGCAGCTCTTTAATGTTCCTCCTCCTCCATGTGTTAAGGTTCTGATCCCAGATAGATCCTGTTATCGTGCGGAGGACATTTCTTTCGAATTTCTCAATTCTGCTTACTAGGGTGCCGGTTAAAGCACAGTTTCCACAGCCGTACAGCAGAACTGGCTTTATCACGGCATTGTACACCCCTAGTTTAAGATTTATGGAGATTTTTCTGGATTTCAGTACCCTTGAAAGAGAGAAGAAACCTCGGTTTGCATTTGTAATTTGCTGGTGTATCTCCGTTAATTGATAATTTATTGAGGTAAATGTGGAGCCGAAGTATTTGAATCTATGTACTTTCGGGCATGATTTAGATTCCACGCAGATCATACAATTAGGGTGTATTTTCGGCTGTCGTATATTTTGTTTTATCTTCATTGTTCCCGATTTTCTTTGCTTCTCCTAAAAGAGTCCGAGCGAGCCTCTCAATATCCGCTTGATTGCTCCCGAAGACAGCGATATCATTCGGATATGCTAGGATTTTATGTTTCTTTCCAACGTACATCACTCCATCTTCGCGTGATGTTGTTCTCATTACTTTCTCAAAGGTTAAGTTGAACAGCATTGGCGAGAGTCCATCTCCCTGCCTCAAACCTGTTCGAACTTCAAAGGCTTAAGATACTTCTCCTTGTATTAGTACTCTGCATTTAGGATCATTTGTACACTCCTTAACCTCACTGACTTTCGGGGAACACCCAGCTCAGTAATAATATTCTAAAGACAGTTTCTTTCCACAGAGTCATTGGCTGATTTTAAGTGGACAAATTTGAAGTCGCCTGTCCACTGCTGACAGGCTTGTTCGTCCTGATCTACTTCCCATCGTTTTTCGAGTATTTGTTTTAGGATGAATATCTGGTCTATCGTACTCCTCCTGAATCCTGCTAAGTGGTCACCTATTATGTTTTCATAATACGGATATATCCAACTTAGCAGAATATTAGTCAGTATCATATAGGCAACCGGACGAAGTGTATATGCCTCTGTAATTAACACATTCGTACATAGAGCCGTTCTTAAGGATAGGACGGATCAGACCTGTGTTCCAGGCTTCTGGTATCCGTTCTTCCTCCCATATTTTCTGGATTAGTTCTAACAGCTTGGTTCTGAGATGTTCTTCCCCATCCTTGAACAATTGTGATGACAGATTCTCCATCCCTGGAGCCTTTCTTCTTTTAAATCTACCGATAGCTATTTCCACATTCAGAATATCTGGTTTTTCAACCTCAAGTGGGTTGATGTCCTCATTGTGGTCCATGTCTTCTTCGTTTGTGGGGTGTCCTTGATTCAGAAGCTGCTGGAAGTGTTTCTTATAGATGCTTAGGATCTTTTCTTTTGATGCCGTCAATTTGCCATCTTTCCCTGACATTTTCCTATTTCTCGCTTTATACCTACCCTTTCTTTCCAGATTTCTGCGAAGAATTCACAGATATTTCCAGCCAGTCAGTTTTCCTCAATAGTTTGTAATCTCTTTTTATAGCTGTTTTTATTATTTTGTTTGTCTTTTTGTTGGTGGCTGTGTATTTGTCCAGAATAGCTTGATCAATTTTTGCTAAGCAGAGAAGTTTTCTTATTTCCTCCACTGCCTATTCGCATGCTGTGAACCATTTCTTGGCTTTTCAATCCCTATTACTTCCTTAGTTGTTTATTTTAGCCCTGACTCTAATGCCTCCCAATGTTGGTGAACCGTGAGGCCTTCAAAAGTTCGAATTTATGTTTCAGCTCAATTTGGAATTCAGTCTGTACTATAGGGTTTATCAAATTATGGACTTCGTACCTCTTTCTTTCCACTTGGTCCCCAATTTGGTTAACTTGCTTTTCTGGCAGACATTCTAAATAGAGTATGGTCCAAATCACAGTCTGTTCCACGATAAATCCTTATATCTTGTGTGGAGCGTTGCCTCTTGTCCATCAGCACGTGGTAGATTTGTCTTTTTGCTCTTCTACTTGGACTTACCCAGGTGTACATATGTATTTCTTTGTGCGGGAACATCGTACTGCTACACTACTAGACCTTTAGTTAATGTCAGACTGATACATCTCACTCCATTATTACTGCTGGTTTCGTGGAAACTTTGGCCTCTGATGATGGGCCTAAATTTGGTTTCTCGAATTATCTTGGCATTGAAGTATTCCATAACTAATTTTATGTCATATTTTGGAGCCTGGTCCACAACTTTTTCTAACTGATCGTAGAAATCGTCCTTCACCTCATCCTTTTTTTCTTCGGTTGGTGCATACACGTTAATAATTATGATATTAAACCAACGACCTCTTACGCGCAAAACACTTATCCTTTCATTAACTGCGGTAAAGTTTATTACTAACTTCCTTGCGGCTGGATGAACTATGAACTATGAAGGGCCAGTTGCCCCATTTTTGTCGTTTCTCTCGGTGTAGAACAGTGTGTGGTCTACAATTTTACCACGATCTGGCCACCTTACCTCTTGTATGGCTTTAAACGGTATGGTGTACCTTTTTACTTATTTTAATACCGTTTGGCCGACCCCTGGTCTGTATAAGCTCCGAACATTCCATGGTCCAATATAGAGTCCGTTGTACAAAGGTCGTTACCATGTTAATACAGTCAGATTTTCCGAGGCTGATTTTTGGTTTCGTAATATTATGTTTTTTATGGGATAAGGCTATTAGCCCTATGCCCAACCCCCAACCTTGAAGACCAGGACATAGGATTCGCTCACCTCCCTGCGGTTTGATTTGCCTCCTGTAGGCAGATGGGTCCCACATATCCGGGGGGAGGGAGGGAGGATCTCGGGCAGCGTGGCTTTCCCTATTGGACTCTATTCCCTATTCCTATCCAAGTACTAACTGAACTCGACGTTGCTTAACTTTGATTACTCCAACACTTTATGTATCAAAGAAAAATATATAATAGCACCGAAGTTTTCATATAAAAATAGTTCTAAACCTATAATGTAATATAATTATTGTTCTAGATCTTTCAATATTCAGTCTATTTTCTCAGATTATATATTATTTTGATCTTAACAGCTGCTGCTTGTTCATAATATCTACAAGTATTCCTTTCCGCACGATTTCCCGGTCTCGGGTAACTTACGGTGGGCTGGCTGCGCACTGGGTGAACTTTGACAAATTATTGATCTATTGAAATCATTGTCTGTTTGAGTTTATTATTCATCCTATGGTCTTAACAGTTAAAATATGTAATTGATTGACAGGAGATATTTATTTTTAAAAATACCAGGAAATTATAATACAAAAAAACTTAATACTTACTTTCAGAACTTTCATTATTTTTGCTGCTGCTAATATCTCTTGGTCATTCAAATCTGTACTTATTTTATTTTCTCTTTCTGTTCTAGAAAAAAATGTTATAGTATGAATATTTAATAAAACATATAAAATCTCCTAAACTTCTATTAAATTTTAATTGATATTTATCTTAAACAATTAGAAATTAAAACAATAATAAGGACTACATAAATCTAACATTGACTTAGTACCCTTTTCGATCATTTAAAGACTCAAATTTCAAAATAAAACACTTGGATTAATCATCTATTAATTTTTGTCTCTACAGAATATGGTCTCAATAATTAACAGACAAATAATCGAATATATTTGCTTGAATTGTCCTTAAATTGGTCAATTAGTCAATTGTCTGGCATACAAGGAATGAAATAATGCAGAATATTGAAGGTTTGAAGGAAAGAATGAAGGGAGGAATAACAGGTACTCAGGGATTCCCAGAATGGGGTTTCATGGCTCAAGTCAAGCCATCAAAATTTTTAAGGGCAACAGATTTTGACGGGTTTTTGACTTATTGAGGAGAGCTAATTTCGAAGGAGTTATGGATTTTCAGACTAAGGGACAAGGAAAAACATGGAACAGGCCACAGCAAGGGTAATTGTATATGATCTACGATTTTTCTAATTCTAACTTTGCTTACTCTGTTTTTAAGAAAAGATGAGCAATAAAATGTCTTAGGAGGAGAGGAGGGGAGGTAGGTTCTTGCGCCACGGGCCTTGGGGGGATGGGCATCCTTTTAGATAGTTAAATGTTATATAAACCACACCAATTTTAGATATTTAACTTTTATTAAAAGTAATAATGAAAACATTACTTTTTTTTTTTTAACGATTAGAAATTTTCAATATTATACATTCCAAAACATTTTATTAAAATTTAAAAAATTGCTGGAATACACTGTAATATTTGAGATTTTAAAAGTGTTAGTGTTAAAACTGTATTTTTAAATCACTAAAAAAAAATATTATTCGGGATAATGCATTTTATAAACAATAAAACAGTCAATTCTTTGATAAGAATATTTAATTTCTTACCTGTACTACAATGAGCGTCTATCTGTACTCTATATGAGCGATTTCCTATTAATTTTTTACAAGGCGTATTTTCTAATCAAATTTCAACTTGTGGTATTTTTATGTCGATCAGACTTTTATTATTGACGAGAGATTAATCTTACTTTATTTATTTATTTTTTGTTGATGATAATTAATGATACTAAACCAATTAAATTACATCAGTTTAAAGCCAGAGGTGATGCTAAATCACTGAACGAATGAGTAAGAATTCAAGTCAAAACAATAATTAAATATCTTTATAACAAAACCGCTTATTCTAGAAAGGTAGTTTTTCATTATGCAATACTTTAGGAAAGTTTTATTTTAGAATATTCTTGGGATATTTTCCACTTATGTTTACTTCTTTCTTTTGTAACTTTAAATTCGATTTTTGCTTGTCAGAATTATTTACCTTTCTCCTATTTTGTATCTTGAATTATGAATTTAATGTGGGCAATATAGTAAAGTAAACATACATTTGTATTTATAAATCATCTAATTTGTCACAAATAGTGCAAAAATACGTAATTAAACGGAACAGAAATCAAAATCCTGCCCGCTTAAGCCTTAAAACAGCAAAACATGATATATAAAATTTAAATATGTTGTTCTAACAACAGATCCTGAAACGGACAGATATTCGGGGTCTGGAGTTTCTTACGCTAGCGAATAAATTGGTGCAATGGCATTGAAATCCGGTCTCTAATAATTACTAAAAAAAACATATTTTTTTACGGATTACTAAAAACAAATTTAATTACTAAAAAACAGAATTTGATTACTAAAAACAGATTTTCCATCTCATTCTAAATCTTATAGTCTTCATTTTTACATCGAAGATCTTACTTCCAATTTTCACAAAGTGGTAACACCAAAAACGATGGTTAATATCTATGTGTCGTTGAAACTGTTGCCGTACAGTAAGGCTTCGAACCTATTAGATGTACATAATATGCACAACTAATTGATTCGACATACCGTTAAGCATTATAAGTATCTACTCTTGTCGCTGTCGCATGTTTTACGCATCCAGTAGAACCGAGGCCATATATCATTAATATCAGACATTCGCAGCAACTATTCATTACAGGTCGTCAGACATTTTACGCGGCTAGACGACACAAGGCCTAATTTTTCAATGGTAAGTGGTAAATTATTGGCAAAAATAAAGGGAGGTTACAACATGTTATGTCAATAATGGGTAAACCTTAAACATAACCTAGTGCATGCTTATTTTAAAATAGAATTATTTAACAAAATTACATTATACATTGTTTGATATTAGTGTTAGATGTTTGATCCTAAGCCCTGTTTTTTCCTATTTTTGTTTTTCAACTATAATGTTTATTAAAAAGTTACTATTGTATATTTACATTAAATCCGGTAAATATAGTATACATATTGTGAAGAAACTACCAATTGGACTGCAATTACCATTTTACCATAAAATCTTCTTTTCAGACACCACGGAAGATAATCGGGGATAGATTACGAAAACAGATTATGAACTTGAGGGTTTTGAGTTTTTCAATAAATGAAGAAGGTATATATATATTTTTTGGGCCTAATCTCCAACTTATGAAATGTTAATAAGTTTACAGATCTGTATGATTAATTTTATTTTTTACTTGGGCTTCGAAAGATTTATTCGATCTGAAGGGAGACCAGAGATGTGGTGGAGAGAACTGTGGGGGACAGCAAAAGCTTCTAACATCAAACGTATTCAATCCTTTCAATCTAAAGTCCTTCGAACAATAGTTGATGCTCCGTTCTATGTAAATAACAAAATCCTACACCATGACCTTAATATCCCATTTGTCCTAGACCTTATTCCAGAAAAATTCTCCAAATTTCACCAAAACCTTACCTATCATCCAAATCCCCTTGCACAATCTCTATCCAGCACCACCCATCCTTACAATCCTCCTCGAAGGTTGAAGCGGCAGTGGCCCAGAGACCTTTTGTAAATAAGCATCTATTGGAGTTTTGGCAATGGCCAGATCCTCCACTCAAGCCCGAGTGTGTATGATTAGGTTAGTTCTTTTGTTTATATACATTTATTTTATTTTATTGTATTTATTTTTATTTTATTTTATTGTATTTATTATTATTAAGTTTCTGTATTATTTATTTTTTTTTTATTTTTTTTTTATTGTAAATAGAGTGTGAGTGTGCTTTCTCTGATCACTATTATAAATGTCCTTGATGTGACAGAATGTAATATTTCTAAATAAACAAATATTACTAACAAAAAAAACAAAAAAAAACTTGGGCTTCGCGTCCATTATATGCTGTATATATATATATATATATATATATATATATATATATATATATATATATATATATATATATATATATATAATTTCGCTCATACTTCTGACGGTTGTTATCTCTCTTAATTATCTCTTGGACACGAGGCTTTAATGAAGAGCATTGAGGATTTATAGTGTATAATATGTATTTAAGAAACACTGGCTTTAGCCTACCTTTTTTTGTTGCAAAGAGGGCAAATCCATTCTAATCCACAGCGACTGCATAGTTTTCTTCCGCATATCTGACATTTGCCATCCTCAACGGTGCAGTTCTCCATGAAGTTAGTTCCACAGGTGTGGCATATGACTGCTCCATTTCGTGACTTTGTGTCTGAATTTATTATACTGGCTCTCAACTCCCTAAAAGTTAATATTTTTACCAATTGGAAGTTATTATTGCCAAATAACTAAAAATTAATATAATATTAATTACATATCTAAATGTTGAAAAAGATTTATGTCGATTTTAAACAACAGCCTACATTCTCTTTGCACAATAAAGTTAGTTTTGAACCAATGCTTTTTGTTAAAGGAGGATGTAGTTGGAAGGCAAGGGCTCTGAAATTTAAACACTGGACATCTGCAACTTGAGTGGCAGCTTTGTTAAGAAGAAATTTTTGGTAGCTGTTCTAACTTAGCCAAACTCTTAAGGCTTCAGGAAAATGATTCGTTTTAAGCAGCTGAAGTATTCTTGTGAAAGTAGAACTGACAAATACGAAGGGTAACTTCAAAAGCAATAGAGAATAATCGTAGATAAATTTCCAAAGTAGATTTCGCTTTGATTTATTTCAGGGTGTCAAATAGATAATTGAAAAAATCAAAATAAAATCTGATCAAAATTTTTAAAAATCATTTTATGATTTTTATTCTTGATCAAAAATCATATCTTGATCAATATTTTAAAACCAAATTTTAGAATTGAGAATAATAAAAATTCTTTAGTAAAACTTTTTTAAATCAGAAATATGATTTGTTTCTAATCTCTATGATATATTTTGAGGCTTGAGTAATTGGTGGAGAATACTGTTGTCAACTATTAGCTACAGAACGTCATTATTTCCGAAATTTTGGCTTACTAAAAAAAAATTATTAATGTATAAATATATATAGTACAGGTACCGCGTACAAAACTGAAGCGATATCAGAAATATAATATTAAAAAATGTGTACATTAATAACGTATACATACAGATTTGTATTTAATTTAATTTTTATGTATAAGGTAATTTTAATTTTCTGATATTTTTTTTTTATCGCACTTTAATAATTTTTTATGTAAAACTGAACCACTCAGTGAGTAATCATTATTTTTAATCGAATAAATAAAAGTCAAAGGTCGATTTAAATTTTTATTTATAAATCAAACATGATTTTTAAATTAAAAATCATAATATAATTATTACGTGATTTTGTGAATTATCTATGTCAAACCCTAATTTATTTAATATAGAAAAATATATGTTGTACTGAAAAAATTGTTTTATTGAGTGTTTTTTTTTTCTATTGAAACAATTCCTTTTTTACCTTGTGAAAAGTCACTATATCCAAAGCCATAACCTACAAGATTTATTATATCCATTATTACTCTGCAAAACTCGTTTTATTCGATTTTTAATTTTAATAATTTAATCACCAATACTTGGAAGAATAATTTTTATTTCGTGCGCTGTGCAGCCCAAACTTTAACAGATTTAATTGTTTTTTAAAGCCAGAAGACTCACGTCAGTTTAATATTTTTTTTTTTTATTTTCCCAAAGTTCGGTTGATAGATATAGCGATAGACATGGATCCAGAGAATTTTGCGTATCAGTGGTTGAAAGGCGGGAAAAATCGAAAAATCATTTCCTTTTCACTATTGATGAATATTTTAATTATCCAAAATATTTTATTATATTGTAAATATTTGGATTTTTTAATATCATTCGAGCCTTTAAAACCCAATTGCTATTGATATCATTATTATTATTATTGCTG
Organism: Nezara viridula; assembly: GCA_928085145.1. Lineage (NCBI taxonomy): Eukaryota > Metazoa > Arthropoda > Insecta > Hemiptera > Pentatomidae > Nezara > Nezara viridula. Next base: position 96,618,891 of record OV725078.1, on the reverse strand, counting down.
TTTTGAAATGAAAACGAATGTAATACCCGTAAAGTGGGTTCTTATTAGCAAACGAAAACAGTAAATTGCAATTTTGAAGATTTCTTGAGAAGGTTGACAGTGTGAAGAGAAAACATATGTTTTAATTAGGAGTGTAATTTTCCTCAAACAAATTACATACAACGCCACAATTGACACTCACATTTTCATTTTTTGAAGTGTGAACATTTTTAAGTTCTGTTATCCTAAACAGTTATAGCACACAATATACTGCGTGAAAAAAAAAATTATTTAAGCAATGACTTGAGATTGAACGATGAGAAAACGAAAACCGTTCTTCATTGGTTCAAAGCATCTTCCTGGCTCTAGCCAGTTTTCGGACGGCAACATTATCTAGCCTCTTCCGAACCTTAAGAATTAAAAACCCTTCTTACCTTCTTCCCATAAACCTTTATATATACCTTCTCATAAAACTGCTTCTTTTCCAAAAATCTTTATTATGCGTGCTACCTTGTTTTGGGATTCCTTATGCATCTCGATACGCAAAATATCATATTTAACTTCATTTAAACACCAATTATTTTTACATTTCAGCAATCTTAAATCTTCCGAATACATGTAATAATTAAATTTTCATATTTTGATGTTAATGGTCTTATTTTCCTGTACACAGTTATCTATGTTGCTTATCAGTCCAAACATGTAAACATACTGACATAAATTTACCTAAAATTTCTTTTGTTTACTTATGCTTATCCTTTATTTTTATTTGATGTTTACATAACTCCTTAATTAACCTACAACTTTTATATATTTTATTTTTAAGCCTATATAACAATTAATAACTATTATAGGTGAAGAACGGTTAAAAATAACATGTTGCTCATAAAAAAATTATATTCTTCATTAGGTACTGGTACTGGTAGAACTAGTTCATATTATGGGGACATATCTTCTCTTTTTTCCAATTTCTACAGGTTATCGTCTCATATTAACCTGAGTGAAGATCCATCTCTCCGACAGTGTCACAAGTTAATGGTAAAAGAATTCTGAAATCTCATTTTTGTCTTTAAAGGATCATTATTTTTGTAGAACATTAAACAACACAGACATCGTACGGGTAATCATTTACTATGATCTAAATTTATAAAATGTATACAAAAAAATACATAATGATATACAGAAGATCACAATTAAAAAACCGAACAATCATCAAGAAACCTAATTATGGAATTTTTCCTTTTTTAATATGTTTCTTGGTCACTAGGTTATAATTGGAAAAATCCAACCACACAGCCTTGTGTCTACAAAATACGGATAGAGAATAAACTAGGGTAAGCGCACCAGTGATAGACATAGCTAAGGAAATTGTTGTATTTTTTGGTTTATACCACAGTAATTATTATAGTTATAAACTTCTCCGTTGAAAATTAAGAATCTCTAGGATCTCATTTTTCTATTTAACACTTTAAAGTTGAAAAAAAAAATCAGTTATGTAGATATAATCTTCATTTAAAAAAAAAAAACCTCTTTGCGCTAGTGATGGACATCCTGAAATTCAATTGTTCTAGCAACAGTCAGGGGGTTGGTCCCAGCAATAGACATACCTCAGATTTTTTTTTTTTTTTAATTCATTGATATTTACAACTGTATATATATAAAAAAAAATACGTCTCATGCACTCAGGAATATAATAATATGAAATAGCTTGTTGAAAAACTACCCACTGGTAGCACTGAAATAATAAATATACATAAGAAGATCACGAGGCCACCTTCTTTTCAGACGCCTCGGAGGGTTATCAGGGATCGAGGAGAAAGCAAGATTTGAAACGACAGGGCTCGGAAGGTACTGAAGTTTGTTATGGAAGGTTAGGTATCTGGATTAGGCCAAATCGGAAACATATGGAATATTAAGGTCATTATGGATGATTTTATTTGTGACAAAGTAAGGAGCATTGAGGGCTTTTGATTGTAAGGATTGGATATGAGAGGAATTCGATGGTTTAGTGGAGCTCCAAAGCTCAATTCCGTAAGTCCAAATAGGTATTATTATTGTCATTCATATGAGTCGTTAGTAATTGATTGAAAGTTTAGAGCGTTTGTCTAGTAAGTGCTGGAGTAGTCGGAAACACCGAGCGGTTTCTTGTCTTGTAACGGATTTGTTCAACTGGGATAAGTGGGGAATTGTTAAAGGATGTAGTAGGACAGGATAGGTTTGCGACGAGGATAGGTTAGGTCATAGGTTTGCGACGCAGGGTAAAGATAATTTGATGGGATTTATTGGAATTCTCTATTGGAATCTATTTTAATTCTCCTGTTTTTACACCATTCTTCAAGGTTTGTGATATGTGATCGGAGAGTTTGGAATGCAGTTGATGGATCATTATTAACAGATAGGATACATGTGTCATCAGCATACGTGATGACGACAGTGTCAGAATGGGTTGGGATATCAGTTGTATAAATTGTGTAAAGGATAGGACCAAGGACACTACCTTGAGGAACGCCAGCATACTGGAAAAAAAAGGGATGAATAAGAGTTGTGATTTACTTTAAAGCATCTCAGTATGGTAGGTGGGAAATATGTAGGTGGAAGGAATTTACAGAGTCCGTACATCAGTCCCGGGTGCCAGACCTTATCAAACGCCTGTTCAACCCCGAGAAAGATTCCCGTGCAGTACATTTCGCGCTCCAATGCAGAGGAGACTACGTCTACCACACGAAGACATTACTGAATAGTGGAGCGGGATGTGCGGAATCCAAGTTTGTGATCTGGAATTATGTGGTTAGAATCTAGGATGGGATACAGGAATTTTAAGATTCGTTTTTCAGGATTTGGCTCAATATGGGTAAAAGAGAGATAGGACGGTAAGGGGATGGTTATTCTGGTCGCTTTTTAGGTTGGAGTATCATTTTCACAATAGTTAAGTATCGGACAGTAAAGTGGATCGGAGAACAGCATTATATATATGAGAGATACTATGGCATTCCTAGGGAGCAGTTTAAGGATCTAGGAAGTAATGAGATCGTATTCAGGAGCTTTCCGTTAAGGTAATCTGTTAATGATATTGGACAATTCTGAAGGATGAAATGCTTTACGTGGGAGAGTTATTTGGAGTGGAATATGCAGTTCTGCTTCAATACATTCCAGGTGATAAGGATTTAGGATATCAGGATGTGGATTATAGGTTTTGAAGAGGAAATGAGCAAATATTTGGGACTTTCTTTCGTCAGGTTTGGACAAAGTTTGAAGTTCAGTTAGTAATGGATGATTGTGATCTTTGAATTTTAGGAGCTTTTTAGTTATCGTCCATAGTGATTCGTCGGTAGTTGTTAGTTTTTCAATAAAATTAAGTAAATTTTGTATTTAAAATTTTCTAATTTCTGACTTTAGTTTGTTTGTCAGTTGGGTGTAATGAGTTTTGTTAGTTGGATATCTAGTTCTATGCCACTTCGATCTTGCTCTGCGTTTTTTTCTTAATAAGATACGAATATGCTGTGACAAGTTAGTCTGTTGTGAATTGTTAACTTTACTAATACCGGTGGTTTTATTGATAGTGTACGTTATTGATGCTGTAAGTTTGTCTATGGCACCATCAATATCTTGTTTTGTCTTTAGCGGACTTTTCAAGACTAATGTATTTTCCAAATCATCACGAAATCTTTCCCAGTTATCTCGTTCTGTAATCAATGTTGGAGGGTTTAGGAACAAAGTTTGAATGTAGTAAAAGCAGAACTGAACTATGATCAGAAGAAAGGTCATCCAGGGATTTGATTATGGCTTGGGAAGTTGGCCCATAAGTAGGATTTATAGGCGAGAGGGTAGAATAGCAGTTGGAGGATGAAACACGTGAAAGGATGTTATCACAGGAATTCGATGTTCGACAACCCCATCATTGGTGTTTAGCATTGTATTCTCCTCTGGTAATAAGGATGTTGGAATAAGAAGTCAAGAAGGGCATAAGAGGGGGAATTATCAGGAGGGCAGTATACAGCTGAGAATGTTATGTGGAAAGGGCGGGTTGTAAGGATTACAGATTTTGATTGAATGGTATCAGATGGAGTGGAAGGATCAAGGAAATGAGATAAAGATTTATGTATAAGGATGCAGGATCCGTCTTGGGATGTGTTGTCTCGGTGGTCAGATCTTTGTCAGTGATATAGTCACGTATGTAGAATTTTATCCGCTTAGTGAAGTGAGTTTCAGTTAGTAGAGCGATATCAATATGATTGTCATGAAGATATATGTCAAGTTCATCACGGTGGTTATGTAGTTCATTGGCATTCCATTAAAGGGTAGCTAGGGGCTTTGCACTCATCGTGGATAATTAAAAGTAATTTCGGTCAGGATTCTGGTGAGAAGGGTGATAAGAGGTTTTATGGTCTCTTGTAGATCTAATAGAAAGGATGAAAGGACAGTAGTCATGTCAGTTGGATGTTGGTTATAGAGTGGATTTGGGTTAAGAATTTGTGGTGAATGATCCATTTGCTTTGGAGTGTTAACTGAGGGCAGGATCCGTCGTTGTGCGCGAGGTAAGTCTGCATTCGGAGGTACTTGTGAAGGCGATTTAGTCTGGATATGAGAAGTGATGGGATAGATGAGGGTGGTGTGGCGATAGTTTGACCCGTAGGGGTAGATATCGGTTGACGTTGAGGTTGGGAATAAATATTTCGAGTGTGGATAGGGGTGGATTTGGAGGTCTGAGACGTCGTTTGATGTCGAGGCTGCTGATACCGACTCTTGGAACCACAGCGTGATTTTGCGGAGTCCTGGCGTTCGATGGCTGTTGAAGTAGAAGAATTTTGTTGTTGATTAGTTTTGGGTAATTCAGGGAATTGTTATGAATTTTCAATTTCAGGTGGCTGGGTAATACTTTTCTGACTGAGGTTTTGTCTTTTTAAGGCAATATTTTGTGATCGAAGTTTAACCTGATGTTTGTAAACTTTGCATCCTTTGTGTTTGCAAGGTGTTGGTAACCACAAAGAACATATTTCGCAGACTGATCAGGAGGTTGTTGGCAAGTGTCACAAGTGTATCAACCGGCACATCTGACGCACCTGGCCTGATGATGGCAGTAGGTCTTCGTGTGTCCTAAGTCTTGGCACTTAGTGCATTGCACTATCACAGGTTTTTGCCTGGGCTCCTCAAATTTCACTGTTGAATATACAAGCCTTTTCACTTGAAATATTTCAGTGTTGTTTCTGGCAGGCTCTAAATCGATAAAAAATAACGGCAACGGATATTTCTCCGTTAGATGTAGTACGCAGGATATGTGCCTGACATTGTGACCAATTTCTTCTAGGTCTGATTTGATAACTGAGATAGGAGTGGTGAGTGTAAACCTCTCAAAACCACTCGATATGCCTTTTCGTGTCTTAAATGGTAACAGTGAAAATCGTATTTGTTAGTAGTGAGGTGGTTTATTAGTATTTTATAATTTTCTTTGGATTTTGTATTTATTTTTATGTCGTTGACTCTGGAAAAACATCTAAAGTTTGTTTGTCCGATCTGATTCGCAATTTCTTGAACAAATGAGAAGAAATTATTGATTTTAAAAATGAAAATCGGTGGCTGTTCGGGGTCAGAAAATTCTTAAGGCTCCGAAGACTTTTTTGGTGAGTCATTAACGGGGGTAGAATTCTCGATAGTTGTGGCGGAGTTGGTTCTAGTTTTGTAGAATTTGTTTTGCTTCTGGTTTGAGGTGATGGTTTATTTTACTAGGTTGACTGTTTAGATTTATTCGACTTATTTTGCTCAGTTTACTTTTTGGATTTAGTCGATTTCTTTTTTTTTGTTAGGTGAGTTGCCTCCCGACCCAGGGGCAGAATTTCGTTGACGCTTTTGAAGTGTACGCTTTTTTAAATTTCGCTGTTAATATATATATATATATATATATATAAATTATATATACCTAAATAAAACAACTAGACAGAAAGGAATTTATGAAATAAATTCTTTTTAAAAAAATAAATTATAATAAATATCTACAACAAGAAATAAAATAAATCATTTCTAGAAATACACAAACAATTAAAGATAAAAATAATACAGCCTCTGAAAAAAAGGTCTGGATTCGAACTGAAACTCGTTCTTGGATGATCAGCCGACGTAAGGATGTAAATAGAGGCCTGACCGTGACCTTAACGCTACTAAGATAAGACCCGCTAGGGAATTACCAGTCACTTTAGCTAACCAAATGATCACCGATTTAAAAATTGTTCATTGTTGACAAATAGCAACTCACCTGAATATCCATGAACAAGAAAATGTACAATTGTTTATAGAACCACCATTGATCAAGTCTTACTTAAGAATTTTTAAATATTAAGCACAGTACGAAGTAAACAACATAGGGCGACATGAAAGCTAAACTTCAGTTGCGGCCATGACACTTGCTACAGAAAAAATTTAAAATCTTTATTTTACTGTAAAGATAACGATAAATAATGCGATAAGATAACATACATGTTCAACTTACTCATGGCAAAACTGTTAGTAGGGAGGTCTGAAACACACTAATCTCAAGAGTACTGTAGAAACAGCAATGATAGGCATTTAAAAATTTTGTTTTGGGAACTTATTTCATTTAATTGTTCATACAGTTGTTAATTAAGAGCATTGTTCTTCAATCTAGAAAAAACTTAAAACCTTTATATCAACAAGGAAGCTTATTATTTACATTTAAATTCCAACCTGTCCATCACTGTTGCGTTCACCCTAACCCGTTATCATTTCGCATATTCAGGCACAAAGTTTGAGTATGTGTTTGGATGTCATAGAGTGATTTTATCTAGGTTTCTTTTCTCTGTCCTGATGATGCTTGAATTGGCGAAACGTTGAGGGGTCATTTTGTTCTTTATTTTATTTCGATTGTCCATGTGGTGACAGAATATCATATTACTCAATAAAACAGTATCAAAAAACAACATAAAAAACTTAAATTTTAGTGAAACAAGGCTATGTGGGTGGACTTTTCCAACAATAACCTAACATCTAATTTTTGTCTCTTGGTGAGTTTTTATTCGTTTTATTAATCCTCTTGGACATTTAATTCAACATGGGTATCCAATTCTTCAACAAGTGATGGCAAAAGTTATTTTTTTCCGCTCGTTTTCGTTCGTAATAGCTCAGTAAAAAGTTTGGACTGTATGTCCACATACTCCATAATCATATAAGAGCGTAAAAAGGAGAGTTTTCACTTTTTTTATCCTTACATGAAAGTATAGTTGTTAAATCTATTTCGTTTGTGACGTCTTTACAAGTTCTGATATCTTCTATTTTGAGAAGAATATGACTCTTCGCATGAGAAGTTTTCCTAGTGAAAGCTCGAATTGGGATAGTCCCTTTCTTTTTTCGCCATGTTTGCCAAAACCAATCGCTCTTTAGAGCCGGATCTATATCTATGATCGTCACGATAGATTCTAAGGAAGAATAGTCAGAATATACAGTCAATACTGACGAAGTGTTGAAGCTTATGTGTATTGTAGGGAGATTATCTGTTTCATGAAGTGTAATTAACCACTAAGCTAAAAAAATAGTGCGCAAAATTCGATAACCTACAACTTTTATGAGTTTTTTTCTTAAAGAACTCATTTCCAATTTTCAGAAATATACAATTAGTAACAATAGCTCAACTATTGACAAGGTTGGTAAAAATCGCAAATTTTAACTGGTCTTCGGTTATAACACAACCGCATTCATTTTTTTTATTATTATAGAGTAATAGTCCTCGGTACAGACCTCATTTTACCAAATTAGTAACATTCGTGAACAACTTCATCTTATCGTAATCTACAATTTTTTTTTACTTTTCGAAAATTCTTAAAAATAGTTTTCGCATTGAATTTATTAATTTATACATGATTTCACGTCTTTTCTGTTACATAAAAAATGATAACATTTTGTTAAAAGAAATGTTGAGCTAGGGACCAAAAAGTGCTCTATAAATGTTGGTTTCTTAATTTTATTAATTGATATAGCTATGAAAGATGTACAATATTATAGGTGTGATATTTAGGCAGTTTCGATAATGGGTATAGATAACCGAAACATTGACAAGTAAAAAAATAAATTGATATAATTGGAATATGTTGTTTGCTAAACGTTAGAAGATAATAAATAATCTTCTATTGGAAATTTTTTTTCAGTTCATATTTCATTATTAACTTATTAATAAGACACGGTACTTAACATTGATATGGTATTTCTGTCATAACTAAATTTGTCATTGATTCGATTATTCCGCTCACTACTTTTATGCCTTGGAGGTTATTAGCTGAATCATTATTAACCTATTTTAATGTGTGAATCATTGGCTATGAATAGTTCGCCATTTATTCTTTATGTAGTGGACTGCATTTCAAATAGATTCATTATATTATTAATAAGTTGAAATTTGGGATTATGTACCATTCGACCTTTTCTAATTACGCACTTGATGCTCACTGAATCAAATTTAAGAAGATCTTAGCTCCATTGACTTAACTCCCTCGTGAATCATCGTAATAAATATTATAGCAATATTACTTACACTACCCATGTTAAACTGGTCACAAACAGTACATAAACCGCAGCACCAATCACACTAAACAAAGCAACACATATGAATTCGAGTAACATTACAACTGTTGTACCTTTATCAGACACCGCAAAGTAAACTATGTTATCTCTCCTTTGTCATCGTGAAAGATAATGTACTCTTCTAAAAATCACGGTTTTATTGCATAAAGCAAGTATTCATTCTGTTAAACATTAATGTTTATTTTCTATTTAGGGATCATTTTGATTAGATGATAATATTCATTCTGGCCAAAATATAACATAATAACTTTTAAAAAGAATTGAATACAATTAAGTGGCGGAATTGAGAATTAAAGGAATGTAGAAAAAATAATGTATCTTTATTTTTGACAGCGAAAAGAAACTAAAAACTTATTACTTAGCAACTTTGCTCAAATCAGTGGCACTCTTCAATATGACAGAACTAGGACAAAAACTCAGTGGGGAGAGGGAGGGTATAGTATAAATTTCTAACAAAATTTTATTTTTGGATCAGGTTAATGACTACGGAATTTTCATTAGCCGTGGATCGACAGTGGGGTCGGGAGACTCTGCTGGGGGCACACTCAGCCTCTATAAAGTGGGTATCCTTAATTTAAAAAAATAATTAAGGGAGAAAACCTGACGGTTGATTGTGATATCGGGCCCATCACCTCCCCGTACAACCGTTGGCCTTGTAACAGTACTTCCTCACATAGTACTGCATCCAGGTCTCTTCATGGGTTGTAGTGGTACAGATAACAAACTTTTTATTTATTACAAAATTTTTTTTAAAATAATGCTTTTTCAAAATTTATTATTTAAAATGGCAATGTACTGTGTTTTATATTAAGGTCTGTATTATAGAAATTGGTCCCTGTTAATAAGTGATCAATTAAATATTTCCAATTCTAATAGTTACGATTTCATAAAAATAATTGAAGCAATCAGCAAGCTTATTTTAATTTACGCGAAGATATTTGAGCTGAAAACGTTTAATTTGGTCACTTATAAATATGGTTTTGTGTATCTAGTTGGACGGTGTTAAATAAAAATCGCAAAAAATCATGATTTTTTTTATATCACCACATACCTTAGTTATTCGCTCAAAAGTCCTCTTTAAATGATTTTAACAATAACAAACTCTAAATTCGTTTGAAGCAAATTTTGTCAAGTTTACAGCGAAGCAATTGCTAATTAGTTATGTTAACTAAAGTTTTAATTATCACTCCCAATTCATCAAAAACCATGACTTACTTAAAAGAACACGGAACTTAAACTGTCTACTATTCTGCCAAAAACCGGACTATTGTTTATATGAAGTTTATGATAGCTCTACTATTATCTGTTTAAATATTTCCCGGCGTTTGATAGAGTTTGGCACTCGGGACTGCTGTACAAACTCCGTAAATTCCTACCATCTACATACTTCCTCATTATCCGTTCCTACCTTGCTGATAGATACTTTAAAGTAAATCACAACAATGTCTATACATCCCGCTTTTCCCAGTCTGCAGGTGTTCCTCAAGGTAGTATCCTAGGTCCTATCCTTTACACAGTTTATACAGCTGACATCCCAACCCATCCCACACTGCCATCACCACATATGCTGATGACACATGTATCCTATCAGTTAATAATGACCCATCTATTGCATCCCAAACCCTTCAATCCCACATCATAAACCTTGAAGAATGGTGTCAGAACTGGAAAATTAAAATAAATTCCAATAAATCCCATCAAATTACCTTCACCCTTCGTCGTAAACCAATGACTTCCTGTCCTTCAGTATCCTTTAACAACACCTCACTTATTCCTGTTGAACAAATCCGTTACCTAGGACTCCATCTGGACAAACGTCTAACTTGGAATCCTCATACCAGACTGAAACGACAAGAAACAGCTCGACGTTTCCGACTACTTCAACACTTACTAGACAAACGCTCTAACCTTCCAATTAATTATAAAAGACTCATTTACATGACTATAATAAGGCCTATTTGGACTTACGGAGTTGAGCTATGGGCTCCACCAAACCTTCAAATTCCTCTCGCATCCAATCCTTACAATCCAAAATCCTTCGTAAAATCCTCAATGCTCCTTACTTTGTTACAAATAAAATTATCCATAATGACCTTAATGTTCCTTATGTATCAGATTTGGCCCAATCCAGATATCTGTCCTTCCATAATAAACTTCATAACCATCCCAACCCTCTTGTTTCTAACCTTGCTTCCTATTCAATTCCTGATAACCCTCCGAGGCGTCTGAAAAGAAGATGGCCACGTGATCTTCTAATATAGACATATTATTAGAGTGCTACCAATGGGTAGTTTCTCAACATGTGTTTCATGTCATTATATCCATGTGCGAATTTACCAGATGTATTTTTTGTATACAGTTGTAAATATCATATAAATAAATAAAAAAATAAATAAATATATTTCTCTATAACTGCGAGAAAGCCTATATGGTATTATCTTTGAATGTAAATGACAATTTAAATAATAGTAATATTTAGGTATCAATAAAATCGTTACATACCTACTACTAGGTCCTAGACATCCTAGCTAGTTGACTTTTCTTTACCGATTTTCGTTTACACATTTTTTTTTCTCATTTAGCTTATTTATTATTGATTTTATTTTTTTTTGTTTGCCTCAAATTATTGGAGGAGGGAACGATATTCTCGTCCCCACAACATTTTTATTGGGGAGGGGGGAGGTCGATCGCCCCCCTCGTCCTGTAGCGAAATGTCTCAGAAGGATAGTGACGTAATAAGGTGAATTCAACCTTTGGTTAAGTCGTGATTCGCTCAAATTGGGATTCATAATTTTTTCTTCCTTGAAAAATGATTTTTAACTGGTTAACAAATAATATTTTACATTGCATTTTTTTTAAACATTTTTTAACTTGTATTTATGTATTTTATATTAATGGTTATTGTATTACAGACACCAGAAGAAGAGTAAGAATCAATGAACAGGATCTGCGAACATTGATAGGAAAGAGTAACAAATTCAATGATGTAATCATGTAATATTTAAAAGAAATAAAAATTTTTAAGGTGTTTTAAATGTAACAAAGAAAGGTGCCTCTAGCCTAATGCAGTGGTACAAGGCACCATGGTGTTAAATACATTACGGTATCTTGAAAAATTATCAATTTAATTTTTTGTTTATTTGTTTATTTAGAAATATTACATTCTGTCACATCAAGGACATTTATAATAGTGTTCAGAGAAAGCACACTCACACTCTATTTACAATAAAAAAAAAAAAAAAAAGAATAATACAGAAACTTAATAATAATAAATACAATAAAATAAAATAAAAATAAATACAATAAAATAAAATAAATGTATATAAACAAAAGAACTAACCTAATCATACACACTCGGGCTTGAGTGGAGGATCTGGCCATTGCCAAAACTCCAATAGATGCTTATTTACAAAAGGTCTCTGGGCCACTGCCGCTTCAACCTTCGAGGAGGATTGTAAGGATGGGTGGTGGTGGATAGAGATTGTGCAAGGGGATTTGGATGATAGGTAAGGTTCTGGTGAAATTTGGAGAATTTTTCTGGAATAAGGTCTAGGACAAATGGGATATTAAGGTCATGGTGTAGGATTTTGTTATTTACATAGAACGGAGCATCAACTATTGTTCGAAGGACTTTAGATTGAAAGGATTGAATACGTTTGATGTTAGAAGCTTTTGCTGTCCCCCACAGTTCAAGTCCGTATGTCCATATAGGTTTCAGTATTGTCTTGTAGATAAGTAATTTGTTTTCAATAGAAAGTTTGGATTTTCTGTTTAGTAGTCTGTATAGCTGTCCGTATCGTCGGTTGAGTTCTTGTCTTTTGAGTCTAGTATGTGGGTTCCACGTTAGTCTTCGGTCTAAATGAAAGCCAAGATACCGGACTGTGTCTGAGTAAGGAAGCTGGATGGAATTAAAATGTACTGGTGGACAGGAACTGCGTCGGAGTGTAAAGGTAATATGTTGGCATTTAGATTCATTAACTTTAATGCGCCAGTTATTACACCAGTGCTCAATCAAGGTGAGGTGGTTTTGGAGATTTAAGGATGCTATGTTGGGATCTGAGTCGGATGATAGAATGGCGGTGTCATCAGCAAAAGTTGCCAGGAAGGTATCGGGAAATTGTTGTTTTTTGTCAATTTTACTCAAGATATCGCTTTCGTTATTTTTCATATTATCTCTACAGTGGATAGTCCCGAAACAATATGTTCATGTGATATTAACATTATAATTATAATTATTATAATAATAATGTTTTGTTGAAAATTATTATAATGAATTGGTTGAAAATTAAAAAGAAAGTAAGCTAAAGAGTAAACAACTCGAGCGATAACAGTAATAACTTTAATATTCTTCGTTAAAGAATTATATAAAACAGAGATATGATTAAGAAATTAGTTGGGGAGGGGATTCATTCCACGAGAAACAAAAAGAAATAAAATAACTTAATTTTTTTTCTGAGGTTTCGGCCTAAGTTGCAGTTTGATCTTTCCTCCACTGCCTTTTCTCATGCTTCTGAGAACCATTTCTTAGCTTTTACTTTTACCTGAATCCCTATTACTTCTTTAGCTGTTTGTTTTAGCCCTGACTCTAGTACCTCCCAATGTTGTTCAACCTTAGGGTTCAAATTTATTTTTCAGCTCAATTTGAAATTCAGCTTGTACTATAGGGTTTATCAAATTATGGACTTCGTACCTCTTTCTTTCCACTTGGTCCCCAATTTGGTTAACTCGCTTTTCTGGCAGACATTCTAAATAGAGTATGGTCCAAATCACAGTCTGCTCCACGATAAATCCTTATATCTTGTGTGGAGCTTTGTTGCCTCTTGTCTATCAGCACATGGTCGATATACACTGACAGGCAAAAAATTCCACCCACTTGATTTTTTCGTGTTTTCATCTAAAAATATTTCTTTGAATTGGTCTATTGTTTTTAATGAATAAATAGGTAATCTTTTTGTTTGTTTTCAATTAGGAATGTTAACATAGAGGACAATAACCCTTAATCCTTAATTCAATGAAATGATTCTAGATTCCAATGTTTACTTTCTATGGAATCAAAATGTTTATTCAGTATCATTAGTTCAGTGTCCGTTTCTTGCAGCACATTTCTTAGTCTCCGGCTTTTAATTTTTTCAATATTAAGTTTAAAAATGCTTCTTAGTGCTGAGGATGTTGCGCGTGGTGTGGCACTTATTGATGATGGACGTTCCATTAGATATGCAGCTAATGCCATCGGAGTTCCATATGAAACCTTACGAAACGCCGTCAGGCGTTTTCGGGAAACTGGTTCTTACAATAGAAGGCCCGGTTCTGGACGGCGCAGGGTAACAGAACCACGGAACGACCGGTTTTTGACTGATAATTTTACGAAACCGGCACCTTACCGTTGTTCAAGCCATTCATCAGCTCGAAGAAGTTCGAGGTGTGCAAATTTCTGAACGTACCGCTCGGAGAAGATTAAATGAGTATGGATTAATGGCTTTTCGTCCAGTATGAGGACCAGAGTTGACCAGAACTCACACAGTAACACGGCTGGCTTTTGCTCGAGAACACAGCCATTGGACTATGGACGAATGGAGTGCTGTACTTTTTACAGATGAGTCAAGATTCGCTCTTCGATCTCCAGACGGGCGTGAAAGGGTGTGGAGAAGAAGAAACGAAAGATATGCAGCCTGTAATTTTTCCCAGAGCCAACCTTTCCAACGTGGTTCCTTAATGGTGTGGGCTGGGATTTCAATGGAGCGCCGCACAGAATTGGTTGTTGTTTGTGGAGGGTCTTTGGCGGCCATTCGCTATGTAGATGAGATTTTGGAACCTCATGTGTTGCCTATCCTCAACGAAATCGGCGATCATTCTATTCAAATGCACGATAATGCATGCCCACATGTCGCCGGCATAGTGCAGACGTTCCTTCAACAGAACAACAATATTGAGGTTTTAGCCTGGCCAGCACGTTCTCCAGATTTGAACCCAATTGGGCATTTATGGGATAACCTCGGAAGACGAATAAGAGCGCGTGCAACACTTCCTGATAACACTGCAGGACCTTGAAAGGGCTCTTCGGGAGGAATGGCCTATCCTCTAGTAAAAGGGACATTTCCCGACTGGTGGAAAGTATGCCGAGGCGTCTTCAAGAAGTAGTTAAGGCAAGAGGAGGAAACACGCGCTACTAAACGATGATGTAATTAATTTCTTTTAGAATAATAATGGTTCGTTTTTCAATGTTTTTTCTCTAATCTTTCTTACCCAATCACATTTTGATTATTAAAGGTAAAAAAGATTATAAAATTCCATAAATACTAAGTATTATCTACAAATACCATGTATTATTTACAAATACAACTTTACAGAAATATTTTTAGATGATAACATGGAGTTTTTTCCTGTCAGTGTATATGTATGTATATATATATATATAATATATATATATATATATATATATATATATATATATATATATATATATATATATATATATATTTATATATATATATATAAATGTGTTTAGTTATAAACCTATTTATTTATCTATTTATTGAATAATAATACAATCAGCCACTGCTGGAGGGCTATAAGCATTAGGGCTAAAAGTTCTCATTCATACAATATATACAAATAATAAAGAAATAAATATAAATATAAGAAGTAAATAAATAATACTGATGAAGAAGGTAAATAAAAAAAATAAACAAATAAAATAAAAACTTCTAAACACAATCATAACTATATACAATATATACATTCGCCCAAGAATCTCCGAGCCAGGCTTTTCTCCCCACATGTGGAAGGCAAAGCAAGACTCCGGAAGATCCCAGTGCCACTTTTCTAGCCGCATCACTAGTATAAGAAGCCAGTGGAGACTGAAAGAGGGCATAAGAGCCACAGACGCTCAGGACATGAGTGGAGAAGCTGGCCATTACCAGGACTCCAAAGGCATATTTACAAAAGATTTCGAGGCCACTGCCGTTTCAGCCTTCGAGGGGGATGGTATGGATGCTCCGAGCAGGATAGGGATTGTGCTAGAGGATTGGGATGATGAATGAGGTTCTGGTGAAAGTTGGAGAATCTGGATGGGAAGATGTCATGAACATATCGGATGTTAAGGTCATGGTGTAGGGTCTTGTTCGTGACATTACATTGAGCATTGACTATTTTTCGAAGGACTTTGGACTGGAAGGATTGATATTCGATAATTTAGTTGTCCCCCACAGTTCAAGTCCGTAGGTCCAGATAGGTTTCAGTATGGTCTTGTAAATTAATAATTTGTTTTCTGTTGAGAGATGAGATGTTCTGTTTAGTAGTCTATATAGCAGACCAAATCGTCGGTTAAGCTCTTGTCTTTTAAGTCTCGTATGTGGGTTCCAAGTTAGTCTTTTGTTTAGAAGGAAGCCAAGGTATCGGACTGTGTCTGAGCACGGAAGAGGAATTAAATTAAAAAGGATTGGCGGACAGATGCGCGAGTGAAGTACATTTTGATTTTGATTCATCCAGTTGTTGCACCACTGTCTCAATGAAGGAGAGGTGTCTTTGCAGGTTTCGGGATGCTATTAGAGGATCTGAGTGGGAGGATAGGATGGCAGTATCATCAGCAAATGTTGCTAGGAAGGTATCAGGACTTGAAGGGATGTCAGAACTGGGCTCATGACACTGGCTTGAGGAACACCAGCCTCAATTGGATAATGTTTTGGAGAGTTCAGTGCCGCAGCGGACTTGAAAGGAGCGATTTGAAAGGTAGGATTTGAGGACTAGGCACAATGGTTGAGGTAAATGGGTTTTGAGCTGGAAAAGCAAGCCATCGTGCCACACCCGGTCGAATGTTTGAGCTACGTCCAGAAAGGCACCAGTGCAATATTGGTTGTTTTCAAGTGCAGAGGATATGTGGTCCACAACGCGAAGGCCTTGTTGGACAGTGGAGTGTCTTGAGCTGAATCCAAATTGATGGGAAGGGATATTGTGGGTTTCAAGTATGGGTAGGATGCGTTTGAGAAGGATTTTCTCAAAGATTTTGGAAAGGATCGGAAGTAAGCTTATCGAGCTATAGGATGATGTATAATTAACAGGTTTACCTGGTTTATGAAAGAGGGTAATTATGGAGTGTTTCCACTTTAAAGGAAAGTGGGTTGTGCGGAGGATACAGTTGAATAGGTATGTAAGGAATATAATTACTTTTTTGGGGAGTTGTCTGAGGATCTGGGAAGTAAGGAGATCGTGTCCTGGGGATTTGCGAGGTTTTAGGTTCTTTAAGGAATTTGACCTCAGAGGGGTTGGCGGCTGTAGGAGGTAAGGAGAGAGGAATCGGTGATGAAAGGAATTTTTGAACTTCAGCAGTATGGGAGGGATGGAGTTCAGGATGAGGAGTGAATGTGTACGATAGATGTTTAGCAAATTCTTTTGCTCTATTCTCATATGATGAAGCCCAGGAACCATCATCACGGCGGAGGGGGTTGGAAATGGATAGGAATTTAAGAATTTTTTTAGTTACATTCCAGAGGGAGTTATCACTTGCAGATAGTGAGGAAAGATCGGAATTATAGGATTGGGATCTAAACGTAGCCAGTTTTTGTTTTACCTGCTTGGAATAATAGTTATATGATTTCCGATCATCAGGATGCCTGGTTCTTTGCCAGATGGTCCTAGAGCATCGTTTTCTATTAATAAGCTCTAGTAGGTCATGGGGTAGAGGATTTGTTTTGCGGTATTTTTTAGAAGGATCAGGTGAAGATGCAGTCCAAACTGCTTGTTGGATCAAGGTAGTCATGGAATATACAATATTATCATCCAGTATTTGACGGAAGAGGTTCCAATTATCTGGCCCCCAGATAAATGAAGGCGGAGGTGATTTGGGAATTGGTGATGTGGAGACCGTTAGGATTAGGGGACTATGGTCTGAGGAAAGATCATCAAGTCTTGAAATGCAATAATTAAGGGACCCTAGATCTTTGTGGATAAAAAATCTAGGAGATCGGGATTGCGGTTAGGATCTGTTGGCCAGTATGTGGGAGAATTGGGTGAGAGGATGTTGCTGTGATGGGAATTAAGTGTAGACAACAATGTTCGTCCTCGGGAATTTGTGGCTCTGGCTCCCCATTGCTTGTGTTTAGCATTTAAGTATGCATCTAGAAGGAAGTGGTGTCCTAAGGAGTTAAGGAAGGAAGTTAATTGGGATTCTGAGATGGGTATTTTAGGCGAGGAGTATGCTGCGACTACTGCTATTGGGTAAATGGAAGTTTGGATTATCACGGCAGTGGATTGTAGGAAATTATGGGTTAGCAAAGAGAATAGATGATGGGAAAGAGATTGATGGATAATTATGGCAGTGCCAGCATGTGCTGTTCCATCAGGATGTCGGTTCGATAGATATGATAGTTGGAGATGTTAAGTGGTCGTTTGTTGGTAAGTCGAGTTTCAGTTATTAATGCTATATCAATGTTTTTGTCCCGTAATAAGATTGTTAGTTCGTTGATGTGATTTCGAATACCATTCGCATTCCAAAGGAGAACGGAGAGGGATTTGATTGGGGACATTTAAGAATTTCTCGGCAGGGGGATGAGGTTGGATACAATATTGGTAAGTAGGGAAATGAGAGGAGTGATGAGTGACGTGAATTCAGAGAGGAAAGAAGTCAATAGGCTTGTGAGGTCAGTGGCATTAGGAGGAGGAGGAATGAATGTCTGGTTATTAGGCCTAGGTTCAGAGATGGGATAAGGGTCTTGAGGTTGAGATGTGAATACTCGAGGTTGAGGTTCTTGTGGCAGGGCCTGAGTTTGTGTGGGTGCAGTGTCTCCTTTGAACATCTGAGCATAGGACACTCTTGTATTTACAGTTCTAGAGGGTTGTCTTGGTGGCCTAGATGACCGTTCTTCTCTTGGAGCTGCATAAATTCTTGCTTTCAGTTCCTTATATGTTTGGCAACCCTTATAGTTCGCTGGGTGCCCTTGATGGCATAAAGCTCATACTGCTGGTGTTCTTCTGGACTTCTGGCAGTCCTCTGTTTTATGTTGATCACCGAACCTGACACATCTACGAATGTGGTGGCAATAGCGTTTCGTATGACCATAAGCCTGACAGTAATGGCATTGTACAATGTCGCGCTTAGTGTAGGGCTTTTCTACAACAACGCTAGTGTAATAAAGGCGTGTGACCTTGTAGATGTCTTCGATCTGGGGCGTTCGCTCAAGGTCAACGAAGAATAGTGGAAGCGGTATTTTTTTTTTTTTGTGCCAGGCTGTTCTCTATCTTCCTTGAATATATTCAATATTTGGCGAACACGGAACCCCATCTCAGTTAGTTTTTCTTTAATGGCATCCAGCGGTGTTGATGGGTGTAATCTCCTGATCACCACCCTGAGCGCTCTCTCTTGGCGCAGCTGATATGTATGATAATCCACCTTAGTGCCAGATAAATACTTGACAATTTTTCTGTACGTATCTGGGGTGTCAGGCATTAATTTCGTGCCATAAGTGAGGCTTTGGCATAAGTATTTACCTGAGCTCACTATATTATTTAATTGTAGACACATTAATTGGAATTTTTTTATATTTCTAGCGAATATTGGTGGAGGTTTAGGTTCACTAGGGGTGGGTACCGCTTCCATTTGTTCATTCTGTGTGTTTGACAGCACTTGGAATGGATTAGCTGTAAAAAAGGGCGATTCTTCTAACCTACCTTGTATTGGCATAGCTTGTGTTGACATATTTTGTGTTGATGTGCCAGGTTGATTTTCGACTTCGTCTACTGAGCTCTCTGGTGCAGCTGGCGGGGTATTTTTTTTTTAGAGCGTCTAGCCCTTTTCTTGATAGGTGAACTCTTGTGGTATCAAGACTCCTAGATCTTAAAGTGGGATTTTTACCTTTGCTCGACATCACCATGTGAAAATAGCGCATCTCATATTAATTTAATTAGAGATAAATGTAATAATTTGCAAAAAAATGTCCTTTATCAATTACGTATATATTACGCGAGTTTGTAGAATTATGAGTAACATAGACCTACCTCCGCCGAAGGGCAGCAGCCCACTGGTCGGATTAGCGAATGTATATGGCCGGCTTGTTATCTATCACTATCCTCAGGTCTATTTACACTGTTCACAATGCGTAATAAATAAGTGATTACTCATCTTATTATGTCCAGGTTCAAGTTAATTGTTAACTTAACAGTTTACACTACTTTTTCACATGTAACACGAATTATTTCACTGGCAATAAAGTCGCTTTATAAGAGACGAAATAAAGAGTGTATGTGTAAGGTTAACGCATGCGCAGAATCTTTAATCCAAACAAGACTTTTTAAAACAATTTATTTTGAATGACAAACATAGATACGGTATATATTATATACTTATTTCCTATGATCTATATATATGTATATATCATAAGTTTTTGTTTCTTTCTCTTTTCGTAACACAATTATTATTCTTTCCAGTAATACTACTATTCGGCGCGACCCATTTGTTGAACTCTAATAGCCTCAGCTATTATAGACCCCTATGTTTCTATATTCTGTGTTGCTCCCTTACAGCTTATGACCACAAGCTGCATCTTGCATTAGAAGCCACACTGTCTTTCCAACAAAGCCTTGGAAGTCCATATATTTGTTCTAAGAATAGCCAGGAAGGAATTTCACTAGGATTTATTCTAAGATGAACAGCTCAGAGACCTTTATGAATGCAGTACATACACTTCCTTATATTTTTTACTTAATTCAGTAATCATCCTGCTTCCCAGATGCCTAGGTCGAATATCCCATCATGAGTTCGTTGAATCCTCTTCCATTCGGATCTGAGGAAGACTTGTTTGTTTGGCCTTTAAGGCGTAAAACCCTATGGTCATCAACGCCTATAAGGGAGAATTGTTCATTCTGGTATTTTTTGGAATTCTAAGAAAAATTACGAGCAAATAAAATTAAAAAATAACTAACTACAGAACTGGAGGCTCCTGAGAAAGTTGTCCCCTTCGTTATCTTTAGAGAATTAGAGTAAAATGAAAAATTACGAATAATAATATCAAAAGTATTTAGTATAGAAGAAAGTAAAAGGAAAAAGGAATTTATATATAAACAGTTTTAATTTTATAAAAAGAAAAAAATATATTTTTTGGCTAAATACTGTAATCGGTCATTATGAAGGACAATAGCCATTAGTGCTTAGTACCTTACTAATACAAACAAATAATACTTATTCAGAAAAGGGAGGAGCACGCTAGACCAGATCTTCACCCTAAAACAAGTACTCGAAAAACGATGGGAAATAGATATGGACGTCCACGCCCTATATGTCGATTTCAATGTAGCCTATGATTCTGTGGACAGGAGCTCTCTTTGGAAAATCATGACTGAACTGAGAATTCCCGGTAAGGTGAGATTTACAAAGGTGTGTACAAATGACTATAGAGTCCTAGATGTAATGTATAGTCCTAATACAAGTATCTGAAGCCTTCAAAGTTCGAACGGGCTTACGGCAGGGAGATGAACTATCACCGATGTTGTTCAGCTTACCTCTGGAGAAGGTAATTAGAGTTACAACATAGGAAAATGGAGGGGTCCACGTAGGAATGAATCATAAAGTCATTGGATACGCAGATTATGTAGCTGTCCTTGGAAGTAATCAAGAAGACATTGAAAAACTTGTTACAACACTGATAAGAGAGGCACAGCAGATCGGCCTACAAGTTAATGAAGCCAAACGAAATATATGATAATAAGCCGAAAAGTCCACCCCAATAACAAGATCTGCGTAGAATTAAAATCATTCCCGAGAGTAGAAAAATTTCTCGGCAATAACCTCAATGAATGACCAACGAGCAGAAATAGACGAGCGTATAACTACCGCAAACAGAGCTTTCTTCTCCCTCTTAAAGGCGTTGAAATCCCGAAAAATCTCAAGAAATCTCAAAGTAAGAGTGTACAATGCTATGATAAAGCCAATTCTAATATATCGCTATGAGACCTGGACGCTAATCAGCACCTTAGAAAAAATTGTTGAAAGATTTGAGAGGAATATCTTCCGTACGATAACCGGAGTGATCTGGGATGAGAGTACTAACACATCGGGAAGAAAGACAAATAAATAACTGCTTAAATAAACTGGTCAATCAATATCCCATGATATGAAGACACGGAGGTTAAGATGTGCGGGGCATGTACTCGTTTATGCATCTGGAAGTCGATACGTAACAATGAATGATCAATAGAAGGCAAAAGATCACGTGGAAGGCCAAAAAGCAGATGGATAGATAGAATCAACAAAGATGTAACAGAGTTGCATGCAGACAAATGGAAATAAATAGCCCATGACAGGCAGAGATTGAGCAGATTTGTTAAGGCGGCAAAAGATCGACATGGTTTGTAATACCAACAGAAAAAAAAAGTATGTATATTACGAATATTACTTTGGAAGAAAAAGAAAGAAACTAATAGTCTGTGGGCCAGACCCCCTTACCGTGCACCCCCCCCCACATCCCTATAAATTGCATATCGTTGTGTTCCTTGTAACAATTTATTAAAAAAAAGCCAATGTTCCCACAAAAAAAAGTGAACGCACTGCCCCAAAATGGCGTCCAAAGATGGCGGATTGACGACTTTGACTTTAGTTAGTTTTTTGGTCACTGAGAATCAGCATTAAGCTTAATTTCCTCATAGTTGGTCTTTTATTAAAGCTGAATAGTTATAGAATAATAAAACATGAAGAAATATTAAAAAATAATTGTCTAAGGCTATGAAAAACACCAGTAAAGTCAATTTTTTTAACAAAAAAATTTTCAAGTTACAAATCAAGCGTCGTTTGTAATTAAACGGCCTACAATAACGCAAAACGTGCTGAAATAAACCATCTGGAGAATATATTTCTCTTTCTGAAACGCTGATTATTTTTTACAAATGTTTAAGTAGTTCCGTAAAAAATGCACTTATGCGGCAGAAAAGCGGTACTGGCGTGGGTGCCTACAGGCCTCTACCACACCATTCAGTGCCCATAAATGGCTTAGTTATAGTGATATAATAACATTTTTGGTACATTATATTGGTTTTATTAACGAACAAATATTAATGCAATAATTTTATAGTAAAAAAAAAAAATTTAATTTAAAAAAAAATTTATTATAATTTTTTTAAATTTTAACCTCCTTTATTTTATACGTAGGTCGTTTAAGAATACCTCAATTGTAAAAATGATATAATTATAATAATAAAAGTTAATTAAAAAATATTTTGCTAAATATCTTGATTTTTTTTTATTTAACGTTTGCAATTTAACACTGTGTTTTGAATATTTACTGATTCTTAGAAGTAATTAAAATTTTTATATATTTCCCAGGAAATGAGTCATATTCATACCTTTTTTATAAACTAAAATAATATATACCTAATCTGAACTATATATAATGAATAGCTACCGGGTTGTTTAGTAAAACTCATATATCACTAATTAAAAAATTAATTTTTATTTCCTTTATTTTGTGCAGAAGTTGGACTATATCATAAATAAATAGGAAATTTTAATATTGAATGAATTATTCTCTATGCACAAAGAAAGATATAAAGGGTGACCCTATAAGTTCTTCTATAAACCAAAACTGATTGTTTGGATTTGATCTCAAAATGAGGAAAAACGTGAACTTAAACGAGAAAATTGGAAAAATACATTAAGCGAACGAGAAAGGAAGTGCCAAAACCTCGGAATAGATAAAAAGGACCAGTTATATCCATTATATAGCTAAATGAATGTATAGTAGATAGATGAACAGAATATTTCAAGATGCTGCTAAAACGGGATCAATTGCAGTTTGGATGATATTAAGTGGACGATGTAGGTTTATTATGGTGAAAACCACTTTATTTTCGATTGCTGAAGGTGCACCTCGGGACTATATTAACTTTGAAGATGAATATAGAGATGTATATCGAGAAAGTTATAGCTCATAGCTTTCCTTCTGTTTAGTGGATTTTCAAAAGATTTTTTAAGGGATCTAAAAGGAAAACGAGTTTTTCTGAAAGACAGTTAGATATTAGCATAATCCAAAGTGTGAGGCACTGAGCAGATAGAGAGCTATTTTTCTTTTTATGTGGACTTCTCTATAACCTGCCTTAAAGTGAAGACAGTCCCAATTTTCAACTTCTCTTCCAATGTGCAACTTGAGTTTCTCAATCCATATCGCTCTGGCAATCGACAATATTTCTTATTCCAGCTTCTACGATTCTTGTGTATAATTTGTTTGATACACTAAACAGGAATGGGTCTTGATGGGTATTACATTTCCTAGTATCTCCTTTCTTGTAAAGGTAAAAACCACAGTCCTTTCATATTATTTTCTAATATGCTTGTTGCCTATGTACGCGCAAAACTGTCAAAGCAGTTTGGTTTCGCCCTTTCCATCTTTCTTTGTGCAGAGAGAATAATACATTCAATATTAAAATTTCCTATTTTTTTATGATATGGTACAAATTCCGAACAATTCAAGAATAACGAGAAGAATAGCGAGCTACAACTAATATAAGATACCTTAAAAAATCTTTTGAAAATCCACTAAACAGAAGGAAAGCATGAGCTATAACTTTCTCGATATACATCTCTATATTCATCTTCAAAGTTAATATAGTCCCGAGGTGCACCTTCAGCAATCGAAAATAAAGTGGTTTTCACCATAATAAACCTACATCGTCCACTTAATATCATCCAAACTGCAATTGATCCCGTTTTAGCAGCATCTTGAAATATTCTGTTCATCTATCTACTATACATTCATTTAGCTATATAATGGATATAACTGGTCCTTTTTATCTATTCCGAGGTTTTGGCACTTCCTTTCTCGTTCGCTTAATGTATTTTTCCAATTTTCTCGTTTAAGTTCACGTTTTTCCTCATTTTGAGATCAAATCCAAACAATCAGTTTTGGTTTATAGAAGAACTTATAGGGTCACCCTTTATATCTTTCTTTGTGCATAGAGAATAATTCATTCAATATTAAAATTTCCTATTTATTTATGATATAGTCCAACTTCTGCACAAAATAAAGGAAATAAAAATTAATTTTTTAATTAGTGATATATGAGTTTTACTAAACAACCCGGTAGCTATTCATTATATATAGTTCAGATTAGGTATATATTATTTTAGTTTATAAAAAAGGTATGAATATGACTCATTTCCTGGGAAATATATAAAAATTTTAATTACTTCTAAGAATCAGTAAATATTCAAAACACAGTGTTAAATTGCAAACGTTAAATAAAAAAAAATCAAGATATTTAGCAAAATATTTTTTAATTAACTTTTATTATTATAATTATATCATTTTTACAATTGAGGTATTCTTAAACGACCTACGTATAAAATAAAGGAGGTTAAAATTTAAAAAAATTATAATAAATTTTTTTTTAAATTAAATTTTTTTTTTTTTACTATAAAATTATTGCATTAATATTTGTTCGTTAATAAAACCAATATAATGTACCAAAAATGTTATTATATCACTATAACTAAGCCATTTATGGGCACTGAATGGTGTGGTAGAGGCCTGTAGGCACCCACGCCAGTACCGCTTTTCTGCCGCATAAGTGCATTTTTTACGGAACTACTTAAACATTTGTAAAAAATAATCAGCGTTTCAGAAAGAGAAATATATTCTCCAGATGGTTTATTTCAGCACGTTTTGCGTTATTGTAGGCCGTTTAATTACAAACGACGCTTGATTTGTAACTTGAAAATTTTTTTGTTAAAAAAATTGACTTTACTGGTGTTTTTCATAGCCTTAGACAATTATTTTTTAATATTTCTTCATGTTTTATTATTCTATAACTATTCAGCTTTAATAAAAGACCAACTATGAGGAAATTAAGCTTAATGCTGATTCTCAGTGACCAAAAAACTAACTAAAGTCAAAGTCGTCAATCCGCCATCTTTGGACGCCATTTTGGGGCAGTGCGTTCACTTTTTTTTGTGGGAACATTGGCTTTTTTTTAATAAATTGTTACAAGGAACACAACGATATGCAATTTATAGGGATGTGGGGGGGGTGCACGGTAAGGGGGTCTGGCCCACCGTGTATAACTACTTATATGAAATGATCTTTAAGTGATTCTTGAAGTAGTATTGAATTTAGTTAGACCAACAGTACCACTTTCAGAAATAATTTTTTAAATATTCTTTTTATAAAACATGGTTGAATTTCACTATTTTGGGTGGCTTCAGCCCGAAAGCTACCCCCTCCCCATCGTAGTTCCGCCAGTGGTCCCGTGATTAACATATTCGATTCAAATCTTATTGGAATTTTCAAAAGCTAATATAGATCGGAAGTGAGGAAGAGCTGATATATTGCCAATGATGGATGAAGAGGGGAAAGTAAACTAATAAATATAATAGCATCTCGTGAAGCATTGTGACGGACACCAGAGGAAAGGATGGTCTTGGATTAATGACATTGACCTTTAATGAGATTTAGGATCGTTTTAAGCCTTTCTTTGAAACATAATTTGGTAAGGGAGATATCATAGTCAACTATCACAAATGAAAGAATTTCCAAACGATGTTACGTAGCTATATTCTTGACGATGGCTTTGCGTGTGTATGTGGGCGTTTCAATGTTAAATACAGCTCTAAATATAATTTAACAAAGAATAAAAATTCTGAATAAAAAATTACAAAAGTATTCAATAATACACTGTGACACATTGTTTTAATGCAAAGTAAATCTATTCCTCCAAGGGTAAATTTTTTTTTATTTGCTTCTTTCTCAGTTTTGCCATATTTCTTTTAAAATGACATTTAATTTATAGTACGGTTATATTTTAATGTTCTAATTCCTCTTCAATAGACAATTGTGACATACTAATATTTTTTTCATCAAAATTAAAATTTATTTGGTAAAGCAATTCGCTTAAGTCTTGTTTCTTTGGATCGTAAGTGTAAAACATGTCATATAGTAGCTTCTTTCTTAAATTTAACCAACCTTCCACACTCAATGTTTTGTTATCCGATGGGGGATTAGTAATGGCACTCAAGACTTGTTTTCCCTTCACAGTAATAAATGATTTTGAGTCACTTTCAGTTGATTTAACTGTGTAACTTTTGTCACTGCTAAGATCTGAGACTTTATCGGCCGAATGTTTATCTTTCTTTAACGTCAGCTGTAGGACATCTGGCAAAAAAATGTGGTCTTCTGAAGCGGAATGACGATCTGCAGCTGATTCTATAGAATCTTCATCTGAAGATTCAACCATTTCATCAATATTCCCCGTATAAGCTTCCAGGTGTAGTTTGATTTTGTATCCTCTTTTCGGAGGAATATAATTGGGTGGTTCATTTTCAGCGATATAGTTTTCTAAATGCTGTTTGGCAAATTCGCTTAGTCTAATTAATCTATTTTCCTCACTTGAGGATCCGACAGATGAAATGTCAAGCAAGAAAAGTTCTGATATTGTTGTATCAGGTGGAATCTCGTTTATTTTCTTCAGTTCTATTTCGTAAGAAGATAAAGAGATGTTATCTTCTAGAATTTTTTTTATTTTTTCTTGGTCTTCTTTAGTAATAATATCATCGGGGGCTTTCCTTTTTATCAGATCTGGATCGGTAGTTTGCACTGATTTATGAACAAGGCGATGTTCTCTGCCTGTTTTTACTATTATTACACCTGGGTACTTCTTAATGTAATCTAATGGATTTATTTCTAGCTCTTCTGTTTCGATTTCTATTTCGCCAAAGTTTTTGTCATATATTTCTTCATTACAATTATCTGGGAAATCTGTTCCTTGGCGAATTTTATTTTTATTTTTAAGTAATGATACCAATTTTCTTTTTAATGAGGTGACATCCATACGATTTTCTAGTCGTTGAAATTTCATTGATAAACCATCACTCTTTATTTTGGGAGTACTGTTTGCATTATATGTTTTACTTTCTAAATTTTCAACTTGTTCATCAACTTGTTCATCAACTTGTTCATCAATTTGTTCATCAATTTGTTCATCAACTTGTTCATCAACTATTGATAGCTTTTTTTCATATATTTCATATGTTTCAAAGTTATCATATATTTCATCTGCGAAATGAATTCTCTCTTTTATTGTTTGAGTATATTTCGAATCAGTTTGTTTATTTTCTGGACTAATATGTTTCTCGATTTCTTTTACTACTATTAGTAGTAACGCACGAGTTTCTTTTAATGGTTTACTATAAAATTCTTGCATAAGTGGCATTTTTTTCAAAACATTAGAAGTGCCCCTTTTCATTGATATCCGTTTCCTTTTTTCATCCCTCGAAAATGATAAGTGATCTTTATTCCAATCATACAATAATATTTCTTGAGATGAGTACGAATCAACTTCAGAAGATAATTCATTCAGAAGCCTTGTTCCACCCCAAGCGTTAAATTTCGCTTTTTTTACTACACAGCGGTCCACCGGGCATTGGCGATGAGTTCCAGTAAATTGTGCAAAAAAATGAGCTTTTTTACGCTTGATGTGTTCGGTAACCATGCTTATTTTTTTTCTTATATATTTTAAACTGTTTTTTTTCTCTTTTCTTTTTTTTCTCCTACTCTTTTTATTCCTACACATTTGAGGTGGTGTAGATTTACGAGGCGATGTTGTTTGAACCAATTCCGTCTGTGGAATCAATTCCGTCTGTGGAACCAATTCCGTCTGTGGAACCGATTCCGTCTGTGGAACTAAAGCAGGTTCATAGTTTTTCAGTTCCCCATCAATGCTCCATTCTGATAATTTTAAGATAGGATTTAAATCCTGGCGGGGTATTTCTTTTTTACATTCATTGTTTTCAACACTGGAACGTTCTCCAATTTTATTTGATTCTTTATGATTTGAAAATAACTTGTTAATAGTAGAAATGTCGATATAGTTATCTTTTCCTCTGCTAAACAACGTTACTAAAATATTATTGATAATTTTCTGAACATTTCTTGAATTAATAATTCGTTCTAATTGTGTGTTTACTTTATCTTCTTTTTTGACATATTCATATTTAGATATTTTTGACACCATAAACTCTATTTTGTCGGTATCTTTTCTGTTAGCATTTAATATATCATTTTCATATTTTTCCAAAACTTCAATTCGGCTATTTAACATAGATTGAAGACGCCGTTTTATGTAATTACGAATATTTGATTTTAATAACTTTTTTCTACGATGTTTGAGAATTTCACTATTAGTTTTACTATCCTTCGGGGTAATCTTATATAAACTCATTTCCTTTTCTTGGGCATCTTCAAGCCATATTTCAATATCTGTAGCAATATTGTATTCACCTCGGTCATATAGAGTACGATCTTGGTATCCGAAGAGTTCTTTTAATTGTTTAACATCTTTTTCAAATAAATACCCAGGATCCTGGAATAAATCAACTACGTAATAATCTTCTTCTACACGATGGTGCGGATAAAGAGGTACTTCCACCCATGTTAGTAGATTGCCCACCCTATATAGGTGGCAAGGAATCATAAAGTAATCCGCCAAAAATTTAAAAAGTATCGCCTTTTCGAGATGACCTCCGATTCGAAGCTCTCCAAGAGGTATAATTGTTGATTCAATTATTAACTAAAACAAAAATATATTATTATTTGATCAATAATTCCACTTATATTACTATTTTAAAAATATTAAGATTTATGAATTAATATAAATGTTATATACTATAAGACTACTTCATTAACAATAACAAATTGAAACGTAATGAATTATTGAAGGAAGTTAGTCGATTGTTTTACGTATCATGGGTGATAAATATTCAGGACGCAGTCATTATAAAATTTTTATTGGTGCCGACGTTTCAACCCAAACACGTGGGTCATCATCAGGCCTGAACATTTTTTATCTATAGTATAATATTATAATATTATCTGTCGTATGATATTATATCTCTGATTGTATTAAAAAAAATTCAGCCCTCATGATGACCCACATGTTTGGGTTGAAACGTCGGCACCAATAAAAACTTTATAATAACTGCGTCCTGAATATTTATCAGCCATGAAACGTAATGGTTTCAAAAAACAATGCAGTCATACATTCTTATGTTTTTCCTCAAATACCAATGAGACGAGGAAGCCTGACCTGTAATTTCTTGATATTTGTATATCATAGCTACATCATAGACACCAAAACGTAATTACTTATAAGCACATATAGTAAAATATGATACAAATATGAAATACATAATATAGGGTTATATTTATAGAAAGTTTTATCAGACATTATTCATCAATTAAAATAATGAGGATTATTGGAAAATGTCTCTATAGTAAGGTCACACTGTCATTAATGGTCAATTTTTTTTTTACATATAGGTCAGGGTCATGGTATCACAGTAGATACGAAGGTGGGCTTTTGTGGAGATGGGCCGAGAACTCGTAAATGAAGTCGGATTAACTTGATATTTAGTACACTTATGTTTTCAAGGCCAAGGAACACGAATATGGCGTCAAATTGGAAAATTTCTACGAATAAAAAAAAACCGGTTTTTTTGTTTAAACCTAGGAATTTTTAAATTTCACAATAATTTAACTTTGGAAATGATATAGACCTCCTAAAACGCATAATTTTAGATACCAATTTATAACTACTGTCTATATTACTACATATAACCGTTGTTTTAATATTATTTTTTTTTTTAAACACAATGAATCACAAAATATAATTATAATATATGAATGTGTAATAACTTAAAAAGTGTATCGTTTATTAATTATAAATAATCATTTTGTAATAGCTCTTATGAAATAATAAACATTTTATTTTATTTTAAGTACAAAAAATTTTAAAACCATCGTTAATAATATTTTGCACACCATCTTTTTCGTTAATTTTAAAGATTATATTAAAAATAACTGATGCAGATCAAGTAATAAAGGTTCAACTTAAATACTCTCAAATTCAATCTACCGTTATGAAATTAAAACGACATTTAAAAATAATAAGAGTTGGAGATTATATTTATATTTATATATTAAAATTATATTTTATTATTAACAGGCAGTATTTTTAGTGAAACAAGTAAATAAAATTTTTTTTTTCCTTGGCGCCGTCTTATACGGGTCCCCATTGACTCCACCTGTTATTTAATTTTAAACTTTAGTTCATTTATCGGTGTTGTGTTCATTTATTTAGATTATTCTGAAAATAAAAGATGGTTATATACAGTTAAAAGAATAATATAAAAGTTTATTTTTTATTTAGGTAGAAAAAATTAAAATTGATAGTATGTATTGATGTAGGAGATATTAGTACATACCTAGAAATTGTTCGAATATTTATACATACAATTCATAAATAATTTTAAATATATTTTAACTTCATTTAGGCGGACCATGGTGGTTTAAATAAACACGAATTTATCTTTAACTAAGACTGCTAAAAAGCAGAGTTGGGCATTTACTCGAGTAAATGTCGAGCAGTGACGTCACGAGTGATCACTCTTGGAAGCTGAGCCATGAGTAATTTTGAAAATTACTCGTGAAATATTTTTCCTTCATGAGTAAATCACTCGTGAAAAATGTTATCTCCATGAGTAAATTACTCATGAAAAATTTTAACGCCATGAGTAATTTTGAAAAAAAAAATGTTTTTATTTTATTTAACCTAATTTTTTTTTCACCTTTCCGATTTATTCGATATCGGGGTCGACGTATATGTTTTGGGGGGCGCTTTTTATGGAAATGTTATCCAATTTGAGATTGGGCCCCCCGGGCCTCGACTTTTTTTAACTTTTGGGATTAAATCGATATCAGGGTCGACTTATAGGTTTCGGGGGGCGCTTTTTATGAAAATGATATCCAATTTGAGATTGGGCCCCCCGGCCTCGACTTTTTTTAACTTTTGGGATTAAATCGATATCAGGGTCGACTTATAGGTTTCGGGGGGCGCTTTTTATGAAAATGATATCCAATTTGAGATTGGGCCCCCCGGCCCCGTTTTTTTTTAACTTTTGGGATTAAATCGATATCAGGGTCGACTTATAGGTTTCGGGGGGCGCTTTTTATGAAAATGATATCCAATTTGAGATTGGGCCCCCCGGGCCTCGACTTTTTTTAACTTTTGGGATTAAATCGATATCAGGGTCGACTTATAGGTTTCGGGGGGCGCTTTTTATGAAAATGATATCCAATTTGAGATTGGGCCCCCCGGCCTCGACTTTTTTTTAACTTTTGGGATTAAATCGATATCAGGGTCGACTTATAGGTTTGGGGGGCGCTTTTTATGAAAATGATATCCAATTTGAGATTGGACCCCCCGCCCCCGTTTTTTTTAACTTTTGGGATTAAATCGATATCAGGGTCGACTTATAGGTTTTGGGGGGCGCTTTTTATGAAAATGATATCCAATTTGAGATTGGGCCCCCCGGCCTCGACTTTTTTTTAACTTTTGGGATTAAATCGATATCAGGGTCGACTTATAGGTTTTGGGGGGCGCTTTTTATGAAAATGATATCCAATTTGAGATTGGGCCCCCCGGCCTCGACTTTTTTTAACTTTTGGGATTAAATCGATATCAGGGTCGACTTATAGGTTTTGGGGGGCGCTTTTTATGAAAATGATATCCAATTTGAGATTGGGCCCCCCGGCCTCGACTTTTTTTAACTTTTGGGATTAAATCGATATCAGGGTCGACTTATAGGTTTTGGGGGGCGCTTTTTATGAAAATGATATCCAATTTGAGATTGGACCCCCCGGCCCCGACTTTTTTTAACTTTTGGGATTAAATCGATATCAGGGTCGACTTATAGGTTTTGGGGGGCGCTTTTTATGAAAATGATATCCAATTTGAGATTGGGCCCCCCGGCCTCGACTTTTTTTTAACTTTTGGGATTAAATCGATATCAGGGTCGACTTATAGGTTTTGGGGGGCGCTTTTTATGAAAATGATATCCAATTTGAGATTGGGCCCCCCGGCCTCGACTTTTTTTTAACTTTTGGGATTAAATCGATATCAGGGTCGACTTATAGGTTTTGGGGGGCGCTTTTTATGAAAATGATATCCAATTTGAGATTGGGCCCCCCGGCCTCGACTTTTTTTAACTTTTGGGATTAAATCGATATCAGGGTCGACTTATAGGTTTTGGGGGGCGCTTTTTATGAAAATGATATCCAATTTGAGATTGGGCCCCCCGGCCTCGACTTTTTTTAACTTTTGGGATTAAATCGATATCAGGGTCGACTTATAGGTTTTGGGGGCGCTTTTTATGAAAATGATATCCAATTTGAGATTGGGCCCCCCGGCCTCGACTTTTTTTAACTTTTGGGATTAAATCGATATCAGGGTCGACTTATAGGTTTTGGGGGGCGCTTTTTATGAAAATGATATCCAATTTGAGATTGGGCCCCCCGGCCTCGACTTTTTTTAACTTTTGGGATTAAATCGATATCAGGGTCGACTTATAGGTTTTGGGGGGCGCTTTTTATGAAAATGATATCCAATTTGAGATTGGGCCCCCCGCCCCGTTTTTTTTTAACTTTTGGGATTAAATCGATATCAGGGTCGACTTATAGGTTTTGGGGGGCGCTTTTTATGAAAATGATATCCAATTTGAGATTGGGCCCCCCGCCTCCGTTTTTTTTTAACTTTTGGGATTAAATCGATATCAGGGTCGACTTATAGGTTTTGGGGGGCGCTTTTTATGAAAATGATATCCAATTTGAGATTGGGCCCCCCGGCCCTCGACTTTTTTTAACTTTTGGGATTAAATCGATATCAGGGTCGACTTATAGGTTTTGGGGGGCGCTTTTTATGAAAATGATATCCAATTTGAGATTGGGCCCCCCGTCCCCGTTTTTTTTAACTTTTGGGATTAAATCGATATCACGGTGGACTCTTATATTTTAAGGGGCGCTTTTTATGAAAATGACATCCGATTTAAGATTGGACCCCCGGGCCTCAACCTTTTTTTAATTTTTCGGAATAAATCGATATCAGGGTCGACTCTTATGTTTTGGGGGAAGCCCCAAAACTCTCAATCTCAAATCCGAAATGATTTTCATATAAAGCGCCCCCCAAAACATAAGATTCGACCCTGATATCGATTTAATCCCAAAAGTTAAAAAAAGTCGAGGCCCGGGGGCTCAATCTCAAATTGGATATCATTTTCATAAAAAGCGCCCCCCAAAACCTATAAGACGACCCTGATATCGATTTAATCCCAAAAATTAAAAAAAAGTCGAGGCCGGGGGGCCCAATCTCAAATTAGATATCATTTTCATAAAAAGCGCCCCCCAAAACCTATAATTCGACCCTGATATCGATTTAATCCCAAAAGTTAAAAAAAAGTCGAGGCCGGGGGGCCCAATCTCAAATTGGATATCATTTTCATAAAAAGCGCCCCCCAAAACCTATAAGTCGACCCTGATATCGATTTAATCCCAAAAGTTAAAAAAAAGTCGAGGCCGGGGGGCCCAATCTCAAATTGGATATCATTTTCATAAAAAGCGCCCCCCGAAACCTATAAGTCGACCCTGATATCGATTTAATCCCAAAAGTTAAAAAAAGTCGAGGCCCGGGGGGCCCAATCTCAAATTGGATATCATTTTCATAAAAAGCGCCCCCCAAAACCTATAAGTCGACCCTGATATCGATTTAATCCCAAAAGTTAAAAAAAACGGGGGCGGGGGGGCCCAATCTCAAATTGGATATCATTTTCATAAAAAGCGCCCCCCGAAACCTATAAGTCGACCCTGATATCGATTTAATCCCAAAAGTTAAAAAAAAGTCGAGGGCGGGGGGCCCAATCTCAAATTGGATATCATTTTCATAAAAAGCGCCCCCCGAAACCTATAAGTCGACCCTGATATCGATTTAATCCCAAAAGTTAAAAAAAGTCGAGGCCGGGGGGCCCAATCTCAAATTGGATATCATTTTCATAAAAAGCGCCCCCCAAAACCTATAAGTCGACCCTGATATCGATTTAATCCCAAAAGTTAAAAAAAAACGGGGGCGGGGGGTCCAATCTCAAATTGGATATCATTTTCATAAAAAGCGCCCCCGAAACCTATAAGTCGACCCTGATATCGATTTAATCCCAAAAGTTAAAAAAAGTCGAGGCCGGGGGGCCCAATCTCAAATTGGATATCATTTTCATAAAAAGCGCCCCCCAAAACCTATAAGTCGACCCTGATATCGATTTAATCCCAAAAGTTAAAAAAAGTCGAGGCCGGGGGGCCCAATCTCAAATTGGATATCATTTTCATAAAAAGCGCCCCCCAAAACCTATAAGTCGACCCTGATATCGATTTAATCCCAAAAGTTAAAAAAAAGTCGAGGGCCGGGGGGCCCAATCTCAAATTGGATATCATTTTCATAAAAAGCGCCCCCGAAACCTATAAGTCGACCCTGATATCGATTTAATCCCAAAAGTTAAAAAAAGTCGAGGCCGGGGGGCCCAATCTCAAATTGGATATCATTTTCATAAAAAGCGCCCCCCAAAACCTATAAGTCGACCCTGATATCGATTTAATCCCAAAAGTTAAAAAAAAACGAGGGCGGGGGGCCCAATCTCAAATTGGATATCATTTTCATAAAAAGCGCCCCCAAAACCTATAAGTCGACCCTGATATCGATTTAATCCCAAAAGTTAAAAAAAAGCGGAGGCGGGGGGCCCAATCTCAAATTGGATATCATTTTCATAAAAAGCGCCCCCCAAAACCTATAAGTCGACCCTGATATCGATTTAATCCCAAAAGTTAAAAAAAGTCGAGGCCGGGGGGCCCAATCTCAAATTGGATATCATTTTCATAAAAAGCGCCCCCCAAAACCTATAAGTCGACCCTGATATCGATTTAATCCCAAAAGTTAAAAAAAAGACGAGGGCGGGGGGCTCCAATCTCAAATTGGATATCATTTTCATAAAAAGCGCCCCCCGAAACCTATAAGTCGACCCTGATATCGATTTAATCCCAAAAGTTAAAAAAAAGTCGAGGCCGGGGGGCCCAATCTCAAATTGGATATCATTTTCATAAAAAGCGCCCCCCAAAACCTATAAGTCGACCCTGATATCGATTTAATCCCAAAAGTTAAAAAAAACGGGGGCGGGGGGTCCAATCTCAAATTGGATATCATTTTCATAAAAAGCGCCCCCCGAAACCTATAAGTCGACCCTGATATCGATTTAATCCCAAAAGTTAAAAAAAAACGGGGGCGGGGGGTCCAATCTCAAATTGGATATCATTTTCATAAAAAGCGCCCCCCGAAACCTATAAGTCGACCCTGATATCGATTTAATCCCAAAAGTTAAAAAAAAACGAGGGCGGGGGGCCCAATCTCAAATTGGATATCATTTTCATAAAAAGCGCCCCCCGAAACCTATAAGTCGACCCTGATATCGATTTAATCCCAAAAGTTAAAAAAAGTCGAGGCCGGGGGGCCCAATCTCAAATTGGATATAATTTTCATAAAAAGCGCCCCCCGAAACCTATAAGTCGACCCTGATATCGATTTAATCCCAAAAGTTAAAAAAAAACGGGGGCGGGGGGCCCAATCTCAAATTGGATATCATTTTCATAAAAAGCGCCCCCCGAAACCTATAAGTCGACCCTGATATCGATTTAATCCCAAAAGTTAAAAAAAAGCGGGGCGCGGGGGGTCCAATCTCAAATTGGATATCATTTTCATAAAAAGCGCCCCCCGAAACCTATAAGTCGACCCTGATATCGATTTAATCCCAAAAGTTAAAAAAAGTCGAGGCCCGGGGGGCCCAATCTCAAATTGGATAACATTTCCATAAAAAGCGCCCCCCAAAACATATACGTGGACCCCGATATCGAATAAATCGGAAAGGTGAAAAAAAAATTAGGTTAAATAAAATAAAAACATTTTTTTTTCAAAGTTACTCATGGCGTTATAATTTTTCATGAGTAATTTACTCATGGAGAAACATTTTTCACGAGTGATTTACTCATGAAGGAAAAATATTTCATGAGTAATTTTCAAAATTACTCATGGCTAAGCTTCCAAGAGTGATCACTCGTGACGTCACTGCTCGACATTTACTCGAGTAAATGCCCAACACTGCTAAAAAGTTGTAAGAAATTAATTCTCCGGAGGATATCGGAGCTTTTTTTAAATCGCAATCTTTGTAAAATTTGAGTTTAAAAGCAGTTATTTTTGTTAACGAAAAGGGAAACAGATTAGAGGTAAAACAAGTTTTACACATTATTATATATTTTCTATTTAAGCAAAATGACAGTAAAAAGTTGATAAAGTATAAAAAAAAGGTATGAACCACCAGCTCAAACCAAGCAATTTAACAAAACCTTCAAATCGCACGAAATGCCATAAGATTACTGGGTTTTCAATTGAACTATTCCATAAAAACAGTGAAAAATGTTTATTCTGCCAATTGAAAATATTCTCAACAATTCCCGGAGGCATCAATAAAACAGTTTATATTGTTTTTACAGTAAGTAACAAAAAAAAAAAAATAGTCGATGTCGCTAGTTTTCCCTTACTTGTCCCACCGTGCGGCGAGGTGATACTCAGAAATTAACATTACCATCAGCCATTTCGTTTCAAAATGGCAGCCGATAAAATGTTTAATACGCTCATATTTCGGCCATTTGCGAAGATGGAGGAAAAATTTAGTATGTTTCTTTATATTTTATCTTATTTTGTTATGGCATGTTTGGAAAAATGTTAATAGTTAGAAATATTCCGAAAAAAATCTTTGAAAAGTCAGAAGTCAGGAATTTGCCATTGATTTTTTTTTTTTTTTTTTTTTTGTAAAGTCACGGTATAATCGGGGATTATATAACCGAAATCAGTAAATGAAGATTTTTGTACGTAACCTAATCAACATTTGCTTCCTTACTACCCAAGGTAGGAAAGCCTTGTATTCGTGTGGGAGGTTAAAAAAATGTTTATTCTTATAATAGAAAATTTCTACTCGCGTTTTACGTTTCATACATCAAGAATCAAATTTGGTTTGGTGTCTGTCTGTAGTCAAATCGATGTGACGGGCATATCACCTACTACCGTTAATCCGATTTTCATAAAATTTACAAGGATTGTGCGGGCAGGTGCGTAGATGGCTCTATATCAATTTCATCAAATTTCATTCAATACTTTCGATTAACCACCAGAAAATTTATTTTCTTAAATATGCCCATTTTTCAGAAACAGCTCGTTCAATTTGGCTCAGACTTCGAAGAAATATGAGTACTGGTAAAAAGACCATGATTTACCATTTTTATTGAATTCCATTTACTACCTTCTATTAATAATATTTTCTATTAAATACTTTCCTTGATACGCTTATTTCTCAATAACCGTTTATTCAAATTGACCCGAATTCGGAAGAAAGTCAGGGATTGATAAACACATGATTAAGTGAGTTTCAATTTCAACGATTTGATCCAATTCATTAAAACAAAAAATACTTCCGCAATGAAAATCTGGCTACTTCATTTTAGTAAACTTTACAATGGAAAAATGAGAGTTTAATAACTAATAGTTTAACTGGTTAAATATGTAAGTGTAGGTTAATAGGTTAAATATAAAAATACTCTTTCAAATCTCTCTAGGCATATATGTGTTGATCAGAAACTGGAGTTATGTGGTTTACAAAAACAGATGGATTTATGAAGTTTTTATTGCCTACAGTCGATATAATAAATAGGATTTGTTATTTTAATGGCATCAATGAGTTGTCACACATCAACTGTAAGGATTAAGGTTTAGTTCCGCTAAAGATGAACTTCAAAAACTTTGTAATAGAGCAACATTGCCAGAAAATAATTTCTACTCTGCTATGTATAAAGGACGACTGATTGGTAATTTTTTTAATCTATTTATATAATCTTAACTTATTCAAATTAATTAATTCATGTATATATTGTTTAAATATTTTTAATTTTAGCTTATTGACACTATTTTATCTGTATTTATATATTTAAACTATTTATATAATTTTAAATCATTCACTTATATTATATATTATCCATGTATATATTCTTAACGTATTTATTGAATTTTAACGTGCTGACATTAGCTTCAATGTTCAAGGAATAAAAAGAAAAAAAAAAAAAAACGAAATGTAGGAATACAGACGATGGAGTGTTTTTTTTTCCTGTTGTCATTACCGACAATGTAAATCTTTTGCCACCTTAACAAGCATGCTTCGTATCTGCCTGTCTTCGGCCATTTCTTTCCATTTATCTGCACTCATATTTGATTTTTAATATTGTGTATTGTAATAATAGTTATGATTCATATACCATCAATCACTATAGTTTATTACTTACCATTATCGGTCGTATAATATTATATCTCTGATTGTATTTTAAAATTTTAAGCCCTGAAGATGACCCACATGTTTGGGTTGAAACGTTGGCACAAATAAAAAATTAAAACTTTTTTTAAAAGACTGCGTCCTGAATATTTATCACCCATGAAAATAAGTCATTTATTTATTTTGTCTGAAAAATAAATAAATTCTTTATATTTTTTCAATTATGCTCTTTTCCGATAAACATATCTCAATATTTTACTCGCTGCTACATTGGTAAGTACTTTTGAATGCATTTATACTCAAGAAAATTTAATTAGAATAAGAATAGTATAAAAACAAAAACATTACCTATGTATCCGGAATTGTTATTTTTATCCGAAAAATTATCCCGACTACCAAGCTGCGTATCTTCAGATGGATGGATAGAATAAATAAAGATGCAATATATATATGCAATATTATTCCATACTCCATACTCCATGTGTTAGTACTCTGACCCCAGACTGTTTCGGTTATCGTAGTTTTTTTCAGATTTATTCGATATAAAGGTCTACTTATATGTCATTGAAGACGTAGTTTTTGAAAATAATCTCCATTTTAAGATTACGCTACAGTGTTTCGATTTCTTTAAGTTTTTCGGATTTATATGATATAAGAGTCTATTTATATATATCCAGAGACGTATTTTTTTTTTTAAATAATCATAATTTTAAAATTTGAAGATACGCAGCTCGATAGTCGGGATAATTTTTCGGATAAAAATAACAATTCCGGTCTGTGATACATAGGTAATTTTTTTTTATTTTTATACTATTCTTATTCTAATTAAATTTTCTTGAGTATAAATGCATTCAAAAGTACTTACCAATGTAGCAGCGAGTAAAATATTGAGATATCTTTGTCGGAAAAGAGCATAATTGAAAAATTACAAAGAATTTATTTATTTTTCAGACAAAATAAATAAATGACTTATTTTCATGGGTGATAAATATTCAAGACGCAGTCTTTTAAAAAATGTTTTAATTTTTTATTTGTGCCAACGTTTCAACCCAAACATGTGGGTCATCTTCAGGGCTTAAAATTTTAAAATACAATCAGAGATATAATATTATACGACCGATAATGTTAAATAATAAACTATAGTGATTGATGGTATATGAATCATAACTATTATTACAATACACAATATTAAAAATCAAATATGTAAAAAGTTATAGAAACTAAAAATAATATATATAATCTATTTATAAAAAATTGTAATATTTTCTCTTACTAACCGTGGTTCGAACACTGAATGTTTTCAAGTAATGACACATTTGGTAGGTATACACGGTGGGCCAGACCCCCTACCGTGCACCCCCTCCCCTCCCCACTTGAAATATTTTCACACAACTTTATTAATGAATACTCTTGTTTATTTAAAAAAAATGTATTTATTTTAAAAATGCATTTACTACATATATCATTTTATTTTTATATATATTATTATATTCTACCTTTTACAATATGTTATGTTATGTTAATTATCATTCGTAATGTTTGTACGTAATATAAATTCCCGAACCTTTGTATTTACACATGTAAAAGTGAATACGGCAGTATTCACGTTTATTAAAATGAATACCCTTAAATTTACAGAAGTGAAAGCAGATATTTTTACACAATCTTATTTATTAAAAATAATATATTTATTAAATTGTTTATATAAAAAAATTGTTTTACTATATATCCCATTTTATTTTTATTTATAGTATTATATCCTTCGTTTTACAATATATTATGATAATTATAACTCGGAATTTTTGTACGTAATATAAATTCTCAAGCATTTTTTTTTTATAGGGTCCACAGGGTAGAGCCTCTCCCGTACCACAATGCCTACCAGAATACAGAAAGCCTACGCCAATGATCCTAGACGTACAGACTTTTCGGCGCACGGTTTACTTATGGGCTGCTAATGGCAATAAAGATAAGTTTAATGGACGGCCAGGGTAGGTACAAAACTCGGGACAATACCCTGGAAATTCCATCGGGGAATACATGGACACGACAGACTTAAGTTGAAGCAAGGCAAGGGGCAAGAGCTGTCAAATTTGAATAGTGACCTTTCCGGACCTGCCGTTCAGTGTGAAATGTGTGAATACATTTATTAATGTATTAAGTTTTGCATATAAAACAATGTATGAAGTTGATAGCGAAACTGAATCTGTTTGTTTAGCAGGCTCTTTTAATATGGATAATAGTGATTTTTTTAAAAAGTTTTTTCACGAGAGTACCGGCTCTTTATGAAATTCCAATATTCTCACCTATTCAGAATTTTTATTGGGGGGAGGGAGGGAGGAGATGCCCGAAGAATATAATACTATATATACAAATAAAATGGTATATTTAGTAATTTTTTTTAAATAAATACATTTATTTTAATAAATAATCATTCATTAATAAGATTATGTGAAAATATTTGCATTCACTTCTGTAAATTTAAGCGTATTCATTTTAATAAACGTGAATACTGCCGCATTCACTTTTACTAGTATAAATACAAATGTTCCAGAATTTATATTACGTACAAACATTACGAGTGATAATTAACATAATATAATACATTGTAACATAATTAACATAACATATTGAAGAATATAATACTATATATAAAAATAAAATGATATATATAGTAAATATATTTTTTTAAATAAATAATTTAATAAATACATTTTTTTAAATAAATAAGAGTATTCATTAATAAGGTTTTGTGAAAATATTTCCATTCACTTCTGTAAATTTAAGGGTATTCATTTTGGTAAACGTGAATACTGCCGTATTCACTTTTACATGTGTAAATACAGCCGTATTCACTTTTACAATCGTGAATATGGCCGGATTTATATTTACAGCCGTGAATACGTATCTTCTGTATTCATATTACTTTTTATGAATATGAATATATTCATATTTATATTTATTTGTACCATAAACATAAATGGTATTCGTATTTATATTTTTGAATATAAATATGCCCATTTCTGCCTACTAGTGATGGGGTGTGACAGATTTTCCGTCACAGCTCTGACAGTTACAGCTCCGGGAAAATCACTGTGACAAATCACAGTGATTTTTTTCCGGTGATAAATATATAATGGCTCCTTGGCGAAAGGATCACTGTGAAATCGCAGTTTACATGTTTAAACTTATATTAAAATAAAAAAACAGATTCTTTTTTTGTATGTGATAGGTTTAAAAGGTTTAAAGGTTTTAAAGAAAAGGTTTAATTTTAAATGGATAAAGTTGAATTTGACTCGGAAAAGATTGAATTTGACTTGGAAATGATTGAATTTGAAATGGAAAAGTTGAATTTGACTTTGAATAAGTTGAATTTGCCTCGGAAAAGCTTGAATTTGAGTCTCATCTCCAACCTGACAGACAGCCCTCTATACACCAAGCTACCATAGTTCAAGTATGGGAAAACAAGGGAGGTTACAAGGAACAATCTGCTTTTTAGAGGAATACAATTATGGAATCTTAGGAATGGTTTAAGGATAGGTATAGATTTTCCGGTAAACATGAATAAATGAAAATAATTTTATTATTCTGGGACTAGCGTCCCTTTAGAACAAGTTACAAATACAGAATATATATTAATATTTTGGTGTGTCCACAAAATACACTTTAATATTTACAGGTTGATTAGGAATACAGTAAAGTTATAAATAATAAAAAGATATAAAACGTGTAAATATAAAATATACAGATAAAGTAATGAAGTAAACGAAATATCGATGAATCACAAAATAATCAGAGTATATTGAATTTGCGTGTCGAATATCTGAAGGTATAGACGGGATTGAAAGGAGCGTTTGAATTGTAAGTTCTGTAGGTTCTGTAGGTTCTGTAGGTAGGTTGTATTGTAGGTTCTGTTTAAGTTTAGCTTCGAGTTCTCCGGAGAGTCCACCATACACCATGCAGCCATAGTCGAAGTGGGTTAAAACTAGAGAGGAGACCAGGAGTTGACGGGTTTTAAACGGAAGAAGATAACGTAGGTGGTTAAACTGTTTCAGGGTGGAAATAGTACGGCGGGAAATTTGGGAGATGTGTGGTTTCCAGGAGAGACTTTAATCGAG
This sequence comes from Nezara viridula, assembly GCA_928085145.1. NCBI lineage: Eukaryota > Metazoa > Arthropoda > Insecta > Hemiptera > Pentatomidae > Nezara > Nezara viridula. The sequence goes on along the minus strand of OV725078.1, from coordinate 96,576,000 downwards.
GCTAACGCCTAGGTTTTTAACGGTGGTATGGAAGGAGATAGGCGAGTTGTCCAGAAGAAGATTAGGAGGTGCTGAAATGGATTTGAGGAGTGAGGGGGATCCGATCAGAATGGCTTTTGTCTTCTCCGTATTTAATGTCAGCTTATTAAGATTGCGTTGGCATGGTTAATCCCAGAAAAAGTTCTGGTCAAAGGTTGCTCCTAGGTGTTTGACTCTAAAAAAAAAATGGAGGGGCGGTTATTGAGAAAAAGTAGAGGAGAGTAAGGAAGTTCAATATATTATTTATTTAAATTAACACAAAATGTTTAATTTATATTTAATGTTATAAAACAGGAATTGCAACTTCTAAGTTCTTTTGTGAAAAAGATCCATTTTTACAGTTTCTGTGAAACGTTTTAGGAAAACAGATTTTAAAATAAAAGTTCCAAGGAACTTTTTTGTAATAAAGTTCTGTGTTTGTGGTAACTCTGTGTTTGTGGTCAACTATAATTTTTTTAACTTCCGAAATAAAAAATACGTTAAACGACAAGTGAACAGTAATTGGGCTAAGAATTTTTTTTTCTTTTTTTTTACAGCAATTAACTATATTTATTGAGAGATATTACAATCTGTCATAAATAAGGACATATAGGCTAAGATTAGAATTATAATCTTAAATGAATAACTTCATTCTAATGTAATGTTTGTTTGGGTAGCTAAGAAGAAAAGCCATTTTTTGTCGAAATCAACAGAACTTTCAAAAATATATATATATATATATATATATATATATATATATATTAAAAGATAAGATCTGTAAAAACTTTACATGAAATTTTGGGAGGGAAAAAGTTCTAGTTCCAAAAAAAAGTACAAATAATTGAAAATAATGATTCCAGAAATACCGAAACTGATTCAAAATTAAATGTTAAAATAGCACTTCCAACTCTGTTATAAAATTATTTTAATTAGTAAATAATAATAATTCTTCTTCTTTGGAAGTGAGCTAAGTATTACATACCTTTATTGCTCTTCTATGGCAATGCATTGTATGCGATGAAACATAACCGAATGGACCTTGTAAACGGTAAAACACCTTACAGCTTAAAAATCTTATGAAACAGTGATAAAATTGTCTACAACTGCTACATCTGAAAAATAATGTGTTTAATAATTCCGTAGGTAACACATTTAAAATATTTTTCATCTATTTCATTTTATTGATTGAATATTTGTCAAATGAAATATGTACTTTCATTTGTTACCATAATACCAAATATTGCTTTGAGCATCAAAATAATAATTCCACTATTGGGTTTTCATTAAAATTTAATTATATTATATTATACAGCCACATACCGATGGTACAACATCACATTCGGACATCATATCAAAAATTTCATGTTAAACTTCACGGACATATCAACAAACGTTTACAAAACATGGCCATTATTAGTGTTGCCCGAAAATGGTCTTGGTCTTATACTTTTGCAAGACCAAGACCAAGACCGCTTAGATTGTCGCATGACCAAGACCAAGACCGGACCCTGCAAGTCTTGCGCAAGACCAAGACTGACCTGCAAAAGTCTTGCGTCTCGCAGTTAAATAAAACTGAGATTTAGTATTTAGAGATTATTGAGTATTTAGTTTCCATCCAACTATAAAGTAAGTAGTTATAACACAGAAATCTATTGTATTGATTATTATAATGTGATGTTAATACGGCGTTTCAACATTTTAACCTTACGTTAAATCTAAACAGTTTTTTTTTCTTCTTAAATCGTGAATTTGAGCTCAGACCTCCAAATCTTGAACATATGTCAATACTGGAGTAAGATAAGATAGCAAAAAGAAATTGGTTTTGGTGTATGAAAATGAGGGAAAAATAGTTTAAAGGACAACGTTAGTTACTATATGTAAAGGCTTGGAAAATGCAATTTATTTGTATTCGGCTCTTCATTTCTATCATCTGGGTTTAAGGCAATAATATCACTAGTATATAATGATAACATAACTGACCATCAAAAACCACCTACGGCACCTATGATGCTAATATTGCATCAGTTACGACTTATCAAATGATTATGTGGGATTTCCCATAGGTACACCTACTAACTTCGTCCTTTATATTTTGAATTATATAAACATATGTATTTATGTTTTGAAAGATGATAGTCTACACAGCAAAGTTCAAATTTATCATCCTAGATGGAGCATAGTAACAGTTTTTGCTCCAGCCAATATGATGACCAGAGCCTTTATGTATTTATGCAGTAAAAAAAGTTAAACAACGCCAAATGAATATGAAATTCGTTAAAATAATATTTTCTAGAAACTCTAGAAGTTTGCTTCTATAAGACTCATAGCGAAAATTCTAAGTCAGGATTCTTAAGAAAAAAAATTAAATGAATAAAAAATTCTTCTTAAACATAAATCAGACATAATTAGTAATAATTAAAAAACACAATGTAAGATATTTATTAACCATTTAACGACAGTGGATTCACATATCAGCCGAGAGCCTGTCGGGCTCTTCTCTTGAAATTGGGATGTGCTCTGTAAAGCAACTCCATTTTCAAATTATCTCGCGACCTTTCTATGAGACATAAGGTAATTTTTTGTTTGGATATTATGGGGGCAGTGGACTGATAATGGGCTCCAGATGGTGAACCTTGCTACATTGCATGGACTGGTTGTTGGAACAACTCTTTTTCCTCGAAAGAATATCCACAAAGCAACAAGGATCTCCCCAAATGGGCAAACAACATCACAGATAGACCATGTACTCATTAGTGCCGTCAAAAGTCCAACATGATAAATGCAAGATCTTATAGCGATCTTATTAGCGTCCCTCAAGGCTCTCCCAAGAAACATATCGAAGAAAAAGACGCGAAGGGAAGAGATTATTCCGCGGAAAGAGAAGAGCTTGGGAAAATAAGAACATGGAGGACACAGAGGCATTGCGCGGCCAAAATGAAAGTCGGCTGTTCTTTCAGAGAATAAATGAGGGTAGGGCAGCTTTCAGGCCCAGAGTGACGGCACGCAAAGACACGGACGGAACTCTTTTAAGCCACAAAGATGACGTACTAAAGAGATGGGTACAACACTTCAAAGACACATTAAACAGATGAACGGTGCCTGGAGAAGTAGGAGTAATGAAGGAAGACTCCCTGAATTCTATTGAACCCCCGGATGAGGATGAAATGGAAAACGCCCTGAGGAAATTAAAAAATGAAAAGGCGCAAGGCCCGGATAGAATCCAGTCAGAGCTGTTGAAATGTGGAGGTGAAGAACTCAAGAAAGCTCTGAATGATTTAATGCTGACCATCTGGGAGAGGGAAGCTATGCCTACGGAATGGGCAACAGCCATTATCTGCCCATACATAAGAAAGGAGATCAAACAGAATGCACTAACTATCGAGGAATCTCACTCCTTTCGTGTGCTTATACGCTGCTCTCTAACATTCTTTTTGAGAGGATCCTCCCGTATTCTGAAAAGGAACTGGGGAAATATTAGGCTGGATTTTGACGAGGACGCTCAACCACTGATCAACTATTCTCTCTCAGGATGATCCTAGAAAAGACTATGGAGCGTAAGGTAGTCACCCACCATTTATTCCTGGACTTTAAAGTAGCATACGACAGTGTTGATAGTACACAACTATACTGTGCCTTGGAGGAGATAAGTATCCCTCAGAAGCTTATACGCTTAATCAAGATGACCATGGATAGCTCGAGATGTAGAATACGCGTCGGTTCTGATGCCTCCGAAGAGTTTAAAGTGAGCAGTAGGGTTCGGGAAGGGGATGCCCTCGCCTGTCTATTATGCCTGTCTATTATAACTGCGATATAATCTTCAATCGCTTGAATCAGCTTCTTGATTTTGCTGATGATATTGACATAATAGGAAGGTCTGAACGGGCTCTCAGAGAAGCGTTTATAGCCCTTGAAGCAGCTGCAAGACGACTTGGTGTAGAAGTCAACAAGAGGAAAACTAAGTTTATGAGAGTTAGTGGTGAGGTGGATCTGAACTCTCCATTTGAGGGCGGTACTTTTAAGTTTGAGAGAGTAAAAAGTTTTATATACCTTGGGTCTGAAATGAATAGCAAAAATGACATAGCTCAAGAAATATAGAGGAGGATCAAGGGTGCCAATAGATGTGTCTTCGGACTTGGCCGACACCTAAGAAGTAGCTATCTCTCAAAGAAAACCAAGCTGATCATATACAAGACCCTTGTACGGCCTGTTTTGACATGTGGCTCAGAGGCTTGGACGATGACGAAAAGTGATGAGATGAAGCTGAATGTGTTCGAGCGAGGAGTCCTCAGAAGGATTTATGGTCCAGTAAAGGAGGGTGATGTCTGGAGGAAAAGAAAAAATAGGGAGCTCAGTTCTCTTTATACAGACATCGACGTAGTTACCTATATTAAACTTGCCAGACTAAGGTGGGCAGGACATGTGGCCAGTTCCTTTGAAATACCCAAGAAAGTAATGATGGAGGAGCTGCACTTCGCAAGACGGGTAAGAAGGCCGAGGACGAGATGGTTGGACAGCGTGGCCTATGAAGCGAGAACCCTGCTTGGGGTATGGAACTGGAGAGCTGCAGCCGAAGAAAGAGCCAACTTGCGGAAGCTCTTGGAGGAGCCCCAGTCTCGGTGACGGGATGTCGCGCCACATATGATGATATTATGGGAATTTTTTTAATGACCTCAGCAGATAAACTTTGCGACCCATACTTGACAGGTCCTTGTCTCCTTTTATACCTGTATTTATACCTTCAACAGATCTATACCGATCTTGAGTAGTACATTTAAAATGCAAAATCAAATAAGATCTTTTTTGATCTATTTTGCAATTTGGCACTAAAGTAGATCTTTTTGCGATTTTGCTCTTAATCAAATCTATTTTGTAATTTAGCATAAAAAAAGATCTATTCTTGTGTCTTCATTCAGTTGATTATATAACGAATTTACGCTAAACTAAATATCTAATAATATATGAGAAGGAGTTAGTCGAGGGTGCGGTCAAATAAATAATAAATTAAAATATATTAATTATTTTAACTTTTGCCGACGTTTCGACCCACTTTGCAGGTCGTCTTCAGGGCTACAAAAGATACAAAACAAGTTGAAAATAAAAAATAAATATAAGTATATATAAAATAAGAAGAAGTTGTCAGATACAGAAATAAAAGATGGTATCAGATATATAGTGGGTGACAATGTAGTAAAAATATTAGGAATTATATATGTAGAAGATACAAATAAATGGAAAATAAGTATGAATAAAAATAAAAATAAAGGAGAATATAGCATGTAAGCATGTAAGCATGTAAGTATTTATGTAGCATGTAAGCATTTATTTCTGTATCTGACAACTTCTTCTTATTTTATATATACTTATATTCATTTTTTATTTTCAATTTGTTTTGTATCTTTTGTAGCCCTGAAGACGACCTGCAAAGTGGGTCGAAACGTCGGCAAAAATTAAAATAATTAATATATTTTAATTTATTATTTATTTGACCGCACCCTCGACTAACTCCTTCTCATATTATATCAACGGTCAACCATCTCTACATCATTATCTAATAATATAAATTTATTGAACGAATCGGCATCGAACCTTTCGGTTCGCTAAGTCTTTTATTTTCATTATTATTATCATCAATTTAATGAAGACAAATTAAAATTCCCTTGAAATAGCCAGATATTTGTCTAGAAAACATTATTAAGTAATATCCTAGACGAAAAAAACAAAACATTTGTGTATTGAGTCAGAGGACGTGGTTAATTTCTTACTTTGATTCCAAGAAATATTTCCTGTTTGCCCATGGTTTTTCATTTGATTACCTTATTTAATGCTTTATAATTTGCAAGAATACATAACCTGGACAATTCTCTTTGTTTACATTCTGAAATAAAGGAATAAGGCTCCTCCTAATTATTAAATCTTCGACAACTTATGTTATATTATATCCCCATCGGTCGCTGTTGACTTATTGGATAAGACCGACAAAGACCTGGCTTTATCAAAAGGCTGTGCGACAAGTGTATTACAGGACTGACTTTACTGTATCGCCTCCGCTTTCATGACAAAGGTTGCCGACTTTCCAAAGAATAAAATAAGTTTACAGGCTTACGAACCGGAACGGAATAATTTATGAGAATCCTTTTTATTATAAACATATAATTATAAGTCTTATAGGTGATAAATTCTCGCGCGAGCTCATTACCGCGTATGGGGAGCGTCCCACGGGTGGCGGATGTGGGGATGGTCAGTGGAAATTCCTTGGAAGTTCCTCCCGGCTAAGTCCGATGGACTCGCTGACCAACAATGAGAGGGGCCCTCCAGACTTGCTGGAGGAAGGGGACCTCCAGACTTGCTGGAGGTAGGGGCCCACCAGACTTGCTGGAGGGTGTGACGTAGGATTGAACGCCCTACTCACATATCTTTAGTTCACCAAACACCACAAATAGTCATGGATCTCTCTAAGGTAAAACGCTCATTATCCGGAAGTAAACTAGTCCCCCGTTCGGGTCTGCGAGTGGGGACTGCTTTAGGGGATTCATGGCGCAAGTTGAAATATAGGGATTTAAATATTGGTACGTGGAACGTAAGGAGTTTAAACACAGCAGGGGGGGCTAAAATCGGTCGCGAATGAGGTAAATGGGTACAATTTAGATGTCGTGGCTATTTGGTACGGAGGAAGCGGGAATCATTGTTTAGGTACCGGGTTTCTAATTAGGAGTAAATTACTATCCGCTTTGAGGGACGTACAATTCTTTAGTGATAGAATTTCGGTAGCTATATTTCAGGGACGTTGATTTAAAATCGCATTAATAAACATACATTGTCCGACCGAAGACAGTGACGATGAAGTCAAAAGTGAATTTTACGATAAACTCGAATGGGTTTATGATAAACTACCGCGAAACTACATGAAAATAATTGTAGGTGACGCGAACGCAAAGGTAGGAAGGGAAGAAATTTATATTCCGACGATTGGTAAAGAAAGTTTGCACGAATATAGTAATGATAATGGGATCCGTCTGATAAACTTTGCCATCTCGAAAAACCTGATAATTAAAAGTACGACGTTTAAACATAAGGATATTCATAAATATACTTGGACATCACCGGATTCACAAACACGAAATCAAATCGATCATGTCTTGATACAACATAGCTGGCAAAGCAGTATAATTAATGTACGGTCTTATCGCGGAGCAGAATGTGGGTTGGATCATGAATTAGTAATCGCGAAAATTCGACAAAAACGAGTAAAATTAAAAAAATATAAAAATTAATAAAAAAGAGAAAAGAAAACCGTTTCGATTTTGAGAATTTTAATTTGGAAAAATTAAAAAATCCATCAATTAGAAACCAATTCGAGCTAGATGTTAAGAATAGGTTTGAAGCTTTAGAGCTTCCTGACGAGGACCACGAGGATATTGACAAGTTATGGATAGAGATCAGGGATAATATTAAAGCGGTCGGTAACTCGTGTCTAGGAAAAAAGGAAAATAAGAATAACAAACCGTGGTTTGATGAAGATTGCTTAAACATGTGTGAAAAAAGAAAAGCCGCTAAATTAAAAGCTCTAAATAATCCTAGCGAAGACAATCTGGAATACTTCCGAATCTCAAAGAACGAAACGACAAAATTTCTCAAAAATAAAAAAAGGGAGTATCTTAAAAATAAAATAATTGAAATAGAAACTAATAGAATCAAAAATAACGTAAGAGACATGTACAAAGGTATAAACAGATCACGTAGGGTCCGTAACATCTGGAATTAGGGATGATATTAACAATATTCTGACCGATCCGGTTGACATATTGAATAAGTTTAAGGACCACTTTGACAATATTTTAAATACGGGAAATTATGATCTGTGTCCTCCTTCTGAGTACCAGAGTGCTGAACCGTTAATAGAAGGACCAAGTAAAGAGGAAGTTGAAGTAGCTATCGGAAAATTAAAATCATATAAAGCAGCGGGAATCAATAATATTCCTACTGAACTAATTAAGGCATGCGGGGAAGCTGGAGTTTCTAAAATACATCGGTTGGTTAAAAACGTAAGGACAACGGTAAAAAAAATACAACGGTTGGTACGTGGAACGTAAGGAGTTTAAACACAGCAGGGGGGGCTAAAATCGGTCGCGAATGAGGTAAATGGGTACAATTTAGATGTCGTGGCTATTTGGTACGGAGGAAGCGGGAATCATTGTTTAGGTACCGGGTTTCTAATTAGGAGTAAATTACTATCCGCTTTGAGGGACGTACAATTCTTTAGTGATAGAATTTCGGTAGCTATATTTCAGGGACGTTGATTTAAAATTGCATTAATAAACATACATTGTCCGACCGAAGACAGTGACGATGAAGTCAAAAGTGAATTTTACGATAAACTCGAATGGGTTTATGATAAACTACCGCGAAACTACATGAAAATAATTGTAGGTGACGCGAACGCAAAGGTAGGAAGGGAAGAAATTTATATTCCGACGATTGGTAAAGAAAGTTTGCACGAATATAGTAATGATAATGGGATCCGTCTGATAAACTTTGCCATCTCGAAAAACCTGATAATTAAAAGTACGACGTTTAAACATAAGGATATTCATAAATATACTTGGACATCACCGGATTCACAAACACGAAATCAAATCGATCATGTCTTGATACAACATAGCTGGCAAAGCAGTATAATTAATGTACGGTCTTATCGCGGAGCAGAATGTGGGTTGGATCATGAATTAGTAATCGCGAAAATTCGACAAAAACGAGTAAAATTAAAAAAATATATAAAAATTAATATAAAAAAGAGAAAAGAAAACCGTTTCGATTTTGAGAATTTTAATTTGGAAAAATTAAAAAATCCATCAATTAGAAACCAATTCGAGCTAGATGTTAAGAATAGGTTTGAAGCTTTAGAGCTTCCTGACGAGGACCACGAGGATATTGACAAGTTATGGATAGAGATCAGGGATAATATTAAAGCGGTCGGTAACTCGTGTCTAGGAAAAAAGGAAAATAAGAATAACAAACCGTGGTTTGATGAAGATTGCTTAAACATGTGCGAAAAAAGAAAAGCCGCTAAATTAAAAGCTCTAAATAATCCTAGCGAAGACAATCTGGAATACTTCCGAATCTCAAAGAACGAAACGACAAAATTTCTCAAAAATAAAAAAAGGGAGTATCTTAAAAATAAAATAATTGAAATAGAAACTAATAGAATCAAAAATAACGTAAGAGACATGTACAAAGGTATAAACAGATCACATAAATGTTAAGGGTCCGTAACGTCTGGAATTAGGGATGATAACAATATTCTGACTGATCCGGTTGACATATTGAATAAGTTTAAGAACCACTTTGACAATATTTTAAATACGGGAAATTATGATCTGTGTCCTCCTTCTGAGTACCAGAGTGCTGAACCGTTAATAGAAGGACCAAGTAAAGAGGAAGTTGAAGTAGCTATCGGAAAATTAAAATCATATAAAGCAGCGGGAATCGATAATATTCCTACTGAACTAATTAAGGCATGCGGGAAGCTGGAGTTTCTAAAATACATCGGTTGGTTAAAAAGATCTGGGTGAACGAGAAATTACCTGAAGAATGGAAAGAATCTATTCTTATTCCGATTCACAAAAAGGGTCCGAGGACGGATTGTAATAACTATCGAGGAATTTCACTCCTTCCGGTATGTTATAAAATATTCACTTTAATCTTAACCAGTCGAATCACGGAATACGCCGAGGAAATTATCGGAGACTACCAATGCGGATTTAGACGGAATCGTTCGACTATTGATCAAATATTTTCTTTACGGCAAATATTAGAGAAAAAATTGGAGTATAACGGTATTGTTCACCAGCTGTATATAGATTTTAAAAAGGCTTACGATTCTATTGACCGCCAGAAACTGTATAATATTCTAATCGAGCAGGGGATTCCAAAAAAACTAGTAAATCTAGTCAGGATGTGCTTGACGGAGACACTCAATAAAGTTAGAATCGGTAATAATTTGTCCGAAAAATTTGAGGTTCGTTCGGGCTTAAAACAGGGGGATTCTCTTTCGCCTGTCCTGTTCAATTTGGCATTAGAACATGCCATTAGGGAGGTAATGCGAACCGAGAAAGGGTTGGATCTGGGCGGGACAACATCCGTGCTGGGCTATGCTGATGATCTGGTACTGTTAAGCGAAGACGTTGAAACTATAAAACTAAATACGACAACGTTAATGAAAGCCGGTAAAGAACTAGGACTCGAAATAAACGTGGATAAAACAAAATATATGGTTAGCTGCAAAAATGGCGATACTACTGGTGATATCGATATAGATGGTAATATGTTTGAACAGGTAGATAAATTTAGGTATCTAGGTTCTACGATAACTAGAAAAAACGAAATTGAAGAAGAGATTAAGGTTAGACTGAAGGCGGGGAATGCTTGTTATTTTTCTGTGACAAAACTACTTAGTTCGCGCCTCTTGTCCCGAAACTTAAAAATTAGAATCTATAAAACAATTATCTTGCCTACAGTTCTTTATGGATGCGAAACTTGGCCGCTTACATTAAGGGATGAGCAGCGTCTTAAGGTTTTTGAAAATAAAGTATTGCGTAGAATATTCGGACCGAAGAAGGATGAGTTAACCGGAGAGTTCAGACGGTTACACAACGCCGAATTGCGTGAGCTGTATCCGGGTAATATAATTGAGGTAATTTCATCGCGGCGAATCAAATGGGCTTGTAAAGTTGTTGGGCTTAGTAACGAGAGAATTCCTAAAAGGTTAATATTTGCTGTGTCGAATGGTAAGCGTCCGAGGGGTAGACCGAAGCGAAGGTGGGAAGATTGCATTAAAGCCGATCTGAAGGGACTGGGTTTGGACGGCGAACGGTGGAGGGAGGTGTGTAACAAGCGATTGGTGCTGTCGGCATCGAACCTTCGGGTTCGCTAAGCCTTATTATTATTATTATATTATAATCAAAAATGTAACTGTTCCCAATCCTATGGAAGCATTCCTCCATATACTCACACTTTGCTTTAAAATACTAAAGAAGACCAAAGACATATTCTAACTGACATACTTAAACATTGGACTCAGTGGCTTCGTGCTTAAGGGGGAGAGTAGTTATGGAATGGACTTAATCCGTAACAACTATTAATATTAACTTTTATTTTATTTAATCATTTACTTCATCACTTCATTCACACGCTTCCTAGACCGTCCAGAATTGATTCATCCCCCCTACTATTCCTGAGCATGTAACCCCCATGATCCTCAGACTAAACCACTCATGCAGTTGCATTCTTGAGTCATACTCTTCACTGTAGGAGACCTGGAGTGAACGCATGTAGTCAACTCATATATCCATATTATATTACTCTGTATTTTAGATGCCATTTGTAGCATTATGAATAAAACCATTATTTATAAAGTCTCCACTGCCTCCGATTCGTTAACTCACGAAAAATAAAGGTAGTGGAAATTTATTTTTTACTCCAGGCTGCTCCTTATTCTCCTTCAGAACTTTGATTACCTGACGTACTTTGAAACCAAGCGCTGGTAGTTCTTCTTTTATCACTTCAGTTGGGGTTGAGAAGCGTAAATTTCTTATTACTACTCGTAACGATATCTCCTGCCTTAGCTGGTACGTATGAAAATTCGCATTCATTTCTGAGAGGCACTTCACTATTATTCTGTAGGTTTCAGCAGTATCTGGTGTTATTTTTGTATTGTTGGTCCTGTCAAGGCATGAATGATTGCCAGAACAGATTTTATTTAGTTGGGTGCAGAACAAATGGTAATTTTTGATATTTTTCACAAATATCGAAAGGGGCCTTGGGTCTGTGGGTATAGCTGCAGATTCCATTACCTCTCGGTCATTATGAAGCACTTGGTAGGGGGTTTGGAGTAAAGAAAGAGGATTCTTCGATTATTTCTTGCGAAGAAGTTCCTGCTTGTGGCTGAGGTTCTGGTTCTGAAGTGTTCACTTTTGTTGTTGGAGATGTTTCTCGTAGGCTGCGACGAGTTCTTTGTTTGGCTGTTGAACCACGTGGTGTACTAACGCCGTCTGACCGAGTTCTCTTGGGACCTTACTGGCCATCACTTGCTGATCATACCGCATATCATAAGATAAAAAGAAAAATGAAGAAAGAAAAAAAAAAAAAAGAAATTAAAAATAACAAAAAAAAAAAGATGTCAGTAATTAACAGTAAGAAACAGTAAATATCAACTGCTCTGATGTACACTTTAACTGTAATACGTGAATAATCAGAGAGATTCCGCTATAAAATAGGCAAAAACTGGGAGAGGAGTTGACGAGACAACCTTCGCATCAGCTGATCCACTGCCTTCCCCTTTAACAACTCTGTAAATTATGAGAAATATTATTAATTAATGAAATTATATATCTTTTATATTCTCGTAGGCTGCGACGAGTTCTTTGTTTGGCTGTTGAACCGCGAGGTGTACTAACTCCGTCTGACCGAGTCCTCTTGCGCATCTTACTGGAAATCACTTGGTGACTATACCGCATACCATAAGAGAAGAAAGAAAGAACAGCAAATATCAACTGCTCTTATGTACACGGGAAATGTATTCAATGAAAAATCAGAGAGATTCCCCTGAAAAATAGGCAAATACTGAGAGACCAGTTGAGAGCACAACCTTCCAATCAGCTGATCAACTGCCTTCTTCTCTTAAGTTTTTCTTTTCTTTTTATTTCAAGTTAGGAGTAGATGCCGATGGGTACTGATCTCACTCATGCCTGACATGCCAATTCTATCAAAAAAGATCACATCCGCTCAGGGGTGCTCATCCTCTGAGGTTGATCACCTATGAACCACCCCCTTCCATCCTCTGCCCCTCGCCAAAAAAGATTTTGACGTGGAGAGAGCTACGAAATCGGAACCTATGGGTTTAAAAATGTGTTAATTACCCTTATCGCCCATAGAACCTTCTTACTTGGTCAATATTGATTTTACCTAATCCTTCGAATAAGATTTTACAATTCTTAACTTACCTTAACAAAACAATATAATATATAAATAAAAACTGAAAACAAACAGTTAACGCAACAGCGTTAATTTATTTTATTTTTGCAGTTAAAAACGCCACAGCGTTAATCCATATTATTTTGCACTTAACTAGTTTGATTGTTTGATTAATTGTTGATTTGTTTTATTTTAGCAAAGTGAAGTCAATTAATACAATGTATAGTTATGTATAAGAGATGTGTATATTAAGTATTATAGGCCCATAGCTTATATTATATAGATTAATAGGTTATACTTGGACTACTTGTTATGGATTTTAGCCCTAGCTATAAATAAGTCCTAGGTCCAAGTCCTAAGCCCGTAGACTTCACAAGGCACAGTCTGACTCCGTCCGCTATAGAGCTCAGGTCTGTCAACTGATGTACTGCCCACTGCGGTCTACATTAGATGAATTCTCTCTCTCGAGCCACCATCGCCGCTGCCCACTTGCAGTTCGTTTTGAAGAGTTACAATTGGTTTCTGCATAGAGACAGAGGTTTACGAACGGCCTGCTTCGTCCACGTAACGTTGTACAACTAATTATTTGTTATATATATGTATATATATATATATATATATATATATATATATATATATATATAAATTTCATATTGGGACTCTAGAGAAGTTGTTTTGTTTTTTATATTTTATTTATTGTAATTTGGGCCATAGAAATAGTTTTTTTATTTTTATTATTAAGCAATTAGGCAATATTTCATTAATATTGTCACAATTGTTTGTTCAGCTGGTCTTTATTTTATGCTAGAAGTTTGTTATTTTTTTTATTTTTACCTATCTAACGAGTGTAAAATTGATTCATTTTGTTTTTATGTTTTCAATAGATTTCTTAAATGTTCTAAAATAATTGTTTGAAGATACAGTCCACTTCCTTTCTTTCTTTTTTTATTATCATTTACTAAATCACAATTAAATAGTTAGGCTTCATTCGAGGTTTGATATAAACTAAGAGGGAGCTAACATAAAATTGGTCCAGTCCAATATTTAAAGGGCCGGATTTAAACATTTATTTTGAAATATTAAAATTGAGTGATATTTATATTTTTTCTACTACAGGTTAGGTCAAAGGTAAGCGATGGGGCCCAAAACAGACAAAGACAAAATTCATCTGGCTGACCTTGAAGATGAATTAGGGGAATTAGCCAAAGATATAACAGAAACAAGAGATATCGGTATCGATTGTTTAAAAAATTCGAATAGGATAAATTTATTTAAGGCGCGTCTGTCTAAATCAGACGGCATATATGATCAATTTCAAGGTTTAACTAGGGAGGCTAAATCATTAGCGAAAATTCTTGAAGACGCATCGGTCTCAAGAATCGATGAATTAAGAATTGAAACTAGAAACATTTATTACGAGGCAATATCTCTTGGGGTTGCGAGGGAACCTGCTTCTACTAACACAACGGCGATAAGTGACAGTAGATATATGGAGTTCGAGTCTCGTATTAAATTACCGACAATAAATTTACCCACCTTGCCGGTCAAAATTCAAAATGGGTGTCATTCAAAGATACATTTACATCATTAATTCACAATAATAACCAGTTGACCGAAATTCAAAAATTTCATTACCTCAACTCGGCTTTAAAGGGTTCAGCGCTTCAGTCTATTGCGGCCATCTTGACCACCTCAGAAGGTTATCAACAACCCTGGGCAATTTTAGTACAAAAATACGATAATAAAAGAATCCACGTCACGCCGGAAGATATTGTAATATCCCTAGTGAAGCTCACATTATAGAATAGTACTATCGTTTGATGATGACTAGAAATGTATAATATCGAAAGTTTAGCAAGTATCTGACGGTTTTTGGGATAGGAATTGGAATAGGAGAGATTTTAATGTCGATATGGAGGGGGAATGCCGAATTTTGATAGGTAGAGAATTCCAGAAATTGACAGCGCGAGCTATAAAGGAATTCTGAAATGAGGCAGATCTGTGCGAAGGGATGTAGAGGTCAGAAGGTCGAGATCTTGTTGAAAGGGAGTGGACTGAGGACTCGAATTGGAGAAGGTTGTAGGCGTAAGAAGGACGATGGTTGTTGATGATTTGACAGAGGAACGTACCTAAGAGAGGAAGAGCCACCTTAACTCAGTGTAGTGGTGAGAGACATGGGAGTATCTCGGGGCACCAATAACAAATCTTACGCAGCTATTCATTAATCTTTTCAGTCTATCACGGAGCTCCACCGAGAGGCCATCATACACCACACACCCCGTGGTTCTACGGGTATGTTTAAGGGTAGAAATTGTCCGACGGGAAATGTGAGAAATAAGGTAGTTCCAGGAGAGGCTTTGATCTATGAAAAATCCTAAATTTTTAACAAAGGAGTAGAAGGAAATTGGCTGGTCATTAAGGTGTGATATGGGAAAGTCAGTATGGGATCTAATAAGGGGCTTGGAACCAATGACAATGCCCTGAGTTTTGGCAGCATTTAACTTTAATCCATTTACATTTGTCCAGGCACTGATTAGACCAAGGTCTTCTTGAATCTTGGCAAATTCTACCAATAACTCAGAGGGAGAAAAGGATAGGTAGATCTGGGAATCGTATGCATAAAGGTGGTGGGAACAATGGAGAATTGAATTATGAAGGTCGTTAATGTAGGAGCTGAAAAGGAGAGGAGATATACTTGAACCCTGGGCAACTCCGGAGGATAAAGGAAGGTAGGCAGATAGTGGTTGATTGGGTACGGAGACTGCTTGGGTGCGTTGGGAGAGGAAAGATTAGAACCAAGAGATGGAACTATTGGAGAAAGATAATGATTTTAGTTTGTTGAAGAGGATGAAATGGTTGATGGAATCGAAGGCTTTGGAGAAGTCGAGAAGTATAAGGACAGTTAATTTTCTATCATCTATTGCAGATTGAATGTCGTTGGTAATTTTAATTAAGGCAGATTGTGTTGAATAGCCGGGACGGAAACCAGATTGGAGAGGGTCAAATTGGTTGGACTTTTCGAGGAACTTGGAGACTTGGGATTGCACCAGTCTTTCAAGAGGCTTTGAGAGGTTAGAAAGAATTGAAATTGGACGGAAATCTTCGGGTGAAGATGGATTAGGCATTTTATTTAAAGGAAGAACAATGGTTTTTTTTTCCCAAGAGGTAGGGAATACTGAATTCTGAAGGGAGAAATTGTGGGTAAAAAGGAGAGCTGGGAGGATTTCAGGGAGACATATTTTTATTAATTTGACAGGGATGCCGTCTGGCCCGGCCCTATGGAATTGGTGTGGGATTTCATTACCGCGGTTAACAGGTCTGTGGAAGAGATGTCGGAAAAATACAAGTTATTGTCGTTAAAGGATATATCTGGAGAAAAGCCGGAAGAGGAAGGTAGAGACGAGGTATTAGCGACAGATATAAAATAAGAGTTTACATCATCGGAGGATACAGGAAAGGCTGCGGTAGGGGATCTGGAAGGATTACAAATGGAAAGTTTACGAAGCAGTAGCCATTTCGATTTAATATCAGGAGCTGAGGAAAGGGTTTCATGGAAGTAGGAAGCTTTCGAACGGCGGATCCTTGTCTGTGCCAAGTTGCGAAGCACCCTGAACGCTTGGTAGTCATCTGCAAGCCTAGTACGTCTAAAACATCTTCTTGCAGCGTCGTGCCTTTTCTGCAGATCTTTGATTTCCTGACACATCTAGGGAGCAGGCTGGTGACGAAAGGTAGAGATTTTGAGGGGAGCATGGGTATTGAGAATATTGAGAAGATTGGTGGTAAGAATGTCAACCATGGAGTCGATAGAAAAGCAAGAATATATTCCATTCCAATCTATGGTTTCTAGGTCAGGTAATATTTTTTCTAGAGTAAGGGTATCTAGGTGACGGAAGGTGATAGTTCGAGGCTGAATTGAAGGAGTTCGGATATTATATGTCATTTGTATAAGATCGTGAGATGATAGGAATAATACTGGCAATTGATAATAGGAGAGGAGATTTTGTGCAGAGTCTATAATGTAGAAGTCTAGCAAAGTGTCGGACCTGCTGGTGTGGTGGATGGGGGAAAATGGAACGATGAAGAGGTGCAGAGAGAAAATTAGGTTTTCTAGATAGGATTTGTCATTGGAGTTAGAGAGGAAATTGGTATTGAGGTCACCGGAGATGATTATTCTGGGATATAGAGGAACGAAGTTGAATAGGGTGGATCCAAAGGACTGATCAAATGGAACATGGTGAGGACGATATACCACAGTGTAAAGGAGAGGAAGATCCTTACAATGGATTTCTACTAGAAGGTATTCAACTTGAGGATGATCGGAGGGTGGTGAGGAATCGAGGATTCGAGTCTTCAGGCTATTATGGACAAACATGGCTACTCCTCCGCCATTCCGGCTTACCCGATCATGACGGAGGAGGGTGTGATTAGGCAAGGAAACAGAAGAGGATGCGATGTAAGGTTTAAGCCAAGTTTCAGAGACTGCGATAATATGATAAAAGTTTTGAGTGAAATATTGCAGGAACTCGTCATAGTGGACAGGGAGGGATAAAGAGTTAACATGACAGGTGATTAGGGTACTAGACATGAGAGGAATTGAGAGGGAAACAGTCAGAGTTTGGTAGAGAAACTCTGAAACAAATAGAAAATACAAAAAGGCGTTTACAATTAATGAAAATAGCAGAAAAGAAAGTGTAAGCAGAAACCAAAAAAAAAAAAAATAAATAAAAATCATATGGTCAATAAAATATAAATTAGTGTGTAAATGTAAAGAGATATCTCTATGCGTAGAAGAGAAAATGTTCCTTTGTAGAGTTCAAAGTTATTTTAATGAGGATGAGGAGTAGACGAATTCTTCGTGGTCAGGCGAATATATCGAGGTCCAAGGCCTGTTCAATCAGAATAACTTTATGCCCGTCCTCCTTCCGACATCGCACCTTTCCGGCGGCAAACCACGTATATTTGATTTTACCCGCAGCTTTCTTCTGTCGGGCAAGCCAATATAAGTGTCTGTTTGTGGGAGTCATTTCCTCACTCAGATATATCCGGTGACAGTCATTCTCCTACCAGCCGATATCCCGAGTAGTGAGGTCCCTCTTGACTTTCCTCTTTGTTATTAAGTCTTCCCTGACTGACTGTTTGACAAAGCGCGCGATGACAGGCGGCGGTCGTGGGTCATCTTTTCTACTTCTGCGGCGATGTACTATGTCCAAGTCAATTGTACTGAACCTTATGCCCAAACTTGCTCTAATGCTGGTCACCAAAGCGGCGGGCGTTTCACCAGTTCGCTTCGGTATCCCTCGGATCACCAGTGATCTGGATAACAGGCTCTGCTCTGCATTATTCAGGCGAACTTCCAATTCGCCCACTAGAGATTTGAGGGCTTTATTTTCCAGGATAATTTTTTCGAAATGACTGGCTTGACTTTCGAGGTGTTTCTCAATTTTCGATAATTTTTCATTAAGCTCAAAATTGAGCTCTCCATATTTATCGAGGGTTTTTTTTATGTTTTTTATGTTTTCATTGACACTCGAGTCTAAGCGATTTACTGTAGCCAGTATTTTTGAGGCGGACGGCTCAGTGTTAGGTTTTTTGGTCTGGTCATAATTAGGGCATACCCATGTTTTTTTGGGTGCTTTTAAGGCTTCAATTTCTTTTTCACTTAGACTGAGACACCGACCGTGAAAAATAATTTTGCATTTTACACAACAAAGATTGTTTTTGTCTTCGCGTGCAATAGTATTATTGCAAATATTGCACTGCACCATATTTAATTAAAATAGTACAATTAAGATATAAATAAATACCGGGAGAGAGTTGTTTTGAAGAAAGCAGTAAACAATGTTGTCTAATGCTGTAAGGATTAGTAGACGTTTACCCTCCCGTAGCTTCTAGAACTCAATTGGATTCACGACACTTTCTTTACGTAGATAAAAGTGAATATATTACACTAATCACAGTGAATACTAATACTGTTAAAAGAAAAATACACTCAACTATAATGAATTGTACTGAACATTAAAATTAAAAAAAAAACAGAACTGATATAAGAGTAATAGAGATGTGTACAGGTAGCTGTCTCTGGCCAGACTGTTATTATCATGTAGAAACAGGGTTAGAATCTTAGGAACAGTTTCAAGGAGGTGATTGGAGCCTATTAGGATTGCCTTTGTCTTTTCCACATTCAACTTCAGCTTGTTAGCTTCTACCCAGCCACATATTCTATTTAAGTCTTTTTGAAGTTTTTTCGTGGCGGCTAATAGGTCAGAAAAGGGGAAGGACAGGTATATTTGGAAGATTTTGCAATTTAGTAAGAAGGATGTAATGGTGAACTGTATCAAACGCTTTGAAAAAATTGAGAAGGATGAGGATAGTAACGATTTGGTGTTAAA
Source organism: Nezara viridula (assembly GCA_928085145.1). Classification (NCBI taxonomy): domain Eukaryota; kingdom Metazoa; phylum Arthropoda; class Insecta; order Hemiptera; family Pentatomidae; genus Nezara; species Nezara viridula. The sequence goes on along the minus strand of OV725078.1, from coordinate 96,556,624 downwards.
TGGAGTTTTGGAAAGATTATAGATGCAGAAAATGGAATTGAGTAGAATTTTACCAGTTACCGCTTGGAGATTTGAGTTAAATGTGATTGATCCGGAATATACTGGAGGTCATAACATTGAATCACCCCTTACTGTAATTTAAAAAGTATTGTGAGAGGATACCTGGACAGGAAATTGGCCACCAACATTTTTTACATTTTAATAGTTTCAATATGTAGTGATCCATTCTTCAGTTGTTTTTTTTTTTTTACATTTTTTAAGTATCCCACCAAACCTAAAATAAACTTACTTATTAAGAACGGGGATACTTTTTGAAAATTTCTATCATCTGTTCTTTCTATTATTAATAAAGATGGGCTAATTGGAATCGCACCATCCATATTTTCGGGTTCCTTTTCGTTTAGCCTTAAGGCTATTTAGATCTATGGGATCCCCCATAGAAGGATAAAATAAAAGGTAAATAAAACGTAATAAAGAAATTAAAAGAAAATAAGTAAACATATTAAATAAAAAAATAAATATATCCTTATAGTTTATAAAAAAAATAAATATATCCTTATAGTTTATAAAAAAATAAATATATCCTAATATTTTCATAAAAAAATAATAAATGAAAAGTTATTAAAGAAATAAATTAGTATGAATTGATTTAGTCTTATCTGTAGGTTGAGCGACGAGAGAGACATATTATCTCTTCTAATGTAAGCATTAGACTGAGTAAATTGGTAATATGACACCTATGGAAAAGATATCATATACGAAGTGTCGTAATTCAATCTAGCATATAGTAGCACGGGGGTCTATATTATCTAAATATAACTGCATGACTCGTTTTCATCAAACATTGAGTCAGGAGGTGTTAGAAGTTATGTCAATATGAAAAAAAAAGTATTAATGAATAGAATCGAACAGTTATGATTCAAGATAATTAACTCTGAATTCGAAGGTATCTAATTAAATATAAAAGAAAATAGTGTTGAAATATTTAAGGCATTGATGAGTATGTTATCCTAAAGTCAATCGATGAATCTATATTTATATGAAGAGAAGAATGGTTGGGGTGATCAGTCAGAAATAAGAAGGCAAAAATAAATGATAATATTTATTTTGACATTTGCCGACGTTTCGACCTGAAATTCAGGCCTTCATCAGGGCTAAAAAAAGAACCAGATAACAAGGTATGAGAAATATGAATAATGTAGGTAAATAAAAATTAAAGTAAAATGAAGTGGGTACAATAATGAAAATAGTAAGAACTAAGAGATAGATAATAATAACCGTTACAAAGTGTGGAATGATGAAGTCAATATAATCAAAAAAAGTGACATAAGTATTAGAATGGTAATCTTAGAATAAAATGTAAAACAGAAAAAAGGAATATGAAGTTATATATGAAATGAAATTAAATAGTAGAATTAAGATATTACAAATAGAATAGTTAGATAGAAAATTGAGATATTGTAACATCTGTCAAAATTTACTGACAACATATAATATAATAAAGAGTTAAAACAGAGAAAAATAATGAAAGGAAGGAAGAAAATAAGAATAACGAGATGGCTGAAATAAGAAAGAAAAAACAACACCAACCTGCTTCCAAAAGGTTGATGGAGCACAGTGAGGAAATGGTTGCAAGGGAGAGGGAGAGAGGAGATGTATTGTGACGTCATCTCTACCGGTTGGCTGACGAAGTTTGAACCGTAAAGTAAAGTACCGGAACCGTAAATAATAGAAGAGAGATATATTACTCATAAATATTATGAATAATTAAACGAAAGTTTAATAGAAAGATGATGGTAATAATTTGGAGAAGGAATAAAGCAGAGATAATAACTGTTAAGTCATAATGGAGAACTATTGAAATTAATACATATCATATATGGAAGTTTTGTCGAAATCAAATGTATGATTAACGGAGAGAGAATGTTTGGATAATTTGGAGGCAGTAAAATTAGGAGAGGAAACAGAATATTTATGTTGTGTGATACGGTCTTTTAGAAGGTTTTTGGTTTCACCAATATTCATCATCATCATCATCATCATCATCGTATGTGGTGCGACATCCCGTTACCGAGACTGGGCCTCCCCCGAGAGTCTCCACCAGTTGGCTCTTTCTTCTGCTGCAGCTCTTCAGTTCCATAGACCAAGCAGGGTTCTCGCATCATAGTCCACGTTGTCCAACCATCTCGTCCTCGGCCTTCCTACCCGTCTTGCGAGATGCAGCTCCTCCATCATTATTTTCTTCGGTATTTCAACGGTGCTCATTCTGGCCACATGCCCTGACTACCTTAGTCTGGCAAGTTTAATATACGTGACGACATCAATGTCTGTATAAAGAGAACTGAGCTCCCTATTTTTTCTTTTCCTCCAGACATCACTCTCCTTTCCTGGACCATAAATCCTTCTGAGGACTCCTCGTTCAAACACACTCAGCTTCATCTCATCGTTTTTCGTCATCGTCCAAGCCTCTGAGCCATATGTCAAAACAAGCCGTACTATGGTCTTGTATATGATTAGCTTGATCTTCTTTGGGAGATACCTACTTCTTAAGTGTCGGCCAAGTCCAAAGACACATCTATTGGCAGCCGTGATCCTTCTCTGTATTTCTTGAGCCATATCATTTTTTCTATTAATTTCAGACCCAAGGTATATAAAACTTTTTACTCTCTCTAACTTAAAAGAACCTAACTCAAATGGAGAGTTCAGATCCACCTCACCACCAACCCTCATTTACTTAGTTTTCCTCTCGTTGACTTCTAGACCAAGTCATCTTGCAGCTGCTTCAAGGCCTATAAACGCTTCTCTGAGAGCCCATTCAGACCTACCTATTATGTCTATATCATCAGCAAAACCAAGAAGCTGTGTCAAACGATTGAAGATTATATCGCTGGTCTGAATACCGGAGTCTCTTACAGCTTTATCCTCCGCCAAGTTGAACAATAGACAGGCGAGGGCATCCCCTTGCCGAACCCCACTGCTCACTTTAAACTCGGAGGCATCAGAACCGACGCGTATTCTGCATCTCGAGCTGTCCATGGTCATCTTGATTAAGCGTATAAGCTTCTGAGGGATACTTATCTTCTCCAAGGCACAGTATAGTTGTGTTCTATCAACGCTGTCGTATGCTGCTTTAAAGTCCAGAAATAAATGGTGGGTGACTACCTTACGCTCCAAGTCTTTTCTAGGATCATCCTGAGAGAGAACAGTTGATGGCTGTTGCCCATTCCGTAATCATAGCTTCCCTCTACCAGATGTTCCGCATTAAATCATGCAGAGCTTTCTTGAGTTCTTCACCTCCACATTTCAACAGCTCTGACTGGATTCCGTCCGGGCCTGGCGCCTTTCCATTTTTCAATTTCCTCAGGGCGTTTTACATTTCCTCCTCATCCGGGGTTCAATAGAATTCAGGGAGTCTTCCTTCATTACTCCTACTTCTCCAGGCACCGTTCCTCTGTTTAATGCGTCTTTGAAGTGTTGTACCCATCTCCTTAGTACGTCATCTTTGTGGCTTAAAAGAGTTCCGTTCGAGTCTTTGCATACCGTCACTCTGGGCCTGAAAGCTGCCCTACCCTCATTTATTCTCTGAAAGAACAGCCGACTTTCATTTTGGCCGCACAATGCCTCTGTGTCCTCCATGTTCTTATTTTCCCAATCTCTTCTCTTCGCGTCTTTTTCTTCGATATGTTTCTTGGGAGAGCCTTGTGAGACGCTGATCCTTCTTTCTGTAGGCTTCATTTTTCACTTTTACTGCTTGAAGGCACTCAGCGTCAAACCATGGGGGCCTTCTAGATTTAGTCTCGTAGCCGAGAGATTCTTCTGCTGCCTGTTTGATTGCGTTGCTGCATCTTTTCCACTGTTCATCGACCATAGAGCTGTCATTAATTACTTGTTCATTAAGTTTCGTCTCCACAGCTTGTTGATACGAATATTGGTGGTCCGAGTCCTTAAGTTTAGCTACATCAATCTTCTTCTTTGGTCGTTGGTGGTGGCCGTTAACCACCGAAATTCGTGATCTCACCTCGGCAATGCCCAAATAGTGATCCGTGTCCATATTTTCACCTCTATAAGATCTTGCATTTATCATGTTGGACATGTGACGGACACTAATGAGTACATGGTCTATCTGCGATGTTGTTTGCCTATTCGGGGAGATCCAGGTTGCTTTGTGGATATTCTTTCGAGGAAAAAGAGTTGTTCCAACAACCAGTCCATGCAGTGTAGCAAAGTTCACCATCCGAAGCCCATTATCATTACTGTTTTCACCAATATAGGATGAAAAACAATTGCGGGTAGAACACGAAATACGGTAAACGATATGAGAACGGTGTGAGAGAGGGACAGGATCTTTTAGGCATGAGTATAATTTAGAAAGTGTGTTGTGAGATTTGAATGCAAGTCGTAAGCTAAGGTTAGTAGATCGTAAAACTTTGTTTATGTTGTCAGAAAGGTTAGGAATGTAAGGTAGAGATCTGTATATAGAGGCCGGAATGGGTTGTGGATAATTAGTGGAAGTCGAGATTAAGGAAGAGCGATTATTGTGGTCTGTTATAAGTTTGTTGATGACATGGAGAGGAAAATTATTGTTTGACAGGATCTGTTTTATGCGTTTGATATTGGTAACATGAAATTTTGGATCAGAGAGGGAGGTACTACGGTGGATGAGATTTTTAGCAACGTTAATTTTTTGGTAGTATGAATGGGCCTCACTCAGCTTTAGTACTCAGTGCCCTTAAATGTGGCAAAATGTATTATTTCTCAATAAAAAGATTTAAAAAAAAAAAAAAAGTTTTTGGTGGTAGGGATGTTTGGAATGGAAATTCAGAAGTCTGCCAGTGTAAGTTGGTTTAGTGTACCAGTCTGTGGATATGGTGTTATTGGGATTTTGAATATAAGGTCGAGAAAAGGGAGAGAATTATTGAGTTCGCGTTGTACTGTAAAATTGAGGCGGGGTGGTAAGAGTTAAAGGTTGATAGGATATCGGGAATTTTATTTGGATTGATGATTATGACGAGGTCGTCTACGTATCTTCGAATAAAGATGATATCGTCTGGGTTAAGAGGGATAATGGAGTCTAGAAGGTTGTTTAGAACGATGTTGGAGATGTCGGGAGCGAGGGGGTTACCCATTGCTAGCCCGGAAATTTGGTTAAAAAGTTGTCCTTGGAAGGTGGGATAGTCTGATTTACAACATAGATGAAGGGATTTGAGATATGAGGAACGGTTAAGCGAGATGTGGGGTTCAATGATAGGCCAATAGTGGTCTATTATACTAAGTGCCTTGTCTATGGGTATGTTCGTAAATAAGCTTTCAATGTCAAAGGAGCAAAGAATGAAATGGTCTGGAATGGTAAAGGAGAGTAGCTGTTCACGGAGATTGAATGAATTATGTACATCATAAGGGTTGTTGTGGCTGAAAATTTTTAATTAAGGTAGTAAGAATTTGCTAAATTTAACTGAAGGATAATTAGTATTGGAAGTGATTGGACGGAGTGGAGTGCCAGGTTTGTAGATTTTAGGAAGTCCATTAAAACGGGGGGCAACTGAATTGTAGATCAAGTTTCTGTAAGTAGGATAGTTTATAAGTTTAGAATTTAAAAGATTTTTTAGGTGTAGGTTAAATTTGTTTTTTAATGATGGGATGGGATCACGGGATGTCGGCGAGTAAGTGGTCTGATAGGAGTCTGATAGGAGTAAAGTCATTTTGTCAGTATATTCTGTATGGTCCATAATTACAGTTTTGTTGCCTTTATCAGCTCTCGTTATGATTATATTGTCATGGGATTTTAAGAAGGATCGGGTAAATGAGAGGTCTTTGAAAAATCCCCGTCCCCACATATATTATTACAGTAAGGCTCAAAATTTTGTACCTTTTGTACCAAATATAAGCTCCTGTAATGCTCAAATACCATTAATGGGGTACCGTTGGATTCAGAATTTCACTGGGGGTTAGCGAATCGTATTCTTCACTTTCGTTTTTCTAAAGCAAATAAAGTCGATACAAACATTTTGCAAGGCTTCAATACTAGGACGGTGGTAGGTCTGTAGATCGATACGGGACAAATTGGATCTTGAAGATTTTGATGCGTACAGCAAGACTCGGATAGTTCATCCGAAACTATCGGATCCTGCTTTTTTAAGCCCTAAAACGTACTATTTTTGAGATAATGCGAGGCATAGGGTTCGCATCCACACAACCTTAAATTAATTGTAGTACTGTCATTGAATACATGTCTCATTTCGTCAACTTGAGGTCTCTATGATCGAGAGAGGAGTTTATATTATTTATCGATGGTGTTTTTGATCGTCAAGCCATATCATCATTAATTTTTCACCAAATCTCAAGATTGAGCCACCAATTTCGAAGGGTTCCTTCTCCTTCAGGCAAGACAGTCCAATCACACCGAAAATTCAGGCAAACAAGTTATGAAAGAAAACAAACTTTATTTGCGAATAACTAAAAAATTACACATTTTTCCCTATCACATTTATGCCCATGATTATATAAAAGATTACTAAATTCCCTACAAAATGAAAAAAAAAAAATCATCGAAATCGGACAATGTTTAGCAAAGATTCAGCTTACTGAAATTTGTAAACATGTTGATTTCAAACAAAAATGAAGATTTTAATTAATTTTTATTTTCTTTGTCGATTATGCTTATCGATAAATTAACCTTTGATTTCTTTATCTTTTGATACGTTGCATTATTTTATGTTGTTATTAATTTGGCATTTGAAAACAATATGCTGTGCGAATTTTTCTCACGGGCCTACTAGTTCAGGAGAAAAAGAAGAGGAGAACGGTGGGTGTAAAAGATAGTTGGAAATAATGTTACAGATGGAAACGCGTGACAACTCCTTATTTTCTTTTGAAGAGGTGAAAAGATCATCTGCGTAAATATATTCGAGGTCAGTGATAAGTTGTGGAATGATTTTGACAGAGATGTTGGGTGTGGACAAATTAGGTGCTAAACTTAAAATATTAATAACTTTGGAGGGGATGTCTGTGGAAGAGATATTGTCTACCCATTCTTCTTTTCCTGCAGGATAAACTTTATTTTTAAGCGTAACTTGGTACAAATTTTTGAACTTGGAAATTAGTATTAGTTTCTTCTGTGTTTTAGTGGAATTGAAGATATTAGAAATGCAAATGGAGAGATTATTGACGTCTTCTTGATTGATGTCATAATCTAAAAATTGGGTGAGAACTGAAATTGGTTTATTGAGAAAATTAATATTTTGAATAGTCTCGCGGATTTTTAAGTTAAGCAAAGATTTTTTGAATTTAAAAGTGGAAGTTAATAATTTTGAGTTAAACGGAGGTGATATTAAAATGCGGTCACAACAGTTTTCGACAAATTTTGGGAAAATGGAATTAGAGCGACATTTGTGAAGAAATATCCGCTGTTCGGTACTATTTGCAAGCGTTGATGGAGGTGACACGCGTTGATGCGCAATTTATGGTGAGGGTAGGAAGACTTTAATAAGGAGAATGATATATGAGGTTGGGTGGAGGGTTGTACATTAAGTGCTTAAAGAGCTGTAGATGAGGAAGAAGAGTTGGCGTGAGCGATAATGGTGACCGAAGATGAAGAGTTTGCGCGAGATGTGGTGTTGGCCGAAGCTGAATATAGTGAATTTTAATTAATTAATTTTACTATTTAATTTCATTTTTTATACAAATTCATATTCTTTTTTTCTGTTTTACATTTTATTCTAAGATTACCATTCTAATACTTATGTAAGTCGATCTGAAAATGGCCACAACTACAGTTTAATGCTTGCATCGCTCTGTCTTTGTCTCCTTCTCAACTGGCTAATTCTGCAAATACTGCTGCTATAATTTGTAAAAAGTGAGCTTTTGTACATTTAAACATTTTCACATTAAATAGTGAGGTTAGAGATATTTATTAACAATTATGTTTAATAGTTAATTGATACTAGTTCGGTAGAGACAGCACAGCTGATCGATAATTCCCTTTACGGGTCTTGCCCTATCTACATAAGATACACGGCCAAGGCTCTATTTACTAACACTACTTCCTTCGAGTGATATCGAGTTCGTATCCAAACTGATAAACTATTTTTTTTTTCTTTTGTCTTCTCTCTTTATTTTATTTGTTTATTTTACTCTAAGACTTTTACTTTGGTTTAATTATGTATATTGCGATTTTTTCTTACTTTAACTGTAAATAATGTAAATAGCTTAGTTTTAAGAATTTATTTCGTAATTTTTTTTTTTTTAGTGTTATAACAGGTACATATTTTTTTTTTCTCTCTCTCATTATGGAACCTGACAATATGTCTGGTGAAGAATCGGAGGAAGAGACACCATTTTCCGAAGTCAGTGAGACCGATTCACAATATTTAAAAAGAAGGACTCTTCAAAAGCGCAATCGAAACTCTGCCCCCGGTTCAGCGGGCAACTCACCAAACAAGAAAACAAATAAATCGGCCATATCAAAAAAAGGATCTGAAACAAACAAAACTACACCAAACACGCGTAGCAAAACCACTTCAGCCATCAAATCAAAATCAATTTCACCAAACACCTCAATCAGTAACTCTGTTACAGCCAACAATACTACAAACAAGATTCTGGAGCCAAAAGAAACTTGTGATCTTGAACCGCCACCCATCTTCGTCGCAAAAATTGAAAATTTTATGTCCTTCGGGCAAGAAATCGCTGATCTGATTGGGCAGCCAAATTTTACATGTTTTTCCAGAGTCAATGATATTAAAATAAATACCAACTCTAAAGAAAATTACAAAATATTAATTGAACATTTTACTTCACGAAAATACGATTTCCATTGTTACCAACTGAGACTGGAAAAAGCTTACAGAGTCGTATTAAGAGGGCTTCATCCAACTACTTCTATAAGCGCATTTAAAATGGGTTTGGAAGAGATAGGCCATAGCGTAAGGAACATAGCTACCGTGCTTCATCCCAAGGAAAAATATCCGCTACCGCTTTTTTTCATAGATCTCGAACCTGCAAAAAACAACCCGGAAATTTGTAACGTAAAGCGTCTTTTATATTCAATAGTCCATTTTGAAGAGCCCAGACAAAGACCTATAGTAGTGCAATGCACTAACTGTCAAAATTTGGGAAACACAAAAGCCTACTGCCATCATCAGGCTAGATGCGTCAAATGTGCTGGGGCACATCCGTCTGATATTTGCCAGAAACCAAGGCAAGAGGCTGCTATATGTGCACTTTGTGGCGAGGGACACCCAGCGAGCTACAGAGGTGGCGTAGTTTATAAATATCTTCTGAAGCTGAGATCACATAATATGGCTTTGAAAAGCCTTAGCCTTGATCATAAAAGTGGGACTGAGGCTCCCGCAATCGATGATAGAACAAATTTCCCAGCACTGCCGTCGTCACCTTCTCAAACATCCAGCCTCAACCATCCATCTCCACAGCTACGGACTGTCCTCAACAGGGTTCGAGAAATTTATATCTCCAAACCACCATCAAGAACCAGCAGCCTCGACGACAGGTGCCTCAGGCTTCCCAATCCAAGCCTAAAACTGCTAAACCTCAGCCTCAACCTCCTCGTCCGCAAATCCCTCTTCACCATCTACCCTTAAGGGTCAAACTCCTGCCAGAGCATCCACACCCAGTTCCATCCGTTCCTAATCCCAATGTAAACCTTCCATCACAAGCCCAACAGAATATAGACCCAACTCCTCGCATCCCACGTCGGGCACAACCCCTTCCAGCAATCCTAGTTGCACAAATTACCCATCACATCCTCCGGACCTAAATCCACTTCACAGCCAAAAACCTTCCGACATCAATTCTGTCCTTTCAACATTCCTGATAGATCTTCAAGAGACTATCAAACCGCTTATTACCCTCCTCACCAGACTCCTTTCCGAAATCCCGTTCAACTTCCCCCGATGAATACAAAGCCCCTAGCTATCCTTTTATGAAACGCTAATGGACTACTCAACCACCGAGACGAACTAGACTTATTTCTCCATGACAATATCATTGACATTGCCCTTCTGACGGAAACTCACTTCACTCAACGGACACATTTCTACATACATGACTACATCACTAACAGATCTGACCACCCAGATAACACTTCCCACGCTGGTTCCTGCATCCTTATCCATAAATCTTTATCCCTCTCCCTTATTCCTTCCACTCCAACTGATGCCATTCAATCAACTTCTATAGTCCTTTCAACTCGCCTTTTCCATCTCACATTCTCAGCTGCATACTGTCCTCCTGGTAATTCCATCTCCTATAACCTCCTTGAATCCTTATTTCAATCCCTCGGATCGCGCTTTAATGCTGGAGGAGACTACATTGCTAAACACCAACGATGGGGTTGTCGAACATCCAACTCCCGCGGTAACATCCTTTCACGTATCTCATCTTCCAACAGTTATTCAATCCTCTCGCCCATGAGTCCTACTTATTGGCCAACATCACTCAAAAAACGTCCCGATATCCTAGATATATTTATCACCTCCCAGATTTCCTTCTCACAAGCCTTAATCAAATCACTCGATGACCTTTCTTCAGACCATAGTCCAGTGCTGCTTTCACTACATTCAAGCTATGCTCCTAAACCATCATCTCCTAAATTGATTACAGGACGAGTAAACTGGGACAACTTTCGTGAAGACTTGGAAAACAAACTAGACTTGAAAATTCCGCTTAAGACAAAAGAAGACATTAATGGTGCCATAGAAAAACTTACAAGATAAATAACAGACAGTATAAACAGTAACACCTTTAACAGTAAGATTAACAATTTACAAAAGACTAACTTGCCACAGCATATTCGTATCTTATTAAAGGAAAAACGCAGAGCAAGATCATAGTGGCATAGAACTAGATATCCAACAGATAAAACTCATTATACCCAACTGACTAACAAACTAAAATCAGAAATTAGAAAATACAAAATTCAAAATTCACTAAATTTTACTGAAAAACTTACACCTACCGACAAATCACTGTGGACGACGACTAAACGGCTCCTGAAATTTAAATACTTTGATCATCCACTTCTTACTGAAGCTCAAACTTGGTCCAAATCTGATGAAGAAAAATTTTTGCTCATCACCTCTTCAAAACTTTTAATCCATATCCTGATATCCTTAATCCAAATCAGCTTGAATTTATTGAAACAGAACTGGATATTCCACTCCAAATGACTCCTCCCCTAAAGCATTTCATCCTTCAGAAATATCTAATATTATTCACAGATCACCCTCCCGCAAAGCTCCTGGCCACGACCTAATCACTTCCCACATTCTTAAGCTACTTCCTCGCAAAGCCATTCTATTCCTTACTTACATTTATAACGCCGTACTCCGTTCCACATATTTTCCTGATCCTTGGAAACTATCTGTAGTCAAAATGATACATAAACCCAAAAAGCCACCAGAATACCCATCCTCTTACCGTCCTATCTCTCTTTTACCCATCATGGGCAAAATCCTGGAGAAGCTCATCTTAAAACGCCTGTATCCCATCCTAGATTCTAACCACATAATCCCTGATCACCAATTTGGACTCCGCACATCCCATTCCACTATCCAGCAATGTCATCGTGTGGTAGACGTAGTCTCCTCTGCATTGGAGCGCGGAATGTATTGCACTGGAGTTTTTCTCGACGTTGAACAGGCGTTTGATCGAGTCTGGCATCCGGGATTGCTTTACAAACTCCGTAAATTCCTTCCCCCTACATATTTTCTTATGATCAGTTCCTATCTTACTGATAAGCACTTCAAAGTAAATCACAATAATACCTATTCATCCCTCTTTTCTCAATCTGCCGGAGTTCCTCAAGGTAGTATCCTTGGTCCTATCCTTTACACAGTTTATACAGCTGACATCCCAACCCATCCTAACACTGTTATTACCACGTATGCCGATGATACATGTGTCCTATCCGTTAATAATGACCCAACCATTGCATCCCAAACTCTTCAATCACACATCACAAGCCTTGAAGAATGGTGTCAAAACTGGAGGATTAAAATAAATTCTAATAAATCCCATCAAATCACCTTTATCCATCGACGTAAACCTATGACCTCATGTCCCACAGTATCTTTTAATAATACCCCACTTATCCCTGTTGAACAAATCCGATACCTTGGACTTCACTTGGACAAACGTCTAACTTGGAATCCACATACCAGACTGAAACGACATGAAACCGCTCGACGTTTCCGACTACTCCAACACTTACTAGACAAACGCTCTAAACTTCCCATTAATTACAAAAGACTCATATACTTTACTATAATAAGACCTATTTGGACTTACGGAGTTGAGCTATGGGGCTAAACTATACTATCGAATTCCTCTCGCATCCAATCCTTACAATCCAAAATCCTTCGTAAAATCCTCAATGCTCCTTACTTTGTCACTAATAAAATAATCCATAAAGACCTCAATGTTCCATATGTTTCCGATTTGGCCAAATCCAGATACCTATCCTTCCATAATAAACTTCATAACCATCCGAATCCTCTTGTTTCTAACCTTGCTTGCTCTTCGATTCCTGATAGCCCTCCAAGGCGTCTGAAAAGAAGATGGCCTCGTGATCTTCTCATGTAGACAAATTATTAGAGTGCTACCAGTGGGTAGTTTCTCAACAAGCGTGTTTCATGTGATAATATTTCTCTGTACACATTTACTTGATGTGTTCATACTAATACAGTTGTAAATATCATAAAAAAAAAAATACTTATGTCACCTTTTTTGATTATGTTTACTTCATCGTTCCACACTTTGTAACGTCACAATACATCTCCCCTCTCCCTCTCCCTTGCAACCATTTCCTCACTGTGTTCCATCAACCTTTTGGAAGCAGGTTGGTTTTGTTTTTTCTTTCTTATTTCAGCCTTCTCGTTATTCTTATTTTCTTCCTTCCTTTCATTATTTTTCTCTGTTTTAACTCTTTATTATATTATATGTTGTCAGTACATTTTGATAGATTTTACAATATCTCAATTTTCTATCAAACTATTCTATTTGTAATATCTTAATTCTACTATTTAATTTCATTTCTTATATAACTTCATATTCCTTTTTTCTGTTTTACATTTTATTCTAAGATTACCATTCTAATACTTATGTCACTTTTTTTGATTATATTGACTTCATTATTCCACACTTTGTAACGTTATTATTATCTATCTTTTAGTTCTTACTCTTGTCATTATTCTACCTACTTCATTTTACTTTAATTTTTTTTACCTAGATTATTCATGTTTCTCATACCTTGTTATCTGGTTCTTTTCTTAGCCATGATGAAGGCCTGAACTTCAGGTCGAAACGTCGGCAAATGTCAAAATTAATATTATCATTTATTTTTGCCTCCTTATTTCTGACTGATCACCCCAACCATTCTTCCCTTTATTATTCACGACAGTCAACCATTTACCCACAATTACGATATTTATATGATTGGTTGGTCGGTCGCTGGGACATATATGATACAAAACGAACTAGGCACTGGTCAGATAAAATAATACCAATTTTCTCAGCATCCTTTCTGAAAAGTAAATAAATACAAATCAATAAAAGAAGGTTGTATAATAAAATATCCAATTTTTTCAGATGGTTTTTGCAGCTGTGTGTGTGTACATATATTTTATAGTAAAATATAAAATATTTGGTTTTTATTTACCTGTATAACATGTTTACAAACTGATTTGCCAACTCCAATAAAAAATCCAAAAAATATACTCTCTTTTTTATTTTAGTTTCCGATTGTCTAATAAACCAATATCTCCAACGTGGGATGGGTATTCGCTGATATGCTATATAATCAAGTTGAATGAAGTACCGTCGTAATGCTTCATAATATGCTCGACTTATAAAAAGTGGATTTAATATGCCTCCTTTTTCAGCCCCTTCTTCTATGAAATCCAGTAAAGAATTGATGAAATATTGCGGTAAAATGCAATAAAATGGCTCTGATATCAAACGTTGAAAAGTTTGATAATTATCATTATCCTCCGTTTCTTCATATAGATATTCATATTCATTTACATCGTAGTCCGATTCTGAAGAAGATCTCCTTTTTATGTTCAAAACACTGCCGTATGGATCTATTACAATATTATCACCAGCGTCAGAATCATCATCATCCATTGTGGTTTCCAAAGTGGAATTTGGAACACTTTCTGTGTAGAACTCCAACAACAATTGAGTCAACGTAGGTACTCGCAAATCAGCCAGGCAAGTAAATAAATTTTCTATTGGGTAGTTAGATAAATCAAGTATGTGAGCTCGAAGTGAATTCAGAATGGAAGTCATAGCCATTCTGAAAAATATTACATTGTCCATCGTCAATGGTACTTTTCTCATACCAGTTGAAGTTCCACCAATAGATAATGATCTTGTCGATTTTATGAGAGTGTTTTGTCGACTAGGTATTATAGGGATTTGATTCTGTGAAGCTGATGATAATGAAGATGATGGAGTATCTTCTTCCTTTGTAATTGGTGATATTTGGGGCTCTTTTGTTTTGATTGTTCCGAACTTTCTATACAAATCAGGTGGTAAATAATCTGTTGATTGTGAATCAACGGATTTAATTGATTCTGAGGAAGTACTCGAAATAGATGACTTATCCGAACCATGTAATCCAGCCTTTGTCAGCTCACGATCAATAACAGATTTTAGTAGACCCGAAAGATACCCAAGCTGAGCTGATAAGTAATGCTTCATATCTGGAACAAGGTTTAAAGCTTGACCCTTTTTTTTAGGTTTTTTTTTTATTATTGTAACAATAGAGGCTCTGGTTAGTTGTGTTGATTTGGATTGAATAGGATTGATCACTGACTGGCGGGATTTAGATGTTTGTAAAAGTTCATTTTTTTTCAATATCTTAAAACATTTTCCCAATGGTCTGCCTATAATTAAATAGTTTTGTAGAAAGTTAAGTTCTTTGTATTTACTGAACATTCTACTTGAGAACAAAGACATTAGGTAAATTATAATTGGGTTTAAAGAAAAAAGTTTTACTGGTTGATTTTTTACAGATATGGAATCGGATTTTACAGATAGCCTAACGGAGGGACCGTCAAAGAGATTAGGCGATGATTGTGGTGTTTTCAACTGATTTGCTGATAGAAATGAATGTTGAGCAGGACCGTCACCCTGTACTAATGAATATGTTGATTTAGTACCTAAGAAATCCTTGGAGTGAGATCTTATAACTGTTTCTGATACTGCTTTACGCCCTTCCATTTTTGTAGTTCCATTATTTTGTGTTAAGGTTCTACTTAGGTTGGGTCTTATAATGGCCATGAGCTTTTCAAAAGTTCTATCTTTACCAGCAATAATACGAGATAAGCCTCGTCTGATCTTCGGTGTTTTAAATATTTCATCCGAATCATCAAACTTGGGTGTATTTAATATTTCTATCACGGTTGGGAGACGGTACTTTATGAAATCGACTATTTGTATATCGGACGTTCCATGGCTGTACCTATGAATAAACGCGTTTCCAAATGTTGATAAATCTGAAAAACGAAAATAATTATTAATTATTGGGTTAATATTTACTAGATACAAAGTTACCAATGAAGGAAATGATGAGTATTTGTCTGCATCAATCCCTTTTGAAGATTGTTTTCGTCTTTTCCTCTTCTCGTGATTTTCTTCTCTGTCTGGGTTTGCTTTGTGGTCTCGAGAAAAAGAGCGATATAGTTTACCGAAAGCAGACGATTGTGAAGAAGAAATATCCTCTGATGAAACATCTTTTAAGATCAAAGACTCGCGGTTTCCGGAAGATATGGAAATTCGCGGATTATACCATATATCACCACGTTTTTCAAGCTGATTTACTGCTTCTTTACAACTTGCTATTTTTATTAATTCCAACATCATTTCGAAAAAAGTCTCTAGTTCTGGTATATATTTTTTTAGTAGCCATTGTTTTATCCGTGAACATTTTTCTATCAAGTTAAAAAATTTTAAAAGTACCGTATTTGCCAGATCCTTCGATGTATTGTAACATTTTTCTTCTGATCTTGCATGTGGGCAGGTTTCGAATCCAGTATCACTAAATCCTATATAATTGTCAACATCATAAAAATATTTAGAAAATAAAGAATAATTACGTAAAATATCAGAATCAGCACAAGTGTCAATTTTCTTGAGTAAAATACCGAGAAATGGTTTTGGCGTAAACAATTTTTTTATCATTAGTTTTTGTAAGAAACTATTGTATTTATGTCTCCTTTTGGTTCTCCAAAATCTCTTACTGAGTATATTATTTTTGAACCTTCTATTTTTCCATATGTTGCTCGATTGAATAAAATAACAATGAAAGCCTTTACGTGTGGCCCGATAAAACTTACCGTTTGGATAAAACATCCTGGCTACCTTGCGATAATTAGTAAATATTGGATTTTCATTATTGAGAAATTTATTCTCAGCTTGTATTACTTTTGGATGGATACAAAAGCCATAACGTTTTTGTCTCTTACAGGGCTTACTTTTCATACTCAAGCAATACCGAGAAATATATTTATTCACAAAACGTAAATCAATATCATTAATTTTCAAGTACCATGAGATAATGACATGGAATGGAACATTCATCAGCATATTACTTTTCCATATATCAATTGACGATAAAATACTCGAAAACGCTGAATCTTTCTGTTCAGTATAATGTATTAAATCGAACAACTGGGCCCGTTCCACTAAACGAAACACTAATACCGCATAGCATTCCATCATTTCGAAATATAGAACGGAAGAAGTATATAAAACTGATTGCAATAAAGCATCCGGCGATACACCTGATGACTTTTGTGACGCCATTGGAACCACGAAATTTAGCATCCAATCTGCTTTCGAATCAGGCAATGGGGCATCCCTTGATAGTGTTTCATAAAATATATATCTATCACATTTAACTCCGGTTCGTTCAAAAACGGAGTATTGTGATACAGAGGGATAAAATTTTGGCATTACTAGGCTTTTCCTGTCAAGATCGTATATCTGTTGAAACGCTGGAAGTGGTTGATATATGAGAAAATATGTAACTAAAATTTGAAATAAACAATTAATCATTGTTCAGTAAAAGTTATCTATACATATTATTTTTTTTTTCATAAGTTCTATTATTATTACAGGGATAGCAAGAGATTGTTTTATTTTTTTCCAAATACTTGAAAATAGTATATTCAGAAACATGACATTCTGTAACAATAAGGACAATGATTACATTGAGAAAAGAGTTCATTCACACCATATTTACTGAAATTATAAAGAAGTAAAATAAAAGCTGAATAGTAAATAAACTTTGATATTTAAAACGGAAAAAAATGTTTAAAATAAATAACAATAAAATAAACATAAGTAAAGTAAAATACGCCTTAAAAAAAGAGGTAGGTCTGTAGATTATCTACCACCAATCAAGGGAACTCCGGATCAGGCTAGTTCCACCACTTGTTAATTTTTATATTTGCCCCATAAGATGGTGTTATTATAATTGCTCTGTTCCCTATTTTTAGAAATGAATCAAAATTTATATGAATTTCTTGCTTAGCATTTTATGAAGAATTCTGGACATCGTTTGAGGTAATTAACATTTAATGTAAATAGATTTTAGAATATTTTGTGTTTGCCATTATTTTATTTTAATCCTTTAAATGATTAAGAAGTGTATTTTTCTCACCAAAATCTTCGCAAGTGAAATACTGAACAACACTCTATGCTAAAATTCCAATTATTTGAATAATTGAAGTGAAAAACACGAAGAGATCACGTCAGGTATTATACTACAAGGGAGCAGTTGGCCATACCCTCATTGAAAACCACCTTACCAATATAAGACAACTCATGTGCACCAATGCAGGATGTACGAGAACCAAGAAAAATAATGGAAGTTCGACCATTTGGTAGAACCAGAGGCAGACTCAGGATATTATTCAATGAATATATCACCAGGCTGGCCAATGAAAAAAGTTTAGAAAGCATCGGAGAACTGAAGATATTGGTACTAGGCCGTGAAAACTGGTTATGGTGGTTAGAAGCTCCTCTACGCTGAGAGGTAGAAGGGGAAGAATAAAAAAGAATTGTGGTGCACACACCACACGTTCAATGTAAGTTATAACATTTTGAAATTATACATCTATTAATTATGCATAGTAACACAGGTCGATTCAATATTCCAAATTAAGTCGAATGTAACAAAACTGAGTTAGATAAAAAATTGTTCATAAGCATACAAGGAAAATCCATTTAGTCGAAAATTATAGAAAAACCACATTTTGTATTATCAGTTCATCTTTTCAATTAAGCGAGAAAATACAGTAGTGCGCCGAGGATTTAATTTTGGTGGGTTTCAACCCGAAAGCTTTTTTTTTAAATACATAAGGATACTTACTTGGATGAAAAAATAAAGAAACTAACTACCTATATGAAATGAGATTTAAATGATACTTGAAGTGCTATTAAAAAAAAAAATGTAATTGCACAACCAATAATATTTTTAGCGATAATTTTTTTTATTTTTTTGATAAGACATGGTTACGTTTAGTAGGTGCTAATTGTAATTTCCCTAATGCTTACAGCCCTCCAGCAGTGGCTGATTGTATTATTATTCAATAAATAGATTTAAAAAAAAATTGTAATTTAACAATAGAACAATCAATTTAAATATTTTGCTTAGGTCGCTAAACGTACCAAATATGGGCCGATGAAAAAAAAAAAAATAGGTTTTCCATTTTAGGGGCGAGGGCTTCAGTCCTAAAGACCTTCCTCCCGCATATCCGTCAGTGAGCCTATAAGTATATATATATATATATATATATGTATGTGTGTATATATTTTATTCTAGAAAACGTCACTAAATCATTCAATGCCTTATTTTGCTGTTATAATAAGTTATAATTAACTTATTCCATATATGTATATGTTTTTTTTTTTTTTTAAGTTTTTTTGTAATCATGATATTTACAACTGTATTAATAAATAAAATACAGTATGTATATATTAAATCATTTATCAGTGAATTTTGCCTAGCCAGCTTTCCGTGAAGCACTGATAGGCTTGAACCTTGTCGAGTACATGAAAAAGGTTCGGAAAACCATTCGAGGTCCAAAAAGATACCCTTGGGTCCAGTTTGAGCTATTTTGTGGATTTGGGACATAACTCGAGCAATCCCCTCTATCCAAATCAAATTGAACAATCTACCTATTCCCATCCCAGCTATCCATCTCGAAGGTTGAAACAGTAGTATTCCCAAAACCTTTTGTAAATATATACATAGCCATGTTCTTTCCTTCTATTGGTAGGAGCCAAACCTGATTTAAAGTTTCCATGGTGCCATCCTTTAAATATTATATTTATTTACATTACTTTATTATTATTGTTTAGAATTTCTTTTTCTTTTCATCATATGGTTTGAATGGACAGCTTATCTCTATTATTGTTGATCTTAATTAAAATAGAATGTAATACGTTACAATGAAAACTGTAAATGATTAAATAAAAATTTCCCTAATTAATGACATAAAATAATTAACAATAACTGACATGCGGTTTGAAACTGAACATTTCAACTATAATTTATGATATAAATATATTTCCAGAATGCGTTAGTCTTAAGCCCTTTGGCTTTATGGAAGAGACACATAGACTGAAGTGGAACGAAAAACATCCACAATCTATTACCGGTTTAACTATGCAAAAGTATTTAAATAATAATAATAATAATAATAATAAAAGGCTTAGCGAACTCGAAGGTTCGATGCCGATACCAGCAATCGCTTGTTACACACCTCCCCCCACCGTTCGTCGTCCAAACCCAGTCCCTTTAGATCGGCTTTAACGCAATATACCCACCTTCACTTCGGTCTACCCCTCGGACGATTACCATTCGGTATAGCAAAGATTAACCTTTTAGGAATTCTTTCGTTACTAAGCCCAACAATTTTACAAGCCCATTTGATTTGGCCGCGATTTAATTATCTCAATTATATTAACCGGATAAAGTTCACGCTATTCGGCGTTGTGTAACCGTCTAAACTCTCCGGTTAACTCATACTTCTTCGGTCCGAATATCCTACGCAATACTTTATTTTCAAAAACCTTGTTCATCCCTTAATGTAAGAGGCCACGTTTCGCATTCATAAAGAACTGTAGCATCTCTTAATGCTCTTAATAATAACAACGATTTTGACATCGAGAACGCTATGGAATTGAAAGAGATAATTAAAAATGGCCAGGTAAGTATTAAAGACACAAAAATTATAACCTTGAATGCCGAATCACGTTTTACTAATATCCCATTAGTAGAATGCTTAAAAATTATAGATGACAATTGGGATAGCATAAAAAGTGAAACTAAGATCAAAGATAATAAAATTTTCATTGAAGGGGTCAATTTATGTACTAAATATAATAACGATTTTTATAAACAACGATGGGGAGGCGGGATGGGAAATACAATGTCAACGAACCTAAGTGGCAACTCATTATAACATAATTTTCAAAAATAGAACAAAAACCCCTGTTAATAAAAAAAATATATAGATGACCTGTTACTTATAATAAGAAAAAACTCAGGAAATGAAATATTGGAATGTTTCAACCAATACAACAAAATAATTAGATTCACAATTGAAACAGCCATAGATAACAAACTCAGATTTTTCGACATGGACATAATTTTGGACGAAGACCAAAATTAATTTACTTACCAAATGGACCAAAAAAGAAAAAATATCAATAGAATTCTTAATTTTAGATCAAACCATCCCAGATATCAAATATTTAACACAGCCAAAAGCCTGATGCACAAAGAAACAAAAAAAACACCAAAAGTAAACATTGTAACAAAGAAACCAACACAGCAATTCATCACCCAATTTTTTGAAAAAACATACTTAACACACGAGAGCAATCAAGACGCCATTTCACAAAGAAACAAAATGAACTTTAACACCTGCTACAAAGTGACATACATACCTGAACTTACAAACAAAAATAAGGATGTATTTAAAAACTATGACTTACCAAAAATCAAACTTGGACAATACAATAACAAAAAACTAAGCAGGTACATTACCAACAAAAAAGACAGAATAGATTCATTAGACAAGAAAAATGTAATTTGCAAATTGCACTGTCAAAATTGCCCCAAAATTTACATTGGTAAAACATCCATACACCTAAAAACCAAAATTTCACAACACATCCCCAACTGCAAAAAAACATTAACTCCACAGCTTTAGCATATCATAGCATAAAATTACAACACAATTTCAATAAACCACAAATAATTGGCATAGAACAAAAATAGAAAATTACTCGAAACAATCCCCATCACAAAAAACAACAGTAATTTACAAAACAGACACTAAACATTTGGGAACAAACTATACAGATATTTTAAATAAAATTAAAATATAGTAAAACTGGAATGCAGTTATGTAACAAACAATCATTAAATAACAATAGTAAAAGAATAAATAATTAGATCCAAAGGTTAATAGTATCTCCTTCTATAATTTTCAATTTTAAACCTATTTATTGAATAATAATACAATCAGCCACTGCTGGAGGGCTATAAGCATTAGGGCTAAAAGTTCTCATTCATACAATATTTACAAATAATAAAGACCCTCTATAATAGTATCCCCCTAAAGCACACCAGGTTTTAGGTAATTATAACATTTTATGTAACAACACAACGTTAACATGTATTGTAATATACCTTCTTTTTTATTTAACTCTTTTCTAGCCATGAAAGTATGGAAGTTAAGTTTTGAAGATGTCAACTTGACATGCAATTCATGAAATAAACCAATTATTTTTATACCTGGAAGTTTTCATTGCCTAAAATAAAGAATATTAAGAAAAGAAGAAGAGAATTTTGAAAATCTGGGAAAGAAAAGTTCTTCGTCGAATATTCTGTGCAGTGAATGCGGGTGATGTCGGGGGAATTATAACAAATAAGGAGCTGCAGGAATTGTTTGGAGAGGTAGACATCGCCTCCTCTGTGGGTTCGAGGGTAGAGTAGACCCACATTATTTACCGCTTGTAGGAAAAGGCGACTAAATGGACAACTGTTCGTTGACCTCATATCTTCATCCTACACATTCCTTCCGTTGGTCCTTCCTGTCATTTTCCTATACTCCTTATTTTCCTAATCCCCCATCGTTTTATGGGTTAGAACGAAAGTTCAGAGACTAAGGGAATAAACTTTGACAAAAAATCCCGCTCTTCCAGGTTGAGGGTTGGGCGCTGGACTGACATCCCGGTCTCATAAAAAGCCTCTTTTTACGAACACTCAAAGAAGAAATAGACGGACTGATTTAAGGTCAAGACCTAAGGTAGGAAATGGACTTATACATATCGGAACATGGAAGTTAAAAGTATGGATAAAAGCCAGGAGCGAGTAGGATGTTAGAAGAGGAGCTCTTGAAATATAAAATGGATATCGTAGCCCTACAGAAAATAAGGTGGAATGATGTGTATATAGTGACTCTGAATAACTATACTCTCTTCAATAGTGGCACTAAATATAATCTGTTGGGGACTGGTTTTATGGTAAAAAACACTCTCAAACAAGCAGTAATAGATTATGAGCCTGTTAATGACGGAAAATGTAGGATAAGACTGAAAGGTAGAATTTTTAACTTATCTATGGCGAGCATATATGCCCCGACAGAAGATAAATCAGAGGAAGAGAAGGATGAATTTTATGGTACTCTAGAGAGAGTTGTGGATGGAATCCTGAGATATGACGTGAAGCTGATCTTAGGAGATTGGGATGCAAAAATAGGTGTGGTTTCATGACTCATTTCATCCGGTTATAGGAAAACATAGTAAGCATGATATCTCCAGTGATAACGGGATATGTCTCATAGACTTTGGGGCATCGAGAGTTATGAGGGTGAGAGACACCATTTTCGCTCACAAGAATATTGACATGGAGACATGGGTGTCTCCAGATGGAAAGACCTGGAATCAAACTGACCATGTGTCGGTAGATAGTAGACATGCGACAGGCATACAAGATGTACGCAGTTTTAGAGGTGCTTGCTGTGAGTCAGACCATTTTCTAGTCAAGATAAACATAAAATGATAGTAGCCTCATACCAAAGAGCCCGAGAAGAGAAAAATTCCTTTACAATTGATATAAGCTACAAGTTGAAGAGAACCGAGAATTATTTAAAAAGAAAATTGAGGACCGATTTGAAAACTTAAAAAGAGCAGAGTCAATTAAAGGGAACTGGTGTACTTTTAGAGATATATTGAAGAGTGTGGCAACTGAGGTTCTTGGTGCGAGACGGAAGAAACGACTGGTATGACAAGGAATGTGAAAAAGCAGTCAAAGAAAGACATGATGACAGAATAAAATTGATACAGAGAGTAACGACAACCTCAGCAGAGAGATATAAAATGAAAATATCAAAGGCAAGGAGAATATGCAGGAGAAAAAAGAGGACTAAGGAGAGAGAGAGATAGAAACTAGAGCAGATACAAGAAGATTTTGGTAAAATGAACAGTAGGAAGTAGTACAGGGGAGGTCAAAGATATAAGGACAGGGTATGCACCAAAGCCAGATTTTTTTAAGGATGAAGAAGGAAAGTTAATGGGAATTAGTAAAGAAGTCTTGGAAAGCTGGGTAAGATATTTGCAGAACTTATTGAATTTAAATTCTAATTTAAATAAAGGCAACAGGATGGTATGCGATATCTATCGTGGGAAAGCGCTTCTGTCTTCTGTGTACAAGATTCTCTCCATTTCAATTAACCGAAGGCTGGTAAGATATTCTGAGAGGGTTATTGGCGATTATCAATGTGGTTTTAGACAAGGAAGATCCACAACTGAAAAAAACAAAAAAAACAAACATTATATACAAAATAAATTGCACAGATTGTAAAAATTGCACTAATAGAAATAAAACTACATAGATAAATAGAAAATAACTTTATTCATAGACAAAGTCCATTCAAAATAACAAAATAGTACAAAATTAAAACATTGCATCTGGCCTAAAAAAGAAAAAGAAGAAAAAAGTAAAGAAACATTGAGTAAACATGCTATATACAAAAAAACTATGACAAGATACTTAATGTTATGTACAGTGGTAAAACAGTATAAACACTTTAGGAAATAGAGAAATAAAAAATACATAATGTATTCTTATCATCATAAATAAATTCTTCTTAAAACGAACCTCTGTAATAAGTGTTTATGTTAAGAAAAAAGAAAGCCGAATCTGACAATATAAATGACACGGTGGGCCAGGCCCCCCTACCGTCACTCAGAATCAGCATTTCAAGTTGAAAATCAAGCGTCGTTTGTAATTAAACGTCCAACAATAACGACAAACGTCTAGAAATGAAGATTTGGAGAATACAGTTTTCTTCCTAAAACACTGATTACTTTTTAAAAATATTTGAATCAGATCCGAAGGAAATGCACTTAAAAGCGCTACTGGCGTAAGCGCCTACAGCCCAGTGCCACATAATTCAGTACTCATAAATAGCATAGCTATAGAGCTAAAATAACATTTTTGGTATATTATTTTGATTGCATTAACATAAAACTATTAACGCAATACCTTAACTTTCGAAAGAAATTTTTTTTCTTCTATATGTAAGGTGTTTAAGAAGGTCTCTATTTCAAAAATGATATAAGGCAGCAAAAATGAAGATACATTTCTCCATTTTTCAATCTAATATCCCATTAAAAAAAATACTATAAAGGGATTGTAATTATGTCCCATTACAAGCAAGAATATAACAAAAAATGTAATAACCATTGAGATATAGCCCTCTTCAGCGTGCCAAAGAAGCTCTACTCAAAAATTATAGAAGCTAGAATAAGAATTATTGTCGATTGGACTGAACGATATGGATTCAGAAACTCAAGCTGCACATTAGAACTATCTTCACTGTAAGGCAAATTATCAAACTGTCAGACCAAATAATAACAATTAGTTTCTGTAACTTAGAAGAACATTCAGCTTTGCTCTTTCTGTCATTATTTGTGCAGACAATAAATCATTTATTATATTATTATCAGGACAGAATAAAGAAAATAAAAAGATGAAATTATTTATTTTATTAACGACCATCTCTTATATATAGTTCAGATTAAGTATATATTTTAGTTTATAAGACAGGTATTAATATGACTTATTTTTCTGTTAAACTACACACAATTTAATGTGACTCTAAGAATCAGTCTATACAAAAAAACGTATTAAATTACAAACATTATATCAAATATTCAAGATGTTTAGTTAAGTATTTTTGAATGAAAATTTATTACAATTATGTCATTTTTGAAATACAGACCTTCTTAAACACCTTACATATAGAAAAAATAATGTTTATGGGCAATTAAAGTATTGCATTAATATTTGTATGTTAATCCAATCAAAATAATATATTAAAAATGTTATTTTAGCTCTATAGCTATTCTATTTATGAGTACTGAATTATGAGGCGCTGGGCTATAGGCGCTTATGCCATTACCGCTTTTAAGTGCATTTTCTTCGAAACTGCTTTAAATATTTTAAAAATGTAATCAGTGTTTTAGGAAGAGAAATGTACACTGACAGGCCAAAAATTCCACCCACTTGATTTTCTCATGTTTTCATCTAAAAATATTTCTGCTTTGGATTGGTCTATCGTTTTCAATGAATAAATAGGTAATCTTTTGTTTGCTTTCAATTAGGAATGTTAATATAGAGGACAATAACCCTTAATCCTTAATTCAATGAAATGATTCTAGATTCCAATGTTTACTTTCTATGGAATCAAAATGTTTATTCAGTATCATTAGTTCAGAGCCGTTTCTTGGAGCACATTTCTTCGTCTCCGGCTTTTAATTTTTTCAATATTAAGTTTAAAAATGCCTCTTAGTGCTGAGAATGTTGCGCGTGGTGAGACCCTTATTGATGATGTACGTTCCATTAGATATGCAGCTAATGCCATCGGAGTTCCATATGAAACTTTACGAGACGCCGTCAGGCGTTTTCGAGAAACTGGTTCTTACAATAGAAGGCCCGGTTCTGGACGGCCTAGGGTAACAGAACCACGGGATGACAGGTTTTTGACTTTGAGAATTTCACGAAACCGGCACCTTACCGTTGTTCAAGCGATTCATCAGCTCGAAGAAGTTCGAGGTGTACAAATCTCTGAACGTACCGCTCGGAAAAGATAAAATGAGTATGGATTTATGGCTTTTCGTCCAGTAAGAGGACCAGAGTTGACCAGAAATCACAGAGTAACACGGCTTGCTTTTGCTCGAGAACACAGCCGTTGGACTATGGACGAATGGAATGCTGTGCTTTTTACAGATGAGTCAAGATTCGCTCTTCGATCTCCAGACGGGCGTGAAAGGGTGTGGAGAGGAAGAAACGAAAGATATGCAGTCTGTAATTTTTCCCAGAGCCAACCTTTCCAACGTGGTTCCTTAATGGTATGGGCTGGGATTTCAATGGAGCGCCGCACAGAATTGGTTGTTGTTCGTGGAGGGTCTTTGACGGCCATTCGCTATGTAGATGAGATTTTGGAACCTCGTGTGGTGCCTATCCTCAACGAAATCGGCGATCGTTCTATTCTAATGCACGCCCATATGTCGCCCGCATAGTGCAGACGTTCCTTCAACAAAACAATATTGAGGTTTTAGCCTGGCTAGCACGTTCTCCAGATTTGAACTCCATTGAGCATTTATGGGATAACCTCGAAAGACGAATAAGAGTTCGTGCAACACTTCCTGATACACTGAAGGACCTTGAAAGGGCTCTTCGGGAGGAATGGGCTATCCTCCAGTAAAAGGGACATTTCCCGACTGGTGAAAAGTATGCCGAGGCGTCTTCAAGAAGTAGTGAAGGCAAGAGGAGGAAACACGCGCTACTAAACGATGATGTAATTAATTTATTTTAGAATAATAATGGTTCGTTTTTCAATTTTTTTTTTCTCCAATCTTTCTTGCCCAATCACATTTTTATAAAATTCCATAAATACTAAGTATTATCTACAAATACCATGTATTATATACAAATACAACTTTACAGAAATATTTTTAGATGAAAACATGGAAAAATCAAGTGGGTGGAATTTTTTGCCTGTCAGAGTATTTTCCAGATGCCTTATTTCAAGACGTTTGTCGTTATTGTTGACCGTTTAATTACAAACGACGCTTGATTTTTAACTTGAAAATTTGTATTTTGAAAAAATTGGCTTTACTGGTGTTTTTTATTGTCTAAGCCAATAATGTTTTTTTTAATCTCTGACTATTCAGTTTTAATAAAAAAGGCCAATTATGATTAAATTAAGCTAAATGCTGATTCTCAGTGACCAAAAAACTAACTCAATTCAGTCGTCAGTCCGTCATCTTTGATCGCCATTTTGGGACAGTGCGTTTACTTTTTTTTGTGGGAACATTGGATTTTTTTAATAATTATTTACAAGGAACACAATGATATGTAATTTATAGGGATATGAGAGGGGCGAGATGGGGGGGGTGTGCACGGAAGGGGGTTCTCTCTGGCTCACAGACTAAATAAAATACCTGAATATTTAAATACATCATGAGAATCATGAGAGAAGTTAAGAATTTTGTTTTATTGTACTTTAATATTCCATGCAATTTGCACATGCGTGGCAGCGGATCAAATTTGATATCTTTATATTTTTTACTTTGAATTCGCTTAATTTGGTTATTATTGGAGTAGTAGGTCTCTTGGCCATTTTATTTTTAATCTGCGTCGTTCAAGTAACAGGGAGCAGGAAATAGAAAGAACCAGAGGATGGGAGTGATTTTGAGTTGAAGAATGAAATGTAGTATTTGCCGTGGATGTAGGATTTTACTGTTGGTGTGTTTAATTCGTTATGTGTAGTGTTATTTGAAATATACCAAGGTGCGTTAACAATTATTCGCAGAAATTTTGTTCGTAATTTCTGTATATTTTTTGTGTGTTTGTTTTGCCGAACCCCGAAAGTTCTGCTCCTTATGTAAAAAAATATTTTATATAATTTCGAACGAAACTTATGTTATTTATCTTTTTGCTTTGCTCAGATTTTTAGGTTACTATATGTCAATCTTTTTTTTTTTTTTAGCAAAATAAGAAAAAATATTAACTATTGTTGTACAATATTGGGGGGTCCAGTACATGCTATATGACCAGGAGCCCTTTTCTTGTGAAATAAAAAATGAAAATTTTGATTGAGCTGGAAAGAAATCAAACAAATATTGCTGGGAGCAGTAGAGGAGGCTTGTGGAAAAACCAATGTTGGCCAACAATTAAAAAGAACAGCCTGGTGGTACGAAGGGGTGAAAAGTGAAATCAGACGAAAGAAGGAATTATGGAAGCGTTATCTTCAGACAAAAAACATGGAAGACTATGAAAGATACAAGGAACAGCCAAAAAGAACAAAGGAAAAAGTCCTGCAGTCGAAGAGAAAAGCTTCGGAAGATTTTGGAAATAAGAGAAAGATGCAAAAGGAAATCAGAAGCTCTTCTACAGATGCCTAAGAAATATAAGGAAGAAAAAGGAGCCCATTATAAAATACATAAAAGATGAGGAAGGTATTATTTTAACAAATACTAATAAAATAATGAATAGATGGGAGGAATACTTTGTGAGGGTGCTCACTGGCGGATTCAGGATTTAATTTTGGGGGGGAGTCTTCAGCCCGAAAGATTTTTTTTCATATATATAACGATAATTAATTTAAAAAAAAAATAAGAAAGAAATGAACTACCTATATGAAATGGTGTTTAAGTGATTCTTGAAGTCCTATTAAATGTAATTACACGAACAATAATACTTTAAGACTTAGTTTTTAATATTTTTTCCTATAAAACATGGTTATATTTTACCGTTTTGGGGGATGCTTCAGCCCGAAAGCACCTCCCGTAAATCCGCCTGTGAGGGTACACGATACAGGTAGTTTGTCAATGCCGGAACAAAATATCAATGATGATGTCATTGGGAACGAGGACGAGGAAGATTTCATAGGAGAAGAGGAAATAGCAGATACAATTGACAGCCTGAAAATGGGCAAATCACCAGGAATAGACGGTATAACCCCCGAAATGCTGAAGTATATGGGAGCAAAAGGGCAGGAAATGTTTCAGTATCAACTGAATTTGGTATGGAAAAGGAAAAAAGTACCCAAGGACTGGGAAATTTCAGTCATAGTACCAATTCATAAAAAAGGAGACTACCGGTAATGCCGAAACCACAGAGGCATTTCACTGCTTAGTGTACCATGCAAGA
This sequence comes from Nezara viridula, assembly GCA_928085145.1. Lineage (NCBI taxonomy): Eukaryota > Metazoa > Arthropoda > Insecta > Hemiptera > Pentatomidae > Nezara > Nezara viridula. Next base: position 96,527,364 of record OV725078.1, on the reverse strand, counting down.
TATGCAAGATTATGGAGAAGAGACTAAGAGGATTCATTGAGACAGACCTAGAAGAAGAACAATATGGCTTCAGACCACTAAGAACTACCCAAGACATAATATTCGTAATGAGGCAGCTCTCGGAAAAGCTCGTGGAAAAGAATAAAGAGTATTTACCTGATTCGTCGACCTAACCCAAGCATTCGATAAGGTCAGAAAAACGGATATAGACAGAGCACTGAATGAGCATGAAGTCGATCCAGGCCTAGCGAGGGTCATTCTTAGCCTATATAAAAAGAAAATAAGCGTGGTCAGAATCAATAATCACACCTCTAGGGAGTTTCAGAGCACCCAAAGAATAAGGCAGGGCTGTAGTCTAAGCCCTTTATTGTTAATAATAGTTCTCAACATGGCACTGAAGAGAGCTAAGGAAAGAATGAGACCTTTTAGGTTGGGCCACAGAGAGCTACGACCAGTTCATCTCACCCTTCTGGCATATGCCGACGATATCGTGGTATTCGGGAACAACGGAAGAAATCTCCAATACAACCTCCGAATCCTGCAGAAATAATTAGAACATGGAAATAAACAGCCACAAGACAAAAATTATGAGGATAGGAAGAGGAGGAGGGAGGGGAGATCGAATACTTCGATTGAAGGGGGAGGAACTGGAGCACGTCAAAGATTTTAAATATCTGGGAACCCTTCTAAATGAGAACGGTTGGATAGATGGTGAAATCAGAGAAAGAATAAAACTGGCCAGCAAATACTTCCATTCACTAAAAACAGGCTTCTTAGCAAAGAGAGAAGTATCAAAAAATGTCTAGAAGACGGTGCATAAAAATACATTTGTCCCCGTACTGACTTACGGCAGTGAATCCTGGACTATAACCTAAAAACATAAAAGCAATATCCAAGCATTGGAAATGCGATTTCTGAGGAGAAAAGGGGGGAAAACTAGGAGGGACAAAATTAGGAATACAACGATAAGAAGCAATTTGGGAATAAAACCAGCAGAAAACACAATTGAGGAAAACAGGCTACGTTTGGCCATGTCAAAAGAATGGAGGAGGGAAGAATGGACAAAACTATATATGAAGTAAAAGTGGAAGGAGGAATGCCGAGAGGAAGGCCTAGAAAGACATAGGAAGGTTCAGTCAGGGAGGATTTCGATAGGAGAGGAATGAATTGGAATAGACGCAGTCAGCTGGTGCGGGAACGAGATAAATGGATCAAGCTCTAAAAAAGGATCCTCTACACTGATCTAGCGGTAGAAGAGGAATTGATTAAGAAGAAGAAGAAGAAAATTTTGATGTAGAAATATCTGTGAATGACGCTACTTGTTACTTTGTTAATTTCCTTTTATCGTATTATTTCCAATTAATCTCCCTGAAGAGGCAATTCATTTTATTGGGTTAATTTAGTATAATAATTGTAACATACAATCTGATAAGGTGCCAATTTCATGCCTGTCGATTTGTAGCCTCTCTCTCGATCATCTGCCTCGCCTAAGCCGTCTCGGTTTCTCGGCTCGTTCGGTGTGTTGCAACCGGTGCACAATGTAACCAAATAGTAGGGGTAATGGACAAAAATCATTAACCACTAGTTATTTTCAAATAAACATTTTTATTAATTGATTTCAACTCAAAACAAGGTAACAATAGTATAATAAGGTATACTATACAGCTATAATAATATTAATTGTAATATTTGTAATATTAATAAAAATATTATAGGAGATAATAATATCAGGATAAAAATATAATAAAATATAATATAAATGTAATATAACTGTAACATATAATGTAGTAATAGTATACTAGTAAATTATACTTATAGTAATATTGTCATAGAATAATAATATTTTATCATTTTCTATGAAATTATTAAATCATTTCTTTATTCAGAGTCTGAATGGTTTGTGGATTCGTCGGAACGTAAAATTATATCGAAGCCAAGGTCTATTCGATTATTGTAATAATCTCTATTATTTAAGAATATATAATCTCTATTATATATTCATTAATGTCTGGACTGATTTTTATATGTTTTCTACACTAACCAAGCAAGATATCAAAAGAAGCATTGTCATAATATTTCTCTCATACAATGCTGCAAACTCTTTCTTAGCTCTTCCTCCAAGTAAGATGGAAGGACCTTCAAGACATGAATTGCCCTTTTCTTGATAATTATTGATAACAATTTCTTCTAAATTGATATCTTGTTCTAACTAGTCTTTTTTTTTTTTTTTTTTATTTGTAATCGCCTCTACCCTAGAGGGTCATTGGCGGCTAGTTTTCTATATCCTATTGTAATAATTCGTCTCCATTAAAACTAGTCTTTATATAAGGCTAAGAATGTTTTTTTCTGTGCGATAAACACGCTCCCACATTTTTGACATTTTAAATGAGAGTTAACTGGCAATCTTTCTAACATTGCTCAATATTTCTTTAGAAGCATCGTGCAGATCAAGTTGACTCAGTGTTTGATCAAAGATTGATTCCATTTTCTTGGATTTATCTACATTTTCTAAATTTGTAAGAAAAAAAAATGTATTATGTGATGAATCTGAAAATAAAAAATAAAAATCGTTAGAATTGGCAAATTAAATTGTCCTCAGTACATTATACTTGAAGTAAACTTTATGCTCTAAAAAACTTGTGAAGATGTTTTGGGAAGTTATTTTGCTATGGTCCATCAAAATTGTGAACAACAAAAAAAAAATTCAGGAATAATACAGGATAAATAATAAGAGAGTACTTACCCATAATAAATTATATCAAATAAAAAAAGAATAGTTGTGACGTTATTTCCTTCGGATCACTTAATAAAAACACTGTTCTATCTTCAACCAGCGAGTTTTAAACTGATTGTTGGTATGAAACAGATTCTGAAGATTTTGCCTGGTTTACTATACTGCTAATGTGTCTGTTGATCAAAATAAAAATAATATGTATTGGTTTTGTACGATTCTAATTCCTTGAATAGTTTCTCAACCTAACTAGAGATTTTAAAGTTCAATATAAGAAAATAAAAATTCGGGTTTTTTTACCATTGGACGTAACACTGTGCGGTGTCTAGCTCATGTGTGTAGCCGAAGGGCTGTGATTCTCTCTCTCCGTTCAAAATAATCCGCTCTGTGAAGTCGGCAGAACAAGCGAGCGTTCAGGTTAGCTATCTGTCTTTACTGAAGTCGGCGAAGGAAGTGAGCACGGAACCGTGTGCTTATTCAAACACTTGAGCTTTAGACGTAGACAAGGCACCTCGTACTCGAGAGGAGGTTGGACAGGATGAGACCAGGGGGCTCCCGTGTTATTTATGCAAGCGAATAATAAATACACGCTATACAATACCGAATAATATCTATATATACAAGAAAATACGGATGTAAATCCAACAATTGTATTAGATGAGTTATAATGTATCATAAATTACAAAAACCAAAATATGCTGCCAGTAAAGTAGGCTAAGTAAATTTTTGTAATGAAAAAGCAAATTAGGTTCCTTTAAAAATTTTAAATAAAAATTTTTATATGAATAAAAAAAAAAACCTTTAGAACTTGATTATCTTGGATGTGTTTTTATCCGGCCGTCAACGAAACCACTAATAACTCCTTAGGATTTTCTTCAAATTAAACTTTAATATAACAGTTGGAAAGCTGAATTATTGCTCTTCCAACTGACACAAATAACTTTTGGATTTCATTTTTTCAAGATAAAAATTTTTAATCCATTTCTATTTTTTTATCATTATTTCTTTTTAGAAAAATAACATTATTCTGGGAGGAAGTCCTTTAAGAATAACATAATGATACAGAAATTAAAGAATTACTTCTGGTCAGAACTTATTTTATTTCTTTAGTTTTAATTTGTTTACGAATATCGGGTTTATACCGTTTCGCGTAGGACACAGAAGTAGTTTCACCAAAAAAATTTGGTTGAAATCGGTAACACACAGACTGTATCCTCTCCTTGTAAGTAGAGCCCGAGGCACCGTACATAGTTCTTTGAAGGCACTGGTTTGTCAATCGTTGTGGTGGGTATGGGGCCATTCCAAGAGAGAATCTAACGTGGGTGGATTTGTTACTATATATTTTAATTTTCCATTTTTCGAAACACTTTTCAAAATCATAGAGGCAGTTTTGAAGGGCAATTGTAGCTATTTGGGTAGATGTTTTGTGTGAAGAAAGTATTGCAGTGTTGCAATTGATGGTCGTGCTAGGATGCTCAGGACTTCGAGCAATATGTTGTCGCTGTAGATTTTTTTTAAAAAATCATTTATTTATTAAATATTACAATATTCTGTCACTTAGACATTAGTTATAGTGAGATAGGATCACATTCACACTATGTGTACAAGAACAAATAAAATAAACAGAAGCAAAATAATAAATAAGTAATAATCAAAAAGTATACACAATAAATAAGATAACTTAAAAATAAGAAAATTAAATAAAGCAAGAACTACATACATACTTATATACACTGTTTACTATCAGGGGAGGAAACTCCGAGCCAGACTTGTCCCTCCAACTATGGAAGGAAGAGCAGGACTCCGAGAGAACCCTGCACTACTCTCACAACCGTATCACTGATACTAATGCCAGCGGAGATTGATTGAGAGCGCTTTAGCCACATACACTAATGTCTTGAGTGGAGAATCTGACCATTGCCAACTTCAATTTATACAATATAGAAAAGGACGCGGAGCCACTGCCGTTTTAATGTTCTTGGAAGATTATAGGGATGGATGGTGCTTGATGGGATTTGGATGATACGTAAGGTTCAGGTGAAATTTAAAGATTTTTTCTGGGATAAGGTCTAGAACACATTGGATGTTGAAGTCACGGTGTAGGGTTTTGTTGGTTACATAGAAAGGAGCATCGGTTATTGTTCGAAGGACTTTAGAGTGAAAAGATTGGATGCGTTTGATGTTAAAAAATTAGAAACTTACCTATCTGTAAGTCCAAATAGGTTTCAGTATTGTTTTGAAGATCAGGATGTAGTTGAAGTATGTAAAGATCGGTTCTGTGTTAAAGTGCATTTTAAGTGGACAAAGTGAAGCAACAGTCCTGATTTTTTATATGGTTAAGAACAGTATTGTCCAGTACAGTATATTTGAAGAAACTTGACAGAATATCGGAATAATCGTGACGGAAATAAGTTCAGGTAAATAAAATAATTTATCAAATTGCTTGCTCCTTATCTATAATTGATAATCCTATAAAGAAATGAAGTCGATACCACTAGATCCCTAGATAGATCCCTCACGGTGAATAAACCCCATAAATCCTATTATAAATCCCATTAATAAATCCCATTCAAGGTCATTAGCTGTGCTTAATTCATTAAATACATCGCAAAATGGTATTAGAAAAAATCAATGTACTTTTTAAAAAATTCGAAAAACTTAACGTAATTCAGGAAAAAGTAGACAAAAAAAATGAAAGCATCAAAAAAGAAATAGATGATTTAAAAATAAAAGTAAACAAACTTGAAAATAGCGTAAACTTTGAAAGAAAGTATAACCTTATATTTTATAACTTAAAGTACTACTAAGATATACTTTATTTTGTGAATAGCGAGGTGAGGAAGTATTTTACTTATTACCCAACTGTTGTAAATAATATATTACTGTTGTAAAAATAATATATTACTGTTGTAAAAAATATTACTGTTGTAAATTTTTCTTCAATACATTCAATAAAGGACATACTCAAAGTAAAGAAAAATCTTGTAAAGAATGAAAATTATAAACATATAATTATTAAGGAGGATTTCTCGAAGGAAACTAGACAGATTAGGGCCCAGTTATTTCCTTATCTTCTTGAAAAGAAAGAAAAAGGGTATAAAGCTGTTAATAAGAAAGATAAACTTCTTGTAAATAGCAAGTTATTCACTCTAGAAGACTCAATTGCTGAAAAGGAGGTAATAGGGAAGAAAAGGAGCAGGGAAGAGAACTCTCCTAACGAAATTAATTCAAGAAAAAGGGACAAGAGTCTTAAAAATACAAGAACATGTAGTTCAGAAAGGTTCTTTAACAAAGAAACAAAGATAATAAGCCACCGGAAATAAATCAGAAACCTCAAAATGAGTTGCCATCATCTCAAAATCAAAATTCGGAATACGGTTCGAAGATTGCGGGAACTAGCCAGAAATGGGAAAATGTGAAATATGGAAAAGCAATGAAAGAGGGGTAAAACTAGTTGAATTTTTTTTTTTAATTCTTTATTGAGATATATTACAATCTGTCACATCTAATGACAAATAGTGATAAAGAGTAACTCATTCAAACTATGTACAATAAATAAAAATAAATAAACAGCAAAATAATAATACTAAAAGTAAATGTATATAAACAAAAAGAAACTAAACTAAAGAAAAAAAGAAACTAAACTAATCAAAATAACTACTTAAATATATTCATGCTTTTATACAATATTTACAAAATTCTTTCACTCAAGATCTCCGAGCCAAGTCTTTCCCCCCACTCGTGGAGAGAAAAGCAGGACTCTAAGAGATCCCATCGCCTTTCACTCAGCCGCATCACTGTTATTAAGGACCAATTTGAAATACATTTTTTATTTTTTTTTTATTGAGTATTAATACAGTCTGCCACACTGAAGGGCATTGGTACTAGGGCTATAGTATTCATTCACACAATATGTACATAAGAAAGGGGGAAAAAATATATATATATATATATATAAATAAAAAGATAAAGTAATATACAAGATAAATAAAATAACATATTAGCCGAATAATAACAAAATAAATAAAACACATTCACACCTATGTACAATATTTACATTGGCCCAGGGGACTCCGAATCGAGCTTTGTCCCCCAACTGTGGAAGCCAAAGCAGGACACCAGGAGATCCCAGTGCTTCTCTCTCAGCCGCATCACTGGTATAGTATGCCAGTGGAGACTGATGGAGGGCACTAGAGCAACAGACGCTCAGGACATGAGTGAAGAATCTGGCCAGTGCCAGTACTCCAATATATACATTTTTACAAAAGGTCGCGGGGCCACTGCCGTTTTAACCCCGAGGAGGATTGTAGTTATGACTGGAGGTAGATAGAGGCTGTGCTATAGGATTAGGATGATGAGTGCGATTCTGGTGAAATTTGGAAAATTCGTCTGGGATTAGGTCAAGTACAAATGGGATATTAAGGTCATTGTGTAGGGTTTTATTGGTTACATAAAAGGGAGCATCGAATATTGTTCGAAGAACTTTAGACTGGAAGGATTGAAGGCGTTTGATGTTAGAAAGTTTTGCTGTCCCCCACAGTGCGAGTCCGTAGGTCCAGATAGGTTTCAGGATTGTCTTGTAGATTAATAGTTTGTTCTCAACTGAAAGATGAGATTTTCTATTAATTAGTCTATAAGTTGGCCATATCGTCGGTTAAGCTGTTGTCTTTTAAGTCTGGTATGTGTGTTCCATGTTAGTCAAGGTACCGAACTGTGTCGGAGAGGGGAAGTGGTATGGAGTTGAAATAAACTGGTGGACACGACTTTCGCCGAAGGTGATGTGTTTGGATTTAGATTCATTTTCTTGGAAGCGCCACTTATTACACCAGTGTTCAATAAGAGAGAGGTGACTTTGTAGGTTAAAGGATTCTGTTTCGGGATCTGAATTGGAAGATAGGATGGCCGTGTCATCAGCGTATGTTGCCATGAGGGTTTCAGGATGAGTAGGAATATCAGCGGTAAATAGAATATAAAGGATAGGACCCAAGACGCTCCCTTGAGGAACTCCCGCCTGAATTGAATAGCACTTGGAAAATTCAGTTCCACAGCGGACTTGAAAGGAGCGGTCAGAGAGAAAGGATCGAAGTACCAGATATAAGGGCTGAGGTAGATATGTTTTAAGCTTGAAGAGCAATCCGGTGTGCCATACCCGATCAAATGCTTGCGCAATGTGCAGAAATGCACCCGAGCAATATTGCTTGCTTTTTAGGACTGAGGATATATGGTCAACAACTCGGAGGCCTTTTTGGACAGTGGAATGTTGGGAACGATATCCGAATTGGTGGGTAGGAAGGTTTTGGAATTCTATAGCATAAGTTTCAGTATAATCTTTTCAAAGATTTTTGAAAGGATGGCTTATTTGGCTATAAGAAGTTGTGTTATTATAAGGTTTACTTGGTTTCAGAAAAAGGATGATGACAGAATGCTTCCATAAGAGAGTAAAGTGGGTAGTTCGTAGGATACAATTGTATATATAAGTGAGGAATATGATTGGTTTGGATGGAAGTTGCCGAAGGATCTGCGGGATTAGAAGGTCGTATCCAGGAGATTTACGGGGAGATAGTTGATGCCATAATGCCATAATGATCTGGCACGGCGTTTGATATGGATTAGGTCGCGGAGATGTTGAGGTAAGTTATTTTTTAAAGGATTTTCGGAGAGTGATTTGAGGAGGAAGCAGTCTAGACTGCTTGTTGAATCATGGTGGTAAAGGAATGGACGGCATTGTCAAGGTCTTCTGCGGTTTTCAGGGTTATTCTGAGGTCAATTTGATCGGAAAGGATTTGCTGAAAGAGTTTCCAGTTGACTGGACCTCTGATGAATGATGGTGGGGAGGGTTTAGGAATAGGAGCTAGTGATACTTCGAGTATTAAAGGACTGTGGTCTGAGGAGAGGTCATCAAGACGGATAAGAGACTGATTGAGAGGACCTAAACCACTGTGGATAAAGAAACCAAGGATATCAGGATTGCGGTTAGGATCAGTGGGCCAGTAGATAGGTGAGTTAGGAGGAAGGATGCAGAAACGTTGGGAATTGAGTGCATAAAGCAATTTGAATTACTAAACACATTTCATAAAGCTACTGCCGTGAAAAAATGGACGTGGAGAGCTCTGAATCATGAAAAGCATGAAATTGACTTAATTCTGGCGAAATCTAATATAGGCACGAATTTTGTATATCCTAAGATAGAAATGAAGTTTGATTCTGATCAACGCCTTGTTATGGGACAAATGAAAATACATAGTAGACGATTTTTTGCAAATATATATACATATGATACGGGAACTAAATCTCTGAAACCTAAAATAAACGATAAAATAAATTTCCTGAAGAAATCTGAAAACTTATAGAAGAAAGAAAACGATTAAATAAAATAGCGGATAAATCGTTTGAACAAAAACTGGAACATGTCAGCAAGGAGAAAGATTACTCTGGATCTCAAACTGTAAAAACTATAATGAAAAAGTAATACACCACTGTTTAGCGAGTAAAGGATCCATAAATGACATTAAAGCTCAAACTGTTCTTTTAGCAAGAAACTTATAACCAAAATGAATTCATCTGAAGGAATCAGTATAACAAAGAGGCAGAAAACAGTACACGAGACAACCAAATACCATAAGAGCTTATATAGTGATGAAACCAAACCGAAGACACAAATACCACTCTAAAATAACACAGGCCAACAACTATAACCTAAGTATTCTCGAAGAAGAGGTAGAAAAGTCCACCGAATCCTTGAAAAAGAAAAAGGCAATAGGTATTGATGGCATGGCAAGCGAGCTTATTATTAAAGGAAAAGAAGCATTGATAAAACCGCTTAGTGTTCTCTTCAATAAAATAATCAACGAACAGAAAGTACCACGCGAGTGGAAAGTAAGTAAGATTATTGTTCTGCATAAAAAAGAGAAAAAAAAGATAATTTCGAAAACTTTCACCCTATCTCACTAACCCAAAGCTTATATAAACTATTTTGCAATATAATAAAAGCAGAATCATAAACATTTATAAACCAAATCACCGAAAAAAGTAAGGAATATGGTATGCAAGTACTTGTTTTATTGACTGTTCGATAAGGTATTTGATTCGATTAAGCATAAATATATTTTGGAAGCTCTAAACGAATGTGTTGTATACAAACTCCCTCCAATTTAGTTGAACTGTGTTTTGAATAAATTGTTTAAAGAATTAAATTAGGATAGCCAGGGAATATCAGTAAACGGGAAATTACTTAGCAACTTAAGATTTGCTGATGACATATGTTTGATAACACCTAATGTGAATGACCTCAGAAGAATGATGGAAGATTTAATAGAAACTAGTAAAAAATATGGACTCAACATAAATACGAGAAAAACTAAAATCATGACGAATGCCAATTTATTTAGACAATAAGCAGCTGGAATATGTAGAAGAATACATTTATTTGGGACAAACAATAGCATTCAACGAAAAAATGAATAAAGAGATCGACAGAAGGATAAAAGTTGAATGGTATATGGTAGCAATAGAACATAAAACCAAAGTTTTGACTATATGTATACATCCCACGATTCTCTATGGGGCACAAACTTGGACTTTCACAAAGAAACATGAACTCAGATTAAATGATATGCCAATGAAGCTTTTGAGAAGTCTAATGTCAATACGGAAGAGAGAAAAAGTGAAAAATAAAGATATTCTGCCCAAAGTAAACATTAAAAGGCTTGGAGCTCATCGGTTAAAGTGGAACTGGGCTTAAAACATGGCGAGGTTTAAAGATGAAAGATGGTCAAAGCCATGCACCGAGTGGATCCTAAGAAAGATCAGCAGGAAAAGAGAAGCCGGCCGCATCTGAGATGGAAGGACGAAATTACACAGTATGTAGGCGATAACTGGTGGCTTGTGGCTAGGATAAAACCAGATGGAAAAATGTTGTGAATAATGTTTTGTTGTGCCGTTTTATTTTGTCTCATTTTGTTTTACTATGCCTTGTGTTTTTTAAGTCTTTGTTTTTTGTTACACTTTTTTTTTTTTCTTTTTATCTTATGCCTTAAATTGTTACTCTATGAAGGAAAATCCTATATGATCTGTTTTATTTTACGTGTTTTAAAAAGTGGTAATATGTACTCACTCTTTTGTGCTGTAGCTTACTCCATTAAAATGCCACCCAAAGTGAGAGGCTTTTGACAAATCTATTGATGCTAATGAAGGTTATTATTATTATTATGTATTGACTTGTAGATCAGCAACTTATTTTCAATAGAAAGTTTAGATTTTCTGTTTAGTTGGCCGTATCGTCGGTTAACTCTATTAACCCTGTCATTTAACTCTAGTATGGACGTCCGTCGAAGAGAAAGGCTATATATCGGACTCTATCTGAGAAAGGAAGCTGGATGGTATTAAAATAAACTGGTAGACAGAATTTACCTCAAAAGCTGAAGGTAATGTGTTTACATTTGGATTCGTTTATCTTAATGCGCCATTTCTCACACCAGTATTCAATCAAGGAAAGGTGCATTTGTAGGTTTAAAGACGCTGTTTAAGGATCTGAGTTGGTTGAAAAGATAGCGGTATCATCAGCCAACCTTGCCAGGAGGGTGTGGGGATGGACAGGGTTATCTGCAGTAAAAAGAATGTAAAGGATGTGACGAAAGACGCTGCCCTGTGGAACTCCCGCCTCAATTGAATTTGTAAGGAATTTGATGAATGAATTTCCAGTTAACTGAGCCTCTGATGAAGGATGGTGGAGAAAGTTTAGGAATAGGAGCTAGAGATAGTTGGAGTACTAATGGCATATGATTTGAGGAAAGTTCATCAAGTCGGGTAAGGGAATGATTGAGGGAACCTAGGGAACACCACTGTGCATAAAAAAATCGAGGACATCAGGATTGCGTTTGGGATTGGTGGGCCAGTAAGTAGGTGAGTTGGGAGGAAGAAGACTGAAACTTTTGGATTTGAGTGCAGAAAGCAATTATCTACCACGTGGTTTTTGAACACCATTCTTGATGCTTGACGTTTAAGTCTGTTCCCAGGATAAAATGATGTCATAAGGATTTAACGGGAGAACTGAACTGGACATTGGATATGGGTCTGTTAGGTGGGGAGTATGCTGATGCTAGGGAAACGGGAAAGGAAAAGGTTTTGAGTACAATGGCGGTGGGTTGTAGGAAATCTTGAGTAGGTAATGGGAGTTGGTGGTAGTAGAGCGATTGGTTTACAATGACAACATTAGCGGCATGTACACCACCGTAAGGATGTTCAGTACGATATTTCAAGTATTGCGGTATATTGAAGAGTAGTTTAGTAGTTAGTCGAGTTTGAGATATATTTTGGGGCGTAAGCTTAATGTTTTAATAGACACTTAATAAGTTGTCCTGAAAATGTCATTGGTACAGATATCGATAACTCTCTACAAGGTTCTCCACCTCCCAAGAAGACAAAAAAACGTCTTTTTCATTATCAGTCCACACTCGGTATCTGAGGTGAATTCTCCTCAGTAGTGCGGCACAAGTGAAACACTGCCAAGGCAATATTTTATGAAGTTCTCTTCTGTCTTCAGAGGAACTGACAAACTCAATGGCCAACAAATGAAAATTCACACTAATGTCGCTCCATTAGCACAGCTTTACAATAAAATTACTTTCCATTTGCTCCCGAAATTAGAGAAAGAAATCAAGCGCCTAGAAATGGGAAAGATAAGAATCTACGGAAATACAGATAAACTTGTAAAGAAATAAAGATTGAAGACATAGAAAATAAGTGAAAGGTAAGAATGGTTATAGTTTCCATAATGGTCCTTGTGCCAGACAAAATCAAAGGTTTTTTCTATGTCGGGGAAGACCGCAGAGCAATATTCCTTTTTCTCGAAAGCAGCAGCGCGTCTCGATAGCGTCTACTATACCATGGCGCTGTTTGCACAGTAGAGTCGTTAGAATGAAAGCCAAACTGATGATTCGGTATCATTCCACTTCTTTCTAGGACAGGCTTTAGACAGTTAAGGAGTAATAAACCAATAGCCTTTTAACTAGACACTTCCACACAGATATTAATCCAATTATGCAGTAGTTGGATGAAACATAAATTAGTAAGTATTACTAATTTGAATAAGTAAATTATAAATCACTAAGGACCTTTTTGGATTGACCTTATCTTTATGCTTACATTTTATGTAATAGTACATTATTATTCAACCTTAAAAAATTTGTCTAATTTTAACATATTATTTAATTTTATTGACTCAATCTCACTTGGGTTAAAGTTTAATTTATTTTTAATTGAATTAATGATTAACATCACTATTATATTAAATTAAATATTGAGTTAGTAAGATATTAATGTTTATAAAATCTTTTAAGATGACTTGAAAATGGCGTTGAAGTCGAAAAGTTGCCATGGTAGCGAACAAATAAAGAATCGGAGAAAGAAAAGCTTAGATTATTTTAATAACTAATTAGTACTTTAGTTTAAACAAAAATAAACTTTTTACCTTCTTGTTTGAAACGAAACATGTGTTCGAAGCCTTCAGCTAGGCTAAGTTTGTACACAGAAGTAGCTGGACACATCTTCTTGTCATTAAAATTCAAGATTTTAAAAAATGCATCCACATCAGGGCCCATCATAGGTGTGACTAGAAACGTTTCTTCTGTGTTCAATCTACGTCTCAGATTGTCTTGCAGGTAAAATGTAAATGTTGGTACCGAATTCGAAAAAGCGTAGTAACATCTCATACCGAACGACAGTTGCATTGCATACTTGAAAAGCCATTCTTTCCTAAAATCAATGTAATATAACTGATAGATTTAATTTATTACTTAATTTATAAACTAATATTGTATGTGAGTTCTCTACGCAATCACTATTTTCTGCTATCATTATCAGTCTTAACAAACAGATTTGGTTTACGGTTTTATTTTGACAAAGACAGTGGTGCCCAGAAGGAGCTTTCATGGCACAAGTTGCACCATTAAAATTTTTGAAGCGTTCAATTTTGACGGGCTTCTGAATTTTTGAGGGGCACACTTCGACGGGGTTTAAATTTTCTGAGTGAAAAGTTTCAAACCTGAGAACTAGAGAAAAAACAAGGGACAAACCACAGGAAGTGTAATTGTATATGATCTACGATTTTTTTTAAGTTCTTCTTTCGCTTGCACTGTTTATGAGAAGAAGAGAGCAATAAATTTCTGGAAGGGGGAGGAGATGGTTCACGCGCCATCGGCCTTGGGTGGGATGGGTACCCTTAGGCACAGAATCGTTAAATATATATAACAAATGTATTTGTAAAATACACTTAACCTATCAATACCAAAAAGCGAAAACTCGAAAAAATACATAAATTAATTATTTTTAATAATTGGAAAATCCCGCACACAAGACTTTTAGAATCTAACATACGAACACGATAACCGTCTTGACGGTTTTGATGGGTTAATCATTTCCCCCATTTCAGAAATATGAGGCTTTGTGTTTTGAATTTTCCAATTATACCCTAACAGAAATTGAATCAATATTTATCAAATATAAAAAAAATGTAATGTTTGTTACAAATATACGATATAATTCGAAAAGAAAGGACATCATTACTTATATTTGACTCTATGTGATGTCCCTGTGTTGAATGTTATCTAAATTTCAGTTGAGTTAGTATTAATCCTACCCTGTCGTCATTGCTATCCAAAGAACCTCATTATGACGTCGAGCTTGCTTGAGTAGCAATCGTACCACAACAATTACCATTCTTTGATCAGTTTGCCAGGACACGCAACACTGGTAGCTTGACAAAAGCCTAACCACCGAAGATACAAGACCATTCTAGGTGGCTTTATTCGCCATTTTATTGCCTTTAAATTCAAAATATTCATTTACTAACAAATATTTTATTTATTTTTCATCTTCACTGATCATTTCTATATTTTCTTCGCCGTTTCGGAAACCTGGCTCAGACCAAATATTTCCTCCTCCTCTATATCCATCCCTAACTACACCCTCATTATTATGACCGGAAAAACGGAACAGGCGGGGTTGTTTGTCTTTATATTCATGAAAATCAGAGAAAAAATTCTCCACAAGTCTCCCTCTCCCGACATTCCTTTTTCCCTTCTCTACGTCATTACATATCGCCCTCCACATGTCCGATTTGATCCTGCCTTCGAAACCTCCCTTTTTACCTACGTTCCTTCATACAACAATGTAATAATTGCCGGCGACTTTAATACCAATTTATCCTCCGTCTCACCCGACAAATCATACCTAGTAGACCTAATCCATCCTCTTAACCTATTTATCGTTCCTTTTCAACCTACTCACCATAACCAGTTCTCAAGTACATGGCTCGATCTGATGACCTTTTTTTAATCGATTCCTCTCAAAATTTATTGTCCTCCACCCAGGATCCGGTCCTTTTCCTTTCATATCATGACCTCATCAAGATTTCCTATAACGTATCGACTCCTAACTTCACTCCCAGGCTAATTGCATGGCGAGATCGTGGCTCATTGACCTCTGAAAAACTAAATCCTTTCCTCGATCCTTAAATCTTATCTATTCCTACTCCTGCAATGATGAAATGGTGGAGTGTCTTTCCTCCAATCTTCTTCTATTCGTAGATATAACACGTATCCTTATAGACCTCAACCTTCAAACACCTTCGAGATCTCTGGATTAATCATGAAATAAGGGAATTAATGAAGAGAAGAGACGATGATTGGAGGCGTTTTAGACGCATACGTAATCCGGAAGACTACTTCTCTTTCAAGACTCTTCGAAACGTTACCCATTCTCCCTTGCGTCGTTTATTGCTTTTTTGCGCATTTGGGGCCGCCAGAGTCATAAAAATCAATTTCTTTTGTAAAGAATTATATAATTCCGAGCTGATATTCGTATTTCGCATATTAATTCGTTTTTTAAAATATAATTTACGTCGTTTATTGCTTTTTTGCGTATTTTGGGGCGCACGAGTAATAAGAATTAATTTCGCCAATTAATTCGTTTTCCAAAAATATACCTTATCTAACAGATCTAATGCTTTCGTTACGAATTTGGGGAAGTCAAGCAGTTTCCAGATAAATTTCTAGGAATTTTCAGGAAAGAACAAATAATGACTTGCTGCAATAAGGTGACTTCGTTAATACTTACGTTAATCCTTGCTTGTTTGTTGTTGAACTTTGAATTTGTTTTCAATAAAAGGCCTGCTTTACTAAACTTTGGATTCATCTATATAAATAAAATAAAAGTTTTGTCTGTACATTGAATTGAATCAACCCGTTTCATGATATCTCATCGTTTCATACATTACAGACACTAAAATCACTTTTAAAACATTTTTTTTGTCTGTCTGTATGACCGCATTGCAACGAAATTTTGTCAGAAAAAGCTCAGCAATGACTTATTGTAGATTTTTGAAATGTAGGCATTATATTAAGGTTTACTTGACTTAAGAAATAGGCTTTAAATGAAAACAAAATATTGAATAGAACCAGAGTTATGAATTCTTGAGTAATTTGTCTCGAAATCCCGGTTTGGCAGTTGCTTCGATTCTCATCCCAACCTACTCTACCGCGAGCCATATTTAGCAGTTGTACTACTCAACTGATGGAAAAAATTACCACAACTCAACGGGAAAAATTCGAAATACCAAACATCTGTAACACGTTGTCGCGTGTGTTTTAACACTCATTTTCAACTTTGCCCGATCTTCCCGTTCAAGGTGTCGATCTATTCAACTTCCCGAGCCTAACAAATGTTGTCGTAAACATTTTTAGGATTAACCAAACGGATTAGCCGGAAATCGGAAGAAAAACTTAAAATTAAAATTACCTCTCTCTCCTCACCCAATGTTATGAAATTAACCCTCCTTCCCCATAATACAATACCCATCTCAAGAAAAGATTCTCAAACTTTAACTATACACCCGTCTACGATTGTTACATCAGCTAGTTTTGAATAAAATTGGATTTGGCCTTCAGCAATTGAAATTTAATTTCAATTTTTTTTTCAACAACTTTGAAGATGATGCCGACTTCAACGTAGAAAGGAAAGGATGTTTCTTCGAATTCAAACCACATTCGATATGATTAAGGGTCTCCCTGCTAGAACGGAAATATTTATGGTTAGGGCTTCGGAAGTTAAAGCATAACTGGAGGAATTTAAAGCGGTGCTGAACAAGATTTCCGTGCTAAATGACTCTTTAGAGGAAGAACATAGGATAGAATTAAACGAACCATCTTTAGCGGCAGAGGAACTTTATTATTAGATAAAAGTAATTAGAAATTAATTAAAGTTGAGCACATAGTTCCCGCTTCTCATCCCATATCTGAACCAGTAGCAGAACCTATCCTAAATTGCCAGATTTGCAAATTCCTCAATTTTCCCGACAGTAAGAAAAATTTCCTTCATTTATGTCATTATTTGATGCCTCAATTCATCATCGAAATTACACAGATATAGTAAAGTTTTCATACCTCAAGCCACTTTTAGTTCATCCAGGCAATTTCTTCAATTGAGTTCAACGTAGAAAATTACAGCTTGGCCTATGATAAATTAGTGCCTATGATAAATCCTTTTAGCGCTATAGTAATAAAATCATTGCGGCCTACCATCTTAACAAAATTATAAGGTTTAAACCATTTTCTGTTGATAATTCTTCCTCGTCCCGGGCATGACGTTAAACTGCGACCAGGGTGGACAGGACTCATAGCCATAGTGAAGGCAACCTGTCTAGGGGAAGGCAACCCCAAAATCAAACCACTGTCCTTGCAGTTTAAAAAAGGTTGATCGTAGAGCCAGCACCCCTTCATCGCAAAAAAATATTTCGCTTTCAAACCCAAAACAGAAAGAAAACCGGACGGATCTAATCGGCAACGACTTAAGGCGCGGAAACGGAACATGTTTTTTGGTACGTGGAATGTTCAAGGTTTGAGGACCAAGAAAAACGAAGTGGAAAATGAACTGAAAAAGCAAAATATCGATGTGGCAGTCCTCAGTGAAACTAAAATCAAACGAAGTTACAATGAACTTTCAGGAGATTTCGTGTATATCTACAGTGGAGTGGAAAAAAGTGAGAGAGCTAGAGCAGGGGTTGCAGTGGTGATTAACAAAAGATTGCGCAGGTATATTAAAAATTATGAATGTGTAAATGAAAGAATAATTAAACTTGAAATGGCATTATTTGGAGAAGAGGTTGTTATTTTTGGGATCTATGCTCCAACTGAAGATTCCAAGCAATCCATAAAAGACACGTTTTTCGATGATATTTGCGACTTGATAGAGCGAACACCTGATCGTAAGATTGTTATCTGTTTGGGCGACTTCAACGGACGTGTTGGCAGCAAGTTCAACGATGAGACCGTGGGACGCTTTGGAGAAGAGGTAACTAACGATAACGGTGCAAGATTAATTAGTTTATGTGAGCAATTAAACATGAAAATATTAAATGGATTCTTCAAGCATAAAGAAATTCACAAATTCTCCTGGCACCAGCCCACTAAAGGTCTAAAATCAATCATAGATTATATAATCCTCAGGCGCACTACTAGGATAAAGGTGAACGATGTTAGAGTGATGAGAGGGGCGGAATGTGGTTCGGATCACTTTCTTTTAAAGAGTATTCTGAATTTTAAACCCCATAATCTTCTTAGAAACTCTCCTGTGACCAGAGGAATTTCAGACTCTCCGAAAACGATTCGATACTCAATTGAGAGTATGAAAAATCAAGAATCAGTAAAAGGACTGTTCCAAAGCCGACTGATGGAGAAATTGAATCATGAGAAAGATCTGAATGATCGGCTAAATTACGAAAATATAGTAAAGTGCCTGCATGCCGCAGCTTTAGAAGCTGTCGGAGAGGAAAGGAAAGAGGTTAGAGGAAAAAACAAGCCTTGGTGGAATGAGGATGCTGAAGTGGCTGTTCAAGAGAAAAAATATTTATACAATAAATGGTTGAGCTCTAAAAATGAGAAGGATCTGAAGGAATATAGAAATGCCTGTAAAAGAGTAAAAGCTATTAGAAGGAAGGCATTAAATATCTATTGGGAGAAAACCTGCAAGTATGTGGACACTTACATTGATGGACAAAAGTCTAGTGCTGCTTGGAGGACATTAAAAAAATTGAAAAATCCCAAAAGATGTGGAGATAACTTCCCATTGATCAAAGAGCAGCAATGGGTGAATTACTTTGAAGAATTATTTCATGAGGAACGACTCGAATTTGCATGGAACCAATCCGATGAAATGATATCAAATAAGGAAGATATACCGCCAGTCACAATCATAGAACTGGACTCAGTTCTCAAAGGAATGAAAAATAGAAAATCTCCCGGCCCTGGTTCTATTCCAATTGAATTAATTAAAGCAGGCCCGACCGAACTCAAAATGGCACTGGCAGAAAGTATGACACTTCTGTTAAATGGTGGAGAGATCCCCGAAGAATGGAAACAGGGTTATATCACTCCAGTTTTCAAAAAAGGCCAAAAGAAAGACGTTTCCAACAACAGAGGTATTACTGTTAACAGCTCGCTGAGTAGATTATACGGCCGGATAATTAAAAGCAGAATTGAAAATGATTTAAAGGAAGAGATCAGCGAGGAATAGGCGGGTTTTCGAGCTGGAAGATCATGCACTGATCACATTTTTAGTCTCTCACAACTTATAGAAAAGAGGATGGCCCACGACCGTGAACTCCATATGATATTTGTAGATTTACACAAGGCCTATGATTCAGTACCTCTAGCGAAATTTTGGAAAGCTTTGGAAGCCACATCTATTAAGAGATACCTCATCAGAACAATTCAAGAGCTCTATAAAAATATAAAGGGGGCTATAAAAATAGGAGATAGAGTGTCTAGAAGCTTCTTCATTAACGAAGGATTGAAACAGGGCTGCTGCCTTTCACCCCTGATTTTCAACATTTACATAGAACAAGCCCTTAAAAACTGGAAAAGATCGTGCTGTGGAATGGGTGTTCAAATCGGGAATGATGTCATCTACAATTTGCAGTATGCCGATGATCAAGTCATAATCGCATCGGATCCGGATGATGTTAGCTATATGATGAGGAAGTTGCTAGACACGTATTCCAGATGGGGTCTGAAAATCAGTGAAAGTAAAACAGAGTATATGGTTTTCAACGCTCCAAATTTGCCCCTTGAAATTGATGACTGGACGCTAAATGTCAGCCAGCAGTTCAAGTACGTGGGATACTGGCTATCTTCAAAGGGTGGTAGTGAGGTTGATATCGAACATAAAATAAATAATGGGAAAAGAATAATAAGTTCGATAAATTCAACCCTATGGAGTAAAGAGATACGATTAGAAACTAAAAAGAAGATATACCATTCCTTTGTAGAAAGCGTAGCCACTTACGGATCAGAAGTCTGGACACTGACAAAAAAGATGGAAAATAAGCTGCTTTCCATGGAAATGAATTTCTGGAGAAGAAGCTGTGGCATATCCAGAATCGAGCGGATCCCAAACGCAGCTATTAGAGACAAGGTCGGATGTCAAAAGAACATCCTTCACCTGATCGGGACCAAACGGTTAAAGTGGTATGGCCACTTAATGCGGATGAATGAGAACCGCTGGCCAAAGAAAATCTATAACTATATGCCACCTGAAAGAAGGAAGCGTGGAAGGCCAAAGAAGAAATGGACAGAGGACGTGGAAGAAAGCATGGCAGCCAGAGGGCTTCGTGAGGGAGATTGGATGGACAGGGAGCAGTGGCTTTTGGGTGTTGGGGATATGACTCCTTAAGTTGTGCAAAACCCAAATATAAAAAAAAAAAAAAAAAAATAATTCTTCCAACTTTAGAAGTTTTCTAGATACATTTGAAGATAATTACAATACCTTAAAAAATCTTAAACTCCACAATCTCGCTGATTTTTTTTTTCTGCATCTTGGACTGAACGTTGTAGACCCTAATACAAGAAAAATGTTTAAGAATTGTCTCAGGGAAGAAACAGTTCCTAACTTTGAAGAATTTTGCAAAATGTTAGGTCACAACTTAGAGTCGTAGAAATGTGTTCCGAGCCTACATCCAAAACCACATAATCTAAACTTCAGCGAAAAACATTTTTAACAAGCAATAGACCGGATAAGCAGAAATTTACGTTAGAATGCCCAGTTTGTAAATCGAGCCATACAATTATATATTGCCCTCAGTTTTTAGATGCCGATGTTAATGGTCGCTATGACGTGCTAAAGAAGTCTGATTTATGCTTTTCTTGTACGGAACCTCATCGCTTACCGAATTGCCAAAGTAAAGGGTTTTGCCAAGTTTGTGGCAAAAAGAGTCTCCATACAATGTTACATAAGGCTGCGCCCTTACTGAGCCCTTTCAGTCTTAAATAACAAACAATTCTAGTGCAGTTTCATGCCACGCTACCACCAACTCACAGGTACTTCTGGGTACAGCATTAGGTAAAATTTGTTCAAGTTCAGGTCAGTGGTATTCATGCAGAATGGTGATGGATCGAGGTTCAGACATCAATTTAATTACCACTGATCTAATGGAAAAGTTGCGCCTTCGTTAACGGATTAGTCGTCTTGCGATGTCTGGAGTAGATAATACCTCCATATCTCCATCTTCTGCTGAGATTAAAGTGAAGTTGTGTTCAACGAGATAAGCAATATATATGAGTTTTCAGCCAGAGTATTACCCTGCATAAGTTTAAGTTTGCCTTCGTTTGTCGTATCCCAAGAAGTACGGAATGAATTTGCTTCAATAGAACTTGCAGATCCTCTATTTCATACGCCAGGAAAAGTTGATCTGCTTTTTAAGTGATGTTTTAAGTGACCCTATTTTATTTCTTAAGGATCACCCAAAAACTATTCATACCTCATTAGGATGGGTATCATTTGGGGACACCCTCTCGGAAAGCCAAAGCCCTCCTATACTTACTTTTTTTACGCAGACCAGCCCTTTCTTACAGAAGGAATTAAAGCGATTTTGGGAGACTGAGGAAGTCACAGTTTCGATTCCGCCAAATCCTGAAGATGCATTTTGCGAAGATCACTTTATAAATACATGCACCCGTGATCTCCAGGGTAGATTTGTAGTTTCGCTTCCGTTCCGTTCTGACCAGCCAATTGATCTTGATTTCACCAGAGAGATTTAGAAATCTGGAAAATAGATTTAGGAAGGATCTGGAATATAAGTCTGCCTACGCTGCCCAGATGGATGAATATATAAGATTGGATCAAGTCCGCCTCGCCAAGAACCCTTCTCCATACGTTATGACCCATCATGGAGTCATTAAGGATTCTTCCACGACAAAACATAGAGTCGTATTAGTAGGGTATAAATGCCGGTTCTAACCCACTTTAATCCCAGAATTTGAAGGGGAATTTTGGACTTTGGACCCTAGTCTATTCTTACCTTAACCACTTGTACACCACGTGACCAATATAATTTATTTTGATTGTTATTAATCCCTAATCTTAATGGTAGGAGCTCGTGTCAGACCGTAGGGACCAGCCAGTAATCCTCTTTGACATGACAGGAGTAGCCAGGGTTAAATCAATCCAGCTCTGGCCCCTCGCCCCTCGAATCTTCATCCAGGCACAACGGCATTTCTTGACTACCCTCGTATATAACAGAAAGTACTCTATCGGAATTGCTGGAGAAGTTGCTGAGCTCAAACCCACCTGCACCGAATAAGGCCTTCAACTCAATGTACAGATCCAGAGCCTCATCACTATTGCTAGCACCAGTGATTACGTTATCTACATAAATTTCGTCATGAAACTGGGCAGCTTTAGAAAAATTGTGGCCTTCTTCCCGAAGTACCTGTAGAATGACTCTCTGAGCAATAAAGGGAGAACATTTCAACCCAAATGGAAGAGTAACCAACTCATATTCCTGGATCGGCTGTGAAGACTCACTACTCAAAAAAAAAAACGTAATAGGTTCTGATTAGTTTCGGCAATGCGGATACACCTAAAAATCATTTTTATATCGCATGTTAAGGCCACAAGAAAGCATCTAAAATAATCTATAAGTTCCGCAATATCAGTCTGGAGTTGCGGACCGGTCAAAAGTCATTGAGTGATTTTTCTCCCTCCATCTTCTACGAACCATTAAATACGAGTAGGGTATAAATGCCGGTTCTACCCCACTTTAATCCCAGAATTTGGGGAGGAGAATTGGACTTTGGACCCTTGGCTATTCTTACCTTAACCACTTGTACACCACGTGACCAATATAATTTATTTTGATTGATATTAATCCCTAATCTTAATCCTTAATACATAATGCTAATCCCTAATCCCTAATCCTAATTTGTATTCTTGTCTACCTCAAGTAAATATAAAGTGTAACGACATAAATATAGACATATACTGTGACATTCTACGATATCATGTCTCAACTGGTCCCATCTTGTCTACCTCAAATAAATATAAATTGTAATGACAAAAATATATACATGTATGGTGACATCCTACAAGTTAAAACTTGTATCATCTTATCTACCTCAAGTAAATATAAATTGTAACGACAAAAATATGTACATGTATGGTGACATCCTACAAGTTAAAACTTGTATTATCTTGTCTACCTCAAGTAAATATAAATTGTAACGACAAAAATATATATTATTGCAAACGAATATAAATTATAACAATGAAATATACACATATATTATTACAAAGGAATATATACATATATGGTAACGACTAAAATATATATTATTACAAACGAATATATACACTTATAGTTAGCAACGAAGAAAATATATATTATTGCAAACGAATATAAATTATAACAATGAAATATATACATATATTCTAATAATTTTACAATAATATATCATAAAATTCCTACTGTTAACAACCACTTCATCTCCCCTCCCCTCCCCCCTTGTTCTCATCAACTTTTATATATTGTTTTTTTCATAAATATCAAAACGTATTTAATAATCTAAGAATATACACCTCCAATATCACGAATATTGTAATAAATCGATATTCGATTAATCGATCTTTAAACTAATATCATTTTCAAATACTACACATATAATAACCTAATAATAGACTCTAATATCGAAGAAATTGATAAAGTTAATATACCTTATATTATTTTCATAACATATGTTTATAAATAATATAGAAGGCCGTGGAGAGTATCTGGCACTTCGAATAATCTTAGACTCCAATATCAAAGAAAGTTTTATTAAATCGAAAATCAATGAATCGATCTTAAAACTAATATCATTTTCGAATTTTACACATATAATAACCTAATAGTAGACTCTAATATCGAAAAAAAATAAATCATAAAGTTAATATACGTAATATTATTTTTATAACATATGTTATATAGAAGGCCGGGGAGAGTACAGCTGCGGTAGGCGATATATATATTTATATTTATATATGATTATATATATTTATTAAAGTTTAAAGTTTTTTCGTTTCGTGTTTTCTTTATATTTATAATTATTATTCTTCCTTTTTCTTCTTATTATATATATTTATTCTGCTTTAAAGTTATTTTCGTGTTTATTTAATATTAATAGTGTTTTTCTTCTTGTCGTTCACAAAGTAATTGTTCTTTCTTTTTGTTCATTTATTATGTATTAAATGAACATCATCTTTATTAGATTTGTTTATTTAGAAATATTACATTCTGTCACATCAAGGACATTTATAATAGTGTTCAGAGAAAGCACACTCACGCTCTATTTACAATAAAAAAAATAAATAATACAGAAACTTAATAATAATAAATACAATAAAATAAAATAAAAATAAATACAATAAAATAAAATAAAAATAAATACAATAAAATAAAATAAATGTATATAAACAAAAGAACTAACCTAATCATACACACTCGGGCTTGAGTGGAGGATCTGGCCATTGCCAGAACTCCAATAGATGCTTATTTACATAAGGTCTCTGGGCCACTGCCGCTTCAACCTTCGAGGAGGATTGTAAGGATGGGTGGTGCTGGATAGAGATTGTGCAAGGGGATTTGGATGATAGGTCAGGTTCTGGTGAAATTTGGAGAATTTTTCTGGAATAAGTTCTAGGACAAATGGGATATTAAGGTCATCGTGTAGGATTTTGTTATTTACATAGAACGGAGCATCAACTATTGTTCGAAGGACTTTAGATTGAAAGGATTGAATACGTTTGATGTTAGAAGCTTTTGCTGTCCCCTACAGTTCAAGTCCATATGTCCATATAGGTTTCAGTATTGTCTTGTAGATAAGTAATTTGTTTTCAATAGAAAGTTTGGATTTTCTGTTTAGTAGTCTGTATAGCTGGCCGTATCGTCGGTTGAGTTCTTGTCTTTTGAGTCTAGTATGTGGGTTCCACGTTAGTCTTCGGTCTAAATGAAAGCCAAGATACCGGACTGTGTCTGAGTAAGGAATCTGGATGGAATTAAAGTGTACTGGTGGACAGGAACTGCGTCGGAGTGTAAAGGTAATATGTTGGCATTTAGATTCATTAACTTTAATGCGCCAGTTATTACACCAGTGCTCAATCAAGGTGAGGTGGCTTTGGAGATTTAAGGATGCTATGTTGGGATCAGAGTTGGATGATAAGATTGCGGTGTCGTCAGCGAATGTTGCAAGAAAAGTATCGGGATGAACAGGGATGTCAGCAGTAAAGAGGATGTAAAGCACGGGACCCAAGAGGCTGCCTTGGGGAACACCGGCTTTAACGGAATAGATATTGGAAAATTCTGTTCCACAGCGAACTCGGAAGGAGCGGTCAGAGAGGTAGGATCGGAGGACTAGGTACTAGGATTGAGGTAAATGGATTTTAAGCTTGAAGAGCAGTCCGGAGTGCCATACCCGGTCAAACTCCTGTGCAATGTCCAGAAATGCACCCGAACAGTATTCCTTGTTTTCTAGGGCTGAGGAAATATGATCAACAACTCGGAGTCCTTGTTGAACAGTAGAATGTTGGGAGCGAAAACCAAACTGATGGGAAGGAATATTTTGGTATTCTATAATGGGTAGGATTCGTTTCAAAAGGATCTTTTCAAAAATTTTTGAAAGGATTGGGAGTAGGCCAATTGGTCTATAGGATGTTGAGATATTGGGAGGTTTGCCTGGTTTTGGGAAAAGGATAATAGTGGAGTGTTTCCATAGCAGAGGAAAGTGGGTGGTGCGTTTTTAATTGAAATTTCACTTCGGAAGGATGAATAGCTTTTGGGGGCAAGTGGGATTGGTGATGTAAGGAGTTCTTCTACTGTTACGGTGTGGGCAGGATGGGATTCCGGATGTGAAATAAATGTATTGGATAGGTGAATGGCGAACTCCTCAGCCTTATCTTCGTCAGATGCTGCCCAGGAGCCATCATCTCGTCGGAGGGGATGGGAAATGCGGTGAGGATTTAAGATTTTGGTTGTGGTTTTCCAAAGGGCATTGTCGCGAGAAGAGAGGGAGGATAGGTAGGAGTTGAAGGAATGTGATCTGAAGGTGGCTAATTCCAGTTTTAATTTTTTGCAGTAATAATTATAGGAGCAGCGGTCGGTAGGATGTCGGGTACGTTGCCACAATAATCTGGCACGGCGTTTGGTTTGGATTAGGTCAAGGAGGTGTTGGGGTAGAATGGTCTTTTTAGGAATTCTGGAGGAGTCTTTTGGGAAGGAGGCAGTCCAGGTGGCTTGTTGGATTGTCGTAGTAAAGGAATTTACGGCACTATCAAGGTCATCGGGAGTTTTGAGGGATATAATAAGATCAATTTTATCGGAGATGATTTGGCGGAAAAGGTCCCAGTTAACTGGGCCCCTAATAAATGACGGTGGAGAAGGTTTGGGAACGGGTTCAAGTGAAATATTAAGGATTAGAGGACTATGGTCAGAGGAAAGTTCATTTAGACGTGTAATGGAACAATTGAGGGGACTTAAGCCGCTGTGGATAAAGAAATCAAGAAGATCAGGATTACGGTTGGGATCTGTAGGCCAGTAGGTAGGAGAGTTGGGGGAAAGGAGGTGAAAACGTTGGGAATCGAGTGCAGACAGCAGGGTTCGGCCACGAGTATTCGTGGTTCTGGAACCCCATTGTTGATGATTGGCATTTAGGTCTGCACTCAAGATGAAGTGATGTCCTAAGGAGTCGAGGAGAGAACGGAATTGGGCATTGGATATGGATCGGTTAGGAGGGCAATACGCTGATGCAAGGGTAACCGGAAAGGAAAAGGTTTTTATCACGATAGCGGTGGACTGTAGGAAATCATGTGTAGTTAACGGGAGTAGGTGATGGGAGAGGAATTGGTGTACAATGACAGCAGTACCGGCATGTGCTTTTCCGTCAGGGTGGTCAGTACGATATGTCAGGTATTGTGGTATTTTTAAATGCTGTTTAGTGGTTAGTCGAGTTTCAGTAATTAGTGCCACGTCAATATTTTTGTCAAGTAATAATGTAGTTAGTTCGTTTGTATGATTCCTAACACCATTCGCATTCCAAAGGAGAATGGATAAAGGTTTATTGGAAGTCATTTAAGGATTTTTCGCGGGAGGGATAAAATGTGATACAAGATTGGTGAGAAGAGATATCAAGGGATCTGAATTCGGAGAGGAAAGATGTAAGTAAACTGGTGAGATCTGTGGTATTTGAGAGAGGAGGAATGCGGGGAATTTGGTGTTGATAAAACTGTTGATTAGGTGAAGTTTGATTAGGATGTTGAGGGTGGGGTTGAGAATTTTGAGGTATGTGTTGTTGTTGCGGCAGGGTCTCACAATAAGTAACATCATTCTTACCTCCTAATAAGTGTGCAAAAGACACCGTTGGGTCAATTTTTTTTAAGGTCCTCTTCTTGATGCGTTAGGTTCTCTTCTTGATGCCTCTGCTTCTTCTTGGGTCCGGGATTTTTGATATCTTGATTTGATATTCTTGTAGATCTGACAGCCTTTGTAGTTCGCTGGATGTCCTTCAAGGCACAAAGCACAAACTGCAGGATCCCGTTTCGGTTTTGTGCACTCCCCGGATTTGTGCTGCTCTCCACATTTCACACAGCGCGGCAGATGATGGCAGTAAGTCCAGGTATGTCCATCTGCCTGGCAATTGTGACACTGTACGATTTCCCTCTTAGGATATGGCTTCTCTACTATAACACTTGTGTAGTATATTCTTCTTATTTCGTATATTTTTTCGATCCCTTGATTTGGCTCCAAATCTACGAAAAATAAGGGTAGAGGAACTTTTACTCCTGGCTATTCTTTACTCTCCTTCTGTACATTTGTAATCTGGTGAACTATGAAACCTAAATTTTTCAATTCTTCTTCTATTGCTTCGGTTGGTGTTGAGGGGTGTAGATTTCTTATGACTACCCTCAAAGCTCGATCTTGCCGTAATTGGTACGTATGAATATCCGCGTTGGTTTCCGTTAGATACTTCACAATTTTTCTGTAGGTTTCAGCTGTATCTGGTGATATCTTCGTGTCCTTTGTTCTGCTTAGACATAATTGTACAATGTCGCGCTTAGTGTAGGGCTTTTCTACAACAACGCTAGTGTAATAAAGGCGTGCGACCTTGTAAATGTCTTCAACCTGGGGCGTTCGGTCAAGGTCAACGAAGAATAGTGGTAGCGGTATTTTATTTTTTGTGCCAGGCTGTTCTCTATCTTCCTTGAATATATTCACTATTTGGCGAACACGGAACCCGATCTCAGTTAATTCTTCTTTAATGGCATCCAGCGGTGTTGATGGGTGTAATCTCCTGATCACCATCCTGAGCGCTATCTCTTGGCGCAGTTGATATGTATGGTAATCCGCCTTAGTGTCAGATAAATACTTGACAATTTTTCTGTACGTATCTGGGGTGTCAGGCATTAATTTCGTGTCATTAGTGCGGCTTTGGCATAAGTATTTACCTGAGCCCACTATATTATTTAATTGTAGACACATTAATTGAAAATTTTTTATATTTCTAACGAATATTGGTGGGGGTTTAGGTTCACTAGGGATGGGTACTGCTTCCATTTGTTCATTCTGTGTGTTTGACAACACTTGGAATGGATTAGCTGTAAAAAAAGGCGATTCCTCTAACGTACCTTGTATTGGTATAGCTTGTATTGAGATATTTTGTGATGATGTGCCAGATTGATTTTCAACTTTGTCAACTGAGCTCTCTGGTGTAGCTGGCGGGGTATTTTTTTTTAGAGCGTCTAGCCCTTTTCTTGATAGGTGAACTCTTTGTGGTATCGAGACTCCTAGATCTTAAAGTTCGATTGCTACCTTTGATCGACATTACCATGTGAAAATATCGCATCTCATGTTAATTAATTAGAGGTAAATGTAATAATTTGTAAAAAAAAAAAGTCCTTTATCAATTACGTATATATTACGCGAGTTTGTAGAATTCTAAGTAACGTAGATGTGCTTCCGCCGAAGGGCTGCTGCCCACTGGTCGGATTAGCGAATGTATATGGCGGCTTGTTATGTATCACTATCCTCAGGTCTATTTACACTGTTCACAATGCCGTTATAAATAAGTGATTACTCATCTTATTTATGTCCAGTTTCAACTTAATTGTTAACTTAACAGTTCACACTACTTTTTCACATATAATATGAATTATTTCACTGATAATAAAGTCACTTTATAAGAGACTAAATAAAGAGTGTATGTGTAGGGTTAACGCATGCGCAGAACTGTCGATGTGAGGTTAGAATTCGATTCTTCCAAACCTTTTCCGCCTGAAACTACTGCTTTCTGCCTCATCATACACGATAACGTTGTAGAGTACAACCCTTTAACGAGTATTATGAGAAAAAGGGTATAAGTAATAAAGGGGTCCATAGATAATGCAAATAATTATTTAGTTAAAGAATTATCGATTTTTGATTTAAAATATAATGCAGCCAGCAATTGGAGTTTCAAACCACCTTCTCATCCGGTTGTTACCAGTGCTAAAAGCGTGAAAATGAACCGCTGGCTTTCGAAAAATTATCATTCTAAGTTGGGATGAAGGAGATGTTCCCTATCACAATTTATCATTGATTTTTCATAATATCGATTTAAATTATAAATATATTTTTGTTAAAGGACAGCAAAAAAAAAGAATTTTTGTTAAAATTTTTGCACTCGTGTGAAATTATCAATCTTGAGGAATATAAATGTCCTCGAATTGATAATATGCAAAGTATACAAATAGTCCCATGTATTACTCATAGAGACTTGAAATTAATGTGTTCATATTATCGTTCGCATATACTAGCAGAGTGGGTATATTCGAATCACGATTTGATTTTCAAATTTTTGAAACTTATGTTTAGTTTTTCTATAATTTGATAATAAAAAAAAATATATATATATAAAAATATTTTTAAAAAAAGTTTCAGTTTATTATTTATTCTATATTAATATGATTAAGAAATTTCTTATTTTCAACAGATTTTTTTTTGTTTTTGCATTTTGGTCACTGGCACGGTATTGATTTACCTGTAAACCAAAAGTATGTGTGTGTTTGATTTGGTCACTGGCGAGGTATTGATTTACTCGTAAACCAAAAGTATGTATTATTTAGTCACTGGCGAGGTATTGATTTACCCGTAAACCAATGTATGTGTGTTGGAAAAAACCTCCTCGAAATACCCCCACGTTGACGTGGTGAGGAGGCTCATGTCAAAACATGTTTTTTGAAAAACCAAGAGGGGTATGAAAAACTATATCAACCGAGGGTCACGTGACGAGAATCCTCGAATCTGATTGGCTGATGGTTTCCCCCAACATTCATTTTGGGTACGGACATGTGTAAACATGAGTTATTCTTGTATAGACTTGTATTACTGAGTAAAGGGAGGTTACACAGAGCTCCTCTTCAGTCATTGTGTAGTCGAAGCTCAAGCAGTTAACATGGCTAATCTCGCTACTCTCCTCAATGACGTCAATCGAAAAGGTGAAGGTATAGGACGGATATCAGACATGAAGGTAGATTTCACTTATGAAGTCGTGAAATTTAAAAGAATCACCACGATATATGGTGTTGCTGTTATTGCACAACTGAAATATCACGGTCCTACCGACATTTATGATATTCATCCAAATTGTGTTTTCATACCTAAAAGATTTACACAAGTCTTAACTGACGAAAAGTTAAACGAATACAATTACTGTGAAAAAAGAATAAACATAATTTACAGAGGACTAATCAATGGTAGATATGAAGTGGATTTCATATAATTTTTTTTCTTTTTTTGGAATAAATTTTCCGTTTGAAGAAGTTAGTTAATTTTTATTTTATTTTATTTTTTTGTTTTTGCATTTTGGTCACTGGCGTAGTATTGATTTACTCGTAAACCAATGTGTGCGTGTGATTTGGTCACTGGCGAGGTATTGATTTACCCGTAACCCAATGTATGTGTGTTTGAAAATATGTAAAAACAAAAAAAAAAAAAAACCTAATCGAAATACCCCCACCTTGACGTGGTGAGGAGGCTTATGTCAAAACATGTTTTTTGACAAACCAAGAGGGGTATGAAACAAATTATATCAACTTTAGGGTCACGTGACGAGAATCCTCGAATCTGATTGGCTGATGGTTTCTCCCACCACTCTCTTCCGACCCTACCACTCCCTACGCAGTGGACCTTGTCCCCCTACATGCCTATGCATGTTCAAACGTGAAGAGACTTGTCGCTCTCCACGGCCTTCTATATAACATATGTTATAAAAATAATATTACGTATATTAACTTTTTTTTGAAAATAAAGTATTGCGTAGAATATTCGGAAAGAAGAATGATGAGTTAACCGGAGAGTTCAGACGGCTACACAACGCCGAATTGCGTGAGCTGTATCCGGGTAATATAATTGATGTAATTTCATCGCGGCGAATCAAATGGGCTTGTAAAATTGTTGGGCTTAGTAACGAGAGAATTCCTAAAAGGTTAATAATTGCTGTGCCGAATGGTAAGCGTCCGAGGGGTAGACCGAAGCGAAGGTGGGAAGATTGCATTAAAGCCGATCTGAAGGGACTGGGTTTGGACGGCGAACGGTGGAGGGAGGTGTGTAACAAGCGATTGGTGGTGTCGGCATCGAACCTTCGGGTTCGCTAAGCCTTATTATTATTTTATTATTATTATTATTATATTAACTTTATGATTTTTTTTTCGATATTAGAGTCTACTATTAGGTTATTATATTTGTAAAATTCAAAAATGATATTAGTTTTAAGATCGATTCATTGATTTTCGATTTAATAAAACTTTCTTTGATATTGGAGCCTAAGATTATTCGAAGTGCCAGATACTCTCCACGACCTTCTATATTATTGATAAACATATGTTATGAAAATAATATTACGTATATGAAAATAATATTAAATTTATAAATTTCTTTGATAATAGAGTTTACTATCAGATTATTATAGGTGTAGTACTCGGAAATTATATTAGTTTTAAGATCGATTAATTGAATTTCGATTTATTATAATATTCGTGATATTGGAGGTAAATATATTCTTAGATTATTAAATACGTTTTGATATTTATGAAAAAACAATATATAAAAGTTGATGAGAAGAAGAGAGGGGAGAGGAGGGGTGATGAAGTGGTTGTTAACAGTAGGAATTTCATGATATATTATCGTAAAATTATTAGAATATATGAATATATTTCATTGTTATAATTTATATTCGTTTGCAATAATATATATTTCCGTCGTTACTAACTATTAGTGTATATAATCGTTTGCAATAATATATATTTTTGTCGTTACCATATATGTATATATTCCTTTTGTAATAATATATGGTATATTTCATTGTTATAATTTATATTCGTTTGCAATAATAAATATTTTCATCGTTATAATTTATATTTACTTGAGGTAGACAAGATGATACAAGTTTTAACTTGTAGGATGTCACCATACATGTCTATATTTATGTCGTTACACTTTATATTTACTTGAGGTAGACAAGATGGGACCAGTTGAGACATGATGTCGTAGAATGTCACAATATATGTCTAAATTTTTGTCGTTACACTTTATATTTACTTGAGGTAGACAAGATGGGACCAGTTGAGACAGGTCCGGACCTGTCGAACTTAAAAATGAAAAAATACAAATTAGGATTAAGGATTAGGGATTAGCATTATGGATTAAGGATTAAGATTAGGGATTAATATCAATCAAAATAAATTATATTGGTCACGTGGTGTACAAGTGGTTAAGGTAAGAATAGCCAAGGGTCCAAAGTCCAATTCTCCTCCCCAAATTCTGGGATTAAAGTGGGGTAGAACCGGCATTTATACCCTACTCGTATTTAATGGTTCGTAGAAGATGGAGGGAGAAAAATCACTCAATGACTTTTGACCGGTCCGCAACTCCAGACTGATATTGCGGAACTTATAGATTATTTTAGATGCTTTCTTGTGGCCTTAACATGCGATATAAAAATGATTTTTAGGTGTATCCGCATTGCCGAAACTAATCAGAACCTATTACGTTTCTTTTTTTGAGTAGTGAGTCTTCACAGCCGATCCAGGAATATGAGTTGGTTACTCTTCCATTTGGGTTGAAATGTTCTCCCTTTATTGCTCAGAGAGTCATTCTACAGGTACTTCGGGAAGAAGGCCACAATTTTTCTAAAGCTGCCCAGTTTCATGACGAAATTTATGTAGATAACGTAATTACTGGTGCTAGCAATAGTGATGAGGCTCTGGATCTGTACATTGAGTTGAAGGCCTTATTCGGTGCAGGTGGGTTTGAGCTCAGCAACTTCTCCAGCAATTCCGATAGAGTACTTTCTGTTATATACGAGGGTAGTCAAGAAATGCCGTTGTGCCTGGATGAAGATTCGAGGGGCGATGGGCCAGAGCTGGATTGATTTAACCCTGGCTACTCCTGTCATGTCAAAGAGGATTACTGGTTGGTCCCTACGGTCTGACACGAGCTCCTACCACGGAACCATTAGATTTAAGTTAAAGGACAGTGATTACCACTACAGCGAAAGGAAAATGGGATTCGTAACGAAGACGGCCGACTGGGCGCTCTTTACCAGAGCTCTAGAGCCCAAGTTGGTGGACCAGGACTGGGAAGAGAGTACGAATCCCACTGCCCATGTGAGCTACTGTCTGGAACAGCGTGTAGAGAAGCTGTCCAGGCTAATATGTGCTGCAGCGGGTGACTCGCTGAAACCCAGAGGAATGAGGAAACAGTGCGTTCCATGTTGGACTCCAGCGCTGACAGAACTCAAGAAGGAGTATCACAGGGCCAGGCATAGATACCAAAAGTGCAGGGTGGAAGGAAGAAAAGCAGCACTCCAGGAAGAATGCCGGGGCAAGTATAGGCTATATAAGGCCGGAGTGCGACGCCAGAAGATTTTCCTGGAACCAGTTCATAAAAACTGAAAGTGAGAAGAATCCCTGGTGAATTCCGTACAGGGTGGCGATGGATAAACTTAAACCCTCTCAAATAATGGCGGCAATAAGATCAGCATGTGGACCAGCAGCCACCCTCGAGGAAATAGTTGGAAGATACTTGGACCAGACCTACCCTAGGGATGACCCGTCCCAGGAAAACGAAGAGGATAAGGTTCTGAGGCAAACTACGAAGTATCAGCCTGGGATGGAGTTCATTCCACCATGGGAGGTGTGGGACCTGCGGACGGCAATAGACAGACAAAGGTTAGGAAGAGCTCTGGGACTCGACACCATCGATGCGCCGATCTTCTTAAAGAGGAGTGCTCCCAATATTGAAGAAGAATTACTTGAGATAGTGAATGAATGCTTGGATAGAGGGCACTTCCCAACTCAATGGAAGGTCGCCGACATGAGACTGCTATACAAGGGGGAGGCAAGGACAAGCAGCTAGCAAAATTAAAACATACCCATATGCCTCCTCCCTGTAATGAGCAACGTCCTGGAGCACCTCATTATAAAGAGTCTAGCGCCAGTCCTGCAGGCAGCGAGTCACCCAAGGCAATACGGATCCACGAAGGGGCCCGGCACTGGAGATGCCCTGATGAGATTACTCAGTGGGGTTGAAGACAAGGCGGAGAAATATATCATGATGGTCCTCTTCGACATATCTTCCGCCTTTGATAGCGTATGTTGGTCCTGCGTACTCCAGCGCCTCCAACAGTTCGACGCCCCCAATAATTTGTACTCCCTTATTAGGGGGTACATCAGCGATAGGAAAGCTAGGATACAGGGTACCTTCTATGAGGAAGAGCGGAAAATAGAAAGAGGATGTCCACAGGGCTCAGTCTTGGGCCCGGCTCTGTGGAAGTTAGTATTTGACCAGTTGCTGGGGGAATTGGAAGTAGCGGGCTTCGGTGCCGTTGCCTACGTTGATGACTTGGCTGCCATAGTAGCAGCGAATAGCAAAGCGAGATTGGTGGCGGAAGGAGAAAGGTGCGCCACCATAGTTGAAAAATGAAGTGCAACGAAGAAGATGAAGATGGCGGCTGCGAAGACCCAGGACATACTCTTGAAAGGTTTTACGGACAGGTCCCACCCTATTAGTCTCAGAGTAGGAGGAGATAGAGTCCGCCTAGGTGAGGAGATCACCTACCTAGGCGTGAGATTTAAATCAAAATTTAATATTTCTCCTCAGACAGAGTATCTACGGAGTAGAGTGGCACTGTCCCTAAATGGCCTGGCAGGGGTGTGACCGTGTCCCACGAAGCGGTGCAAGTGCTGGCCGGGGAGTTGCCTCTGGACCTCGTCCTTCAGAAGGACTTGGAGGAACTTGGAGGAATGACCTAAAGAGGCAGGGACTAGAAGCACTCCCAGAGGAGCTTCAGCGGAGGGTCAGTGAGGATCCAGGAAGATGGAGTGGGATAGTCCGAGAGGCGACACTAGAGGAGTGGAATGGACGGTGGATTGCAAGTGAGAATGGAACCATCTTGAGAAAGTACATCCCCACCACCGTCCATTCCAGATTGAAAGCACATTGGGTCGAGCCGGACTACTGGACCTCACAGATCCTGACGGGACATGGGGGGTTTAGAGACAAATTCAGGAAGCATGAGAAGAACATCGACCCCTCATGTTCCGACTGCGGTGCCTCTGATACGGCTGAGCATGTGGTTATATCATGCACGTCGATGGAGCAAGCTAGAGGCATATTGATGCGGAAGACGGGACTGTACGCCCTAGACGAAGAGTATCTTCCTCGACTGATGGAAGAGGATAAATACCCCCACTTCGTAGAATTCGTGGGAAAATGGAGACAAAAGGTGGAACCTATGTACTTCTGAATAGGGAGATAATTTCCACGAGCAGGCCATAAGAAAGAGGCAGCATCAAACTGTTGGAGGAAACTACCCAGGAGGGCCAGATACACAGCTGTAGACTAAGGTGCGGTCCCATCATAAGGCGCACACCCGTGCACCGGGCCGCACTGCAGTGACAATAAAATAAATAGTATTATTATTAAGAGAATTGGCAGCAGTAGCGGTACGTATTCCCAACGTATCAACGCACTGCTGAAATCCCGTATGGCAAAAATTCCAGGAAGGGGGTACAAAAAAAAAAAAAAAAAAGTTGGAGATTAATAAACTGTTAAGGTTTCAGGTTTGTTCTGGGATCCTAAACTCGATCATTTCAGGTATTCAATAGAGGAATGTGAGCCGGTTTTTACAAAGCGAGGTATTCAATCCTTCATTGCCAAGATTTTCGATATAAATGGATATATCATTCCCGTCATTTTTTCTGTTAAATGCCTATTACAAGGTTTGTGGCTTCTTAAGATTGATTGGGATGATGAGTTGCCTTGTAGTGTGTCTTCATTGTGGAAGATTTCCCTTCACGAATTTCCGAGCTTGAAAATTGTTTGCCTGCCTCGTTGTATTGTCAGCCAGACACCGCCACATGAACTTAAAATTTATGTTGCCAATCGCGTGGTGCAGATTTTGGTTAACATAAGTAAAGTTACAGAACCTACTTTATTCCTACGAAACAGAATCCAGTAGATTGTTTATCGAGAGGCCTCACACCACATCAAATACTTTCCCATGAGCTTTATTGGAACGGTCCGTCATTTATTTCGTTACCTCCTTCTGATTGGCCTATTTACCACATTGAACCTCCATCCGTTCTGCCTGAGGTAAAAACAATATCTCTTTTAGCAGCTGAAAAACCTAAAGATTTGTTGATTTACCTGGAGAAATATTCGAGCCTTTTAAAGTTGCAAAGAGTTTTTGCTTTCATTTTAAAATTTATTAAATGCTGCTGAGATAGGGAGCAAGATGATTTTACTGCTGGAACCTTGATTGCGGACCATCTTGAGAATTTCTTGATGATTTATGTCAGACTCATTTAGAGGAAATTCTTCTCTGAATTAATTGATTGTCTTGAAGGTGGCAAAGCATATAAGGGTTCCTTAAACAGGCTCACGCCATTTTTGGATAAGGACGGAGCTCTCGGGGTGGGAGGTAGATAGAAGTATTTCACAATCGAAGAGCAAATTAAGCACCCCTTCTAACCACTCCAAAACTAACCACCGGCTCCAAAAATGAGTGACTTATCGTCTTTCAGGTTGACCTTTCAGGTAGTTCGTTCCATTCAGCAAGTTGGAATAGACTATGGCGGCTTCTTCATTATGAAGATTTCCAGTAAGCGCAATGCTCCTAAATCGAAATGTTGGTTCGCTCTCTTTGTGTGCATGTTCACCAAGGCCATACATCTAGAACTTGTGACGGACATATCCACTCCTTCATTTATTGCCACATTAGATAGATTCATTGCCAGACGCAGTTTGCCTGCTCATATTTATAGTGACTGCAGAACAAATTTCGTTGGTGCATCCAAGAAGTTGAAGGAGCTTTATCAATTTCTTATGGGCCATAGCGAACCCATTTCTGACTATTTGGGTAAGACGGGTATAGATTGGGCATTTACTCCTCCAGCATCTCTTAATTTCGGTGGTATTTGGGAGGCAGCTATTAAATCTGCGATGAGACACCTTCTTGCCGTTCTCCAGGATCATGCGTTAACCTATGAGGAATTTTATACTCTTCTTGTACGAGTTGAAGCCGTTCTCAATTCCCGTCCTATCTGGAACATAAGCAGTCAGCCATCAGATAACCTGGATTACCTTACACCAAGACACTTTCTTATAGGTCAATCCCTCATAGCCATACCAGAACAAGAAGACACACCTGTGTTTCCTTTGACGAGTCGTTGGGAAATGATTTCCAAGACTCTTTGAAATGTTTGGAAGAGGTGGTATAACGAATGCCTCGTAACAAGTGGTATACGAATAGGGAAAATTTAATGGAGAGAACCCTTGTAATTCTGCATGAAAATGACGTTCCACTGCAGGAGTGGCGGCTTGCTAGGATAATAGAGACATGTCCAGGGCCCGACAGTGTAGTTTTCTTTTTTTTAAATCTTTTTATTGAGAAATAATACATTTTGCCACATTTAAGGGCACTGAGTACTAAAGCTGAGTGAGGCTCATTCATACTATATATATATATATATATATATATATATATATATATATATATATATATATATATATATATATATATATATAACTTATGCGACTGTGAAATAAAACGATAAAAAAAAAGGAGAAAAGGGCTGTTAAATGACTCACACGGCTTCAGAAACAATACTGCTTTATTTGTGAAGTAATCCTTCTTATATACATTTCAGAGCTTTGTTTACATACCAGGAAGGTATTAAGGCTGATACTGCCCGACTCCTGTCCTTATCTTATATATATATATATATATATACAATAAAATAAATAAAAATATATATCTATATAACAAAGGCAAAAACTATAAAACCAAGGAAATGTAATTTGAAATCAAATTAAAAAAAAAATACAGAAATTAGTAGTAAATGAAATAAGTCATAAGTAAAACAAATAAATATATAAAAAAGAAAAACATTCATGCTTAATTACAATATTTACTATCAGCCAAGGGAGCTCCGAGTCCAGCCCTTTCCTCCACGTGTGAAGGACAAAGCGAGACTCTAAGAGATCCCAGCGCTTCTCTCTCAGCAGCGTCACTGGCATTGGAGTCCAGTGGAAACTGAGAGAGGGCACTAAAGTAACAGACGCTCATGACTTGAGTGGAAAGACTGGCCATTGCCAGAACTCTAGTGACAGTCTTTAGAAAAGGTTTCTAGGCCACTGCCGTTTAACCTTCTAGGAGGGTTGTAGGGGTGACTGGAGCTGGATAAGGATTGTGCTAAGGGGTTAGGATGGTGGATTAGATTCAGATGAAAATTTTAGAATCGAGATGGAATAACGTCAAGGACATAAGGGATGTAAAGGTCCTGATGTAAGGATTTGTTCGTAACATAATAAGGGGCATTGACTATTATACGGAGGACTTTAGACTGGAAGGATTGGATGCGTTTGATGTTCGAAAATTTAGTTGTCTCCCTCAGCTCAAGTCCGTAGGTCCAGATTGGTTTCAGTGTGGTCTTGTATATAGGAGTTAGGCTTCAGCCTATGACGGAGCAACATCGGGTCTATGATATATTCTCCTCTGATGTGTTTTTTCTCATCCGTTCGAATTCAAAATTGTCACGAATGTCGTTGGAAGGGATAGTGAGCGTAGTACAAAATTCGAAGAAAATCTATCGAGTATCTTCGGAATTAATTGAGGGTAAAGAAAGCTGCTCATAACCCAGGCTTGGCCCTTATCTACCGTAAGGAATATACCTGCACCTCCCCACCACCGTGCTCCACCAGCTGGCTGCCAGGGTCATTCATTGTCAGCTGTCACCAATCTGACCACTTCAACCTGCTGTCTGTCATCGCACTAGCCTGGCTTCTTTTTATAATAATGGAAAATAATAAATAATAGTGGAAAATAATAAATATTGTAATAACGATATTCCGCATGTATGTATATACGCTAGTAATTGGGTATAGAAATATTTTTTTTTTCACATGAGGAATGCATCTTCTTTTATGACTTATTTGCTTGAAGGGTATGTTGACGCACACATATATGCAATTCTTTATTATATTTAATTTGATTTAGTTTATTATATTTAATTGTAATTTTAACTTCTTG
The DNA here is from genome assembly GCA_928085145.1 of Nezara viridula. Taxonomy (NCBI): domain Eukaryota; kingdom Metazoa; phylum Arthropoda; class Insecta; order Hemiptera; family Pentatomidae; genus Nezara; species Nezara viridula. Next base: position 96,487,710 of record OV725078.1, on the reverse strand, counting down.
ACATTTTTTTTTAATCCATATATATATATATATTATTATGTATATACATATTATATTATGTATATATACATACATACATATATATATATATATATATATATATATATATATATATATATATATATATATATATATATATACATATATATATATATATATATATATATATATATATATATATATATATATACATATATATATATATATATATATATATATATATGTATGTATGTATATTGAAATATTATTAATCTACCTATTAAATTTTAACTAATGACATTATTTAACCTATGAATATATTTTTAAACAGTTTTATTCTATTTAATTAATTTTACCACATTGACATTATTTAATTTGCATATATATACTTTTAATCTATTTATTTTATTTTTATTTTAACTTACTTTTTTTTTCTTTTTTTTAAATCTATTTATTGAATAATAATACAATCAGCCACTGCTGGAGGGCTATAAGCATTAGGGCTAAAAGTTCTCATTCATATAATATATACAAATAATAAAGAAATAAATACAAATATAAGAAGTAAATAAATAATACTGATGAAGAAGGTAAATTAAAATAAACAAATAAAATAAAATAAAAACTTCTAAACACAACTATAACTATATACAATATATACATTTGCCCAACAATCTCCGAGCCAGGCTTTTCCCTCCACACGCGGAAGGCAAAGCAAGACTCCGGAATATCCCAGTGCCGCTTTTCCAGCCGCATCACTAGTATTAGAAGCCAGTGGACACTGAAAGAGGGCACTACAGCCACAGACGCTCAGGACATGAGTGGAGAAGCTGGCCATTGCCAGGACTCCAAAGACATATTTACAAAAGATCTCGAGGCCACTGCCGTTTCAACCTTCGAGGGGGATGGTATGGATGCTCGGAGCTGGATAGGGATTGCGCTAGAGGATTGGGATGATGAATGAGGTTCTGGTGAAAGTTGGAAAATCTGGATGGGATGATGTCATGGACATATGGGATGTTAAGGTCATGGTGTAGGGTCTTGTTCGTAACATAATATGGAGCATTGACTATTGTTCGAAGGACTTTGGACGGAAAGGATTGGATGCGTTTGATATTCGATGATTTAGTTGTCCCCCACAGTTCAAGTCTGTAGGTCCAGATAGGTTTCAGTATGGTCTTGTAGATTAATAATTTGTTTTCTGTTGAGAGATGAGATGTTCTGTTTAGTAGTCTATATAGCTGACCAAATCGTCGGTTAAGCTCTTGTCTTTTAAGTCTCGTATGTGGGTTCAAAGTAAGTCTTTTGTCCAGAAGGAAACCAAGGTATCGGACTGTGTCTGAGTAGGGAAGAGGAATTGAATTAAAAAGGATTGGCGGACAGGATCTGCGTCGAAGAGTGAAAGTTGTTTGCATTTTGATTCATTAATTTTGATGCGCCAGTTGTTGCACCACTGCTCAATGAAGGAGAGGTGTCTTTGCAGGTTCCAGGACGTTATTAGAGGATCCGAGTGGGAGGATAGGATGGCAGTATCATCAGCAAATGTTGCTAGGAAGGTATTAGGACTTGATGGGACGTCAACGGTGAAACGGATATAGAGAACTGGGCCCAAGACACTGCCTTGTGGAACACCAGCCTCAATTGGATAATGTTTGGAGAGTTCAGTGCCGCAGCGGACTTGAAAGGAGCGATTTGAACGGTAAGATTTGAGGACTAGGTACAAGGGTTGAGGTAAATGGGTTTTGAGCTTGAAAAGCAAGCCATCGTGCCACACCCGGTCGAAAGCTTGAGCTACGTCCAGAAAGGCACCAGTGCAATATTGCTTGTTTTCAAGTGCAGAGGATATGTGGTCCACAACGCGAAGGCCTTGTTGGACAGTGGAGTGTCTTGAGCGGAATCCAAACTGATGGGAAGGGATATTGTGGGATTCGAGTATGGGTAGGATGGGTTTGAGAAGGATTTTCTAGTGTCAGATTTTGGAAAGGATCGGAAGTAAGCTTATCGGTCTATAGGATGATGTATAATCAACAGGTTTACTTGGTTTAGGAAAGAGGATAATTATTGAGTGTTTCCACACCAGGGGAAAGTGGGTTGTGCGGAGGATACAGTTGAATAGATATGTAAGGAATATAATTGATTTTTTGGGAAGTTGTCTGAGGATCTGGGAAGTAAGGAGATCGTGTCCTGGAGATTTGCGAGGTTTTAGGTTCTTTAAAAGGAATTTGACCTCAGAGGGGTTGACAGCTGTAGGAGGTAAGGAGAGAGGAATCGATGAAGAGAGGAATTCTTTAACTTCAGCAGTATGGGAGGGATGGAGTTCAGGATGAGGAGTGAATGTGTACGATAGATGTTTAGCAAACTCTTCTGCTCTATTCTCATCTGACGAAGCCCAGGAACCATCATCACGGCGGAGGGGGTGGGAAATGGATTGGAATTTAAGGATTTTTTTTGTTACATTCCAGAGGGAGTTATCACTTGCAGATAGTGAGGAAAGATAGGAATTATAGGATTGGGATCTAAACGTAGCCAGTTTTTGTTTTACCTGCTTGGAATAATAGTTATATGATTTCCGATCATCAGGATGCCTGGTTCTTTGCCAGATGGTCCTAGATTGGCGTTTGGATTTAATGAGGTCAGTAAGGTTTTGAGGCAGAGGATTCTTTTGCTTGTTTGTTGGATCAAGGTGGTAAAGGAACTCACTGCATTATCTAGGTCTTGGGGGGTTTTTAGGTATACTCTGAGGTCTATTGCATCTGATATTGTTTGGCGGAAAAGGTTCCAGCTGACTGGGCTTCTGATGAATGAGGTAGGAAATAACCTGGGGATAGGAGATGCGGAAAGGGTTAGATTTAGCGGACTGTGATCTGAGGAAAGGTAATCGAGCTTTAGAACTGAGTAATTTAGTGGTCCTAGATCTTTGTGAATGAAAAAGTCGAGGATATCAGTATTACGGTTGGGATCGGTTGGCCAGTATGTAGGGGTATCAGGGTGAAGTTGGAATGTTGGAATTGTGGAAATTAAGTGCAGACAGCAACGATCGCCCGCGGGAATTCGTGGTTCTAGCTCCCCATTGCTGATGTTTGGCGTTAAGGTCTGCACCTATAAAGAAGTGGTGTCCTAGGGAATTAAGAAAGGAAATGAAGTTAGGTTAAGGTATTGCTATTTTAGGTGGAGAGTATGCTGCGACAACTGTAAGAGGAAAAAGTGAAGTTTGGATAGTTATTGCTGAGGTTTGTAGGAAATTGTGAACTGGTAAAGGATACAAGTGATGGCAGAGGGACTGGTGGATGATGACAGCAGTGCCAGCATGTGCTGTTCCATCAGGGTGGTCGGTTCGATATATCTTGTAGCCAGGTATGTTGAACTGTCTTTTGTTAGTTAGTCGGGTCTCAGTTATTAGGCCTTTGTCTATGTTATTGTCCTGTAGAAAAAAGGTTAATTCGTTGATGCGATTTCGAACACCATTCGCATTCAGAGGAGAATGGAGAGAGGTTTTATTGAGGACATTTAAGGAATTCTTGGCGATAGGATAAGATTAGCTATGACTTTTGTAAGTAAGGTAATAAGCGGGGTGATGAGGGATTTGATTTCGGAGAGGAATGATGTATGGAGGCTGGTAAGGTCATGGAATTGTTTTGGGGAGGAATGTAAGATATTTGGGGAGGACTGAACTTTTAGGTGTTATTATGTTTGTGTGGTGAACCATGAGGTAGTGATTGAGTTTGCGGCAGGGCCCGAGGTTGAGTATGCTGTTCTAGTTCTCCTAACATTTGACCATAGGAGACTTCTTTGTTTGTAAACCTTGTGGGTTGCCTTGGTGGTCTGGGAGTCCTGGAAGTCTCTTCATGTCTAGGTGGTGTCTGTTATCTTGATTTTAAGATTTTATATGTCTAGCATCCTTTGTAATTTGCTGGATGATTTTTATGATATAATGCGCACACCGCAGGAGTTTGCTTGGACTTATTGCAATCTTCCGACTTACGTTGCTGCCCTTACTTCACGCATTGCGGTAAGCGGTGGCAATAGCTTTTAGTATGGCCACAGGATTGGCAATTATGACATTGTACTATTTTCAGTTTTGCATACGGTTTTTCGACAACTATGCTAGTATAGTACAGGCGTCTTAATTTATAGATGTTTTCGCCCCCACTGGTGCGTTCTAGGTCTATGAAAAATAATGGTAGGGGTATTTTGTTATTTGCACCTTGTTGCTCTTTATTACTTTTATCATTGACAATTGAAACCCAGTTCTGTCAATTCTTCTTTGATTGCCTCAGGTGGAGTTGATGGGTGGAGGCCTCTTATCACCACTCTTTGTGCTCTCTCTCTTGAAATAACTGATAAGTATGGAATTCCGCCTTTGTATCTGTCAAGTATTTTACTATTTTTTAATATGATTCAGGAGAATATGGCATCAACTTGGTGTCATTGGTTCGACTTTGACATATGTATTTACCATTGTCAAGTAATTTATTTAAATGCTGGCAAAATAGCGGAAATTTTTTTATGTTTTTTATGAATATTGGAGGTTGTTTTGGCTCTCTGGGGGTTGATGGTATTTCCATAGTTTCTTCCGGGGTATTAGATAGTAGTTGGTATGGGTTAACAGTAAAAAATAGTGATTCTTCAATTTCAGTGTTTGTTTCGGAGGTCATAATTTCTGTTGAGGTACCAGGTTGTGGGTCGTTCACTGTATCATTTGGTCTCTCAGGTGTAGATGGTGTTCTGTTTGAACGTCTAAGCTTTTGTTTAACTGGTGAATTACGAGAGCTATTATTGCCTAAACTTCTTGATCTTTTGTTTTTGCTAGACATTATCATATGATAATATCGCATTTCATATCAACGGCTATTGAAAAAAACAATTTTTTTTTATAAGTACGTAAAAATTACGCAGACCGATAGAGGGCCGAGTGATATAACCTAGTTTACTGGACAGCCCGATAGGCACTGAGACTACCGGGCCCTAAGTGGGGGGACTGTAGATAAGAATGGCCACTCTATCTAATTCTATGGTTGTTTACACTATTGTTCAAACTTAGTAAACAAGCGGTTATTCACCGTGTTTATGATCTGTTCGAGAATGTATTTTATAATTGTTCATTTGCAATAGTTTTTTAACACAACTGTTCACTAATTCACTGGTAATTAAGATAATTGTGAAAGACGATGTAGCAGGTGGGTTAAAAGATACTAGCGCAGGCGCAGAACTGACAGAGTAGTTAGGGTTGTAAAATTGAGGACTGCTACAGCCACTTTAGTGCGACCGGTGCACAAGTTAATGCCTCTCCCTTCTGGAGAACCATTTTATTGATATGTATATTTTTTGTTTCAATTTAATGAGGAATCATTTTAATTTAAGTTAGTTGTCAGCACAATCCCATCCTAATCTCCAGATGAACTTCCCATCATATGTATCTCAGAAATTTCAACCAACTCCTCGTACCCAACAACCGACCCAACACCCTACCGATAACCCTAATCGCACAAATTACCAACCAGTCATCAACCTCCTCCTGATCCGAATCCACAGATCCTTCAAAGACAAACATCATCCGACATCAATTCTATCCTATCAACATTCCTGATAGACCTCCAACAGACTATCAAACCACTCATAACCCTTCTAACCAGATTCCTTTCCGAAATCCCGTTCAATTTTCCTCGATGAACAAAAAACCCCTAGCTGTTCTCTTATGGAACTCTAATGGACTACAAAAACACCGTGACGAACTAGACATATCATGTGAAACTCATTTCACACAACGATCAAACTTTTACATATCTGACTACATCACTTACAGATCAGACCATCCAGATAACACTTCCCACGCAGGCTCTTGCATCCTTATCCATAAATCCTTATCTCATTCCCTAATCCCTTCCACCCCAACTGACGCCATTCAATCAACCTCGGTAATCCTATCAACTCGCTCTTTCCATCTTACATTATCAACTGTATACTGTCCTCTTGGAAATTCCCTTTCTCATGGCCTTCTTGATTCCTTATTCCAATCACTCGGATCACGCTTTATTGCTGGAGGAGACTACAATGCTAAACACCAACGACGGGGATGTCGAACATCCAATTCCCGTGGTAATATCCTATCTCATGTCTCATCTTCTAATAGTTATTCTATCCTCTCTCCCATGAATCCAACATATTGGCCAACATCTCTTAAAAAACGTCCTGAATATCCTAGATATATTTATCACCTCTCAGATTTCCTCTTCACTGACCACAATAAAATCCCTGGATGACCGTTCATCAGATCATAGTCCAGTTCTGCTATTATTACATTCAAATCTCGTTCCTAAACCATCACATCCGAAATTGATTACAGGACGAGTAGACTGACGTAACAAGTTTCGTGACGATTAGGAAAATAAACTGGACTTAAAAATTCCGCTTAGGACAAAAACAAGAACATTGACAAAGCAGTAGAAAAACTCACTACATCAATAGCTATTAGTATAAATGATAACACTTCCATCAATAAAAACAATAACTCACGATATAGTAACTTGTCATTACATATTCGAACTTATTAAGAAAAAAACGCAGAGCAAGATCGAAATGGCATAGGACTAGATATTCTTCAGATAAAACTTACTATAACGAATTGACTAACAAACTAAAAATTCAAAACTCAAAAATTACTTAACCTAACTGATAATCTTACAACTATTGGCAAATCTCTATGGACGAGCACAAAAAAGATACTAAAGTTTAAAGACTTTAACCATCCACTATTAACTGAATCCCAAACCTTGTCCAAATCCAATGAAGAAAAATCTCAACATATTCGCTCAATACCTCTTCCAAACTTTTAATCCACATCCTGATATCCTTAATCCACACCAAATTGAATGTATTGAAGCAGAACTGGATATCCACTCAATGACTCTTCCACCTAAAGCATTTCATCCTTCGGAAATATCTAATATCATCAACATATTACCTTCCCGAAAAGCTCCTGGGCACGACCTTATCACTTCCCAGATCCTAAAACTTCTTCTTCGGAAAGCCATCCTATTCTACACTTACATATACAATGCTGTGCTCCGATCCACATATTTTCCTGATTCTTGGAAACTATCTATTGTCAAAATGTTACACAAATATAGGACGTTCTCTATTACCTATCATGGGCAAAATCCTGCAAAAACTCGTCCTAAAACGCCTGTATCCCATCCTAGACTCTAATCATATTATACCTGATCACCAATTTGGATTCCGCAAATCACATTCCACTATCCAACAATGTCACCGTGTGGTTGATGTAGTCTCCTCTGCATTGGAGCGCGGTATGTACTGCACGGGAGTCTTTCTCGACGTTTGATCGAGTCAGGCACCCGGGTCTTCTGTACAAACTACGAAAAGTCCTACCCCCTACATACTTCCTCATTATCCGCTCCTATCTTACTGATAGATACTTCAAAGTAAACCAAAATAATGTCTGCTCATCCCTCTTTGCTCAATCTGCAGGCGTTCCACAAGGTAGTATCCTCGGTCCCATCCTCTACACAGTTTATACAGCTGACATCCCAACCCATCCTGACACTGTCATCACCACTTACGCCGATGACACATGTTTGCTATCTGTTAATAATGACCCTTTAATTGCATCCCAAACTCTTCAATCACATATCACAAGCCTTGAAGAATGGTGTAAAAATTGGAGAATAAAAATAAATTCCAACAAATCCCATCAAATCACCTTTACCCTCCGTCGTAAAGCCTATGACTTCTTGTCCTACAGTATCCTTCAATAATACTCCACTTATTCCTGTTGAGCAAATCCGCTACTTAGGACTCCACTTGGATAAACGTCTTACTTGGAATCCTCATACTAGACTGAAACGACAAGAAACTGCTCGACGTTTCCGACTGCTCCAACACTTACTAGACAAACGCTCTAAACTTTCAATTAATTACAAAAGACTTATCTACATAACTATAATAAGACCTATATGGACATACGGAGTTGAGCTTTGGGGCTCCACCAAACCATCGAATTCCTATCGTATCCAATCCTTACAATCCAAAATCCTCCGTAAAATCCTTAATGCTCCATACTTTGTCACAAATAAAACCATTCATAAAGACCTTAATGTACCATATGTCGCTGATTTAGCTCGAGCCAGATATCTATCCTTTCATGATAAACTTCAGTCCCATCCAAATCCGCTTGTTTCCACTCTTGCTTCTTCCTCGATCCCTGATAATACTCCTAGGCGTCTGAAAAGGAGATGGCCTCGTGATCTTCTTACTTAAAATTATTTAGGGAATGCTACCACTGGGTAGTATCTCTTTAAGTCTGTACATGCCATTATTTATAATTTGCACATAATTACTTGTTGTATTTGTATACAGTTGTAAATTTCATTATATAAACAAAAAAAAAAAGTTAGTTGTAAATTATTAGCCTAATTTCTCTCTTTATTGTAAACTAAGCAATTTTCCTCTCGTTTGTGCCTTGCCCGGTATCACCAATCTCTGATTTTGGTTTTTTCTTTTTTTTATTTGTGAAATGTGGTATTTCACTGTGAAATATAAAGATAATATTAAGATTAAGCATTATATTTTAATTTGTTAAATAAAGATTTGTTTAAAGTTATATCAAACACACTAATTTTATTTTGTATATCATATTATATTATATATGGTTTTTACTATAATTGTAGCTAATTAGGTGTCATATTTGTCTATATTATAATAAATGTATATGTATATAACTCAACTCCATTAGTATAGGTTCGCCCGAAAATAAATTTTTTTAAATTTATTATTATTAATTTATGTCAGACTCGTTCAGAGGAAATCTTTGACTGAATTAATGGATTGTCTTGAAGGTGGCTAACCATATAAGGGTTCCTCAAACAGTCTCACATCATTTTTGGAAAAGGACGGAGCCCTGAGAATGGGAGGTAGATTGAAGTATTTGTAGCGGTCCTGTGCGGAGTTCAAGTAGTTCAAGCGCCCGCTACGAAACTGCGCCATCACAAGACGCTCACATCACAAGATGATTTTTATATTTTTGTTTTTATATAATTAACTTGTATAAAATGTATATATCTCTTATTGTAAAACTCCTATTATAAAAATGTTTATTTTACTAAATAAAGACGAAGGTATATAAATCAACAGATAAAAAATTAAGACCAGTATAATCGGGTACGACTCTCGTTACCCATCTTTCGCATGAAAGAATGATCTCCTAGCCCTTTTGGCTCTAGGATTATCAGTCACATACTTAACAGTACGTGATTTATTGCTATGTATTGTAAAGACCGCCGGTGGTATTCATTTAATTATTTTAAAGGTATAAATAAATAAATATCGTAAGTGGCCACATCTGGCGCTACCTGACGGAGGGAAACGACCCACAAGCCCAACCTTTTGTAAGTGGTAATAAAAACCTTTAAGAACCACCGACAAAGACCGACAACTGAGTGTTTAAACAGGATCCCGAAAGACCTTTTCACACCTTCCACCAGAAATACGTTAATCTGTACCTGCTGCTTTACCTTGGCCTGGGGGAGAGGGCGTGGTCATCCCTTAGGCTAGGAATATTCAGCCAATCAGAGAAGACTACCAAAAGAGAGGGGGATGAAGAAAGGTGGGAAATAGAAAATTGGGACGCAGAGGAGAGGACTTCCTTTTGGGACTCAGCGGAGGAGACTTTTTTTTGGGGACTCAGCTGAGGAGACTTCAAGCGGGGGAGTCGAGGGAGGAAGACGAAGACAGCCGGAGAGAGCAGATGGACGGACTAGACGCTGAAGGAGAGCAGAGACAGGGAATCCAGATATGACGGCTAGAAACACCTAGAAACACTATGAAGGTCCAGCTAAGTGGTAACAAGCATTTAGTTATACTAATGTAAATTTGTGTTGGCAACCATAAACCATTAATTAATATAATCAATATAACACATATAACTTTAATCAAACATCAAGCATTCTCCCCCAGTATGATTCTCAACTATTCATTATGTATATAGGTTTAGTTATTATTTTGTATATAGATGTTTTTGGTTTTATTTAAGCTTGTAAATATAATAGTTAGTAAACCAACGTAGTACTTTTACCATCTACCTTGCATGCCACCAGTTAGATATAGAACAAATAGTAAATTTAAAAACATGATACCTTTAGAAAGGAAATCCAATAAAAATTATATGGTTCAATCTAGGATACTACAGTAGGGGGTCTGTGGTATCTTACCTTTAAATACCTAATTAATATATTTTTCTGTAGATCGGCTCCCTTCTGGAACCGATATGAATACAAATATAATTATTAAATACAAATAAATGCGATTCCTGGAACCCCTTACTCGCCGTAGAAACGCGAGGCCAGGAACATAGCATTATAAACCTCTTGTTAGTAATACTTCACATTGCCTTTTTTTTTTATACTATCCAAAACCTATTTCCTATTCTCTCTCCATGGAAGTTGGTTGCTGATCTGTCCGCTTGTATTCCTATATATTATGTCTAAAGGTTGTTCCCTCCGTTAGTATCTCATTCTCCCACAAGTCCAGAGTTTGATCCCTCCGGTTGTGGTTACCATCCTTGCGGAGTGTTAAGGCTGATCCCTTACACTGCAGATCGAGAGTGATTGGGTGCTGATCCGCCTGTCATTTAAGATCATCCATCTGTTCATCTTCCTACTTCCACTTAGTCATCTTACCCCTAAATTGAGCAACGCTCTGTCGAGGCCTTCTGACAACTGCATACTGCCTATGCATATACATACCTCGACAATTGCTGACCCCGACGTGATTCTAAGATAACTGGAGAATCGAAGATGCCTACAGGATCGGATGGTCAAGGACAAGCTCCACCTCATATTGACTTCTATCAAGGGCCTATATCACGGATCCCACGGTTTTGGAAGAATAATCCAGTTCTATGGTTTGCAACTGTTGAGGCAGTATTTTCCACTTCGAAAATTACTTTGAGCACCATAAAATTTCAGCTGCTACTTCCTAATATAGACCAAGATGTGCTCACTCAGATACAAGATATAGTGACGGATCCAGAGAAGCAATTATAACACTTCAGCTCCAGCCTTCGAACAGTGAAGACCTAAGAAGAAGACATCAGAAGAAGTTTTTCCAGAAGAAGCTTTTCCGCTTGCTCAGATTTGCACCCTAAGGCTGTCAAGACCAATGCTTATCTCTTGGACTCACCCTTGACAGCAACCCTTAGAGGTACGGGTAGCGTGGCTCTGACAAGTGCTGCCATCAAGGACACTGTTATTAGTGCGTGCGTTGACCGGTGCCACCATCCGGTGCAAGAGACATCAACAAATCCGGTAAGTCACACTTAATACAATGCAGTTCGACTCAGTGATATAGCGCGTTTGTGTCAGTGATAGTGTTTAGAATCAGTGCCGAATAACGGTTATTTAAACCTTTAGAGACGCTTATAAAAACAGTGCTAATGGAAGGTTTAAACGTACCACTTCCACCCGAGCAGGACGAAGAGGTTGCTCAATCTCTTCAAAAACCCAAGAAGGTCTCAAAGAGGAAAATAAGAGCACCGATAAAGAAAACGGTTGAAGTTAAGAACCGATTTCAACCGCTAGCCGAGATGCAGACAGAAGAGAATATGGCTACAACAGCCGCGACTACATCTTCAGCCGCCGCATCCACACAAGAAACCAAAATACCGCCTGTAGTCATGGACAGGGAAAGATTCACCTTACAACAGGTCAGAAGTTTCCTAGATAAAATTAAAATTCATGAATACTATCTCCGATTGAACAGAACGGAGATTCTCATATATTTAGAAAGATCGGCAGACCGACCAATACTTCTACAACATTTCAATTACTGTGGGATTGGTCACCACTCATATGCCCCCCGTGAGACAACAAAAAAACAAAACAAATATGTTATAAAAAACCTCGACATATCGATTCCCATAACTGATGTGCGCGAGGCATTCAAGACCGTTCAGGCCACGGACGTCAGACGCCTACAAAAAACTGATCCAGAGGGCAGAAAAACAGATTTAATGCCCATAGTCATCACAGTACCAAAAGGAACAACCGTGAAGCAAATACAGGACACGGTAAAACATGTTAATAGATGCAGGTTTACCGTAGTGAACTATGTAAAAAGAAAGGAAGTACTCTCATCTCAGTGCTACGAATGTCAGCAATTCGGGCATACTCGAAATTATTGCGGACACAGAGCAAAATGCGTACGCTGTGGGGGAGACCACGAAATATCCCAATGTGAGACAGGGCGTGCCGAAGTGCACGAATTGCGGCGGAGCACACGTCTTGTCTTACAGACAATGCCCTCACCGCAAACAGCTAGAGGAATTAGCGGAAAAGAAGAAAGAGGAGAAAGCCGCCGCTAAGACCAAAACTCAAGTAATAAAGAACAGCGCAAAAATTCGCCAGGGCACGGATTTTGCGTCATTACTGAAGCCGTCCCTACCACCTACCACCAATAGGGCGGAGCCGGAGCAGACCAGTCATCCCTCCCATCTCCCACCAACTACAGAAGAGGCTGCGCATGCGCAACATCAGGACATACCCACACCACCTTCAACTGACCAATCACAGCTCATGGTCACGCTGGTGGGGCAGATGGGCACCATGCTCACCCAGTTCACCATTCTGATGCGGGAGATGACAGCGGCATTAAGGGACATCAAGAACCAGGGCTCCAGCAAATGAACAGCTTCACCCTGCTTAACTACAACTGCCGCAGCCTCGTCTCGAAGAAAGATGAAATAGAGATGCTCTTGGCAATAACGCAGCCTTCTGTCGCAGTCTTCACAGACACTAGACTCCAAGGACCACCGCCCTACCTACGTGGATACGCCGTAGCCATGGACAACCAGCACGACCCACATGGAGGTGTTCTCATAGCGGTGAGGCATGGCGTAACTTGGAAGAAAATGCCTCCTCCTATGAACACTCAAGACGCCCGAATAAGCCATGTGACTGTCCAAGTGCTCATGGGCCAACCCACCTACATCACAGGCATCTACCGGCGCCCAATGGGGTCGCTGAGAGAGCTACGGCAACTCGTAGACACCTGTGGGGTGAAAACTAACCATTGGCTCATAGGAGACTTTAATGCAAGACACAGTTTATGGCATAACATCAGGTCCAACGCAGCATGGAGACATCTGGTGAAAACCGCTTACACGGTTGTACACCCGTCTACCCACACTTTCCGCCACGATGGAAACGGCTCCACATCCACCATCGACCTACTGCTCACCAGACAGCTCCATCGTATCACAGGCTGCACTGTCACCGATTTTATCACGTCAGACCACCGCTCGGTGGTATATGAAGTCCAGGGAAGAAAACCGGTGACAGCGCAAAAGAATTTCAATTACCAGGAGGCAGATTGGAGTCGTTACAAAGAAGAAATATGCCATAGACTGCAGTCCATTCAACCGCTGAAAACTAAAGAGGAGATAAATACATACATTATCTTCCTCACTACAGTCATACTGGAGTCTGCGCAGAAGGCTATCCCCACCTACCATCCACAACCACCCCACCTACAGTCACCCCCACCACACGTCATGGCACTCATAAAGAGCAGGCGCACCTTGAAGAACAGGCACTATCGTTCCAGAGACCAGAACATCAAGAAGGCCCTAAACTCACTCACCACCCAAATCAAGAATCTGATGCGACAATGGAGAACAGCTACGTGGCATCAGCGTCTTGAAGCAACCCACGGGGACTATAGGAAGTTCTGGAAACTCACCAAGGCAGCGACGAAGTAAAGCTCAGGTGTGCGCCTGCACGACGGAGACCGCCTTCTTACCCATGCCGAGCAAGCCGAAGTTTTGGTCCAATACTTTAACCAAGACATCATTGAACGGACAGGAAATCAGCTCTCGATTCCCGATAAGACCAGAGAGGACAACTACATGTTCGTCAGCCTGAAACAACTTAAAGCCATACTTAGGAGATCACATGGAAACCGGGCTCCTGGTCATGAAGGAATACAGACAGTTCTCCTTAAACAACTGCCACGCAAAGGAATTGCTCATCTCACGAACTTGTACAACTCGTGCTTGAGGCTGAGATACTTCCCCGAGAAATGGAAGCATGCTATCCTGTTTCCACTCCTCAAGCCGGCTAAACCGGGAGACAAACCAGATCACTACAGACCCATAAGTTTGCTGCCGCACCTCGCTAAGGTTTACGAAAAGATCATTCTGAATTACCTTCGGGAATTCTGTGATGAACACTCCGTAATTCCTTACGAGCAAACCGGTTTTCAAGCCCAACTTAGCACAGAACACCATCTCATGAAACTACAGCATGAGGTAAACACCAATTTCAACAGGAACGAGGCAACAGCCATGATTTCAATTGACTGCACAAAGGCATTCGACTCTGTGTCTCATGGCATTCTATGCCATAATCTCATAGATCTCGAGTACCCAGAGCAGCTATACATAATCATTGCCTCCTTCCTCCAAAATAGAAGTCTATCAGTGCGAGTACAAGATGAGCATTCCAACACCATTCGCCTGACGTGCGGTGTGCCACAAGGAGCAGTCCTCTCGCCAGTACTGTTCTCAATTTATACAGCGGATGTAGTTGGCAAGAACTACAAAACAGCCACCGTTGCTGCGTACGCAGACGACATCGCCATCTACAGTCGCAGTGTAAACCCCAAGACAGCACTACAACAGGCCGAAAACACCTGTGATGAGATTGTTCGACAGCTGGAAAACCTCAACATTCAGGTGAATCCAGCTAAAACAGACTGTGTAGTGTTCTCTCATCAGAAGGGGAAAAAGAATAGACTACCGAGAAACCTCCGAGTGGCAAACAAAAATATCACACCATCCAACTCAATTGTATACCTGGGCATCACTCTGGACCGGCACCTACACTTCATTACACACATACACAAGAAGACAAGATCAATTAGGAGAAAAACCTACCGATTGCACCATCTTCTGACATCCTCAGCTCTCTCACTGCGCCTCAAACTGCAGGTGTATAAAGCAATACTAAGACCAGCACTACTCTATGGAGCACCGCTGTTCACACATCTCACCGAATTTACGCATCGTCACCTCCAGAACTTCCAGAATACGATGCTAAGAAAGATAGTGAGAACAACGGTGTGGAAGAAAGAGAAACCACCAGAGCTACACCGCATACTAGATATTCCAACAGTCCCGGAATTTATAAGGAGAAGACATATTAAATTCCTGGACTCACTAAAATATCTACCGAATCCACTGTTCAGTACATTAACACCTGCACCCCCGCCAGTAAGATGGCAGATGACATTTTAGTAGAGAAGCGATATGGACGCTTTAGTGTAAATATTAGATTTAGTTATAATTTATAATATTAGTTTTAGGCTTAGGTTAGTTTTAGTTTTATGTTCAAAAACCTCATAACGAAGACGTGCCCCAACGTCTTCTTACTCCCAAAAATGTTAATCTAAAGATTAACAAAATATCATAAAACATATATAACACAAAAAAAAAGGCTTTAAAATGAATCTCAGATTCAGCAAAAAGCCAAACAAGCAAACATTTTGTAATAATACATATCCTTATCCATAGGGGCTAGGGAAAAAAAAAAAAAAAAAAAAAAAAAAAAAAGGCAATCATATGAAAATTTAAAGGAGCGGCTAGCAAAGACATATGGAGTAATTGGAGACACTACGCATCAAGAAGCTTTTGGAAGACATCCTATTAGGTGAGCAGACTAGTGATGGGATGACAGAGATTTTCTGTCACAGCTCCGACAGTGATAGCTCCGGAAAAATCACTGTGACAAATCACAGTGATTTGTCACTACAGTAATTTTTTTTTTACTTGTGATAAGTATACAATGGCCCCTTGGCGAAAGCGTCACTGTGAAATCATAGTTTACGGGTTTAAAATTATATTAAAATAAAAAAAAAAATTTCTTGTGATAAATTTATATTTGACGGGGAAAAAAATCTCTGGGATCCCTTGGTTTCTGTATACAGCCCTTCAGAGAATATTTGAATTTATTTATTTTTTAATTAGTATTAAATTTTTAGTATTAGTATTCTTTTTAATAGGAGGGGCGATGGATACTCCCAAAAAAAGGTTTTAGAAATTTATATTACATACAAAAATTATGAGTGATAATTAACATAACAAAGTACATTTCAACTTAATTAAAATAACATCTAGTAAAACGAAGAACATAATACTATGTATAAAAATAAAATGATATTTATGGTAAATATTTTTTTTGTGTGTGTATGGTTTTATTGTAAAATATGATAACAAACCAACTGTATATGTTTTATAGTTTTATTTGTACTTAAAGGTTTGAGTCAGTGAGATGAACTTGTAAATAACCTACAGGAAGTTAATTGTAAATGATTAGTTTTGGCGGGAATAGGCGAATAGCCTTCCGCTTTTATATCGGGGCTTAAGGTTATTTACACTCCTGAATATTAAAACAAAACCCCGGCACTGGATATCGACTTTTTGAGGGTGTTTAACTGTGATTGGGAATTCGGGAATCTAATACCTTTTATGACACTGTGTGAGAAGAAACAATAAGAATACATATATGAAATGTGGGACTTAGTAAACACTTATGAATTGACTCACCTGGTTTATTCTTCAATTGTGAGGCCTATAGGACAACTAAATAAAATGACTATTCACTCCTGTCTAACAAAACAAATTTATTTTAACAATTGATAATAAATGAATATATATAAGTGAACGGTCGGCTTGATAATCTTGGTCTTCAATGTAGTAAGCCTCTCTTCTCAGATGACATCTTGTGTTGGTGTCCAGGCCTCCAGTGTTTGGCGTCGTCCTCGCCATCTGTTGCCAGCTACCTGATCGGACCTTTTCTTCTTTTCGATTCTTTATCGATGTGAGATTTTCCAATGAGCAATTTGTCCACTGCACAATTGAGTACAATTCACAGTGCTACCTCACATTCCTATGTATTATATATATATACCTTCTCATTCCCTCACACATTGTCATATAAAGGAGTAAATACCGGGGATGTCTACTACAAACTCATCACTTCATATTTGCTACCGGAACATAGAGCGTGTTAAAATACATGTGCATATCTAGGCGTTACCTTAGTCATCTAGTCATCTTTTCCAATTTTCTTAAGTTTACATAATTAAGAACCTCCTAAGATCTTAACATATACATAATTATAATTTTATGTTTAATAAAATTAAACGTTTATGTATACATCATTTCGTGTTAGCAAATACCAAATTTTTTAAAACATTTTTTAAGAGATTTATTTAATAAACCCACTTACTGTACAGACTTTTATTTTAATTTTTATATACTTTTTTTGTTTTATTTTGGAAAATAAATAAAGTAACAAATAAATTAATATTTATTTAATAAATAAGAGTATTCATTCATAAGGTTGTGAGAAAATATTTCCATTCACTTCTGTAAATTTAAGCGTATTCATTTTAATAAACGTGAATACAGCCGTATTCATTTTAATAAACATGAGTATAGCCGTATTCACTTTTAAAGTGGTGAATACGGCCGTATTTATATTTACAGCTGTAAATACGTTTCATCTGTATTCATGTTTCTTTTTATGAATATAAATACATTCATATTTATATTCAAAAGTGTCATAAAAATAAATGGTATTCGTATTTATATTTTTGAATATAAATATTTCAATCTCTGTTTCACACTTGTGCCAGCTAGTTGCTGCATTCTTCTTAGTAGCTGTGATAGAGTCTGGTCTAGTGATGGGGCCATATAGGCGGAGCTGTGATTCTGTCACTGTGACTGGGCCGGAGCTGGTGATCACAGTGACAGGCGCACCGAAATCACAGTGACGGTCACTGTAGGCGCTGTGAAATCACTGTACGCCAACAGTGACGATCACTGTGCTCCAACAGTGACGGTCACTGTTGGCGCTGTGAAATCACTGTACGCCAACAATGACGATCACCAGCTCCGGCCCAGTTACAGTGACAGAATCACAGCTCCGCCTATATGGCTCCATCACTAGACCAGACTCTATCACAGCTACTAAGATGAATGCAGCAATTAGCTGGCACAAGTGTCAACTCAGAGTTCATCCGAACTTTATGACTGAAAAATCTGCCCAGCCGTTTTCAACCCATCCTAACGGCGATAGAACATACAGACGTGGAAAAACTGCCTGCGATTGCAGATAAGATCCGCGAGGTATCATCATCAAGGGATACCTACAAGGTCTCTCAGCCAACTTCTTCAAGCCTACCGCCTACACCTAAAACTCACACTAAAACGTCATGCGACTCGTGTGGAGATAGTCTTCGGCAACTACGCCAGGACATGGATAGGATACTGAACATCCTCGATACAAATGGACGAGGAAGAAGCCCAAGCCAATACCGCGCAGACAAGCGCTCTAGATCAAAATCTCGTAATGGCCTATGTCATTACCATCAAAAATTCAGAGAGAAATATTTTAAATGTATAAAACCGAGCAAGTGGGTTACTAAAGGTAAAGTAGACCTGGGCACTCTTGAAATAATTCATTTCTGAAATAATTCACATGGTTATTCCACGAATGAATTATTTCGGGAATAATGGTTATTTCTGAAATAATATTTCAAACTGTCAATGAAATAATCTCGATGGAATAATTGCTGAATTTATTTCTGAAATAATTATTTCAATATTTCGAAATGAGTTATTTCTGAAATAAATTATTTCGTAACTTTTATTTCAGAATTATTTATTTCATAAATAAATTATTACAAAAATCAAGAAGTGAATATTTCAGAAATAACATAAAAAATTTAACAATATGCACCATGTTTTCGGGGTATCTTTTTATAAAAATATGGTCGAATTTGAGATTGCGCCCTTTCACCCTCCCGCATCGGCTTTTAGTACCCTTTCGGATTTAATCGATATCAGGGTCGACTATTAAGTTTTCGGGTTAGCTTATTATGAAAATATGGTCGAATTTGAGATAGCGCCCTTCCCTCCCCTCCCCTCCCCCCCAATCGACTTTTAGTAACTTTTCCGATTTAATTGGTATCAGGGTCGACTATTATGTTTTCGGGTTAGCTTGTTATGAAAATATGGTCGAATTTGAGATAGCATCATAGGCGAGCCTGATATCGATTAAATCCGAAAGGTTACTAAAAGTAGATTGGGGGGGGGAGGGAGGGGAGCAATCTCAAATTCGACCATATTTTCATAATAAGCTACCCCGAAAAGATAATAGTCGACCCTGATATCGATTAAATCCGAAAGGTTACTAAAAGTCGATTGGGGGGAGGGGGAGGAAGGGGCGCAATCTCAAATTCGACCATATTTTCATAATAAGCTACCCCGAAAACATAATAGTCGACCCTGATATGGATTAAATCCGAAAGTTACAAAAAGCCGATGCTGGAGGGTGGGGGGGGGGCGCAATCTCAAATTTGACATTATTTTTATAATTAGCGCCCCCGGAAACATAATAGTCGACCCTGATATCGATTATTTCAGAAAAGTTACAAAACGTCGGTTGGGGGACGGGAGGGAGGGGCGCAATCTCAAATTCGACCATATTTTCATAATAAGCTACCCCGAAAACATAACAGTCCACCCGGATATTGATTATATCTGAAAAGTCGATCAGAATGATTATTTCACAACATTATTGCTGAATTAATCATTTTAGAAATAATTGTATCATTATTCCTGAAATAATTTATTCCCAAAATAATCATTTCGGAAATAATGGTCAGGTTATTTCATGAAATAAGTTATTTCGGAAATAACTATCGAGGTTTATTTAGGGATTTATTCCGGGAATATTTTTCAAATAAATTCTGCCCAGGTCTAAGGTAGGGAAGAGCCTTTAAACCCCAGTCAGTGAAAGTTGAGGCGGAAACTTTCACTTCTAACCAGCACCGCCGCCTTTTCGTTCATTACAGAACCACATGCCAGCTATTTCTCATAGACACGGGAGCATCTACTTCAATGCTTACAGTCCCAACGGGACGACGCAGAACTCCCTCAGACCTAACCCTCGTAGTGGCAAACAACTCTTTAATAGCCACCTACGGGGAAATCTCTATGGATCTAGACTTTTTTTTTTATTTGATTTATTTTTGTTATTTTAATGGAATTTACAACTGTATTACATAGAGAATACAATAAGTAAATGAGGAATTGGTAACATGGCATGTACAACATGAAGAGAAACTACCCATTGGTAGAACTCAAATTAAAGTTCTATATTAGAAGATCCCGAGGCCATCTTCTTTTCAGACGCCTCGGAGGGTTATCAGGGATCGAGGAGGAAGCAAGGTTTGAAACGAGAGGCTTCGGATGGTTCTGCAGTTTGTTATGGAAGGACAGGTATCTGGATTGGGCCAGATCGGAAACATATGGAACATTAAGGTCTTTATGGATGATTTTATTTGTGACAAATTAAGGAGCGTTGAGGATTTTACGAAGGATTTTGGATTGTAAGGATTGGATACGAGAGAAATTCGATGGTTTAGTGGAGCCCCAAAGCTCAATTCCGTAAGTCCAAATAGGTCCTATTATTGTCATATATACGAGTCGTTTATAATTGATTGAAAGCTTAGATCGTTTGTCTAGTAAGTGCTGCAGTAGTCGAAAACGTCGGGCGGTTTCTAGTCGTTTCAGTCTGGTATGGGGGTTCCAAGTGAGTCGTTTGTCAAGGTGGAGTCCTAAGTAGCGGATTTGCTCAACAGGAATAAGTGGAGTATTATTGAAGGATACTGTAGGACAAGAAGTCATAGGTTTACGACGAAGGGTAAAGGTGATTTGATGGGATTTGTTTGAATTTATTTTTATTCTCCAATTTTTACACCATTCTTCAAGGCTTGTGATATGTGATTGAAGAGTTTGGGATGCAATTAAAGGATCGTTATTAACTGATAGGATACACGTGTCATCGGAATAGGTGGTGATGACAGTGTTGGATTGGGTTGGGATGTCAGCTGTATAAACTGTGTAAAGGATAGGACCTAGGATACTACCTTGAGGAACACCGGCAGACTGAGTAAAAAGAGATGAATAAGCATTGTTATGATTGACTTTGAAGTATCTGTCAGTAAGGCAGGAACGGATAATGAGGAAGTATGTAGGTGGTAGGAATTCACGGAGTTTGTACATCAGTCCCGGATGCCAGACTCTATCAAACGCCTGTTCAACGTCGAGAAAGACTCCCGTGCAGTACATTCCGCGCTCCAATGCAGAGGAGACTACATCTACCACACGATGGCATTGCTGAATAGTGGAGTGGGATGTGCGGAATCCAAATTGGTGATCTGGGATAATGTGTTTAGAGTCTAGGATGAGATACAGGCGTTTTAAAATGAGTTTTTCCAGGATTTTGCCCATAATGGGTAACAGGGAGATAGGACGGTAAGAGGATGGGTGTTCTGGCGGCTTTGTGGGTTTAGGTATCATTTTGACAATGGATAGTTTCCAAGAGTCAGGAAAATATGTGGTGCGGAGTACAGCATTAAATATATAGGTTAGGAACAATATGGCTTTTTTAGGAAGAAATTTTAGGATCTGGGATGTGATTAGGTCATGGCCAGGAGCGTTGCGAGAAGGTAATGTATTAATGATATTGGATATTTCTGAAGGATGAAATGCTTTAGGTGGAGGAGTCAATTGGAGTGGGATATCCAATTCTGCTTCAATAAACTCAATGTGGGTTGGATTAAGGATATCTGGGTGTGGATTAAATGTTTTTGAGAGGTGCTGAGCAAATATTTGAGATTTTTCTTCATCAGATCTGGACCAGGTTTGGGTTTCAGTAATAAGTGGGTGGTTAAAATCTTTAAATTTAAGGAGCTTTTTAGTGGTCAACCATAATGATTTGTCACAAGTAGTAAGTTTTTCTGTCATGTTAAGTAAATTTTGAACTTTGTATTTTCTGATTTCAGCTTTTAGTTGGTTAGTTAATTTGGATCTAGACTTAGGTTTCAAGAAACCTCTCCGCTGGACTTTTATCTTAGCAGACGTAGGCAAGGCCATAATTGGTGCTGACTTTCTATACTGCCATCATCTTACAGTGGACCTGAGGAATCGACGAATTATCGACCAGAATACAGGACACAGTGCGCCAGGCATATAGACAATAGAAATCCCTGTTTATTCAGTAGCACCCACTGATCACAGGTTTGCAAAAATATTAAATGAGTTTCCAACCATCACTAAAATCACACCTATTCGTGGACCATCAAACGGAGTAGTCGACCACATTATTGAAACTAAAGGTCGACCAGTTACTGCAAAGTGCCGACGCCTACCTCCAGGAATCTAACAGGACGTCAATAAGGAGATTCAGAACCTGATCAAAGAAGGTATTTGTCGCCCTTCAAAAAGTCCATGGTCAAGTCCACTCCACGTGGTGAAGAAAACAGATGGAAGCTTAAGATTATGTGGAGACTACAGAGCTCTCAATAAACTAACAATCCCGGACCAGTACGGAATTTCAAATCTTAGGGACTTTGCCATAGAATTAAGCGGCAAAAAGATTTTTTCAAAAATAGACATCCGCAGAGCTTATTATCATATCCCCATTGCTGAGAAGGACCGGGAAAAGACAGCTATAATAACACCATTCGGACTTATAGAGTACAACCGAATGAATTTCGGATTGACAAAGTTTCCAACGATTTGTAGATGACAAATTCCGCGATCTCAATTACTTATACAAATTTCTGGACGACTTCTTAATCGCGTATGAAAGTAGTTACGGAATGGACTTAATCCGTAGCAACTATTAATATTAACTTTTATTTTATTTAATCATTTAATCATGCATTGACCTTTCTCATGACCTTTATCAAAGCAGAAAAGCACAAAGCCCTAGATAGCCAGGTCAAGCTATCTCTGATAGCTTAGAAATAGTTATCTAGAATGTACTGACTGGACAGAAGACACTTATCAAGACTTAGGGAACAATAACCGTTTTCAACAAACGAGCACTTTCTCACAGACTTCATATCAATTCTAAAAGATAAGGATATCAATTCTTAATAACTTCATTCACACGCTTCCTAGACCGTCCAGAATTGATTCATCCCCCCTACTATTCCTGAGCATATAACCCCCATGATCCTCAGACCAAACCACTCATGCAGTTGCATTCTTGAGTCATACTCTTTACTGTAGGAGACCTGGAGTGAACTGATGTAGTTAACTCATATATCCATAGTATATTATTCTGTATTTTAGATGCCATTTGTAACATTATGAATAAAAGCATTCTTTATAAAGTCTCCACTGCCTCCGATTCGTTAACTAAGTGAGGAACAACACGAAGCTCACCTCCGCGAAGTCTTGCGACGTCCAGACCAATATGGAATAGTGGTAAATCCAGCTAAATGTATTTCTGGAGTATCAGAACTAGACTTCCTAGGATACCATCTCACTACAACTGGCATTACACCTTTGGATCACAAGGTGAAAACAATTTTGGAATATCCTCCTCCAAAGAACCTACGCCAACTCAGGCGATTTATGGGAATGGTCAATTTCTACAGACTCTGTCTACCAAACGCGGCCTCCATTCAACAACCACTCAATGAGCTGACACACGGCAAGCCCAAAAAAGATTCATCGCCCATTACATGGACTTCAGAAACATTGAAATCAATCGAAGAGACCAAGAAAAGCTTAGCCGCAGCAGTAGAAGCCTGAGACAGTAACTCCAATACGTACTCGTTGGCTTTCCTACATTAGCCAGTTTACAACCGAGATCATCTTCAAACCTGGAAAAGATAACGTTGTGGCTGACACCCTATCTAGAATCGGAGAAATATAGGCTCCAGACGATTTAATCGCCCTATCTCTGGCTCAGGAGAATGATGAAGAAATAAACAGACTTAAAAATCAGGACAACCTTTCATTTAAACATGTGGAAATTCCTGGATCGGACAACTCTCTCCTTTGTGAAATGACAACAGGCAAGGCAAGACCTTATCTCCCTCTTGAGTTTCGATAAGAAGCATTTAAGAAAATTCACAATCTAAGCCACCCAGAGATATGAACAACAAGAAAATTGATATCTCAGAGATTTTTCTGGCCAAATATGAACAAATACGTCAACGAATGGGCCAATAGTTGTATTGCCTGCCAAAAATAAAAAATCCATAGGCACAAAAAAACACCATTTGGACAGTTTCAGCCATCCATTAGGTTCCAACATATCCATTTAGACTTGATAGAACCTCTACCACCATCCACCGGATTCACCTATTGTCTAACGATGATCGATCGTTTTACACGTTGGACTGAGGCTGTACCTCTACAGGACATAACTGCGGAAACTGTATCCGAAGCATTCTGCAGTCAGTGGATATGTCGTTTTGGTGTAAATGCAACAATAACAACAGACCAAGGCCGTTAGTTCGAATCAAATCTCTTCAGACAGCTCACGACACTCCTTGGGATTCAGCGATACAGGACTACAGCATATCACCCACAACCCAATGGTTGCATCGAGCGCTGGCACAGAAGTCTAAAATCTGCTATCACCGCCCATATGAATACCGCGCAGTGGACAAAAATATTGCCAACAGTCTTACTGGGTCTTCGCGCAAGTCTAAGGAACGACACTTCACGCATAGCAGAAGCTCTTTACGGATATCCTATTCGTCTGCCCGGAGAATTCATCGAACCAAACAAAAATGACTATGAGCTACACGCTGCACTGCAGGAACTGAAGAACAATATAACCAAGTTACGGCCAGCTCTTAGTAAGACTTCCACTGTAAAATCATTCGTCCACGAAGACCTGGAAACGTGCACACACGCGTTCGTCAGGGAAGATGGCGTCAAACGTCCTCTGGTACCACCGTACTCAGGACCATACATAGTCCTTAAAAAAGAAGCTAAATATTACCAACTACAGCTACCAGGATGGACTGCAAAAATCTCACTGGACAGAATCAAACCTGCCTACTTACCTGCCACACCATTGAGCCTAAACCAATATTAAAAAACACATCTAACAACAGCCAAAACAAGGAAGAATATAGAACAAGATCAGGACGGCTCATAAAACCAAGAGTAAGATTCGGTGACGAAGTCGACTACCATCAAGAGAACTTCACTTGAACAACTTCATTATGACTCCGTCATCCAGGAGGGGAGTCCTGTGTGGAGTTCAAGTAGTTCAAGCGGCCGCTACGAGACTGCGCCATCACAAGACGCTCACATCACAAGATGATATTAGAATTAACTTGTATAAAATATATCTCTCATTGTAAAACTTGTATTATAAAAATGTTTATTTTAATAAATAAAGACGAAGGTATATAAATCAACAGATAAAACATTAAGACCAGAATAATCGGGTACGGCTCTCGTTACCCATCTTTCGCATGAAAGAATGATTTCCTAGCCCTTTTGGCTCTAGGATTATCAGTCACTTACTTAACAGTACGTGATTTATATACCTCTTATTATTAATGCCTCACATAGCCTTTTTCTTTTTATATTATCCAAAACCTTTTTCCTATTCTCTCTCCATGGAAGTTGGTTGCTGATCCGTCCGCTTGTATTCCTATATAAAAAGTCTGGAGGTTGATCCCTCCGGTTGTGGTTACCATCCTTGCGGAGTGTTAAGGCTGATCCCTTACACCGCAGATCGAGAGTGATGGGGTGCTGACCCGCCTATCACTTGATTATCCATCTGTTCATCTTCCTACTTCCACTTAGCATCTTACTCCTAAATTGAGCAACGCTCTGTCGAGGCCTTCTGACAACTGCATACTGCCTCTGCATATACATACCTCAACATATTCCACAATCGAAGAAAAAAGTAAACACCCGCTGCTGATACCTAAAGATTCTCATTTAGCAGTCTGGTATTTGGGAGGCAGCTATTAAATTCGCTAAGAGACACCTTCTTGCCGTTCTCCCGTATCATGCTTTGACATATGAGGAATTTTATACTCTTCTGGTACTAGTTGAAGCCGTTCTCAATTCCCGTCCTATCTGTAACATTAGCAGTCAGCCATCTTATAACCTGGATTACCTCACCCCAGGATACTTTCTTATAGGTCAACCTCCCCTAGCCAGAGAAGAACAAGAAGACGCACCTGTGTTTCCTTTGACAAGCCGTTGGGAAATGATTTCCAAAAGTCTTCGTATCTTTCGAAGCTTCCCTCTTTAACTTTGTGCCCCCTTATTCAAAAATTATCATTTCCGGTGACTTAAACACTAATTTCCTTTCTGACTCCAGCGACAAATCATACCTAGAAAACCTTTTTTTCTCTCTTCAACTTTTTATCATTCTTTTTTCTGCTACGCATCACACCGCAAGGTCCGACACTTGGTTGGACCTGTACGTTATTGACTCCGCTCAAAACCTCCTTTCCTCTTCCCAATTACCAGTTTCCTTTTTATCGTCGCATGACCTAACCCAAATATCCTATAATATCCATACCCCTCCGATCCTATCTAGAACACGAACCTTCCGTAACCTTAATGGCCTTATTCGGGAAAAAATCTTACCTTCCCTGGAATCCCTAGATTGGAATAAAATATATTCCTGTACTTCAATTGATTCCATGGTTGACATTCTCACCTGCAATCTTATTAATATTCTTGATGACCCCTCTCAAAACCTCCACCTTTCGTCGCCTTTCTGCTCCTTGGATGTGTCAGAACATTAAGGATCTTCAGAAGAGGCGTGATGCTTAGAGGTACTAGACTGGCTGACGACTATCAAGCGTTCATGGTACTCCGCAACCTGACACAAACCACAATCCGACGAGCCAAAGCAACCTATTTCCATGAAGCCCTTTCATCTGCTCCCAATTCCAAATCCAAATAGCTACTCCTTCGTAAACTCTCTCTTTGTGAACCTTCCAGATCCCATCCCCCAGTTTCACCAAATGATTTAAATTCTTATTTTATATCTGCTTCCTCTTCAACTCCTCTGTTTCCCTCTTCCTTCTTTTCTCCTGGAACATCTTTCAATGACGACGATTTTTATTTTTCAGATATTTCTCCCACAGATCTCATATCCACTGTGATGAAATCACACTCTAATTCTATTGGTCCAGATGGCATTCCCGTCAAATTAATCAAATTGTGCCTCTCTGAAATCCTTCCGTTACTCCTTTTCATCTATAATTTCTCCCTTCAAAATTCAGTATTCCCTTTCTTCTGGAAAAAAAGCCACGGTCCGTCCTTCAAATAAAAATTTTAACCGGTCTTCCCCTGTAGATTTCCGGCCAATCTCAATCCTTTCAAACCTTTCGAAACCCCTGGAGAGAATTGTGCAATCCCAAGTTTCCAACTTCCTTGAACAGACCAATCAACTTTATCTTTACCAATCTGGTTTCCGACCAGCTTACTCCACACAATCCGCCTTCATTAATGGTCCGCAAAATCATTAATGATGTTCAGTCCGCCATTGATGATAAAAAACTAACTGTCCTTATACTCCTTGACTTTTCCAAAGCCTTTGATACCATTAACCATCAATGGGAAACCTTTTATTGATATGAATAATTTTTTGTTTTAAATTTTGAGATTTTATTTTAAATTAATTGTAATTTATTAGCCTACCTTTAATCTGGCTCACTTTGTTTCTAAGTTTCCAAAACTCTATTTTGAATAATTTCTCTCTTTCTTTATTGTAAACCAAGCAATTATCGTCACGTTTGTGCCTTGCGTGGTAATCACCAATCTCTGAGTTTTTTTTTTTTTTTGGTTTGTGAAATGAGTTATTGCACGGTGGGGGATATGTTTGTGTGAAAATGGTTCAAATTTCCCTCGTTAATGCGGGTGATTGATGAAGTAGGGGGGGGGCAGATCAGAAGATCAAAAAGATAAAATTTAGTCCGCACGAGCTGCTAGTTTCTCGCACCGCATTCCAGCACTAGTAGCCACGGAGATAACACCTACACTTGAGGGCCCTCATGTAACAAAGAGATGTAAGCTGGCATAAAGATGGTAAGCTATTTTTCCATAATCAGTATAACCAACCAATCCATTAAAATATAGTCCACTGCAAAAAGTAGAATGCTGCCCAATAAAGTTTGAATGTTGCCTATTAAGAACTCATGTGAGTTATTTGCCTTGCCTTAATTTGAAAAGTAGACTAAACAACGGGTAATCTGGGAAATGTGGTTCCAAGAGAGGTTCTGATCAAAGATCACTCCTAGGTTTTTGACTGTCGGAAAAAATGTATGGGACGGTTATTGAGGTAAAGAAAAGGAGAGAAAGAAATGGAACTAATGAGGTGCTTAAAGCCGATAAGGATTGACTTAGTTTGTCGGTGTTCAGCTTTAGTTTATTTTTTTCCGCCCACCTATGGATATCTTATAAGTATCCTCTTGTAATTTTCGGGTAGCCTCGAGCATCTCAGACAGTTGGAACGATAAGTAAATTTGTAGATCATCTGCATATAAGTGATAAATGGAAAACAGAGTTGGAGAGGGTGAGGTACACCCTTGAGGTACATCTCGTGTTAATTGAAGGGACGAGGAAGGAGATTTGTCAGGAACAACTGTTTGGGAGCGATGGGATAAAAAAGAGAGGAACCATTTCAGAACGCTATTCGATATGGGTAAGCTTTGGAGTTTGAAAATGAGGGTATTATGGTTGACAGTGTCGAAGGCTTTTGAGAAGTCGAAAAGGACTAGGATGGAGATTTTCTGTCTATGTGCGATTGGAGGACTTGGGTAATCTAATAGGCAGATTGGGTGGAGTATTGGGAACGAAAACCGGATTGTGGACGATTGAAGAGACGGTTTTGTTAAGAAAGTTGTTCAACTGAGAGTGAACTAATCTTTCTAGAGGCTTGGTTTAATTGGAAAAAATGGAAATTGGTCTGAAGTCGGAAGCTAATGTATGAGCAGGAACTTCTGGACAATGATGTTTTTTCAGGCTTTAGGAAAAGTGGAATTTTGGAGGGAAAAAATGTAGATATGAAGGAGTATAGGAAGTAAGTTTGGTAGGCAGAGTTTAATGATTTTCATAGGGATTTGGTCAGGACCATATTCGTTGGTCTTGGATTTAAGGATAGTAGAGATTAGGTCAGGGAATATATAAAAAAAAAACTTATCTGGGTCAGAGAAGGTTTAAGTGATGGGACAAGGTAAAATTTCTGATGTGAATAAAGAAGGATGCTGGTTTGCAAAAAAGGAATTTAGTTCGTTCGGATCTACTGGATAAAATATGCAGATTTTGGAGCTTATGACATAGTTTCCTGAGGATTGTCCATTTGGATTTATGATTAGGTGCTTGTGATAGCACATTGTTAAAGTATTGAGCTTTGGCCCGACGCAAGGATATCTGTGTACTGTTCCCTAGGGATTTGAATATATTATAGTGTCGGGGTAGTCATGCATATCTGAATCGTCTTCTGGCAGCCTCCCTTCCTCTCATCTACTACATAATTTCTGAATTTATCCAAGGAGCAGGATAACGCCTAAATGTACTGGTTTCAAGGGGAGTGTGACGGTCCAAGAAAATCAAGAAGGTTAGAGGAAAGATTCCACCATTTTATCTATGGAAGAAAGGGAGTATATGGGTTCTAAGGAAACTGATAAGAAATTGAGGTTAAGTCTGATGTTTTCAATAGTTAGGAATTCAGGATCTCTCCAGGGGAACGAATTTTTGTTTGGGAACGATAGTAGGAAAAATAACATTGTATGAGATTTCGATAAGATCATGAGATGAGAGAAAGGAAACAGGGTTTTCAAACAGATTCATTACCACTTTCCTCCTCATACTGCATTCGAAAAACTTCTTTTGACCATGGAAATTTCTATTTTTCAATTATTTCACCAGAATGCCTACATTACTCTGTCCTAAAATGCAGAACAAATGACCATAGCCCGGATCTGATTCCTGTAAAGTTAATCAGACTATATATCTCTGTCATCTTTCCTATCTTAATGCATATCAACAATTTTTCCTTACGAAATTCCAGTATCATAAGCATGGAGAAAAGTTATTGCCCGCCCGTTGAACAAAGTTCCATTTCCTTCCAAAGCTTCCGATTTCAGACCCATCTCCATTCTCGCCAATCTTTCCAAACCTCTTGAAAGAGTTGTCCATACACAGCTTAACAGCTTCTTAGAACAAAAAGCTCTCCTCAATCTCCTCCAGTCTGGTTTCCGGTCCCAGTTCTTCACCCAGTCTGCTTTGTTGAAAATTACTCAAGACCTTCATTTCTCCATTGACAAACAGAAAATCTGTATCCTGGTTCTCTTAGATTTTTCAAAAGCATTTGATTCAAGTAATCACTGCATCATCCTTTCCAAGCTCCAAAATATTTCCATATCAAATAGTGCTCTAAAGCATATTATTATTACTTATTTCTAGATGCTATCTGCAAAATAACGGATCATTAAAATAGAAAGAAATACGGTATTTGAGAGATGATTTTATACATTTTCACTATTTCATACATTTTGCTGAATGATAATAAATGATAATTTGTTTGAATCAAACGTGAACAAGAATATGATTATAACAAACCAGATAATCAGTAGAGTATCACAATAAATTATTTCATATATTTGTTGTTCTACTAGAAAGCAAATAATCCCAATTTACTAACCATTTATTGAAATATTTGGATAAAAACAAACTTCCTTGATATGGGCGTCTGCGCATGAACAGTGTCAACATGTAGGATAAAAATAAATGATAGGGGTAGTTACAATATCGATGGCTTGTGCATCGAAATATATCAGCATTAAGCCATTCGTCTATCATACGAAAAGAATCGCTTTCACATATTTTTTCGGTTTCGTCTTCCTCTAGGACAACAAAGGAAAAATTCTTGTGACCAGTGTCACTGTATATTTGGCTTGGAGGTAAGGCTTGCTCTTCAAACATAGACAGGGTTAGCGTTTCTAGAACATCCCCTCCTCTTGAATAATAATTTATTTTACGATATCTCTTCTTCGCAAACAGAAAACACGCAAAGACACAGCATGCATAGATTCTAAGCTGCGGAGCTAAATCCACGTTCTGAAACAAATAAAATAAAACAGTTATTGTTTTGTGTTCATATATATACAGAATATAAAAAAACAACAACATAGTAGATAGTATGCTAAAAACTCGTGCTTTCATTCTATGGATTTTAGCCCAAAATTAACTACTGGATCCACTAGTGCTTATACGTAGTCAGTATTTTTGATAGATTTTACAATATCTTAATTTTCTATTTATATCTATTATTTTCTTATATTACTTCATATTCCTTTTCTCTGTTTTACATTTTATGCTAAGATTACTATTTTTCATTTCTTGTGTTACCTTATTTTGATTATGTTTATTTTATTGGTCTCTGTAACTGTTATTATTAACATACTTTAATGTTAACTCTATCTACTTCCTTTAACCTAAAGTTTTTTTCTATCTACATTTTTTAGTCTAGACCTTTCACTTATTTTAATTTTAATTCTTTACTACTCAATGTTTATATTTCCTCATACCTATTGTTATCTGGTTCTTTTCTTAGCCCCGACGAAGACCTGAACTTTGGGCCAAAACGTCGGCAAATGTAAAAATAAATCTTATTATTTATTTTTGCTATTTTTATTTTGACTGATCACCCCAAACATCCTCCTCTTCAATTATTCTCTACAGTCAATCATCAACATATAAATACAAACATTTATGTTTTGGAACCCACCGGAAGGGCCCCAAAATATGTGTAAATAAACGAATACAAAACAATTACTTTGGGGATTCTAGAAAAATATAAAACAATAAAAGTCACTAGGCAGAAAGACATGTTTTCGTAATACATACTTATAAGTATAAACGTATATATTTCTAAAGCTCACTACTCAAACTAAATCATAGATGAATAAAACCACTCATGTTACCTTCAACACTTCCACAAGATGGTTTACAGTCCATTTGCTGATCACATAATCTCTGCACAAATAGAACCGAGAGATGTAAAACATATTTTGAAGATTGTATAAGTTTCCTGAGATTTTATGAAAATGTGGAAGCGTTCGTTTAAGCCAAAACATAATATTGGTCTAAAAAAAAAAAAAAAAAAAAATACAGTAAATTAAATAAAATATATTTTTTATTGAGGTGATTAATTGCAAATTAAAGATTATTCAATCAATTCTAAATCATTACAGGGTAATGTCGGGCAAATGTGCAATGCAGCATTGTCAAGCATTAAGGTTCAATCGAAAAGTAAATTTTAAAATTAGTTTAATTTTAAGACATTATCATGTCTCTATTATAAAACAAAGTTTTAAGTTAATATTGTTTTTTTTATATCGTTACTCATCATCTCTTTGTCGAATCAAATCCGCATATGAGAGCGTTTCTCGACCGGAACTTCAGCAGGCCCTAAAAGAAATGAACGTCCCGATGAAATTAGTGAAACTGGTTAAGATGACAATGGCGAGTTCAAAGTGCATGGTGCGCTTGGGCGTAGATCTTTCTGACCCCTTTTTCACAAATTGTGGTGTTAGGCAAGAATACGCTTACTCATAGCGTAGAAAATGGTGAGAGTTATGGAATCCAACTGCAATCAACACTGTAACAGCAGATTCTAGCTCCTGCGAAACGCGGATGATTTTGATATTTCTGCCAGAAAGGAATCGTTCCTGGCTCTGGAAAATACTTCTAGGGATCTTGGCCTAGTTGTTAATGAGGCCAAGACGAAATAATTGCGGACTGGAGGAGCCAAGCCAGGAGTTGGATATTTTGATGAACGGCAGTACCGTTTTCAGAAGGTAAGCAGCTTCACCTATTTCGGTTCGGAAATCTATTCCCAAAATGAAACTACTCAGAAAGTAAACAGAAGGATTGCAGCAGTTAACCTTTGCTACTTTGGCCTTGCTAAACATTTTAAAAGCAGAACGCTCGCCAACCAGACCAAGATCAAGCTCTATAAGGCTCTGGTCCGCCCAGTCGTCACATATGGCACAGAGGCTTGGGCGTTCACGAAGGCGGATGAATCCAGGCTTCTTGTCTTCGAGAGGAGCATTCTTAGACGTATTTTAGGCTCTGTTAAACAGGATGACGTATGGAGAAGAAGGAGGAATGCCGAACTAACGATACTCTACAACGATGTTGACATAGTCAATTTCGTGAGTCTCAGACGACTTCGATGAGCAGGACAAGTGCAAAGGATGGCTGCCAAGGAGATTCCGAAAATGATCCTTACCGAAGAGCTGTACGGGAAGTGGCGAGTTGGACGACCGAACGTACGATAGATGGACTCGTTCGCTGAGGACGAGCCGGCCCTTCTTGGAGTCCAAAACTGGAAAGCCACAGCAAACGACCGAACAAACTGGCGGAGAATTTTGAAAGAGGCTCAGTCTCAGTGACGAGATGTTGCGCCACTTTATGCATGTATATTTTTTTTTTCAATACAA
Source organism: Nezara viridula (assembly GCA_928085145.1). NCBI lineage: Eukaryota > Metazoa > Arthropoda > Insecta > Hemiptera > Pentatomidae > Nezara > Nezara viridula. The sequence continues at coordinate 96,454,353 of OV725078.1, read as the reverse complement.
AGGGAGTGGCCTTTTTCTATTTATAGGATTCGATAAGTCAAAAAATTAATAATTAATTAACCTAGATTCCTGATTAAAAAAATATTATATAAATAATGATATCATTTAATATTAATATAATTCATTTAACGTTAATGTAATACTATTTTTCATTTATTTTAATTTAAATTTATTTATTTTAAATAAAATATTTAATTCATGGGTGATAAATATTCAGGACGCAGTCATTATAAAGTTTTCATTAGTGCCGACGTTTCAACCCAAATGGATTATGAATGGATTATATACATTATTTTTAGTTTATATAATTTTTTACATATTTCATTTGTTATAGTTAGTATTGTAATATTAGTCAAGATTCATGTTCCATCAATCACTATGGTTTATTATTAACCATTATCGGTCGTATAATATTATATCTTTTATTGTATTTAAAAATTTTCAGCCCTGATGACCCACATGTTTAGGTTGAAACGGCGGCACCAATAAAAACTTTATAATGACTGCGTCCTGAATATTTATCCCCCATGATATGTAGAACAGTCGACTAATTTCCTTCAATAAAATATTTAAATGTATATATTTATTATTATTTACATATTTGCTATTAGTTTTTATTTATATTTATTGTATATTTATATATTTAAATGTATTGTTTTACAATTTTATATTAATATAATAGAGTACTATCAGCGGGTAGTTTCCAACAAATATTATCATGTCACCCTATTCATTGTTCACATTTACTAGATATATATTTTTTTTCTTATTATTATTGTATTACAGATGTAAATATCATGAATAAAATAATAATATAATATTATATAAAATTACAATATAAATAAAACTTATATCGAGATACTGAATATTCACATAAATTATTTTTAATAAAGAAAATTCAAACCGTTTGACAATGTTCAAGAGCTGTTTACTTACACGAATATTTTTGTGGGAGATCATTTTGCATGATTTTGAGTTTTTTTGTAATAGTGCTGTAAGGGCCCCCATGAGGGTGCTTCGTGTTTCGATATCATATATTCTTCTGTTACTAGCCCGGCACAAATAGTATGCAATGTCGTAATATTGCACTATATCACTCAGGGTGTGGGGATGATTGGTGATGGTATGCTGGATGCAAATACCCGCCGATTTGGCCTGCGACTTCAGTAGTGTTAACGGGCATACCAATTGTATCAAGCAGGCTGGGAACTGAAAATTTAAAATAATTAATTGAATTACCTATATTTTAATTATAATTGCAAAATGACAACTTTTTTTTTTTAATTTCAAGATGCATTTATAGATATAGAAAACTGTTTTTATTTCCTCTCGGATTATTCAGACACTTTCATTTATTTTTAATTTTGGATATTGCTCATTTTTATGGTCCATTAAAAGATTGTGGGAAATATCATATTTATCCTATACAAATGCTATTATTAATGCCAATCGTAGAAAGAATGGGTAACATTTAATTTTATCCGTTGAATTAACCTAACGTTCGACTTGAAAAATCCCCCTTTGTAGGTCATATCACAGGTAGATCTACGGGGAAGGTACTTTCTGGTTGAAGCCCTCCCCCAAAATGGTAAAATATAACCATATTTCATGGAAAAAAATATTAAGAAATTATCTTTTAAAGTATCATTGTTCGTGTAATTACATTTAATAGGACTTCTAGAAAAACTTAAACCCCTTTCCGTATAGGTAGTTTCTTTCTTTTTATTCCGAAGTAATTATCATTATATTTGAAAAAAATCTTTCGGGCTGAAGCCCTTCCCTCCTAAAATGAAATCCTGGATCCGCTAATGGGTTATATAACATGACTTTACACATATATTTCTTATGTTATCAGAGTTTGTTGTCAATGCGTGGGAGCGAAAAAACAACATATATTCCGTGTCTGAAGTAAAGAAGGACAAGGCTTCCTTTCATAAAACATAATTTTAAAAAATAGAATGAATATAGGGAGAATGATGATCCTTTAAACAACGAAATCCATATTTTTTTTTTTGCTTATAATGAGAAATATTAATATTTCCATCTATAAATGGGCATAAAATGTTTAGATGCCCCTCTTTTTTAGATCTCCATTCCACTCTCGTGCAACAAAATAGTTATATAATTTTATTTATACTATTTTATCGAATAATATAACATTATGACGCTATATCAACAATGGTTATAGTGAAGAAAGTTTACATTCACACCATATTTACAGAAAATATAAATTAAATTGAAGCAAAATAACAACTAAGTAATAATCAAAAAGTATATACAATAAATACAAATAAAATAACATTAATACAAATAAAGTAAAAAAAAAAAAAAAAGAACAGACAAGCCTATTACACTATTTACAATAAGGCAAGGGTTTAAATTAAACTGTTTAAACTTCTGTTCTTTGTTCAAGTTAAACAGATTTATAATTCGTTTAACAATATACCCTCATAGTACCAATAAAATAACACGATTTATTTACGGCAGTTATAAAGCCTTTATCAAAGTAAAACAATAATGAAACTACAAACAACAGTATCTTAAAAACCCTTAAACATCAGCAATGGGGTGCCAGAACCACGAACACCCGCGGGCGAACATTGCTGTCTGCACTTATTTCCCACAATAGCAACATCCTTTCCCCTGATACTCCTACATACTGACCAACCGATCCTAACCGCAACCCTGACCTCCTTGACTTCTTCATTCACAAAGGTCTAGGGCCGTTAAATTATTCAGTTTTACGGCTTGATGACCTTTCCTCAGACCACAGTCCGCTAAACCTAACTCTTTCCGCATCTCCTATCCCCAAATTATCTCCTCCCTCATTCATCAGAGGCCCAGTCAACTGGAACCTTTTCCGCCAAACAATAGCAGATGCAATAGACCTCAGAGTATCCCTAAAAACCCCTCAAGACCTAGATAATGCAGTAGGTTCCTACACCACCTTGATCCAACAAGCAGTTTGGACTGCATCCTTACCACTTCCCTCCAAAACATACCGTAAAAAGAATCCTTTGCCCCAAGACCTTACTGACCTAATTAAATCCAAACGCCAATCTAGGACCCTCTGGCAAAGAACCAGGCATCCTGATGATCGAAAAATATACAATTATTATTCCAAACAGGTAAAAAAAGAACTAGCTTCCTTTAGATCCCAATCATACAACTCCTACCTCTCTTCCCTATCTACCGATGACAATTCCCTCTGGAAATTGACCAGAAAAATCCTTAAATACCATTCTGTTTCCCATCCCCTTCGATGCGATGATGGAACCTGGGCTTCGTCAGATGAGACTAGAGCTGAAGAATTTGCCAAACACCTATTCAAAACATTCACTCCCCACCCCGAACTCCATTCCACCCTCACTGCTGAAATTAAAAAAATCCTCTCTTCTCCTATTCCTCTCTCCTTGCCTTCTATAGCTGTCAATCCCTCTGAGGTCAAATTCCTTATAAGCAACGTAAAACCTCTAAAACCCCTGGACACGATCTCCTTACTTCCCAGATCCTAAGACAACTTCCCAAAAAAGCAATTATATTCCTCACATACCTATATAACTGTATCCTCCGCACAACTCACTTTCCTCTGACATGGAAACACTCCATAATCATCCTCTTCCCAAAACCAGGTAAATCTGTAAATAATACTCCATCCTATAGACCAATAAGCTGCTCCCAATCCTCTCCAAAATCTTTGAAAAAATAATTCTCAAACGCATCCTACCCATACTTGAAACCCACAATATACCATCCCATCAGTTTGGATTCCGCTCAAGACATTCCACTGTTCAAAAAGGCCTTCGAGTTGTTGACCAAATATCCTCTGCGCTTGAAAACAAGCAATATTGCACCGGTGCCTTCCTGGACGAAGCGCAAGCTTTCGACCGGGTGTGGCATGATGGCTTGCTTTTCAAGCTCAAAACTCACCTACCCCAATCCTTGTACCTAGTCCTCAAATCCTACCTCTCAAATCGTTCCTTTCAAGTCCGCTGCGGCACTGAATTCTCCAACTATTATCCAATTGAGGCTGGTGTTCCACAGAGCAGTGTCTTGGGCCCAGTCCTCTTAATCCTCTTCACCGCTGACATTACAACCAATCCCGATACCCTTCTAGCAACTTTCGCGGACGATACCGCCATCCTATCATCCCACCTAGATCCTGAAACTGCATCCTTAAATCTACAAAGACACATCTCCCTAATTGAGCAATGGTGCAACAATTGGCGCATTAAGATCAATGTATCCAAATGCAAGCATGTCACCTTTACCCTCCGACGCAGATCCTGTCCACATATCCTTTTCAACTCTGTACCTCTCCCCGTCTCAGAGTTCACAGTTCGGTATCTTGGATTTATTTTAGACAAAAGACTAACTTGGAACCCACATACTAGACTTAAAAGACAAGAACTTAACCGACGATTTGGCCAGCTATACAGACTACTTAACAGAAAATCCAATCTATCAATAGAAAACAAACTATTAATATACAAGACCATACTCAAACCCATCTGGACCTACGGACTTGAACTGTGGGGGACAACAAAATTTTCGAACATCAAACGCATCCAATCCTTTCAGTCTAAAGTCCTCCGTATGATAGTCAATGCTCCTTATTACGTTACAAACAAAACCCTACATCATGACATTTACATCCCTTATACCCTTGACGTTATTCCATCCCGATTCTCAAATTTTCACATGAACCTAATCTACCATCCTAACCCTTCAGCACAATCCTTATCTGGCTCCAGTCATCCCTACAACCCTCCTCGAAGGTTGAAACGGCAGTGGCCTCGAGATCTCTTTTAAAGACGTCACTAGAGTTCTGGCAATGGCCAGCTTCTCCACTCAAGTCATGAGTGTTTGTGGTTTTAGTGCCCTCTCTCAGTCTCCACCGGACTGGTAATGCCGGCGACGCGGTTGAGAGAGAAGCGCTGGGATCTCTTAGAGTCTCGCTTTGTCCTTCACACGTGGGGGAAAGGGCTGGACTCGGAGATCTCTTACCTAATTGTAAATATTGTATTTAAGTATGAATGTTTTTCTATTTATTTCTATTACTTATAATTTATTTAATTTCTTTACGAATTTCTGTATTTCATTTAATTTTAACTCTAAGTTACATTTCCTTGGTTTATTGTAGTTTTTGCCTTTGTTATATAGATTTTTATATTTTTTAGTTATTTATTTTTTTATTTTATTTTATTTATTTTTTTTTTTTTTCATGTATTATATATATGGTATGAATGTGCCTCACTCAGCCTTAGTACTCAGTGCCCTTAAGTGTGGCAAAATGTATTATTACTCAATAAATAGATTAAAAAAAAAAAAAAAAAAAACCCTTAAATATTAAGTTTCACTTTGACAAAGGTATTATAACTGCCGTAAATAAACCATGTTATTGTTTACGAATCACATGCAGATTCAGGATTTAGTTTTGGGGCCGAAAGCTTTATATATATAACCATAATTCCTTGAGAAGAAAAATAAAGAAACTAACTACCTATATGAAATGATGTTTAGATTCTTTTAAATAATCACACAAACAATAATACTTTTAGAGATATTTCTTTCATAAGAGGTGGTTATATTTAGTAGCTGTATATGCAATATAATTTTAAAAATATAACACATTGTTATTGTTTAAGTATTTAGCTTAGATCGCTCACAGTAACAAATATGGACAGATGACAGAAAAATATGTTTTTCCATTTTGGGTGGCTCTAGCCCGAAAATCCCCCTCCCCTGAAGTCCATCTGTGATAGAGACTATACGGGGTACATCGTTAAATAATTTTTAAAGCTGTTTCTCAAATAAATCGATTTATTTGTATGTTTTTTGCAACAAAAAATTGTGTGTTCTGACTTTACTTAAGACATAAGTAAATTTTAAATGGTGCGATATTTTGGGAGTCAAAACCACATTCTGCCTACTTTTGGCAACTCTTACTTCGGTTTACGCCTCACAGTTCGTATAATATAAATAATAGGGATACCTAGTAGAGTTTAATATCGTAAGTTACGCCATCTAAATTGTTGTGGAGGGCACTTTCGACGGAGCTATGAATGTTGGAAATGAAAAGTTTCAGGAAAACATGGAACTGTCCGCAGCAAGTTTTATTGTGTGTGATCTACCATTTTTTAAATTCTACTTTCACTTGCACTGTTGTTAAGAAGAGGAAGACTATAAAATATCTTGGAAAACAGGGAGAGGGCGAGTTCATGCGCCATCGACCACGTCAAAGACTTATAATGACTTTGAGTTTACCGCGAGAGTGCAAGTGTCATGGCCGCAAGTGATATTTACTATTCTATTAGCTCCATGTTATTCTCGAATATTTATTGAAAAATATTCCAATCTGTCTCATGGGCATTTATAATAGTGTTCTGAGATCACATTGACACTCTATGTACAACAAATAAAATAAATTATACAGAAAAATAAATAAAAATAAAAATAAAATAGCCTAAAAATAAATAAAAAAAAGAACATACATACCTATATACAATATTTACAGGGAATAGCATGACTCCAGGAGATCCCAGCACTTTTCTCTCAACCGCGTCACTGGGGCTAAAATCCAGTGGAGATAGAGCAAGAGTGCTTTAGCCACATACACTCATATCGTGAGTGGAGAATCTGGCCATTGCCAGAACTCCAGTGACAGTCTTTACAAAAGGTTTCTAGGCCACTGCCGTTTCAACCTTCTAAGAGGGTTGTAGGGGTGACTGGAGCTGGATAAGGATTGTGCTCCTTATTTACAAACTATAAAAGGTCGTGGTGCTACTGCCGTTATAACCTCCTTGGAGGATTATAGGGATGGGTGGTGCTGGATAGAAATTGTGCAAAGGGATTTGGATGATAGGTAAGGTTCTGGTGCAATTTAGAGAATTTTGCTGGGATAAGGTCTAGAAAAAATGGTATATTAAGGTCATGGTGTAGGGTTTTGTTGGTTACATAGAAAGGAGCATGGACTATTGTTCAAAGGACTTTGGATTGGAAGGATTGGATGCGTTTGATGTTAGAAAATTATGCTGTTCCCCACAGTTCAAGTCCGTAAGTCCAAGTAGGTTTCAGTATTGTCTTGTAGATAAGTATTTTATTTTCAATAGAGAGTTTAGATTTTCTATTTAGTAGTATGTATAGTTGGCCGTATCGTCGGTTAAGTTCCTGTCTTTTAAGTCTCGTGTGAGAGTTCCACGTTAGCCATCTGTCTAAGAGAAACCCAAGGTACCGGACTGTGTCTGAGAAAGGAAGCTGGATGGAATTAAAGTGTACTGGTGGACAGGAACTGCATCGGAGCGTGAAGATGATGTGTTGGCATTTGGATTCGTTTACTTTAATACACCATTTATTACACCAGTGCTCAATCAGGGAGAGGTGTCTTTGAAGTTTTAAGGATGCTATATCAGGATTTGAGTCGGATAATAGAATGGAGGTATCATCAGCAAATGTTGCCAGGAAGGTATCAGGATGGACAGGAATATCGTCTGTAAAGAGGATGTATAGGATGGGACCCAATACGCTACCTTGAGGAACACCAGCCTCAATTGGATAGCAATATGAAAATTCAGTGACACAGCGAACTCGGAAGGTACGACCTGAGAGGTAAGAACGGAGGACAAGATATAAGGACTGAGGAAGATGGGTTTTAAGTTTGAAAAGAAGCTCGGCGTGGCATACCCGGTCAAAAGCTTGAGCTATGTCCAGAAATGCACTGAAGCAATATTGCTTACTATCCAGGGCTGCGGAAATATGATCGACCACTGGAAGTCCTTGTTGGAATGTGGGGTGTTGGGAACGGAATCCGAACTGGTGTAAAGGAAGAATTTGAGATTCAATAAAGGATTGGATTCTTTTCAGGAGGATCTTTTCAAGGATTTTTGAAAGGATTGGAAGTAGGCTAATGGGTCTATAGGAACTTAAGCTGTTGGAAGGTTTGCCTGATTTTGTGAATATGATAATAGTAGAATGTTTCCATAAAAGAGAGTGGTTCGTAGGATGCTTTTGTATATGTATGCAAGGAATATGACAGCTTTAGGAGGGAGTTGTCTAAGGATCTGAGAGGTAAGGAGGTCGTATCCAGGTGATTTGCAGGTAGGTAGTTTTTGTAAGTGGTATTTGACCTCAGAATGATTAACTGCTTTAGGCGGTAAGGAGAGTGGGATGGGTGAATTAAAGAATTCCTCTACTGCTGATGTGTGGGAGGGGTTGGATTCCGGATGAGAGGTGAATGTAAGGGAAAGGTGTTTGGCGAATTCCTCGGCTCTATCTTCGTCAGACGCTGCTCAAGAGCCATCACCTCGAGATAGAGGATGTGATATATGACGGGGTTTTAGGATTTGTTTAGTGATCTTCCATAGGGAATTGTCATGATATGAGACGGAAGTAAGATAGGAGTTGAAAGATTGGGATATGAAGGTGGCCAATTCTAGCTTTAGTTTTGTGCAAAAATAATTATAGGATTGACGATCGGTGGGGTGTCTAGTACGTTGCCATAATAATCTGGCACGGCGTTTGGTATGGATTAGGTCTATGAGGTGTTGAGGTAACTTATTTTTCTTGGGAGTTCTTGAAGAGTGATTTTCAGAGGTAGCAGTCCAGATTGCTTGTCGGATAGTGGTTGTAAAAAAGTGTACGGCATTTTCAAGGTCATCTGGGGTTTTCAGGGTTATTCTGAGGTCAATTTTATCGGAAAGGATTTGGTGAAAGAGTTTCAGTTAACTGGGTCTCTGATGAAGGACGGTGGAAAAGACTTAGGAATAGGAGCTAGAGATAATTGGAGTAATAATGGACTATGATCTGAAGATAGTTTGGCAAGGGTAAGGGAATGATTGACCTAAGCCACTGTAGATGAAAAAATCAAGGATATCGAGATTGCGGTTAGGGTCTGTGGGCCAGTAGGTAGGCGAGTTAGGAGGAAGGATACTGAAACGTTGGGAATTCAGATTGCAATTGGGAGTGCAGATAACAATGTACTGCCACGAGAATTCGTGGTTCTAGAACCCCATTGATGATGTTTGGCGTTTAAATCTCCACCCAGGATGAAGTGATGTCCTAAGGAGTTGAGAAGACGACTGAACTGGATATTGGATATGGATCTGTTAGGAGGGCAATATGCTGATGCTAAGGTAACGGGAAAGGAGAACGTTTTGATTATGATAGCGGTGGATTGTGGGGAATCTTGTGGTCAGTACGGTATGTTATGTATTGAGGTATTTTTAAATGCTGGTTTCTGGTCAGTGGTGTTTTCGTAATTAGTGCTACGTCGATGTTCTTGTCCAGTAATAAAGCTGTTAGTTCGTCAACGTGATTTCTAACACCATTCGCATTCTAAAGGAGAATGGGTATGGGTTTTGGAATGTGAGTTGTTAAGGAATTTTTAAAGGAGGGATGAGGTGAGATACGAGATTTGTGAGGAGTGATATGAGTGGAGTAACTAAGGATTTGAAATCGGTGAGGAAAGATGCCAACAAACTGGTGAGATCTGTTGTATTTGAAGGAGGAGGGATATGATGAATTTGTTGTTGATTGTTAGGTGTATTCGGATCAATAGGATTTTGAGTTTGGGGTTGAGGTTGTAGTTGCTGCAGGACTTGACAGTTATCGGTTGAGTTCTTACCTCTAAGTAGCTGGGAAAATGATACACTATTGTTTAATATTCTAGAAGACTCTCTCTCTTCTTGGTTTTCCTGCTTCATCTTGAATCCGGTTTTTCTGGTGTCTGGATTTGAGATTCTTGTAAATTTGGCATCCTTTGTAGTTCGCCGGGTGTCCCTCCAGGCATAGTGTACACACTGCAGGATCTTGTATCGGATTGGTGCACTCCACAGATTTGTGATGTTCACCGCATTTCACGCAACGCGGCAGATGGTGACAATAAGTCTTCGTGTGGCTTCGCCTGACAATTATGGCACTGCACGATTTCTCTCTTGGGGTATGGTTTCTCTACTTTCACCATTGTGTAATATAATCTTGTGATATCCTATATTTTCTCAATACCGGGTGATGGCTCTAGATCCTCGAAAAATAAAGGTAGTAGAATTTTCAGTTCTGCGCATGCGCTAGATTATAATATACCACAGTTATCTCCTATCTTAGATGTATTCACTTTTTCTTGGGAAATTAGTGTTATTTTTTAATTAAATTCTGACTATACGTCAGCTAAACACATGGACTATAATATGCACTAATGCCACAGTGAGTACGGTTGTTATTTATTATGTACAGTTGTGTGAAGTGAAACCGGTGTATAGAGGCCAGTTCTCTTATCTCACTGCCATAAGTTCCTCGCCCAGACTAGCCAGTTGGGCTTGAAGCGTTAAAGGGAGAGGTCGTTTTGCGACGTCGAGACAAAATCAAGGTCACGCAGCGTGTTTTAAATTTTTTTCTCATCCTTTACTTTCTCTCGATGTATTATGCGATTCTACCATCAACTCATGTCTTCTAGGAGTGCAATAACGAGGTCTCGCTCTGCCGGATCAACACCACGTTCGTCACCTGCGAAAAAAAAAATCGCCAATCGAAAAGAATCTCCACCTGCGACTCCGCCTAAAGTAGCAAAAGACACTCAACCTCAGCTCGGATCATCTCAGAACGCAATAGATGAGTCTCCCTTTTTCACCCCGAATCCTTACGAAGTACTGCAAAATGAAAAAGAAGCGATGGAATCTGCACCCATCCCCAGAGACCCTCGACCTCCTCCAATTTTCATTAAAAATTTAAAAAATTTCTCGTTACTATGCAAACATTTAAACAAAATTACAACTCCTGGTAGCTACTCCTGTTTAAGCCGGACTAATGATATTAAAATATATTCCCAGCCACAGCTGATGCAGTTCCCTGAGGGTAGTAATCCGGAATTTACACCCCTCTAAAATTCTACTACTCCAGCCGAGGCGAGTTTTCTGACTACTGACGGCTCAAGTTTTCAAAGTCCGACAGGTCACCAATGTAATGAAGGACGACAGAGATGTATCCGGTGCTAATAGAAAAATACTATTACCCATATTTTTCATAGATTTAGAACCCTCAGCAGGAGTTGATAAAATATATTAAATTAGAAGATTATATTATACTAGTGTTAAGGTTGCAAAACCAAAAGAGAAATCATCCGGTATCATAATTGCCAGGCATATGGCCACATTAAACTTACTGCCACCACATTCCAAGATGCGTGAAATGCGGATAGTCATACTAGTGAATGTAATAAACTGAAAAATACTCCCGCTTTATGTGCTTTATACCTATTTCTAAACCCTCTCCACTGTCCTTTATCAGAGGCCCAGTCAACTGGAAACTTTTCCATCAAATCCTTTCCGAACAAACTGACCTCAGAATAACCCGAAAACTCCATGAAGACCTGGATAATACCGTAAACTCCTTTACCACCACCATTCAACAAGCAGTCTGCACTGCTTGCTTCCACTAATCATTCACCAATAATTCCTAAGAAAAATAAGTTACCTCAACAGATCCTCGAGTTTATCCAAACCAAACGCGGCGACCAGATTGTTATGGCAACGCACCAGATATTCCACAGATCGCCGTTGCTATAATTATTACTCTAAACAAGTTAAGCAAGAATTATCCAACTTCAAATCCTAATCCTTTAACTCTTACCTTGTCTCTCTCTCCGCTCACGACAATTCCCTCTGGAATATCACCAAAAAAATTCTAAAATCCCAAAATATTTCCCATCCTCCGTCGAGGTGATGGCTCCTGAGAGGCGTTTGATGAAGACAAAGCTGAGGAATTCGCCAAACACCTCTTCTGTACATTTAATTCTCATCCTGAATCCCATTCCAGCCATACTGCAAAAGCAGAAAAATTCCTCTCCTCATCAATTCCACTTTCCTTCCACCAAAAGCAGTTCATCCTTCTGAGGATCAATTATCATTTACAAAAACTATCTTCCTCAAATATCCTGGATACGAACTCTAACCCGACAGATCCTTCATTAACTACCACCCAAAGCGATCATGTTCCTCACATATATATACAACTGCATCCTAAGAACTAACCATTTTCTCTCTTTGTGGAAACATTCCACCATCGTACTTTTCCTGAAAGCAGCCAAACCTTCCAATAACACATCATCCTATAGACCAATCTGCCTACTACCAATCCTTTCAAAAATATTTGAAAAAAATTCTATTAAAAAGAATCCTACCTATAATAGAATTACAAAACCTTCCTACCCATCAATTCGGATTTTGTTTCCAGCATTCATCTGTTCAACAAGGACTCCGAATTGTTGACCACATATCCTCAACCTTAGAAAGCAAGAGAATTGCTCGTTAGCATTCCTGAATATCGGGCAAGATTTCGACCGCTTATGACCCACCGGACTACTCTTCAAGCTCAAAACCCACCTACTCCAGTCCTTATATGTAATACTCCGATCCTACCTATCTAACCGCTTCTTTCAAGTTCTCTGTGGTACAGAATACTCCAACTGCCAGTCAATTGAGGCGGGAGTTCCTCAAGGCAGCGTCTTGGGTCCCGTCCTCTACATTCTGTTAACCGCTGATAATCCTACTCATCCCGAAACCCTCCTGGCAACATTCGCTGATGACACAGCCATCCTATCTTCCAATCCAGATCCTAAAACAGCATCCGTAAAACTATAAAGTCACCTTTCTCTTATTGAACAATGGTCTAATAAGTGGCCCATCCAAGTAAATGAATCCAAATCCAAACACATCACTTTTACCCTTTGGCGCAAGTCCTGTCCACCAGTCTATTTCAAATCAATACCACTTCTTCTCTCAGACACAGTCCGGTATCTTGGCTTTCTTCTAGATAAAAGACTAAGGTGGAACCCACATACCAGACTTAAAAGAGAACAACTTAACAGACGATACGGACAGCTATATAGACTAATGAACAGAAAATCTCAACTTTCAGTCGACAACAAACTGCTAATCTACAAGACAATCCTGAAATCTATCTGGACCTACGAACTAGAGCTGTGGGGGTCAACAAAATCTTCCAACACTAAGTGCATTCAATCCTTTTAGTCTAAAGTCCTCCAAACAATAGTCGATGATCCCCCCATAACCTTCATATCCCATTTGTTATTGATCTAATCCCAGACAAATTTTCTAAATTTCACCAGAAACTCACTCATCATCCAAATCCTGTAGCACAATCATTATCTAGCTCCAGCCATCCCTACAATCCTCCCCGGAGATTAAAATGGCAGTGTCCCCGCGACCTTTTGTAAATTTGTATATATTGGAGTACTGGCAATGGCCAGATTCTCCACTCAAGTCGTGAGCATCTGTTGCTCTAGTGCCCTGCACCAGTCTCCACTGGCTTGCAATACCAGTGACGCGGCTGGGAGAGACGCACTGGGATCTCCTGGGGTCCTGCCTTTGCTACCACATTTGAGAGACCAAGCATGACTTGGAATTCCCTGGGCGAATGTATATATTGTATATAGGTGTGAATGTGTTTTATATATTTCAATTTCATTTAGTTTCTCTCTCTCGGCAGAATGTATTAATTTTCAAATAAAAAAAAAATAAGTGGAACTTTATTTTTTCCTCCAGGCTGCTCTTTATTCTCCTTCAGAACGTTGGTTGTCTGACGTGTATTTTGAAACCAAGCGCCGTTAGTTATTCTTTTATCACTTCAGTTGGAGTTGAGAAGTGTATATTTTTTATTACTACTCGTAATGATCTCTCCTGCCTAAGCTGGTACGTATGAAAATTCGCATTCGTGTCTGAGAGGTACTTCACTATTATTCGGTAGGTTTCAGCAGTATCTGGTGTTACTTTTGTATCATTGGTCCTGTTAAGGCATGAATAACTGCCAGAGCAGATTTTATTTAGTTGGGTGCAGAACAACTGGAAATTTTCCACAAATATTGGAGGAGGCCTTGGTTCTGTGGGTATATCTGCAGATTCCATTACCTCTCGGTCATTTTGAAGCACTTGGTAGGGGTTTGGAGTAAAGAAAGGGGATTCTTCGATCATTTCTTCCGAAGAAGTTCCTGGTTGTGGCTGAGGTTCTGGTTCTAAAGTGTTCACTTTTGTTGTTGGAGATATTTCTCGTAGGCAGCGACGAGTTCTTTGTTTGGTTGGTGAACTAACTCCGTCTGACCGAGTCCTCTTGGGCACCTTACTGGACATCACTTGGTGACTATACCGCATACCATAAGAGAAGAAAGAAGAGAGAAATACTTTATTAAAAGTAATGCCCCTGCAAGCTATAGAGGTTGTGAGTTATATAAAAATCTTCACAAACAGAGATCACGTAACTTAGCGACCAAAATCCTTGGACCTGCTCAAAAAACTTGTCCTGAGGCACCTGAAATTGAAAATCAAGAAACTTTCCCAGCTTTGCCGACTTCCATCGCAGTCCAACACCAACCATCCATCTCTACACTTAAGGATTATCCTCATCAAAATTCAAGAAATTCTCAATGTCAGCCTTCCATCATTAAGAAGCTGTCTCAAAGTCAGGCGCCTCAAACCTCCCAACCCAAGCCCGAAAGCTCTAATACTCAACCTCAACAGCCTCGTCAGCAAATCCCTCCTGATCCCTCCTGCTACCCTTAAGGGTCAAACTCCCGCCAGAGCACCCACACTCAGCTCCACTCGTTCCTACTCCCAAGATGAACCTCCCATCACAACCTCACGACCTAAATCCACTTCCCAGCCAAACATCATCTGACATCAACTCTATTCTATAATCATTCCTGATAGATCTTCAACAGTCTATCAAACCGCTTATAACTCTTCTCACAAGACTCCTTTCCGAAATTCCGTTTAACTTCCGATGAATACAAAGCCCCTAGCTATCCTTTTATGGAACGCTAACGGACTACAAAACCACCGTGACGAACTAGACATATTTCTCCATGACAATTATATTGACATTGCTCTCCTGACAGAAACTCACTACACCCAACGGACACATTTCTACATACTTGACTACATCACTTATAGATCTGACCATACAGACAACACTTCCCACGCTGGCTCTTGCATCCTTATACATAAATCTTTATCGCATTCCCTTATCCCTTCTACTCCAACTGATGCCATTCAATCAACTTCTGTAATCCTTTCAACTCGTCCTTTCCATCTAACACTTTCAGCTGTATACTGTCCTCCTGGTAATTCCATCTCTTATAGCCTACTTTAATCCTTATTTCAATCCCTCGGAGCGCGCTTTATTGCTGGAGGAGACTACAATGCTAAACACCAACGATGGGGTTTTCGAACATCCAACTCCCGCGGTAGCATCCTATCACGTGGCTCTTCTTCCAACAGTTATTCAATCCTCTCGCCCATGAATCCTACATATTGGCCTACAACTCTGAAAAAACGTCCCGATATCCTGGATATATTTATCACCTCCCAGATTTCCTCCTCCCAATCTATTACGAAATCGCTAGATGACCTTTCGTCAGATCGTAGTCCAGTTTTGTTTTTACTACATTCGAACTTTGCTCCTAAACCTTCACCTCCTAAACTGATTACAGGACGAGTAGACTGGGACAAATTTCGTAATGATCTGGAAGTTAAACTGGACTTAAAAATGTCCCTTAAGACAAAACAAGATATTGATAAAGCAATAGAAAATCTTACTACAACTATAACAACGAGTACAAATAATAACACATTTGTTAATAATAAAAGCAATAATTCAAGACATATTAACTTGCCACAGCATATTCGAATCTTATTAAGAGATAAACCCAGAGCAAGATCGAAGTGGCACAGGACTAGATATCCTTCAGACAAAACGTTCTATACCGAATTGACTAACAAACTAAAATCAGGAATCAGAAAATATAAAACTCAACGATTACTGAACCTAACTGAAAATATGACAACAACTGACAAATCACTAAGAACGACGACCAAAAAAACTCTGAAGTTTAAAGACTTTAATCACCTACTTCTTACTGAATCCCAAACCTGGTCCAAATCCGACGAAGAAAAAGCCCAATTATTCGGTCAACATCTGATCCAAATTTTCAACCTACATCCTGTTATCCTTAATCGAACCCACATCGAATGTATTGAATCAGAACTGGATACACCTCTCCAAATGCCCCTTCCACCTAAAGCATTTCATCCCACAGAAATATCCAACATCATTCACAGATTACCCTCCCGCAAAGCTCTTGGACATGACCTAATAACATCCCAGATCTTGAAACTTCTTCCTCGAAAAGCCATCCTATTCCTTACTTTCATATATAATGCTGTATTCCGATCAACATATTTCCCTGATCCTTGGAAAATATCTATTGTCAAAATGATCCACAAACCCAAAAAGCCACCAGAATATCCATCCTCTTACCGTCCCATATCTCTTTTACCCATCATGGGAAAAATCCTGGAAAAACTTATTATTAAAACACTTTATTCAGAAATATTACAATTTGTCACAGTTAAGGACACTTATAATAGAGTTCAGAGATTGCATTCATACCGTATATACAAAAATATAAATAAATAAAGTAATAACAAAAGAATAAGAAGAAAGAACAAAAGAGTAAAGAAAAAAAAATATATATATACACATAAGTAAATAAAAATAGAAATAAAAGTAAAACAAACACCTTATATAGAACATACATTATTTACAATTTGCCAGGTGATCTCCGAACCAATCCTGTCCCCTCCACATGTGGAGGGAAAAGGGAGGCTTAGTAGATCCCTACGCCTCTCCCTCAGCCACTTCACTGGTATTTTAAACCAGCGGAGGATGAGTAAGAGCGCTACAGCCACAGACACTCATGACTTGAGTGGAGAATCTGGCCATTGCTAGAACTCCAAAATATCCATATTTACAAAAGGTCTCGTGGCCACTGCCGCTTTAACCTACGAAGTGGATTGTAGGGATGGGTGGTGCTTGATAGGGATTGTACAACGGGATTTGGGTGATGAGAAAGGTTCTGGTGAAATTTGGAAAATTTGGCTGGGATAAGATCAAGAATAAATGGGATATTAAGGTCATGGTGTAGGGTTTTATTGGTTACATAGAAGGGAGCATTGACTATTGTACGGAGGACTTTAGACTGAAAGGATTGAATGCGTTTGATGTTAGAAAATTTGGCTGTTCCCCATAGTTCTAGTCCGTAAGTCCAGATGGGTTTCAGTATTGTCTTGTAGATCAGTAATTTGTTTTCACCAGAAAGTTTAGATTTTCTATTCAGTAGTCTATATAGCTGGCCATATCGTCTGTTAAGTTCCTGTCTTTTAAGTCGAGTATGTGGATTCCATGTTAGTCGTCTGTCTAAGAGAAAGCCAAGATACCGGACTGTATCTGAGAAAGGAAGCTGGATGGAGTTAAAATAAACTGGTGGGCAGGTATTACGCCGAAGGGTGAAGGTAATGTGTTTACATTTAGATTCGTTTACCTTAATGCGCCATTTCTTACACCAGTGTTCAATCGGGAAGAGGTGCCTTTGTAAGTTTGCGGACGCTGTTTCAGGATCTGAGTTGGAAGAAAGGATAGCAGTGTCATCAGCGAAAGTTGCCAGGAGGGTATCGGGATGGACAGGAATATCAGCGGTAAAGAGAATGTAAAGGATGGGGCCCAAGACGCTGCCTTGAGGAACGCCAGCCTCAATTGAGTAACAGTCGGAGAATTCGGTGCCACAGCGAACTCGGAAGGAGCGGTCGGAAAGATAGGATCGGAGTACTAGGTATAAGGACTGTGGTAGATGGATTTTAAGCTTGAAGAGTAATCCGGCGTGCCATACCCGGTCAAAAGCTTGCGCTATGTCCAGAAATGCACCCGAGCAATACTGCTTGCTTTCTAGGGTTGAGGATATATGGTCAACAACTCGGAGTCCTTGCTGGACAGTGGAATGTTGGGAACGAAATCCGAATCGATGAGTAGGAAGGTTATAGGATTCAATTATAGGTAGGATTCGTTTCAGTAGGATCTTTTCAAAAATTTTTGAGAGGATTGGGAGTAGGCTAATTGGTCTATAGGATGCTGTATTGTTGGAAGGTTTGCCTGGTTTCAAGAAGAGGACGATGGTGGAATGTTTCCATAAAAGAGGGAAGTGGGTAGGATGCAATTGTATATATATGTAAGAAATATGATGGCTTTAGATGGAAGTTGTCGAAGGATCTGTGGGGTTAGAAGGTCATACCTGGAAAAACTAATCTTAAAACCCCATCCTAAATTCTAATCACATAATCCCCGATCACCAATTTGGATTCCGCTCCTCCCATTCCACTATACAGCAATGCCATCGTGTGGTAGACGTAGTATCTTCTGCATTGGAACGCGGTATGTACTGTACGGGAGTCTTTCTTGACGTTGAACAGGCGTTTGACAGAGTTTGGCACCCGGGAATGCTGTACAAACTCCGAAAACTCTTAAAATCTACATATTTCCTCTCCGTTCCTACCTTACTGATAGATATTTTAAAGTAAATCACAACAATGTCTATACATCCCGCTTTTCCCAGTCTGCAGGTGTTCCTCAAGGTAGTATCCTAGGTCCTATCCTTTACACAGTTTATACAGCTGACATCCCAACCCATCCCAACACTGTCATCACCACATATGCTGATGACACATGTATCCTATCAGTTAATAACGACCCATCTATTGCATCCCAACCCCTTCAATCCCACATCATAAACCTTGAAGAATGGTGTCAGAACTGGAGAATTAAAATAAATTCCAATAAATCCCATCAAATTACCTTCACCCTTCGTCGTAAACCAATGACTTCCTGTCCTTCAGTATCCTTTAACAACATCTCACTTATTCCTGTTGAACAAATCCGTTACCTAGGACTCCATCTGGACAAACGTCTAACTTGGAATCCTCATACCAGACTGAAACGACAAGAAACAGCTCGACGTTTCCGACTACTTCAACACTTACTAGACAAACGCTCTAACCTTCCAATTAACTATAAAAGACTAATTTACATGACTATAATAAGGCCTATTTGGACTTACGGAGTTGAGCTATGGGGCTCCACCAAACCTTCAAATTCCTCTCGCATCCAATCCTTACAATCCAAAATCCTTCGTAAAATCCTCAATGCTCCTTACTTTGTTACAAATAAAATCATCCATAATGACCTTAATGTTCCTTATGTATCAGATTTGGCCCAATCCAGATATCTGTCCTTCCATAATAAACTTCATAACCATCCCAACCCTCTTGTTTCTAACCTTGCTTCCTATTCAATTCCTGATAATCCTCCGAGGCGTCTGAAAAGAAGATGGCCACGTGATCTCCTAATATAGACATATTATTAGAGTGCTACCAATGGGTAGTTTCTCAACATGTGTTTCATGTCATTATATCCATGTGCGAATTTACCAGATGTATTTTTTGTATACAGTTGTAAATATCATATAAATAAATAAAAAAAATATAAAAAAGTAATGCTGCCCTATTACATAGGGTTGCTTCGTACACAGCATACTTATCAATCCATACGGACATTAATTTTATATTATATTTTCTATTTCAATATATATGACATATCTTTCCTTTATTTTTTTTCTCCTCTTTCATAACAATTCTCTTACAAATTATCAACAATAAAACCATATTAAACAATATACATGGCACAATAAACATTTCCGTAAGTTAAAAAAATATAATAAATAAATTCTTTTTTCTTATTCTCTTTAAATTCTCAAACGCCAGGATTCTGCGATTTCCACATTATAATCAAATGTGGACTGGAACAGGGCATCCAGTACAGGACAGCCGCTAAGCAATGGACCAATGCTGCAAAGGAGCCTCCCATTGACAGACAGCGAATCAGTCCCAATCCACGAACCATCCTCGGTGCATAGAACATCGCCGTTGATGCATTAGCAGGGAGCCCGATAATGGCCTTGATAATCCTACGGATATTTTTTTCGATTCCTTCCAATGTCGCAGGACGTATCTTTGTGAGGAGCGCCGTCTGGAGAGGGTAAGTAAATCCCGGGAACACGTACTGGTTTACAACGGTGATCTTCTGTTCCGGCTTAAGAAGGCAAGAGCTAACCAATTTGTCTAAGTTGTTGTTTAATTTGGTCACCATTTCCTCATTTAATACTAGCTCTCCCGAGAACGCACATCCTAAATATTTTATAAAGGAAGGAGATGGTCCGGGGTTGCGGTCATAAAAAGGCTAAATAGTGGTAAAACTATTTTATTGAAAGCCAACGTTTCGACCCGACTTTGCAGGTCTTCATCAGGGCTAGAACGGACAAGATACAAAAGATAGAGAATTGTGGAAATTACATAGTATTTAGACATAATTTATAAACAATGTGAATAAGCTTATTAGAATTATAAACAGTAAGTACAATACAATATGGACTAAGTAAGCTAAGTAACAAGATCCTAAAATAAAGTAAATAGATGCTAACAATTGTTGTAGTGTAATATATAACAAATGAAAATGTGAGTATAATTCTACAAAAAATACAGGAGAAAAAAAAAAATAAATAAATAAATAAAATAAGATTAGAGACTTACAGGTGTGTTCCTCTAGGAGTTTCACTTAGAACTGGAAAGGCAGCGGTAAGGATTGCAGGTATAGGGGGGGGGGGTTAACATGTGTTAACTAAGTAAAGGATTGCAGGTATAGAGGGAGTTAACATGTGTTAACTAAGTAAAGATTGAAAAACCCAGGAATGTATAGTACCTAGGAATTTTTGAAGATATGGATGGATATAATGGAAAAATACTATATCTATAAATATTAAAATTATAAATATATAAATATACAAGTAAAATAGAGTTGAGAGATGTGAGAGGTATTTCATGATTCTAGATCAGAGTACAAAGTGAATACACCCAAAATTGGTAAAGAGTAAAATGTAAATATAGAAATAACTTTATTAACATACATACATTGCAGAGCTAACTTAAAAGTATAGAGAGGGAAAAGAAAAAAATAAATAAATAAATACAAAATATAGGGTGGTCATACATTGGTGTTGAGTGTAAATGTAAATTTAGAAAAATAGAAGAGAGATCATACAAAGAAGGAATATTTAGAATAATGACCAATTAAATGAATTAATTAATAAAAATTGAGAGTAGATGAAAATAATAAAATAGAATATTTATGTTATTTTTCCCTTATAAGACTTAAAATGTGTCTATATGTAAGAGAAATACAGTTTTTGTCTA
The DNA here is from genome assembly GCA_928085145.1 of Nezara viridula. NCBI lineage: Eukaryota > Metazoa > Arthropoda > Insecta > Hemiptera > Pentatomidae > Nezara > Nezara viridula. The sequence goes on along the minus strand of OV725078.1, from coordinate 96,433,213 downwards.
CTTTGTGATTAACGGGATTGTGTTCCATGTGAATGTGGATAGATTCGAAAATGAGTCTTTTTTCATGGTTAGGGACCGTGGAAAGGATAGAGGTTTTTTCAAAATCAAATGAGTGGTTGAGTGTTAAAGCATGTTCTGATAGTTTGGAGGCGGAGGGATTCCGGGAAGTTATGGACGTTTTATGTTGGGAAATGCGGGTTTTGAGATAGTTTTTGGTTTCACCAATATAGGAGCTATTGCAATTAGGAGTAGAGCAAGGTATCCGGTAAACTACATTGGATCGGTGTTGTAAGAGTATGGGATCCTTCAAGTTGGTGAAAAGGGAAGAAAGTTTGTTATGGGACTTAAGGCCAAGGCGTAAGTTGGTTATAGTCGATTTTAGGAATTTTTGTATATTGTCTGAGAGGATAGGGATATAGGGGAGAGATTTGTATATGAAAGGAGTGGTAGATGATTGTGGGGAGTTGGGAGAGTGAGAGGCTGTATTGTTTTTGGTTGTATAGTAATTTAAAAGTTTATGTATGGTGTTCAGAGGAAAATTGTTAGAGAGCAGTATATTTTTGACACGTTGAGTGTTGGCTTGATGGTATTGTGGATCGGATAAGGAGAGGGATCGGTGAATAAGGTTTTTGGCGGTATTGATTTTTTGGTGATATGGGTGTTGGGAGTAATAGTTGAGTAGTCTGCCTGAGTATGTGGGTTTAGTGTACCAGTCAGTAGAGACAGAACCGTCAATGTTTTTCATTATTAGGAGGTCTAAGAAGGGGAGCGAATTGTTATCTTCTTTCTCTATGGTGAAACGGAGACGGGGGTGATAGGAGTTGAATAAGGAAAGAATTTGGGGGATGCTGTCAGGGTTAATAACAAGGAGGAGGTCATCAACATATTTTTTTATGAAAATGATGTCTTGATGAAAAGAAGGGATAACAGAGTCAAGAAGGTCATTGAGAACAATATTGGAAATATCAGGTGCTAAGGAATTTCCCATGGCTAGGCCAGAAATCTGATGAAAGAATTTTCCTTGGAAGCTGAGGAAACCGGATCTGCAACAAAGCTCAAGGGATTCAAGATATGAGGAAAGGTTAAGGGTGGTGTGAGGTTCAATGATTGTCCAGTTTTTCTTTACAATGTCTAGGGCTTTGTCTATTGGGATGTTGGTAAAAAGGCTTTCGGCGTCTAGGGAAACCAGGATAAAGTTATCAGGAATATGGAGCGAAGATAACTCTTCTTTAAGATGGAATGAATTATGAATGTCGTAAGGATTATTGTGACTAAGTTTTTGGAGAGAGTGTAAAAGAAATTTGCTGAGTTTAGCTGAGGGGGCGTTAATATTGGAGATGATAGGGCGGAGGGGATTTTCAGGTTTGTGAATTTTTGGGAGTCCATATAAGCGGGGTGCTAGGGAGTTGTAGGATATAAGGTTGTAGTAAGTGGGACGGTTAATTTGTTTAGTCTCTAGTAAGTTTTTAATGTGGTGGTTAAATTTTAGCATTAGTGTGCGGGTTGGGTCACGGGGGGAGGGTGCGTAAGTTGTTTGGTCTAAAAGTAGTTGGTTTATTTTATGTGTGTATTCTGTTTTGTCCATAATAACGGTCGAATTTCCCTTGTCAGCCTTAGTAATAATAAGGTGGTCGTTTGATTTCAGGAAAGAACGGGTTAAGGATAAATCTTTAAAAAACTCAGGGGATAAAGTGGAAGAACGGGATGGAGAGTGTTGGAGATGGTTGGAAATCATATTACTGATCCGAATGCGGGATAATTCTTTCTCCTCTTCGTTAGCACAGAAACGGTTATCCTATTTATTTAGCCTTTTTATGACCGCAACCCCGGACCATCTCCTTCCTTTATAAAATATTTAGGATGTGCGTTCTCGGGAGAGCTAGTATTAAATGAGGAAATGGTGACCAAATTAAACAACAACTTAGACAAATTGGTTAGCTCTTGCCTTCTTAAGCCGGAACAGAAGATCACCGTTGTAAACCAGTACGTGTTCCCGGGATTTACTTACCCTCTCCAGACGGCGCTCCTCACAAAGATACGTCCTGCGACATTGGAAGGAATCGAAAAAAATATCCGTAGGATTATCAAGGCCATTATCGGGCTCCCTGCTAATGCATCAACGGCGATGTTCTATGCACCGAGGATGGTTCGTGGATTGGGACTGATTCGCTGTCTGTCAATGGGAGGCTCCTTTGCAGCATTGGTCCATTGCTTAGCGGCTGTCCTGTACTGGATGCCCTGTTCCAGTCCACATTTGATTATAATGTGGAAATCGCAGAATCCTGGCGTTTGAGAATTTAAAGAGAATAAGAAAAAAGAATTTATTTATTATATTTTTTTAACTTACGGAAATGTTTATTGTGCCATGTATATTGTTTAATATGGTTTTATTGTTGATAATTTGTAAGAGAATTGTTATGAAAGAGGAGAAAAAAAATAAAGGAAAGATATGTCATATATATTGAAATAGAAAATATAATATAAAATTAATGTCCGTATGGATTGATAAGTATGCTGTGTACGAAGCAACCCTATGTAATAGGGCAGCATTACTTTTTTATATTTTTTTTATTTATTTATATGATATTTACAACTGTATACAAAAAATACATCTGGTAAATTCGCACACGGATATAATGACATGAAACACATGTTGAGAAACTACCCATTGGTTGCACTCTAATAATATGTCTATATTAGGAGATCACGTGGCCATCTTCTTTTCAGACGCCTCGTAGGATTATCAGGAATTGAATAGGAAGGAAGTTTAGAAACAAGAGGGTTGGGATGGTTATGAAGTTTATTATGGAAGGACAAATATCTGGATTGGGCCAAATCTGACACCTGAAGACCTGCAAAGTCGGGTCGAAACGTTGGCTTTCAATAAAATAGTTTTACCACTATTTAGCCTTTTTATGACCGCAACCCCGGACCATCTCCTTCCTTTATAATGCAACGGTCAACCATTAAATATTCAATCTAAATATTTTATAGTTTCACCAGGCTTTGTTGATGCTATAACTTCTCTGTTCTCTAGGGAGAGCTTTGTTTGTTGCAGCTCTCCTTTTTCGACTATTAAGCCCACGCTTTTCTGTGGATTTATTGCTAGACTAATCTCGGCAAGGATCCTCTGCACATCATTGATAATCCTCTCTGCAGCACCCTTGTCACGCGCTGTAACAGCCTGCTCATCCACGAAGCCTGTGAGGACCACACATTCTAGGTCGCTGCATAATTTATATCCATGTCGGTTGGAAAATTCTTGCTCACACAGGTCGCGGTATCGATGATCTATAGCCAGTGGGCTCCGATTCCAATCTTGATTTGGTTTGACCCCAAGAGAGCCGCAATTACGTTTTTCAGGTCCGGTGACACTCCTCTTGCCTCTAGTGAGCCGATTATATGTTCATGACCAACGTTGTCAAAAGCGTCTAGAAACACCACCGCGCAATCATTCTTTTTATTTTTAGCATCTTTTATAATTGCGTCGATGATTCTTGCGCTTACGTGTGCTCCCGGATGCCTCTGATGAAGCCCCTCTGATTTTTGCTGAAGGTGATCTGTTTTCTCAGTTCATGGTCCAGAACCTTCTCAATAATTCGGCGCACAAAAAAATAAAAAAATAAAATTAAAAAAATTAAAAAATAAATAAATAAAATAAAAATTTATAAAAAATATATTTCAAACAGCAATATCAACTGCTCTGATGTACACGTGAAATGTATTCAATGAGAAATCAGAGAGATTCCGCTGAAAAACAGGCAAATACTGAGAGACCAGTTGAGAGCACAACCTTCCAATCAGCTGATCCACTGCCTTCCAGCTCACGTATTACAATGAAAACATTGAGTATATGTGGAGGTGAACAATTGTTTCGTTTATTAATATCGACTGAGGTGGATGGTTATAATTATGCGAGTGATAACTAAAGTGCAGTGGGTTAGAGAGAACAGCTACGTGGCGTGCAGTCTCTTTCCTGCTTGCTTCTAGTCTCTGGCTATCAGCGCATAGAACTCAATCTTATCAGATTATTTGTAGCTCAGTGGTCTAGGCGCTGTGAAACTCACTACCGACGTCTGGTCACTACCCTCAGAAGCCTCTTGAAACTGCAGCAATATGTGCTTTATGCAGTGATGAACATCCTGCAAATTATATAGATACCATAGTTTATAAAAACATGCAACGTCAAAAAAAAATTATATGCAGCCTTTAAAATACAAAAAGAGGCAGTTCAAGATCAAACTCCGGGTCCATCAACGAGGAACGACGTGACAAAGCGAGTCATGACAGCGAATACGATTCATCAACATCAGGACACTAAAAGCAAGACGACAACATATTCATCAGTCGCCATAAATCAACTACCTCAACATCAAGCGCCTCAAGCCTCCTTTCCTCAGTTCTTCCATCCTCAAATTAAGACCTCTTATCCTCAGGCCCAAATTCCCCATCCTAAGCCTCAGACCTCCCATCCTCAATTTAAAACACTAAAAAAATAACCCATCCTCCAAAAAAGCAATCTTAAGGGTCAAGTTACCCCCACAGACTTCACTACAGATCAATCCCAAACATCCTGAATCATCCCAATGCTCCTTGCAGATCAATCATTCATCCGAAACCCCATTAGATGTGGAACATACTCAAAGATCATAAAAGAGGGTCCTACCCCCACTTAGGCAGGTTCCTCCACCACAACACACTTTCTACTCCTATCCCAACCATAATCCAACCGGCATAGTATTTTTTTTTTAATCTATTTATTGAATAATAATACAATCAGCCACTGGAGGGCTATAAGTATTAGGGCTAAGAGTTCTCATTCAAACAATATATACAAATAATAGAGAAATAAATATAAATATAAAAAGTAAATAAATAATACTGATGAAGAAAGAAAATAAAAGAAAAAAAAATAAATAAACAATAACATAAAAAGAAACTTATAAACACAATCATACCTATATACAATATATACATTCGCCCAAGAATCTCCGAGCCAGGCTTTTTCCCCCACATGTGGAAGGCAAAGCAAGACTCCAGGAGATCCCAGTGCCACTTTTCCAGCCGCATCACTAGTATTAGAAGCCAATGGAGACTGAAAGAGGGCACTAGAGCCACAGACGCTCGGGACATGAGTGGAGAAGCTGGCCATTGCCAGGACTCCAGAAGCATATTTACAAGAGATCTCTGGGCCACTGCCGTTTTAACCTTCGTGGAGGATTGTAGGGATGAAGGGAGCTGGATAGGGATTGAGCTAGAGGATTTGGATGATGGATAAGGTTTTGGTGAAAGTTTGAGAATCTGGTTGGGATGATGTCGAGGACAAATGGGATGTTAAGGTCATGGTGTAGGGTCTTGTTTGTGACATAATATGGGGCATTGACTATTGTTCTAAGTACTTTGGACTGGAAGGATTGGATGCGTTTGATATTCGAATGTTTAGCAGTTCCCCACAGTTCAAGTCCGTAGGTCCAGATAGGTTTCAGTATGGTCTTGTAGATTAAAAGTTTATTTTCAATCGAAAGATGGGATGTCCTACTTAGTAATCTATACAGCTGGCCATATCGTCGGTTAAGTTCTTGTCTTTTAAGTCTGGTATGTGGGTTCCAAGTTAGTCTTTTGTCAAGAAGGAAGCCATGGTAACGGACTGTGTCTGAGTAGGGAAGTGGAATTGCATTAAAAAGGATTGACGGACAGGATCTGCGTCGCAGGGTAAAAGTGATATGTTTGCATTTTGATTCATTGATTTTGATGCGCCAGTTGTTGCACCACTGCTCAATCAAAGAGAGGTGAGATTGTAGGTTTAGAGATGCTATTTGAGGATCTGAGTGGGAAGATAGAATGGCAGTATCATCAGCAAATGTAGCTAGAAATGTATCGGGATTTGAAGGGATATCGGAAGTGAAGAGGATATATAGAACTGGGCCCAAGACACTGCCTTGTGGAACACCAGCCTCACCTGGATAGTAAGTGGAGAATGCGATGTCACAACGGACTTGAAAGGAACGATTTGAGAGGTAGGATTTGAGGACTAGGTACAAGGGTTGAGGTAAATGGGTTTTGAGCTTGAAAAGCAAGCCATCGTGCCACACCCGGTCGAAAGCTTGTGCTACGTCCAGAAAGGCACCAGTGCAATAATGCTTGTTTTCAAGTGCAGAGGATATATGGTCCACAACACGAAGGCCTTGTTGGACAGTGGAATGTCTTGAGCGGAATCCAAACTGATGAGAAGGGATGTTGTGGGATTCGATTATGGGTAGGATGCGTTTGAGAAGGATTTTCTCAAAGATTTTTGAGAGGATCGGGAGTAAGCTTATCGGTCTATAGGATGATGTGTTATTAACAGGTTTACCTGGTTTTGGAAACAGGATGATTATGGAATGTTTCCACACCAAAGGAAAGTTGGTTGTGCGAAGGATGCAGTTGTATAGATAGGTAAGGAATATGATTGCTTCTTTGGGAAGTTGTCTGAGGATTTGTGAAATGAGGAGATCATATCCAGGGGATTTTCGGGGTTTTAATTTGTTTATAAGGAATTTGACCTCAGCGGGGTTAACAGGTTTTGGAGGTAGAGAGAGAGGAATTGGTGAAGAGAGGAATTCTTCAACTTCAGCAGTGTGGCTGGGATGGAGTTCGGGATGCGGGGTGAATGTGTAGGATAAATGTTTAGCAAACTCCTCTGCTCTATTCGCATCTGACGAAGCCCAGGAACCATCATCACGGCGAAGTGGATGGGAAATGGACTGGAATTTAAGGATTTTTTTGGTTACATTCCAGAGGGAGTTATCACTAGCGGATAATGAGGAGAGGTAGGAATTGTAGGATTGGGTTTTAAAAGTTTCCAGTTTCTTTTTTACCTGTTTGGAATAATAATTATACGATTTCCGGTCATCAGGATGCCTGGTTCTTTGCCAAAGGGTCCTAGAGCAACGTTTGCTATGGATTAAGTCCAATAGATCTTGAGGTAAAGGATTTATGTTATGGTATTTTTTGGGACGATCAGGTGAGGATGCAGTCCAAGCTGCTTGCTGGATCAGGGTAGTGAAGGAATGCATTGCATCGTCGAGGTCTTCAGGTGTTTTTAAGGAAACTCTGAGGTCAATATTATCTTCCAGTATTTCACGGAAAAGGTTCCAGTTAACTGGCCCCCTGATAAATGAAGGTGGGGATGATTTGGGAATGGGAGATGTGGAAACGGTTAGGACTAGAGGACTATGGTCTTAGGAAAGATCATCAAACCTTGAAATAGAACAGTGTAGTGATCCTAGACCTTTGTGGAGGAAAAAGTCTAGAAGGTCGGGATTGCGGTTGGGATCTGTTGGCCAGTATGTGGGTGTATTAGGTGAAAGGATGTTGCTGCGATGGGAATTAAGTGCAGATAGCAATGTTCGCCCTCGGGAATTTGTGGATCTGGCTCCCCATTGCTGGTGTTTTGCATTTAGATCTGCACCTAGGAGGAAGTGGTGTCCTAAGGAATTCAGGAAGGAAATTATTTGGGATTCGGAAATGGGTGTTTTAGGTGGGGAATATGCCGCAACTAGTGTTATTGGGTTAAGGGGTGTTTGGATTATTACGGCTGTGGATTGTAGGAAATTATGGCTTGGTAAGGGAAACAAATGATGGGAAACGGATCGATGGATAATTATGGCAGTGCCACCATGTGCTGTTCCATCAGGATGGTCGGTTCGATAAATATTGTAGCCGGGCACGTTGATTTGTCGTTTGTTGGTGGCATAGTATTAGTTCTTATATCCTTCCTCCATGATTTTCAAGATACCATCAAATCTCTCAACACACTCTTTACCCTACTCATTTCAGAAATCCCGTTCAAAACCTCACGATGAGAAGTAAGAACCCAGTTATCCTGTTGTGGAATGCAAATGGTTTACAGAATCATCGAGACGAACTTGACATTTTTCTTCACAAAAATCTGATAGACGTAGCCTTAGTGACTGAAATCCATTTTATATCACATACACACTTCCACATACTTGACTACATCACATACAGATCAGATAACCTATAAAATAAGCAACCTATAAGATTATAAAACCTATAGAATATAAGAAATGATGTTAACTTGACAAGAGTCAGCTGTGGTAAGTGGTAAATCTCTAAACAGATTTTGACCTCTACCTCTAAACATTTAACGAGTTATTCTCCTTCCAATTTTATAAATACAAACATTATTTTGTTGACCATACCGACACCGCAATAGGCAGAAATGATTGTACTTATGTATATTATAATAAATCTCATTAAACTCAATAGGCTTCTCCAATGTTATTTTATTATTTGAGGAGTATTAAATGTTGTTCCAAGTAATATATAGTTGTATTCGGACAGAGATTATACAATTTATTTATATCCCCCCACTACTGTTACTTTTGCATTTGGTAGAGAATTTTTTTATAAGTTTTTCAAAAATATAATGATAATTATAATGCTAACACTTATGGTATGAACATATTCTGTATTAAATTTATGACAAATGAATAAATTTTGAAAGCTCTTGGTATATTATATAAATATTGTTTTTTCTTATAAAAACCAAACAGGTACATGCTAGTTTTGAGCCAAAAATGTCTTCCAAACTTCGAATATTTCAAAAGTTTAAAAGCCTTCAATTCTGAAACTAATGGTTAGAATTGGCTAAGATTTGGTATTTTTTCTTACATTTATATTTACTTAATATTTACAAATTTTCATTAAGATCTGAGTGAGGTGGGTTACGAGTTCTGGATGATTTATCATGGAATGACCCAATTACATTTAGTGTGGTTTGTTCCCCCCTGGTTCGATAATTCCTCAAAATCGAAACTCTACAAAAACGTAGTTCTCTAAAACATTTAAAACTCCGTAAAAATGAACCCCCTTAAATACTTTGAATACTCAATTCGCGCCATGCAACCCCCTTACGGTGAAACATGTAACCATGCGTAATGCAGTGCTATCGAAGAGTCAGAGGTTTTGTTTGTAATGTATATAGTAATGAACAAAGATTATAATTTTTTAATTTAGTAAAAAGAAAATTAATTGTTAATATCCAAATATTTACAAAAAGTTAATAACTTGTGTTCTAGTCATATTTAATGGACTTACATTATAAGGCATTGTTGGATGAGTTAATTTGCAGAATAATTCAAGTACTAAGCGACGAGTGTTGTTGAGTACCTTCGGAGGATAAGAACGAAATTCTAGCGTATTCATGAATTCATCGAATATAGGTCGTCGTACAGTATCCATTGCAGTTTTTATGCATAGAGGATCCAAGACATTCCCGTGGTATAATGGTTCGTAGGTACCACGATGAAGCATCCTCAAGTTAAGGCGCCTTGCGCGACGATCCCGAATTCTTCTCCTTTCAATTTTAATAATCCCCGCATGCTGGGAAGTAATTTTTCCAGAACTCTTTTTTTTAGTTACTTTTCCTTTCGGTTTATTTATTTTTTCTGTGTGTTTTGTTGGTTGTCGAACGATTTCTTTTACTGGTGGCTGAATGGTTACAGCAGATGGCTGTATAACTGTCTTAGTTGGCTCCTTACGGATTGGTGGTTGTATCGTCTCTACGAATATAATAGATTCATCCATTTCGTCACTGATACTTTCATCATTACTAGATAATTCTTTATCTGTTTCATCATAACCCAAAGAGGGGTAAGTCTCATAAGCTGGAAACTTTAAAGATATTTGATAGTTTATAGATTTTTTACCGAAACCTAAGCGATTTTTTAGTTCGCGATCGTTGACAAAAACATCATCAGCTTCCTCAGGTGATGATAATGTTTCATTATCCAATCTCTCAAATAAATTTCTATTGTATTTTTCCACATTCGGTTTTGTTCTAATAATTACATTATTCAAAACAATAATCTGTTGATGAGGGACTTTTTCATGATTTCTGTAGATAATAATCACTTGTTGGTTAATTAATTCTTGAATCACTACCATATCAGGTTTCATGACGCTCTCTTCTTTCTTTGAATTCTTTTTCTTAACGAATTTTCTCTCTTTCAACTTTCTGATTTTTTTAGTGCGTTCTCGTAGCAATCTTTGCCTCAAATCAATGAATCTTCTGACCATTTTCTCAATAATACCCCTAATCACTTCAAATAATAAACTATCTGAGTCTACCAAAGACAGAGCCCTCTCATTTACAAAATATTTTTCATCAAAGCGAAATGAGGTTTTCTTTAACTCATAATCTCCTTTTGGTTGAATCGAAAGATATGAAGCGATTGTTAGATCCGAACCTTCTATAATCCTTGAACTGACAGGGAATAATATATCGACTCCTTTAATATTAATTATAGTTCTCTCGTGACATGCCTGGATATATTTTCGTTTACATTCAGCTGTAACAAATTTACGGTAGCGACGTTTGAATATGCCACGTTTTTTTCTTTTCTTCTTTAAATTTTCCCTTGGAATTTTCTTTTCTCTTTTTCTTATTGAACATTGGTGGCTTAAAAATTTTACCAAATTTTGACGATCATGATCTTTAAATTTCGATAATTTAATATAAGTCCTTATTATGTTAATAAAATCAGTTTTAATAATATCCTTTAATTTCCTCGCTGAAATGCCACTTTTATACCATGCTGGACGCCTCATTGTACCGGGCGAATCATGAATTACTAACCTGGGAGAAATTGTTTTCGTACTAGGATTTTCCTTGAGGATTGAAACAGGGTCTGATTTCGTTAATCCTCTGATATCTTTATGACCTCTCACCTTCCCTTTCTTACCATCCAAACATGTCTCCGATGAATTAGACGAAGGTTTTGCTTCACGATGCCTATGTGTTGTATTGGTAGGTTTTGAAGAATCGAATACTGTACCAGGCAGTAGATCGTCATCTCCTTCACTGTCGAGAAAACTGAGACTGTCATCATCATATTCGTCGAATCTACTTGGGCCTGGTTGTATTTCCAATACAACATCGGAGAAACGTACAATATGTCGAGTTTTATTTGTCTTTGTCTTCTTTTCTTTTTTATTAGGGTAAGGAGGAGGGTCGTCCTGTACAATGCTTATCACTAAATAGTTATTTTCAATTATAAATTGTTTTTCTGTTTGATTTTTTGACATATTAGAGTTTAATAGTTGTTTAAACAGTGAAGTACTTACATTAGGAATTTTATAAAAACCCTCACTTTCATATTGATTAATTTTTTCACAATTAGGCAATATGGTCAAATTTTCTAAAAGTGGTAATGTCTCCGGAGAGGCAATTTCATAAACTATGAGCTCATCTATTTTTTCACTAACAGGAGGAGCTCGAATTTTGATTACTTTTATTTTTCTTTTATATGATTTTTTCAGTAAATCAGGAAATTGATATGGTTTTAGATTCATTTGGGATGCCTTATGAAGATCTTTGTCTTGATAAATGATAAGTTTCTTTCTTTGGATACTTCTTCTACATCTTCTTCTTCTGGCTTTCTTGCGTTTTCGCTCTAGTTTTTTCATTATTCTTTTACGTATAGCTTTTTCCAGCCTTTGCATTATCTTTTTAAATGCATTTCTTCTGTTTTTCTTCCTACGGCTTTTAGATCCCTTTTTTATTTTTTGCATGAGCTTTTTTTTCAGGGCACTCATCTGTTTTTTCAAGATATTATGTTGGATTCCCTTTTTATTAGTTTTTGCTTTACGTTTCTTTTTAGATGCAGATTTATTTTTTTCCAAATTTTTATGGCGATGTTTAGACTTTACATTGATATTTTGGGAACCTTTCAGCTTTTTTCTCTGCTGCCTTATTCTGCCTTTTATTTTCTTAAACTTAGCAGGGTTTCTATAATTGACTATACCCCATAAGATGTTGGTAATGATATACGTTAATGCACTCGTCCCATTAATGCTATCAGACAGATTGTCTAATAACTTAAGTGATCTTTTGCTCAGCAGTGGGTGAATATCGCACTAAAAAAAAAAAATAATAATAATAACGATAAATAGTTCAATAGAATAATTACAATTGTAGAATAAGCTTACTAAGCTAGGATTAGGGAATAACAGACTATAATGCTTACAGAATCGGAAAAATTGAAATAAATGTTAATCATAATGTAAAATATTAATTTGTATTATAAATGAATAATTTATACAGATATATTCATATTGTATTTAAAGACACATTTGAGGGATAAACCTAAATCAATGAATACTTCCCTAAATAATACACTTTCCCTGTGGAGTTTTTTTTTATTAAATATGCCACGTTTCTAAAGCGGGTAAGAGGTTCAAGATACAAAATTTATTTTTATTTACTTTTTTAACATTTATCTTTTTATATCGGTTAAAGAAGAGAACCGATCTACCTAAAGATATATTAATTATGTATTTAAAGTTAGTTACCTCAGAACCCCCTACAATCGGTTATATTTTACAACGGTATCATGTTTTTAATAAACTATTTGTGAATATATATCTAAACAGTGGCATGCAATGAAAATTGTTAAGAATCAAGATTTAATCAAAATAAGATCTATTTATAATTTTAAACGCCTAAAATACATAGTGAAATGTTGCTTGGATATATATAAACAACACCTAGGCTGGAAAATGCAATTTGTATGTTATTAATAACTATTATTTTACTGATTGTCAAACACGAGGTTAATATCTAAATGAATGTTATGACTTAGCTATTGGTGTAATTATCAGCTAGAAAATTAGCATGCTACGCTTATGTCCTCTTCGTGTCCCTGGTGTTCTTTCTTGGTGTTATCTTCCCTCCAGCATCATCTCTGGACTCTCTTCTATGTTATCACCAACAGCTTGCTTCTTTTTTCTTTTTTTTTTTCTTGTTCCCTATCTCGCATTTTAGGCAGTACGGGAATCACCCGTGCCAGACGGTGAGAGCGGGGAATTTAAAATCCCCTCTGGCACCGGGACGGGAACTCGTACTTTTTTTAATCTCATATCTTTGGTTATCTGGTTGCTGGGCAACTCGCGGCATTGTGCACACGCGTTGCCCATTCGGCTACGCGGCCCCCTTAACAGCCTGCTTCTATTCATGGGACTTTTTTTAAACCTCCTCTTACAGGGTTGGCCAGACCCCTCTACCGTGCGGTGGATGGGGTACGCCAGCTGACAATTGCTTCGAACAATTCTTTCTTCCTGATAAAATTATCTTCACCATAATAAACCAGCATCATCCCCTTAATATTGTAACCAAGATTAAGAAAGCACTGGTAACAAAACAAACTCTACTCTCTTTTGTTTCCGAGGTAGATGACTAATTGATATTTTAGCATGTGCATGAACTCTTTTATTGTATCTTGACTATCTTTTCTAGATGTTTGGATGTGGCATGCCATAATATTGTATATAGAATAAGTATCTTTTTTTTGTTATTTGTATTATCTTTATTATCTTAAATATCTTCCTTTTTATCTGTAATTGTATATAGTAATTATGTTTGAATTCCCTCTTTTTCCTTGTATTTTATTTCTTTTTATTGTACATAGTATTAATTCTGTAAATATTTCTTTTTGTAAATAGATCTGTTAACCTTTTTTGCTGCTTTATAAAAAAATATCCAACCTAACCTTCTCGCCTGAGCTAGCATGGTAGAATAAATGATTTATTATGGCCAAATCATGGGTAAGTAACTTATATTTTCTATAATGATCTCTTTAGAGATGAAAGACTAGTAAAGCCAGGCGCCGAACAAATAAAAATCCCTATGGAAAATTATATTTATTAAAAATTGTTTTCTTATATGTTTACTTTATCCTTTTTTTTTTTTTTTTTTGTCATAATATCATCTAAACGGGTTCATCATTTGACTCCCTATTAGCAGCATCTTGAAATATTCTGTTCATCTGTCTACTATATATTCGTTTAGCCATATAATTGATACTGATCCTTGTTTTCTTTTCCGAGATTTTGGCACTTCTTTTCTCGTTCGCTTAATGTATTTTTCGAATTTTCGGGTTCAATTCCGCGTTTTCCCTCATTTTGATACCAAATATTAACAATCAGTTCCGGTTACCTAGAAGAACTTGTAGCTTCGCCCTTTCCATCTTTCTTTGTTCAAAGAGAATAATGCATTCAATATTAAAATTATAAAGTAAAACTTCTGAACAAAGACCACCTCCCCCTTTACAAAAAAAATATTCATTATTTGATAAAAGAGATATCCTTATTAACAAATAGGTTTATGAAGACATGTAACCTCTTACTGAAATTTAAATAAAAAATTAATATTTGAAAAATAATTCTGTAAATAAAGTAGAATTTCAACTGATATATCATCAGATAAAATGAAGAGAATATTCGTGTATTACAGAAAGTGTTTATAAAGTTAAGTATATGTAGTTAGAGTATTTATGTCTGATACTTGTATTTTATGTAATTTAATATAGTTCTTTTTTTTTTTTTTATATAATGTTACTATTTGTACTATGGAGATACATATCATGCAGAAAGTTTATTCCGTAGACAGGTATTCTAAACAAATAAAAACAACTGATGCGATGCATCACACAGCTTCTCCTTACCACCCTACTTTCAAGGAGATATTAGTTTTTCTAAAATGTTAGTAAACCTTAAGAATATTACTCTAATTATAAATATTTTTAAGACAGTTAATATAATTTTAATAAGTCTGTGGATTATATATTTTTTTAGGTTTATCAAGCCAGAAAAAAAAATTAGTTCTCCATATATTTTCAATGAAAAATTCATTTAGTTTCTATGAAAATATTTATTTTCCATCCAATAAATTGAGATACGCATTTTTTTTTTATTTATTTATTTTTTTTATATATTACAACATGTCATATAGATAAGTTACAAGTTTATGGTTGTAGTAACCTTACACTTGACATAACAGTGGTTTGAATACTGCTTCGAAAATTGAAATTAATTTTTTACAGTAGAAAAAATCTCATAAAAACCTACATAAGATATCAATGAAAAAAAAAAAATTATGTTACAATCATTAAAAGTGCGAGAAAACTAAATATAATTTATGTGCAAAAGGAAAATACACATACACATACATATACATATATATATATATATATATATATATATATCTACATACACACATACATGTATACATCCACACACACACACACACATACACATACTTACTCACACAACACACACACACATGGGTGATTGAGTTTATTGTTACTTGTTTGGTGATTGATAAGAAATCGTTAAATTTTCACAAATAAACTAATTGATTTAGACGTTTAGTAGTATGTGTTTAGTCCGTCTGTGTGTATACCGTTTCAAAGATGTTTTGTCATAGTGTCCTATTGTTCGAATAATAGGGTTTTCAGACGTTGGTGTTAGCTCAAAAAATCTTTGTGTTTTAAAATAAATATATTTTTTTATTGTGGGAAGCTGTAATTCTGCTAGCATAATAGATACTTTGGTATAACGTGGATAATTTTTTATGATTCTCATACACATATTTTGAATTACTTTGAGTTTTTTGTAATTAGTCTCGCATGTGTAACTCCATACTGGGGCAGAATAAGTGATTAAAGGGCGGATTACTGTTTTATATAAAATTAGTTTATTTTTTGTATTCAGTTGTGAATATCTATTAAAATATGGTGACATTTTGCTGATCATGTTTTTTTCTTTATTGCACTTGTTGTTAATATGTTGAGTAAAATTTAGGGATCTATCAAGTTCTAGGCCTAAATATTTCACGGAACTGGACCAAGGAATCTGTACTTCTTTTATGTGTATATTGTGGTTTATGCGTGGTATTCTTTTTGTAAAAATAATTGCTTCAGTCTTATTATCATTTATTTTTATTTTCCATTTTTCAAAATACTTGCAGAGTTTTATGAATTGGGACTGTAACCTGTTAGTTATAGTATCGATTCTGAAAGAAGAGGTGTAAATAGCTGTATCATCTGCATATAAGGAGTATTCTATTGAAGGAATGGAAGGGAGGTCTGAGATGTATAGGTTGAATAGTGTAGGAGAAAGACAGGAGCCTTGAGGGAGACCTGCAGATAGGAAATGGATTGAGGAATGGTCATTCTTTATTGTAATGCAAAAGGATCTATTGTTGAGATATGAGTGAAGGAGGTGGATTATGTAAGGTGGGAATTTATATAAAATGAGTTTATGGATAATACCCTCATGCCATACCGTGTCAAAAGCTTTTTCTATGTCTAGGAGGAGCATACCGACGTGCTTCTTTTCATTGAACGCTTTGGTAATATAGTCGGTCAGTCTGGCTAGTTGGGCTACTGTTGAGTGCTGTTTTCTTACCCGAATTGCTAGTTAGATATCAGACTGTTTTGAGATATATGGCTCAGGATTCTTTTTAAAAGTAGTTTTTCAAAAAGTTTTGAAATTATGTTAAGTAGACTTATTGGTCTGTAACTACGAACATCTGCTGGGTCTTTGTTTGGCTTCGGAATCGTTATGATTTTTGCTGTTTTCCAAGCCGTTGGAAAATATCTAAAGCGAAGCATACAGTTATACGTTTTTGTTAGGAATAAAATAGCCTTTTTGTTTAATTTCTTACTGGCAATTGGAGGTATAGAGTCTGGACCGGGCGATTTTTTAGTTTTTAACTGCTTTATAACTTGTTTCACCTCTTTGAATGAGATTGAAGGGAATGTATTTGGAACTGGTTCTTTGAGAAAGCATTTTACGGATTTAATGATAGTTCGATTGTGGTTGTTGGTGCCTAGATCAGCCGAAATATTAGATGCTAACGTGAAATAGTTTGCCATAGCTTCTGCCTTCTCTATATTAGAATAGGCGAAATTGTTTGATAGTTTGATTGGAGGGATATGGTGGGGACGATTTGTTAGAATTTTGTGTATTTTCCAAAAATTTTTACTACCAGGGGACAGTTCTCTAAGAGTTTCCTGCCACTTTAACTTCCTCCAACTGTTTAAACGAGTTTTTACGTAGGCATTTAATTTGTTAAAGAGGCATTTATACTTCATGTTCCTGGTGAGCTGGTATTTTTTCCGGAATTTATTTTTTATAAAAATAAAAAATTGTAGTTGGGGAGGTATGTTGTCGGGTTTGTATTGACAGGATACCAGTGGAATTGATTTTATCATGCCAGTTTTGACAGTCTCCATAAATTCATCGATGTTCAAATCTATATCGGAGTTATTTCTTATAACTGGGTTAATATCTAGATTTTTATCTACGATTTTCCGGAATTTTTCCCAATCAGCCAATTTGAAATTGAATTTTGGGATCGTGCTGGTTTTTATGGTTTTATTTTCCAATCGAAAGATCACCGGGTTATGATCCGAACTGAGACATGGTACCGAGGTTAGCCGAGAAACATCAGAAATATTTTTGGTGAGGGCTAAATCAATAATGCTAGATTTGAATCTTTTCTGAGTTGGTATGTAAGTTGGGTCGTTTGGAGCATGCAATTCTATATTTTTCCGTGATATAAAATTTAATAATAATTTTCCATTTTTATTCGTATTATGGCAGTTCCATTGTAAATTTTTTGCATTTAAGTCCCCGAAAATGAGTGTGTGTTTACCGATATTAAACATAACTCTACGGTCATGTGTATTTATTTTATTCGGTGGGATATAAACTGCAACTGTGTTAATAATTTTGTTTTTGACCTTAAATTGAATTGCAGTCGCTTCCGCGTATTTTAAATTATCAATCGGCCTGTAAACGTGCGGGAGATCTGAACGCACCAGTATCATAACCCCCCCGCCTGCTCCGTTCCTGTCCTTACGGTAAACAGTGTAGCCAGGGGCCGAGAATCTGTCTTGAGCAGATAAACGAGTTTCGCTTACTGGTACTATATGAGGTTGATTTTGATGTAGAAATTGTTTGAATTCTATATCATTTCGGCGAAGTGTTTGGGCATTCCATATCATTAATTTTAAATGTCGTCTACCGTTGTTCATTATGAATAAAAAAAAATATTACGTAATCTCTAATATACAAACAATAGTAAAAATAATAATAATATATAAATGGAAGAAACAAAACATATGGGTAAAAATACGTGAATATTAATAAGTCATCAGAATGATTTAGTTTACGATATATAAGGTGTAATATTGTTTTTGTTTGAGTATTAAGACATGTTTTGCTTAATATAAACAATAGCAATTTAGTATACATAGGTTCGAAAATTGATATGAAAGTGTTGACTGTTTTCGTGGTAGGTGTGTATTTACATTTGATTGTACTCACTTTAAGGTCAGGAGTACACAGAGGAATGTTGTAGTTAAAGTATACAATATGTGATATTAAAATAATAGATAAGAAAATATTACATAAATAGCATCTTAAGCCTATTTTAAGCATTTTAAACTCTTGACTCTTAATCAATTAATGATAATAACCCTTCTATTACAATAAATATTTTTGACATGCTGTCTTCTACTGATTTTACTTCAGAGACAATATTTTTAAATTTATTGATTATTTTATTCAAGTTAAAAAGTTTAAAAATATTTTTAACTTCTTTAAAATATTCAATAATAGATGGTTCATTATAAGAAGGGTTATTTCCATTAATATTGTCTGAGAATGTTTTTTGAAACCATTTTGAGTCTGTTTTTGGTAAGGAAGGAAAATCATTTTGTCTTGGCTTGAATATTTTTCGTAGGGAAGGGTGGATGGTTGGTCGTTGTTTACTGAGCTTCAATTGCTGGTTTCGTATGAAGTGTGTGCATTTTTCGTAATTTGAGAAATGACTTTCATTGCAGTTGCTGCACTTCGGGACGAAGTCTTCGCGTATGATATTAGGGCAGTCTCTTGATAAGTGTTCCTCGGAGCACTTCAGGCAACGGGGTTTTTTGAAGCAGTTTCGAGCTACGTGATTATATTCTTGGCATAAATAACATTGTGTCAATACTTTTTTGCTCACATATTTTTCCCATGATATAACAACATTATCACAATATTTTATGCGATTAAGTTTTACCAATTGTTCTTTATTATTTAGTATAATGATTGATAATGGTAATTTTTTTTCAACACCATCTAGTTTTTTAGTCATTTGAAACATTTTGTAAATCTCTAAGCCTTGTCTGTTTAGATCGGCCTGAATGTCTTCGATAGGATAGTCCGGGGGCATGCCTTTTAATACCACTTTAGGCTTAATCTCATGTTTAGGAGTATAGGTATGGAAGTTATGATTAAGTAATTTAAGTTCATTTTTGACGTTTATGAAATCTTCATTATTATGTACATAAAAAATAGTTTTATTTCCACCGTATTTGATATTTATATCTTTTACTGAATTTTTAAGTTTTGTAATTATTTCCTTGTGATTTGAGAAAGAGGAATTAACTACTATTGGGGGAAATCGTTGTAAGTCAGGATTTTTATTAGTTTGGACAGAGATCTCTTCATCTTCTTCCTCATCGGAAAAAACCGAGTAACTATTTTTAATAGGAATGTTATATAAGGTTGACCCTCTTCTTCTTTTCGGAGCTAAATTTGTCTGTCCATCTTTTTTTGAAGTGCTAGAAGTTTCTTCTTCGTCTTCCATGTTCACTTTGCTCCCCAGAAGGGCATTCTTACTTGAAAAATTGTTACCGACAATAATATGAAAGTTCTAGGTTTATCACTATTAAATAAAACCGTATTATAAATAATATTAACTAAAAACTGAAATAAAATTAAAACGAAACAAAACAATTAACGCAGGTTATAGTGTCTTTACTCGGCGGCTGCTAGAGTTAGACTGAGATACGCATATAACCCAGTATTACACCAAGTTGAAGTGGCTCTATCCATCCAACCGCCGTATGTACTTCCTTGCCACTTTTCTATACCAAGTCATCAGAACTCAGCGGCCTTCCTATATTTTTCACAACCTACAATTCAAATATTCCATTCAATCCCGTTTCACTAGATCTCGTACCTCCGACCTCTATCCACCTCCCCACCGAACTGCAGCGTTTGACAAATCCTTTATAATTCAAGCCGTCTCCTTCTGGAATACCATCCCTCCCAATATCCGACATGTACAATCAGTTTCCTCATTTAAATCTCTCCTTTTTAACCACCTACGCCTTTCCCAACTCGATTGATCATGAAATGTAGATAAGAGAACTTTTAAAGTTCCCCCAGAAATTATTTTCTTTACTTATGCTATTTTATTTTATTATATAGTTTGTATTATACATATCAGAATGTTTTTAGTGTAATAGTTATATTTTTTGTTTTATTATTTTTTCAAAATCTTAATCTTAATAATAAATGTAAATAATTAATTTTATGTATAGCCACACAGACATTTATTCTGTATCTGTAATTTGTCCTAAAGGGACAACAGTCCCAGGATAATAAAAAAATATTTTCATTTCATTTCATTTCAATAATATAAATTTATAAATTATTTTGCTCAAAAATTAAAACTCATTGGTTTTTCGACACTTCATTACTTTCCACGACCTTATAAGGTGAATATTTACTTTTCTAAAATCTTTAGCTTTACAACGGTATTTCATAAATCTATACTGCTACTCTTATTTTCGGATAATTTTTATCTTGAATTTGTTTGGATACCTGAGAAAGTATTTTTCATTTGTCTTATTTTTATGTTTGTTTATTACCCCTCACAATGAAAGGCCTTAAATTATTTCTAATAAAAAATAATTTAAGGTACTTTAGAAGAACAAATTTTGAAAATTCAGCATTCAAACCCAATCAGACGCGTATACCATATATATGGGCATGTTTTATCGTTATTCCCTTGTATAAATGGTCCATTTAATTATATTAGGGTTTCGCAATAATTTCTTCTTTTTTTTTTTAATGTGAAATCAATAGACGATATTTTTTGTTTAAGGTTGATTTACTGAGTTATATCCGTTCTGCTCTATCACATTCTTCCATCACTCAGGAAGGCTCATTAGGCCCTCTTTTGAAAAATTGTTGAGACTTTATTTTTTTATTTTATAGTATATTTGCAACTGCGTTTTTTGACGCATCTAGCAAATGTGCTGTCGTTCTTTTTCTCTGCTATTTCTTGAAAATTTGTTCATATTGTGAGCAGATCCCGAGGCTACTGTCTTAGTCTTCTTTGAGTCTCCCCTGGTAACAAAGAGGAAGAAAGAGAGAGGACAAGTGGATAAGGGTGATTAAAAGTTGAAGTGTGGAATGCGGTGTATTTTTTACTGTTCGAATGTCCATGTCGCTATGTATGGTGTGATTTGTAATATACTAGCGCGCATTTACGATTTTTCGGACAATTTCGGACTGTGCAGTTTGTATTTAGTTTGTGTGGACGTGTTTTGCGAAAACCCAAAGTTCTGTTCCGTATGTCCAAATAGGTCGTAGTATGGTGGTGTAGATTAGTCGCCTATTTTGTAAGTTGAAAGGAGATCTGCAGTCCAAAAGATGTAACAGTTGTTTGCATCGTCTGGTCAGTTTTTTTTTTTTAATTTGGTGTTTATGTTCCAGGTGAGTTTTTTGTCCAAGTACAGTCCGAGATATCGTACATGACTTTTTGAGGGTACTGGCTTGTTGTCTATTGAAACAGTAGGGCACGAAATCTTTCCCAGGAAGAAGCTAACATGAGTCGACTTGCCGCCATTAACTTTGATTCCTCATTTTTCGAACCATTTTTCTAGGTCGTGGAGGTGATTTTGGAGGGCAGCTGAAGCAATAGTTGGATTTCTGTTGGATGAAATAATTTCCGTGTCTTCAGCGAAACTATAGAGGGTGCTAGAGTGCTCGGGAACATCAAATGTGTAGAGAGAAAAGAGAAGAGGACTTAAAACACTACCTTGTGGTACGCCCACACGTTGAGGGGAAAAGCAAGAAATAGAGGAATCTACAGATATATAGAAGAACTGTCGAGAAAGAAAGATTGAAGAAGAAGGAATGTACGGTTTTATTTTCCACAATAGACCTTTGTGCCAGACGCTATCAAACGCTTTCTCAATGTAGTATTCTTTTTTCTTGAAGGTGACTGAGATAGCACTATACGTTTTGAGCAGTATGCTGTAAGATGTGATCCTGCGCACTTGACTTATTAAGTCTGCAATAACCTTTTGTGTGGCCATAAGCTTGGCATCTTTGATATTGTGGTGGTTCTTTTTGCATGTACGGTTATTCTATTCTTATTTTTTGGGTAAAACAGATATTCGAGTAGAATATCTCCTGATTTTTTGGATTTTGTTCTAAGTCAATAAAAAATATCGGTAAGGGAAATTTAGTTTTAGGGTGTTGTGCATTGGTGATATTTTTAACATTGTATCCTTGTTCATTGAGTTCAATTTTTTTGTTTTCAGTTGGTGTGGTATGGTGGAGATTTCTAATAATAATACGAAAAGGTTTTTCTTCTTGGAGCTGGTATGTATGGAATTGAGCATTTTGGATTTGTAGTAGTTTAATAATTTTACGATAGTAATCTGAAGTTGTCGGGGGGATAATTGTTTGATTTATGTTGTAACGGCAATAAAATCCCCGAGGACCAACTTCGGATTCCAAGCTTTGACATAAATTTTTGAAATTTTGAACAGATTTAACATGAATAGGAGGAGAGTTTGAAGTTGCACAAGGTTTGTCTTGATTGCTAGAATTAGATATGGGTTGGGATGTGGTTTCGATAGATGGCATTATTGATTTCTGTACGATCCCTTTCTTAGAAGATTCTAGATTATCTGCTTTAGTAAGTTTTACAAAAGCAGGAGCTCATTTTTTAGTTTGCCAAAAAAAACTAAAATTTTAAATAAAACAATTTTTAAAATTTTTTTTAAATTTTACAATTTTTTATTTTTGTGTTTAAGTCATCCTAAAAATCTTTTGGTGATTTGTTAGATGAAGATTGATATCTTTTCTATAAAACAATTTAACTCCTTTATTTAGTAGTCTATATATTAATCTTGTATATATCTAACCTTTTGTATCTGGAAATTAGAATTTCGTATTAGGAAAAATGACTCTTCAAGCTTAGTATCGGGCCTATCAACACTTCCATATCAAAGTTTAACTTGGCTTCAGTCTTTTTACCGCAGGAAAGCTTGTTTCAAATATCGATCAAATTTTATGTTGTTCTGCTATTCAATCAATCTTATATCATATCACATGAGACTTACTTGCAAAATATTCATCGAGTTGCGTTTTTATTTTGCAGAGAGAATTTTTTAACGAGAGAAACAAGTAATAATTGGTAACAAGTAATATATTGGTAATAAGTTATTAGGAATAATTGGTAACAAGTAATATATCAAAAAAAGATTTTGTACTCAAAATTGACGTCTTTATCACTTGATTTACAATAATTTTGTCTAGCTAAACCCTTTAATTTAAATATTTACTTCCCTTAATTAAGAAACTCTTTTACCGAATTAAATGAAGTTTAGAGAGTCGGTAATGAGTAAACAACACGTCAAAAAGGTGATATGTTATAATCGGAGTTCATTTAAGTTTTTTGAGAACCTACATTATCTATATAAACCTAATTAATTTTTTTATTCAATTTCTAATCACATTTTTTGACACAGATCCTTTTAAAATAAAACAATAACTATCTACATAGATAAAAAAAAACACTCTCCTTCTACCCTATATAACGTCGAAATCGGATTAACTGAAAACGAGTGTTTTTTTAAGTAGATCCATAAAATGATATCAACTTATCTTTTTAAACTGAATATATAAAATAAAGCAGCTTCAGAGTGTTATATATACTTTTTCCCTCAGCTCCCCATTGGCCCATTGGAAAGTTGCAAATGCGTGTTGATATATAGACTCACCAGAAAAATGTTGATCGGTTACTTACACACTATGTACTATCCTTGATTTCTAAACGAATCTTACCCCCAACACTCACAGAGCGTTGGATAGTATTACATGAATAAAATACAGATTTAACGTCTAAGAATAAATTCTAATCGGACTAAGATCGACTTGTCATTATTTGCTTACAACATCCTGTAAAAATTCCGTTAAAATCTGGGCTCCATCTTCTATAATGAAATGTTTATGGTAGTTATTAAATTCAGGCAGTCTTGAAACCCTCAGAATTGTTTCTAATAGGCGGTATGCTCCACACCGTACTTTAGACCTTCTATGTCTTAAATAGTGGAGCACAGGTTCAAAACTGAAATCTGGTAACTGAGTGACCGTTTGGTAAGCTAGGGGATGACACTGCATATTAGTGAATACCTGAAACAAACGTTAAAAATATCATAAGAATGTATAATTATTTAATTAAGAATAAATTAATCCTAATTTATAAATACACATTTATCAGTAATAATATATGTAAATATGTTAGTTTTATACTCTTTTTTTTTTTAATATGTGTAATATAGTCATACTGACAAAATAAATATTAACCAGTGAATCAGCCAGTCTCTCTCAAAAGGCATGCTTTCGTCTAAGATATTGTTACACCCACACTCTGTTGAACACACTTGGCAAGAGGGTGAGAAAAAAAATCCATTTGATAAATTATCTATATTAATAATTTGATACATAATTTCATCTAATTTTGGAATATTTGTTGCATCGCATGCTAATAATTATACAAATAGACAAATACAAAACGGTTCAGGCACTTTTTATCATCTATTATTCAACCGAATTTCTTCCTTATGTTTTTGTTTAATCGCTATTGACGAGCTTTAGTGTTATCATCAAATAAAAATATGAAACAGTGTATATAAATAAAAATATAAATGATAGTTTGTTCAAAACAGCTAATCTTCGAAAGGTCTTCACCGATTTCTTTGAAATGTTGATACAACGTCGCAATCAGATTTAGGAGTGTTTGTGTATGCATTTTATTATCATCCGACCTTTCCTTTCGAAATGGCGGCCGAAAATCGTGATTCGCTTTTGACTGTAGCGCCCAAGTCTCCCCCTTGAAACCTTTATAATTTATGTATGTAACATACTTTCCCGAAAACAAGCTACATATATTTCTACGATGAATTAAGAATTTTATTAGCGAATATCTCGAAAAGTGCACCATTTTTGATTGATAATACTAATATTTATTCAAAAGCTTCCTGAATTCCCGACAAAACAACGAAAAATCATTGAAATCGGACTATTTGGTGCAGAGATATCGTTTTAAACATTTAGTACTTTTTCTATTCCAGAGCCGATGTCCTTTATTTTGGTTTTTGATAAATCGAAAACATTACATTTACTGTGGTAATTGGGACTATTATCTGAAGATATGATATTTAATGTTATTGGAATGTCACCTCATAAATTTTTTTTTTTTTTTTTTATTATTTCAATGGAATTTACAACTGTATTACATAGAGAATACAATAAGTAAATGAGAAATTTGTAACATGGCATGTACAACATGAAGAGAAACTACCCATTGGTAGAACTCAAATTAAAGTTCTATATTAGAAGATCCCGAGGCCATCTTCTTTTCAGACGCCTCGGAGGGTTATCAGGGATCGAGGAGGAAGCAAGGTTTGAAACGAGAGGATTCGGATGATTCTGCAGTTTGTTATGGAAGGAAAGGTATCTGGATTGGGCCAGATCGGAAACATATGGAACATTAAGGTCTTTATGGGTGATTTTATTTGTGACAAAGTAAGGAGCGTTGAGGATTTTACGAAGGATTTTGGATTGTAAGGATTGGATACGAGAGAAATTCGATGGTTTAGTGGAGCCCCAAAGCTCAATTCCGTAAGTCCAAATAGATCTTATTATTGTCATATATACGAGTCGTTTATAATTGATTGAAAGCTTAGATCGTTTGTCTAGTAAGTGCTGCAGTAGTCGAAAACGTCGGGCGGTTTCTAGTCGTTTCAGTCTGGTATGGGGGTTCCAAGTGAGTCGTTTGTCAAGGTGGAGTCCTAAGTAGCGGATTTGCTCAACAGGAATAAGTGGAGTATTATTGAAGGATACTGTAGGACAAGAGATCATAGGTTTACGACGGAGGGTAAAAGTGATTTGATGGGATTTGTTGGAATTTATTTTTATTCTCCAATTTTTACACCATTCTTCAAGGCTTGTGATATGTGATTGAAGAGTTTGGGATGCAATTAAAGGATCGTTATTAACTGATAGGATACACGTGTCATCGGCATAGGTGGTGATGACAGTGTTGGATTGGGTTGGGATGTCAGCTGTATAATCCTCATAAATTAAAGTTAAAAGTAAATTCTATAGTTATACTTATTCTTAATTTAAATACTACACAAGCTTCAGTTAATGGAACACGAATGAGAGTGAAGTACTAACGGGAGTTGCTGTAAGTAAAAGAATTTTAATTCCAAGAATTAATTTAACATTTTCTGGGACAATACTTCCAATCGAATTTCAAAGAACACAGTTCCTAGCAACTGCTGCATTTGCTATTACCTGAAACAAATCGCAAACTTTTGGAAAAATTTGATTATTATTGCGACGGCCAGTATTTTCGCATGGAGAATTATATGCTGCAGCAACTAGAGCTCGTTCGTTTAAAACTTTTAAATTTAAATTCCCAATGGCATTGGGCAAGGCTTCTTACTAAACAATAAAAAACATTCACAAAGGGCATTGTTTACAGAGAAGTTCTATTGATTTTAGCTGAATTGAAATTGCTATTTTTTTTTATTTTTTTTATTTAGTGAAATTTACAACTGTATAAACATTACAACTAGTAAAACTGCTCACATTAGAAATAATGACATGAAAAGACTTGAAGAGATACTGCCCAGTGGTAGCACTCCCAATTTAATTCTAGGTGAGAAGATCACGAGACAATCTTCTTTTCAGACACCTAGGGGAATTATCAGGAATCGAGGAAGAAGCAAGGGTGGACACAAGTGGATCCGGATGGAGCTGGAGTTTATCATGAAAGGACAGATATCTGGCTCGGGCTAAATCAGCGGCATATGGAACATTAAGGTCTTTATGAATGGTTTTATGTGTGACAAAATATAGGGCATTAAGGATTTTACGAAGGATTTTGGAATGTAAGGATTGGATACGATAGGAATTCGATGGTTTGGTAGAACCCCACAGCTCAACTGTTCATATAGATCTTATTATGGTTAAGTTGATGAGTCTTTTGTAATTAAATGAAAGTTTAGAGCGTTTGTCTGAAGTGTTGGAGCAGTCGGAAACGTCGAAATTGCTCATTTAATATTTTTTTTACTTGCATTGTCTTAACATTAATTTATTGTGATAATAACATACATAAATCAAAATGGAAATTAAATATTTTTGAATGAGTCTATTTTGTATTACTTATAAATATTTTTAAGTAGTAAGCTCGATTTTTAATTTATTATTATTATTTATTTATTTATATGATATTTACAACTGTATAAAAAAAATACATCTGGTAAATTCGCACATGGATATAATGACATGGAACACATGTTGAAAAACTACCCATTGGTAGCACTCTAATAATATGTCTATATTAGAAGATCACGTGGCCATCTTCTTTTCAGACGCCTCAGAGGGTTATTAGGAATCGAATAGGAAGCAAGGTTAGAGACAAGAGGGTTGGGATGGTTATGAAGTTTATTATGGAAGGACAGATATCTGGATTGGGCCAAATCTGATACATAAGGAACATTAAAGTCATTATGGATAATTTTATTTGTAACAAAGTAAGGAGCATTGATGATTTTACGAAGGATTTTGGATTGTAAGGATTGGATGCGAGAGGAATTTGAAGGTTTGGTGGAGCCCCCGATTTTTAATTGAAATTGAAATTATGGCTATTATTGATCGTGTAATTTCATTTAATAGGACTTCAAAAATCACTTAAACGCCATTTCATATAGATAGTTAGTATCTTTCTTTTTTTCATAAGTAATTATCGTTATATATATGAAAAAAGAAAGCTTTCGGGCTGAAGCCCCCTCCCCAAATTAAATCCTGGATCCGCCAGTGACCTAAATCACTGTACATTTCATCAGTCTGAACATTAATCGAGTTTCTATATTTTGTTTCTTGGAAGGGTTGGAATATTATATATTCAATACACTAAATAACCGAACTTACTTGAAGGATTACTATAAAATTTATTTATCGGTGTTGGATAATTTACCAAAGAATTCATATTGAAAACATAAAAATTTTTTTTATTTGTTTTATTGTTATTATCTTTTTATTACTTTTTCATATTTTGTTGTAAAGTCCTGTCTATTTTATGACAATTGTGATCTTCTCTTAGTACATTGGCAAGAGATCGAGAAATGTTTAAATCAGACATTTTTCTGCTGTACCTGGGACAGTACCTAAAATTAAATAATTTAATAAAAAAAAAAAATCAAAAGCTAGTACTCACGTTCATAACTGCCAAAGGGACTTTGTATCTCAGTGTTCCACTAAGTGAATTGAATAAACCTTTTATATCAACGTTCTTGATGAGAAATCTGGTGAATTCAACATGATACAATTTTGTAAGGTTGGCTAATAAATTACCAATTAATGCTTTTGATGTCCAGTCACGGATCTGAAAAACAACGTTACTCAATAATAATAATATTATATTGCTTTAAATAAAACTTTTAAAAGTTTTATTTTTAATTGTTTCATAAAAAAAATAATCTTTTTATGTTTATATAATTTTACCAACTTCAAATATCTAAAAAGTATGATGATATAATAATATAGCCGTAGTTAGAAGTAGTTTAATTGCCACAACTTAAATTAAAAAACACTTATATAAGAAGTAAAATAAATATATTTATTCTGTAATTATTTATCACCTCAATTTCAAATTTTGAATCTTTCCTGTTTTATGGCACAATGTGAATACCAGAGTTAAATTAGCAATTTTTTTTTGGTATGCTCGGTGGAGAAATAATTGAGAAAAAAAAAAATCAATCCTTAATTAAGTAAAACTTATTTTAAAGAAAAGAAGTAACTAAAGTAATGTGGGGTAAAATCAAATTCGTCGTCAGATCCAAACCATGGACTATTAAGAGATGAATTATATAATATCATGAATTGTTAGTAAAAAATGTAATTAACGTTTTTTTTTTTTTTTTTTTTTTTTTTTTTTTTTTTTTTTTTTTTTTTTTTTTTTTTTTTTTTTTTTTTTTTTTTTGGTTATGCAGTTTATGCTTCAGCCCGCGCCCATCTTCTATTCACATTGTTGAGAAACCAACTTTGTATCTATCGGACAACAAATCTGAAAAAATCTGAAAACAGGACGCGATTTCATGAGTTTTAAAAAATACGGAAATTGCTTAACTCAATTCGATTTGGCCATATATACATAAAAATAAAATTCATAAATTATTTACACATAATTGTCCACATATTATATCAATAAGGATATATATAATGTCAAGGTTTTGTTCTCTGATAATACTGTTTACTATACGAGGCAAAAGACATATCTTGGATAAAGCACCAACGGCCATCCTCTGTATTGCTGTGAAATCAAATCTTTTCACGCATATTGTCAAGTTGTCGAGAAGGCCAACGGGCTTCGAAAAGGACTTTGCAAAATATTTTTTTCTTAAAGTTTTATTCATAGCTGCCAGTATCTAAAAAAGAAATATATAACCAAATTAGTTTTATTTGTTAATGAAATATGAAACAAATCAAACTGCTATATAATGAATGTATTATATAACGGCTGAATTGTTTTCAAACCAATATATTTAGTTATTAATAATTAATTAATTATTTTTTATATTAATAACGTTAAATTTATGACTGATCTGTAATCCATTACTCTTTAAAATAAAACAACACCATAAAACCCTCAATTTATGATATTTTTAACAACACCTATTGGGTACAATTTCGTTTGTCGAGCGCAAAAAAAAAAAAATGAAGCATTCCCTCAAATTTCTTACAACCATAAGGTTCTTTCTTACAACCAAGATAAACTACAGAATTTCAAAGTCAATCACAGGTACAATTTTGTTGATACCGATACTGGTGTAAACACTCAAAAAACCGAACGACTTTGGGGCAGTGCCAAATGGAGAAATAAAAAGTATTGGAGAACTTCTCGCTATCATTTGGAGTCGTACCTCGCTGAATTTATCTGGAGACGAGGACCCATTTGACCATATTATATAGGACATGAAAACCAATAATTATAAGCATTATTTTTGGATTAAACTGTTTTGTTTACAATTCAATAATATTTGTATATAGTTGGAATTGTTTAGCTTACTATTAATTAGTATTTGCTTATATTTGAACACTTCCGGTTTTTATTCCGTTGACTGTTTTGTCATTTGCTTTGCTTGGCGTCTTGGCTCGCGTTTGGTGTACAATTGGCGACATTTGCGCCCGGCTAACGGTATCCACTATTGTACTTAACTGGTGTTGGTTGGGGGATTCCAGTCAGAGAGAACATACAAATATCGGTTTTTCAGGGAAATAATGCTGAAATCAGGTTTAAAAATAAAATAAAAAAGATTTACAATTGTTTTATTTAATCGAAATAGCGTCCAATACTATCAAATATATTTCTGGCAACTTTTCCATTTCCTCGGAATAGAATTTCCCATCTTTATAAACTCTAAAGACCCATTTCCTAATTCACTTTGTCCAATAATTTTTTTGTCACGTAAGTAGTGATCCAGGTGTCTTAAAAATAATAATCCGCAGGCAAGAGGTCCGGAGAGTAGGGCGGATGTGTTAGAGTTTCATATCCAAGCTCCAACAGTTTGTGATGTCACTCGTGTGACACGTGGCCGGGCATGTGAGACATGTCGGTTTAAGAAGCTGTCGTGGATCAAACCAAATGAAGCCCACCAAACACTCACCTTTTTTATTGAGTTGGGGGCTTTGGAAAATGTTCTGCTGCTTCTCCTTTGTCGAGCAACTATCCAGAACATCTACTGCTACCGTAAAGTATCCACTTTTCATAACAAGTAGCAATTCTAAACAGAAAAGGGTCTTTTTGTTTCGGCGAAGAAGTGTAGCACAAAATTCATAGCGCTGTTGTTGTTTTTTTTGTTTTTTTTTGCGGGGGGAGGGTGGGTGGGGTTTAATGAGTCTGGAACCAAACTTCAAAGCTTTTTTACTTTTCCAATCGTCTTGAGATGGTCATCGACGGTCGATTTGCTAAGCTTAAGTTTCCCTGCAAGTTCTCGAACAGTTGTTTTGAGGTTTTCTACCACCAATACCCACAGAACATCGTCATCAAGAGAGGAAGTCCTTTGTTTTCAAGGCTGAACTCTCCCTCCCGAAAATTTTTCGAACCACCGTTGAACAATGCACTTATTGTTCATATATAAAAATTAATGCTGCTCCCACTCCAGACTTGATTGATGTTTCTGGCCGCCTGGGTCCCGTTTCGGCCAAGTTTAAACAAAATTATACGAAAATCGCACGTGGACATCTTAATAAAGGCTGAATTATTTCTAAGCAGCGAAATGCTACATAGGAAAATAAATATTATCGTTTGGAAGAGGATTAATAAGTGTTGATATTCATACAAATGAATAATCCAGTAAACGTAAACAGTTTGTTATATAGAGGGACATTTTAAATAAAACTCAATATCCAGCATTATTTTTCAGACAACCCAATAAAAAGAGAAAAAAAGATTATTTTGTGTCGATATTTCGCCTAAAGATATGATTTCAAATTCTCGTTTTCAGTTCCTCTTAAATGGAAGGTCGCCTCCTTTCTTTTTCCATATTGTTACTTAACTTATAAGAATCACTGTTTATAAAATCAGACGTATTCCTATTGATATCACTACACCTTATTAATTTATACTTACTCGTTTATGAAATTCTTATACTTAATATTTCATTCTCAACTTTTCATTATTATTATTTATTAATTTAGCATCAACATCAACAGCAACATCATTTCATTTATACTGAACTCATTATCCCATCAACTTAAAACAATTACCACATCATATTTATTTTATGTTCTAGTTTATTCTCCGATGCATTTATATTACTTAATTCCGATTTCACTTCTTTTTCATTTAATTGGTTATTAATCTATTTATTTCATTTCTTCTAATTGTTACTTTGCTACCTTTCACATTATTACTTTTCACCATAGGTTACTTATAGTTGCATATCTTACAACGGGCGTACATAAGGGAAGAGAGAGGGCCCGTTGTCCTCTCCTAAATATTTTGAAAGAAAATATAATATAATAAAAAAGATTTGTCGAAAGTCCAAGAAAAGTAATTTTTAAAAATTATTGTTCTATGTATATAGTGTGTTTCATATGGAAATATGTATTAATTGTAATAGCAATAAACTACTTAGAGTTAACATTATTAAGTATTGTAAATATGATTGTCGAAATGAAGTATTTTTAATGATTTACCTGAAACCTCTCTAAATTTTTATATGGCATTAAATGTTTAAGAAATGTATTGAGAGTCTGAGCTCGTCTTGTGACAATAAAACGAGGAAACATTATCTTCGCTCTATTAGGGTATTTGCTTTGAATAAATGCAATGGACAGTGGTGAATTTATTGTGAAATAGAGGGCTTGATCGTGCATTATTGGATAGATTGATTTCCATTCAGTAACTGACTCTATCATTACATATCGTGGAGTACCTCTAAACCATTCAAAACGCACTATTCCAATTCTGTTAACATTATAATGATCAAACATAATTCCCTCAACCATTTCCAAAAAAGCAGGGTCTGTGCAATAAAAGATACTTTCACTTTGCTCCGACAGATTTGTGAATGATTCGTAAATACTAGAGTCGGATGAGTTCTCACTTTTATCTTCTTCTTCATCATCGCCAAATAAACCTGGATCTTCTAAATTGTATTCTTTCCTAAAATTCAAAAATGCTTTTTGCAAAGCTACTTTATAGTGCGGATCATTTAAATCAATAATTTCTGGTTTTATAAAACCACTTTCCATTTCCTCACCAACTTTCATAAAGTTTACTTCTCCATCTTCTTCAAAACTTTCTTCCTCCGAGATGGAATATTCAATGCTAGGTTGTTTTACATTTAAGACGGATATAATCTGTACATAAATTTGACATTCTTCATTGAATAGACTGATTTCAAAGTCATCAATGTAATTGTCTTGCAAAGTACTCCAAATACCTTCCATTTTATTAACAGGAAGTTATTGCATTAGTTGTGAATAATCGACAAATAGTCTAACAAGGTGTTTCCTTGGATAATAACAATATATATTAAAATGTAATAGATATTTCTTTTACACTGGGTCTTTTTCAGAAGTTATCCAGTTTCCAAACCGTCCTATAAAATATGTATATATTTATACACATGTAAATTACTTAATGCAGTTACTGTGACTACCCAGCGGATACGAATGGAAATCTCACACCTTTTTTTCTGGAGGAAATGAAAATTGGCGGGCTTAGAGAAAAATATTGATAATTTTAGGGTAAAATACATGACTGACCTAGCAACTCTCTTAGTCTGTGGGCTAGACCCCCTCACCGTGCACCCAGTAAATATGCACTAAGTATTTAAAAAAAAGTGTTAAATTGCAAACGGTATAGTAAAAATTCAAGATCTTCAGCGAAATATTTTTCAATTAAGTTTTATTCTTATAATTATATCATTTGTACAATAGAAGCATTATTAAGCGATCTCCGTATAAAATAAAGGAAGTAAAATTAAAAAAAACAAACATTATAAAGAAAATTAAATAAAAAAATATTTTCATTTTTTTGGACAATTACATTATTGCATTAATATTTGTTCGTTAATACAATTTTTTTTTAAATTCACTTAACTGGTGTTTTTTGTTGCCTAAGCCAATTATTTTTAATATTGTTTCATGTTTTATTATTCTCTGACTATTCAGATTTAATAAAAGTCCAATTATGACAAAATTGAACCAAATGCTGATTTTCAGTGAACAAAAAACTAACTTTAGTCAAAGTCGCCAGTCCGCCATCTTTGGACGCCAGTTAGGGGTAGTGCGTTCACTATTTTTCGTGGGAACACTAGCTTTTTTTAAAAATAAATAGTTACAAGAAACACAACGATATGCAATTTATAGTGAAGTGGGGGGGGGGGTGCACGGTAGGGGGGTCTGCACCACCGTGTATGCCTGCACTGTGATCACAACTAGAGACACAATATCGATATTGTCATCCATAGAAATATCGGCCTGTAGCTATTGATATCATCAAAATATCGGACTTAAGTACCGATACTATCGAGAGTCGATGCTATAAATATTTTTTAACAATTTTGAAATATTAATATCAATATAAATATTCATTTTCTAGCACATAGGACATAATAAAAAAATATGTCATTTCCTCTTTAAATTAATTAATGACAATATCAATTCTTTTATCCTCCTTAATAAAATTAATTTATGGTTCTTGTGCATTTTCGTCGTCCTCAGCTTTTTCCATTCAACCAATTATCCCTTCCATCCACTCATAAATCGGATTCAGTGAAATGCTAATTTATTTGAACCCCACATACATTTTTTTGACAATTGATGGCCTTGATTTGAAAAGGTTCTAACTAAAAATTTTGGGCAAATTGAGTTTACACTCAGAAATCACTCACAACAAAGTTATCTATGTTCCAAATGAATGAATTTTAGTGCAGATCCCACTGTATAAGTTAATTCAACTCTACTACACACTATAATGTATATGAATGAATGAATGATAATAATTTTATTATTCTGGGACTAGTGTCCCTTTAGAGCAAGTTACAAATACAGAATATATATTAACATTCTGGTGTGTCCATAAAATAAAATTTAATATTTACAGGATGGTCAGGATTACAAAAAAATTATAGATATTAATTATAAATATTGATAATATTTATTGTACAGGTAGAACATACGAAGACCACATTTCTATCATAACCGAAATATTAAATATTAAATGACGCAGGCTTAAAAGTAAATGAAAGAAAGTGTGAATTTTTAAAAAGTAAGTTGGAGATTTTAGGATTTGTTCTGGATAAACAAGGAATTCATCCAGCAGAAAGTAAGGTCATTGCAGTCACGGGTGCTCCAAGGCCTAAAGATTGCAAACAATTAAGAAGTTTTCTTGGAATGGTGAATTATTATGAATCATTTCTGAAGCACAGAGCTGATAAACCGAGTTGTCTTTATGATTTCCTGGAGTCAGAAAAGTGGTAATGGTCCGAAGAATGTGAGGAAAGTTTCAAATGGCTCAAGAAGCAACTCGTGTCAGATAAGGTATTGACATTGTTTGATCCTAACGAGAGAGAATCACTTTATTATCATAAAAGGGTGCTGCCCAATTACATTGGGTTGCTTTAAACACAGCATACTTATTAATCGCTACAGACAATTTTCCAAAACTAATATACAATTATATAGTATTAACAACATATATGAGCATAATATACAATTTTTTTTTTTTATCTATATATATATTTTTTTTTATCATAATTTTTTTTCCTATATTTTTATTTATTTTTTTTTATTTATTTATTTTATTTTTACTATTTCTTTAATTCACTTATTAGCACTATACATCCCTTTCTGTTCCTTCTCTCACTCTATACATTTTTCTCCTCTCTTTTCCTAACCTAATTCATAACATGCATACAAATACATAATGTGCAGTGGACGTGGTCAATAAATAATGTAAAAATGCTGCAAAACACGCATGCCTCCCCCCATGAAAAACTCTCTATCCATGCACATGGTGATGAATAATTCCCAGGAAGTCAAGGATTATGTTCTCTGCTAACCTTGCCACGTCCTTTATGTCGACACCAAGGCCCTCCATGAAGCTCCTTGTTGAGTCTGGTATCGTTCCGCGAGCTCCGAACCAAAGGCCACTCACGTGGAACTCTCTCGGCCCGAAACTCTCTCGGAACTTTTCACTAAGGAAAGGGATGCATTTCTCATATGTCTGTTTTTTCTCCCTTTCCACTTTTCCTGCCTGATCGAGGTCGTTGGTCTCATATCTCACGGTCGGATCCAAAATCATCGCCGACTTTCCCGTCTTAGGGAATGCCACAATGTCGGCATATCGGGTGGATCCATCCGTATCTATACAATATACTTCCTCGAAACAGGCGTAATTTCTCTCCATAAGGAGCCTCATCAGTTCATGTTTGACTCTGTGGTGACGGCGCGTTATAAGGAGGGAGTTGTTGGGGCATTTTCCAAGCACATGTGCTGGTGTTTCTGGCTCTCTGTCACATTTGCGACAGAGGGACCCAACTTCTCTTACCTGTCCGCTGACACCTGGGACTCCACGCAGGGGTGCATAATTAATATTCAGTTTCAGGGCATTTGACCATTCAGACCCAGAAAGTACTTGCTTATCATACATGTATTTGTTGGCTTTCGGGGTCTCTTTAAAATGGCGAACTCCAATGCCCTGCCACCTGCAATTGGTCCATTCCTCAAACGAATTTTCTCGAAGCGACTGCCGTAGTGCTCTCATATTCCGAATACCCCGATCAACCCCCAATCTCTCGGCACATTCATCAACCTCAGCAGAATGATCAAAGATCGACTGAAAAAGGGCATCGGGCACATTGGACAGTCGCTGAGCAATGGACCAATGTTGTAGAGGAGCCTCCCATTGGCAGCGGATTAATCCTAATCCTCGATACCTCCTGGGAGAGTACAACATCGCCGTGGAGGTGTTCGCAGGGAGTCCAACAATAGCCTTCACACTCCTGCGAATCATGGTGTCGATGCCGTCAAGTATGGCAGGACGCAGCTTTGTGAGGGGCGCAGTTTGGAGAGGGTAAGTAAGACCCGGGAACAGATATTGGTTGACAATGTTTAGCTTCTGCTCCGGCTTCAGCAAGGGAGAGGTAACCAGTTTATTCACATTTTCGTTCAATTTGGTCACCGAATCTTCGTTGAACTGTAGCTCTCCCGAGAATGTACATCCTAAATACTTGATTGTATCTCCATTCTGCAATGTTTGGATGTACTATCCGTTCTCAAGGGAGAGCATCGCTGTTTCCAGCTCTCCTTTATTTAGAACGATGCCCACGCTTTTTTGAGGATTAATAGCCAAACCAATTTCCTCAAAAGTCCTCTGAACGCTGTCGATCACTCTTTCTGTAGCCCCCTTGTCACGCGCTGACACGGCCTGGTCATCCGCGAAACCTGTGAGGACCACACAACCTTGGTCACTTTTTAACTTGTATCCAAATTTTTTGGAAAATTCTTCATCGCACAGGTCGCGATAGAGATGATCGATGGCCAGGTTGAAGAGCGACGACGACAAGGGGCCGCCTTGGGGTACCCCGCGCAGCACTTTGATTTGGCTAGTTGCGTGAACACCGTTACTAATTTTGATTGTGTTGGTGCAGAGGAGAGCCGATATAACACG
Source organism: Nezara viridula (assembly GCA_928085145.1). Taxonomy (NCBI): domain Eukaryota; kingdom Metazoa; phylum Arthropoda; class Insecta; order Hemiptera; family Pentatomidae; genus Nezara; species Nezara viridula. The sequence continues at coordinate 96,396,036 of OV725078.1, read as the reverse complement.
TTTAAGATCCGGCGACACACCTCTTGCTTCCAAGGAGCTCACGATATGATTGTGGCCAACATTGTCAAAAGCACCGACAACGTCAAGGAATACCACCGCACAATCTTTTTTCATAATCTTTGCATCTTTCAATACAGCGTCGATAATCCTCGCGTTGACGTGCGTTCCCGGGAGGCCTTTTATAAAGCCTCTCTGATTCTTGTGGAAGGTGACCTGCTTTCTTAGTTCATGGTCCAGAACCTTCTCTATGATTCGGCGCACAATAGAATAAATGGTGATGGGCCTCCAGGAAGGGATTTTATTTACATCACCTTTCCCCTTATATATTAGTATATATATAACCCTGTCGAAGTGGTTCTGGGACATAGGCCACCTTCAGCATTATCTCCGCAATTACCTTGATAATATTTGCTACATCAAAATATTTAATCGTGCGGATCAGAACTCCATCAGGCCCCGGCGATGTGTCCATTGATGTTGATTTAATGGCTCTCTTGACGGCTTCTAGATCAATGGACACCAAATTTGGCATCGGGGCGCACTGTTCGTAATCCGCACGCTTGCGGAGATTTTCGCTCTCAAAGAGGTCTCTATAATGTTTTTCGATATCGGCCATCTTCAGAGGACACCGCTTAGGAGCGTCGGCATTCATTACGGTTTGCACGACCTTTTTCCTTTTATTATAATAATTATATTGTGCAACCTCATATTGATACTGTTCTTGCCGACGACTCCTGTCTACTTTGTTCGCTCTTTGCGGATTTGAGACTTGTCCAGCACCCTTGTCAGTTACTTTAGTTTTATTTTTTTTCCTCAATCTATAAAATTTGACGGCTGGGTGCTGGGGACCTGGCAGTTCCGCATTGATATTCTTGAGAAATTTCAGGAACCTGCCTACGGCCTCATCAAAATCCGCAATATTTATCGTGCTTTCTTTTGAGAGGTTCTTGAACACAGTAGACCATCCACTTGGCTCAATTGGGCGAATAAAACTCTATCAAAAAGGACACCGCCGTGGAGCTGATGTGTCTTAGTCACCGGCTAGAGCCGAACTAATCCTATGAACTAATCCTGTCATGCGATGCAAGTCAATATGGACTGTCAACGATCCTTTCTCATAAATTCAAGAATGGAGAGAAAAGCCCATATCATTTGCATCAAAAGTAATTCCGGTAAGGCATAGGGCAATCATTGATAAAGAAGCTGCTGCCATCATTTTTGGCTGTAAGAAATTTACCAGTATGTCTATGGAGCTCACATAACTCTTAGAACAGACCATGAACCTTTGAAATACATTTTTGGAAAATACAAAAATCTATCTTTTACAATTCAAAATAGATTACAAGATGGGCTTATTATCTTTCAGGATTCACTTACAGTATAGAAGTCGTAAGGTCCTCAGGAAACGGTAACTGTGATGCCTTGTCAAGATTGCCTTTAACTGACCATACTCCGGTATTTGATACAGAACTTACAGCTCTTAACTATGTGGAAGAGGGGATGCCTTTGTTGAATTACAAGCAAGTGGTCACTGAATCAGTGAAAGATAGAATATTAAGCAAGGTGATAAATTAGGTAGCCGCCGGGCATCGCATGGCAGAAGAAGTCTCAGTCAAAACATTACAAATTTTGCCATCTATCATTGTTAAGAGCATGTCATATTTTACTGATACTTGATCGCTACGAAATGGTTTTAGCAAATGTATTTGGGATTAGATTTATTCAATTGAAGATTTAACAAAATCAACAGTCTTTTTAAATTAAAATAGAATCGGCCGACAAAACTGTGTGGATGAAGGAAATTTGTTTTCCCAGATTATCTGTTTAATTTTCACGGTTAAACAGTTTAATTTAATTGGTACTTTGTCCTTTATTGAGACAGATTGTAATATTTATCAATAAACCATTATAAATGCAAAAAAAAAAAAAAAAAAAAAAAAAAAGTTGGTACTACGCACGTAATAAAAACTGTAATTGAAAAATAACTGCAGAATCGTCACTGTAATTGTCAGAAAACGAGTGTTTGTGATGAGATTGATTTAATGCCCCGTCACAACCCCATTTGCTTATCAAAGTTAAATTTGCAAAGGTTTCATTTTTGATTTTGTCACTCACAACTTGTAAAATTCTTAATGAAGTATGATTAAGTAAATTTTGTAAAATTATTTTTGCACCAGTATCTGTAACTGAAATGTATTCTTCTGAAGGATAACCATATTTTTTTAATTTTTGGATTTGGTAGTAACTTTGATAAATATTGCGTCCTAAAGGCGCTATGTCTAATAATATTATATTGGAATCTCAAAAAATCTGCAGAAACATATAGTGCTACTGCTTTTTCAATATCTTGATTTTTTGAGTTTTTCGCAATATTCTCTAATGCTACCAATATGTCCCGGGTACCCATTTATAAAATCCAAAATATAACATGCATCATCAGATTTAAATCTTTTTTTCATGGAATTTAAAAACATATCATCCGGAGCTTCTCTTAACTCTTGGGTTTTTCTTTTGCCTATCAGATAACACATCAAAAGACTGAGAACGGGATGGAACGTTAATAGAAGCTAACGATGGTGAAGACGATGAAAGAAGATCAAAATTTAATTCATGAAGAACAACAAAATCTAAATTTAACCAATTTTCGTAACTTTTTAAAAAGTGAGACTCCTATTCGATTTTATCCAACGAGAACACAAATTTCCACAAAACTTGCGAATTTTTTCGTGCACACAGAACTCCTTTTTCTTAGGAATATTTTTGAGTCCAAGATCGTGAATCTATTGTTCATATGCCCAGTCATAATCTTTGAAACTTATATGATTTGTTCTGAAAAAGTTAAAAACGTCTCGATTGCTATGCTATCCTGATACTGAATATTATTTCTGAATTGACATTTTTGTTTTTACAATTTATGAGGATTAAAGACAATAATACTTTCATAAAGTATAAACAAACATTAAAAAAAAGAAACTGGAATTTATAGGGACAACAATGGAAAAAAAGCAAGAGCTAAAAGGAAAAAAAATTTTTAAAAAATGTTATTCTCGTAAACCGGCACGAACTCGCATGTAATTATTAATGGAAAGTAAACTATAAACCTTCTAGTTAATTTCTGTGGAGGTAGATTTTTGAGCGATTTTCGTTATGAATATTTTAAATTTTATTATGTTTTCCATTAAAAAAAACTTTAAGAGTCTATAAAAGTTCAAGCTGCATCAACTTAAATTATGTTAATAAAGTTAAATTATCGTAATAAAGATGATTCATTAATTTTGGTTCATCAAAATACTTGTGGTACTTTTTTTTAAAAAAGGACATTTTCCATGGACGGTCGTTTTAATAAGATATCTTAGGTGGAAATTTATAGTTAAAAAAAAAACTGACGATGGTCTATGACAATAGAAACTAAGAGGAACAGCTTAACCAAAAAAATATGGGAAATTTCGGATATTGGTCCTATGTCCACTAAATGCATAGGTTCGCCCCACTGTGCGGCTGTAGGACGGATAAAGCCACTTCAACTCGGTGTAAAACTGGGTAAGTGTATCTTACCCATACCACATAAGTGTATAAGTGTATCTATTGAGATCCCGAAGATAAAGCGGATTGAGCAATTCATTGGACGTTTAAGTTTAGCTTCGAGTTCTCCCGAGAGTCCGCCATACACCATGCAGCCATAGTCGAAGTCGGGGAAAACAAGAGAGGAGACCAGGAGTTGACGGGTTTTGAACGGAAGAAGATAACATAGATGGTTAAACAGTTTCAGGATGGATATAGAACGGCGGGAAATTTGGGAGATGTGTGGTTTCCAGGATAGGGTTTGATCTACGGTAATGCCAAGGTTTTTAACTGTGGTATGGAAGGAGATAGGTGAGTTGTTCAGAGGAAGATTAGGAGGTGCTGAAATGGATTTGAGGAGTAAGGGGGATCTGATCAGGAAGGCTTTTGTCTTCGCCGTATTTAATGTCAGTTTATTAAGATTCGCCCATGCGCATATTCTATTGATGTCTTGTTGTAGTTTCAGGATGGCATTAGAGGAATCCGTCGGGATGAAGGAAAGATAAATTTGGACGTCATCAGCATATAGATGATATTGACAGTGAATGATAGAGGAAGGGAGGTCATTGATGTAGAAGGAAAAGAGGGTGGGGGATAATGAGGAACCTTGTGGGACGCCTCTGGACAGAGGTTAGAGACATTGATTGAGGGTTATTAGGAACCATAACGTACTGGGAGCGATCGGTGAGAAAGGATTGGAACCACTTAAGGGTACTAGATGATAAGGAAATATTTTTCAGTTTGGTTAGAAGGATATTATGGTCAACTGAGTCGAATGCTTTAGAGAAATCAAGAAGGATCATGATGCTGAGTTTCTGTTGGTCTATGGCTGTGTGGAGATCTTGGGAGATTTTAATGAGGGCGGAATGGGTAGATTAGTCAGGTCTAAAACCAGACTGGAAGCAGTTCAAATGGTTATTTTGTTCGAAATATTGTGATAGTTGGGATTGTACTATTGTAGTGGGATTTGGCACGGCTTATCACGTATTGCGTACTGTTTCGAAGCAGCTTGAAATTCGTGCAGTCTTCGGGGAGTCGAGTGCGCTTATACCTTCGTCTTGCTGCATCTCTTCGTTTGATACAGTTTTTTATCGCAGGCGTCAACCAAGGGGCTGGGGGGTACTTGATTGTCCTGACTTTAAGAGGAGCATGACGGTCTAGGATAATGTGCAGTTGATTGGTTAAGGTTTCTAACATAAAATCAACAGAGTTAGAAGAGTATATGGAGTCCCATTGGATTGCGTCAAGATCGGCCGTCAAAGTTTCGGATGATAGGAGATTAAGGTTTCTGAAAGATATAGATCAGGGACAGTATAGAGGAATAGGAAGGTTATAGGAGACCTGTATGAGATCATGATCAGACAAAAAAGAAACCGGGTGCTGTGATGAGGCGAGGAGTTTATCAGGAGAATCAATGATGCAATGATCGAGCCAAGAGTCTGAGTATTGGGTATGATGGGTAGGGTTGAACGGGACTATATACAGATTAAGAGAGTAGAGGAGGTTTGATAAATAGGCTTGGTCAGAGGAAGGAAATAATAGGTTGGTATTGAAATCTCCGAAAAGAACAATATTAGAGTAGGAACGGCTCAGTTCGTAGAGGATGGTCCCGAGTGTTTCATCAAATGAGACTCTAGGAGGTCTATAGATGACACTGATGAGCAATAAATATGAGGAGGTGGATATTTCAGCAAAAAGATATTCGATATGTGGGGAGACGGAGAGAGGAGACAAACCAAGGATTTTGGACTTCAGGCTATCACGGACTAAAATGGCTACTCCGCCTCCGATTCTATTTTCTCTATTTTTTCGAGTAAAGTATAGTTAGGGAGTGAAACTTGACAGGATGTGATAGTGGGTTTTAGCCAAGTTTCAGAGACAGAGATTAGGTGGTAGAAGTTGTGGAGGAAGAAATCATGGAATTCATCTATGTGGGCTAAAAGTGACTGTGCGTTGACATGACAGATAATAAGACATTAATCATAAGAGATGGTAGATTGGAACAGCAAATCGGTACGAGGGGAGAAAGATATGGAAATAATTAGGTTAGATTGATCCGAGATGCACCGTAGATGCTGAAATATTAATAGCAAACTATTGAAAAGTAGAAACTAGAAAAAATAGGCAGAGGAAATAATCCAAATAGTATCCTGTAATCAATGGAGATAAGAAACAAAACAAAAACAGTAGATCCGTACAAACAGAAAACGAAAATATACTCTGGCGAAAAATGAACTATAATACTATTAAAAATAATAATAAAATTGGCTGCAATATACACATAAACAAAATTGAAGGAAATATTAATGTTATGATAGTTAAGTTAATAGAAGAAAGTAGCTAGAAAATGAGGTTGTGGGTTGGAGGAACGAGAGCAGAGAAGTCAAGCGAAGACGTCAAGGTCAGAAGGTGAATTTATGACAATTAAGTGTTAACCGTCGGTTCGCCTACACTTCACTTTGTCATCACCAAAACAAACGTATTTTATTTTTCCATCCGCCCTCTTTTGTCTGGAAGGCCAGTACAGGTGCCTGTTGGTCGAGGTCATAGCTACTCCGATGAATATTTTGTGAACATCGTTCTCCCGCCAACCCATGTTACGAGTATATCTCTTACCACTTTAAGTTTACGAATAAGCTCATCTCTTATCATTTGTCGTACAAATCTGACCAATAGTGGACCGGGAGTGTTATCTTGCCGAGTGCTGATCCTCTCTATGCTGTCCACATCTTTAGACTTAGCCCCAGTGAATCCACACTCACTACCAGGCCCCTTGGAGTTTCACCAGGTCTCACCGGAATTCCTCTAATCTCCAAGTGCTGTTGCTCGGATTTATTTAGCTTTATTTCGAGCTCCGACACTCGTGTTTTTAGAGTCGAATTCTCCAAAACCAAGCCATCTGTTTTCGAGTTTTGAGCTTCCAGAATATGAGTATATGAGAACAAAACAAGATATATATTTTTTTTTCAAACGATTAGATTCATATACAATCCTTGGAGCTTTTCGAAAACAATAGTTTTAATTTTATTTTTAAATTAAATCATCGTATGGACGATATCGATAGTCGATATCATCGATGGTAAGATATTGAATATCTAAAGAAAAGATCGCTTTTTCGAAATTACTAGGATGGCCAGCCCTATTCATGTGTGGGAGGTTATTTAATGTTTGATAACACGGTATCAATGTCTAGGATTTTGTGGCCGGTTATGCGGTATTCGATAAACTGGTCATTTTTATAGTACTCCAGTATAATTCGAATTATTCAGTATTAGTTATTAATTAACAAAGCAACTAAAAATGGATCTCCTAGTTGAAGGACTCCGCAAATGTACTACTACTATGCCAGATAATGCAGGTATGTTTATATAATGAGGAGTCATAACTTCTCACAATTACGCTATTGTAGTATGAAATGAAATAGACATTTTTATATGTTCACAACCATCCTTTTTATTAAGTATTGTGAAATTAGTATTTGAATGATTTTTCATATGTATATCTCTTTTGTGCATATGATTGTATGTTTTAAAAACAAAAAATTGATTTATGAATAAAATTGAAAACATAACTGCTCCTTTGTTGACTAAGCAACTGACTAGAAGTCAATTTCTGAAGTGGGGAATTTGATTTAGCAGTTGACAATTTTGTTGACATGAATCTTATATTGTCTGTGTCGATTACTGTCGCACTCCTTTCAAGTTTTCAAAAGGTCATCTTTTTAATTTAATATAGTGAATGTAATTTAAAACAGAACTAATCTCTTACAGTGGGAGACACGTGCTTACATTTTGTAGCTGTATATGTGTTATAATTTTAAAAATTACATATGTACAGTTTTTAGGTATAAAGCTCAGATTACTCACATAAGGGGGAAGGGAGACTGAGCGGCTAAAGCATGTGCACAGCACCATGCGTGGACTGGTAATTCGAATCTCGGTGCCTGGTGGAACATTTAACTTGGCATAATTTCCCCGCCCTCTTTCGTGGCCCAGGAAAAAAACCCTTGTAGCCTAAAAGGCAAGGAAGGGGAGATCATTTCATATAGATAGTTAGTTTCTTTCTTTTTCTTCCCAAGTAATTATCATCATACTGGGTGTCCCGTAAGCAGAGGGAAATTTTTATAGGAGTGATAGCAGACTCAAAAGCTACAAAATAGTTTATATAAACAATGGGCCAATTTTTATCAGTAAAAAATCTAAGGTTTGTATTTTTTTTAAGTGTCATGTTTTTTGTTGAATAAGAAGTGATAACTAAAGAAATATTTAATTCAATCAATAACTGCACTGCAAACTAGACAAAATTTACACCAAACAAAAATAGAGTTTATCATTGTTAAAAGCATTTAAAGAGGAATTTTGAGCGGCTAAACTAAGCTAAGTTCTTTTTTTGAAAAAATCATGAATTATTCGGGATTTTTTTAAAATCATTCTCCAACTATATTTCAGATACTCCACTTTTCGAAAAATTTCCTCATTTAATTAGCTCTAAGACCATATTAATTAAGTTGAGGTTTATTATGCAAAAATTTGAAATTCATCTTGAGTTGTGTAAAAAATTATGTGATTTTTTATTCTGTCACCTAAAAGTACCCGTGTTTTCAGCTGAAATGACTATTCATTAATTAATGATTGCAAAGCTTTTATTTCAGTCTTCATGAGGACCTCTTTTAGCTCAAGTGAGTCTATAGTCTAGCTTCTGCTGTCAATCAGTGAGCATCTCCTCTGTGTTTATTTGATATTTTAATCTATCGTGTACTCAGGCTCAGGAATTACATTTTGTGAGTGATAAATTTTTCTCATTATTAGAAATACTCAGGGCCATGTTTACAGCTTTTATTGATGGTTTACTGTTGTAGCTAAACAAGAGGCTAGGCATTAGACCGAATGCTGGTAAGGGACTAACATTTTCTGCATTCCCCCACCGCTACTATCGACCCCCTCCCCCCTGCACCCCTCACCACTCTCCTCTTTACTTCTGCATCGCCTTTAGTTCTATTCCACATCTCACTATAGCATCATGTTTATCTTGTAAATTAGCAGTTGTGTAAAAAATTATGTGATTTTTTATTCTGTCACCTAAAAGTACCCGTGTTTTCAGCTGAAATGACTATTCATTAATTAATGATTGCAAAGCTTTTATTTCAGTCTTCATGAGGACCTCTTTTAGCTCAAGCGAGTCTATAGTCTAGCTTCTGCTGTCAATCAGTGAGCATCTCCTCTGTGTTTATTTGATATTTTAATCTATCGTGTTCTCAGGAATTACATTTTGTGAGTGATAAATTTTTCTCATTATTAGAAATACTCAGGGCCATGTTTACAGCTTTTATAGATGGTTTTCTGTTGTAGCTAAACAAGAGGCTAGGCATTAGACCGAATGCTGGTAAGGGACTAACACTTTCTGCATTCCCCCACCGCTACTATCGACCCCCCCCCCCCTGCACCCCTCACCACTCTCCTCTTTACTTCTGCATCGCCTTTAGTTCTATTCCACATCTCACTATAGCATCATGTTTATCTTGTAAATTAGCAGTTACTAGGAATGACAAAACTGCCCTAGCATACTTTAATTGTAAATATATATTTCATAATAAATGTGCTAATCTTTCTGACGTTGAGACGTTAGAAAAACAAAAAAACAATGGTGCTGTCGCACTTGTGAGACTCAAGTGAAAACAGCAAAGCAGTATATGAGTAATAGTAGTGCCAGCACAGAAGAGAACTTTACATTACTTAGCTAGGCAAAATTACCGAAACATAATAGATTTTAAGAGCACCATTGACAAACAAACAAGTTTGTCATTCATAAACTCAGAAATATCCAAATATCAATGGAAGAACGTTTCAAAAGAAAGGAAGAGTACATCGAAAAATTGTTAGGGGAAAATAACAGCCTCAAAACAGAAGTAAAACATACAAAGATTAGGCTAAACTGTGCAGATCAAGCACAGCTCTCACATTCGTTTGGGCTGAGAGGGATCCCCACGAAGACCGGAAAAATGGGCTTATCAGGCTTAATTCCGAGAACCTGGACTTGGTGGAGAGAAAGCGTCTTAGAGGAGAGGACACCCAGCCACCATCAATCGGCATGCATTTTGTCTGCCAGGCTGTGAAGGATAAAAAGGGACTTCACCACCAGGCTCCTCTGCTGGGAAAGGGATGAAAGGATTTACCCTCCAAAGTTTCCGATTTCAGACTCATCTCCAGTCTCTCCAACCTTTCAAAACCTCTTGAAAGAATAGTGCACAGCTTAATATCTTCCTAGAACAAAAAGCTCTCCTCAATCCCCTGCAGTCTGATTTCCAATCCCAGTTCTCCACCATAAAATATGTCACATAAAATGAAGAAAAGGCACTAGTAGACATGAAATTATAGATAAATACAGATATAAAGGACACATATCTTTATTTATCTATTATTTCATGTCTACTAGTACCTTTTCTTTATTTCTGTATTTTAATTTTAGATTTAGATAAATTTGTAATTTAATTTATTTTTAATTGTTTCTAATACAAAACAATTGCCATTTCATCGCTCATTGTAGTTATTCTTAGGGGACTTACTGTCCCAAACTAAAATTTATTTTCTTCTTCTAAATAAACGTTTTATTTATAAAATAGAAAAATTTGAACATAGTGATTTTTTATGTTAAGTTGTAATGAAGCTGAGTTTATCTGCAAATCTCTATTTGAGGAATTTATTTGTATTTATAATTGACAAAATTAATGTTTCTGATCCTGATATTTATGTTTTCATGAAAATAACTGAAGTAATCAGCAGGTTTTTTATTTTAACTTTAAATTATAGGACTAAAAACATTAAGTTTGTCCCTTATAAATACGGTTCAATTCCTATGACATAAATCTGGGACAAAAACAGTTTCATAGCCACTTTAATACATTGAAATCCTATCAAACTTTATGTTATGCTTCTGAATTGAAATATTATGCCACAAAAAAATAAAATACAACATTGAAAATTAAAATCCAAATTACAATCAACTAACGACAACAATACATAATCTAATATAACAATAAATTACGATTAACCTAAATCTTAAAATAAGATGAATTTAAAAAAATAAGGACTAACATAAATAATAGATAATTTACAAAACAAATATAAAAAGGTCTCAATAATTGAACCCCTATTACCCTACTGTTCTCGTTAATTTAACCTAAGAGCTATTATACTTAATTTATTACTAGTATTTTGTTACCTTCTCGTTTCCTATTACCCTAAGCATCAGCATATTGCCCTCCCAAGCAATCCACCGCTAATATCCAATTTAGTTCCTTCCTTAATTCCTTAGGACACCATTTCATCCTGGGTGCAGACTTAAATGCCAAGCATCAGCAATGGGGTTCAAGAACTACGAATTCTCAAGGTCGAACACTGCTGTCTGCACTCAACTCCCAACATTTTAAACTCGCTCCCCCGAACTCACCTACCTACTGGCCCACTGATCCTAACCGTAATCCCGATATCCTTGATTTCTTCATCCATAGTGGTTTAGGTTCCCTAAACTATTTCATTGCACGCCTTGATGAACTTTCCTCAGACCACAGTCCATTAATATTCCAAGTATCACTAGCTCCTATTCCTAAACCCTCTCCACCGTCCTTCATCAGAGGCCCAGTCAACTGGAAACTCTTCCATCAAATCCTTTCCGATCAAATTCACCTCAGAATAACCCTGAAAACCCCAGAAGCCCTTGACAATGCTGTACATTCCTTAACCATCATCATTCAACAAGCAGTCTGGACTGCTTCCTCTCCTAATCATTCCCCTAGAACTCCAAAGAAAAATAAATTACCTCATCACATCCTCGACCTAATCCATACCAAACGCCGTGCCAGATTGTTATGACAATGTACCAGACATCTCACTGACCGCAGCTCCTATAACTGTCTCTGTAAACAACTAAAGCAAGAATTATCCAACTTCAAATCCCAATCCTTTAACTCCTTCCTTACCTCCCTCTCTGCTCACGACAACTCCCTCTGGAATATCACCAAAAAAATCCTAAAAACCCATAATATTTCCCATCCCCTCCGTCGAGGTGATGGCTCCTGGGCGGCGTCTGAAAAAGAGAAAGCTGAGGAATTCACCAAACACCTTTCCAGTACATTTACTCCTCATCCCAAATCCAATCCGACCCACACTACAATAGTAGAATAATTCCTTTCTTCACCAATTCCACTCTCTTTACCACCAAAAGCAGTTCATCCATCTGAGGTCAAATATCATTTACAAAAACTATCTTCCCGCAAATCTCCTGGATACGACCTTCTAACCCCACAGATCCTTCATCAACTACCACCCAAAGCAATCATATTCCTCACATACATATACAACTGCATCCTAAGAACTACCTATTTTCCTCTTTTATAGAAACATTCCACCATCGTCCTTTTCTTGAAACCTGGCAAACCTTCCAATAATACATCATCATATAGACCAATTAGCCTACTCCCAATCCTTTCCAAAATTTTTGAAAAAATCCTACTGAAAAGAATCCTACCCATAATAGAATCCCAAAACCTTCCAAGCCACCAATTCGGATTTCGCTTCCAGCATTCCACTGTCCAACAAGGACTCCGACTTGTTGACCACATATCCTCAGCCCTAGAAAGCAAAGAGTATTGTTCGGGGGCATTCCTGGACATTGCGCAAGCTTTTGATCGGGTATGGCACGCCGGACTGCTCTTCAAGCTCAAATCCCATCTACCCCATTCCTTATATCTTATCCTCCGATCCTACCTCTTTGACCGCTCCTTTCAAGTTTGCTGTAGTACAGAATCCTCCAACTGTCACTCAATCAAGGCGGGAGTTCCTCAAGGCAGCGTCTTGGGTCCCGTCCTCTACATTCTGTTTGCCGCTGATATTCTCACTCATCCTGAAACACTCCTGGCAACATTCGCTGATGACACAGCCATCTTATCTTCCAATCCAGATCCTGAAATAGCATCCTTAAACCTACAAATTCACCTCTCTCTTATTGAACACTGGTGTAATAAGTGGCGAATCCAAGTAAATGAATCCAAATCCAAACATATTACTTTTACCCTTCGACGCAATTCCTGTCCACCAGTCTACTTCAACTCCATACCACTTCCTCTGTCTGACACAGTCCGGTATCTTGGCTTTATTCTAGACAAAAGACTAACATGGAACCCGCACACCAGACTTAAAAGACAACAACTTAACAGATGATACGGACAACTATATAGACTATTGAATAGAAAATCTCAACTCTCAGTCGACAACAAACTATTAATCTACAAGACAATCCTGAAACCTATTTGGACCTACGGAATAGGACTGTGGGGGACAGCAAAACTTTCTAACATCAAACGCATTCAATTCTTCCAGTCTAAAATCCTCCGAACAATAGTCGATGCTCCCTTCTATGTATCCAACAAAACCTTCCATAATGACCTTCATATCCCATTTGTTATTGACCTAATCCCAGAAAAATTTTCCAAATTTCACCAGAAACTCACTCATCATCCAAATCCTGTAGCACAATCCCTATCTAGCTCCAGTCATCCCTACAATCCTCCCCGGAGGTTAAAACGGCAGTGGCCCCGCGACCTTTTGTAAATATGTATATATTGGAGTACTGACAATGGTCAGATTCTCCATTCAAGACATGAGCGTCTGTTGCTATAGTGCCCTCCATCAGTTTCCACTGGTTTCAAATAACATTGACGCGGCTGAGAGAGAAGCACTGGGATCTCCTGGAGTCCTGCCTTGGCTTGTACATAGGTGTGAATGTGATTTATTTACTTTAATTTCATCTAGCTTTTATCTATTATTTCATTATTTTTTTTGTACACAGGCATACCAATTTACTTATTTTATTTTTTTTATATTTCTTTTTCTTTATTATTGATATTAATTGTATGTACATATTGTGTGAATGAATCATGTAGCCTTAATATTAATGCCCTTCAATATGGCAGAATGTATTAATATCCAATAAAGAAAGTTAAAAAGTATTTTGTTATTATTCATTGTAATAGGTCTTTTGGCCAGATTTATGGTTAATTTATATGAACAATACTGTTATTCTAAAGGGACCTAGTCCCAGAATAAAGATCATTTTTCTATTTCTATTTCTATTTCTAAAATCACATTTGTAAAATTTTCAGCAAACATTAGCTCAGTTAGAATCTCGAAATTTGTCACTTAACAAATTGAAATTGTAGAAACTGTAGGATAAAATCTTAAAAAAATTAATAGTGAAATAGGAAAAATTATATCTCAAAAATTTTACAAAATAGAAGTTACGCTCTTATAAAAAAAAATATAACGACTGCATCAACGGTAAAAATGTTGTTGACAAAGAACCAGTGGTTGCTTGTTACAAAATGAGTTGGCTTGAGTTTTTGCAGCGTTTAATCTTAATCCATTTAAGTTTGCCCAGGCACTGATCCAATTCAAGTCTTCTTGAATTTTGGCAAACGCTTCACGGCAGTATTGGCTCTGAGAAGAGGTTTGAAACCAATGACAATGGCTCGAGTTTTTGCAGTGTTTAATCTTAATCCATTTAAGTTTGCCCAGGCACTGATCCAATTCAAGTCTTCTTGAATTTTGGCAAATGCTTCACGGCAGTATTGGCTCTGAGAAGAGGTTTGGAACCAATGACAATGACTTGAGTTTTTGCAGCGTTTAATCTTAATCCATTTAAGTTTGCCCAGGCACTGATCCAATTCAAGTCTTCTTGAATTTTGGCAAACGCTTCATGGCATTTTATGAATGTCAAATCACATATTATTGATGCCGAATTCATGATAGTCTACAATTCACTTTAAAGCGGGAAGGGATACTGAAGGAGTTAAGAAAGAGTGATAATTCAAGTCAAAACAAGGAAGGCAGTTTTTTTATTGAATTATTTCAGGCAAGTTCTATTCCAAGAATAGACAGTACATTTGTGTTTACTTCGTCTTTTGGCAACATTAAGTTTGAATCTTTGTTAGTCACAGTATAATTTACCTTCCTCATATTTTTCTTTCTAATATTATAAATTTAATATGGACAAAATAGTAAAGTAAAAATGTAAATATTTACACACACAAATATATATTTATATTTATAAATCATTTTTTAATCTAGCGCAAATTGTGCAATTTCGTGCAATATAAATTTTTTTTAAATTGAGGATGATACTCCTATTCCTAGTGGTTGCTGAGTTAACAGTTCGCTGAAGGTCTTCATAGAAATTCTCCTTATTTCCGACACTGTTATTCTTTGTATGAGTATATTCATGAATACCTGTAACTTTTCCCATTGTGAGTTCGATATCCATTACTATGATTCTGGAACATATGGCCTCCCATTTATCTATCCTATTTTACAGCTTGTCCCTCAGGACAAACGCCACTTCCTCCATGGCTTTTCCTGCATTTACTCCTGAGAATATCATTGTGAATCCAGGTGACGAATTCCTGCTTCCTCAATTCTTCCTCCTCACCTGTCTCCGACTCAAAATGTCCACCCAATACCTCCTGATCTCCTCAACGAGCTCTGCCTCATTACCGGTTAGCGTCCTAATATTCCACATAGTTAATCTTCCAAATGGAATGGACAAGGATATAAGATTTTCCCTTGTTGCTGGATATAAGGTTTTTCCCTGTTAACTTTTCCTTGTTTACCGTCCACTTCTAAGGCTATCTTTGTCGCTAGGAATCTTATATACTCTGGGTGGGGGATTGGCCCAGGCCCCATATCCTTTGGTCAACTGGATATATTCTCCAGAATATTTAGTCCCCCTCAGGAGGAAGGGTGGCCAGGCTATAACCCCCTGACTCTGAGTGCCCCAATCTGGAGGGCCAGTGGCTGTTTGCAGTCCAAGGACTGGGCAATGGTGTCGCCACATCCCTACGCAATACCTAATAAACCTCAACATAATTAATATGGACTTAAAGCTTATTAAACATGGAAGTTTTTCTAAAAGTGGAGTATCTGAAGTAAAGTTGGGGAATGGTATAAAAAATTGTGAATAATTTATGATTTTTTTAAAAACAGAACTTAGCTTAGTTTAGCCGCTCAAAAGTCCTCTTTAAATGCCTTTAACAATGATAAACTCTATTTTCATTTGGTTTAAATTTTTTCTAGTTCACAGTATAGCAACTGTTAATTATTTAAATTAAATATTTCTTTAGTTATCGCTTCCTATTCAACAAAAACAGGACACTTAAAAAAACTTTTTATTAATGATAAATGTTAAAAGTAATGATTTTTCAAACATTTTCAACAATTTCTATGAGTTGTTGAGGTCTGCATCACTCGTATAAAAATTTCCCTCTACTTAAGGGAAATTTCCTTCTACTGTATGTATGTATGTATAGACAGAGTGTCCCGTAAGTAAAGGAAAATATTTATAGGAGTGATAGCAGACCTCAACAACTCATAGAAATTGATCCATATTTTTAAATGAAAAACTTAATGTTCCTGATTTTAATATTTAGGTTTTAAAATAAAGAAACCTGTGAGATAGCTTCAATTTTTTCTATGAAAACATGAATATTTGGATCAGGAACATTAATTTTGTCTCTTAGAAATACGGATCAATTCTTACAACAGAGATCTGGGGAAAAAACACAGTTTCATAACCTCTTTACAGGAAAAATGTTTTAAAAATCATTATTTTTAACATTTATCATTAATAAAAAGTGTATTTACACTTTTGCCTCCATTTATTCAATTGGCCTAAACTTCATTGCCCCTGTCATAATCCTTATTTTGTACAGTTGAAATCCTCTGAAGGTTTGAGGCTGCAGCTTTCTCCATAATTCCATACTCCAAGGAAGGTTTAACGTATCCACTGTATAATGACTTCAGTATTATATCTGCATCCCATTTATAGCTGACTATTTTCTTCATAAGGGCAGTTCTTGTCATTCCCTTACAAATATATTGTGATATGGAGTTTCCATGTAAGTCTTTGGTCAAACTTAATACCATGGTAAATGGGGGTTTCATCATTGGCTAGGGTTTCCTTGATTGAGGTCATATGTTCGCTGAGAGGCTAAATATTAAGTATTTAGTCTTGGCTTGTCGAGGGCCATTTGCATTCGGTTCTTTGCTGTGAGAATGGAAGACCATCTACTCCAGAGGGCGATATCGTCGGCGAACAGGAATGTTTGGACATTATTTGGTAAGTCTTGAGTAATGTCGTTTATAAATATTAGGAATATCACTGGGGAAAGTACTCCTCCCTGAGGCATGCCATTGTCAAATTACCTTGCCTGAGATAACTCTGGCTTTCCGATCCTTGAGATAGTCATTGAGCCATATGAGGTCTTTCTCATTGATACCCATGTTGGCAGCTTTTAAGATTAAGCCTTCAGTCCATACCTTATCGAACTTGTCGATTGCCTTTTCTAGGTCAATCCAGACTGCCAATGTGTGTTCTTATTTTTGGAACCCGGCTAAATTATTTAGCTGCTCAAAATACCCCTTTAAATGGTTTTAACCATGACAAACTCGGCTTTCATTTGAAGTGATTTTTGTCTAGTTTACAGTTTAGCAATTTTTAATTACTTAAATTAAATATTTCTTTAGTTATTGCTTTCTATTCAATTAAAAAAATGTCTTACTTGAAAAAACACTAAACTTGTATTTTCTACTTTCCTGATGAAAATTGGCCCATTGTTTATATGAACTTTTGTTTTGTATCTCTTGAGGCCTGCTATCACTCCTATAAATATTTCCCTCTACTTACGGGACACCCTGTATATACTTATGTGTGTGTATATATATATATATATTTTATAGTCCCTATACATAAAAAGGGAGATAAACTCAAATGTGAGAACTACAGGGGAATAGCGCTCCTACCCACAGTCTATTAAATCCTTTCAGTGGCAATATGTCGAAGACTAGTGAAGAGGAGTGAAAGACTACTGGGAGAGTATCAGAGTGGTTTTCGCCCAGGACGATCGACTACTGACCACCTTTTCTCTGTCAGACAAATGCTGGAGAAAGCGTATGAGTATTATATAGACTTGCATTACCTATTCATTGACTTCCTACAGGCGTGTGAACAGGAGTAAGCTATTGGAAACCTTACAGTCACTGGGGATTCTTAGTAAACTAATAAGATTGACCAAAATGACTATAGAAATCAGTCTTAGAGTATCTGTCGACCAGTCAACAGCTTAACTAAGTGCCTCCCGCTAAACATTATTATAAACAAACATTTTAGACATCTCTGTCAATTGTTCTTTACAGATGCCTCATTCCGTATCATCATATTAATATTAGTGCTTCACTGCAGTCGATATAGTGATATATAGCTTTAAAAAAAAGTAAAAGTGTTCGTGAAGGAAGCATTCGAGTTGGAGTAGTGGGGATAGCCGGCAGCAGGCTAATCCTACCAGCCTACACCCAAACAAATAGGTGTGTGTGTCTTGTTATTATTATTGTTTTCGGCCACTCACATAGTTTTAAAGCAACAGTGACTTTTTTTTTATTTCCTATATATTTATCACCATGGTTAACTGCAAAGTGTGTGCGAAAACAGTAGGTCAAAAAGACAAAACTAAATTAGTTTGTGTCTCATGCCAAAACATATTTCACGCGAAATGTGTGAAAATCGATTTCACGGACTTAGAAGGCCTAAAAGAGACCAGCAAAAAATGGATATGTACTGATTGCGAGTTATCATCGGGTACGTCGTCAGCTGCTGACTCTAGTAATATACTTGAACTACTGAGGGCGCTGACAGAGGAAGTCAGAGAATTGAAGACCAAACTTCAGGGTATAGATGAACTGAAGGAGATAAAGCAAACCCTTCAGAAGCAGTCAGACCTATCATTCGAAAACATGGACCGGCTACGAAAAATAGAAACACTTTTAGAAGACCAGAAAACCCATATCGAAAACTTGACTATAGAATATAATAGGCTAAAAACAAAAATATCAGATCTGGAAAGTCAACTGAACTCTACAGAACAATTTCAGTTAAAATAGAAATAAGAGGGATCCCGGAGAAGCCGGGTGAAACGGTGACTGGCACAATTCTTAGCGTCGGAGCTGGCCTGGGCGTCAAGCTGAGCCTGGAAGATCTTGATCACGCCGTGAGACTCAAGCCCAAGCAAGAAGGGACACCAGGCCCAATCATCGCAAGATTTGTTAGACATACGGTGAAAGATGAGCTAGTGCAGCAGCGAAGAACAAAGAGAGATTTCTCCACACAACATCTAGGCTGGGGAGAGAATGACTCTCACCGCGTTTATGTGAGTGAAGCGATGACGCCCACCAATGAACACCTCTATTGGTTAGCCAGGCAGAAGAAATTGACTGCAAAAATAAAATATATTTGGCTTAGTGGAGGTAAAATACGCTGCAGACAGTCAGATGGATACCCACCGGTGATTATAGGAAAATCCAGTGACCTGGACGTATTCAGTTGAACGTTGTTTACAAGTTACCCTGAGTCTGCATTTAATTTATTTTTTTTGCCAGAAATATTTTAATTTTAATCTTTTTTATTTTTAGCTTTCTTTATTTTCATATAAATGTAGCCTTTTTTATTTGTATTGAAGCTTTTTTTATTTTTGTATACATTTATTTTCGCCAGAAATATTCTTATTTTATTTTTTTTAAATTCAGTTTTTTTTTGCATAAATATAGCTTTTTTTATTTTTTATTTATATTGAAGCTTTTTTTATTCTTGTATACACTTATTTTCGCCAGAAATATTCTTTTTTTTTTTTTAATTCAGGTTTTTGAGCAAATGTAGGATTTTCTATTTTTTTATTTATATTGAAGCTTTTTTTATTTTTGAATACATTTATTTTCGCCAGAAACATTTTAATTTTAATCTTTTATATTTTTAGCTTTCTTTATTTTTGTACTAATGATTTAGACCTTTATTTGGTTATTTACAAAACTTTATTAATGTATTTAAAACAAGGAGATATTTATATTTTTCTATGCTATAAACTAAACTTAACAGAATATTTATTTGGCAATACTGAAAATTCATTGGTTTGTTTTTTTTGTTTTTTTTTCTAGATTTTTTTAAACGGAATATTTGTTTAAAAAAGTGTTATATCCTAACCTTTATCCTCGATCATTTTCCCTAGAATTCTCCTTCCCAACTCTACTGTCATGACTAATATCATGAATTCCTGTCACATCAACGCACAATCCCTTATTGCACACTACGATGAATTCCAAAAATATTTCCTTGACAATTTTTACCACATTATAGTAGTATCTGAAACCTGGCTGAAATCTTTTATCCCATCCTCCCAGATTTCCTTACCCGATTACTCGTTCCTACGTCATGATAGATCTCATGGCACGGGAGGTGGTGTCGGATTATATATCCATGACAGTCTTAAGGCCAAAATCCTTCAACAGTCTCTTCATCATGATTTTCCTCACGTGGAATACATGTTCGTTGAAATCTCCTCTATTCCCTCTCCTCTGTTGTATGTCGTAGTTTACCGCCCTCCTCGTGTTCCATTTGACAACCTTTTTGAATCCTCACTTACTGACCTGGTTTCCAACTATACCAATATTATTATCTCGGGCGATTTCAACGTGAATATGTTTTCACAATCTCCTGAATAATACTTCCTAACCGACCTACTGTTCTCCCTTAGTCTTTATCTTGTTCCTTATTCTCCTACCCATCACACGCAATTTTCCGACACCTGGTTAGACCTCTACATCTCTGACTCGCACATCAAAATCATCTCCTCTTCCCAACAAACCGTCCCATTTCTTTCATCACACGACCTGATCCAAATTACATACGACCTACCCGTGAAATCCTTTACACCCAAAATAGTTTCATACTGTAATTTAAACCTTCTGTCCTATGAATCCCTACAACCTGACCTTGATTCTTTCCAATGGGACATCATATTTTCCTATGACTCTATTGATCCTATGGTATCTACCCTAACCTCAAACCTACAATCCTTATTAGACATCCATGCTCCTCTGAAAACTAAAACCTTACGTCGTCCCACTGCACCTTGGCTGACTCCTGAAATAAAGGAAATGATGAAAAGCGACTGGCTAAATCCAACTACTTCCATAATGCCCTTTCCAATGCTCCTGATTCCAAATCCAAATGGAAAATACTTCATAACCTATCCCTACCAGAATCCAATAAACTCAGTTCCATCCCGGTGACTCCAGATGATCTCAATGACCATTTCCTATCCTTCACTCACGATTCTTCTCCTACTTTCGATATTAAACATCACAATTTCAATCCTGAAGACTTCTTTTTCTCCCATGTAACCTATGATGAATTACTTTCCACTATCCTAAAATCCCACACTAATGATTATGGTCCTGATAATATCCCAGTAAAACTAATAAAATCCAGCCTTCCTGCCCTTATTCCTGTTCTTTACCATATCTACAACTTTTCGCTGCAAAACTCTATATTCCCATCCTCCTGGAAAACCGCCCTAGTCCGACCTTTGAATAAAATTCCCAACCCTACCTCACTGCACGATTTCCGTCCTATTTCTCTCCTATCCAACCTCTCAAAGCCGTTAGAACGCCTTGTCCAAAATCAACTCTCCAACTTCCTAGAAGAACGTTCCCTTATCAACCCATTCCAATCTGGCTTTCGACCTGGTTACTCAACGCAATCCGCTCTCCTTAAAATAACCCATGACCTCCAAAACTTCATCGAACACCAAAACCTTACCATCCTCATCCTTCTAGATTTTTCCAAAGCGTTTGACACAGTTGACCATAAGATCCTCCTTACGAAATTGCACAATCTTCCTCTATCCAACACTGCCCTGCGCTGGTTCAAATTCTTCCTTTCAAATCGATTCCAGTATGTAGTAGTCCCAGGCCAACCTTCCTCTAAGACCCAATACCATATCTATGCAGATGATTTCCAAATATACCTGTCCTTCCCACCCTCCGACCTATTATCTGCCACAGAGAAACTACAAGAAGACTTGGATAGGATTTGTGACTGGGCGAGAACTAACAAGTTGAAGTTGAATGCGGGAAAGACGAAGGCAATCTTAATAGGCTCCAATTACCTCCTTAAAACCGTTCCTAATATTCCAACTCTGTTCCTGCATGATAATCCCATCAAATTTTACCCCACCGTCAAAAACCTTGGAATAACCTTCGATCAAACACTTTCCTGAAAAAACATGTATCCAATATTTCCCGCCAGTACCATTTCCACTCTAAAACGTCTAAATTATTCTCGTCACCTATTTCCATTTGAAACCCGTAGGCTCCTAGTCACTTCTTTAATTTTCCCCCACTTTGACTATTGCTGTTCGGTATATGGGGGCGTCTCTGGGGATCTCGAGGCGAAACTAAAACGTTTAATAAATTGCTTTGTAAGATTCATCTTCGGGATACCAAGGGACGCCTCTGTTTCCCATTTTTATGCAGAGTTGAAGTGGCTTTATCCTTCCTACGTCGTAAATATTTCCTGGCATCCTTCCTCTTTCAAGTTATCCAATCACACCGTCCTTCATACATCTCTGAGCTCCTTCAATTCAAATCCTCTGTTCGTTCCCGTAATACTCGTTCCCGGTCTTCTGACTTATATATAAGGGCCCACCGAACCGCTGCTTTCGACAGATCTTTCATTATCCGATCCTCATCCCTTTGGAACTCCATCCCTTCTCACATTCGACAATCTAATACCCTTCCTACCTTTAAATCCCGTCTGTTCAATCATTTCTTATCAATCCAGTCCCCATGAAATTGTAAATAGATACTAATGTAAATATGTATATAAATTATTAGCTCGTTCTTCATTATTTTTACTTCATCCTCTTTATTTAATTTTATTACTATGACTGTTTAATTACTCTGTATCTTTATTTATTTATCTCTGAGGCTCCTTAGCCCATATATATGTCTTTCTGTATTATTCTAAAGGGACTCGTCCCAGAATAAATAAAGTATTATTATTATTAGAAAGAACAAGCTGTATGATCAAAACCAGAGTGGGTATGCCAGATAGTTTCGGGGTTAACAGTGGCCTAAGGCAGGGAAATTCATTATCTCCTGAACTATTCAATCTCGCTTTAGAGGTTGCAATTCGGAAAATCAAGACAAACCCTGGTGGTACCATCTATAATAGGCTCACACAACACATGGCACATGCTGATGATGTTTTTATATCAGGGAGAACTAAAGCAGCACTAGCCAGCGCTATAAAAGAGCTCAAGCATGCAGCTGGGACCCATTATAAGCTCGGAAAAGACGAGGTATATGAAAACATCCCGACATACCAGAGAGAGAGGAGATACTGTTGAATTGGGAGAAGACACGTTTCGCAACTGTGATAAATTTAAGTACTTGGGCGGAGTAGTGACAGAAAACAATAATTTGGAAGCAGAAATAAAAAGCAGGATGGTTGCAGGAACTAGATGTTTCTATGCTCTGCAAAAGGGCTCCGATAAAAAGTCTGTCCAGGAAAGCAAAAATAGTAATATATAAAACGGTGATTAGACCGGTCGTTTTGTATGGCAGTGAGACGTGGACTATGACCAAGGAAAACAGGAGAGCCTTGCTGGTCTGGAAGAGAGAAGAGTCCTAAGGAAGATCTTTGGAGCTGTCAGAGAGGAGCATGAATGAAGAATAAGAAGGAACACCGAGTTAATGGAGAGTCAGGCATCCTTAGTGTCATTAAGAAGGGCAGACTCAGATGGCTGGGTCATGTTGAAAGAATGGATCTCAGTAGACCTCCAAAAATGATACTGAATGGTACTCCAGGAGGGAGACGACAAAGAGGTAGACCCAAACACCGATGGTTGGATGATCTGGAAGAAGACTTGAGGAGGCTGTGGATCAGAAATTGGAGGAATCTTGCTGTGGACCGTGAGGAGTGGAGGAGAGTTGTGACAGAGGCCCAGGTTCTACAAGGACTTTAGCGCCCATTGAAGAAGAAGAATGTATATATACACACATAAAATCCTTTCAGGCTGAAGTCTATTCACTACTACCCCAGTCTCTTCATCCATAACAAACTTAATGAAGTCATTCTCTCAATCATGATGTCATTCCTTTGTAGATAAAACAATTGATGTAATAGATTTGCTATTGCAATGCTACTTTACATCTAAATGTTATGAAGTTTGTTTTTTATTTCTTTCAATCTCTTCTTAGTATTTAATACTTTATTTATTTTTTTTTTTTTTTTTAGAGATAAACAATGCAAATAATAATACGTTAAATGGAGAATGTGATATGTTTTCAACCATTTTTGAGGAATGGAAGAGTAATAAGTCTGATGCCTCCAATCCAACTTTTAAGACAATACCAAAATTTTTTCATGAGGTAAGTTTTCTTTCTAATGATGTATTTAAAATTTTTATATATTCAACATATCTTAATTAATGTAAGATTTTATTAATTTTCAGTTTATTCCTATATTTTTTTGGATTTCATAGATACCAGAAGATGCTGATTCATTGCCATTGAAATTGAGGGAAGAAGGTAGATCTTTATTTCTTCAAAGGAGGAATATTACATTACTTGACAATAATGAATTAAGAACGTTGTGGGTCCTTTTAGATAAATATCACAGCCCACCAAATGTTAGAGAAGAGCAATTAATTTCATACATTGACCTTAAAAAAGTAGTTGGAAAAGCAAGCTGTAAATGCAAGTAAGATCTGTAGCTAATTATTAAAATTATTATTTATTAATTCACTGAATTGGTAGGGGAAGTAGTAGTAGTGCTCATGAAAAGTTTTAAATCCGAGTTGTCTACAGAAATAAATTATAAGGAGTCCAAATAACTTAGTCACTTTAAAATAGTGTGTGTGCATGCGTACATCGTGCATATGTGTGTACATGTAACAGCTATATCTTGTTAAATTTTGTAATCATTATTGTTGTGATGAAATTAATCTTATGATGTGTGTATGTTTGTGTGTTTATCTCAAATATACTTAATGTAAGTACTACTTTATATGATTTGTTTTACAATGTTCTTACAAACATTTTGATTAAACGCATTATGTTGATTATAGTAATAATTGATGGGGAGAGTGATGTTTTAAAATATACGAACATAGTCTCAACCCCATTTCAATAAGTGCCAGTCATTGGAACCCTTAAAACAAAATAAATAAGGTAAAAATATGAAAGGAAAAAAAGAAGACAAAGTAATTGGAAAACAAAAGAATATATTACTTTAGTTATGAATCGAGAAATTACAACGTACAATAAATCTAAACTATACAAAATTATAATGATATATAAACCATACAAAAATTATAATCATATATATATGTAAATAATAAAGAAATTTTCCTCAGGAAAAAATTATAATATTAAAAAGGAAAAAAAATGGAAAGAACTTCAAAATAAATTATTTGAGAAAAAAACAATAAATTAAATTTATAGTGATATATAATTTGGAACTAATAAATATAATGTAAATTAGAAATTAATTATAATTAAGCAATGCCTATTATCTGTGTTTCCCAAAAAACAAAATTAAGAGCCGATTCTCTCTGTCAAATTATAGTCCGGGGACGGTCATCGTCTCGAACCCTTAGGTTTGAGTCGTGTCCCTCATTGACTGCGGAGGTGCATCGGCAGGCAATGTAAAGCCGTAGCGATCTACTGATTGCGGAGCCTGAGACCAATCGTGCTCTGAGGTCAGGGAAGCAGCTTCCCGACCAAATTGGTACTACGGGGCGTCGCCGGAGCCCCGGCGGCGCTATGGGTGGACGGCGAGAGTGCTTGCACTGTTCGGCCGTGGCGGTCGTAGTGGTCGATGTGTTTACGACTACTCGCTGCACGACACCAGTGTTCAGCTAGCCTTGGCGTTGTTCAGGCTATCTTCTGGTACAATGTGTAGCGAGTGGACGGAAGTTATGGTAGTAGTAGTTGTCTTATTCCGTGGGCACCTGTTGTGTGCCTGCATTCTTGGTGGTGTACCCGGTCCAGGGAGTAAGGTTGGAGGCCGGTTAAGGCAAAAAGCTAGGTATGGCTTCCAACCGATGCTCCCTTGGTCCATAGTGTACCCGGTGGTACTCTGTCAAATTATAGTGAAGTGTATAAACTTGTTCTACTATAAAAGGTATGATTCCATAATAAATTAAAAATAATTAGGCTATCAATCAAACAGTTATAAATCGGTAATGCCCAAAAAAAATGATAATGGAATTCAGCTAATAAACTCTGCCATCTTGAAAAACCTAATAATTAAAAGTGCTATGTTTAAACATAAGGATATTCATAAACATATTTGGTCATTGTCAGATTCACAAACACACAATCGAATCGATCATGTCTTGATACAACATAGAGGACAAAATAATGTAATTAATGTAAGGACTTATTGAGGGGCAGAATGTGGTTCATATCATGAAATAGTAATTGTGAAACTTCTACAAACGCTTAATTTAAAAAAGAGAAAACAAAACAGTTTTAACACTGAAATTTTAGTTTGGAAAATTAAAAAATCCATGAATTAGGAATCAATGGGAGTTAAAAATTAAGAATAGGTTTGAAGCTTTAGCTTTAGCTGAGGGCTTAAATGTTCCGTGGACTGTGAGTTATTAAGGATTTAATAAACGACATCAGTACATTTATCAAGCATTTCCATTTAATCTAAAAACAAAATTTTATGATAAGTGAATAAAAAATAAAATTACTATGGTACAGCTTCTTGATACAGTCTCTAATAAATCTGAACTCATATATTACACTGCATAATCTTGATACTGATACTGATACTCCACTTGAAGATGGTATTCAGTTAGGTCTATAATTGCCTGACATTGTGAACATGTTCTCTCGAGAGCTTTCTATAACAAACAGAGAAGTGCATCTTGGCCAATGGCCAGAAGAAGGCTGGCCTTTGAGCTTTGAGAGGAGAGTGGGAGTTGGTTCCTTCCCTCCACAGTATTCCTGACTCTTCCATATTTTTAAATATTTGATAAATAAAATCATGACAATATGTTTTTTAAGTTTTTGATAATTTATTAAATTTTATTTTTAATTTTAATAAATTGACCATTATCATTTCTGATTCAAAAATGGAAAATAGACAAAACCCATTTTAAATTGTTTATTATAAAAAATGCATTGTGATAATTAGAAAACAGATATGCTGAAGATGGCCAATGATTGCAAAGATCATGTAGATTAAAATTACATAATAACGGAGATTTTTAGGAAAGAGGATCACGAAAGCTTTTTTATTTATTAACATAACTTATTGGTGTCCCATCCAATTTATTTATATAAAAAAAAATTAAACCATAATATTTACAAGGAAGAGTGGTAGTGGTTGGGCACTGACTTCCAAAGCTCAAGGTCCCGTGTTCGAGTCCGGCTGATGGCACAAAAATTATTTATTCTGTTTCATTGACCATGGAACGACCCAGTAATTGGAAGGCCCTCATTCTGGGGCACACCCAGCCTCTATAAAATGGGTACTCTTAATTAATTAAGCAGGAAATCCTTTCTCGGTTAAATCACTTCCTTGCACAACTGTTGACCAAGAAATAATACTTCCCAACATAATACTGAACCCAAGATCCTTCATGGATTGTGATGATACAGATATTTTTTTTCTTTTGTTTACAAAAATTTGAATTTTTAGAACGAACATTACTTAATAACAAATAAAAAGTACATTCCTAAACTTAGTGCTAATTCCATATATGGATTCCATCAATCGATTAAAACCAGTAGCGATGGACAGCGATTTTTGCTCAGTTTAGTAATGACCTGAAGGATTACAAAAGAACACTACTAAACTTTAGTAACGAAAGGTTACTAAATATATGAACATTTACAACATGTTTACAGAAATACCCTACTACTGAATTGTTGAATTTCGAAACAGATATAATAAATAGGGCAAATTCCTAAACTCAATATTCATCGATGGCATCGTTTCACCCAGTTCAAACCATTTAGATGGATCCAATGTCATCAATGAGCTCATTGCTGAGTTTAGGAATGTGCCCATATACTCAAAAAGTAAGCATAGAAATATGTAAAGTAAATTGAAATATAACAGCACTGATATTTCATCCAGTGGATCCATCAACTCCAAAAGCCAACAGAATCACTAAGCCTTCAGTGATTCAATTGATGAATAACTGAATTCTATTCTGAGCACTGAATTCTATCAACTGATTTAGGAATTTTCCCAAATATTTATATTCGTGAGAAATATTTTATAAATTTCTTGAAAATAATCTATTACTTCAGATTTTAGTCAAAGTTTATTAAATCCTAATTATTTTAAAGCTCAATTGTACCCTTGTTAATGTCCCTTTCATTAAAAGTTAAAAATATGGTGGAATTTTTCATTTTGTATAGAATTGGTAATGAATAATTTACTTTTGTATTTTAAAAATATATATCGAAGAGAAGAATAGTTGGGGTGATCAGTCAAAAAAGGAAGGCAAAAATAAATGATAATATTTATTTTGACATTTGCCGACGTTTCGACCTGAAGTTCAGGCCATCATCAGGGCTAAGAAAAGAACAAGATAACAAGGTATGAGAAACATACGTAGTGTAGGTAAAAAAAAAATAAAAAAAAATTAAAGTAAAATGCAGTTGTTAGAATAATGACAATAGTCAGAACTAAGAGATAAATGATAATAACCGGTACAAAGTGTGGAATGATGAAGTAAACATAATCAAAAAAGGTGACATAAATATTAAAATAGGAATCTTAGAATAAAATGTAAAACAGAAAAATATGAAGTTATATAAGAAATGGAAATAAATAGTAAAATTAAAATATTGTGAATAGAATAGTTGGATAGGAAATTGGGATGTTGTAAAGTCTATCAAGATGTACAGGCAACGTATAATATAATAAAGAGTTAAAACAGAGAAAAGGAATGAAAGGAAGGAGGAAAGAAATTGAGAAGGCTGAAATAAGAAAGAAAAAGAAAACCAACCTGACTGCAAAGATGTAAATCGGAGCAATGATCATGTTAGTCAGGGAGGGGGTGGAGAGAAGGGATGTAGAGTGGTGTCATCTCCAACGGTTATCTGACGAAGTTTGAACAAAAGTACTGGAAGCGTAAATAAGGACGCGAGATATATTACTCATAAATATTATGGATAATTAAACAAAAGTTGATAGAAAGGGGCAATAAAATAGTTTAATATAAAATAAATTTATAATAAATAAATTATAAATAAATTTATAATAAATTTAAATTTAGAGTGCTACCATTGGGTAGTTACTCAGCAAGTGTTTTTCATGTCATTATATACATTATGTTCTAATTTACTAGATGTATTTGTTTAATACAGTTGTAAATGTCTTTAAGAAATAAAATAAAAAAAAAAATTTAGATAGTTTATAGAAATTCTGGAGAGACAATAAAACAAAGATAATAACTGTTGAGTAATAATGGAGAATAATTGAAATTAATACATATCATATATATATATATATATATATATATAGTCGAGATTGAGGAAGAGCGATTATTGTGGTCTGTTATAAGTTTGTTAATGACATGGAGAGGAAAATTATTGTTTGAGAGGATCTGTTTTATGAGTTTGATATTGGTAACATCAAATTGGGGATCAGAGAGAGACTCTTAAATACTTAGTATTTATGGAATTTTATAATGTTTTTTACCTTTAATAATCAAAATATGATTGGGTAAGAAAGATTAGAGAAAAAAAACGAACCATTATTATTCTAAAAGAAATTAATTACATCATCGTTTAGTGGCGCGTGTTTCCTCCTCTTGCCTTCACTACTTCTTGAAGACGCCTCGGCATACTTTCCACTAGTCGGGAAATGTCCCTTTGCTGGAGGATAGCCCATTCCTCCCGAAGAGCCCTTTCAAGGTCCTGCAGTGTATCAGGAAGTGTTGCACACGCTCTTATTTGTCTTCCAAGGTTATCCCATAAATGCCCAATGGGATTCAAATCTGGAGAACATGATGGCCAGGCTAAAACCTCAATATTGTTCTGTTGAAGGAACGTCTGCACTATGCGGGCGACATGTAGGCGTGCATTAGAATAGAACGATCGCCGATTTCGTTGAGGATAGGCAACACATGAGGTTCTAAAATCTCATCTACATAGCGAATGGCCTTCAAAGACCCTCCACGAACAACAACCAATTCTGTTCGGCGCTCCATTGAAATCCCAGCCCACACCATTAAGGAACCACATTGGAAAGGTTGGCTCTGGAAAATTACAGGCTGCATATCTTTCGTTTCTTCTTCTCCACACCCTTTCACGAGCGTCTGGAGATCGAAGAGCGAATCTTGACTCATCTGTAACAAGTGTAGCACTCCATTCGTCCATAGTCCAATGGCTGTGTTCTCGAGCAAAAGCCAGCCGTGTTACTCTGTGAGTTCTGGTCAACTCTGGTCCTCTTACTGGATGAAAAGCCATTAATCCATACTCATTTAATCTTCTCCAAGCGGTATGTTCAGAAATTTGCACACCTCGAACTTCTTCGAGCTGATGAATCGCTTGAACAACGGTAAGGTGCTGGTTTCGTAAAATTCTCAAAGTCAAAAACCGGTCATCCCGTGGTTCTGTTACCCTAGGCCGTCTAGAACCGGGCCTTCTATTGTAAGAACCAGTTTCCCGAAAACGCCTGACAGCGTCTCGTAAAGTTTCATATGGAACTCCGATGGCATTAGCTGCATATCTAATGGAACGTCCATCATCAATAAGTGCTACACCACGCGCAACATTCTCAGCACTAAGAGGCATTTTTAAACTTAATATTGAAAAAATTAAAAGCCGGAGACTAAGAAATGTGCTGCAAGAAACGGCACTGAACTAATGATACTGAATAAACATTTTGATTCCATAGAATGTAAACATTGGAATCTAGAATCATTTCATTGAATTAAGGATTAAGGGTTATTGTCCTCTATATTAACATTCCTAATTGAAAACAAACAAAAAGATTACCTATTTATTCATTGAAAACAATAGACCAATGCAAAGCAGAAATATTTTTAGATAAAAACATGAAAAAATCAAGTGTGTGGAATTTTTCGCCTGTCAGTGTATATAAATATTATTTAGGAATATGTATATATGAGTATGTGTATATGTGTGTATGTATGTATCTATGTATTTGTGTATATATATATTTACAACTTTATATTACAAGAAAATTTCAGATCCAACCCAAAATCTTATGAAACAGAACAATGCATTAGCAAAACTTACACTGTGTTTAGTGTACCAGTCTGTGGATATGGTGTTATTGGGATTTTTAATGATTAGAAGGTCGAGAAAAGGGAGAGAATTATTGAGTTCGCGTTGTACTGTAAAATTGAGGCGGGGGTGGTAAGAGTTAAAATGTGATAGGATATCAGGAATTTTGTTTGGATTGCTGATTAGGAGGAGGTCGTCTACGTATTTTCGAATAAAGATGATATCATCAGGGTAAAGAGGGATTATGGAGTCTAGAAGATCATTGAGAACGATGTTGGAGATGTCGGGAGCGAGGGGGTTATCCATTGCTAGTCCGGAGATTTGGTTAAAAAATTGTCCTTGGAAAGTGAGGTAGCCTGATTTACAGCATAGATGAAGGGATTCGAGATATGAGGAGCGGTTAAGTGAGGTGTGAGGTTCAATGATAGTCCAATTGTCGTCTATTATAGTAAGTGCCTTGTCTATGGGTATGTTCGTAAATAAACTTTCAACATCGAAGGAGCAAAGAATGAAATTGTCTGGAATGGTAAAGGAGAGTAGCTGTTCACGGAGGTGGAATGAGTTTTGTACATCATAAGGGTTGTTGTGGCTGAAGATTTGTAAGGAAGGTAGTAAAAATTTGCTAAGTTTAACAGAAGGAGAATTAATGTTGGAAGTGATCGGACGGAGTGGGGTGCCGGGTTTGTGGATTTTAGGAAGTCCATAAAAACGGGGAGCAACTGAATTGTAGGAGATAAGGTTTCTGTAAGTAGGATAGTTTATGAGTTTAGAATTTAAAAGATTTTTTAGGTGTAGGTTAAATTTGGTTTTTAATGATGAGGTAGGATCACGGGATGTAGGAGAGTAAGTGGAACGGTCTGATAGGAGTAAAGTCATTTTGTCAGTGTATTCTGTACGGTCCATAATAACAGTTTTGTTGCCTTATAATTTTTTTTTTTTTTTTTTTTTTTTTTTTTTTTTTATTACCTTTTTTACCATCATTACTTATGTTTCTCATACCTTGTTATCTGGTTATTTTTTTAGCCCTGATGAAGGCCTGAACTTCAGGTTGAAAAGTCGGCATATGTAAAAAAATAAATATTATAATTTATTTTTGCCTTCCTTTTTGACTGACCACCCCAACTATTCTTCTCTTCATTATCCACGACAGTCAACCAATTACCAATTACAAATGGATTGCTGTGTGTAAACATCCAATATTTTTGTGAATCAAAGCCAGGAATTGATAACTTACTCTGACTCAAAACAGAGGTGTTTCTCCGTTTTCTTGAATACTACTTACTAATGCTTTTTAGTCAAATTTTTGGATATTACGAGGATTTTACTTCAATTTTTTTCATTAAATTGATATAATTAGATATTTAAGTGTAAAACCATATATAAATATTTGGGAATTTATTCAATTAGATCAACCTCCGAATTAAAACCCCAGGATAGATTTTTTTCTGTCCGAAATTACAAAACAATTTTTATTTTGTGGAAAATTGCAAAACAGATCCATTTTAGTAAAAAATTGCAAAATACTTCAAAAAAGATTCAATAGGATTTTGTATTTTAAATCTACTGAAGATTGTTATAGATCTTTTGAGATGTATGTTTTCTATTATCCATAGAAAAAAAGGGATAAATGTTTAAAATCTGGGCCCTAGTAATAACTATCAAGGAATTTCACTCCTTCCGGTATGTTATAAAATATTCACAATATTCTGAACTATTCGAATCATGGAATACACCGAGGAAGGTATATGGATTTAGACGGAACAGTTCAACTATTGATCAAATATTTTCTTAATGGTGTTGTACGTACAATGGTGTTGTTCACCTGCTTTTTATATCAATTTCTAAAAGGCTTATGATTCCATTGACAGCCAGAATCTGTATAATATTCTATTTTAGCAAGGGATCCCAAAAAAATTAGTGAATTTAGTAAGGTTGTGTATTTCCAAAACATTCAATAAAGTTAGAATCGGTTATTATTTACCTGAGAAATTTGAGGTTCGTTTCGGCTTAAAACGAGATAAAAGGTTTGAATTTGGGTGGAACAATATCTGTGCTTGGGTAATTGATCATTTAGTACTGTTAAGCGAATACATTGAAACAAACAAAATAAATACAGACTAGACAAAATATATAGTTAGCCACAAAAATGGTATGTAGATATAGATATTGAAGGAAATATGTTTATGTAGAGAAGTTAAGGTATTTGGGGTCTATGATAACTTAAAAAAAAAAAAAAAAAAAAAAAAAAAAAAAACTGAAACTGAAGAGGAAGTTAGGGCTAGATTACAGGCAGGAAATGATTTTGCTATTTTTCAATTGTGAAACTACTTAACTCGCGCATGTTGTCCCGATACTTGAAAATTATAATTTATAAAACCATTATTCTTCCTACTGTTCTTTATAGATGCTCAATGTGGCTGCTTACATTAAGAGGTGAACAATGTATTAAGTTTTTGAAAATAAATTATTGCGTAGAATATTCAAACCGAAGAAGGGGAAGTCTTCTTTTTTTTTAGTCTCTTCCTCATCCATTGCATTGTTTTGTCATTCCCCAAGTTCTGTTGAGGCTTTCTGAGTTTTCTATTAACCTACCTCGACAGTTTTGATATGCATTCTGCACTAGATTTTTTATGGCAATGATTAGAAAATTTTGCGAAAATTAATAAATGTGGCTTTATGGTGTGTTTTGATCAGATTCACAGCATAATGCCATATTTGTTAGTATTGATATTGTTTCCTAGGATGAAACAGAAAAATTCATAGATAATAATATTATATCAAAGAACCCGTTTTTTGCTTGCAACCATTGATCAAAAAAGTAATAGACTAATTCACACTTTTTTTCTTAAGCTATTGAAAGTTGTTGAAGGTTTTAAGCTATTGAAATCCTCAATCTGACGAGTAAAAATAAAATATTTTCATCCGTGTTTAGTGTTTTTGTTACTCTACTTAATAATGTTCAATGCTAACTTTACATTGTTGTTGAAATAATATTTGGATATTGTTAAAAGTACCTCTAAAACAAAAAAAATATTGGTCATTTCGCAAATGCAGCACAGAAAAGACAAAATGAAACAGATGGAGAAACACCACAACAAATTTAAAGATTATATGTCTGTATATATAATCTTCATATACTGTGATTGTCTTCATGGCCAGAATTATTGCTATTTTGTCTGTACACTAATACTATTCTTAAGGGACTTTGTTCCAGAATAAAGGTGGTTTTTCTGTTCTTGTTACCGCTAGCCATGAAAACTGCTGAAACAACCTTTGCTAAATTTTAACTCGATCATCCTCATGGTCCCTGGAAGGTTTATTAATAATAATATCAATCGATTTTATATCAATTTAATTATTTTTTATAAATTTGGTAGCTTCTCATAAATATTCCTTACAGGCACTATAAATGAAGCATAGAGACAACCTATACTTTATTTGATACATTTCTCCTCTTGTAGGTTTAGGGGGCATTGACTCGAAACCCCAAAATATACATTCTACAATACCCCATCTAATTTTCATGTTAAATACATTGTTCGCCTTAAAATTTACTGTATATAAATTGAACTGTTTACAATAAATGTATTGCCTCAGATAGCCTGTACTTCTCAATTTTTAGTCCTAATGATGTTTTAATCAACATTGATTGTTTGGATAACTTGAATAATATCTTCCTTGTAAGTTATTATGTTATTGTCACTTGTGATTTCATCCTAAATGATTTTTTGATCAAAATCATTTTCACTGAATGTACTAAAACATTCTTCACTTATGTCATGTGCTTTTGGTACAAATTATTTATATGGATGGAAAATGGTACCATTTATTGCATAACTAAAATTCCCCAAAACAAAACAGGTTTGATTGTACTATTGAGTGTTTTAAGTTACTTTTTAAGAATATCCCTATCCTTACTCTTTTATTTTATTTTGTTTTTTGTTAGTGTTTATTTACAAATATTATTTTTTTAACTCTATACTAGTAAAGTATAGAGTATAGAGTATTATTTTTTTAACTCTATACTTGTAAAGTATAGAGTATTATTTTTTTAAACTCTATTCTAGTAAAGTATAGAGTATTATTTTTTTAACTCTATATTAGTAAAGTATAGAGTATAGAGTATTATTTTCTTAACTGTATACTAGTATAGTAAAGATCATAAGATCGAATCCCAGCCCTACTTTCCACTACTGCTGGTCCCTAGGAGAAGTAGGGGGAAGACCCCTACCGTGCACCCCCCCCCACATCCCTATAAAGTGCATATTGTTGTGTTCCTTGTAACTATTTATTAAAAAAAAGCCAATGTTCCAACATAAAAAAAGTGAACGCACTGCCCCAAAATGGCGGATTGACGACTTTGACTTTAGTTAGTTTTTTGGTCACTGAGAGTCAGCATTTGGCTTAATTTCCTCATAGTTGGTCTTTTATTAAAGCTGAATAGTCAGAGAATAATAAAACATGAACAAATATTAAAAAATAATTGGCTTAGGCAATAAAAAACACCCGTAAAGTCAATTTTTTAACAAATAAATTTCAAGTTGAAAATCAAGCGTCGTTTGTAATTAAACGGCCAACAATAACGCAAAACGTGCTGAAATAAAACATCTGGAGAATATATTTTTCTTTCTAAAACACTGATTACTTTTTAAAATATTTGAAGCAGTTCCGTAGAAAATGCATTAAGGCAGAAAAGCGGTAGCTAGGCGTGGATGCCTACAGGCCTCTACCACACCATTCAGTGCTCATAAATGGCTTAGTTATAGTGCTATAATAACGTTTTTGTAAATTATATTGATTGTATTAACGAACAAATATTAATGCAATAATTTAATTGTCCAAAAAAATATTTTTTTTAATTTATTATTATTTTTTAAATTTAACTTCCTTTATTCTATACGGAGGTCGTTTAAGAAGACCTCTATTGTAAAAATGATATAATTATAATAATAAAACTTAATTATAAAATACTTTGTTGAATATCTTGAATTTTTTATTTAACGTTTGCAATTTAACACTTTGTTTTGTTCATTAATCGATTCTTAGTGGTAGTTTAAATTGTACGTAGTTTCCCGGAAATGAATCATATTAATACCTGTTTTATAAACTAAAATAATATATACCTAATCTGAACTACATATAATGAATAGTTGATGGTTTGTTTAGTAATACTCATTGTTCAGAAATTGTGGGATAAATTGTTCGGAAGTTGGACCATATCATAAAAAAATAGGAAATTTTAATATTGAATGCATTATTCTCTCTGAACAAAGAAAGATGGAAAGAGCGAAGCTATAAGTTCTTCTAGGTAACGGAACTAAGTTGTTTGGATTTGGTCTCAAAATGAGGGAAAACGCGAAATCGGACCCCAAAATTGGAAAAATACATTAAGCGAACGAGAAGGAAAGTTCCAAAATCTCGAAAAAGAAAACAAGGATCAGTATCAATTATATGGCTAAATGAATATATATTAGACAGATGAACAGAATGTTTCAAGATCCTGCTAAAAGGGAGTCAAATGCAGTTTGGCATGATATTAAGTGGGCGATGGAGATTAATTATGGTGAAAACCACTTTATTTCGATTGCTACTAAAGTTGCACATTAGTACTATCTTCACTTTGAAGCAGGTTATAGAGAGTTCTATCAAGAAAGGGAAATAGCTCACCTTCTGTTTAGTGCATTTGCAAAAGATTTTTTAATGAATCTGAAAGGAAAACGAGCTTTTCTGAAATACAATTAGATATTAGCACAATAAAAAGTGTGAGGCACTAAGCAGATAGAAAGCTATTTTTCATTCTTGAAGGACTTCTCTATAACCTGCCTTAAAGTGTGGACAGCCCCAATTTGCAACTTTTCTTCCAATGTACAACTTGAGTTTCTCAATCCATATCGCTCTGGGAATCGACAATATTTCTTATTCTAGCTTCTACGATTCTTGAATAGAGTTTCTTTGGTAAACTAAACAGGAATGAATCTCGATGGATATTACATTTCCTAGTATCTTCTTTCTTGTAAGGGTACAAAACTACTTACAAATTTGTTGCCTATGTACGTGCAGCAATTTGTTTTACTTTGTTCAGACCACCTGAATTGCCAATTGCTTCAAACAAATCTTTCTTGCTGATAAAATGGTCTTCACCATAATAAACCTGCATCGTCCCCTTAATATCATCCAAACTTCTCCAGCATTTGACTCCCTTTTAGCACCATCTTGAAATATTCTGTTCATCTGTCTAATATACACTGATAGGCAAAAAATTCCACCCACTTGATTTTTTCATGTTTTCATCTAAAAATATTTCTGCTTTGGATTGGTCTATTGTTTTTAATGAATAAATGGTTGTTTAGTAAACCTATCAACTATTCATTATATTAGACCAAATCCAAACAATCAGTTCCAGTTACCTAGAAGAACTTATAGCTTCGCCCTTTCCATCTTTCTTTGTTCAGAGAGAATAATGCATTCAATATTAAAATTTCCTATTTTTTTATGATATGGTCCAACTTCCGAACAATTTTTTCCACAATTTCTGAACAATGAGTTTTACTAAACAACCTATCAACTATTCATTATATGTAGTTCAGATTAGGTATATATTATTTTAGTTTGTAAAACAGGTATTAATATGACTCATTTCCGGGGAAATATATACAATTTAAACTACCTCTAAAAATCAGTAAATATATAAAACAAAGTGTTAAATTGCAAACGTTAAATAAAAAATTCAAGATATTCAGCAAAGTATTTTCTAATTAAGTTTTATTATTATAATTATATCATTTTTAAAATAGAGGTCTTCTTAAATGACCTCTGTTTAGAATAAAGGAAGTTAAATTTTAAAATAATATAAAAAATTTTTTGGACAGTTAAATTATTGCATTAATATTTGTTCGTTAATACAATCAATAAAATTTACAAAAACGTTATTATAGCACTATAACTAAGCCATTTATGAGCACTGAATGGTGTAGTAAAGGCCTGTAGGCATCCACGCCAATACCACCACTTTTCTGCCGGAATTTAAATGCATTTTCTACGGAACTGTTTCAAATATTTCAAAAAGTAATCAGTGTTTTAGAAAGAAAAAATATATTCTCCAGATATTTTATTTCAGCACGTTTTGCGTTATTGTTGCCCATTTAATTATAAACAATGCTTGATTTTCAACTTGAAAATTTTTTTGTTAAAAAAATTGACTTTACCGGTGTTTTTTATTGCCTAAGCCAATTATTTTTTAATATTTGTTCATGTTTTATTATTCTTTGACTATTCAACTTTAATAAAGACCAACTATGAGGAAATTAAGACAAATGCTGACTCTCAGTGACCAAAAAACTAACTAAAGTCAAAGTCGTCAATCCGCCATCTTGGGGCAGTGCGTTCACTTTTTTTTGTTGGAACATTGGCTTTTTTTTAATAAATAGTTACAAGGAACACAACAATATGCACTTTATAGGGATGTGGGGGGAGGGGGGGAGTACACGGTAGGGGGGTCTGGCCCACCCATGTATTAATGATACTAAAGATTATAATTCTTTAATTTATCTATTTATCATTAGGTTTATTTTAATTGCATGTATGTACTAATTTTTCAGGGAATATTTCACTGCAAAACTTTTTGCTCAGCTTCAACAGAATGATGTCTATAACAGAATTAGTATTTTGGCATTATTTAATTATGCCATGCGTAAAGCTTGGTTGCAGCAAACTAGAATTGGTTTGTCTTTATATGATGCTTCTGGAAAAGGAT
This sequence comes from Nezara viridula, assembly GCA_928085145.1. Classification (NCBI taxonomy): domain Eukaryota; kingdom Metazoa; phylum Arthropoda; class Insecta; order Hemiptera; family Pentatomidae; genus Nezara; species Nezara viridula. The sequence continues at coordinate 96,357,561 of OV725078.1, read as the reverse complement.
ATTTGCGAGAATCGGTAATTTTAATTAAATTTTCTACTTCAAATGCCCTTTATTTCTATTTTCTTAGTATTTATTTATCAAACAAAATATTGTAATAATTTATAATTACTACCTCACAATTTAGTCAAAACCTTACTAGAACTGGAAAGAACAATCATAATTACAAGTTATCTACTAGTCAGAATATGAAAGTAAGAATTAATTTCATACTATATTATACCTATGCGAGAACACTTGCATTAGATATCTATCCTTTTTCTTCCATATACATTTGAAGTAGGTATAATCAATTTTAGAGAAACATTTTGATTGGATAAACCACATTTTATTGTCAAGAAAGTCTATTCAGTAAACAAAATTGCTGAAGCTAAATAATGATTTTATATTGACTATGTTTAATTAATAGTTAACGAAATTGCTGGTAATCCTAGTACCCAAAATCATAATGTGTAATGCAGAAAATTTATTTTATTATAATTATCTGATATTGTTTTGTCATCCATATTGACAATATTTTTTCATTTTTAATAATTGGTAATTGGTTGACTGTCGTGGATAATGAAGAGAAGAATAGTTGGGGTGCTCAGTCAAAAAAGGAAGGCAAAAAATAAATTATAATATTTATTTTTTTACATATGCCGACGTTTCGACCTGAAGTTCAGGCCTTCATCAGGGCTAAGAAAATAACCAGATAACAAGGTATGAGAAACATAAGTAATGATGGTAAAAAAGATAATAAAAAATGAGAAAATAAAATAAAAAAAAATTATTAGAAAAATAAAATAAATAGGTATAAAGTAAAATGAAATTGTTAGAATAATGACTAAGAACTAAGAGATAAATAATAAAAACTGTTACATAGTGTGGAATGATGAAGTAGGCATAATCAAAAAGGGGTGACAAAAGTGTTACATTGGGAATCTTAGAATAAAATGTAAAAACATAAAAAAGAAATATAAAGTTATATAAGAAATGAAAATAAAATAAATAGTAAAATTAAAACATTGAGAATGGAGTAGTTAGATAGAAAATTGAGATATTGTAAAGTCTATCAAGATGTACAGACAATGTATAATATATAATAAAGAGTTATACATTGTCTGTACATCTTGATAGACTTTACAATATCTCAATTTTCTATCTAACTACTCCATTCTCAATGTTTTAATTTTACTATTTATTTTATTTTCATTTCTTATATAACTTTATATTTCTTTTTTATGTTTTTACATTTTATTCTAAGATTCCCAATGTAACATTTTTGTCGCCCCTTTTTGATTATGCCTACTTCATCATTCCACACTATGTAACAGTTTTTATTATTTATCTCTTAGTTCTTAGTCATTATTCTAACAATTTCATTTTACTTTATATCTATCTATTTTATTTTTCTAATAATTTTTTTTAATTTTATTTTCTCATTTTTTATTATCTTTTTTACCATCATTACTTATGTTTCTCATACCTTGTCATCTGGTTATTTTCTTAGCCCTGATGAAGGCCTGAACTTCAGGTTGAAACGTCGGCGTATGTAAAAAAATAAATATTATAATTTATTTTTTGCCTTCCTTTTTTGACTGAGCACCCCTACTATTCTTCTCTTCATTTTTTCATTTTTCTTCACATACTTTGATTTTTGATTAATTTAATGTTTCAGAACCAAAAATAAATAATATTATAATGTTATTACATTATATTTTAGTTTTGAAATATATCTATACACATTTTTTTTTCTGTTGGCATTGCAGACTTTATAGAATTTTTGCCGCCTTAACCGCCCCTTCTTTATCTCTGCCTATCTTGATCTGTTTCTTCCCAGTTATCTGCATGAAGCTCTATTGCATCTTTGTTGATTCAATCAATCCATCTGGGCATTGTACACCCTTAATTTGACATTTCCATACCACGAAAAGAGAGAAGGAAGCTCTGTTTGCACTTGTTATACACTGGTCTATTTCTGACTGTTTTTTTGAGGTTATTGTGGATTCAGGATATTTCAATTTGTCTACTCTTTAGAACAATTTAGCTTCTATCCAACTCCTGTGGTTCGGGTGGGATTTTTGACTTATCATATATTTTGTTTATCTACATTTACTTGTTGATCGATTTGCTCTGCTTCTGTTGTCAGTGTCTTAGCGAGATTCTCAATGTCCTCTTAATTGCTCCCAAGGACTGCTATATCATCTGCACAATTAAGTATTTTTTTATTTCTTCTGAAGTGCACCCCTCCATGTACACGTTATTTTGCTCTTATCACATTCTCCAGCCCTAAGTTGAACAACATCAGTGAGTGTATCTCCCTTCCATAAACCAGTTCGAACTTTGAAGGTTTTAGATTTACTTCTCCTTCTATTAGGCCTCAACATTTAGGGTCATTTGTACATGCCTTTGTCAATCTCAGCAACTTGCCGGGAACTCCTAGTTCAGTCATGATTTTCCGAAGACAGTTCCTGTTCACGGAGTCATAGGCTGCTTTGAAATAGACAAATAAGGCATGGACATCCTGTGAGCTACTTCCCATCATTGTTTGAGTACTTATCAGGATACAAATTTGGTTTATCATGCTCCTTTTTTTTTTTTCTTTTTTTTTTTTACAACATTAGAATGCACCGCAGCCTCAAGAAGGTCTGTTGTGCGTCGTCCTAGACTCAGATAAAACAGGCCAAATGCCTTTGCGAACCTGTTAATACTAAAAGGATCTATTAGTTTGCAGCACTTAGGGTCAGTGATCCAATCACATCCAAAGTGAAAGTATCACAGTCTAGCCAAATTATCACATCTACAAGAAATTTGATAGGTTGTTTCATTCTCCAGGACACACAGCATGCAGGTGGAGGTCTCACTTACACCCAAATGAAAGAGATGCTTATTTAGTTGACAGTGACCAGTATACCGTCCTGTCACACACCTAATGGTGCTCCTATCCATTAGAAGAAGTGATTTACTTCTCTTGTGACAGAGCCATACTAGGAACAACCTAAAGTAATTTTGTTTCCTAGTCTACTTCCCAATATAGCCTAAATTTGTTACCCACAATTGCCTTGATATGCCTTTTGGCAAAGACAGGGCTTATCCCACTTAAATGGGCTCTGGTACAATCGGCACTTGTGCAGAGCCTTTTCTAGCAAAGCAATCGGCTTTTTCATTTCCTGGATTTCATTTCTACCCTCGCCTTGTTGGCACTGCAGAAGATTAAGATTGCCTTTACATTCATCTACCATCTAGAGCAAGTTACATAACTATTCAGGGCCCCAGTTGCTGCTTGACTATCTGTATTTATTGTTATCAATCTATTCATAAGCCCTCTCTTATAAGTGATTGAGTACAAAAGTCGATAGCTAGAATCTTGGCTTGAAAGACGGACATATATCTACCTAGAAATATGAATATTTCCTCATTAGATTTACCCTTTCTTCAGAAGCTAGCCCCTGATCCTTGCTTCATCAAGGATCCGTTAGTATAACAGTTAACTCCATCGCACAGTTTATGTGAGTTATTCCCGCCTATCATCAAATTATAGAGTATATCTCTATAATTATCAACTTGAAGGTCAGATTTCATTGCAAGCACCTCATTGCTATCAATCCTATCAAAAATGATCGCATGAGCCTGAAACATCAGTAATTTCGATCTCGTTCCCAGTTCCTATCCAATCTATTGGCAGTTCTAAGAGCATGTGCTTACACCTCTAAATGCAATGGTACCAGATTCAAGAGAACTTCCATTGCACCAGTGGGAGTAGTGCTCATTGCTCCAGTTATCATATAGCAAGCCTTTGAAGTTTGTCAAGCAGCATTCTAGGCTTTCTTGCAACTGCCCCATGCCACCACACCACAGTCTCATAGAGGATTAAGAATTTAATCACAGTTCTGTATAACCATAGGGCCATACTGGGTTTCATAAACAGTGTATAGCTTTACCACTAATCTTTTCAATATGACTTAGTCAGTTTAACTTACTATCTAGAGTAATCCCAAGATGTTTTACTTCACTATAGATAGTTAATGATGACCCATTTAGTGATGGTGGTCAAATATTGATATCCCTTCTGTTAGTGAAGATTCATAGATTTATCTTCTGCGGATTTATGCCAAGGCCATTGTCCTGGCAAATATTCTTTCAGAAGTCTCATAGTGCTTTCGAACAATCCAGAGATAGTATCTGGAAATTTACCTCCAATCAGTATAGTAATATCGTCAGCGTATCCCTGAGAATTAAATCCCATCGCATTCAATTTAACAATCAGAGTCGACGACCAGATACAACAAAAGTGGAGACAACACACCACCCTGTGGGCACCGAATTAATCCATTCCGAAGCCAAGAGTCCAACCCCTCTACTTTCCAATGCTCTAGCCATGGTGTCATATGGGGCACTTTCAACATCTTTCTGTGATAAGCTTTTCTCAATTTTAGAGACCAAATGATGAATGCTGTCTCACAAGATTTGCCGGCTTGGCAGACAATTGGGCACAGTGTAGCTGTTTTTCTACTAATGTAGAGTCCCTAATGTGTCTTTTTTTTTTTTTTTAATTACCCTACCTGGCCATTTCTGGCGTATGGGGTTCGGTGACAGTAGGGTATGCGCATGGGTTTTCCGCATGCCACTGCCACCAATAAACTCACCCTAATGTGTCTATCCATAATCTTTGCCATTGCTTTAACAGGAAAAAAGTCAGACAAATAGGTCTGTATGCTTTGGGATTGTCATAGGACTCATTCCCAGGCTTAGGTAAGAAACAAACTCTTGCCTCCTTCCACCTATTAAGAATATATGCAAGTGCTAAACTACCCCTAAATAACTCTAAAAGATAGGGTCTAATCACAGGTAGGCCTTTTTGTAAAAGGGCCGCAAAAATCCCATCAGTACCAGCTGATTCTAATGTTGCAAAAGAACTAATTGCCTATTCAACTCTCCTAGAATTAACAATTCTTTTGGCATCAACCCACTTTTCTTTGCCACAGATGTAACTGTCCATAGCGGGATTAATTATATGCTCATCTAGCATTAGGCAGCCAGGAAACACGCATGTAACTGACATAGTTATTGTCAGTGTAAGACCTCATAATTATCTCAGATAATGAGGAATTAAGGCATTCTAGATTCCAAGAGTTCGTAATTGTCTTAGGACACCATTTGACTTCTTCCTTGAGCTGTATGCAATATATATCCCAATTTGTGCGTTTTAGGTTTCTGTATTCAGTCTCAGTCAGATTATATCCAAACAAATCAAATCTGATTTAACAGTGATCAGAGCATGATTCTTCATCAGAGACATGCCATCTTCTTATCCTAGAACTCAAGCAACGTATCCCTAATGTTATGTCTATTACTTCCGAACAGATTCTATTAACAAAGGTGGCAACATTGCCCCTATTTAGAATCTCAATGTCAAACCTACTTTCTTTTTTTTTAGTTCTTAATGACATTTGCAACTGTATTACATAAATACATCAAGTAAATTTGGACATAATAGATATAATGACATGAATACACTTGCTGAGTAACTACCCAATGGTAGCACTCTAATGATATGACTACATTAGGAGATCACGGGGCAAACCTACTTAAATACTCTGAAAGAGACTCACCACTCCGATTGTTATTGAAGCTTCCCCAAATCTTGTGATGAGCATCGGCATCCAGTGCTGCTATCACTGCTACTCTCTCCATCCTTTGTGCCAGGCTTCTTAGAGCCACTGTTAAGATGTCTTCTTCATATGGGAGATACACGGCTGTCACTATGATCCTCTCCTCATCGTTATCCTCAGAAAGGGCTAGTTGAGCTGATACTAGGTCCCTGAAACAATGATGCTATAGAGGCATCAGCTTAATTGAACTTGAACAGGATACAGGTTCTCGGGCATTCAGACACTTCAATAATGCTATACCTAGCCATGCCCAGTCCCCTAATCCTGCTCTCGAATAGGTAAGGTTCTTGAATCAATATGATATTAATATCATAACCTCCTCTGCCTTTTAAAGAAGCAGTACCCATCTTTGTGGTCTGTGCATTAGGTTTGGGTGGCTTCTTCTCAAACACCTTGAGTGCAATTTTGGTCACGCATTACTTCATCATATTTCTGTCCTCAAGGTGTTTAATACTGGTTTCGGAGATTCGAAGGATTCCGTAGAATCCATTTGTTACCACCTTAGTTTCCAATACCTGCCAACTGTCAATGTCAGGGACCCTACCATTTTGGATCGGAAGTCTTCTTAGAAGGAGCTCCTCCAAAATTTTCTTGCCAGGGAAGTATGTCCCTACTCTGACAGCTTTCTTGAGTTTTTTGACACTACCAGCATGGATTTTAATACCCCACTGATAGTAAAGCCCTCCTCTACACTATGAATCCAGTCTTTGGTGGCTTGATAAACACAGACGATAATAAGACTCTCCAGATGATGGTCAAAGCCACTAAACTCTAGCATGATGCCACCCATCTCCAGCCGATCAACAGGTCTGATCACCTAGGCTTTCACCTCCTCTCTCTGCACCTTGGTAAGCTGAGCGGATGGATATCCACAGGAGATAATTGCCACCTTACTGCCACCAGCCCCCCCACCACAGGCGTCGAGTTTCCTGGCAAGGATCTAGTGCGCTTCATTATTGGACCAGGCTCCTCACTAACTGGTTCCTTTGCAGTCAGAGCTGCTGTAACCAGTAGCTCAGTCCCAGACTTCGCCTTGAGTCTCTTCATCCTCTTCCATTTTCTTTTCTGTGTACCAGAGAACTTGGGTCTTGGTGGGACACCAGTTCCACCAGCCAGACCCTTAACCTCTTCTGTTATTACAGAGAGCTTAGAAACTTAAGCTGAGATAGTCTCAGTCGAGCTTCTTGAGTTATCCTCAAGTGGTTCTGTTGATGACCCAAGTACCTCCCAAACACTTCCTTCTCCAACAGTTCCATTTTCATTAGCAGTTCCGTGTCCAAAGCTGTGTCATTACCTGTATTGTCTGTCCATTTGTTTGTTTAATATGAAGATTGCATTGTGATTCCCACGAGTATGGGGTTGGAAAAAGATCACTACAGGTACTACCCCCACTCCCTGCAGAAGGCAATTAATTGCAATAGGGTGCACCAGGTTCCCCAAGTTGAATTGACAGTGTATGTTTATTTAAAATACCTACTGCCACTCAGCAATGGCTCGAGCTCCCTCCACCTATCTTGGGTGTAGAAGGATCGACACAACTGTCTTCTTGATTAGAAGGAAGAAGTGTGGATACCCGCCTCAGTCTTTTGCGCATCCTATCGGACTCCTTGGGGGCCGCCACAAGGAGGTGATAGTAGGCATTGATATCTTGATCATAACACTATTGCTTGATCATTCCGCAAGGAGTGGGGTAGATTCCCGCTCCCATCTCCCTCTCCTGCTTTTCTGTTACCCTACCCATTTCCTCCCCTCCCCCCCCCCCCAGCATGTTCCTTCCTCTTCTGGATCCAGCTTGGTGGTTGCCTATTATATTTTTGTATTACAGATATCCAGTTTAGTAGGATATTGGTCATTATCTTGTAGGCAACCGGAAGGAATGCTCTGTAATTACCACACTCATACATGGAGCCTTTCCTTAGGATATGGCAGATTAGGCCCATATTCCAAGCCTCTTGTATCCTTTCCTTCTTCCATATTTTCTGGATTAATTGTAATAACTTGGCTTTTAGGTCTATACACATAAAATACTATAATATTCAGTTATTTTATCTTAATGTATAATATCTCTTGCAGGATTTGGAAAGCTATATCTTGGATTTGATACCAACTTTACCTCAATTAGATGGTCTTGAGAAATCCTTTCATAGTTTTTATGTATGTACTGCTGTCAGAAAATTTCTATTTTTTTTGGATCCTATGAGGACAGGAAAGATTAGAATACAGGACATTCTTGCCTGTAGCTTTCTTGATGATCTTTTAGAAGTATGTTTAAGTATTTTATTATCATTATTTAAGTACTTTAACATAATTTTTTTATGTTACCTATTTTAACACAAGTATACAGCTGTAAAACAAGGTTTTAAAAATGTATTTATTTTTATTTAATGGAACATTCTTTAAAAAATTTCTTTTTTTTGCTTTTAATAATCTGTTTAATAGTCTGTTATTCACATTATTTTAATTGTCATTTATTCTTTAGCACCAAATATCTATATCTGTAACATTATTATAAATATATTTCTTATGAATTTTCGGTTGTCGCTGTGAAATGCAAGTGGCTTCAAAGTGATTTTTCTTGATTCCTGTGTGTGAAAATGGTGGTGATCTTCAGACTGTTGTAATGGCTAGATATTAAACATTGAATTGTTTAAGAATTTACCTGTCTCACACTTAAGGTTAAAATCAATAAAAAAATATAATTATAATAATTCAGGGTGGTGACCGATCTGGAAAACTAGGAAAAATGAGAAAAGTCCGGGAATTTTCAAAACACGGAGAAGTCAGAGAATTTTTTTAGCTCATAAATATTTTTTCAAATTAGAATTAATATAGAGTGGATGTCATTTATAACGACCATAAGGGACTTGGTAAACTTTGTTGTTATAAACGTATAATTGTTATAACAATGATGGTCACTATATCTATCCACCTGTCACTGACAATAGTCGGCCAATAGTCAATATTTTTATTTTGATATTTACAACAACTTTGTATACATACACAATAAGTAAATCTGCTAAAACATGATAAAAACTTGTAAAGAAACTACCCATTGGTAGCACTTCAAAAATTAAATTAATTTAGAAGGTCCCTTGGCCATCTTCTTTTCAGACGCCTCGGAGGGTTGTCAGGAATTGTTTTGGATGATAGGTTATGAACTAGAGGGTTAGGGTGACCAAGGAGCTTGAAATTAAATGAGGAGTATCTTAGCCGGGCCAAGTCTTCAACAAAGGGAATGTTGAGGTCTATATGAATAATTTTATTTGTGACATAATAAGGAGCATCAAGGATTTTATAAAGGATTTTCGATCTTAAGGGTTGGATACGGGAAGAATTTGATGGTTTTGTGGAGTCCCAAAGCTCTATTCAATATGCTCAAATTGGCCTGTAGTAGTCGGAATCTGTTAGCAGTTTCTTGTCTTTTCAATCTAGTATGAGGATGTCAAGTAAGACGTTTGTCAAGAAGGAGTCTTAGGTAACCGATCTGTTCGACAGGGATAAGTGGACTATTGTTAAAGGATACTGTAGGATAGGATGTAGTAGGTTTACAACGGAGGGTAAAAATAATTTGTTGAGATTTGTTTGCATTAATTTCGATTCTCCAGTTATGACACCATTCTTCAATGGCTGAAATGTGCGACTGCAGAGTTTGTGATGCTATTGATTCATTATTGGAAGATAACACACATGTGTCATCAGCATAGCTGGTAAGGACGGTAGAAGGATGGGTCGGAATATCAGCTGTATAAACTGTGTAAAGGATGGTACCTAAGATGCTTCCTTGAGAAACACCAGCGGACTGAGAAAAGATAGATGAGTAGGCACAGTTATGATTTACTTTTAAGGTTCTATCTATGAGGAAGGAACATATTAATAGGAAATATGTAGAAGGCAGAAATTGACGAAGTTTGTATAATAAACCTGAATGCCAGACTCGATCAATGGCCTGTTCCACAGGAAAAGCTGCCGTGCAGTACATTCCGCGGTCCAATGTGGAGGAAATGACATCCACCAAACGATGACAACGCTGAATATTGACTTGAGATGTTCGAAGTCCAAACTGGTAGTCAGGAATCAAGTGATACGAGCCTAGGATTGGGTAAAGGCGTTTTAATATCAGTTTTTCTAGTATTTTGCCCATGGTAGGCAGAAGGGAGATAGGACAATAGGAGGATGGGTATTCAAGTGTTTTTTTAGGTTTTAGAATAATTTTTGTTATGAAAAATTTCCAAGGATCAGGAAAATAGGTGGTTCTAAGTACGGCATTATATATTTAGGTGAGGAGTAGGACAGCTTTTCGTGGAAGTTACTTTAGGATTCAGCAGGTGATGAGATCGTGACCCGGAGCTTTTTTGGAAGTTAATTTCTGAATTATGTTAATTATTTCTGAGGTATGGAACGCTTTAGGAGGAAGGGATAACTGGAGGGTGATAGTAAGTTCTGCTTCATGTTCAAGACGGATAGGGTTGAGGATATCGGGGATAAGAGTTAAAAGTTTTGAAAAGGTGTTCACCAAATATTTGAGACTTTTCTTCATCAGATCTTGACCAGGTTTGTGATTTAGTGAGGAGTGGATGATTGAAGGTTTTGAAATTGAGTAGCTTTTTAGTGGTTGTCTGATTTGTGTTTTCTGATTTCTATTTTTAGTTTGTTTGTCAGTTTATTGTAAAGAATTTTGTCCGATGGATATCTGGTTTCATAACACTTGGCTCTTGCCAGACATTTTTCTGTTAGTAATATGCTTAGGTGATATGGTAGGTTGGTTTCTTGGTAATTTCTAATTTTGGAATGTGATGTGTTGTTATTGATGGAGGTTTCTATAGTTCTTGTGAGTTCTTCAATAGCGGAATCAATCTGGGTTTTAGTTTTTAACGGAATTTTTAAATCCAAATTGTTTTCTAGGTCATGTTGAAAGTTGTTCCAGTTTTCTTGTCCTGTAATCAGTGATCTAGGAGAGGGTTTAAGAATAGGATTTGAATGCATGAGAAGCAGAATAGGGGTATGGTCAGATGAAAGGTCGTCTAAGGATTTGATTGTGTATTGAAAGGAGGTTATTTGGGAAGTAATGAATATATCTAGGATATCAGAAGGTTTCTTGAGAGATGTAGGCCAGTAAGTATTGTTCTTGGGAGACAGAATGGAATAACTATTGGTGGATGTGACACGGGGAACTATCCTGCCAAGAGTATTGGATGTTCGGCATCCCAGCCGTTGGTCTTTGGCATTGTAATCCTCTCCAGCAATGAAACACTGACCAAAGGTTCGGAATAAGGAATCCCAATGATTAAATGAAAGGGAATTACCAGCCGGACAGTATACAGCTGATAATGTTATATTAAATGGACGAGAGGATAATATTATGGAATTTGATTGGATATTGTCTGTTGAAGTGGAAGTGATCAGGGAAAGGGGTAAGGATTTATGAATAAGGATACATGAGCCTGCATGGGATGTATAGTCTGGGTGATCTGATCTATATGTGATGTAGTCTCATATGTGAAAGTAGGAATGTGATGTAAAATGGGTTTCAGTCACTAAGGCAACGTCTATGAGATTTGTGTGAAGGAATACGTCAAGTTCGTCTCAATGATTCTGTAAGCCATTTGCATTCCACAACAGGATACTTAGGGCCTTATTGCTCATCGTAGAATATTGAATGGGATTTCTGAGAGGAGTCAGGTAAGGAGTATGGTGAGAGATTTGATGGTATCCTGAAGGAGCGGCTCTGGTTCTGAAAATTGTCAGGCTGCAGAAGAATCTTAGGTTGTATTAGCGATGGCTGCAAACTGGTTTCTGGTTGGTATGGCTGGTATAGTGGTGTTTAATTCGGCTTTGTTGGTTTCAGTTTTACTGCGTGTTTCAGGAGGTGATTGACTTTGAGGTTTAACCTTTTTTTTTTTTTTCTTATTCGGTGAGTTTTCGGCCGATCCCGGAGCAGCAGAACGATTTCGCTTTTGGAGCATTCGTTGTTTTAAGTATTGCGAATCAGTTTCACAGATTTTGGAAAAGAGTCTCTTCATCAGTCTCCATAGAAGGTAACTCACTCGATTTGAATAAGCAAAATAATTGTTCACCTCCGAATAAACTCAATGTTTACAACTTTTCACCTTAATACGTGAGTTAATTCCACCAGTGTTTGAAAATAACATGGAGCAAATAGAAAGATACTCATCACTTGCAGCTATGACACTTGAAACCGGCCGTTATATTGAAATTAAACAAGATAATGAACAAAATGAAGTTAAAGCAGTGTTTTTTAAAAAAGAAAAACATACCAATACTATTTACTATCTGCAATATATACATCTATGGACATATTTATTTTTTATACCAGGTAATGAACTTCTTAACGGTAATTCTGTTTTTAGGCGCCATGAGAACAATAGTCAACCTTAAAATGCTAAGTCGGGCGTCAACTCATTAAAAAAAATTGCGTTTCACCGCATTGAATATGTCAGCATCATGATAGTTCTCACGAACTGGCGGCTAATCCTTTGAAAACCATTCATTGGTTAACTGAAGGATAACGCTGGCAGCTTCACAGCTAAATTAAAAAAAAAAAAATGTTGGGAGCAGAATCTTTGCATCCACCCTCGTGAAAAAATAGTTTAATAATAGTGGAATATCGAGAAGAACCGATTTTGTCATAAGTAGATAGATAGTCGTTATTTTTTGGATTTAAATGATTCAGCATGTCCTTCAGTAGATTCGCAATTTTTTTAAATTGTAAGATTTACATTTAATTCTTGAGCCAGTGTACTAGTAATCTCTTCCCTCTCCAGTCAGCAACAAGAATAGAATTTTACTTTCAAGCAAAAACTTTTTCCTCTTTGTTATACTTATAAAACTACTTAACAGAAATACAAATTTAACGCTAAGAGTGGGAAAGAAATTGATCCTATAAATGTGATACGTAGAGAAGGAATGGAATAAAATATTTCCTTGATAAGTGAGATATAAGAATTTATCCGTGTGGAGGTTTTAGGAGTTCAGCTGCTGCTATATCCGATCATTTTTTCTAAAAACTCTAAGAAATCGAGTCAGTAAATCCAATCACTATATATAAAAAAGCCATCTGAATTATCGGACATGGCGTTTTTGTCGTTAAAGCCAATATTTCTGCAAGAATATATATATATATATATTTTTTTTTTTACTTGTTTATCTCCAATGGCTCTCAAAAGTTAGATAAATTATAACTTTATATGTCAATTTCAAGAATTTGTAGAAAAAAGTTATTTTTATAATATACCTTATTGTATGTATGTATATGTGTATATATACATAGAGAGTTAGAGCAATATAATAACGAATATTATAACAATTATTTTTTCTGGCCCATATAACCTCATTATTTTAACTTTTTCGGGGTGGAGGTCACGCCAAACGAACTAGGTTTAATATTGTATTAGGTTTATTTTTTCATTTGATAGAGAATTTCATCCTGTTTTCACTAATATATAGTTGTATTGATGTATTCGGAGAGAGATTTTAGGTTTTTTTTCTATATCAATTAGCACACAATTTCTGCATCACGTAAAAACTTATTTGATTTACATTATAATAAACCTCTTATAACTAAAAATTCCACAAATATTTTTTCATAATCTGATAGAAAATTGCATGCTCATTTTATCTTTATGTGGTTATACTAAAATATTTGGAGAGAGATTTAAGCAATTTGCATTTGTATTTGTAACTGGTAAATTAAAATGTACTGTATTGGGTTTAAAATGTAATAAAACTTTTCCAACTCAAATGCCTTCTAATATTATTTTTGGTTTTGGTTGAGAATTTCATGCTGTTTTCATTAATATATGGTTCTATGGGGGTATTTGGAGAGAGATTTTAGCCACAGGTAGTTTTAGATATTTTTATCACTATTTTGAAAATGTATGTTTAATTATTTTTTTATACATTAAGAAAAATTGCAATGCTAAAACTTATGGTATCAGCAGATTTAGTATTAAATTTATGACAAATGAATACATTTTGAAAGCTCTTGGTCAATAAATATTGGTTTTACAAATGAAAACCAAACAAGTATATGCTGCTTTCGAGCCCAAAATGTCTTTCCAATTTCAAAATTTTAAAAGATCATAATTCTAAAATTAATCGTTAAAAGAATTAGCTAAAATTTGGCATTTTTACTTTATTTTATATGTTATTATTTATTATATTATGTTTTATTATTTATTATATTTTATTTTATATTATATTTTTACTTTATATGTTATATAGCATTTCCAAGTCAATTTCAACCTTTTCCAAATCAAATTCAACCTTTTCCATTTCAAATTCAACTTTCGAATTTTTGTCAATTTTCGATTTTTTTCGAAATGAAGGCCACTTACTATATTAACGAAGGTATAGCTTTTGAAAAATACAAAAAAAATTTTGATAACGCGGTTGCATATCCATTTATTTTAACATTTTAGATTTTTTCAGTGTGATATTGCTATGTCATTTCCAAGTCAAATTCAACCATTTCCATTTCAAATTAAACCTTTTCCAATTCAAATTCAACCGTTTTCATTTCAAATTAATGTTTTAATTTTTTGTAAATCTTATATTTTTTTTAAATAATGGCCATCCCCTCCCCCCCTCCAATATGAAAGTCTATTATTATGTTCTTCTAAGTAGAATTTTCACTTACGGATATCGATTTATTGTACCTATTCGGATTTATTAGGGACTAGTATTATGCTGTCATGTACCTAGTTTTGAAAATAACACCCCATTTTAAGATTAACTGACTGCGTTTCGAATCATTTAAGTTTTTTTGACTTATTCGATATAAGGATGTATTTTTATGTTTCCCGATCAGTAAATTTTGAAAATGACATCCATTTTATGTTTACGCCACTGTGTTTTGACTTATTTAAGTTTTTAAAATTTATTAAATATAAAGGTCTACTTTTATGTTTCTGGAGCCGTAGATTTTGAAAACGACCTCCATTTTAAGATTAGGCCACCGCGTTTCGACTTATTTGAGTTTTTCGGATATTTTTCATATGAGGGTGTATTTTTATGTTTCCGGAGCTGTAGATTTTGAAAATGACCTCCATTTTAAGATTAGGCCACCGCATTTCGACTTATTTGAGTTTTTTCGGATTTTTTTCATGTGAGGGTGTATTCTTATGTTTCCGGAGCTGTAGGTTTTGAAAATGACCTCCATTTTAAGATTAGGCCACCGCATTTTGACTTATTTGAGCTTTTCGGATATTTTTCATATGAGGGTGTATTTTTATGTTTCCGGAGCTGTAGATTTTGAAAATGACCTCCATTTTAAGATTACGCCACTGCGTTTCGCCTTATTCAAGTTTTTCGAATTTATCCAATTTAAAGGTCTACTTTTATGATGCCGGAGCCTTAGTTTTTAAAACGATTTACATTTTAAGATTAGACCACTGTGTTTCGGTTTTTTTAAGTGTTTTTGATTTTTCCTTCGAATAAAAAACAAAATATGAAGGATTAATTTATTTTTCAATAAATAAATAAAAATATCTAATCAAAATAAATAAAATATGTATTGTCTCATTTTTAATTTAATTTTAGTTATCTTTTTTAATGTTGTGGTCTCCTGTCACAAAATTATAAGATTTCGAAAAATTAGCTGAAAAATCTGAACGGAAGGTTAAATTTATTACCAGCTGCTTTTCGGCTTTTTAGTTTGTATTCTGTGGTTAATTTAACTTTAGCTTCATAATATTTATTTATTTATTCATACTCGAAAACATTTGATGAAACTTTGTATTGTAAAAATCCAAAATGAAGCCTAATTATTCGAGATGCAGCGGGTTAATCATAAAATGGAGCTTAAATATTAGATAAATTTAAATATTAAAGATTAGAAAAATTTCAATGCGTCTCGGATAACATATAAGTAGATCTCTTATACCGAAAAAGTAAAAAAAAAAAAACTTTTATAATCCAAAACACAGTGGCATAAACTTGAAATTGGGTCATTTACAAAATGGGGGAAATCTGCTGCTCCAGAAACATAAAATTAGACCTTTATACTTGTTAAATTCTAAAAACTTAAATAAGTTGAAACGCAGTGGCGTAATCATAAAATAGAAGTCATTTTCAGAATCTACAGTTCTGAAAACATAAAAGTAGACCTTTAAATTGGCTAAATTCGAAAAACTTAAATAAGTCAAAATCCAATGGCGTAATCATGAAATGGAGGTCATTTTCAAAATCTACAGCTCCGGAAACATAAAAATACACCCTCATATGAAAAATATCCGAAAAGCTCAAATAAGTCGAAACGCGGTGGCCTAATCTTAAAATGGAGGTCATTTTCAAAATCTACAGCTCCGGAAACATAAGAATACACCCTCATATGAAAAAAATCCGAAAAGCTCAAATAAGTCGAAACGCGGTGGCCTAATCTTAAAATGGAGGTCATTTTCAAAATCTACAGCTCCGGAAACATAAAAATACACCCTCATATGAAAAATATCCGAAAAGCTCAAATAAATCAAAATCCAATGGCGTAATCATGAAATGGAGGTCATTTTCAAAATCTACACCCTCATATCAAAAATATCCGAAAAACTCAAATAAGTCGAAACGCGTGGCCTAATCTTAAAATGGAGGTCGTTTTCAAAATCTACGGCTCCGGAAACATAAAAGTAGACCTTTATATTGGATAAATTCTAAAAACTTAAATAATTCGAAACTCAGTCACGTAATCTTAAAAAGGAGGTTATTTTCAAAAACTATTCATACGATAACAGACCCACACATCGAAAAATTAAAGATAATTAAATAAATAAAAAAAGGTTGAATTTGAAATGGAAAAGGTTTAATTTGAAATGGAAAAGGTTGAATTTGACTTGGAAAAAGTTTAATTTGACTTGGAAAAGGTTGAATTTGACTTGGAAAAGGTTGAAATTGACTTGGAAATGCTATATTTACAAATTGAACTATTTCTGGATGATTTGGCATGGAATGACCCTGAACAGACTTTTTTTTTACTCTAATCTTTCAATTTTCAATCATGTATAATAAATGCATTATTTATAAACTATATATATACACTGACAGGCACTTTATTTTTTTCATGTTTTCATTTAACATTATTTCTGCCACTTGTAAAAAAAGTTGTATTTGTATATAATACATGGTATTTGTAGATAACACTTAGTATTTATGGAATTTATAATCTTTTTTACCTTAAATAATCAAAATGTGATTGGGTAAGAAAGATTAGAGAAAAAAAAATTGAAAAACGAACTATTATTATTCTAAAAGAAATTAATTACATCATCGTTTAGTAGCGCGTTTCCTCCTCTTGCCTTCACTACTTCTTGAAGACGCCTCGGCATACTTTCCAACAATCGGGAAATTCCCTTTGCTGGAGGATAGCCCATTCCTCCCGAAGAGCCCTTTCAAGGTCCTGCATTGTATCAGGAAGTGTTGCACGCGCTCTTATTCATCTTCCGAGGTTATCCCATAAATGCCCAATGGGGTTCAAATCTGGAGAACGTGCTGGCCAGGCTAAAACCTCAATATTATTCTGTTGAAGGAACGTCTGCACTATGCGGGCGACATGTGGGCGTGCATTAGAATAGAACGATCGCCAATTTCGTTGAGGATAGGCAACACATGAGGTTCCAAAATCTCATCTACATAGCGAATGGCCGTCAAAGACCCTCCATGAACAACAACCAATTCTGTGCGGCGCTCCATTGAAATCCCAGCCCACACCATTAAGGAACCACGTTGGAAAGGTTGGCTCTGGGAAAAATTACAGGCTGCTTATCTTTCGTTTCTACTTCTCCACACCCTTTCACGCCCGTCTGGAGATCGAAGAGCGAATCTTGACTCATCTGTAAAAAGCGCAGCATTCCATTCGTCCATAGTCCAATGGCTCTCAAGCAAAAGCCAGCCATGTTACTCTGTGAGTTCTGGTCAACTCTGGTCCTCTTACTGGACGAAAAGCCATTAATCCGTACTCATTTAATCTTGCACACCTCGAACTTCTTCGAGCTGATGAATCGCTTGAACAACGGTAAGGTGCCGGTTTCGTAAAATTCTTAAAGTCAAAAACCGGTCATCCCGTGGTTCTGTTACCCTAGGCTGTCCAGAACCGGGCCTTCTATTGTAAGAACCAAGAAACGCCTGACGTCGTCTTGTAAAGTTTCATATGGAACTTCGATGGCATTAGCTGCATATCTAATGGAACGTCCATCATCAATAATTGCCACACCACACGTAACATCCTCAGCACTAAGAGGCATTTTTAAACTTAATATTGAAAAAATTAAAAGCCGGAGACTAAGAAATGTGCTGCAAGAAACGGCACTGAACTAATGATACTGAATAAACATTTTGATTCCATAGAAAGTAAACATTGGAATCTAGAATCATTTCATTGAATTAAGGATTAAGGGTTATTGTCCTCTATATTAACATTCCTAATTGAAAACAAACAAAAAGATTACCTATTTATTCATTAAAAACAATAGACCAATCCAAAGGAGAAATATTTTTAGATGAAAACATGAAAAAATCAATGGGTGGAATTTTTTGCCTGTCAGTGTATATATATATATATATATATATATATATATATATATATATATATATATATATATACAAGGCATCATTTGATGAACTTTGGCCATGTTTTCGTCGGTAGTTGCAGTTTTTGGACGTCCCGAACGTTCCTCTCCAAGCTCTTACGGCCACTTTTAAATTCAGCTGCCCAAAATTTCACTATGGTAAATGATGGTGCAGAGACTCCATGCACAGAATCCAACTCATCTTTGATTTGCGTAGGCATATTGCCTTTCAAAAACAAATATTTAATGACAGCTCAATACTCGATTTTGTCCATTTTTACAAAAACTCTCACATCAACTTACTCAAATGACTGTTACATAAAAACTGCATGTCCAAAATGGCTGAACCTTTGGTAGGTAACTGTCAACAGATTAACAATGAAATTCACTTGCTTTTATTTACAAGTGCTGCCATTTTCGCGTTGCGGTCGGAAAGTTTTCAGACCACCCTCGTATATCTTACTTATAATTCTTTTTTACTAAGCAAAAATTCTTTATTGAGATGTATTACAATCTGTCACATCTAAGGACAATGTTAATAGTGACATAAGAGTAGCTCATTCACACTATGGCCTATACTTCTAAAATAGTCTCATTGTTATCCTTATTAATGAATAATTTATATAGTAAATTGTCCATATATACTGAAAATATTAAATTAAATATAAATTACATTACCATTGTAAACTAGGTATTTATTTATTAATTAATTTCATTATTTCATAGCTCAGAGATGGTAATCTCCCTAAAGATCTACAAGATGCTAATTGGTTTTCTGCACCCTCAGCATTAAGAGTATATGGCCAGTACCTTAATCTAGATAAAGATCACAATGGGATGTTGAGTAAAAATGAGCTTGCTGGGTGATTCTCCTTTTATTTATTTTTTTTTTATCATTTGAAAGAAAAATATATTACTTAAATTTTGATTTATTTCTTCCTATTAATTAACCAAACTTTTTTAAAAGTATGATTTTATTTCTTTTGGTCACTTCTATTGTCCTTAAATGAGAAATTTGTTCTGTTTTTAAATCTTATAATTCTACTTGTCATATATTTTTTTTAAATTATCCTTTTTTGCTATTTTCTATTTTATTGCAAAAAGTTAATATATAAAGGGTATCCCGTAAGTGGAGGGAATTATTTAGAAGGTTGATAGTATATATCAAGATCTGCAAAAAAGTTCATATAAACAATTGCCCAATTTCCAGCAGAAAAGTAGGAAATTTAAGATTTGTGTTTTTTTAAGCGAGTCACGTTTTCTGTTGTATTGGAAGCGATAACTTATAAAATATTTGATTTAAGTAACTCAACATTGCTCCATAGTAAACCAGACAAAATTTATTCTAAACGAAAGTATAGCTTGTCATTGTTAGAACTATTTAAAGAGAACTATTGGATGAACAAACACAGCTATGTTCCGTTTAAAATAAAGTCATAAATTATTAGTGATTTTTTTTTTTTATCGCCCTTTAATTTTGCTACATTTACTCCACTTTTGGAAAAACTTTCTCATTTAATAAGCTAAAGTCCATATTAATTAATTTGTGGTTTATTAGGGAAAAAATTGAGATTCATCTCAAGTAAGTTGTGTAAACAAATGATGTGATTTCCTATCCAATCACCTTGAAGTACCCATGTTTTATGCAAAAATGACTACAATTAATGTCGCAGAGCTTTTATTTCTTGTTTTTCCGTGATATGGGATGTATTGTAATAAACATAATTGCCTGTAAACACATTTTATTTATAAATGTAAAAATAATGATTTTGTTGTTATGAAACCGTGTGTTTTCTCAAATCTCCATCATAGAAATTGATATAAAGGAAGAAGATGGTCCGGGGTTGCAGTCATAAATAGGCTAAATAGTGGTAAAACTATTTTATTGAAAGCCGACGTTTCGACCCGACTTTGCAGGTCTTCATCAGGGAGGTGTGTGCAGGACTTCATCTAGGAGTTTCACTTAGAACTGAATTCTTAGTGAAACTCCTAGATGAACACACCTCCCTGATGAAGACCTGCAAAGTCGGGTCGAAACGTCGCCTTTCAATAAAATAGTTTTACTACTGTTTAGCCTATTTATGACTGCAACCCCGGACCATCTTCTTCCTTTATAATGCAGCTGTCAACTATTAAATATTCAATAGAAATTGATATGTTTTTATCAGTGACAAACTTAATGTTTCTTACTAAAACTTAAAATTTAAAATGGACTTAAAGCTTATTAAATGAGAATGTTTTTCTAAAAGTGGAGTAAATGTTGTGCAGTTGAAGGGTAGTAAAAAACAAAATACAAATAATTTATGATTTTTTTTAAATGGAACTTAGCTGTGTTTGTCTGCTCAATAGTCCTCTTTAAATAGTCTTAACAATGACAAACTCTACTTTCTTTTAAAATAAATTTTGTTGAGTTTGCTAAAAAGGAATGATTAATTACTTAAATCAAATATTTTTTAAGTTATTGCTTCCTAAAAAAACAAAATCTTAAATTTCCTATTTTTCTGTTGGAAATTGGGCAATTGTGTATATGAACTTTTTGTAGATCTTGATGGCTACTATCAACCTTTTAAATATTGCTCTCTACTAACGGGACACCCTGTATATACAGGGTGTTTCAGGGTTAAGTGGCCAAACTGCAAAAATATACTAAGGACCTCAAAACAAGAAAAAAATTCCCTCTGAAGGTATGTCTGCAAACGCTTTGTTTAAGTGATATTGACACCTAAAGATTTTCGTTGTTATGAATTATTTACATTATATGAAATAAATAAAACCTATTTATTTGTTTAACTACTTAAGTAATTAAATGTTAACATTAACATTCATATTAAATGTTGTTCTAAGTGATTTCCTTGAGCATTAAGACAGGCTTGGCATCTTTCTTCAACATCAGCAGTGGCATAACGGCAGGCACTGGATATGTGTACTTGTTTCACAAGATTCAATTATCCTTCTTCATAAGGAATTAAGGTCATTGACCAGACTTGCATAGACTTTTTGTTTAATTTCACCCCAAACAAAAAAATCCAGTGGTGTCAGGTCTGAAGAGCGTGCAGGCCAAGCTACTGGTCCTGAACGGTGAATTCATTGATTGAGATATGGGATATGATTCAGCAAGTCTGGTCAATGACCTTAATTCCTTACAAAGGATAATTGAATCTTGTGAAACAATAACATATCCAGTGCCGTTCTGTTGAAGAAAGATGCAGAGTTTACATTTAATTAATATAGTAGTTAGAACAAATAACTAGGTTTTATTAATTTCATATTACGTAAATAATTCATAACAACAAAAATTTTTAGGTGTGAATATCTCCTAAACAAAAAGTTTGTGGATATACCTTTAGAGGAAATTTTTTCTTGTTTTGAGGTCCTTAGTTCATTTTTGCAGTTTGGCCACTTAACCCTGAAACACCCTGTGTGTGTATATATATATATATATATATATATGAATCATAAAAATAAAGGGTCTCCCAAAAAAATATATACATAATTGAATATTTAATAGTTGACCGTTGCATTATAAAGGAAGGAGATGGTCCGGGGTTGCGATCATAAATAGGCTAAATAGTGGTAAAACTATTTTATTGAAAGCCAACGTTTCAACCCGTCTTTGCAGGTCTTCATCAGGACTAGAACGGACAAGATACAAAAAGATAGAGAATTGTGGCAATTATATAATATTTAGACATGATTTATAAACAATGTGAATATCTATATGAAATATTAAATTATAAATATACATATAAAATAGAGTTGAGAGATGTGAGAGGTATTTCATGATTCTAGATCAGAGTACAATGTGAATAAACCCAAAATTGGCAAAAGTAAAATATAAATATAGAAATAACTTCATTAACATACATACATTGCAGAGCTAACTTAAAAGTATAGAGAGGGAAAAACAAATATTAATACTTATAATTATATTTCCTAGATTACTTATAACTCCTAGATGAACACACCTGTAAGTCTCTAATTTTATTTTTCTCCTGTAGATTTTGTAGAATTATACTCACATTTTCATTTATTATATATTACACTACAACAATTGTTAGCATCTATTTACTTTAGTTTAGGATCTTGTTACTCAGCTTACTTAGTCCATATTTTATTGTACTTACTATTTATAATTTTAATAAGCTTATTCACATTGTTTATAAATTATGTCTAAATATTATGTAATTGCCACAATTCTCTATCTTTTTGTATCTTGTCCGTTCTAGCCCCGATGAAGACCTGCAAAGACGGGTCGAAACGTTGGCTTTCAATAAAATAGTTTTACCACTATTTAGCCTATTTATGACCGCAACCCCGGACCATCTCCTTCCTTTATAATTTATTTATTTTTGTTTAAGGTGAAATATCAATTAGTTAATCAAATAATTTAGGCTGTATATCTTTTACCATTATTTATTATGTTTTGTTACCTTGGCTACATTTCAGCTTTCAATGCCATTTTCATGCTATCTAAAAATATATATAGCTGTATGTAACCTTCCAGCTAGAAACTTCCGCATAGATATTAATCCAATTTTGTAGTTGTCAGATACAACATAAGTTTAAATTAGTTAGTAACAGTTAATTTGAATAAGTAAATTATGAATCACTAAGAGCCTTTTTGGATTGATCTTACCATAATGTCTGTATTTTGTGTGATGGAGTTTTGTAATTCAACCTTGAATAACTTTTTGTAATTTTGACATGTCATTCAATTATTGACTCAATCTCACTTAAAATGAAATGTTTTATTTATTGTTAAATTGAAATGATACGACTATTATATTACATTAAATGTTATACCTACTTATAAGATATAAATGTTAAAAAGTCTTTTTAGAAGGCTTCAAAATGACATTGGAACCTGAAACGTAGCCAAGCTTTCAAAAAATAATAATGAATGGTTAAAGATATACAACTTAAATTTTTTTACATAGTTATTTTTAAATATGATCTAAAATCACTTTTTTTACATTCAAAGCTTTTTCCAGCTATGATTTTTAATTGTAATGAGCTTAACTGGGAAACAGAAACACATCAATTCAGCTGTATATATTAAAGTGAATACACATCAATTATGGGACCCCAAGTTTACTATCTAAAATATCACCAGTTAATTTCTATGTGATTGTCATGTTAATTCTCTTATTAAAATGTCATTTTCAGGTTGGGTACTGGAACATTAACAAGTGTATTTTTGGAAAGAGTTTATCAGGAATGTCTTACTTATGAAGGAGAAATGGATTATAAAACTTACCTTGATTTTGTTTTGGCTCTTGAAAATCGTCAAGAACCTCAGTCATTACACTATTTCTTTAGGATTTTAGATATTAAAGGAAAAGGCTATTTAGACGCATTCACCTTAAATTATTTTTTTAGAGTTAGTATATTTTTAGTATAGTTAAGATTTGGAAGAACTAAGATTCTTTGTTTAAAACAAAATAAATTTTCATATTATATATCACATAGTAATTTTGAAACAATTAACATCATAACCATTCTGTTAAAAGAAGGTTTTAATTTTTTGAAAACACATGATTATAAACAGTAATAGTGTGCGTATGGATGAAACCACTGAAAAAGTCTTAAGAGAGTTCGGAGGATGGCATGGCTGGTTGCAACAGAAGTTATAAAAAGTGCTCTAACCCCTAGAATTTAAAAAGAAAATATGGAGGGCATTTAAAATTTCTTAATGAGTTTGTTGAAAGAGTGTATCAGCCCATTAAGTAATTACGATATTCTAAACTAAAATTGAGACTAAAGCTCAGGCTTTGTTTCTGTAGAGAAACTAAAGAGAGGCCAAGGGAGATCTTACTCAGAAGAGAAAAGAATGTACACGGCGAAGACCTGTAAGATGGGCAGAAGCTGTTTTCCACCTTAAATATAATTGCTACATTATTAAATGGCACTACATCCCAATTATTTGAGACTTGGCCTGCTCCAGCATAGATCTCCAGTTCTCCCGGTTAGTTGCTGCAGCCTTCCAATTTCTGACACCAAGTAGTCTACATGCATCAGCAGCCACACAGTCTTGCCAGCGCAAACATGGTCTTCCCACTCGTCTGTTTCACTGTTTGTCTATTTCACAATCAATGTTATTTCCACAGAATTGGAGGAGGAGAACGAATTTGGAAATAAAGACATTGTTTAATGACCTGGATGTGAGCCAATTTATCGTACTGGCAAGACTACGCTGGGCGGCCCATGTCGCGCGGATGGATATGAATGCACCCCCACAGAGAGCTATGAATGAGCCTGTGTTTGGAAACAGACGAGTGGGAAGACCATGTTTGCGCTGGCAAGACTGTGTGGCTGCTGATGCATATAGACTACTTGGTGTCAGAAATTGGAAGGCTGCAGCAACTAACTGGGAGAACTGGAGATCCATGCTGGAGCAGGCCAAGTCTCAAATAATTGGGATGTAGTGCCATTTAATAATGTAGCAATTATATTTAAGGTGGAAAACAGCTTCTACCCATCTTACAGCAGGTCTTCGCCGTGTACATTCTTTTCTCTTCTGAGTAAGATCTTCCTTGGCCTCCCTTTAGTTTCTCTACAGAAACAAAGCCTGAGCTTTAATCTCAATTTTAGTTTAGAATATCGTAATTACTTAATGGGCTAAGTAAGCGTCTCCCTTCCTTACACCTGTCGATGTTCTAAACCCCTTTGACAAGTCACCTTGTACTCGTACGAAACACTCATTACCCTCCATTGTCATTCTAACAAGCCTTACAAGTTTTTTTAGGTACATTCATTTCTACCATTGCTTTGTATGCTTCCTCACGATTTATGGAATCATATGCTTGCTTGAAATCAATGAAGATGTGATGTGTACCAATTCGATATTCTTTGGTTTTTCTCCAGAAGGATTCGTAAGGTGAATATTTGATCGATGGTTGATTTACCCTTAATGAATCCGGCCTGGTATTTTCTGATTTCAGCCTCGGCATAAGAAATGATTCTTCTATAAAGAATCCATGAAAAGATTTTATAGGCGGTGGGTAGAAGGCATATGCCCCTGTAATTATTACATTGATAGACGTCCCTTTTTTGTACACTGGGCATATAATGGATTTTTTCCAATCACTTGGAAGCTCTTCATCAACCCAAACGGCATGAAACATTTCCTGGAGGAGTTTTATGAGCTCTTGACTACCATGTTTATAGAACTCTGCAGGGATGTTATCAATGCCTGGGGCTCTATTGCTTTTTAGTCCTTTTATGGCTTCATTGATTTCTTCCTCGTCTGGGGGTTCTACGTCTTCACCACCTGTAATTGGATCATTTGCCTCTGAGACATGTGTGCCATTTCTGTTGAGAAGAGTTGAAAAGTATTCAGCCCATCTGTCCGAAATGCCTTGTTTGTCAGTTACTAAGGAGCCATCGTTTGCTCTGCATCCTGTGGTACGGGCGATAAAGGGCTTTCTTCCTTTATTAATAACCTGGAAGAATTCTCTAGTATTTTTGGAGATGAAGGCCTCTTTTATCTCCTGTAGACTCTTATTCTCCCATCGTCTTTTCTTCCTCCTATGGACATGCCTCTCGCGCCTTCTCGTTGCTCTGTATTCCTCGACAGAGCTTCGTGTGTGCTTCCTTTGCATCATTTTATTGTATTCAATGTTTTTTCTCTTGGTCACTGCACCACATTCGTCATCGAACCACTGGTTATATATCTGTTTGGTCTTATCTCCTACCACCTCGTTTGCTACTTCCATAAGTGCAGTGCGGCATGAGTTCCTTTGTGACTCGAGATTTGATTCTGGGACAGAGTTCCTTAATCTGATGTCCAGTTGGTATGAGAATCTAATGCTTGTATCATATCACTGTCCTTAAACTTTTCAATATTGTACCTCTTCAGAGAACGTTGAGGCTGGTACTTCACTGTTGATATCGGATACCTTATTTTTGCAATTATAAGGTAGTGGTCCTAGTCAATGTTAGCCCCTCGTTTTGTGCGAACATCAAGTAATGAAGATTTATATCTGGCGCTGACGAGTACATGGTCGATCTGAGAGCTTATAGTGGATCCGTTCCGTCTGAATTGCTACAGTATATGATAAATAATATAGTTTCATTATTATGTGTTGCTTATGATCTTTAATATATTTCCATAATATAATATTTATTTATTTCTGCTCAGCTTATTTGGAATTTAATTGAAGATGTCATTTTTTCTGTTTTTGTAGTAGTCCAGTCAAATTAGACATGTTAGCTTGCAAAAGATAGGGTAATTCAAATTTCTTTTTGTATTGTTAGATATGTAGTGAATATAAAAAAATCCTAGTTTCCGTCCTTTAAAGCATTGTGGGTTCGCTGCAAAAAACCATTGAAATTTCAAAGTTTTTTTGTTTACGCTAAACATCTCCTTGTTAGAGCGACATAGAAAAAATGGTTACATTTAATCATAAACAGTTTAAAATTATCATACATTTTCGTACATTTTTTTCTGAACCCAACAGGAAACAAACTGTCGAACTTTCAAAATTTGCCTATTTTGATTTATTCACAATAGTACTCTTTCAGTTTTAAATGAAAGGATTCTGTAACTCCATTTTGAACCTTGTCCAGAGAATTTGGAGGTTTTTCCTGAAGTTAATAAGCTGTTAACTAGAATGGCAGATGGTAGTTGGGAGGTGTTTTGAAAAGTATTTTACATGGACTAGAACCCCCATCATGCACCCTCCTCCCACATCCCAATAAGTTGCATATAGTTGTGTTCCTTGTAACTATTTATTAAACAAAAGCCAATGTTCCCACATTAAAAATTGGCTGTATTGCCCCAAAATGGCGGATTGACGTCTTTGACTTGAGTTAGTTTTTCGGTCACTGAGATTAATTATGTCATAATTGGCCTATTAATGAAGCTGGATAGTTAGAGAGCAATAAAATATGAAAAAATAATTGGCTTTAGAAATAAAAAACACCAGTAAATTCTATTTTTTCAAATCGTTCAAACTAAAGTTGAAAATCAAGCATCGTTTGTGAACAGTCAATAATAACGAAAATTGTATGTTTTTTTATATTTTCTTTCGAAAACTCTGATTACTTTTTAAAATATATGAAGCAGTTATTTAGGAAATAAATTTAATCGGCGGAAAAGTGGCATTGACATAGGTGCCTAGAATCCTCTGTTACATCATTCATAACTCAGAAATGGCCTAATAATGTTATAATAATATAATAAAATTTTAGTATATTATTTTGATTGTATTAGCAAACAAATATTAATACCATAATTTGATTGTCCAAAACATTAAGTGGAAAACAATATAAATCAAATTCTAAGAACTTTTTCGAATTTTAAGACATCCATTCTTCCCTATTTTAAAAGAAATTAAAAGATTGTCTTTTATCAAAGTTTTTCAATGATAACTTAAACATATCATTGAAATGTTTTATGTTGATAGGCGATCCAAGATCAAATGAAACAAAATGGTCAAGATCCTGTTAATTTCCAGGATGTTAAAGATGAAATGTTTGATATGATAAAGCCGGCAGATCCTACTAAAATTACTTTACAAGATATTTTGAACTGGTAAGTTAAATTCTCAAAAATATCTTAGATTTATAGAAACAGCTATTATTTACTTCTTATATTTAAGTTAATTGCTATACCTAATTCTATGAAGAGCTCTTATCTAACTGTAAATTATCTATATTTATTTTTTAACTATAATACCTGAATCATTCTAAAATATTAAATTGATGATTGGCAGAAATAGAAAAAGAAGGTGGAATTAAATAGAAAATTTTATGTATGCAATAATGAAATTTATAATTTGAGGAAAACACTCTATTTTACCCTTATACATTTATTCAATGCTTTAATTTATTTAAATTTCTTGACGATGTTTCGGGCAATTTCCAAGTTAAATAATTATATCTATAATATAAATACACAATAATTATAAATATATGTGTAAAAAATATAACAGCACATTTTTTTTTTTTTAAACACCTCTGCCATTGGCTATTAGGCCATTCGGCTCCTGGCAGCCCAATACAACTCCATCATGATTCCTTTGTTTGAATTTGTGCCGATCCCATCAGAATTACTGCGGGCAAACTGAGAGGTTATAATAGCACATAAAAGAACAATAAACGAACAACCCAAAATATCAAATCCATGAATGATATCTCTACTTAAAGCATTATTATTAAATTCATAAATAGTCAATTCTAAAAACAACTGAAAAGAAACATACAAGATATCACAAATACGAAAAGGCCAAAAAAGAATTTTTTTTAACACTTCTTTTCTATAAATTACCTATGGACAGTCAAAAAATTAAAAATCATTTTAAAATTACTCCAATGCTATGAAATTTACATTTTACAGTCTACCATAAATGCAACTTTATTAGGCAATTTAAAATGTATTTATTCAAATTTGATTTATCAGTGTTTCGTTAATGATTAAAGATATTTATTTGACATGATTGTAAGAGAAAAAAAAATGTACGCTTGTTTATTTGATTATCGATGTTGAAAAGTTGTTTATATACAAACAAAAAAATAACATACTAATTTACTTATACGATTATGTCAATTTATTAAATATATATAGTTAAAAGGTCCAACCAACCTTTTTAAAACTATAACATTTATTTAACAATGTTTTCAACTAAGTTTTCCAGTAACACTAGTTTGATAAATTTTGATTAATGATTATAAGGAAATAAACTAAATTTAAAAAAAATATTTTTCACTTTTGAAATTCATACTAGAAAATTCATCTTTAATTTTTTTTTTTTGTAATTCGTTTGGTAATAATCATTAAAAAATAAAAACTTCAAAAGAATACTCTCTTCTTCACCCTTTTGCACAGTATTTAAGAGTTTATTACATTTATTCAATTTCATTGGTATACTTATTTTGCTTGTTGATGATTATTCACTCATTACCAGTTATTTCATAGTCCTAAAAGATCTGACTTTGGTAAGAGCTCTTTTCTTCTCTAAAGAAAGTATTTGTATATTACTTGTAGATACCTGTTGTTTTTTAATTAAGCAGAATTCTTAATTAATAAACATGTTCATGGATTCTTAATGACGTTTCTTTTTAGTGGGCAAGGAGGTACTCTAATAAGTATTTTAATTGATTTAAATGGCTTTTGGAATCATGAAAACAGAGAGACACGGGGTGTTGAAGGCCCTACAGATATCTGAAAATGTTTGTGTGGCAGAATCACTGAATAAAGTCAAGGATTTTATTAACTTTAAGGTTTAAAATTAAATAAACACTTTAATTTGTAAATTTATCTTGTTAATTGGTACAGAGCTTTAAAATAAAATAAATGATATTACTTTGTTTGTATATGTTTTTATCCTATGTGAAAATATTATTTATGTCAAATGACTTAAATATTGAACAAAAATATATTCCATATAATTCTGGCTGTCATATTGATGTAATCATTAGCTGATTTTTATTTTTGATCATAAGTGATCA
Source organism: Nezara viridula (assembly GCA_928085145.1). NCBI lineage: Eukaryota > Metazoa > Arthropoda > Insecta > Hemiptera > Pentatomidae > Nezara > Nezara viridula. Next base: position 96,327,884 of record OV725078.1, on the reverse strand, counting down.
AAATCATATCCTGATCAATATTGTTGAACACAATTTTTACATTAACATTCATACATAGATGGCACTACATCCCATCACCGAGACTTGGCCTCCTCCAAAAGCTTTCGCCAGTCAATACGATCAAATGCAGCAGCTCTCCAGTTTCGGACTCTCAGTAGAACCTGTGCGCCCAATGTCACTGAATCCTCCCATCTTACATTTGGCCAGCCAGCCTTTCTTTGTTCATGCATCTTTCCGGACATCTTACTGGGTATTGCCGAATCATCCATATGTGCAACATGCCCGGCCTATCTTGATAAACTTTATCAAGTCTATGCCCTTATAAAGGCCAGCGTGTTCGGCATTTCTCCTTCTCTAAATTCCACTCTTTTTAACAGGACCAAAAATCCTTCACAAGATTTATCTCTCATAGATAGGAAGTTTATTTTCATCTTGTTTCTTAAAGGCCCATGCTTCTGATCCATAAGTTAAAAAAGGGTGGACCAAGGTTTTGTAGAGAGTGATCTTGGTCCTGTTAGAGAGGAACCAGCTTCTAAAATGTCGGTTCAATGGGACGGTTTCACCAGTTCCGTATCATCCCTAGTTCTGCACTGCTTCCTTCCAGTTCCCGAAAGCAGAGATTTTGCGTCAGTAGCCACAGTCTTCTTTTATCCTCAATCATTTCAAAGGGTACCACACATGTACTCTGACAAATGTGGATACATAAACTTCCTTATATTTCGCACTTAACCCAGCATTCTTCCTTCTCCTGGAGCCTTGCTGATGTACACCACTAAATATACAACGAAGCATTTTCCTTTCCAATATGAGGGGGACTTGTTCCTATATAGTCCAACATCCTATTTAGGTAATGGTCAAATGATTGAATAAGAGGGTAATAGAAGAAATAAAATTAATTAGTTTTTATTTTGATATTAGTTTCTTTCAGAATGTAAAAATAAGAAACTTATTTCCTATATGAAATGGTGTTATATTCTTGAAGCCTATTAAATTTAATTACACAAACAATAATACTTTTTTTATAAGACATGGTTATATTTTACCATTTTGGAGGGCTTCAGCCCAAAAAGAGCCTCCCTCTGTGATTGCTACTTTATTTTAAATTTCCTCAATGTTGAAATGGAGAAGTCGGCTATCCTTTCATACACCCTTGTCCTTGAATAATGCACCACTTTTTCTACTGTTTTTTAATGGAAATTATAAAATTTTTGAACTTTATTTTAACTGCCATGGTTAATAAATTGAGAAATGCAAAAATTGCTGTTGTAACACCTTTCCCTAATGAAGAAAAGAGACTTCATTCAATATATCACTCTACTTCTCGCTAAGCCATTAATTTTAAACCATATTAACTAACAACCAAGCAGCCAAAGGAAAAATAAAATTAACTAGTATACAAATGTTTAACATAAGATTTTATTTACTCACTACAATGCTCTTATTAAAATTTAGGTTAATTAAAATAGATCCTGTCTGAAAACTCATATTCAAGTTATAAGCTTAACACCAAAATTAAAGCAGCAACTATTTCAATACAAAACTGCATTAGTAGTTAGATTGCCAAAGCTAGTATTTGGAATTTGGTTACTATGCCAAGTGATCACAACTATTTTATAATGAAATAGAAACTAAAAACATAAATGTCAGCACAGGCTCTTTGTAAACTACCTTATAACAAAATTAATCTGAGATAAATCAACTTTCTTCATGCTGCATTAATGACGTAATCAGTTAATAACAGATGGTCTGATTATATAAGTTAATAAATTTGCATTGTTCGAAATAATGATATGTTTTTTGTTTTAATCAACAAAGTTCAAACCATAAACTGATAAAAGTTAGAACTATTATGACTTCAAATTTTATATTTTTAAATTACAAGAAAATATATTGCATTAAAATAAAAATGACAATTTTTTGGAAGATTAATTGTTAAAATCACAATTTAAGTTCAATTCATGATATTTAAAAAAAAAAAAAACTTATGAATTCATAACTGATACAACATATATATAATATATAATAACTGATATAGCGAAAGGGAGTCCACAATCAATCCTTTATAAAACTATTACTATCAGTCACCAAAAATAATACCAATGCTATTAGCTTATAATGATTTTAAAGGTGCTAGAAAAACATATATTTAAATAAAAAAATCATCACTTTAAAAAATGAAACAATAATTTCTTCAACAAGCAAAAACTATTGAACTATTGAGACCCCCTAAAATAAGAGAAAATAATTAGATAGTGCAATAAACAATGTTAATTCTACAACTATATTAACTCATTCTATAGAAATTATGACTAGAATTAATTTTATAAAAGCATAGAATAATAAATTTAGGTGCCTAAAATTTATTAATCTTCTAAACTTCTAAAATGATACAAATCAGTTATAAATCACAGTTTTTCATATGAAATTAGAGAAGCATTTCCATCATTCCAATAATTGACTTTGTGCTAGGACAGCTATCAATCAAATTGTGAGAAAGGAATTCATCCATTAAAATAAGATTAATTATATGAAACTTACAAATTCTCAACTTTGTTTGTAACTACTTATATTTAAAATTTTTAATCTTAGGTTTTAAATACTTTCAACCTCTTAATAACAATAATAAAAATAATTATAACACTTACATTACTATGCCAATTTAACAAGGCTCTGACAATCAGCTATAAAAACTAAAAATGTAGCATAAATAAAATTATATAAGAATAAACTAATAAGCACTTGTCCATGGTTAATACATTACTCTTAATTCTTGCAAATATATATAAAACTGACCAAAATAAAGAGGAATCATGTAAAAACTGCATTATCGACTAATCTTAGACCAAAATAATCTAGGAACACAGCTAATATCAATTTTTTTAAATTAATAAACTTCAATTAATTATGTGCATGCAATAAGTGTTTTTAGATGAGAATTGTTATTATTACAAACAAGATTAGAGTATCCTAGTAATTGGTCAGGTCATCTCACAAGAAACTGATTATTTTCATTAAATATTTTGTAATTTAAAATAATAAATAAAATTGTAAGATGGGAACATTAAATATTAGAAAAGTGCATAAATAATCATAGAAAAATAAGTCATAGAGAAAGCCAAATAATTTAAAGGTACCTTTTGCATCATAAGACTTAAATTTAAAAATAATGGAACCATACTAACTTTATTTATATTCACACACTCACAGCGTGTAACCAATGGTGACTATAAATAAAGAAATTGGTTTAAAGCAAGAGATATACTTCTGGAAGGGTATTAGTTTAAGGGAATATTGAATAATACACAATAAAGAAATACAATGCTTCCCTACCTTCGGTAGTGAGAAAGTAATAAAATAAAAAACTAATTTTAACTAAGATTTCTACATGATCCTTTTATGTAACACCAATATTACAGAATAAGAAAACAAAATATTTAACTGTTCAGTCTTACTATATCATTTACACTTCTTGTGCTATAACTAATTAAGTAGAGGTGTTTCTTTTCTGTGATGTTAATAATTATAAATACAAATTAAAAAAATAACCAACATAACTAAGAGATTTATTTAGTAAACAATATAATAAATGGACATTACACAGCCAACTTTATCCAATCTGTAATCTCTTATATTATGGACAAGTAGTACTTAAAATAACCGTCTAAGGAACAGCTAATACATACTCACACACACAAACAAATAACTGAAATAATAATAGTATTTTAATTACAATGAAATTCATCAATCGCTGCAATAGAAATAAAAAAAAATTAAATAAATAAATAAATTATACATATGGTGTCCTTACGTTTTAATGTGACTGTAAACCATATTGATTTTATATAAAGAATGATTAGATACTCAATAACATGACACCAGTTTTAAATTGGTGTAATATGAAAAGATATAATTTTTGGCTGCAAACAATTATTATTTTATTTACAATTATATGGTATGAATGAGGACTGTCATGACTATAAGGTTAGAACAGATTCTTTAAAACTAAAAGAACAAAGACTTTATGAAATGTATAACTAAATTTAAATAAATTGAATTATTATCCAATCTTGATATTTATAACTTATTCATTTAAGAATTAAACAGTCAAGGGAGGTCGATTATCTTTATTTACAACATAAAATTTATGCTTCTTTCCTAATAAACCCCAAATTACAGCAACATTTTCAATGACAACATTGACTGGAATAGTAGCTAGGGCACCAAAGATACAAAGACTAAATTTTATGACACCAAAACGATATAATGAAAATGATTTAATGACACCAAAAATATACATATAAATACTTACAGCACCAATAAAAGCACATAAGAAATCTATTAAAGGAGGACAAGGAATTGGACACAGTGAAGCTAATAATATATTTGATGTTGAAAGTGGCATTGTAACCCATGAATAACATGAAATACTGAGAAATATTTTATTTTTCAAAGGAATTTTTTTCGAACGTACGACAAGAAGGATTCCTTGGAGCCAACGTTTCCTCTGTTGCAAGAAATCACCAAGAGTGAAAGGCGATTTTTCCCACATTTCTCCTTCAATGAAATTGAATGTATATCCCATTTTAAATGCTTTCATAGCAAAAAAACAGTCTTCAGCAACTGAACCATCCAATCCATTATCAAATGTAACGTCACGTTCTGCTTTCACCTAATAGATAAAAAAGAAAAAGTTACCAAATCATTGAAAATTACAAAAATTTAAATGTTTACACTATCAGATAATTTTTAAAAAATGTCAGTACAAAAACTTATATAAGGAAATTTATATGGCAGTTTTAAAATATTAAAATTGACTATAATGATAATCTCTGAAGATACATTGCAATACAAGTAAGCCCTCATACAGAGTGTCTCAGTTCTTAATGGCCAAATAAGGTAATTCTTAAATTGTAATCATTCTCCAACAAACAAAATAAAGTTGAAAAACCAAACAAAGCTTATTAACAGACCTAATTATACTATATAATCAAACTGATTGTATGTCATAATTGAAAATATTGTCGGGTCGACCACTTTCTGTATATTATGAGTTAATTTGGATTATTAGTGGTTATTAAAATCATCACTGCTATAAATAGATAAAAATTGTCAGACTTCCACTTGTTACACATACTCGAGGGAAAAACAAATCAACAACAGTTTTTTAGTTATTTCTTCAGTTGTCTTCAGGTCTTACCAAGAAGGGATACTAGTCAGTAAAAATGAATTATTTTCATTGTCAAATATTTAAAATTACCCATGACCCATTGTTTACTCCTAGATTCATAATCATTGTTATTTATAGTTATTGTGCTCAATAATACAAAAAATATAGAGGATTATTCATTTTGATCAAGCTAATTCAATATTCGAAATGGAATGTATAAAGGTCGTTCGACATTATTTATTTTAGGAAGACTCAGCTATACTCTACTACTTTCAAAATTCCATCTACAGAGTGACTGATATGATCTTGGGCCCTGCCCTATGGTTAGCTGCTTTCTTCATAAGTATCTTTTATTGGTTTTTATTTTTTGAATAACTAAATAATAGTATTCTAAGGAAATTACGAATTTCTAATGTTCCCCAAATTCCAAGATTTCATTCATGAAAAAACAAAAAAAAAAATTTACTTTTAAAAATATATACTATTTTAAGCAATAATATCACACTATGGCTGTATCACAGGCGAATCTACATGGGAGGGGCTTTCGGGCTGAAAAGCCCCCCTCCCCCCCCAAAATGGTAAAATATAACCATGTTTTACAGAAAAAAATATTAAAAACTATCTCTTAAAGTATTCTTGTTCGTGTAATTATATTTAATAGGACTTCAAGAACCACTTAAACACCATTTCATATAGGTAATTGATTTTTTTATTTTTTTTTTCAAATTAATTATCGTTATATGTATACGAAAAAAAAATCTTTCGGGCTGAATCCCACCCCCCCCCCCAAAATTAAATCCTGGATCCGCTAGTGGGCTGTATCATGATGTAAGGATCTGTAACCTATTAAAATGCCCAAAACACGTTCCAGACTGTCATTTCCAAAATCTTGGGGATATTAACATTGAGTTCTTACAATACTTTTATCACTGTACATTGAAACTCAGCACAGTTATATGTAAAGTTCCATCACTGCCTAGTCTGTTCACTCTTAATATTATCGTATGAAATCATAAAATCTTTGAACAGATGGTTAGTAGTGAATTGATATTCCTGACCTTTTCAAAGGATCTGGTATAGGCTACATTTGATCAGTCTTAAGGTACTATTTTGCTGGTACTGCCCATCAAGCCGACAGCTAGCAGTTGAGCAATGCTTTATTGAAATAGGAAGGAGCACATTTTGTTGGTACTGCTCGGTAGTACAGTAGTTACAAGTCAAGTTATCTTATCAGAGAGGTGTTATGATGATAACAGTCACCTAGGTAAATTTCATTTCCTTTTTTTCATCAAGTCAGACAAAGTTAAATGATAAATTGTTTAAAAAAGATATAGTAAATCATTTTTGTAAGATTGAAGTAACAAGAGTATTTATTATACCTAAAGTGTTATACTGAGGAATTCAAATTTATATTACGTAAATTAGATAATCGTAAAAATTTTAACCTCGTAAATACTCAAATCAGAACAGTGAAACATTGTCTGCAGTGATTTCATTATAAATATATGATATTAATTATTTAAACGGCCATACTAATAAGCAATAAATTTAAAATCAGAGATGCACTCTTAATTTTTAAAATTATATTTCTTCATATTTCTATTCTGAGGGCTGATATTCTATATTTAAAATATTACAAGAAACCATAATTTTGTAGAAGGTCATAACATGTAAATAATTGCATTTTATAGCACAGGCATAACTTAAAGTTGGCTAGACTAAGTCTGTTCATTGCTGGTTCTTCTTACAGAAAGCCAAAACTATATTAATGTTAATAAGTTTAGTACTACCATACCCAACACTTGTCATCCTTTGTATATACTGTATTCAGTAATATTGTAATGTATATCTATTATAATATATATATATATATATATAAAACAGTCAAGATACCTGAGTGACAACGTAAGATCCTTTCCAGCTAAGAAGGGGTTTATGAAACATTAAAAACTGAAAACGAAGTTTTCCCATATCGTCTGCAACCCTAAAAGTATCAGCAAGAGTAGTAATCCAATTGATAACCTCTTCATTTGCATATGTAATCAATCCTTGACCAAATGAGTGCTTCCCATCTATGACGAAATTCAATATACCTCTAATGGAATTTTCTGTCAAGAGTGTTTCTTCATCAAGATGTACAATCCAATCAGAGTCAGATAAAGTATTAACACCTTCTTCTAAACAATACTGCAGGGCACGAGCTTTGAATAAAGCACCAGATTTAGTTTTGTAATTTCCAGGTACGACAGTTTCTATAACCCGTCTATCCTTCATCAGATGAATAGGTTTATCAGTCACAACTTCAATTACAAAATGTTCTAAACCGGCACTCAAACACTTCGATAAATTACGGCTTACATTGTTCTTCACTAGTTGTGGATAATCACCACGAGTAACTATCCTTACACATATAAACGGGGCTAATAGTGGACTACCTTTCAAAATAACATTGTCAGGGAAGGCATTGTATAATGTGAGCCCAGCAAAATTCAGAAGAATCTGTGGTAAAGGTAAAAATGCCAGAAATCTAAGAGTGTACAGAATTATCGTAATAGTGAATCCATATTTGACCCATGGATCTATAACTGTTTCATCACTTGATAACTTTAGTCCTCCAGTTAAGAGTTCAAAAATAATAATAACTGAAAACAATAATGCACAGTGGAGAGCATGCTTAGTTTTGCTGTTTAACATATCTGACACCTGAAACAAAGAAAATAAAACAAATCATAGTTACAAATTTAAAAAAAAAATTATTTACTACTAAACTACAATTAATAGAATAAACTAATTAAATAAGTAGTTACACACTACTAGATAAATAAGTTTACATACTTGATATCATATATACTATATTCTTAACAAAGCAAATATTATCTTCCAATAAAAAAAATAAGTACTTCTATGTTATCTTCCTATAGTCAGCTGCATTACAATTCCTTATAATTTGATTAGAGGATATGTTTTTTAAAGCACTAAAAATAAAAATACACGTCATAAAAAGGTTTTAAACTATCATCGTAAGAAGTCCATTATTTTTAAATAGATAAAATTCATAAACTACTACTGCAAAATGGCAACACCCTTATATGACTCTGAAGCATGACTGCTTAATTAACTTCTACCTCTACGTGATCGATTCTACTTAAATGAAAACAAAGTACTTTCCAAAGATGTCAAACATAATATATCTTTCATAGTGGGAAAATTTCATTAAAACTTTTATTTAACGATAAATTACTAAAATTAGTATATTTGAAAAAATACATTCCAATAATAAATTAAAACTACTGAATTGAAAAGATTAGGTAAGTATTATTTCATATACTAACATACCCTTTTTACGAGATCATTTATTCTGGATAGGGTTAATGCATATACATATAATAAAAGTCAAACGAAAGCCATTTTTTTTAAATAAAACTTAATTACCTATTATAAGGTAACATAATTAAATTATGTTGATGATAACCACTAAAAATAAAATGGTGGTTCATTTCACCTTTCCTCTTTTTTTTCACTGAAATTTCATCTTCCCCGAAACCTGGAAAATATCCATTGTCCGGATATTTCAGCTTCCTCAGCTTTCGACTTCAGACCCATTTCCATATTATCCAATTTATGCAAGCCACTGGAAAGAATAGTACACTTTCAGTTTAACAACTCCCTTGAGCAAAACTGTCTTCTAAATCCATTATAATCCGGTTTCGGTTTCCATAATTCTACCCAATCTGCCTTGTTAATGATTACCCAAGACCTACAATCCTCCATAGACAAACAAAAAATTTCTATCCTAATCCTATTCGACTATTCAAAAGCCTTCGATTCCGTAACCATAAGATCCTTCTTTCCAAACTACAAAGCCTGCCCATATCAAATAGTGTTCTAAAATGGTTCCACTCATTCTTATCCCACCACTCACAGACAGTTGTCATTACTAATAAATATCCATCATCACCGCTCCAAATAACACAAGGTGTTCCTCAGGGCTCCTCACTCTCTCCGACCGTTTTCTTTATTTATATTAATGATCGTCGTAAACCAACGACTTCCTGTCCAACAGTTTCCTTTAACAATATTCCACTTATCCCTGTTGAGCAAATCCGATACCTAGGACTCCACCTGGACAAACGACTAACTTGGAATCCTCATACTAGACTGAAACGACAAGAAACCGCTCGACGTTTCCGATTACTTCAGCACTTACTAGACAAACGCTCTAAACTTCCCATTAATTACAAAAGACTCATATACTTGACTATAATAAGACCTATTTGGACTTACGGATTTGAGCTATGGGGCTCCACTAAACCATCGAATTCCTCTCGCATCCAATCCTTACAATCCAAAATCCTTCGTAAAATCCTCAATGCTCCTTACTTTGTCACTAATAAAATTATCCATAAAGATCTTAATGTTCCTTATGTTTCAGATCTGGCCCAATCCAGATACCTATCCTTCCATAATAAACTTCAGAATCATCTCAACCCTCTTGTTTCTAACCTTGCTTCCTCTTCAATTCCTGATAACCCTCCGAGGCGTCTGAAAAGAAGATGGCCCCGTGATCTCCTAATGTAGTCATATCATTAGAGTGCTACCATTGGGTAGTTACTCAGCAAGTGTATTCATGTCATTATATCAATTATGTCCAAATTTACTTGATGTATTTATGTAATACAGTTGTAAATGTCATAAAGAAATAAAAAATAAAAAAATATATTAATGATCTACCTGACTCTATTAATCACTCCCGTTACCACTTATATGCCGATGATTTCCAAATTTACCAATCTATCCATCCTTCTGAGATGCCTGAGGCTACCCAAAAGCTACAAGAGGATATTGACTGCATCAACAGATGGAAGGCAGAAATAAATAATTTAAAGCTGAACACAGATAAAACTACGGCTATTCTCATCGGGTCCCGGCATCTCATTACTCCTCTACCTTCCTTACTCTCCACTACTCTACCTCAATAACCTCCTCATCCAGTTTTTCCCAACAGTCTAAAGCACAGGAGTTATCTTTGATCAGAACCTTTCCTGGAATAACCATATTTCCCAGGCAACCAGAAAATCCATAACTGTCCCTAAACAATCTCTAAGAATCCATGATTCTACTCCTCAAAAAATCAGATAGCTCCTTCTAACCTCTCTCGTTTTCCCTCACTTCGACTACGGTTGCTTGGTGTATGGAGGGCTGCCTGAAAGACTAGAGGTGAAATTGAATAGACTTATGAACTGTTTATTAGATTCATCTTTGGAATTCCCAGGCGTTCTCGTGTTCCCCACTGGTATACCGAGTTGAAGTGGCTTTATCTTACTTCCCGACGACAATTCCTTCTTAGTGTTTTCCTTCTCCAGGTCCTAAGAACCGAAAATGATCCCTATATCATGGAACTCCTCACTCTACGTTCCTCTATCCACTCTCTTAATATCAGATCTCAACCTATTGATTTATACATCCCTTCTCATAAAACAAATCCTTCGTCATTCGTGCTACCTCCTTCTGGAATTCTTTACCTATCACCATCGATCGTCATCCTTAAATTCCTCCAAACAACTTTTATTCCACCACCTACTTCATTTTTAAACTTCCGTACCTATGTAATACTTATTGGATTCTGTAATTACAACTACTCACTAACAATTAATCGACAAATTTTATTTCATTTATTTATTTACTTTTTCTTTGTATACATGTAAATCATATAAAACGAACTAGTGTTAAAGTGTTGACCATTGTTATCCAGGTATGATTGCGATAACAATTGAAATTAACACTCAAATGACCTCTTTGTATTCTGGCAAACCAGACTATGGACCAATGTTTTGTACCATGTTATTATTATTCTTAGGGGACTTCAGTCCCAGATAAAATTTATTTTTTCATTTCATTTCATAAAAATAAAAGTGATCTGATAGTAAGCTGGTAGTACGCCTTATATAAACTTATTGCTTCTAATAACATAAACTTTTAAGCATACCTATATATGAATTGGTATATTGGATAATATGCCCATGTATAAAGCCACAAAAAAAGCTCCATTTAATCTCCTAGTGAGATTAAATCAATCCCACTGCCATTGGACGAAGTCCGTCCGACATAGACGTTCTCAAGTCTGTTGGAAACTTTCGTGCAGATGTTCGGTCGACTTAAATTGATCTTCTACGAGATATTTTACTAACTGATTAGTGCCATTGTCAGGCTTAAGTCCTCGCCTAGCCCTAATTATTTTTTAAATCTTAAAGCACATATATTGCAGTCAGTAGCAAATTAGAAACATCAGGAAAGTTCATCAACGAGTAGAATCGATCACGGTTATGTTAAATATAACGTACTACGAATATACATGGTCTCCCACGAAGAAATGTCAGCAAGTGAGGAAGAGCCAACCATATCTTAATGCATACCTAGAACTGTTGTGGAGATATGATTTTTTAAACAGTTTCTAAGAAAACCACGGATTTTACTGAACAAGACAATTTCTCTAATCAAACTAATAACATAAACTAAATATTGTTCAATTTGGGTCACCATTTTCGGCATAAACGATGAATTTCCTATAGGATAAGAGCAAAGAAAAAAGAATAGTTTTCAGTAAAACTCACGCAATGATTATTTAAGCTACGACATTGGGGATTTCGAAAAAGTTTGTTCATTTAAGTGGGTCACAACTGCAAACATTCTTAAATCCTTCTGTTCATTTTTCCTAATTTTGGCGTCTTGAAGTTTTTTATTTTTTACAATAAATTAGGCCAATTTTCACCAACATTTAATTGATACGCATTAATTTGCATCGATTTGTTTAATTGATACGTTTCGACCATACTAAGGGTCATTTTCAAATCTTGATGAGTCCTCCGTTATATGTTCATCATTAATATTGTAATTAATATGTTCAGTGAATATTAACTTGTCATGTTATATAGGGGCTTCGCCCACGTCATTTCTGGAGGAACTTATGACTTAATGACGTGGGCGGGTAGGAGACAAACATTTTTTAACATACCAATCTCATTATCTCTTCGAAATTAAATTATCTTCACAATGTTAGCTACACTGATGCAATGAAGCAACTTTTTATAAAATCACCAAGATCGTAGTTCGAAAATTCATCATGTGGTTTTCTAAACCATAGGCGCAGACATTCTATTTCGATTGAGGGAAGGGCTATGGTTTAAACAAAAATGGCGGTAGTTCATCTTATGTTTACAATTCAACATAATTATTGTGAAACGAACAAATATAATATTGGATATTTAAAAATAAATTTATATATATGTTTAGACAGTTATAGGGTTTTTTTTTTTTTTTTTTTAACTTTTATTATGATATTTACAACTGTATTAGTATGAATACATCAAGTAAATGTGTACAGTGAAATATTATCATATGAAACACACTTGTTGAGAAACTACCCACTGGTAGCACTCTAATAATTTGTCTACATGAGAAGATCACGAGGCCATCTTCTTTTCAGACGCCTCGGAGGGTTATCAGGAATCGAAGAGGAAGCAAGGTTAGAAACAAGAGGATTCGGATGGTTATGAAGTTTATTATGGAAGGATAGGTATCTGGATTTGGCCAAATCGGAAACATATGGAACATTGAGGTCTTTATGGATTATTTTATTAGTGACAAAGTAAAGAGCATTGAGGATTTTACGAAGGATTTTGGATTGTAAGGATTGGATGCGAGAGGAATTCGATGGTTTAGTGGAGCTCCATAGCTCAACTCCGTAAGTCCAAATAGGTCTTATTATAGTCAAGTATATGAGTCTTTTGTAATTAATGGGAAGTTTAGAGCGTTTGTCTAGTAAGTGTTGGAGTAGTCGGAAACGTCGAGCGGTTTCTTGTCGTTTCAGTCTAGTATGAGGATTCCAAGTTAGACGTTTGTCCAGGTGGAGTCCTAGGTATCGGATTTGCTCAACAGGGATAACTGGAATATTGTTAAAGGAAACTGTAGGACAGGAAGTCGTTGGTTTACGTCGAAGGGTAAAGGTGATTTGATGGGATTTATTATAATTTATTTTAATCCTCTAGTTTTGACACCATTCTTCAAGGCTTGTGATGTGTGATTGAAGAGTTTGGGATGCAATGGTTGGGTCATTATTAACGGATAGGACACATGTATCATCGGCATACGTGGTAATAACAGTTTTAGGATGGGTTGGGATGTCAGCTGTATAAACTGTGTAAAGGATAGGACCAAGGATACTACCTTGAGGAACTCCGGCAGATTGAGAAAAAAGGGATGAATAGGTATTATTGTGATTTACTTTGAAGTGCCTATCAGTAAAATAGGAACTGATGATAAGAAAATATGTAGGGGGAAGGAATTTACGGAGTTTGTAAAGCAATCCCGGATGCCAGACTCGATCAAACTCCTGTTCAACGTCGAGAAAAACTCCAGTGCAATACGTTCCGCGCTCCAATGCAGAGGAGACGACGTCTACCACACGATGACATTGCTGGATAGTGGAATGGGATGTGCGGAATCCAAATTGGTGATCAGGGATTATGTGGTTAGAATCTAGGATGGGATACAGGCGTTTTAAGATGAGCTTCTCCAGGATTTTGCCCATGATGGGTAAAAGAGAGATAGGACGGTAAGAGGATGGGTATTTTGGTGGCTTTTTGGGTTTATGTATCATTTTGACTACAGATAGTTTCCAAGGGTCAGGAAAATATGTGGAACGGAGTACGGCGTTATAAATGTAAGTAAGGTATAGAATGGCTTTTCGAGGAAGTAGCTTAAGAATGTGAGAAGTGATTAGGTCGTGGCCAGGAGCTTTCCGGAGGGGGGGGTAGTCTGTGAATAATATTGGATATTTCTGAAGGATGAAATGCTTTAGGAGGAGGAGTCATTTGGAGTGGAATATCCAGTTCTGTTTCAATACATTCAAGCTGATTTGGATTAAGGATATCAGGATGTGGATTAAAAGTTTTGAAGAGGTGATGAGCAAAAATTTGGGATTTTTCTTCATCAGATTTGGACCAAGTTTGAGCTTCAGTAAGAAGTGGATGATTAAAGTCTTTAAATTTCAGGAGCCGTTTAGTCGTCGTCCACAGTGATTTGTCGGTAGGTGTAAGTTTTTCAGTAAAATTTAGTAAATTTTGGATTTTGTGTTTTCTAATTTCTGATTTTAGTTTGTTAGTCAGTTGGGTATAATGAGTTTTATCTGTTGGATATCTAGTTCTATGCCACTTCGATATTGCTCTGCGTTTTCCCTTTAATAAGATACGAATATGCTGTGGCAAGTTAGTCTTTTGTAAATTGTTGATCTTACTGTTAAAGGTGTTACTGTTGATACTGTCTGTTATTGCTGTTGTAACTTTTTCTATGGCACCATTAATGTCTTCTTTTGTCTTAAGCGGAATTTTCAAGTCTAGTTTGTTTTCCAAGTCATCACGAAAGTTGTCCCAGTTTACTCGTCCTGTGATCAATTTAGGAGATGATGGTTTAGGAGCATAGCTTGAATGTAGTGAAAGCAGCACTGGACTATGGTCTGAAGAAAGGTCATCGAGTGATTTGATTAAGGCTTGTGAGAAGGAAATCTGGGAGGTGATAAATATATCTAGGATATCGGGACGTTTTTTGAGTGATGTTGGCCAATAAGTAGGACTCATGGGCGAGAGGATTGAATAACTGTTGGAAGATGAAATACGTGAAAGGATGTTACCGCGGGAGTAGGATATTCGACAACCCCATCGTTGGTGTTTAGCATTGTAGTCTCCTCCAGCATTAAAGCGCGATCCGAGAGATTGAAATAAGGATTCATGGAGGTTATAGGAGATGGAATTACCAGGAGGACAGTATACAGCTGAGAATGTGAGATGGAAAGGGCGAGTTGAAAGGACTATAGAAGTTGATTGAATGGCATCAGTTGGAGTGGAAGGAATAAGGGAGTGGGATAAAGATTTATGGATAAGGATGCAGGAACCAGCGTGGGAAGTGTTATCTGGGTGGTCAGATCTGTAAGTGATGTAGTCATGTATGTAGAAATGTGTCCGTTGAGTGAAGTGAGTTTCCGTCAGAAGGGCAATGTCAATGAGATTGTCATGGAGAAATAAGTCTAGTTCGTCTCAGTGGTAGTTATAGGGTTAAAAAAAAATTTTATGTTATTTTAGATATACTTGAAAATATCTGAACAAAACAAATGGATATATTACAATTTGTATACGTTAAATATCAGAGTAAGGGAAACATAGGTACATTTCTAGAATTTTGTTTAGCTAAAAATGAATAATTTTAAAAACTGAAAAATACTTTTGATTTCTTAGTTTGTACAACATCCAAATAAAATTAAAATGTTTTAACAGCCTGACTATGTAAAAATATCTATAACATGCTCTATAAAATTTATATATACTTTTACTTATTAAATATATTTTTCCAACGTAATTGCAGACAATTTATAAGAAAATCACGTGAAAATGGAGGTGTCCACATGAAAGGTGAATGAATCATCAAATCCAAGGATATGTTTCTATATTATTATTCCTGAATATGAATGAAAGTTTAAATAATAGGAATAATTAAGTCGTGATAAAATAGTTACGTACCTACTTATAGGCCACAGCTTAGCCAACTAGTCGACTTTTCTTATTTCCTTAATCGATATCAGTTTACATATTTTATTTATTCATTTAGCTTATTTGTTATCAATTATTATATTTTTTACTTCAAATTATTGGGGAGGAGGGAGGGGAGAAACGACATTCTTGTCCACTCAACTTATTTATTGAGTGCAGCTATGATTCTTACGCTTATTTCGGAAAAAAAATATCCTAGTTTTCTTGTTTACTTTGTTTTGGCTGCTAAGATTGCATAGAAAGAAATCGATCGCCGAATAAAAAAAGACAGACAAAGGGCAAAGAAAAATTCAAAATAAAAATTGTAGTTGTGGAAGGACGATAAATAAAATCTTGGAGAAATTACTGCAAGGTTGGTAAAATCCATAAAAGTCGGTTAGTTATCAGTTACAAAAGAGGAACCGGCCATGTGTCGGAAGAAAGGCAACTTTTTTCGCTGAAATCTACTAACCGGAAGTGCCACTTCATATAATTGATTTTACCCATTTTGGCAATTTTCTCAAAAACAGTTCAGATTTTAACTAAGTTCGTTATACTGGTGTACAAAACAATGGTTTTTAATATTATGTAAGTCGGCTGAAATGCCGAATGATCAAAATGTACTCTTGTAAAGTATCTATAATTTTGTTTATTATAAATATTAAAAGGCTTCCCATTGTTACTAGTTATATGAACTATGGAAGATTTTGATATAAACTAAAAGAAAATGGGAGCAACATTTTCGTCGTTTGAAAATAAGAGTGTTTTTATAAATATATATATTTTACCATTCTGACAATTAATAATTCAAACAGACCATTTATAATTAAAACATTCATGGCTTGGATTCTTAGCTCTAGTTGTTTTATACGTACTCCTTATTTATTTATTATTACTGTTCATTTAATTAATTAATTTTTTTTTTCTTGCCGTTCAATTATGTTTATTTAGCATTTCCAAGTCATATTCAACTTTTTCCAAGTCAAATTCAACTTCTATATTAAAGCCTTAACCTTAAGCCTTAAACCTTAAGCCTTAACCTTTTCAGTTCGAAAATTCTGTGTCGAAATGTGTCCTCCCTCAAGAAATCCAAATTCCGCCGAAATGTGCCCACCTCAAACATTTTGATTACGCAACTTGCTTCTTGAAACCCCCTTCTGGAAACCTCTGGTATTATCTAAAAGTTACAAAATCTCGATGCGTGATTGCGCAATCTTGAATATTTTGATGACTTGATTTGACAGTATTTTGATGATAGGCGCTTATCATGAAAATACTGACTATATAAAAGTGGAATCTTATATCGAAGAAATTCAAACAGTTACAAAAACTAGATGTGCAAAATTAAATCCGACAGTATTTTCATTGAAAGCGGCCACGACAACATAAAAATGGACCCCGATATCGAATAAATGCAATAAGTTACAAAAAATTGATGCGCGACTGTGCAATCTTAATACCGATAGTATTTTCATAAAAAGCGGCCCCCAACAACACAGAAATAGATCCTTACATCGAACAAATCCTAAATGCTAGAATAAATCTGAAAGCGTAATCTTAAAATCGATATTTTCAAAAATTACGACTTCAATAACATAATCATAGATCCAAACGAAAATATCCGAAAAGGCACTATAGATCGATATTCGACTGTTTAATCCTAGAATTGATAGCATTTAAAAAAAATATACATACGGGAGTATAATAATAGACCCTTGTGTAGGAAAAAAATGTTGAATTCGAAATAGAGAAGGTTGAATTTATCTTGGAAATAATTGAATTAGACTTGAAAAAGATTGAATTTCA
This sequence comes from Nezara viridula, assembly GCA_928085145.1. Lineage (NCBI taxonomy): Eukaryota > Metazoa > Arthropoda > Insecta > Hemiptera > Pentatomidae > Nezara > Nezara viridula. Next base: position 96,310,334 of record OV725078.1, on the reverse strand, counting down.
CTAAAAAAAAAAAATAATGAATTTGATTTGGAAAAAGTTGGATATGACATGGAAATGCTGTACCGAAAAATTCTGTAATGTAACGATAAATTGATTTGTGACCGCGTAACCATAAAATTTATAGTATTTTCCAAAAGCTTTGCCTTCGATAACAATGTAATTGGCTCTTATTTCGAAAAGTTACAATGAAATAAAAGTTGATTGACATACTTAAAAAAAAATTGATTTGGATAAAGTTTAATTAATTTGGAAAAAAATTAATTTGACTTATAACTTGGAAATGCTATATTACTATTATCATATGTGCACTATTCATCTTTTTATCTTGACTGATTTAAGCACTTTTGCCAATATGTTATATTTCTAATGTATTTTTTAATGTTTAGCTCTGATGAAGCACCACATGCATGGATCGAAACGTCAGCAAGGTGAATAAAATAAATTTAGACTACAAGTCACGATTTATTGTAGCAGTACGGCGACTAGCTGTCTGCCTACTTGACGACAGACAGCCAGTCGCCGTGTACTGTCTTCAGCAGTACCAGACGGAATGCCATGAAGAAGACCTACAACATAGGTCGAAACGTTGGACAATGCAATAAATGTACTATTATATAATAATGTATTTTTTGACCGCACCCCCGACTAACTTCTCCAAGTAGGTATTATCATGTACTCCACCAGATTTTTAATTTAGGATACAATTATTTTTAAATATAAGTATTATTTTTCATAAATTAAATATAAGACATTAGTTAATATAAGTCTAAAATTCATTCATTATTTAAATATAAGTCTAAAATAGGAAAAAAAATATATATAGTCATATTTAGTTCGTCATCGATGTTGCTTCTTTTAGCTCTAACTAAGATATACTTAACCAATTGATTAACGGAGTTATGAACCACGTTTTTCCATTCCTTCCACAGCAGCTTCTCTAATTTCTTAAGCAGTGGTGGAGAGATTGTAGTCAACGTTATACCGATCTATCAGATATGCTCAATATAGAGATCGGGAAAGAACGGAGCAACTTAATTCTGCTTTATGTAAGTACTCTTGGATGATTTTGCCCGATTCGGGGATGGATTTTCGTAAACTAGAAATCACTTTTGTTCATAATCGTTTGGAAAAGGTGTTACTGTTAAATTAGAGTATACCTCTCAGACATACATGATTAGCCGTTAGTATATCCACTCCTATGGTTCCAATCCTTCCTTTCTGACAGGACTCAAGCTGTTAGTATTCCGAATCAACCCTTATCTTATTTCCTCACTTTGTCTCATGGAGTAGCCCAGGGTTCAAGCATTTCTCCTATCCTTTTTAATTCTTACATCAATGACCTTCCTAGTTCAATCCACCATTGATCATACCATCTATATGCTGATGACTCCCAAATTTATCTTTCCTTTCCGCCCACTGAGTTATTAGAAGCGTTTATGAATATTCAGAAAGACCTAGATAGGATCAGTGCCTGGGCAAGCTTGAATAATTTAAACTTAAACGCATCAAAAACTCAGGCAATTCTTATAGGTTCCAACTCCCTCTTTAGATCCATCTCCACCCTTCTTTCCTTGATTATTAATGACCTACCAATCTCCTTCTCTCCCTCTGTAAAAAACTTAGGAATTACCATTGGTCAAAACCTATCATGGAAACCCCATATTGCTCATATCTCCAGAAGGTCAATTGGTACACTTAAACTATTTCATCGTTCTCGTCAGCATCTCCCACAAACTATCCGCAAGCTCCTCGTTTCCTCATTGATTTTCCCCTACTTTGACTATGGCTGTGTGGTATATGGTGGCCCCTCGTTTGAGCTTGAGGACAGACTAAAGAGAATCATGAACTTTTTTTAAAATTTGTCTTCGGCACTTCGAGATGGTCTCATGTGTCCCACCTATATTCCAAGTCAAAGTGGCTCTTGCCTTCTTCCCGCCGCTTATACTTCCTTGGAAATTTCTTATATCAAACGATCAACTCCTAGCACCCTTCCTATGTCTACTGTCTCCTCAAGCCGAAACCTTTAGTCCACTCAATAAAAACGAGATCCCGTGTTTCTGACCTCTATATTCCATTACACAAGACAAAAACCTATGAACGTTCCTTCTTAGCCCGCTCCCTCACCTACTGGAATTCTTTGCCACATAACATCCGTCATGCCTCTTCACTGCCAACCTTCAAATACCTCCTTTTCCAATATCTCCTCACATCCCAAACAGACGATTCGCAACCATAAATTTCATTTTATGAACTCAATTTGTGAGAAGTAAATGGTGATGCCTACAGTTTAAGTTTTAACATAAAACAGCAATGATTTTTTACTATTATTTTTACTATTTATTTGTATTTCTCTTCACCTCAGGTTGTGCTTTTTCTTTCATTTATATATGTTTATATTTTATACTTTTTGTCTCTCTGTGTACCAATATGAGTAAGTACGTATATATAGTTCCTTTTTTACCTTTATACCACAATTATTCCTGAGATTTTATTTTATCTTAGTGTTTGCTTATTATTGTATGAATCACTGTAAATATTATTACATTTTGTATTAAATTATGTTTCTATTAGATAGCCTATTGTTTATAAATTGTGCAGTTATGTATATATAGATATGTAATTTCTTTTCTGTCTTTTTTTTTTTTTTTTAATCATAATAATAAGTAAATTTGGAGAAGATTGTATGTTCATTTATATATGTATGTATGTATGTGTATGTATGTGTGTGTGTGTGTGTGTGTGTATGTATATGTGTATGTATGTATGTATATGTGCGTGTATTTATATATATGTATATTTTTTTTGTTTATTTCTCAGTGATTACATACTACTTTTTAAATAATGTATATTAGGTTAGAATTTTTATAAGTTAGTTTTTGGCCAGATTGGTATTTTATTTTGTATTAATTCATCTTTGTTATTCTAGGGGGACTTAGTCCCAGAATAAAGTTCTATTTTCTATTCTATTCTATTCTATATCATATTTAAGTTGCATATAGAGTGCTACCATTGGGTAGTTAATCAGCAAGTGTATTCATGTCATTATATCTATTATGTCCAAATTTACTAGATGTATTTATGTAATACAGTTGTAAATGTCATTAAGAAACAAAAAATAAAAAAGTTGCATATGATTTACGGTAGTTGCGTGCGGGCTGGCGTCCGACCAGATATTGTGCAAATGAACGACACCCGACATGAATGTTAACAAATCCGCCTAGCCTACATGATTTAGTCCATACTCCATTCCGATATTTTATTTTCGTATGAGGAACATAATTAAAAGTGTTTGTTCTAACACATGTTTCCCATCTCGTAACTACCTACTTAATCCAATGAAAATATCAGTCTGGCCAGAGACAGCTACCTGTACACATCGCTATTACTCTCTTATATCAGTTCTGTTGTATGCAGAGCAGGGCTTGTTATCCAGATCAATGGAGATCCGAGGGATACCGGAGCGAACCGGTGAAACACCCGCCGCTTTGGTGACCATCATTGGAGCAAGTTTGGGCATTAGCCTCAGTGCAGATGACTTGGACATAGTACATCGCCGCAGAAGTATAAAAGATGACCCACGACCGCCGCCTGTCATCGCGCGCTTTGTCAAACAGTCAGTCAGAGACGACTTAATAACGAAGAGAAAAGTCAAGAGGGACCTCACTACTCGGGATATCGGCTGGCAGGAGAATGACTGCCACCGGATATATCTAAGTGAGGAAATGACTCCCACGAACAGATACTTATATTGCCTTGCCCGACAGAAGAGAGCTGCGGGGAAAATCAAATATACGTGGTTTGCCGCCGGAAAGGTGCGATGTCGGAAGGAGGACGGGCATGAAGTTATGCTGATTGAACAGGCCTCGGACCTCGATATATTTGTCTGACCACAAAGAATTCGTCTACTCCTCATCCTCATTAAAATAACTTTGAACTCAATTATCTACAAAGGAACATTTTCATTTCTACGCATAGAGATATCTCTTAACATTTACACACTAATTTATATTTTATTGACCACATGTTTTTTATTTTTGGTTTCTGCTTACACTTTCTTTTCTACTATTTTCATTAATTGTAAACGTCTTTTTGTATTTTATATTTGTTTTAGAGTTTCTCTAGCATACTCTGACTGTTTCCCTCCCAATTCCTCTCATGTCTAGTACCCTAATCACCTGTCATGTTAACTCTCAATCTCTCCCTGCCCACTATGACGAGTTCCTGCAATATTTCACTCAAAACTTTTATCATATTATCGCAATATCCGAAACTTGGCTTAAACCTTACATCCCATCCTCTTCTGTTTCCTTGCCTAATCACACCCTCCTCCGTCATGACCGGGTAAGCCGGAATGGCGGAGGAGTAGCCATGTTTGTCCATAACAGCCTGAAGACTCGAATCCTCGATTGATCACCACCCTCCGATCATCCTCAAGTTGAATACCTTCTAGTAGAAATCCATTGTAAGGATCTTCCTCTCTTTTACACTGTGGTATATCGTCCTCCCCATGTTCCATTTGATCAATCCTTTGAATCAACCCTATTCAACTTCGTTCCTCTATATCCCAGAATAATCATCTCCGGTGAACTCCAATGACAAATCCTATCTAGAAAACCTAATTTCCTCTCTGCACCTCTTCATCGTTCCATTTTCCCCACCCACCATACCAGCAGGTCCGACACTTGGCTAGACTTCTACATCATAGACTCGGCAGAAAATCTCCTCTCCTCTTCTCAACTGCCACTATCATTCCTATCATCTCACGATCTTATATAAATAACACATAATATCCGAACTCCTTCAATCCAGCCTCGAACTATCACCTTCCGTCACCTAGATACTCTTACTCGAGAAAAAATATTACCTGGCCTAGAAACCCTAGATTGGAATGAAATATATTCTTGCTCTTCTATCGACTCCATGGTTGACATTCTCACCACCAATCTTCTCAATACCCATGCTCCCCTCAAAAGCTCTACCTTTCGTCACCGGCCTGCTCCTTGGATATGTCAGGAAATCAAAGATCTGCAGAAGAGGCGCGACGCTGCCCGAAGACGTTTTAGACGTACTAGGCTTGCAGATGACTACCAAGCGTTCAGGGTGCTTCGCAACTTGGCACAGACAAGGATCCGGCGTGCGAAAGCTACCTACTTCCATGAAACCCTTTCCTCAGCTCCTGAGATCAAATCGAAATGGCTACTGCTTCGTAAACTTTGCATTTGTAATTCTTCCAGATCCCCTACTGCAGCCTTTCCTGTATCCTCCGATGATTTAAACTCTTATTTTATATGTATCACTAATACCTCTTCTCTACCTTCCTCTTCCGGCTTTTCTCCAGAGATATCCTTTAACGAGAATAACTTTTATTTTTCCGACATTTCACCCACAGACCTGTTAACGAAATCCCACACCAATTCCATAGGACCAGACGGCATCCCTGTCAAATTAATAAAAATATGTCTACCTGAAATCTTCCCAGCTCTCCTTTTTATCTACAATTTCTCCCTGCATAATTCAGTATTCCCTACCTCTTGGAAAAAAGCCATTGTTCTTCCTTTAAATAAAAAGCATAATCCATCCTCGCCCGAAGATTTCCGTCCAATTTCAATTCTTTCTAACCTCTTAAAGCCTCTTGAAAGACTGGTGCAATCCCAAGTCTCCGTCCAACCAATTTGATCCTCTCCAATCTGGTTTCCGTCCCGGCTATTCCACACAATCTGCCTTAATTAAAATTACCAACGGCATTCAATCTGCAATAGATGATAGAAAATTAACTGTCCTTATACTTCTCGACTTCTCCAAAGCCTTCGATACCATTAACCATTCCATCCTCTTCAAGAAACTAAAATCATTATCTTTCTCCTATAGCTCAATCTCTTGGTTCCAATGTTTCCCCTCCCAACGCACCCAAGCAGTCTCCATACCCAATCAACCACTATCTGCCGACCTTCCTTTATCCTCTGGAGTTGCCCAGGGTTCAAGCATATCTCCTCTCCTTTTCAGCTCCTACTTTAACGACCTTCATAATTCAATTCTCCATTGTTCCCACCACCTTTATGCAGACGATTCCCAGATTTACCTATCCTTTTCTCCCCCTGAGTCATTGGTAGCATTTGCCAAGATTCAAGAAGACCTTGATCGAATCAGTGCCTGGGCAAATGTAAATGGATTAAAGTTAAATGCTGCCAAAACCTAGGCCATTGTCATTGGTTCCAAGCCCCTTATTAGATCCCATACCGACTTTCCCATATTACACCTTAATGACCAGCCAATTTCCTTCTACTCCTTTGTTAAAAATTTAGGATTTTTCATAGATCAAACCCTCTCGTGGAACAACCATATTTCTCACATTTCCCGTCGGACAATTTCTACCCTTCAACTATTTCATCGCTTCTGCCATCTCCTACCTCAACATACCCGTAGATTCCTAATTTCCTTTCTCATCTTCCCCCACTTTAACTACAGCTGTGTGGTGTATGATGGCCTCTCGGTGGAGCTGGGTGATAGAGTGAAAAGATGAATGAATAGCTGCGTAAGATTTGTTATTGGTGCCCCGAGGTACTCCCATGTCTCTCACCACTACACTGAGTTAAGGTGGCTCTTCCCCTCCTTTCGAAGACAATATTTCCTAGGTACGTTTCTTTATCAAATCATCAACAACTATCGTCCTTCTTACGCCTACAACCTTCTCCAATTGAAGTCCTCAGTCCATTCCCATTCAACAAGATTTCGACCTTCTGACCTCTACATCCCTTCTCACAGATCTGCCTCATTTCAAAACTCCTTTATAGCTCGCGCTGTCAATTTCTGGAATTCTCTACCTATCAAAATTCGCCCCCTATCCACATTCAAAACCCTCCTATTCTAATTCCTATCCCAAAAACGAATTATTTTGTCACAATTGATTTATAGAATCAGCCGCTTAAGTTTCCGAGTTCTTAAGTGGTACACATTGTATGTACAGTATTCTTAATATCACCAAAATTTTGATGACTTATAAACTTACTTACCTCTCTGTCAGGGAGTGGGATAGCTTTGTGGTAGGGCGCTGACTTTAAATGTTCAAGGTCCTGGGTTTGAACCCGGCTGATGGTAGATAAATTATTTATTCTGTTTTGCCGACTGTAGATCGACCCAAGGGTCCGGAGACCCTCCTGAGGCAAACTGAGCCTCTGTTAAGTGGCCACACTTAATTAAGGTGAAAAATTGATGGTTGAGTGTGATTCCAGACAAATCACCTTGCACAACCATTGGCCAAGAAACATAACTTCCTCCAAGAAACATAAATCACTGACCCTTCATGGATTGTGGTGGTACAGGGATTTTTTGCTCAAACTTCTATCATTATCATGGTGTTTTAGTAAGTGTATAGTGAATGTTTAATTTCTTTAATAGCAGATTTATACTTGTAAAGCCTCTCAGAGAACAGCCATTTTTTTAAAAATCCTTCATAATTCATGTTACATTTTTTGACATTCTCTGCCCAATTATATCCATAAAATTTCCTCTGAAGCCTCAATATTTGCTTTACACATTGAAATAATTCGGGATGTTATTTTTCCACCATATTTTTATTAATTTAACAATTTATGTTTACATGGAAACGTTTCGGCTGTTATGTAATCTTCAAGTTAATTTAAAAAGACACTCAAAATTACTATTTCAATACTTAAAGAGTTGTCATCTTAAAATTCATAAAATTACAAATCATCATTACCTTTTTAATTTCCATATTATCAAGCAAATGTTCATATATGCACACATCTTTTCTTTTAAAAAAAATCCAGATAATTTTCCTGTATATTCAACAAAAAGCAGAGGAAGCCAACATGCAACAGTAGATTGTTAATTTTTGTATAATTAGTTATTTGAGTAATATTATTTGGTATGTATTAATAATTTCACACTAATACTGCAAATAAGTTTATTTCATAAGAGAATATTGCAAGACAGAAAAAAAATCCACTCAATTGTTAAATCTTCTTATTCTTGAGTGAAAATTGGTCCCTAGATGAAGTTTATTAATTTCACTTAGTAAAAAAAAAAAAAAAAAATACTTCAATATACAATACACTTGGTAACTGTTTTTCTGTTGACATAATAGAAGTAGAAAAGGAGGAAGAATGGTTGAAACAATATACGATAGTCTACCTCATTACGATGTCAAAATAGTGATGGGAGACATGAATGCCAAGATCGATAAAGAAGCATTTGTCCAAACCATTGGAAGAAATAATAAGCATGATTAATCTAACGGTTATGGTGTGAGATTGATTGATTTTGCTATGAACAGAGGGCTCAGGATAGTAAGCATTAAATTTCCCCAGAAGTAAATTCATTAAGAAACTTGGTTATCTCAAGATGGTTTGACCTCAAATCTAATAGACCACATCCTCATTGACCAAAGACAAGCGTCACATGTCACAGATGTAAGAAATTACCATGGAATGGAATGTATTGGTGACCACTATTTAGTAATTGGCAGGTATAAACAAAGACTGGTAATAGCCCAAAAGCATATCATCCAAAAGACAAATGTGGAAACTCTTAAGGATGATTGGATCAGGCAGGGATATAGAATGGTCACATCAGAAAGGCACAAAAATTACACCCAGGAAACTACAGCGGAAGGAAGAACAAATAAATAGTAACTACAGCAAAACCTAACACGAAGGATTGGTTCGATCAGGAGTGGCAAAAGGCAATATATAATAGAAATAAAGCCATGAAGAAATTGCTACAGAGAAAGACCCGGAAAACAAACAAGTAGTATGTTAACCTGAAAGCAATAGCAAAGAACCTATATAGGAAGATAAGAAGAGCCACAAAAACCAAAGAATGGAGGAATTCTGAGAGGAATATGAGAAGAAAGTTCTTCTACAAAGTTATGAAGAGCATCAGAACTACATACTGGACAAGAAAATAAATCTTATTGCAGATATTGGAAGAATCCTCGATAGATGGGCACAATACTACAAAAAGGTTTTTACCAGCTTTGGTCCTGGAAGATGAAGGAGATGGCACAAATGTTGGAAAAGTCATATGAGTATAATGTAACACTTTACCACTTATTTATAGATTTTAAGCACGTGTATGACCGTATTGACAGGAAACAACTGCTGCTGACAATGAACAAGATGCATATGCCAAATGTGCATATAGTGCAAGTTATTAAGAAAAGAAGACTGGATTAGCTAGGACATTTGGAAAGGATGCCTACATCGAGATTACCCAGACAAATGTTGTATGGTCACCCCGGAGGCTCTTGAAGGAGAGGTAAGCCTTGCAAATGATGACTAGATTTAGAAGATGACCTACAATAGCTAAATGACCTACAATCTCTTCTAATGAATCTACTCTACTAACAATATTTCAATGACATACAATAAAACATTGACTTTTAAATTCATAATATTTTAATCTGCATTCAAGACAAACATTCTATTTAGAAATAATAAATTCAGAATCATATGGCATTGAAAAAAAAAAGTTAACAATAGAATTTAAAAAAAAAATAATAACAATGAAAAACCTCATATTTTAACTTAAACTTAGTAGAACATCATATAAATTATATTTATTAGTTTATATTCATGCCTTAAAGATGAGAAAGAAGTTAGGTATATAGGTAAGTAAGTAGTATAAGGCTAATATTACTAATCAATTTATTTTTAAAATATACTGACAAGCGGAATGGGAAAATATATATTTTGCATTGTACAGATAGCAAGCATATGTAAATAAATAGAAAACAATGATTTAGTTTGTACTAAATTTAATTTACAAATTTATAAACAATTTAAATAATAACACTTTTTAAAAACAAACTATAATTTAGATACTGATTAAAATTTAAGTAATTCATTATCATTGATGTTTTCAATGAAACTAAACTGGTATTTGAAAAAAAAAAACTTCTTCACATTAAAGCTGCACAATTAAATATTTTGGTGTCCTGAAACCTGTGGTATAAAATTTAAAAAAAAATATTTACTTAGGAAACATTATAAAACAGGCAAATGTTCAAAGAAAAAGAAGAAGATGACAACATTATTATCAACCTGTTCCTCGTAGATAATAGTAAATTATCTATGTTGAAGGAATATCATAATTTGAGAAGGAGTTAGTCGAGGGTGCGGTCAAATAAATAAAAAAATTAAAATATATAAATTATTTTAATTGTTGCTGACGTTTCGACCCACTTTGCAGGTCGTCTTCAGGGCGTAGGATGTGGCACTGCGGGAGGCAGTTGAAACACTGGCAGTACTTAAACTGCCAGTCCAGCTTACTGTCCAACTTACTGTTTGACTGCCAGTGTTTTAACTGCCTCCCGCAGTGCCACATCCTACGCCCTGAAGATGACCTGCAAAGTGGGTCGAAACGTCGGCAAAAATTAAAATAATTTATATATTTTAATTTTTTTATTTATTTGACCGCACCCTTGACTAACTCCTTCTCATATTATATCAACGGTCAACCATCTCTACATCATTATGAATATCATAATTATTTAAAGATTATTTTTCATTACTTCAGCTAATAATGTGTGGTTACATGTATGTTAGATTTTAAATTTAACTTGCTCTGTTTTAATAAGACATGTGTTTAACATATAATACAGTTTATATATACATTTTTTTCTCATATTTATTGAGACAAAAATTTGTATTTATATGAATCGTCATGTGCCATTATATATGTGAGTGCATGTGGTGTGTAGGTGTAGAGAGGTGGCGGCCCCATCGCCAGGTTTAAGTACTGCAGACAATCACTGACCCTCCAGCTTGGGTGAATAGTACACTGACACTCATAATAAATACACAAGTTACAGCACACCACACTATAGCCCAAGGTCAATAACACTACACACCCTAGGTAGCCAGCTGCCTTGGAGGGGGACACAAGATAGATGGCTTCAAGGTCAGAAGGAGGCGACCCCTCCATCTGAATCAGGGGGAAGCTGGGCTAATTACTCTCTCCTCATAAACAAAATATATTATGAAACCTTGAACTAATCAAGCTGGACTGTCAAGAATGATGAAACGCAGTAGCTCTTGTCATATGGGTTGCACAATATGCTTTTGCAATGTTTTGGCGCTATACAGTCCCTATGATTTGTTTTAAAAGACAATAAACACCTGTCCAAGAGCAGATATCAAGATCATCGCAGATGACTTAATACTAAAATCGAAAGAGAAAAAAGTTACAGCTCAACAATTGGGAAGCATAGCAGTATACATGAAATAAGTGACGATAATGAAAAGCAGCTGATCATTTCTGTGAATCACAGAACCTCATTGTTGATAGTCCCTCCTTCCTCACAAAAATATACACAAGAATACATGGTGATCCTCAAATGGAATCACTGTTCATCAGATAGACCATCTTTTGATCAGTGCCAGGTGTAAGTTGGATCTTCTTGATGTAAGAACATATAGAGGAGCAAAGCTGACTCGCCATAGCAAAAATAAGAGCAAGAATCTATAATGTAAAAAAAAAGGAAGCCAAAGATGTAAACAACTTAACACCAACAAGCTTAAACCAATGAATAGGAACAAAATATATACGCTGAAGGTGGATGGAGAACTTTATCTTCTCCCTATCCATACCTACGATATAGAACAAATGTGGTGTGGCATAGAAAGTCATCTTAGGATAGTTGCCAAAGAAACAGTCGGAGTGGAATGTTATCAGTGAAGAACTAACTGGTTTGATGAAAAATACAAAAGTCACAGATATCAAGAACCAGGCATATAAGTCAATTGTAATGAGTTTGTAGTGGACTGTTGTAGAGTCGGGTTATTTGCACATAGCGGGCGTGAGCAAAGAAGTTATGTAAAATGGGTTTGTCAACTGCCACATTCATTTGATCCTTTTTATTTCTTCTTTTCATGTTTTATTAAGTTTGCCATTAATTTTCTTTATTATTATTATCATCTATTAGTATTTCTCATATTATTCAGTGAAAAATTCATTAGTAATCTCTCACCAGCTGTAGTTTGGTGTTGGTCAGCGAGGCATTTTTTCTCTATAATTTTCATTGTTTTTTTTATACTGATATTTTCTTGACTATGCCTTGGATTTTGTGTTTAGGACTTGTATTTTGGATTAAAGATTTGGTAATGAGTTTGTAGTGGACTGTTGTAGAGTCAGGTTATTTGCACATAGTGGGTGTGAGCAAAGAAGTTTGTAAAATGGGTTTGTCACTGCCGCGTTCATTTGATCCTTTTTATTTCTTCTTTTCATGTTTTATTAAGTTTGCCATTAATTTTCTTTATTATTATTATCATCTATTAGTATTTCTCATAAAGATTTGGTAATGAAGGAAAGTATTTGGAGGAAGACTGTATTTATCTCTTATTCACCCCATTATCTTTCTTCCCCCCCCCTACCTAGACATTATTGGCATACGGGTTTCATCCCATTATCACTAAAGTGGTGACACTGGTGTGTTATTGGTGAGCAGGTCATTTTAATATTTAATTTTAACTTAAAATTACTCCCCCAAAAGATCTGCTAGGAGACTTGTTGGTCATGGATGATAAGGAAGTGAAAGAGAAGACTGTAGAATCAGCGTCTGTCCCTAACACTTTATCATGATTGCTGACATTTTATAGAGAGGAACTGGAGCAATGGTTTGTTCAGGTAGAGCAGTATTCAGCTCCTGTAAGATTACTAACTCTAAGACTAAATTACAGCTGATCATTTTTCTTGATTTTGGGACATTGAAGCAGGTAGCTGAACAAGCCTGCAACCCACCTCAGGCCGAGCCCTACAATAGGATGAAAAAGAGGCTATTTTACAACTTCGGGCAGTCAGATAGCACCCGGATAAAGAAGCTTTTAGAGGAGTAGAAGTTGTGCTATAAGCCTTAAACACACAATTTCTCCAAGAGAAACAGCAGTTGGCTGAAAATAAGGTCTCTGGCCTCCCTGAAGGGATGCAAGTGACCCTAGCTAAGACAGACCACACAGACGATACAAAAATTGGCCAATATAGCCGAGGTACCTCCAGGTAATCTCCTCTATCTATGGCAAGCCAACGGCAGAGTTTTCTAGAAGAGACGATCTAGAAGGGGCAATAGATCGCTTAATTAGGCACGAATGGGAGTGAGGACAAGTCGATGGGAGAGCAGATTGTCTAGCAGGAAGTGGAGTACCTCGAAAAGTAAAAGCAGAAGGATGTAATGCTTTTACCATAACAGGTTTAAAAAGAAGGCGACTAAGTTCTGCCAGACCTGTGAATGCCGGCTGAGGCGTTAAACTAGTAGTAGCGATGAACGAGGCAAGTTTCGTTGTTGAGAAGTATGCATTCATTTGGAATGCTCCTTAGTTTCCCACCAATAAAGCACTGAAACAAGGTAATACCTTGGCATGTTTATTGTTTAATTTAGCTTTAGAGAAGGTGATGAGGGACTTTGGCATTCAGACTAGGGGCACAATATTTACAAATATGGTATAATTGTTGGGTTATGCTGACGACATAGATATTGTTGCATGGTCCTTTCCAGCTCCTCAAAGGTGCCTTCTTTGAATTGCTAAGAGCTGCAGCTAAGATGGGACTCCACATTAATGAGAATAAAACAAAGTATATGTACACAGGAGAAGGAGAGAATCCACAAAATCGAAGAGTATCTCCTGGCTCTTACACCTTTGAGAATGTCCAACAGTTTTCTTATCTGAGATCTCAAATTACGACGAAAAATGAGATGTTAGTTGAAATAAAGCGAAGAATTACAGCTACCAACTAATGCTATTTTGGCCTACTTAAAAATATGAGAAGCTCACTACTTAGTAGACATACGAAGCTGCAGCTCTATAAAACGTTCATCGAGCCAGTTCTTACCTACAGTAGCCAATCTTGGACCTTGACCAAAAAGACCTTTTGGTCTTTGAAAGGAAAACCCTTCAAAGAATATTTGGCCCTGTGAAGGAGGGACTGGCTTGGAGAATTCGAAAGAATAGAGAGGTCTGCGAATTGTTTAATGAACTTAATGTGGCCAGAATAATAAAATTAGGAAGGTTAAGTTGGGCAGGACACATAGCTCGGATGGAGAGATCTGAAATCCCGATAAGAGTGTTCGAGGAGTCACACTATACAAGGAGAGCTGGCAGACCATAATTGAGATGGGCAGATAGTGTAGCAACTGACGCGAGAGACCTGTTGGGGGTCAGAAATTAGAAAGTGAACGCAAGGAATAGAGAAATTTGGCAGAGGCTCACTGATGAGGCCAGGACCCACTGAAGATTGCAGAGCCATTAAGATAGATAGATAGATAGACCAGTGCCCACGGTTTATTCAGTACATACTGGGGAATTGAACAGTACATTACTATGCTGGTACCCTAGTGAAACTGCACAAACATGAGTTCGTTCACCACATATATAGACTCACGAAGCCTCAGTAAAAGCCAGAGCCCCCATCTGCCACCAGGGAGGTATAATTCCACCAAGAGGGAATTGATGCAGATGATAAAAGAGAGGATATGGTGGTTGTCTAATAGTCCCTGGGCTAGCTCACTACACATTGTAGAGAATGACGGGAGCACACAAACCTACGGGTATTACAGATAGTTGGATGCCAAAATGATTCCCGACCATTACGCAGTCCCCAACTTGGCAGATTTTAATGTAAATATAGAGGGACAGATTTTCACCAGGCTGGTCAATCACATTGGTACTCATACTAAAGCTATATGCCAAAAATAATTTTTTTCTCTAAACCAGAAGGGTATCGAAAGATTACATGCACAAAACTTGTTATATTGGCCAGATTCGGTTCGAAAATAAGAATAAAGTAGGATTTGCACATATTATACACAATAAACACATCCAAACCCAATTAAAGATATTTTTAGGAATAAACAAAGTTTATAATCGTTTTTAGCACTTCGAAAAATTCTTAAATAAGAATTTTCATTCCAATCGAAAAATTAAATTTTTTTTTTCTCAATCGTTTGACTTTTTATGAGTCTTATGAGATCCATCTGTATTTACAGTTGTTATACAAGTTAAACTCAGCGAAATATTGAGGTAATTTTAGTTGCAATTTCATTGTTTTAAACTAGACCTGGACACTCTTAAAATAATTCACATGGTTATTCCACGAATGAATTAATTCGGGAATAACGGTTATTTCTGAAATAATATTTCAAACAGTCAACGAAATAATCTCGATGGAATAAATCTGAATTTATTTCTGAAATAATTATTTCACGATTTTAACATTCTTTGGAATAATGTAAATTATTTCGAATTGAATTATTTCTGAATTATTTATTTCATAAATAAATTATTGCATAAAATCAAGAAATAAATATTTCAGAAATAACATTGTTCTGAAATAACATAAAAAATTACCAATATGCACCATGTTTTCGGGGTATCTTTTTATGAAAACAGTGTCGAATTTGAGATTGCGCCCCCCCCACCCTCCAGCATCGACTTTTTGTAACTTTTCGGATTTAATCCATATCAGGGTCTACTGTTATGTTTTCGGGGGCGCTTTTTATGAAAATACGGTCAAATTTGTTATTGCGCCCTCCCCTCCCCAACCCGCATCGACTTTTTGTAACTTTTCAGATATAGTCGATCTTAGGGTCGACCATTATGTTTTTGGGGTAGCTTATTATGAAAATACGGTCGAATTTGAGATTGCGCTCCCTCCTGTCCCCTCCCCCAATCGACTTTTAGTAACTTTTCGGATTTAATCGATATCAAGGTCGCCTATTATGTTTTCGGGGTAGCTTATTATGAAAATTTGGTCGAATTTAAGATTGCGTCCCACCATCCCCCCCTAATTGACTTTTAGTAACCTTCCGGATTTAATCGATATCAGGGTCAACTATTATGTTTTCAGGGTAGCTTATTATGAAAATATGGTCTAATTTGAGATTGCGCCCCTCCTGCCCCCCCCCAATCGACTTTTAGTAACCTTTCGGATTTAATTGATATCAGGGTTGCCTATTATGTTTTCGGGGTAGCTTATTACGAAAATTCGGTCGAATTTGAGATTGCGCCCAACCCCCTCCCTTAATTGACTTTTAGTAACCTTTTGGATTTAATCGGTACTAAGAAAATTAAAAATTAAAGGCTAATTAAGAAAATATGGTCGAATTTGAAAAAGATATCCATATTACATACTTTTGTACTTTATACTTACTATTATAAGTATAAATATTATAAGTATAAGTATTACCCCGTAAACATAATAGTCGACCCTGATATTGATTATATCTGAAATGTTACAAAAAGTCGATGGGGGTGGGGAGAGGGTGGCGCAATATTAAATTCGACCGTATTTTCATAAAAAGCGCCCCCGACAACATAATAGTCGACCCTGATATGGATTAAATCCGAAAAGTTACAAAAAGCTGACGCTGGAGTGTGGAGGGGGGGGGCGCAATCTCAAATTTGACATTATTTTTATAATAAGTGCCCCTGAAAACATAACAGTCGACCCGGATATTGATTATATGTTAAAGTCGATCGGAATGATTATTTCAGATTTCACACTATTCCTGAAATAATCATTTCAGATATCGTTATTCCTGAAATAATCATTTTGGAAATAATGGTCAGGTTATTTCATGAAATAAATTATTTCGGAAATAACTATCGAGGTTTATTTAGGGATTTATTCCGGGAATATTTTTCAAATAAATTCTGCCCAGGTCTATTTTAAACTGGTATTATATCAACAATAAAGCTATAAACACAGATAAATCTAATTAATAAATAATAAATAAATAAATAATAAATCTAATTGGCTACCCAATCATCCTGGGTTGAAACGTCGGCTAACCCAATAAAAATATCATGAATGAAAGTCCTGAAAATTTTGTTTTATCCATATAATTGATCAGTCAACTATTTACCCATCTATAAACTACAGGAAATGACAGAAACCAGACTCCTTTAAACAAATTAGAACTGGAGATATAAAATAAAAATGTTTGAAGAGTTTTACTTTATTTATTTCTCATAAAACATAAAATCTTGAAGTTATTGATATGGTTTGGAAGAGCAATAATTCACCTTTTCAATGGCTGTAGTAACGTTGCGTTAAAAGGATATCCTGAGGAGTTATGCTTTTGAGCGGCACAAAAAAAATTTTCCTCATAAAAGCTATTCCAAAAATTGATGCTTTATTATTTCAAAACAAATTCGTATTTAAGAGTTTTAAAGAACACTACATAGAATCTGACTAGATTTCTTATCACAAAAATGTACTTCTTCACTTTACTTGAAGTGTTATTTGTTTTTTGTAATTAATTATACATTTACAATTTATAATACAATCAGCAACACATTTTTTTTTATTTTACACACAAAAAAAAAAACATTTGATTGATATACTAGAACCTTGAAATCCATGCAGAGTAAATGAAGAAAACAATAATATAACAAAATGTAAAAATTTAATGAATTTTTTTTCTGGGCACCTAGAGCATGCATTGGCAAGAACCTCAGACATGGGTCAAATCTTCGACTAAGTTACAACACAAAAAGTTTCATTGAAATAGGTGACCCCAAATTCACAACCTCCTCTTGTTCTGATATATTTCAAATTTCCTGTTTTCCAAAAAAAAAGTTTTTTTATTTAAATTTATGGGTGATATAACACAATCATTATTTTCATCATTGAACCTCCTTGCAGTTCTGCTGGAAATTAAAAAATTTCACTATTATCTCATGAGATTTCTTATCAAATTTTCAGTGATGCTATGATATCGCTAGAGCTTATCTATATATATCGTCTTTCTTGTCTATTAATCTTGGTCAACCCTCTCCTTGTTCTTATACACTTCGATCCTTCCCAAAAAAAAAAAAAAAAAAAAGTAAAACATTGATGAATCCTTCCAATTGTCAAGTGATTTCTTGATTGTTACATATGTTAGTGGCGTGACTGGAGCCACTGGAAACAAAATAAAATGTCTAACAAAAAAAAATGAAGAAAAAGAATAATTGAAAAAAAAATTCAGCCGTCCCATTCAGCAAGAGCATAATGCTAGTTTTTATTGGATTAATCCATAAAACACATATACACATAGCATTATTTTACAATTGATTTTGACTTGGACAACTAGTAATTAATAGGGTATATAAAACAATTACCGTTTTAAACCAAATATTCGTATTATTATTTTTATTCGTATTATTATTATTTTTGATATAAAATACAATTAATACTCAAAGTATAGACCATTATAAATCTGGGCACTCTTGAAATAATTTATTTCTGAAATAAATCATATGGTTATTCCACGAATGAATTATTTCTGGAATAATAATTCAAACTGTCAATGAAATAATCTCGATGGAATAACTGCTGAATTTATTTCTGAAATAATTATTTCAATATTTTAACATTATTTGGACTAAAGTAAATTATTTCGAAATGAGTTATTTCTGAAATAAATTATTTCATAACTATTATTTCAGAATTATTTATTTCATAAATAAATTATTGCAAAAAATCAAGAAATAAATATTTCAGAAATAACATTGGTCTGTAATAACATAAAAAATTTACCAATATGCACCATGTTTTAGGGGTATCTTTTTATGAAAATACTGTCGAAATTGAGATTGTGCCCCCTCCCCTCAAGCATTGACTTTTTGTAACTTTTCGGATTTATTTGATATCAGAGTCAACTATTATGTTTTCAGGGTAGCATATTATGAAAATATGGTCGATTTTGATATCGCGCCACCCCCCTCACCACCACGCATCGACTTTTTGTACCTTTTCAGATATAATCGATATCAGAGTCGACTATTATGTTTTCGGGGTAGATTATTATGAAAATATGGTAGAATTTGAGATTGCGCTCCCTCCCCCAACCCACCAGCATTGACTTTACGTAACTTTTCGAATTCAATCGAATTCGAAAACATAACAGTCGACCCAGATATCGATTAAATCTGAAAAGTTACAAAAAGTCGATGGAGGGGGAGGCAATCGCAAAATCGACAGTATTTTTATATTAAGCTACCCCGGAAACATAATAGTCAACCCTGATATCGATTATATCTCAAAAGTTACAAAAACGTGATACTGGAGGGTGGGGGGGCGCAATGTCAAATTCAAAATTATTTTCATAAAAAGATACCCCGAAACATTGAAGGCCACCCTGATGTCGATTAAATCCGAGAAGTTACTAAAAGTCAATGGGAGGGAGAGGGGAGCGCGCAATCTTAAATTCGACAGTATTTTCATAAAAAGATACCGAAAACATAATAGTCGTCCCTGATATCGATTAAATTCGAAAAGTTACATAAAGTCGATGCTGGTGGGTGGGGGGGGGATGCAACCTCAAATTCAACCGTATTTTTCATAATAAGAGCCCCCGAAAATATAATAGTCGACCCTGTTATCAATTATATCTGAAAACTTACAAAAAGTCGATGCGGGGTGGGGAGGTTGGTGGCGCAATATCAAATTCGACAGTGTTTGCATAAAAAGCACCCCCAAAAACATAATAGTCAACCCTGATATCGATTACATTCGAAAAGTTACATAAAGTCGATGCTGGTGGGTGGGGAGAGGCGCAATCTGAAATTCGATCATATTTTCATAATAAGCTACCCCGAAAACATAATAGTCGACCCTGATATTGATTATATCTGAAAAGTTCATCAGAATGATTATTTCACTACATTATTTCTGAAATAATTATATTATTATTCCTGAAATAATCATTTCGGAAATAATGTTCAGGTTATTTCATGAAATAAATTATTTCATAAATAACTATCGAGGTTTATTTAACGATTTATTCTGGGAATATTTTTCAAATAAATTCTGCCCAGGTCTAGCCCATTATTATCTATCCTCATTTGACATCTGCTAGCCAATTGATCAATCCCATGCTGATATCAATCTTTAGGATGGCTGTCAAAGAACTCTTGGACCACAATTTTAACTTCCGCAAAATTATCAAATTTTTTCCCTTGAAGAAAATGGGCCATGGATCTAAATAAGTAGTAATCCGATGGTGCGAATTCTGGACTATATGGTGAATGAGGCAGGAATTCGGACCTATGAAGTTCTTTAAACTTTTCTTTAGTTCGACTGGACTTGTGAGGACGACATTATCTTGTTGGAATAAAATTCCTTTTCGGTTGATCAAAGCAGGATATTGCTCTTACAACTTTGCGTACAATCCAGTTGTTCACAGTAGAGTTCAGAATTCATAGAGCATCAGAAACAAATTCGTGATGAATAACCTTCAAAATTCCAAAAAATGCAAAGCATGGATTTTTTTTCAAATTGTCCCTTTGCAGCAACTGGAAAAGCAGTTTGACCGCAATCTAGCCATTGCTAATGGGTATTCAAATTTCGCCAGTAAACCCACTTTTCATCACAGGAGACATTCTTTTGGTAAAATCTCATATCAGAAGGGCTTTTCAATAAATTTTCACAAATTTCTAATCTCTTGGCTGATTGCTGAGATGTACATTCGTGAGGGACCGGTCTACTGTTCTTTTTCACCATCCCTATGGAGAGTAGATGACTAATAGTATCTTTCGACACACGACACTCCCTGGCAAAATGGTGAGAACTTGTGGACGGGTTAGACTCAACAGCTTGCTGCAGAACCTCATCAGTATCCATTAATGGCTGCCCGGAGCCCTTCTTTCTTTCTAAAGTGATATCTCTACTGCTAAATTTTTCAAACCAATGCCGCGCAGTGTGCTTGTCAAGAACACCTTCCTCTTTATATTTAATAATTTCACGAGTTGCTTCAGCGGCTATGAAATTTTTACAATAATGCCTTAAAATTACGAGAATTTCGTAGGACACTCATGTTTCTTCATTGAAATAAATAACTAACCTGAGGCTTTTTTTGAAGAAGTCGAATGGGATAAACAAGCTTAGAGAATGCTCTAAAGGGAATATTAAGTATTGGTAAGTATTAAATAAGATTAAAATATTTACAGTCCTTTGAAATCTTGAATTTGATAAAAAGGTAATTTTGTTTTATAAACCCTATCAGATAAAAATAATAAAGATAAATAAATGATTTAATTTTAAACTATATAAACTAACTGGTGCTTTAATTTCGTCTATCAGTGTTTATTGAAACAAAGTATACAAATGAAGTAATAAAATACAAACCAGTAATACGGGGTCAAAGTCTTTTGTTTTCATTTCTTCTTTAAAATTGTCCATATAGGGCCAAGAATACACTTTATGAATTAAATCTTCTTCAAAATTTTCAGGAGAATTTTGACTACAGAATGTTACCTTATGACTTAAATAAGAACCAATGGATCGATAGAAGCTTTCACATTGATTGCATTCAAATATAAGGGAACATTCCTCTTTTAATTCCAATTCCTGCAAATTATACAAGTCAAAAATGGCATTAACACACATATTTACAATTAAGTTATTGATTTAATCATTAAATTATTTATTTAATACAGAGTTTTATCATTCCAAATTTTTAAGTTTTTTCAAATAAAGTAATGGCTAAAGGACATTTTGTTTCATTAAATTCTTTTGAAATAGAATTTCACTGATCATAATCTTATAGTAATATAAGTTTCAACTGAAAAATTTTACTTCCATAAAGCTTGAGATCTAAAAATGAAAAACAAAAAAGAAGAGGAATAATGTAAAAATTTATTATGGAAATTTTAAGTTTTTAAGTTTTATTATATACATTTTAGTTTTATATAAATTTATGGTTCCTTCCCGGCTCGGGTCAGAATAAGCTTCTAAATCTCCTGCCAGTCGTAAAAGGCAACAAAAAGGGGCATAGAGTGGGGCCAGCACCCCCACCTGTGTAAACATTAAGCTAAAAAACCTCAAAGAAGCCTCAGATTCGGACTGATAAATGATAAACAACCCAGACAGGAAATTAACATTAGGAACATGGAATCTACATAGTCTCCTACAAATAGGAAAGAGCCAGACTCTAGAAGACTGTTTAAGCAAATATAGGATCGACGTTGTCGCTCTCCAGGAAATGAGGTGGAAGAAACAACCTACTGTAATGGAGCTAAAAGAATATATCGTTATCAATAGTGGGCCTGAAGAAAATGTATTTGGAACTGGCTTCAAGATAAGAAGGAATATAAAACATGCTGTTCTGGGATTTAAGGTTACCAATGAAAGGATATGTACATTAAGATTAAAGGGGAAATTCTTTAATATATCTTTAGTAAGTGCGCATGCACCCACGGAAGAGAAGACATATGAGCAGAAAGAAGCTTTCTACGACCAGTTAGGAATAACTTTTGATAAACTTCCCAAATACAATATCAAAATAATTCTTGGAGATTTTAATAGTAAAATTGGGAGAGAAGAAACATCAGGAAGAGGAGTACGAAAGTTTAGCCTCCACAAGTACAGCAATGATAAGGGGCACGGAGCAATAGACTTCGCCTCTAGCAAGAACCTGAAAATTTTAAGTACATCTTTCTAACATAAAACTATCCATCTGGAAACATGAGTCTCGCCAGATGGAAAAATGAAGAACCAGATTGATCTTGTAATGATTGATATTAGGCACCAAAGTGATATAGAAGATGTGAGAAGTTATAGGGATGCTGATTGCTCAACAGATCATTATCTGGTAGGGATAAGATATAAACAGAGACTAGCCATCAAACGAAGAGGGAAAACAGAGAAAGCAAGGAAGAGATATAAGGTTGGAGACCTGAAAAATTACGAGAAACAACGGTTGTATATAAGAAAAGTGGAAGAAAATCTACAAAACAATGCACTTGAAATAGAAGAAAATGTACAAAAGAAATGGATTAGAATAAGTCAAGCTGTAATGAATGCGGCAGATGAGACGATAGACGAGGAAAAGAGATAGAAAAAGAACAGTTGGTTTGACTATGAATGTGAAATAGCAGTACAAGAGAAGTCAAAAGCTCATGAAAGGATGCTAAAACGGTGTACAAGACAGGCCAGCAAAGAATACAAATGGAAAAGAGAAACTGTGAAGCAGCAAAAATAGCTCTGTAGATATAAAAAGAGAAAATGGAAAAGAAAGATCTGGAAACAATGCTGCAGGATTTTGAAAACAAGAACAGCAGATCTTTTTATGGCAGAGTGTAAAAGATACGAAAAGGACTTCAACAGCGGATATCCTTTTGTGAAGACAGGGAAGGTCTACTCTTGGGTGACAAGGATGAAATGATAAATAGGGGGAGAGACTATTTCAAAGAGAATCTAAACCCATAGGAAAACTTCGAAGAGACAATATGTGAACTCGGAACAGCAGAGCATGTAGAGCTGGAAACACCTGATCCTGAGGAAGCAGAAGAAGTCATTATGTCCTTAAAAAATAATAAAGTATCAGGAATTGACGGGATCCCAGCATAAGCAATCAAATCTGGAGGTGAGACACTCCATAGAGAAATATATGAATTGGTACTACTGATATGGACGAAAGAGGAAATGCCTAGTGAATGGAAGGTAGCTGTTATGTTGCTGATCCATAAAAATGGAGAAAAGTTGGACTGTAGGAATTAAAGAGGAATAGCATTACTAGGCATAGTCTATAAGGTGCTGCCAAATTTGCTAATGAAGCAAGTTGTCAAGAGAGCAGAAGAGATGTTGGACAATTACCAGTGTCGATGATGCTAGAAAAATGCTGGGAATGGAATGTTGAACAGTACCATTTGTTTATAAATTACTAGCAAGCATACGACAGCATAAACAGAAGTGGAATGTATGAAAACTTAAAATATCTGGGATGTCCTTTGAAGCTTACCAAGATGACCCAGCAGGACAGCAAAGGAGATGTCAAAATTCAAGGAGAATGGTCAAAAGAATTTGACATCCATAAAGGTGTAAGGCAGGGAGATCCTCTGTCCCCAGTTTAATTTAATATGGTATTGGAAGTGATCATGAGGTCGATCCAGACAAGACCTGGCAGATGTATCTACCACAGACTGACACAACATCAACCGTTTGCAGATGATATTGTGATAACTGGAAGAACAGTCCGTGCATTACTTGGAGCACGCAGTAGCCGCTAGTAGAACAGGACTGGCAAATCAATATGAAAAAACTAAATATATGAGGACCAGCAAGGAAGATGGAGGGAACAGGCACATCGAGGGGGCTGGGTTTTGAGAGAGTACCACAATTTAAGTATTTGGGCACTGTTATCACTCAGGATAATAAAATTAGAGAAGAAATTTTGGCAAGGATAGCAGCTTGCAATCGATGCTACTGGTCTCTAATGAAAATATGTAGAAACCGGGATATATCCAGAGCTCCCAAAATAAGAGTGTATATTACGGTATTTTAGCCAATGGTCATTTAAGGAAGCAAGTCTAGGATGCTGAAAAACAACGATGAAAGGCTGTTAAACATGTGGGAAAGAAAAATCCTCAGAAAAATCTTTGGCCCTACATAAGAAGGAGATAGCTGGCGGATGAAGACAAACGAGGAACTTAGAAATCTATATGAAACAACAGATATTGTTGCCAAGATTAATAGTGGCAGGATAAGATAGATGGCTGGGGCATGTACAAAGAATGGAAAATAGTAGACTACCAAAAATGGTGATGGAGGGACATTGTGGTGGAAGAGGAGGACTTTGGCTTCGGATGTTGGGTGTCGGCAGATGGAGAAGGGCAGGCGAAGACAGGTCAGAGTGGAGGAGTGGGGCGGGGTGGCCGACCGCGGTTGACTGTATACTGGTGGAACTGTTGAAGTATGGTGGAAGGAGAGTTCTCGACGAACTATGTGAAATAATTTTCGATGTGTGGGTGAATGAAAAGATGCAGATAAATTGGACTACAGCTGTTTTATGCCCCATCCATAAAAAGGGAGACAGACTGGAGTATGAGAATTATAGAGGAATAGCCCTACTTAACATAACCTACAAAGTGCTATCATCTTTGATTTTTGTCAGAGGTTGAAGACGTACATGGAGAAGATTGTTGGTGACTAACAAAACGGATTCAGGCAAGGAAAGTCGACAACTGACTGCATATTTGCCCAGAGACAGCGGTTGAAAAAGACACATGAATTTGATATTACTCTCCATCATCTTTTCACAGATTTCCAGCAAGCCTATGATCGCATTGATAGGGTAAACCTTCTAGGAGTTGCCAAGAAGTTAGTGTGACTAGTTCGGATGACGATGACCGGTTCTAAATGTCAGATCAAATCACAGGGCTCACTGGGACAGGAGTTTTCAGCCAATAATGGTCTCAGACAAGGAGATCCTCTGTCAGCAACTCTCTTTAATTTTTCCATGGAAGGAGCAGTAAGAGGCATAAGAACCAATCTTGGAGGCACTATACATAACAGATACACACAGGTATTGGCCTATGCTGATGATGTCAACCTGGTAGTCAGAATGCTGTTGGGGCTTGCCAGAGTGTAGGAGCAAGAGACAAATAAAAGAGGTCTCAAGATCAATGATAAGAAGACAGAATACATGAAGAACACCCAGAAACCGCCACAGATGCCACCACATACAATTAATATTAATGGTCATAACTTCCCAGTTTGTAGGGCTTTTAAATATTTTGGAACACTAGTCACAAAAAAGAATGAACTACGCAAGAAAATAGAGGCCAGAATAGCATCTGGAAATTGTTGCGTTTTTGCAGTACATAAAGTGTTGAAGTTCAAAGATCTTTCTAGGAGCGCCAAGGTCATTGTTTACAAGACAATTATTCGTCCAACAGTCACCTATGGCAGTGAGAGATGGGTCCTGACAAAGGAGATGGAGAAACAACTATTCACCTGGGAAAGAAAGATACTAAGAAAAATATATGGAGCAGTCTACTCTGATACGAGTGTGGAAAATTAGAAAAAACGAAGATTTAAGAGCATTGTATGATCAGCCAGATATAGTAAGTGTAATAAAAAGGGAAGGCTGAGGTGGCTCAGTCATGTGAAGCATATGAAGGAAGATCGTCTACCAAGGAAGCTACTTTTTGAAAAGGCGGGTGCTGCCCGAAAGCGTGGATGTCCCAGAATGAGATGGCTGGACAATGTTGAGGCAGACCTGCGCCAACTTGGAGTTAGAGGATGAAGCGTGGTTGCTGCCGATAGACCAGTCTGGCGTGCAATCTGATGGGGCCCAGGCCAAATATTTCTTTAAATTATTAATATATTTCCCAGTCGTCAAATCTTAGGGATCAAAGTAAAAATCGAAACCTTTGTACACTCATAGTGGGAAGAAATATTTTGAAAAGAAAAGAAATATTCCAAACTTTGAATCAATTGAGCCACTTGAGTTTCACGAATCCCGATTTTTCTCCCCACAGAAAG
Source organism: Nezara viridula (assembly GCA_928085145.1). Lineage (NCBI taxonomy): Eukaryota > Metazoa > Arthropoda > Insecta > Hemiptera > Pentatomidae > Nezara > Nezara viridula. Next base: position 96,284,072 of record OV725078.1, on the reverse strand, counting down.
CATTCCTGTAATATATAACAGCCCAATATAGGCTTCGATTTCAATTATATCAATTGCCATTGCATCCTTTTCCTGTGAAATATTTCTATATACGCCGCCAATCCTCAAGTTTTGGAAGAAAAATTGGATGCAACACAGGACACCCCACAACTGGATTGTAAGACTCAAAGAACCAGGAGAATATGTCAAATAGATTGCTCGGTGGATCTCTCAGATCCGGCGCATTCATTGGAGTGTTAAGTAGCCATGTTAGATTTAAATTAAACGTTTATCAAAAAATCTAAAAAATAATAACAATCATCTAATAAAATAACAATAATCTAATAAATACAACATAAAACCTAGGACAGCTCCCCTTTTACACCACCAAACTAACTAATCATGGCCTGAAAGCCAAAATGTCAGGAAACAAAACATTTTTAAGTGGTGAAGTTGTTTTTTTTACGGCCTCAGGAATCATTAACAAACTGCTCATCATCTTCAACTGAAAAACAAACACAAAAGGAAAAAAGAAAAATCCGTTTGAGATGCATGGTGATGCACATAAGGAAGCCGTGTGTTTGGGCTTCTATTGTGGTCTTAAAATAAAACAAATGATAATGCACTGAAATCTTTTGTATACTACATCCTCTTTTGTAACTTTAATTAAAAATTAAAATTCAATTTAATTTGAGCTTTAAAACAAAGTTTGATTTTTTTACTTCATATAAATTAGATGTCATAAATTATTTTGTTCACAAATAAAAAATCATTTTATCACCAATTGTTTTTATTATAAAAAGCTTCAACACACTCAGATTATTCAATGATATGAAGATAAACTGAGCGGAAGAATGCAAGAATTGGACCCTGATGCGAGCCTGGATGATGTTTAAAAGCATATCAAAGATGGTATCTTGGAGTCTGCTGCGATGGTCTGTGGAAGGAAGCGGATATCTGCAAAACACAAGTATACTACATAATCGAGTGATGAAATAAAGGCACTCGTTAGTGAGCAGAAAGTAGCATGGAAGGATTACTATAGCAATAAAACCCAGGAAAAATGGCAGACATGTGTATTGGCAAGGTATAGAACAAAGGAATCGGTAAAAATGGCAAAACAGAAATCTTGGGAAGAATTTGGAGAGAAATTAAATCAGGATCATGCTAAAAATATAAAATTATTCCAGAAAAAATTTAAAGCATTGAGGAGTCACAAAAGTAAAGAAATAAAACATATTAAGAACGAACATAAGCTGCTGAAGATAAGTGCATCCTGGAGGTATGGAGAACACATTACGAAAATCTATTTGGAAATGAATATGAGAATCCTGTGAACAGTCAGGACAGACATTGGAACGAGGATGAGTTTGATGAAGTGATAGAAGAGGACAAAATGATAGAGTTGGAGAATCGGTAAAGTACGGGAGGATGGATCTAGTGAGATCCCTCCAAATCCTTTTCAAAAAACCTGGGACGAGAATAGAATTTCTACAAAATGGGAATATAATTTCATAATCTCCATGCACAAAAAAAGAAGTTAGAAATAAAGCTCCAACTAAAGACTCATATGTCTATCCCCAGAGGTATAAAAACTGTATACATCCATCCTGTAAGTAGACTGATACCTCTGGTGGAGCCACTCATAGGAGAGGAACAAGCTGATTTTAGACCAGGACGATAAACATAGGATCACATATTCTCTCTCAGAAATGTACTCCAAAAATCCTGGGATCACCATAAAAATATGTACCTCTCTTTCCTTGACCTTTGGGAAGCATTTGACTCGGTTTCAAGGGATGAAATATGGGAAGCTCTGAGAAAGTAGTCCTGGATTTCACCTACCTCAGAACAGTTGGAGAATCGTCTGGGAAAGTGGATTCAGAAATTCTACACAAGATTAGCAAGGTAAACGCGGTCTACTACCAGATGTGCAATACTGTAATTGAAAAGCGAGAGATGGGCCGAAAGTCAAGCTCGACATTTTAAAGTTGATATACTTACCAGTACTCATATATGAAGTCGAAAATTGGATTATGAGAGATAAACAGCAGAGCAGGGTAACAACTGCGGAAATGAGGTCTCTTCGAAGAATTGCTGGAAAAACAAGAAGAGACTGCGTCAGCAATGAGAGGATCAGAGAGGAACTAGGAGTCCCCTCAGTGAAGGAGCTCGAAGAGGTTCACAAGCTGAAGCGGTTTGGCCGTATTGTCAGAATGAAGGAACACCGAGATCCACAGAAAACTATGGAGTATGCTCCTGACAGTAGAATGCCTAGAGGCTGATCAAGGATGCCATTCCTGGAATATCTTGATTGTATGTGCAAAAGGAGAGGAAATGCTATCCGCCAAGCCAGGAACCTAGCAAGAAATAGAGGACAGTGCCAATCTTGACGAAATTCTCTACTACGCTGATAGGCACAACAGGGCGATGCAAAAGAAGAAGAAATTTTAATTGATTTTATAATTATAAAGACATTTCGACCAGCACTGGATCCATTTTCAAATCTAATTTTAAACTGCATCGACATTGATGAAAACATTCTTCTTCATTTGTTTTAGTAAAGAAAAATATCTCAAGTTGGGCATTCCATTGTCTAATTAAGGTCAATTGGAGAGACTTAAGTACTTAACTGCCATATTTCTGCAGCTACAATGAAATTCCTAGTGCTTTGTGAAGATTATTATCTATTAAAATTTGAGCTTTCAGTAATATAGCATGTATTATCATATAAGTTTTATAAACCTACTATGTTACTTCAGTTTTGAATTATTAGTCATTCTAGTTCAAGTCCGATGTAAGAAGTAAGTTACAATAAAAAATCATTTAGTAGTTCATATCCAGTTTAATATCACCTTCCAGTGACAGTTAAAATATTGTATTGGCGAAATAGGACTTGTTTTGATTAAATTAAATTATCTTTTTACACCGGAATTATGAAAAGTAGCGCAGCTAATTCAAAATCAAGCTAATTAAAGTCAATGTGTTAAATTTATTTTATTTATTTATTATTTAAATACATACCAATTAACCATATATCAAAACAGTTTAAATTTAGTAATACCTCATTAGTTGCTTCTTTCAAAGCTGACACAACATCTTCAATAGCACAATGTACTACAGGTGGTATTTCAATAACTTCTAAAGTTTCAGCAGCTTTTTTATTTGCAGCTTTACTTTTTTTACTACTCTTTTCTGACTTTATTTTTTTCTTTTTCTTAACAGTAGTGCAATCTTTCTCTTTCTTGGTGTCTGCACTACTTTTGTCTTTTTTATCAGTTTTGTTCTGAATTTCATTGCGTTTTCTTAATTTCATTTTGAATTACCTTAATTCATTTTCTGGAGGAAAAAAAAAATTATTGAAAGATTAATGTGATTTTAAACCTGATTTATTTAATACTAATACAAAATCGATTAACAGTCAACAGAAGAAAAAGAATAAATATACAGCCAATAATGGGTGATTCTCAGAAAAAAGAAAAAACTCGTGCCCTCCTATATTAAATTGAGGCGATGAGTAAATTTTTATCCATTACATTCTCTTCTCTTTCTAACTCAATGAAAAAACTATGACTTATCATGAAATTATCAACATTTTGGCTGAGTCAAACAATCCAATTCTCATATGTTCCTTAATACACTTTCATTCCCTTTTTTAAAATTAAACACTCAATTAAATAAATTATGCATAATTAATTCATAATTTAGAGAAAATTATTTTCATCACTAACAGTGTATGGTACATATGGTTTAAAACTGAAGTCTTTTGAGGTTTATTTCCATTTTTTTTTTTTTGTTATAGAACAATCTAACCTTAAATCCTAGCATCGGCAATCATTAATGCCTAACACTATCACTTTTCCTCCAACCATGGAAGTATAATATATTTCTGGAGGGATTTTATTCAAAGATGACTACAGGTGATGATGAATAGCAACTATACAAATAACCATGTGCCTACCTGGTTCACTACAACTAGGGTGAACAAACCAGTTATGGACAGGCGGCCTAGTAATGGACATGTTGGATTTTAAATGTAAATAATAAGCTTCCTTGTTGATTTAAAGGTTCACATTTTTTCTAGATTGAAGAACAATGGTCTCTATTGACAACTGTATGAATAAAGTTTCCAAAAGAAAATTTTAAAATGCCTATCATTGTTTCTATAGTAGTTATTCATGGGTCCATGTTCCTTCAATATCCATGCTCTTCAGTGTGTTTCATACCTTCCTTTCTAACAGTTTTGCTAAGAGTAAGTTGAACATTTATCTTATCTTTATAGTTAAAAAAAAAAAGAAAGATAAATTTCTTTTGTACTTTTGAACTTGTTCCAGAAGTGGAAGAAAGGCAGGTTCAGGTCATACCACTAGCGGATCCAGGATTTAATGTTGAAGGGCTTCAGCCCAGAATAATTTTTTTTCATATACATATAACGATAATTAATTTTAAAAAAAAGAAAGAAAGACTACTTATATAAAATGATGTTTAAGTGGTTCTTGAAAGCCTATTAAATGTATTTAAACGAACAAGAATACTTTAAGAGATAGTTTTTAATATTTTTTTCTGGTTACATTTCACCATTTTGGGGGGGAGGGCCTTTAGTCCGAAAGCCCCCCCCTCCCCCTCCCGTTGATCCACCTTTGGGTCATACAAAGAAAAACAAAGAAATTTTTTCTTAATAGTTTTATTAGAATATTCAATACAAGAATGGTGTTTTTTCTTTTGTTTTTCCTTCTTTTGTTGGCCTAAGACTCCCACAGAAGTCCTATACTGCAAGTGTTGTTTTTAATAATATTGATAAAAAATTATTATTATACTATAGTAAAACATTATAATTGTTTGTAAAATAATAGAAAATGCGTAAGCAAGAATACGGAATAAAATAAAAATTTGTTGTGCTAATATACGTTTCACAATCCATGATATTGGGGAAAACAATCAATGTGAATGCATTTCTGGCATTCTGTGTTGGTGCCACAATGAAGACAGCTTCCTTGGGACGCCGATATGATATAATATCCACCTGCCTTATGTTTTACGCCTGCTAGGAGGAATGGAAGTCTTCGGCCCTGTCCGCGGACCATCTTGCTGCGGTAAAGTCCGCATTACCTAATTATTATAAAATGTGAGTAAGAAACGAGATACAGTCACGACAAGAACACAGCAATGACTGAGTAAACTAAGACCAAAGGATGTTTGGTGTTTCCAATAATGTGTCTTCTAAAAAACTAAAAAAAAAATATACGCAGTTTTTCTCTATAGGTAAGGGTTCATACAAAGAATCGAAAATCTTACTTACTTACTCCTCGGCGCTTTAGTCCGTGTGGGACCTTGGCCTTCTCAACAATACGTTGCTACTCGTTTCGGTCCAATGCGACAGCCTTCCACCGCCTGACACCAAGCTGTCTCAAATCCGCCTCAACATCCTCCAGCCAACACAGTGGTGGCCTTCCTCTCCTTCTTGCTCCCCGGATCGTCCATACAATATTTTCCTCGGCACTCGGTGCGCTGCCATCCTTTCCACATGCCCTAACCATCTTATTCGTCATGCCTTAATGACACTTACAAGATCTGCGTCCCTGTAGAGTTGTCGCAATTCCCGATTGTATCGTGACCTCCAAATACCTTCTTCCCATACGGACCCGTAAATCCTAATAAGAATCTTACGCTCCCACACTCCAAGAGCCCTCTCATGTTTTGCTGAGATAGCCCACGTCTCGCTTCCGTATGCGACTACCGGATGAATCGATGTTTTATAGATTGTCAATCTGGCATTCCTTGATAGTCTTCGAAATGTGTAAAAGTATCGAAAATCTTAGAATAGCAATTAGTCGTTCTATGAATATCCCTGTCCAGTTTTTTACTAAGAAAACAAGGTAGGAAACAATGAATAGAACGAACATTTCTATAGCGTGAACCTGCCCTTGTTCCATATGTGGAACATTAAAATTAAAATTAGTAAAACTAATTCTTAAAATTTTTTTATTTAAATTTTCTAAAATGTATTATTTTTAGTAATCTATCACAATCAATTAAATCAATATTCAAATTAAATTTCATGGCTGTAGGATTAAAAAAAATAATCAATACACCACTCAACACTAAAAAATCAAAAACTTTAACTTTTTTTTACTGAACTAAAAGTGATAAAATCTTTATTGAAAAAATTATTTCAAACTTCGTTTTGATGGAAAAAAATTGTTTTTGCAAAAAAAAAAAATGATTAAGTTGGCCAAAAAAACTGTTTAATATATGTTCCACTTCTGGAACTAAGGCATGTAAAAGGTTAATAATGAGTACCCACTTTATAGAGGCTGGGTTTGTCTCAGGCTCGATCCACAGCTGTTAAAAAATTACTGGACATCAGCCGGATCCGAACCTGGAACCTTAAGCTCTGGAAGTCAGTGCTCACCCAATGAGCTACACCGCTCCCCTTGAAGTTAAACAAAGATTTTAGAATTTTTCTGAGGTATGTCCATTACTAGAACAATTGAATTTCTGGGTGTCCATCACTAGTGTAACAAGATGTTTTTTTTAAAAGGGAGATTATACCTACATAACTGAATATTTTTTCAATTTTAAAGTGTTAAATAGAAAAAGGAGATGCTAGAGATTCTAAACGTCAAATGGAGAAGTTTATAACTATAATAATTACGGCGGCATAAGCCAAAAATTTCCTTAGCTATGTCCATCACTGGTGTTATTAGCAGGGAAAAATATATTAAGGTTAGTAAATATACGGATTGAATTATGCTCCTCACTTTACAGTGTACAGTTAAAATGTTGGTAAGTTGTTAATTACCAACCTAGAACCAAAAATTGTCATAACTACAGCCATTTAATAAAATTGAACAATTTTAATACCTTTCCCAATATTTGGAGTTAAGCTTAAACTCTAAAAACCATTGATATTGGTGTCTCTAGAACAAACATGATTTTTTTCAGTATATTTGGGAAGGGTTCATTGAATCGCTTCTGAGGAGGCCTAATCTTGAGCTTTTTCTGAGAATCACCCTAATTTAAAAATGTGAGTGGCAAGAGATGTATAAATTATACTTGTAATATAAGCCCCCTTTTCTTATAATCCAATAATAATCAGACTTAGCGGTTCGGTGCCTATACCACTAATCGCTGTATACATTCTTCCATACACTAGGCGCCATCCAAACCCAACCTCCACTTCTTTTTCCCGAATCCCCGCTCTTTGCTTTGGCCTATCCCTCGGACTCTTGACAGTCGGCACAACACATATTAACTTTTTAGGGATTCTTTCATTACTAAGCCCAGTAATTTTATAGGCCTATTTTATTCAATGCAACATAATCACCTCAATTACATTAAACAGGCTAAGTTCATGCAAATCCACTTTGTGTAACCATCTAAATTCTCTGGTTGACTTATCCTTCTTCAATCTGAATATTATATGTAATATTTTATTTTCAAAAACCTTAAGACATTGCTCATTCCTTACTGTAAGTGGCCACATTTTGCATCCATAAAGAACCGTAGGAAGAATAATCATTTTGTAAATTCCAATTTTTAAGTTTCAGGACATCAGGCACAAGCTAAGTAATAATTAACAGGAATAAAGCTGAACATGGCCTGCTTAATAGATCGCTCGAGATCCGGGGCATCCCGGTTCGAGCAGGTGAGATCCCCGCAGTCCTGGTTACAAGTATTGTATACGTTGTGCACATAGACGTTGTGCAGCGACGAAGAGCCAGAAAAGTCAACCCGCAGCCACTGCCTATCATCGCGAAATTTGTTAGGCAGTCAGTGAGAGACGACCTGGTGCAGAAGTGAAAAGTAAAAAGGGATTTTTCGACAAGGGAAATCGGTTGGCAGGAAAATGACTGCCACCACATTTATCTCAGTGAGAAAATGACCCCGACAAACAGGTACCTATACTGGCTCACTCGGCAGAAGAAAGTAGTGGGGAAGGAAAATAAAATATATATGGTTCTCCAACGGCAGACTGCAGTACTCTTGTAGTGTCTCACCCTATTCTATCAATGTTTTGCACAGTTGAGGAGTATTAATTTATTAGAAAATTGTAGTTTATTAGAGTATTAATTTATCGAAAATCTTAAAAACTCTTCCTCCAAGCGATCCCCTATATTCACACACATTTTTATGTCTAATTATCCAATGAACATTGGGATAAATGAGAACTAAGGATGTTATCGGACACATGAAGCAACTTTTAGTATTGAATATACAGTGTGATCTTGGACCACCAGATATCCACACAAAGCACCAGTTAGGTACAGTTGCATCAAGTTATCATTAATAAAGAATATGTTTCACTGGTAGTATTTTGACATTAAAAGTAACTATGGTACTAATTCACAAATGTCATGGTCAGATCATGGATGGACCAAGATCATTTCGATCACACTGTACATAGAGTGTAGAAAAAGCAAAGTATGTTCAATTATATTACCTAGCAGTAACACATGCTTTTATGTTAGATTAAGTTCTATTTCATTCATTTTAATTTTTCGATATTGAAATTTATACATCTGGGAAGGTTACATTTGATCCCTTTTTAATTTTCAATAATAAAATGTTTATTTTAATTTAGGTATATTACATTGCTTTATTTAAAGATCATAATAAAGAATAACACCTTTTCTCAGACTTTAGTAATTTTTTCATACAAGAATTTCCACTTTTCCATAATTTATGAAAAATAAATTACTACCCAAACCAATAAAAATTAATTTAATTTAAGGATTTATTGATTTTTTCTTAACTCTTAATCACATTAATAATTTCTGTAGTTATATTATAAAGTTAGGCTTTACTGTTAACTTACCATTTACATCCCCAATTTGATCCCTTTTATTGTGTTTGGGTCCTGGTTTGGTAATTACTTTACTCAAGAATTTAAGAAAATATGTGGGGTTGAGATTATCATTATTTCCAATCAGAAATAAAAAAATTATATTTATTTAATATTAGATAATCAGCATACAATATAACATAAACAATATTTATTAATAGAGTAAGCAAAAGTCATAAGCGATAATTATCTCTCCTAGAATCACGAGTAACTAGGAGTGTGGAGATCAACTGTTTCAGACAAATTCAGCTATTTTCAGAATATCATGCAGTGTGATCAAGTGATCCTGGCCTACGCATCATTGAGATGCGATGGTGAACTAGAATTGTATCTACTTACTAATATGGAAAACGTTATTTATACTATTAAATAAAGAATGGTAATAACTTACAGGATTCTTTTATTTACTTCCTCTTTATCTTATAGACCAAATGAAGTCAAATAAACTTATTTACAAAATGAAGACCATTAATATCCACTCTGTCGAGCATGCTGATTAAAAACCAATCTAGCAATCTATACATGTATATTTGGCTTAACTAATTTTTTGATTTTAAAATGTTTCTACTTCATTCTGAACTGGAACTCTGGAAAATAATAGAAAATTAATCAATAATAATGTATAACATAACTTAAATATGAAACAATTAATGTTAAACCCAATGGAATATTCTTATATGCCTGTCACTAATATTCTTTCTTTACTTCATAGTTATTGCTAGATATGGACGATATCTATACTCAAACAAATAAGAAGTTCTAATTCACTACAAAACGTAGTCATAACCTTTGAAAAGATAAAAATTAATATTGACCACTTGACTAATACCACATACAAATTTTTAAGAATAAATTTAATTCAATATTTCTAAAGCAAATATTCAATTAAATTCATGACCAGTTGATTTAATATGAAATACAATATTCCTCTGAAAAACTTATCAATAATTGGCCAATGCTAGCAGAGAAAGGAAAATGCTACTCTGATTACTGAGTACCAAGTATTATAGTCAAATACTGACCTTTTTCTGAGTAACAAAGAATTTAATTACTACTTCAGTAGGTGTCAAAGGATGAACTTAAGTAGTGATTGAATTCCCAATAGTGATTCAATTTGAGTACTCAGTATTCAGAGTAGCATTTGCCCATCTCTGAATGCTGGTAGAAAATAAAAAAACATATTGTACAGCAACAAATGCTACTTTCATTAACCACATCTTAATAATATATTATCTAAAAATACGGACAATCCAATCATTATATTAAATTTTCATAATTGAAACTAACCAATAGAATGGTTTAACTTAAGTCAAACCAGATAACTACTAATGATTAATATAAAGTGATTAAAAATTCTGTTAGCATCGGGACAAAATAATTAACACTTCGAACAAAAACTGCCCCACAACTGTCAAATGTTCCCTCTTCGTATCACCATAGCATTAATACATATAGGTCGAAACTCAATTTTTTAAAAAAAGAATAACGATGACGTCAAAAGTAGTTTGATATTTTACATTTCGAGTCTTCTTTCTATGGTGTTTTTAAATACTTATATCGATTAATGTTTTATTAAAATAATATAAGGAAACTATTTTATGAATAAATCCTTTATATTTTAAAATATAGTCAATGGCTTTTTTTATAAACCTCAAAGTTTTTTTCAATTTCATATTAAAATATACATATGCCGATGACACATGTATCCTATCAGTCAATAACGATCCATCTATTGCATCCCAAACTCTTCAATCGCACATCACAAGTCTTGAAAAATGGTGTCAAAACTGGAGGATTAAAATAAACTCCAATAAATCCCATCAAATTACCTTTACTCTTCGTCGTAAACCTATGACTTCCTGTCCTACAGTATCCTTTAACAATACCCCACTTATCCCTGTTGACCAAATCCGATACCTAGGACTCCACCTTGACAAACGACTCACTTGGAACCCCCATACCAGACTGAAACGACTAGAAACCGCCCGACGTTTCCGACTACTCCAGCACTTACTAGACAAACGCACTAAACTGCCAACTATTTACAAAAGACTCATATATATTACTATAATAAGGTCTATTTGGACTTACGGGATCGAGCTTTGGGGCTCTACTAAACCATAAAATTCCTCTCGTATCCAATCCCTACAATCCAAAATCCTTCGTAAAATCCTTAATGCTCCCTACTTTGTCACAAATAAAATCATCCATAATGACCTTAATGTACCATATGTTTCCGATTTAGTTCAATCCAGATACCTGTCCTTTCATAATAAACTTCTGAACCATCCGAACCCTCTCGTTTCCAACCTTGCTTCCTCTTCTATTCCTGATAACCCTCCGAGGCGTCTAAAAAGAAGATGGCTTCGGGACCTTCTAATATAGAAATATAATTGGAGTGCTACCAATGGGTTGTTTCTCCTCATGTTGTACATGTCATATTACTTGTTCATATTTACTTGTTGTATTTATTATTAATTACAGTTGTAAATTTCGTTAATAAAAAAAAATAAATAAAAAAAAATAATAATAAATAAATATTAAAATATTTCATAAATTTTCAGTAGGGAATATATAATGATATATAGTACAAAAGGTGGTAATGATGATATGGTATAAAAGGCAAGAAGAGCGCAGTAACATAGGGCAATAAAAATGTTTTGTAAGGGTAAATTGTATTCAGTTCCTTTATAACCATGTCAAGAAATTTTATTCGGTATTGCATATCTCGAGATAGGTATATCAATTAAATACAAAAAATGTTTGCAGAAACGAATGTGTATGATGAATGAGCGATATTTGATAAAATTCACTTTATTTTAGGAGTTGAAGGGCGATTGTTTGGAGAGGAGAGCTCTAAGGAAGACAGGTCTGTCGACATGGAGGAAATAGAAGAGATAACCAATGACAAGCACCACCATAGCCCTCGAGCCAGGCCCCAAAAATTGATCTCATCTCAGACGAAGGTTTGATTGTAAATTACAAAAATGTATGTTATTTTGCGTAAAAAGAACCTTGTCTGCCGTTCCAGAACCGCTGCATTCAAAAATGGCTGCTGATTTAGGAATATTAGGCCAGTAATTTGGGGATCGAAACGTGAAATCCATTGCGAAAAATATGAGAAAAGTTTTTATTTTTTTAACTTGTATACATGGGTTTATACATGTAAAAAACAAAATTGCTAACGCGGGCCACCAAAGGGAAACTTTTTACAGCCAAAAAAGTCAGATTTATTCGAAATTTATTTTTTTCACCTATAACTCCTAAACGATATATCAAAGCGAAAAATTTCCTCTTTAATTAATTAAAGAACGTTAAATTGTGCGTCGAACGAGTACATTTTTCGAGTACATCATTTAGGAGGTGAATTAAACAAAAAATCTCACTTTTTTGGCTGTAAAAAGATTTTCATTGGAGTCCCGCGTTAGCAATTTGGTTTTATACATGTCTAAACCCATGTATACAAGATAAAAAAATAAAAAATTTGCTTACATTTTTCGCAATGGATTTCCAGTTTCGATCCTCAAATTACTGGCCTATTATTCTTAAAATCAGGCGCCATTTTTGAAAGCAGCGGCTCTGTAACGGCCGACAAAGTTCTTTTTACTCAGAATAACACACACTTTCGTAATTTACAATCAAACCTTCGCCTGCGATGAGGTCGATTTTTAGGCCCTGGCTCTAGGGCTATCAGATTATTTAGAAAACCTAGGTCGCGTGGCTGATGAGGGTAGAATACACAACAGTAGGAAAGTTAAAAATCACCATCATATGGTCTTAACCGGGTGAGAGAGACGACCAAGCACCTAACGACGCCTTCAAGGAGGAGAAACTCATCACTTATATGTAAGAAATGCAATTTGGAACAATTTGGAAGGAGATAAAAAATTATGGAGACCCGAGCACATCGGTGTAGACAGGACGTTTGTTCGGCACAACCTTGTGGCCGAAACACTGAGAGACGAGGCACAATAGAATGAGGTGGTGCTCGCGTATCTCCATGGAAAGATGAACCACTGCGGGGAGCACGAGACGTTACAGCGTTAAATCAAAAATACTTTTGGTGGAGGATGAAAATGAGTATCAGGGAGGACGTTGAAGCGTGCGAAATCAGTCATTCCACCAAATACGATCGAAACCCACCAAAAGAAGCAAGAAGAAACGTCCATGGAAGGGATACAAGTGGATCACCGTGATCGATTTCTACAGAAAAGTAGCCATGGCGTACTCAGTACAGGAGCGGTCGGCGGAGGGAGTGCTAGGACTCTACGAACTTGGTATTAGTTCTATGGGATGCCAGACGGAATCTCGTCAGATAGGGAAAGAGAATTCGACAACGCGAGCATTAGAGCACAGATGAAGACCCTGAATATCAAGTGTCATCTCAATATGTCCGAACATACTAAGAGTAGAGGAGGCACCGAACGGTTGCAGAGCACGTTAGGAAATCAACTAAAGTTGTATCATGTAGATTAGGGCCCAGAGGCAGATGCGGCGATGCCGAGAGTAGTAGCGGTATATAATCACCCGATTCACATATTGACGGGATTCTCCAAATTCGAATTTTTTTTCGGATTTCGAGGACGACGAAGGGATAGCGGAAGTGCGGTGGTGGACGATGAGTTATCCGAGGGAATGGTGAATAATCGCATAGCACTCGGGAAGTTGTGAGAGAAAGCTCGCGAGAAAATAAAAGTGGAAGAGAGAAGAGCAGGAGGGTGATGAGCGAAAATATGAGAGTCAAAGATATGATGGAAGAGATAAAGATTAGGTTAATAACGAATTGCTTAATTAATTCTGCTAGCGCTTAACTTCCTACAGACCCATTAGCCTACTTCCTGATCCTCTTGATTGGATCCTCCTGAAAAGAAACCTACCCTTTATAGAATCTCAAAATCTTCCTTCACAGCAGTTCGGATTCCGTTCGCAACACTCCACAGTCCAACAAGGACTTCGAGTGGTCGATCATATTTCCGCAGCACTGGAAAGCAAGCAATATTGATCGGGTGCATTTCTGGACATGGCTCAAGCTTTTGAACGGGTATGGCACGCCGGGTTTCTTTTCAAACTTAAAACCCAACTTCCTCAGTCCTTATACCTTGTCTTCCGTTCCTACCTCGCAGATCGTACCTTCCGAGCTCGCTGCGGCACTGAATTTTCAAATTGCTATCCAATTGAGGCTGGTGTTCCTCAAGGTAGCGTATTGGGTCCCGTTCTTTACATCCTCTTTACCGCCGATATCCCTGTCCATTCCGATACTTTCCTGACAACTTTTGCTGATGACACCGCCATTCTCAGATCCTGATATAGCATCCTTAAACCTTCAGACACCTCTCCCTGATTGAGCACTGGTGTGATAAATGCCGAATTAAAGTAAATGAATCCAAATGCCAACACACCACCTTCACGCTCCGACGCAGTTCCTATCCACCAGTACACTTTAATTCCATCCAGCTTCCTTTCTCAGACACAGTCCGGTACCTTGGCTTTCTCTTAGACTGACGACAAACGTGGAACCCTCATACTAGACTTAAAAGACAGGAACTTAACCGACGATACAGCCAACTATACATACTGCTAAATAGAAAATCTTTTTTTTTATTTATTTTAAATGATATTTACAACTGTATACAAAAAAATACATCTAGTAAATTTGCACATTGGTATTGCACATGGAACACATGTTGAGAAACTACCCATTGGTAGCACTCTAATAATATGTCTATATTAGAAGATCACGTGGCCATCTTCTTTTCAGACGCCTCGGAGGGTTATCAGGAATCGAATAGGAAGCAATGTTAGAGACAAGAGGGTTGGTATGGTTATGAAGTTTATTATGGAAGGACAGATATCTGGATTGGGCCAAATCTGATACATAAGGAACATTAAGGTCATTATGGATAATTTTATTTGTAACAAAGTAAGGAGCATTGAGGATTTTACGAAGGATTTTGGATTGCAAGGACTGTATGCGAGAGGAATTTGAAGGCTTGGTGGAGCCCCATAGCTCAACCCCGTAAGTCCAAATAGGCCTTATTATAGTCATGTAAATCAGTCTTTTATAATTGATTGGAAGGTTAGAGCGTTTGTCCAGTAAGTGTTGCAGTAGTCGGAAACGTCGAGCGGTTTCTTGTCGTTTCAGTCTGGTATGAGGATTCCAAGTTAGACGTTTGTCCAGATGGAGTCCTAGGTAACGGATTTGTTCAACAGGAATAAGTGAGGTGTTGTTAAAGGATACTGAAGGACAGGAAGTCATTGGTTTACGACGAAGGGTGAAGGTAATTTGATGGGATTTATTGGAATTTATTTTAATTCTCCAGTTCTGACACCATTCCTCAAGGTTTGTGATGTGGGATTGAAGGGTTTGGGATGCAATAGATGGGTCGTTATTGACTGATAGGATACATGTGTCATCAGCATATGTGGTGATGACAGTGTTGGGATGGGTTGGAATGTCAGCTGTATAAACTGTGTAAAGGATAGGACCTAGGATACTACCTTGAGGAACACCTGCAGACTGGGAAAAACGGGATGTATATACATTGTTGTGATTTACTTTAAAGTATCTATCAGTAAGGTAAGAACGGATAATGAGGAAGTAGGTAGATGGTAGGAATTTTCGGAGTTTGTACAGCAGTCCCGGGTGCCAAACTCTATCAAACGCCTGTTCAACATCGAGAAAGGCTCCCGTACAGTACATACCGCGCTCCAATGCAGAGGATACTACGTCTACCACACGATGGCATTGCTGTATAGTGGAATGGGAGGAGCGGAATCCAAATTGGTGATCTGGGATTATGTGATTAGAATCTAGGATTGGGTACAGGCGTTTTAAGATTAGTTTTTCCAGAATTTTTCCCATGATGGGTAACAGAGAGATGGGACGGTAAGAGGATGGATATTCTGGTGGCTTTTTGGGTTTGTGGATCATTTTGACAATAGATATGTTCCAAGGATCAGGGAAAATAGAAAATCTAAACTCTCTATTGAAAATAAAATACTTATCTACAAGACAATACTGAAACCAACTTGGACTTACGGACTTGAACTGTGGGGAACAGCAAAACTTTCTAACATCAAACGCATCCAATACTTCCAATAAAAAGTCCTTCGAACAATAGTCGATGCTCCTTTCTATGTAACCAACAAAACCCTACACCATGACCTTAATATCCCATTTGTCCTAGACCTTATACCAGCAAAATTCTCCAAATTTCACCAGAACCTTACCCATCATCCAAATCCCGTTGCACAATGTCTATCCAGCACCACCCATCCCTATAATCCTCCAAGGAGGTTAAAACGGCAGTGGCCCCGCAACCTTTTATAGTTTGTAAATATTGGAGTTCTGGCAATGGCCAGATTCTCCATTCACGACATGAGTGTATGTGGCTAAAGCACTCTTGCTCAATCTCCACTGGGCTTAGCCCCAGTGACGCGGTTGAGAGAGTTTTTTAAGTGCAGGGATCTCCTGGAGTCATGCTTTTCCCTCCAGAGTTGGAGGGACAAGTCTGGTTTGGAGTTCTCTTTCCAGACCGTAAATATTGTATATAGGTATGTACGTGTTCTTTTTATTTATTTATTTTCAAGTTATTTTTTTTTTTTTAGAAAAAAAAACTTTATTCTGGGACTAAGTCCCTTTAGAATAACAAAATTGTACAAAAGAATAGAATACTACTGGCCTAGAAGTTTGAAACAATAAATAAAATTGATAAAATAAACTAAAAAGTGAAGAAAACCTTAGATGAACAAGCTATATACAATACAGATAAAACTATGTACAGAGTATTTAAAACTATGAACAAATCACTTAAAACTATGAACGAATTACTTGAAATTATGAACAAAACTATATAGAAAGGTTGAACAACATAAACATACACTTTGAGAAATGTGGAACGAAAAAGAGATAGAATAAGTTCATTTCATAAAAATACTTTAGTTGTACATATTTAAAAAAAGAAAAGTTAATTATAATTGAATAAAAAAAAAAAATGTATGTATTGAAATTCCTACGTCAATAGTAGAAAATGCATGTACTATCTCTTACCAAGTATTATCATATGATTATATGATTGCTACACAATACATATATATAGTATTAATAGTTAGCTGGTATCTGACTGGTTTTGGAACAGGAATTGGAATAGGAGGTTTTTGAATGTGTATAGGGAGAGGGCATGCCGAATTTTGATCGGCAGGGAATTCCAAAAGTTGACAGAGCGAGCTATAAAGGAGTTTTGGAATGAGGCAGATCTAAGAGAATTGATGTATAGGTCAGAGGGTCGAGTATTTGTAGTGAGGTAATGGATTGAGGACTTAAATTGCAGAATTTTGTAGGCATAAGAAGGACTATAATCGGTAATGATTTGATAAAGGAATGTGCCTAGGAAATATTGTCTTCTTAAGGAGGGGAAGAGCCACCCTAACTCGGGGTCCCTATTACAAATCTTACGAAGCTATTTATAAGTCTTTTTAGTCTATCACGGAATTCCACCGAGCGGCCATCGAACACTAAACTGTAGTCAAAGTGTGGAAAGATGAGAGAGGAAACTAGGAGTCTACGGGTATTTTGGCGTAGAAGATGGCGGAAGTGATGGAATAGTTTGAGGGTAGAAATTGCACGACGGGAGATATGAGAGATATGGTGATTCAAGGAAAGGATTTGATCTATGAAAAAGCCTAAATTTTTAACAAAGGGGTAGAAGGTGATGGGGTGGTTGTTTGGATAGAGTGAGGAAAAGTTGGTATGGGATCTAAGAAGGGGCTTGGAACCAATGAGAATGGCCTGAGTTTTGGCAGCATTTAGCCTTAATCCATTTAATTTGGCCCAAGCACTTATTCGATCTAAATCTTCTTGAATTATGGAAAATGCCACCAATAACTCAGCGGGAGAAAAGGATAAATACATTTGAGAATCGTCGGCATAAAGATGGTGGGAACAATGGATGATTGAATCATTTAGGTCATTAATATAAGAGCTGAAAAGAAGATGAGACATGCTAGAACCCTGTCCAACTCCAGAAGATAAAGGAAGGTAGACAGATAGTGGTTGATTGGGTATGGAAACTGCTTGGGTTCGTTGTGAGAGGAAAGACTGGAGCCAAGAAATGGAACTATTGGAGAAGGATAATGATTTTAGTTTGTTGAAAAGGATGGAATGGGTAATGGAATCGAAGGCTTTGGAGAAATCAAAAAGTATAAGTATAGTTAGTTTTTTGTCATCTATTGCAGTCTGAATATCACTGGTAATTTTAATCAGAGCAGATTGTGTGGAGTAGCTAGGACGGAAGCAAGATTGGAGAGGATCGAGTTGGTTGGATTGTTCAAGGAAGTTGGAAACTTGGGATTGCACTAACCTTTCTAGAGGTTTTGAAAGATTGGAAAGAATTAATATTGGGCGGAAATCTTCGGGAGAAGATGGATTAGGCTTTTTGTTTAAAGGAAGGACAATGGCTTTTTTCCAAGAGGTCGGGAATATTGAATTCTGTAGAGAGAAATTGTAGATGAAAAGGAGAGCTGGAAGGATTTCAGGGAGACTAAGACTATTCAACTATGATTGAAAAAACAATAAACACACACAAACCAGCAACTTTCGAACTCATAATATACCGACATCATTAATCCAAACAAAACACACGAGCTATGAAGGTTACCATGTTTATGCATATGAGCTCCAGATAAAACGACATTTGGCTACAGGTCAGAAACAAAAATCTCCAAGATTCCTCGCCAAGTACACCATTGTTTAAGGAAGGCCTACAAAACGTTTTTCTGCTACAGATACATTCTACTGCTAGTTGATGAATAAATCTAACCTAAGGATTTTCGCGTGTAGCCTCTCTTATTGAGCAATTGGTAAATATACGATACACAAATTGTAAGGATATGGCCGACTACGTAAATAAGAAAGCAAAGTTGGCTCAACAGCTAAAATCAATTGACCATGAAATCAAGGATGGTGTCCTGGCTGCATTGATTATTGTAAGTATACCAGATCATTTCAAACCTCTTATTATGGCCCTCGAAAATTGTGGGGCCACTCTCACATCTGATTTAGTTAAGGAGAGGCTTTTGGCAGAAGCCAATAAGTATGAATCTCCGAGTGAAACTGCCCTGTTCTCAAAGCCTAGGAGGGGAAGATTGGCTCACATCAAATGTTATAATTGTAGCCAGTTTGGGCACTGGGCACTATGCCAATAAGTGTCCTAAACATTGGAGAAGGAACCAGAATGCAGATAGGAGTAGGAAACCCTCCATCGACCAGCGTCTTGTTCTGGAAAATTCAATTTTAGCGACCGGACCTCTTGATTCCAACGAGTGGTACATTGATTCGGGAACAACGATCCACGTAACAGGGAAAAAGGATTGGTTGACCAATATTAGAGAACTAAATATAAAATCTACGATTACTACGGCTTCGGGTGAAAAATTGTATACAGGTTTAACTCGAAGTTAGCGGCAAAGCTAACTCCCATCAGAAATGTGAGCTATGTACCCGGTCTTAGATATAACCTGATTTCATGTGTCAAACTTGGTCGAAAAGGTCTGCGGACAATGTTTGAGAATGAGGAGAGGTGCGAGATAATTAACCCAGAAACTGGTGAAGTCATCGCTGTCGCAGAATCTTCTGAAAATGGCCTGTTCAAGCTTTGCGGTGCCGAGAACTCAAAGATATCCAACGTTACTGCTTCAACTGATGGGGCTTTTCTGTTATGGCACAAGCGACTCGGCCATTTGAGTTCAGGTGGAATGGCACGCCTTTTAGGTCTTGCGACCGGATTGAAATTTCCAGCCGTGCCCTGCAACAAAATTTGCAGAGATTATGTTTTTGGCAAGCATGCCCAAAAACTATTTCCTTCAGGTAAAGCACATCGGGCAAATGAAGTCTTGGAGTTAATCCATACTGATCTTTGTGGGCCTATGAAAGTGAATTCCATGAGCGGAAAACGCTACTTCATCACCTTCACGGATGATAAAACTAGGAAATCTTCCATTTATTACTTAAAACACAAAGATGAAGCATTTGTAAAATTTAAGGAATTTAAGAACAGTGTAGAGAACGAGAGAAACAAGAAAATTCGTATTTTGAGGTCTCACAATGGAAATGAATTTGTCAACAAAGCTTTCGAAGAATTTTGTAATCAAAATGGTATTAAGCACCAGAGATCGATCGACTATTGCCCACAGCAAAATGGTGTCTCAGAAAGAGTGAACCGGACGTTAGTAGAGAAGGCGAGATCAATGATGCTATGGGCGAAGTTTCCCGCCAAGTACTGGGCGGAGGATGTGAATACCGCCTGTTACTTAAAAAATGTAAGTCCAACAATCGCAGTTAACAACAGGACACCTTTTGAAGCGTGGTGAAATACTAAACCTTATTTGAGACATTTGAGGGTATTTGGATGCACCGCTTATGCTTATGCTTATGTCCCTAACTGCAAGCGAAGTAAGTGGGGCCCAAAACCCAAGGAATATGTATTCACTGGGTATTGTGAAAATTCTAAAGGATATAGATTAATCGACCCTTCTACTGGATGTGTCACAAAATCCAGGGACGTGTTTTTTGACCAAAATTCTTTCAAAGGGGGCACCAAAGAAAACTCAGATGAACCTAATATGGCTGATTTTTCTGGAAATCGTGAACTTTCCCAACTTCCGTCAGGATTGCAGATTTCAGAATCGGACGGTTGGCTAAAATATGAAGAAGATCCATCTGAAAACAACTTTAAAGAAGATTTATTATCATCGGGTAGTTCATCTTCTGCAGCAGATCTTCCAAAACGTTAACTCCCTCAGAGAATGCGGAAATTACCCCAGCGTTTTGAACATTTCGCAATGAATGTTACAATGTCCATTGATTCTTTAGATGATCCAAAAACTTTGGACGATGCTCTTTCCCAACCAGATTCTGAAAACTGGAAGATGGCCGTCAAAGAAGAGTATGATTCAGTTCTCACAAATAATTCTTGGGAACTAGTTAATCGCCCTAAGGACCACAACGTAATCAAGTGCAAATGGGTATTCCGAAAGAAATATATAGAAACAATTCTTCATAAGTTTGACATGTCGGATTGTAAACTACAGGGAACTCCAATGGAATATGGCCTGAAAATTATGAAGAATGAAGATTCTGAGGATGCTGATGTACCGTATCGAGCTGCTGTTGGTTCACCGATGTATGCTGCCAACTGCACAAGACCAGATTTATCTTTTGCAGTGGGGGCACTTAGCAGATTCAACTCAAACCCAAAAATGAGAGAATTTTTCGGTATCTTCAAGGAATCCACCGAATTTATGGTGGCTGATGTCCTCACAAAAGCCTTATCCAGAGAGAAACATCAGTGGTGCACAACGAAGATGGGACTGGTGTTCAATACCATGCGCCAAGTGCGGGAGTTGGAAACCAATGCCGCAAGTGTAGAAGAAGTTATTAATAATAACTATCACCAAAATTGTAAATCTACCTGGAAACACTGTTTTTGTTTGTAACCTTTTTAATAACTTTTCTTCATCTGTAAATTTATGCCAGTATGTGTAATGTTATAATTGATTCAGAAGTAAATTTTCGTTTTGTTTACACTGTGTTTCTTTTTCATCATCACCAAATTCCCAGAACTCTAACAGATTGAAATAAACAATAAACACACACAAAGCAGTAACTTTGGAATGCATAATATATCGAAATCATGAATCCAAAATAGACACACGAGTTATGAAGGTTACCATGTTTATGCATATGACCTCCAGATAAAACGAAATTTGGCTACAGGTCAGAAACAAAAATCTCCAAGATTCCTCGTCAAGTACACTATTGTTTAAGGAAGGCCTACAAAACGTTTTTTTGCTACAGATACATTCTACCACTAGTTGATTGAATTTATCCGGAAAGAGTTATATCCTAACAAGTTAAACATAAATATGATTCATAAGCTATGAAAGTGACCATGTTAATACAGATATTGTTCCTAATATATAAACCAGTAACTAAATATCTATATATTTACTTTAACATTTTCGAATATAATTATTGATGTTTCCATGATACTGAAATCATCAATCCAATTAAGACACACGAGCTATAAAACTGACAATGTTAATACCTTTGGCATCGAGATAAAACATATGACTACAGATGAGAAACAACACGAACCTCCAAGATTCCTAGTTCTATTTCAAGATAACGTATAATTATGAATTATTCTCATTCAATCAATTACCTATGCAGCATGTGACTATCTAAATGCAAATCACCTAGAAATAAAACGGACTGTGATTGAAAAAACAATAAACACACAATAAGCAGCAATTTTGGAAAGCATAATATACCGAAATCATGAATCCAAAATAGACACACTAGCTAAGAAGGTGACCATATTAATGCATATGACCTCCAGATAAAACGAAATTTGGTAACAGATCAGAAACTACAAAAATATGCGAGAGTCCTCGCCAAGTACACCATTCTTTAAGGATGGCTTACGAAACGCCCTTCTGCTAAAGATACATTCTACTGCTAGTTGATTGAATTAATCCGCAAAGAGTTGTATTCTAATAAGTTAAACCTAAATAGGATACATACACTATTGAAGTGACCATGTTAATGCAGACGACCGCGAGATAAAAAGACATATTAATACAGGTAAATAAGCACACAAATCTTCAAGGATCCTCGCCAAGTTGACCATTATTCTGGTAAGGCTTATAAAACACTCTACTGCTACCGTTACATAAATTGAAGAAAAATTTAAGAAATTCGACCAGGGGGTGTAAACCGAATACACAACAACTTCGATATATTTTATTTTGGAATGGTTAGAAGCCAGTCCATCCAGAACCAATCGCACGCTTTACAGTTCTTTCCGAAAAACAATCAACGGGATTTAGGAGCGTAAAAAATTGGTTACACCCAAGTCCACTGTTTCTAAAACCTCAATGCACATTCTATTTCAGCGCAATTACATAAATGTCTTTTTTTACATTTTACCACTTGTTCAAAATAAATTAAATTTCTTACGATTTCCGTAGAAGAGTGGCAGTTTGCAGAGCTGTGACTATTTTCTTCTATCTCAATTGATGGTTTCTCGCAAAGTTCTTATTATTTGGAAATGCCAATAAGTTTTGTTTCATCATCTGCAACACCATGGATGTAAGATCATTTCGAGAACTTAACATACAAGTATACCAGCTTACGAGACCGATTCCCACTTCATTGTCTTTGCTGAAACTATCGAATGAGATTAATTTTTATTTTACCGGAAATCGTAAACACACAATTTTTTAACTCCGCCATAGCCCGGTCCCAAGCCCGGGTTGAGAAAGGAGGAGGGTTGAAGGTGGGAAACTGATTCCCGCCTCGTAAAATAATGTATTAATATAAATTAAAACAAACTCTTTATTACATAAATATATAAAAGCTAAGAGTGTAATCTTGTTATACTCACAATCTTATAAATTAAAAAAAAAAATCAAATTTAATTTTATAGTATCATTAATAGCATAAAGTACACAACAATATTTCATAAGTTATTTAATATTGTTTCTAATATATAAACCAGTAATTAAATGTATATGTATTAGTCATGCGGTGTGACAGAGATTTTCTGTCACAGCTCTGACAGCGACATGTTCGGGAAAATCATTGCGACAAATCACAGTGATTTGTCACTACAGTGATTTTTTTCCGGTGTCAAATATACAATGGCTCCTTTGCGAAAGCGTCACTGCGAAATTATTAGTTTACATGTTTAAACTTATATATATATATATAAGTTATGGTTAGATGTAAGTTTATATAAGAGTTAATCCTAGTCAATAGTTGTAAACAAACCGTAATGCTATATATATAGCATTACGGAGAGAATAAAGTCAGTCTTATTTGAGCAACCACGCGTTTCATTTCAAACCCCTTCTTTCTTTCTTTTTTTTATCTTTCCGAGTTCGAACCGACGTAAGTGGTGCCGAAACCCGGGAATCTTAAAAAGTTTAATTTTGTAGTTGTCTTTTCGTTTTTTATTTTTTTTTTCACGTCGTGGAGATAAATAAAAAAACAGGATGCCGAACGGAGTAGGTCAACCGCCAGTACGTCCACCACCACCAGTACCGCCTACAGCACAGGTAGCGCAACCGACTGCGGCACCAGCGGCACCGGCAGCGTTTCCTACGTTGGCAGAAGCGTTAGCGAGGGACTTTCCTCCGCTACCTACGGAGACGTTAGCGTCAGCACATGCGACGACGCTGGAATTGCTGAAAGTTAGAACAGCGACATCGCAGGACCTGAGGAGAGCTATATCTGACCTGGAGAGATTTGATGGAGGAACAGGTGAGTTGAACCACTTTCTAAAGGGAGGCGACCGGGTGATATCGCGTATAGCGGCCAAAGAAGGGGAAAACATGATAGATCCGCTGGATGCCAACGCATTGAGGGCAGCCTTGGTATGCCGGGTTAAAAGGAGTGTGCTGAACATGATCCAGGCGGATGAAGACACCCCATGGAGCACCGTGAAGGACAGGCTGAAGAAGGCATTTGGAGGGGGCCGTTGGGCCCCAGAAGAAGACATCTTACAGATGTTCCGAGAGAAGAAACAGCCGTATCAGTCCAACGGACAATATGCAGCAAACCTGTTGGCACGATTCAACAATGTAACGGAGAAGACGAGGGAAGTAGCGGATGCGGTGGAAACGGGAGCAAGAATGGCGTTCCTGGCAACCATCCTTAAAGTACAACTGGGTAGAGACACGGGAAAGAAGGATGGACTACCTAGAGACAAGGGTTTTGTAGAGTGTGCCCAGGAAATGATTGATGCAAGCGCGCGGGAGGAAGAAGCAGCCAGGGGAGAAGAGGAGAATGAGAACGGGTGGAACCGAGTATCGTACAGGAGAGCGGAACCCGGTAGATTTAGAACGAGACAGGAAGGCTGGTAGAAAAGAGGAGGAAAAGTTAGCGCAAGAGAAAGAACGGCGATAAGGGAGAAAAAGCCAGGGAAGGAGAGAAGGAAATGGACAAAGGAGGACAGGAGATGCCACGGGTGCGGAAAGATAGGTCACCTAGTGGCGAATTGCCCGCGAACCCGATGTTTCGAATGCGGAACTGAGGGGCATATTGCTAGACAATGCCCGTATATGAGTAGACGGGGGGAAGTGGGCCGAGATGAGCCGATGGAGGTGAACGCCCAGAGATTGTGGAGGAAGAGAGGAGCGGCATCGGAGTCGGACGATTCGTCGGGAACATCTGGAACCGAGGAGGAGGAGCCGGTGGTGAGAGCAGCTCGAGGAGGCAGAAGCAGCAGAAAGAGTGGAGAAGGGGGAGCCGTCGCGGACAGGAGAGGAAGATCAGACGAATGAGGAGAGGAGCAGAGGGGAGGCAGCCACGCGGTAGTAAATAATATTGGAGGTGAGTGCGTTGGTTTGCCAATTATAAGTGTTGTGGGGAAGGGAAAGTGTCTGGTGGATACGGGAAGTTCGAATACAATAGTATCTAGGCAGATGTTGGAGGAGTTGTGTAAAGGAGAGAGGATACCGGGAATAAAAAAATGTACGTGTAGGTTGATCACTTTGGGTGGTCCATGTAGGATAGAAGGGGAAGTAGAGTTAGATTTAGACAAATGGATCCCAGGAAGTGGGAAGTTGAGGGTTCATGTAGTAGAGAATATGCCGAGAGAATATGGGGGTATAATAGGATGTGACCTATTGAGTAGAGTGAGACCAAGAATAGACTACAGGGGAACAGGTTGGAGGGTGCGAATGGGAGGAAAGAGGTACCGGTGTAAGAAAGGGAGAGTGGGAGGAAAAGGGAACATTGGGGCAATAGAACAAGCAGAACATTGGGTCCAAAGGATAAAGAGGGAATACGCGGATATTTTTTTTAAAGAGGGGGAGGTGTTGAGCGCAACGGGGAGGACAGCACATGAGATTCCGTTAAAACAGGAAAAGGTGACGTACGTGAAGGAGCGACGTTACCCGCAGGCTTTACGTCGCCATATCAAGGAGGAGCTCGAAAGCTTGAAGAAGCAGGGCATCATCGTGGACAGCACGTCACCATACAATAGTCCCCTGTGGGCGGTGAAGAAAAAGACGTCGTCGGGAGAGCAGAAGTACAGGGTGGTGGTAGACTTCAGAAAGCTCAATGACAACACCCTAGACGAGAAGTATCCGCTTCCGCGATTCGATGATATTATTGACAGGCTTAGTGGGGCAACCATTTTTACTACTCTGGATTTAAAGGCGGGCTACCACCAAATTCGTATGAACCCTAGGGACCAACACAAAACGGCGTTTTCGTTCGAGAGGGGGCATTACGAGTTTACTCGCATGCCATTTGGACTAAAGAACGCTCCCATAACTTTCCAAAGGTTTATGGACGAATTCTTGAGAGGATTAGACGAAGAATTCTGTCAAGTCTACATGGATGATCTCTTGGTCTTTAGTAAGGATGAAGAGGAGCACGTCGATCATTTAGGGCGCGTATTCGACAGATTAAGGCAGTTTGGGCTGAAGTTGTCGGCGGAAAAATCGATTCTGGGACAGGATCAGATAACATTTCTGGGACATTCCATTTCAAAGGAGGGGATCAGGCCCGATAAACAGAAGGTCGAGGCGATACAAAATATGGCGATGCCCAGGGATGTAAAAGGGATCCGCAGATTATTGGGAACACTCAACTATTACCGTCGGTTCGTGCCGGAAATGGTGGAGTATTTAGCACCTCTTAATAATCTTCTGAAGAAAGGCCGGAAGATAATAATAACGTCAGAGATAGAGGACAACGTAAGGAAGTGCATGGCGCGGTTACAGGATAAGCCGGTACTCGCTTTCCCCGATTTTGCGAAGATGTTTATTGTCACTACAGATGCGAGTGAGTATGCGTTGGAGGCAGTACTTGCTCAAGAGGGAACTAAGGGGGAACAGCCAGTAGCGTATGCGAGTCGGCGGCTTACAGATGCGGAAACGCGATATAGCGCCTTGGAAAGGGAACTCTTGGCCATTGTATGGGCGGTAGGACACTTTAGGCCGTATATTTTTGGCAGAAAATTTAGGGTGCATACCGATCACAGACCGTTGCAATGGGTTGGTAATTTAAAGGAATCATCGGCCAGGGTCACTCGGTGGAAACAATTTCTAAGCCAGTACAATATGGAGGTCATATATAAGCCAGGTAAAGACAACGTGGTAGAGGACTGGCTGTCCAGAGCCATAATGATAAATGCTATCGAGGAGGAAGAAGGAGAGTCGTCGCGGGACGTGCGGCAGTTTTTGAGAGCGTGGACACCAGAAGGGGAAGGGGAACCAGGGAATGTGGAAGCAGAGGGATCGAGAGGAGAAGAGAGCTCAGTGGAAGAAAGGCCTACAGACATCGAGGAATGCGAAGAGATCATCAATGATAAGCGACGACAGGTAATTTGGAAGACCAGAACGTCGGGACTCATGAAGATTGACTTCAGTAAGTATGGAAGGAAGAAGGTGAACACCATTTGGTCCCAACCAGGGGTGAAAGAGGAACAAATTTGTAAGGCTTTGCATGACGCCTCGGAGCCGGGAAAGGTTCACCACCTGTATGTGGGGAATGCAACCATTTGGGAAAAAATCAAGAAACTCTGGAGATCAGAAAAAATAGGCATCGACAGATCGTTTATCAGGTGTAAATACTTAGTCGAAACGGTGACGGACAAGGAGCAGCAGAGGGAGGTAACACTGGCACACCACCAGGGCAAGACCAACCATCGGGGGGAACAAGAGACGTTTCAAGCGTTGCGCAGAAGATATTTCTGGGATGGCATGAGGAAGACAATTTCAGAAATCATTGGGAGATGCGAAGTGTGCGCGCGCACTAAGTACGATAGACGGCCACCTCAAGGATTACAGGAGGAAACCCCTACGGGAGACATGCCATTGAAAGATGTGCAAGTCGATACTTTTACCTGGAGGGGGTTTAAGTGGATTACGATGATCGACCTCTTCAGCAAGGTAGCGATGACACATCAAGTACGAGATAAGTTGTCGGAGGCGGTTGTGGGGGCTCTACAAACGTGGGTCCAGTTCTATGGAGTGCCTGATCGCATAACGTCGGACGGAGGGAGGGAGTTCGACAACAGTACCGTACGCGAGGAGGTTAAACGTTTAGATATAGATTGGCACTTTAATACTCCGGGACATACAAAGGGCAGAGGAAATATCGAGAGGTTGCACAGCACGTTAAGCGACCACCTACGTATTTATCAAGGGGAGCAGGGATTGGAAGGGGATGTAGCTATGAAAAGAGCAGTTGCGGCCTATAACCATTCGATCCACTCCGTTACAGGGTTTTCTCCGGTCGAGGTATTGTTTGGAGTAAATATACGGCGACGGGATTGGATGGAAACACTCACGGATGAAGCACAAGCCCAACGGATCACTTGTAACAGGGCAGATATAAAGAAAGTATGGGAAAAAACGAGAGGGAAAATAGAGCGGGAAAAACGGAAAAGGGTGGAGAAGGCCAATCTGAACCTCAAGGACAGAATGGGGGACTTGAAGATAGGGATGACAGTCTATCGTAGGGTAGGTTCTAATAGGGGGAAAGAACTGGCACGCTACGACGGACCATTCAAAGTGATTGTACTTCGCGAACACAATCTTTGTACCATTCAGAGTCTGAACGATCCTAGGAAACGGAGGACCGTTCACATAGAACAGTTGAAACTCCCGATAGAACCGGGTCAGTCGTAAATAAGTGGTATATCCTCTTTTCTGTCTCCTACAAGCTATGGAAGGACGGTAGAAGGTTTGTTTCGGTTGTAGCTCTTTTATTGCAGGAAAATGTTTAATTTTATTTGTTCTGTGCTATGGCTGTATGGGAACGCCAAGGAAGATTATTTTATTTTGTTACGAAGATTATTTTGTTTTGTTTTGTTATGTATTATGTTTTGTTATGTATTATATCACTAACCCTGCGTTAGTTTATGAGAAGTGTTCATAAACTGGCGGGGGGGAGTTATGGTTAGATGTAAGTTTATATAAGAGTTAATCCTAGTCAATAGTTGTAAACAAACCGTAATGCTATATATATAGCATTACGGAGAGAATAAAGTCAGTCTTATTTGAGCAACCACGCGTTTCATTTCAAACCCCTTCTTTCTTTCTTTTTTTTATCTTTCCGAGTTCGAACCGACGTAAGTTATATATATATATATATATATATATATATATATATTTTTTTTTTTTTATTATTATTTTTTGTTTTGTTCTTCCTACCTAGCCTTTTAGGCGATACGGGATTTTTACGGACCGGGCGGGTGAGGGCGGGGAATTTAAAATCCCCTCCGGCACCGAGACGCGAACTCGTACTTTTTAAATCTTCCCAAATCTGTAATCCGGTTTCCAGACAACTGCTGGGCACACGCCTTAGCCCATTCGATCGCTCCGACCCCGTTTGAACTTATATTAAAATAATGATGTAGAGATGGTTGACCGTTGATATGATATGAGAAGGAGTTAGTCGAGGGTGCGGTCAAATAAATAAAAATTGAATGAAAACACTTTCCCCCTGAAGACGACCTGCAAAGTGGGTCTAAACGTCGGCAAAAATTAAAATTATTTATATATTTTAATTTTTTTTTATTTATTTGACCGCACCCTCGACTAACTCCTTCTCCTCTCATCTTATATTAAAATAATTTTTTTTTCCTACGATAAATTTTTTATTTGATGGGGGAAATATCTCTGGGATCCTTTGGTTTCAGTGTACAGCCCTGCAGAGAATATTTGAATTTATTTAAATTTTAATTAATTTTTTTATTTATATTTCAACAGTTAAATAAATGAAAAACTTCCTGTTAATTATTTCAGACATAACTCATTCAGAAATATATGGCAATGAATGCTCAATTCGTCTGAAGTTCAAAAAGTATTTTTAATAAAATTTGACGAATAACTATTATTTTAGAAATAATTATTTCATGATTATTTCTTTAATTCATTTATTAAATTAATGAAGTCAACAATGCCCAGATTGCTAGAACGAAAAAGAAGTGATAGAGCGGAGTGGTCAGAGCTGTGATTTCACAGCGCCTACAGTGACCGTCACTGTTGGGAGGACAGTGATTTCACAGCGCCTACAGTGACTGTCACTGATTTCGGTGCGCCTGTCACTGTGATCACCAGCTCCGGCCCAGTCACAGTGACAGAATCACAGCTCCGGCCATATGGCCCCATCACTAATATGTATTTACTTTAACATTTTCGGATATAATTGTTAATGTTTCCATGATACTAACAATTCATTATTATACAAAAAAAAAAACAAAAAAAAAAAACTCATTTCTGGAAAGATTATTAGTTCGATTTTAAGATATCGTATAATTATGATAAATTCCCGTTGAATCCGTTACTTATGCTGCAAGTTACTATCTAAATGCAAACGACCTAGAGATAAAACAAACTATAATTGAAAAAACAATAAACACACACAAACCAGCAACTTTCGAAAGCATAATATACCGCAATCATGAATCCAAACAAAACACACGAGCTATGAAAGTGACCATGTTAATGCTTATGACCTCCATAAAAACGACATTTAGCTACAGATAAGAAACTACCCAAATCTCCATGATTCCTAGAAATGTACACCATTGTTCAGGGAAAGCTTACAAAACATTCTTCTGCTACAGATACATTCGACTACTAGTTGATTAAACAAATCCGGAAAGAGTTATATCCTAATATGCTAAACCGAAATAAGATTCATACGTTATGAAAATGACCATGTTAATGCAGATATTGTTCCTAATATGTAAACCAGTAATTAATTGTCTATATATTTACTTTAACATTTTCGAATACAATTGTTAATGTTTCCATGATACTGAAATCATGCATCCAGAAAAGACACACGAGCTATGAAGGTGAAATTCTCTCCAGAAATGAACATATTATTAGAGAAAGAGATGAAGAGAAAAATACACAAATTTTAAATTGTAATGAAAATATCAATATTAATGATACATTACAACGTTTAGATAAAGAAAAAAAAGAAGAATTGGCAAAAATAATAAAGAAGTTTCGCCAAGAACAAATAAGATGTTGGTCAAGTTAATAGTTATTATTCAAAGGTAATTAAACAAGAATATTGCTTCTAAAACTGAGGCATCTGTAGTATAGTTGGAGGGTCATTAAAAAAATCTCAAATAATTCGAAGAAAAAAACAACAGAACTTAAGGGAGTTTGAATGCCTTCCTAAAACTGATTATTTTCCAGTTGCACACCAAAATGGTTTTTTTTTTCTTCTCCCCTCTATGTCCAAAAAACATTTTCACAGTAAATGTTTCTATTGGCAGAGCTTCCTCAAGAGGTTTTTCCATTTCCTTTGTAGTCTTGCCTGTAAATATGTTATATTTACAACTCGTTAAGATGTTTGAAGCTCTTTCATTAGATGAAATGGCTGGTCAATTGAAAAATGTGTCAAGCAAACCTAGTGCACCAGGTACCACTCGCATTTCATAATTTTCAATATTTCATATATTTGTTTCTTAGGAACTTCTTTTTTATTTAATAAATGGGTTAAAACTAATTTTAATGATCTACTTTAAATCTTACAAGTTTTAGCCAAAGATATTAAGACCAAACTTATCTTAAGACGTTCATTGCGGTGTTGAACTCAATAAATAAATTCATTATTGTTCCAATAAAGTATACAGAGTTTTGTTTCCTTTTCCTTTTCGCCAGTAGTAGTGCCATTTGTTGTATAATTTTTACTTCAAATCTGAGTAATGCTCACCTGTATTCATGAGACATCATCCTTTTATCTACTATTTTCACATCCTGTATTCAAGTTAAATGGGTGACTAAAGGGGAGTCGGCTAGAAGTTATTTAACTTCAAGCTTAGTATGTCACTACAAAACAACGGTATTTTAATGGCAGACTGTATTTTTATTCAACATCTAATTTACCAGTATCAAATAGCGAAATTTCAAGCCTCCTAACTTTGGTAAATTTATTACCCTAAAGTTGCAATTTTTTAAATTAAGCCTGCCAATGCAAAGCAGCGGGCACAGAAACGGCAGACTGCTTAAAAAAGGCGCTTCATTGTAGAAAGATTCATCTATCAAAGTTTCATCTAGCCTGCGATGAGGTTGATGCTAGGGAGCTTGCGATATTGTCCGAGAATATTATTCTAGAGATCATCCACTATTACTTGTATAACAATTGACTGTGAATTTGGAATGTTTCTTGTCATTTATCTAATTAATTTTGATTTTTTAACTTTGTCTTATCTGTTTGTCTATATTCAAGAAATTGCGTTGATATATCTCCATGATTTAGTCTTGTATTTCTAGCATTCGAATACCTTTTTTTTTTCATGAAATATATGAATAGTATAATGGTAATTGTTTAATTTGGTATTGTTAATGTGATATGGTATATGGACTAGTGTTGTGAAAAGGGATAAAAAAAAAAATGATATATTTATATAATAATGGAATAATATGAGAGCTATGTCCATATGTATTGATCAGTATGCTGTGTAAAAAGCAACCCTATATAGTAGGCCAGCACTACTTCCAATAAAGTATTTCTCCCTGTCTTAGGATGCAGCTTGACGTTAGACTTCGGTTTGATGATCATTCGCACGAATTTAGCACCGCAGTAGCGCAAGTAATTAATTATGCCAAATATTGGTGAACCAATGGAAAATAAGAGAAAGTTTCTGGCTAATGTATGATTTCCACACTTTTGTATGCAGCACCGATCAGGGCAGAAACCTGTCAAGTGCAGTCATATGTTCATAAAGCTATCAGTGTGTATCAAAGAAGTGCCCTGTGTGTTGCTTGAGCTTTTGGCACTGCGACCTACGATACTGTGTGCGTCATCCTAGATATGACTTCAATTGATCTTTTGGCAGATGAACGCTGCCAGATGTTCCAAATAAAACGAGCCCACTGGATTACATTAGCAAAAGAAGAGAGATAGCATACTCTTGAAAGATATCAGAGACACTGGAATGCCTCATGTTCTGGAAAATGGACCCACTACCTGATTCCCAATATATTAACATGGGGAAGTAGACTATTACCTCAAAAGACTGCTTACAGGGCATGGTTGCTTCAGAGTCTACTTAGCCATCTTCAAACTAGAGAATAGATCATCGTGCCCAACTTGTGATCCCGTGGATGAGACAGTGGAACATTCGTTCTTCTATAGTTCAAGTTTTGCTTGAGAAAAAGAAGAGCTAGATATAAAATTTGGAAAGCAATCAGTTCCGGAAAACTTAGTTGCTTTGATGATGACTAGGCAGGAGAACTGGAGTGCTGCAGCAGACTATGCAGTGCAAATCAGCAGAGCACAGGAGTGAGAAAGGAGAGACCGAACAATGGCTTAGCTTAAATAAGATGTCCAGAGAATAAGTACGTATATGGATTTTACTATATAGCCCTTCTAGACCAGTCAATGAATGCTCGAAAATGCAATATAGAAGGAAATGGTGGGTACACAATTTTTGACTTTAGGACATTGTTTGGACTAGTAAGGAGGAAAACATATGATCAGTCCCCACTCACGTATAGCTCACTTTTTTTCGGTTTTCGCTTATAACATGAAAACTATCTATCACATCAACAAAGACTTCCTATACAAAATTAAAGCTGATAAAATTTGCAATTTGATTCATTATATACCTTTTGCTATAATGAATTTAGTTTCGTACCTTGTTTAGCTACCTCGTTTAGTATCCGAAGTATCCAACCTCAAATAAAATTTTGAAAAACAAAAAAAATGATCTCATGTTTATTGCTATATTTCAGTTTTTAGCTTATATCAGGAAAACTATCAATCACATTGACAAAGACGTTCTATACATAATTAAAGCTAATAAAATTTGCAATATGATTGATTATATACGTTTTTTCGCTTAGTTTCATAGATATCCGTCCTCAACTATGGCTAATTTGGAATAAAAAAGCTTTACCTTATGTCTTTTACTGTATTTGACTAGCTAACTCTTGATTGCTTCTACGATTAAATCATGAGGAAGAAAGATTTTAATAATTAAATTTTCTTCAAGAATATATATTATTTTACTAGTTTTCCAAAAGTTCAAAAGTTATATCAATGATAACTTTATACGTCAATTCTGAAAATTTGCATAAAAAATAGTTTTTATGATACACGTTAATTGCGCGTTTTGAAAGATTTTGCTCTCACCCACAAAAAAACACACAGATTATTACCATGTTGCGAATTTTTTTTACTCAGGGATTCTCAAAATGTATATATCTATTGAAAACTCAAATTCTAAATTTTTCATGATCGAAATATTACATATATTAGTAGGAGAAAGTAATAAATGTGAAATGTAAGCAACTAGTTCTCAAATAATTGTAAAAGAATCAAAGGGTAAAATGAAACCACTAATCAGTAACAAAACTTTAATTAAACTTATACAAAAAAAAAATAAAATCAGTCATTAGCTAACACTGATGTAGCAGTGTTTAAATTTCCTCATACATAGAGTCATGAGGAATGCACATTTCATCGTAACATTCTTGTGATACTTTTGAAGACTTCTTCTTCCTTTTTTTCTCTGTTTTTGTATCTTCTTTACAACTATTTTTGTTTGACTTCTTTTTTGAATGTTTTTTTTTTCCAACCTGCACAATACATGAAACGATTTAATAATAATTATTTTGATGATTTAATTGATTAATGTTTCTTAATACATATTTATAAAGTTTAATTAGAACTTATGGTAATAAAATAAAATAATGCATATCAATGAAACAAGGAGAAATCCTAGTGATACACAATTTTTTTAGTGGTGCTGTTCAAATATTGGGAAGAGAAAAAAGTAATTATGTTTTATTCCAATAGAGGCATCAACTAAAGATATTATAAAAGTAAAATTTAAATAATATAAATTTTAACAGTTAATATTTGCCAATACTAACTGTTAAAAACGAGAAGGCAACTCAACTTTTCCTGAACAATCGGTAAAATTGAGTTTTTGAAACAATACTACTTATCGACTGTCGGATCACTCCAAACTGAATTTCTGGTTGATACAGAGTTCAGAACTGAATAAAAAAACCTAACATAAACCCCCAGTGGCATCACAGCCTGCTTTGAACTCTTGGCATTCATTGTGTCCGCCAAGGTTATTGATTTTCAATGTTAATTTTTATTATTAATAATTAATGAGTGGAATAAAGGTGGTAAATAATAATGATTTAGTTTAAAATAATTTATGTGCCAATAAATTAAGGGGGGAAAGTAATAAATATTAAGTAAAACACTATGGGCACACAGAGGTTCATAATAATCAAAGCTGCAGCTTAAATTAAAATTTTCCATCTTTGAATTACAGTGAATATACAACATCGGTTGTAACGATGTTCCTTTGTCTGTATCGTGGTGGATTATCGCACTATGTGTGCCTGCTGTAATGCAATAGAAAGTAATACAACTATATCACCATATCTCTACCGAAGGGAATATCATATCGGATTCTATGTGTAGAAGCCTTAAAGTAGTTTTTAAAGGTATTAGCAATCACTGCTATAGCGACTGATTAGATCAGCAATATTGCTATCGCCAATCCAATCGCAATATCGTCATATGGCTGCTGAAGGGAATATCATATCGGATCCTATGTGTAGAAGCCTTAAAGTAGTTTTTAATGGTAATAGCAATCACTGCTATAGCGACTGATTAGATCAGCAATATCACTATCGCCAATCCAATCGCAATATCGTCATATCGCTGCCGAAGGGAATATCATATCGGATTCTATGTGTAGAAGCCTTAAAGTAGTTTTAATGGTAATAGCAATCACTGCTATAGCGACTGATTAGATCAGCAATATTGCTAGCGCCAATCCAATCACAATATCATCATATCGCTGCCGAAGGGAATATCATATCAGATTCTATGTGTTAATGGTAATAGAAATCACTGCTAGGTGAATTAAAATAGCAAACTTAAAAAATTTAAGTGAAAAATTGGGTGTTGGAAGTGCACCCAAAGATCCGATTTAAATTGAGAGAAGAACAAAACGATAGCCGGAAGATGGTGGACATTGTTCTTCATGGATTACTTGGATACTCCCAGTTGCCTGAAATGTCAAGGGTATGGGCATACCAAAGCCACCTGCACTGCCGATGGCCTAGTCTGTAGAGGGTGCTCTGCTTTCTGCGAGCGAGCTAGGGGCTTTCTAAAACGCCAAGCTAGATATCAAGCAGGCAGTAAGGAATGCCTTGTTCATATCATGAGATTAAAAGAAGTAGCCAAAAGAACCCAACATGAGTAAGATAACCATTCTACAACTGAACATGGGCCACAGGCATATTGTCACAGAAGAGCTTAAAGCTATGGTTCAACGGTATGATATCATGAGGATCCAAGAACCATGCTGCCGTGGGAACGTGGTCAAAGGATTTGTTACCACGTCGAGATTAATAGCCCTGAGCAGTGGAGAGAGGACCGTTGTGGTTAATAACCCTAACCTCGACGTGATGGAGCCGAGCCAACACACCATGGCAGACTCTGCTATGTGCAATATTAGGTGGGGAAACCTTGTCTTCACACTAATATCAGCTTAGCTATCTGACAGAGGTAACATTGATGACCGCATATCTACCATGGAAGATATTGTAAGAGATAGAAGAAATATCATAGTTTGCTCAGACACCAATTCCTCGAACACGATTTGGAGATCCAATTATACCAACACGAGAGGACCGAAGATAGAAGAGTTCATAGTGAGAAATCAGCTAGTTATTATTAATGATCCCTCTACTACTTCTATGTTCTCTGGAAATATGGGGCAGAGTTGCATTGATGTGACCATGATCTCACCGGCTTTTTCAAGGTACATCGTTGATTGAATCCTCAAATCTGAGACGACTTCTGACTACAATGCCATATCATTTGTCCTGGAAGAAAAACCAGGATGTTCCCACGGCTTTGATAAAGGTGATGTAACATGAGGAGAAAATTGGAGTTCTCCGGTGTGTACTACATGGCGAAATGTTGATGAAGAATGAGAAAAGGCGATGCCAGCTGGAGGTGATGACTTGGATTATAGGGTATCAAGAATTCCAGAGGTCATCCGTGAACATCCACCAAGCGAAGCCACATTGCCCGAGATTTCTCTACCCTCTTCCTGGAGGCAACTCACAACGACCGGGCATACGACGGACGACCCTACCTCATGTACTTAAATCAGGAATCAGGATGTGGTCTACTATGATGTTAGTAGCCTCCCTGAGGTTTGGTCCATGGACGGTCTGTTTTAGCGAAAGAAATATAGGTCCTTGGATGCCTGTTGACTCTAAGCAGCTATAATCCATGTATCTAGACCGATCTGTCACTGTCCTTAAACCCGAGTGAGTTGGTGGGAAGGACACTGTCAGATTGGTCCCGAAGAGGCCGGCTATGGAGCTACTGGTGGCCTGCCGCTGTACCATGGTTCGTAGCAATGTGAGGTTGGGTGACCCCTTCCAGGCTATCTGTGCTCCCACAAGTAAAATACATCTGTAAGGGGAACACATCTCGGGCCTGGTTGTTATTGACAGTAATTTAGTTATTAATTCAGATTATAAACAGAAAAAAAATTCTCTTAGTAGTAGCAATGGCCCAAAACCCCTCATCCTAGCTAATACCTGTTCAATAACTCAACATAATTTTTTATTAATTCATTTCACAGTAATAAGATTAATATCCTTCTTGAGTAAACATGAAAACTCTTTCCAGTTCTATTTAGTCATAATTCACTTCATATTGAGAACATATGGAAGATACTCTTGCCAACATTATTGAAGTTATTATATTAAGACATAAAATACTCACTTTCAATTTAGGAGAATCAGGTCTACAATTATCCTCACCTCCTTCAGGGCTTCCTCGATCAATAATGCTTAAATTTCCTAACCAATCTTCTAGTTTATCAGATGATTCTTCTAATTTGACCTAAGTAAAAAATAATTATGTTAGATTTAATCATTTTTAAACAGAAGATTTCAAACTAAAATAATAAATCGAGTATAAAATAATATATTAATCTTTTCTTACATTCCATTTCATTCAATATTAATAGAATGACAAATATTTTCTATAATTTAAATAGAATTATCTTCACAATAAAAAGACTGCGGAGCAGGGTAGTTCAGTGGAAGGGCACTTAACTTCCATTGCTCGAGGTCCCACGTTCGAATCCCGACTTATGGCAGAAAAATTATTTATTCTGTTTCATTGGCAGTGGGGCGACCCTGGGTTAGGGAGAGCCTCCTGGGGTACACCCAGCCTCTACAAAGTGAGTACCCTTAATTAAATAATTAATTAAGGGGAGAGACCTAGTGGTTGAGCGTGTAAATTTGGACATAATAGATATAATGACATGAATACCCTTGCTGAGTAACTACCCAATGGTAGCACTCTAATGATATGACTACATTAGGAGATCACGGGGCCATCTTCTTTTCAGACACCTCGGAGGGTTATCAGGAATAGAAGAGGAAGCAAGGTTAGAAACGAGAGGGTTGGGATGATTCTGAAGTTTATTATGGAAGGATAGGTATCTGGATTGGGCCAGATCTGAAACATAAGGAACATTAAGGTCTTTATGGATAATTTTATTAGTGACAAAGTAAGGAGCATTGAGGATTTTACGAAGGATTTTGGATTGTAAGGATTGGATGCGAGAGGAATTCGATGGTTTAGTGGAGCCCCATAACTCAACTCCGTAAGTCCAAATAGGTCTTTTTATAGTCAAGTATATGAGTCTTTTGTAATTAATGGGAAGTTTAGAGCGTTTGTCTAGTAAGTGCTGAAGTAATCGGAAACGTCGAGCAGTTTCTTGTCGTTTCAGTCTAGTATGAGGATTCCAAGTTAGTCGTTTGTCCAGGTGGAGTCCTAGGTATCGGATTTGCTCAACAGGGATAAGTGGAGTATTGTTAAAGGAAACTGTAGGACAGACAGTCGTTGGTTTACGACGAAGGACATTAACTAATTAAAGTGTTAAAGTATAAATTTTGTAGACCTGCCTGTTTCGGAATGAGAGAGTTCAGCTTTGGGCTCCAATTCCTAGAATGATGATAATAACAATTTGTTTTCATACGCAATACAGGATTCAGTATCCACTGTAGATACCTGGAAGGGGTCCAAGTATTCATTTTCGTCATCTGTATTCATTGTATTAGCGACTCAGTTCATATAGTGCCCTGTATGAAAATATATAAGTCTCAAACCAGATCTCTCACCATTTTCAACAAGCGAGGGAGCAAGGAACAAACATTTGTTCTGCATGATCCCTCAGGTGCAGCTCTGGTTGGGGAACCTACTACCTCTGAAATCGTGGGGTTGGAAGGGTAAGTAGAATTATTTAATTCGGCTGACCAATGAATCTATCACAGCCAAAGGAATATGGATTATATATTATACAAATTGCAGAAGTGCCAATGCCACTGCAACAAAATACGATTATAATTGACCCTTGTAAAGTCAGAACTGCAAGGATGGGAACTGTATGAACTGAGTTTCTAATATAAATATACAAATGACAAAAAAGAAGACTTGGACCCCGTCCAGATATCTACTGCAGATAAAAAATTCCTGTATCGCGGATAAAGACGAGTTGTTATTAACACCATTCTAGGAATCAGAGCCCAAAGCTGAACTTTCTTGTTCCAAAACAGGCTGGTATACAAAATTTGTACTTTAATTAGTTAATGTATTTTGGTATCTATAGTTTATAAAAATATGGAAACTTTTATGTGTTTGTTGCCTAATAACTTTTCCCTCTGGTTTTAAATTTATTTAGTGAAATCAATTTTCAAATTGTCATTTCCAAGACCCCAACACTTTCTATTTCTTTCTTATAATTTCAATATTAACCTATAATGTTTGATTACCTATAATGTAAGGGTAATGGTAATATTAACCTGTAATGTTAAGGATAATAGTAATATTTTGATCAAGTAGATGTGACACAATTATCCACAAACGTCTTTCCTCCAATTTTTTTTCAAAACGTTTTAGTCTAATTAAACATTGACGAAATTTGGAAGAATATTTAAAGTTACAATAACTTTTGATTCATAACAGATTAATTAGTTGAGGATAAATGCATTCAAAGAAAAAACTATATTTTTACAATTTTCTTTTAGACCATTTTCTTGTAAATCGAAACGCTGTGGTCTTAGAAAGATGGGTTTGACAAAAAATGTGAGGCAAAAATAAATTTTTCGAAAATTGTCAATTTAATTCAGTGAATATCTTGAAATGTGTTACAGATAAAAAATAAATAAATATAACCTTTCTTGAAAGAAATTTTATCAGCTTTAATTCTTCATACAACGTTTTGTCTCTGATGTCTCATTTTCAAGATATATGAGCAAATCTGGAAAAGTTGACATTTATGGCACCCTCCACTATGAAGCGGAAGAGGTAAGGGCGGGGACTTTTAGTATGATTATCTCCTAAGTATGCCAAACAAATTCCCAAAATCATTTTCCCGTCCATCCACCATGCACTCTACAAGCACCTTTTTGCTATTCATTGACTGGACTATATGTTAAATTAAGAGATAAGTAAGAGAGGGTTAAGGGGGAAAACTCTCTCCCTCTCCCTCCCCTCTCTTTTCTTTATTACCAAAACTCCCCTTAACATTCTCTACAACTTATATAACTGATAAAAAATGTTATATTCAAGTATATTTATTATCAGCAAATTTTAAACCAATTTTGACTGTCACTGAATAGAAATGAGACTGATGACACGTGGGTGACACATGATTAGGTGGACATGACGAGAACAAAAACTTTTATTATGAGTAGACGCATGCAATTCGCATAAGTGAAAAGGACAGGTACATGATGGGTATTTAGACTTGAAAATGGCTCGATGAGCCGAAACGTCGTAATTGTGATATGTAGTCATTAAATTGACAAAATTAAAAATTGGTGTAAAATTGGCTGATAATAAATAAACGTGAAAATAAATAGTATGCACCGAAGAAGAGGTGAATATTAAAAATGTTATAATTATTTTTCCTTATTATACTTCTAAAATTATTATTCTAGTTATTATTATACTTCTACCACTTCTACCTAAATGAAATATAGTGAAATGAAATTTCTTGGTTCAAACTATTTCCTGAATATTTAAGAGGTAGGCCAAAAGCTAAAAAATGTTTTTTTATCGAAAACATTCTTTTCTCCACTCCAATCAAAGGACAGTCAGTAGTAGGAGGTAACACTACTGTTACTGTACAATAACTTGTTGTTTTATAATTATTCTATATTTTTTTAAATATCGGTGACTCAATAAATATTTATAGTGGTATGAAGATGTTTGAACGTGATTATAATATGAGAAGGAGTTGGTCAGATGAACTAGATTGTATGTAATAAATCAATTGTGGTTATATATTTATCACCGACAATATAAGTGAGTGACATCTGTTATTAATGCGAGGGTTAAAGTAAGATCTGCTTTTATTTCAAATAACTTTTAATTGGAATATTTGCCTAAAAAAGTATTAAAAATCCCAAATGACGCACAGTGTGGCCAATTACAAATCTAGGGGGACAAAAGTCTAGAAGACTGTTTAACATTTCTTAACTAAAACCAGTATGTTTTTTTATATTTCATACATATTTTAAAATCCAAATATAACATTTTTATAATAAAATATCACTTCGACTGAGATCATTGATTTCTTTTTCAATTTTCTAGTATTAAATATATATATTTGTATCCGGCATTACAACCCTCGCTTAATGGTACGGAGAAACAAATGAAGACGTTCTATATAAAATTAAAGCTTAAAAATTTAGAAAAACAGGAGTGCTTATATTGATTTGTTTGGTATCTTGTAGAGTTTCCAAGATATCAGTTCTCCTGATTCGTTAATTTTGAAAAAAAGTTTGTCTCGCGTATTTATTGTTATTTGACAGGCTAACTCAATTAGTTCAAATTAAAATCATTTGATGGTAGCATATGCTGACAATAACTTTGTGTCAACAAGGTAAATAACTTTACCTGTTGAACT
This sequence comes from Nezara viridula, assembly GCA_928085145.1. Taxonomy (NCBI): domain Eukaryota; kingdom Metazoa; phylum Arthropoda; class Insecta; order Hemiptera; family Pentatomidae; genus Nezara; species Nezara viridula. The sequence goes on along the minus strand of OV725078.1, from coordinate 96,242,228 downwards.
AAGATAAATATATATCCACAATTGATTTATCCCAATCTAGTTCATTATAAGAAAATAAAAAAATGTCTTCAATGAAGTAAAGATTTTTAATTTTAAATTGTGTTTTTGGAAGTTGTTAAATAAACATTTTCAAATAACATATTTTAGCGTATTTAGTGACTGCCCTTGATTTTAGGAAGGCCGCCATTCCAGAGTTCGGCAAGGCTCTTGGGCTAATAGGAGACGGCATAGTCACGTTCATTGCAGTTTTTATATCACTCAGCCAGTATAAAGCAACAGCCTATCAATGGCAGACTGCATTTTTAATTAACAAGAAATATAGAAGTATCATATAGCAAAATTCCAAGCCACCCAAAACTAGTGAACTTTTACTTCTAAAATTGATATTTTTGAATTTAAGTCTACCAGTGGATTTCCGCGGCCTAACATTGCCAGACAGCGTTATTTCTTTATTATAAACCGAATACTTTCTTATTTTTAAATTTCAAGCCTCCTAAAATTGGTGAATTTTTACACAGGCAATTACAATTTTTTAATTTGAGTCTGTCTGTGGATTTCCGTGGCCTAGCATAGGCAGACAATTCTATTTCTTTATTATAAACCAAATACTTTCTCACTTTAAAAATTTCAAGCCACCTGAAACTGGTGAATTTCTACTTCTAAAATTGCAATTTTTGAATGTGAGTCAGCCAGTGGATATCTACGGCCTAACAGTAGCAGACAATGTTATTCCCTTCTCTTAAACCGAATATTTTCATGAAGTAAAATTTGAAGTACCCTAACAAGGGTAAATTTTGACACCTAAAATTACAATTTTTTAATTAGAGTCTGCCAGTAGATTGCCACGGCCTAAAAGAGGCAGACAAAGTTATTTATTCTTTTTATCACACACATTCATAGTAGTTATAATTCCAAGGATAATAAAGTTGATAACTTTATTACTCCAAAGTTGTAATTTTGTAAATTAAGTCTGCCATATGATAGCAGCGGCACAGAAATGGCAGACAGCTGAAAAACTACACCTTTCGGTAGAAAGATTCATCTATCAAAGTTTCATTTAGCCTGCGATGAGGGCTATTTTTGGCAAATTAGGACCCCTTTGCATGGCTGCCATTTTTGAAAGCAGCGGCTTTGGAATGGCAGACAAAGCTTATTTTAGTTAAAATGTTATACACTTTCACAATTTATATTCAAACCTTCTTCTGCGATAAGGTCTATTTTTTGGCTCTGGCTCCTGTGCTATTACTATATATTATATATAGGTAAGTGAAAGTAAAAATACTAGGATGAATTTTTAAAATTAATTAAATCTACAAATAAAAAGTCTGCCATACGAGGGTGGTCTGAAAAGTTTTCGACCTGACAAAAATACAAGAAATTTTTTTTTATTTTTCAACATACTCTCCTTGCTACTCTATGCACTTCTCCCATCTCTATAATCCGTCCAAATAGTACTCGGCGTCTTTATCTGCAAAATAATTGTTCGCAAAGGTGATTGCCTCTTCATTTGGCAAAAATCTCTGTCCTCCGAGCGCAATTTTTAGATAAGGGAACAAAAAGAAGTCGTTTGGGGTTAGATTTGGTGAGTAAGACGGATGGTCAAGCAGTTCACACCGTAATTTGTGGATTTTTGCGATGGCAACCACTGAGGTGTGAGACGGTTTGCCTTTCAAAAAATATATTGCCTTTCAAAAACAAATATTTAATGGCAGCTCGATACTCGATTTTGTCCATTTTCACAAAAACACTCATATCAACTCACTCAAACGACTGTTACATAAAAGAACACCAAACCGGTAAAAAAATCTAAGAATCAGATGAAAATTATAATGCTAGGACCTTGAGATAGTGAGATTGACAATCACGTAGAAACAGAACTCGAAATTTTAGATTTTTGGAATTTCAAAATTCGAAACAGCAATCCAACGGTCACAAAAAAAGAATGCTCCTCTTGAGTTTGAGAAATGAGGCAGCTGAAAGAAGATTGAAAAAATTAAAAAAACTGAAAATGGATACTCATTTACTTTTTAAAAAATAATATTTTTTCTTTAAGTTACACCTCCTTTTACAGCTTCCACCATTTAGAGATATAATAACCCAGTACAATTACGAAATAAAATACTAATGGATTACACTATTCTTTTTTATTTTGTTTTCAAATATAATTACATCCAAATGTAAAGTTGATTATGGATAAACATTTAAATTACAATATTTTATTTATATTCTGTGTTTTTATTTGTTTCTAGATCAAATTTTACTGCAATATGTTAATATCTGAACCATTATTATTGATTAGTAAGGGTCATTGATAATATTCCATATGATTGATGCTCTAGTTTATATAATAAACAGGGCGTCTACCAAAAACTTTTTTTTAGGAATTCCCTGACTTTTTAAAATCATTTTCGAAAAAAAATTCGGGTTATCAAAATAGTTGTAATTGGACATGGTATGTATGATGTATTTATATGAATTTATAAAATTTAATTATTTTATCATTTTCTAACATATAAGACAATAAACAACAAAAAAATTAAGTTATATGATATAATTTATTCTATTTGCCATTCAGTGAGGTAAAAGAAAACTGTTTGGGTCTTGACTAAAATTGTATTAAATGATATTTATTAATAATCATTTTGCATAATTAGAACAATATTTTAGGCTACAATACTGAAGGCCTCATAAAAAAAAAAAAATTATATTTAAAATAATTACGTAAAATTAAAATTATAATTTTTAATGATACATTAAATCAAAAACTCAAAAAGAAGCATAAATTAAATGTTAGATTATAATTGGAAAAATCCAACCACAGCTTTGTTTCTCTAAAATTCAGGTAAAAACAAAGTAACCTGTCAATGATTTGTCAATTGAAGCATCATCAGGGCAGAAAACACCCTAAATTACATGTACACAAACTAAATGGAACATATCTCTAATCAACAATACAATAAAATATACACTAACAAGAGACATTACATCCTTCCTAACATATAGAGTATGTGATTGGATGTCATGTTGTTTATTTTATAAAATTGGTTATCATGAAAAATCAAAGAGCATACATGTTTCACGTGACATATGAATATTTGTGTAAATTACATATCATTATTATGCATACCAACTAATTCGTACTTGCATCCCCCTTAATTATAAAATGCTCAGACTTTTGGTGTTTTATCAAAACAATCTCTGACTTTTCAAAGAATTCCATGTCCGGTAGACACCCTGAATCAATTATAAAGCTTTGATTTCAGAATGCCAATTAGGTAATAAAATTATCTAAAAAGAAGTGATACAAACCCATGCACTTGACCTCACACATGGTGGAGAATTCTCAAAGGCATGTCCAGAATCATTAGACTTTAGTATATTTTCTTCTGACTCGATATCATCTTCATAACCAGCCACTAATGGATTTTCACCAGTTTCAGTATCACTAATAGAAAAACAAAATATATCTATCTACATTGCATATTTTTAATACATTTAGTTTCTTATGTGTTAATTTCTTGTCTTTCAGCTATTTTATATTATTTTTTTATTCTCAATTAGTTTAATTTAGAGTTAGTTTTTAAAAAGTATTTGATATTATGGTTTTAAACATTTGTGAAATTTTATTTCTTCTTTTTTCATTTTCACATTCTCTTTTAATTATTTCAGCTTATAAAGAAAGAAAATACAAAAAAAAAAGAAGAAATAATTCTTGTTTGATTTTTAATCCTTCTTCTAATTCCTTTTTTAGTTTCTTGGTGTAGGAAGATTAGCATATCTAAATGGCACATTTAGGAATTTTTCATTCATTTTTAGGTTTTTTACTGTATATTTTATTGAATACCATGAAATTTTTACTGCATAAAAATCCGGACTCTGTTCGTAAACAACACATTAAATTTATTTTAAAGTATTTTAATTATCTTATCTTTGAAAGTTCAATTGAGGGGGTAAAATCCCACTTTTACCTCTGTGTGGTGCTCCCAGGATAATGCTAACAGAGGCGGTACCGAGTAATGGTGGTTTAAACCATAACGGAATGCAGCAAATAGTACTCTGGAGACATAACACGGAGATGTAACAAATTTTTAACATTTTCTCAAAAACGGCTCTATTGATATTGCTTGAGGTAGACTTAATCCTCATCGAAGCAATCTGACTGTGCTTAAATGCTGATTTTTTCAAAATGTCCTACATTTGCCCCACAATCATTAGTATTGTTTGATACTACAGCCATAATAAAAAGAAATGGAAAGTGATGCAAATGTATTAATTTGACTGATTTATTAGGCGGGAAATACATGGTAATTAGAATTTTTATATGAACATTTCAGTTGACAAAATGATTTCAACATTTTTCAGGAAAGCACTTTTAAAAATATTTCTCTTTAGAAAATTTTTTATCTTTTTCTTTTACAAAAGTATGGGAGTAATATTAAATTATAACAGCTTATTAAAATATAAATTCTGCTCTTAACCATGTATCCAATGCTGAATGGTTATGAAATCAATATTAAAAAAACATAAAGACTGTAATTTTATGGTGTTAGTCACTTTGCCAAATGAAAACCGGAAAAAAAATTCTTTTGGTAAATGAAATAATTCCATCCAATATTTCTGTTTTTTTTTCCTATGGGATATTGGTATATTTAAAATATGTTAACAAAGCTATTGATTATATTACATATTTTATTTTAAGGTTTGACACAGTGAAATGAACTCCAAATTCTTCCAATTTGGAAATAATAACATCTTTATGTGAAAATGGAAGGCTGCACATGAATGAATTATAAAATCTTTCAATATAAACTAAAATTTCAATAGAATAGCCTCAGAAGTTAAACTGAATAAATGACAATGGAAATTGACAATACAATTTTTTTTTTTTTGAACTTGGAATATTTTTGGTTTAAACAAAAAAAATGAAGTAGAGGAAGAGCTGAATGTCTTAAAGATGGATGTGGTTGTACTAACTGAAACAAAACTGAAGGGACATGGAACTGAAACACATGGAAATTTAGTTGGGTTGAAAAGCAGGAAAGAACAAAGGGGGCGGATAAAATGGCAACGAAATGTGATAGATTTCGAGTGTATTAGAGAAAGATTTATTAAGTTTGAGACAACAATGTTGGGCACCCTGTAGTCTTGTTAAGATATCTATGCTTCAACTGATGATACTAAAAATAAAAAAAAATAAATAAATTTTATGATGATCTATGGGAATTAACAGAAGGTATAGCTGATCGGAAAGTTTAGCTTTGGTTGGGAGATTTAAATGCAAGAGTAGTTAATAAATTATAGATGACAAAACTGTGGGAAGGCACAGAGAAGTAATTATAAATGACAGTGGTCGACGGCTGACAAATGTTTTTAAAGAACTGAATATGAAAATCCTAAATAGATTCTACAAACATAAGGAAATACACAATACATATAAGATAAATCTAAAAACCACTCAGAAATCAGGAGAAAAATATCATCAAATAAAAGAAGCTGTACATGAGGCTGCTGCAGAATTATTAGGGGAAATAAGAGCATCCCCAAGGAGAAATTATTGGTGGAATGAAGAAATGGCAAGGACAGCGGATGAGAAGAAAAATATTTATTTTACATGGCTCTCGAATAGGGATCTGAATGTTTTCCAGTTATAAAAAAAGCCAGCAAGAATGTAAAATTGAAAAGAAAAATGCCTGTAATAGTGAGGTACACATGATTTCCATAGATCTTCAAAAAGTGTATGAGAGATCCACATTTACAGTTCCATTGTGCAGACTGTGGGAATCCTTACAGAACATAGGGGTAGGATATTATTTAATAAAAATCATCAAAAGTTTGTATAATGGTGCTAAATCGAGGGTAAAAAATCAGAAATTGCCTAGCAAACCACTTCCCAATCACTAAATGCCTCAAACAAGGATTTTCCCTATCTCCACTGCTGTTCAACCTATAATTTGAAGAGCAAATTACTAAAATAATGGAAGAAAAATGCATGGGGATGGGAATAAAGATAGAAGAAAAATGACTTTATACACTAAAATTTGCCGATGACTAGATAGTAATAGAGAATGATGATGAAGATGCCAGCTGCATACTAAGGAAGCTCTTGGAGGAGTATAGAGCATGGGGTTTGGAAGTGAATAACGAAAAAATAAAGTATAGGGCATTGAACAGGAATATAAGAACCTTATCACTAGAAAATTGGGAATTAGGAAAAATCCATGAATTCAAATATCTTGGTAGATGGATAATTGAGGATGGAAGCTCCTCCAAGAATATCATGGGAAAAAATCACTAGAGGAAGGCAGATAATTGGGACACTAAATTCTGTGTTATGGAACAAACAGGTAAGTCTCCAAACAAAAAAAAAAAGGCTATATCATTCCGTTTTGGAAGGCGTCACTCTATATGCATCTGAAACGTGGGTGATCACCAAAAAGGAGGAGATAAGGCTACAATCATTGGAGATGGACTTTTGGAGACACTGTTGTGCCACTTCCAGACTACAGCATGTTCCCAACAAAAATGTTAGACAAAATGTTCAGCAGGAAACATCTATGCTCTACGACATAGAAACAAAAAGACTGAAATGGTATGGCCATTTACAGAGAATGATGGAGGACCGATGGCCAAAATTAGCCTTTCTCTATCAACAGATAGAAAGGCGAAAAAGAGGACGACCAAGGAAGAAATGGTTGCAGGATGTGGAGGAAGGCATGGCTGCCCACAAGACTTCGAGAGGGAGACTGACTAGACTGAAAAAAGTGGCAAAATCTGTAGGATACGATAAACAACTAAGTTGTAAAAAAAAATGTTAATAATAAAATAAAATCTTTGTATTAAAAACCATACTTATGTTAAATTCTAATAGAACGGTGAAAAAGAGGACGACCACGGAAGAAATGGTTGCAGGATGTGGAGGAAGGCATGGAAGCCCCAAGTCTTCGAGGGGGAGACTGGCTAGACTGAAAAAAGTGGCAAAATCTGTAGGATATGATAAACAACTAAGTTGTAAAATAATTGTTAATAATAAAATAAAATTTTTGTATTAAAAACCATACTTATGTTAAATTCTAATAGAACGGTGAAAAAGAGGACGACCACGGAAGAAATGGTTGCAGGATGTGGAGGAAGGCATGGAAGCCCCAAGTCTTCGAGGGGGAGTTTTAAAAAATCGTTAATAATAAAATAAAATCTTTGTATTAAAAATGATACTTATGTTAAACTCTAATAGTACAAGTAAATAATACTCTTATTAATTTTTATGAACCAACAGATAAGAAAATTTAATTGATTATAATAATTTAATGTCATATAATTAAATTATACCTGTCACTTTCAACCTTTGGTTCAGTGGAAAACTGTATTTTTGGGCTAGAAACTGACTCTTCCAAAAAAGATTTATCCAGAGACCCTCCATCTGGTATGAATTCTTCCACAGATGTAAAAAATTGGGAAATATCCACATTGTTGTGCTGGAGTACATTATTGGTACCACCCAGAGTTGGAATAACATGAGAAGAACTATCAATTGGTTTTCCACGACCAATAATGATAGAGGGAATCATATTATAATCATCTGTAGGTATATTACCTAATGCTCCAGAGGAGTCAGCCTTTTGTCTTCTTTTTTGAATTAAATTATCTAAAAATCTGAAATCATTACAATATTAGGTAGATTTTTCAATTACTTAGTCCTCAAGTTGGCCACTGAGGATCATTCTAAATGGAATAGTAAGATATTTTGAGAAGAAGCTGGTCAAGGATGTGGTCAAATTTAATACAATACAGGGTGTGTGGTAAATAGAGGGAAATTTTTAAGAGGATGATAATAAATATCAAGAGCTAAAAAAAGTTCATGTAAACAATGGCCCAATTTTCAGCAGAAAAGTAGGAAATTAAAGTTTTGTGCTTTTTTGGGCTAGTCACGTTTTTTGTTGAATAGGAAGCGATGACTAAAAAAAAATACTAAATTTAAGTAATTACCAATTGCGTCATACTAAGTTAGACAAAATTTACTTTAAATATAAATAGAGTATGTTATTGTTAAAACCATTTAAAGTGGACTTTTGAGTGGCTAAACTAAGCTAAGCTGCTTTCTTAAAATATCATAAATTATTGGTGAGTTTATTTAATCATCATCCAACAATACTACAGATACCTAACTTTTAGAAAAACTTCCTCGATTAACAATCTTTAAGTCCATACTAATTAATTTATTTCTTAAATTTGTTTTTAAAGTTAATAATAATACTAAGCTTAACGAACTCAAACATTGTAGCATTACTCATTGTCTATATACTTCCATTCACCGACTGGAGCCCAAAATCAATCTTGTAAGATCTGCCTTAACATAACCCTCGCACCTTTGCACAGCATATATATATATTAATCTTTTAGGAAAACATTCACAACAAAGCCAAGCAATTTTACATGCCCATTTTATTAGTTGCAAAGCTATTGTCTCAATTGTATTAACAAGGTACAGTGTACACAATTTTGAGGCTGTGCATGTTAAGGTGCTTTTAGCTTTACGATTCTCAAATTCAGCATCATTGGTTTGAATCTGGCCTAAGCAGATGGAAATTTATTTCATTGAGGACCCACAGAATGAATCTCAACCTTCTCTCTCTGGTTACAATAGGTTTGGTCGTACTTCTAGAATCACGCCCCTCCTCCCATGCCAAAATTGACCAGGCAGGGGTAAAGGAAACAAAAAAGTTCATTCTATTCGGCATATTGTAGCCATCTATATTATTTAGTTGACTCATTCTTCTTTAGTTCAAATATTTTACACAGTACTTTATTTTCAAAATCCCTGAGGTGTCATTCATCTCTTAAAGTAAGCTTATATGTTTCGCATCTGTAAATCTTATAGTTACAAAATTGTGACTATTGGCTTGTAATGAAATAAAAATAAATAAGAGGTGACTTTCAATATAAACATAAAATAGTTTGAGTGAAGCTATGCAATAGTTAGCCAAATAATATTTACAATATAGACAATTGTAATGAATTGAAATGGTAAGTAGTACAATATATTATAAAATATTTTAAGAATAATAATATTGATCCTTAAAAAAAAACCATTATATTAAGGATTACATAGAACTAATAGTATAAGTATAAATATGTCTGTGCATGTATATATTTTTAATGTGAATAGTTACATCAATATGTTGATAAGGAAATGGGGAAAATGAAAAACAATTTTTTAAATTATTATATATTATTGTTTGAGGAGGCTGAAAATGTTCGAATATATATTGCAGATCTTTTCTTTGTCTACTTTATGGTTTACTGGATTATTTTTTTCCAAATTAATGAATATAGCTTCCTAAACTAGTCGTCTTTGGTGGTTGGGAACTGTGGCAAGTTGGTGGTTCTATGGTTGGGTTGTCGAAATCGAATGTGTGGTTAAGGGTTATGGCGTGTTTGGCAAGTTCTGAGGCAAGCGGGTTGTGTGTGGAGATGCTGTATTTGTGTTGGTATATTGGTTTTTTTTTTAGATAATTTTTTGTTTCTCCTATATAAGAAGAGTTGCAGTTTGGGCTTGAGCATGTGACACGGTATACTATATTAGGTTGTTGTAGGAGCGAAACAGGATCTTTGAGTTTGATTTATAGATTTCTTAATTTACTGTTATTTTTGAAAACTATGCGTAGATGAGGGAATTTGGAAGTTAACGATTTTTTGAGATAGGACCAGGATGTATGGAATGGATCTGTACAGGTGAATCATGATGGGAGATTGAGAGCAGTTTGTGGGAGACTGGTGAAGGTGAGGTATGGATTGATTTTTAATTAGGTTTGTTATCATCTGTAATTAGAACCCCGAGACGCTCCCGTGTCTCCCACCACTACACTGAGTTAGGGTGGCTCTTCCCCTCCTTAAGAAGACAATATTTCCTAGGCACTTTCCTTTATCAAATGATTACCGATCATCGTCCTTCTTATGCCTACAACCTTCTCCAATTTAAGTCCTCAATCCATTCCCTCACTACAAGATCCCGACCCTCTGACCTATACATCCCTTCTCATAGATCTGCCTTATTCCAAAACTCCTTTATAGCCCGCTCTGTCAACTTTTGGAATTCCCTCCCGATCAAAATTCGACATGCTCCTTCCCTATACACATTCAAAAACCTCCTATTCCAATTCCTGTTCCAAAAACAGTTAGATACCAGCTAACTATTACAGCTAAATACTATATATGTATGTGTAGCAATCATATAATCATAATACTTGGTAAGAGATAGTACATGCATTTTCTACTATCGACATAGGAATTACAATACATACATTTTTTTTTTATTCAATTATAATTAACTGTTTATTTATATATATATATATATATATATATATATATATATATATATATATATATATATATATATATATATATATATATATATATATATTCAAATAAAGTTTTTTTTTATGAAATGAACTCATTCTATCTCTTTTTCGTTCTTCATTTCTCAAAGTGTATGTTTATGTTGTTTAACCATTATATATAGTTTTTTTCATATTTCAAGTGATTCGTTCATAGTTCTAGTTGTTTTGTTCATAGTTTTAAATGTTCTGTACATAGTTTTATCTGTATTGTATATAGTTTGTGCACTTAATGTTTTCTTTACTTTTTATTTTATTTTATCAATTTTATTTTTTGTTTCAAACTTTTAGGCCATTAATATTCTATTCTTTTGTACAATATTGTTATTCTAAAGGGACTTAGTCCCAGAATAAATTTTTGTTTTCTATCTATCTATCTATCTATGTGATCAGGAAAGCCAGATTTCAGCAACTTGTGTCGTTAGGTTATTGTCTACTATTTTTCCCAACAGCCTTACCACCAAAAAATCAGTGTAGCAAAAAACCTGATACACCGCAGTCTAACATTATATGACCCACAATTCCACGACAATAACCTAAAGAAACTACACAAGTTCCTGAAATCTGACTTTCCTGATCACATAATAACAAACCTAATAAAAATCAATCCAAATCTCACATTTACCAGTCTCCCACAAACTGCTCTCAATTTCCCACCATGATTCACCAATACAGATCCATTCCTTACATCCTGGCCCTATCTCAAAAAATCTTTGACTTCCAAATTCCCTCATCTACACATAGTTTTCAAAAATAACAGTAAATTAAGAAATCTATAAACCAAACTCAAAAATCCTGGTCCCAACCACCAAAAACGATTATTTTTGGAAGCTATATTCATTAATTTGGAAAAAAATAATCCGGTAAACCATAAAGCAGACAAAGAAAAGATTTGCAATACATATTCAAACAATTTCAGCCTCCTCAAACAACAATATATAATAATTTAAAAAATTGTTTTTCATTTTCCCCATTTCCTTATCAACATATTGATGTAACTATTCACAATAAAAATATATACAGGCACAGATATATTTATACTTATACTATTAGTACTATGTAATCCTTAATATAATAGTTTTTTTTTAAGGATCAATATTGTTATTCTTAAAATATTTTATAATATATTGTACTACTTACCATTTCAATTCATTACAATTGCCTGTATTGTAAATATTATTTGGCTAACTATTGTATAGCTTCACTCAGACTATTGTATGTTTAAAAATCCTGCTTAAATATCTTAAATTTTTTAGTTAACAAATTATTTGCATGCTATAAACAGAAATGAAACCCCTTTCCCCCTTCCCTCTCACTATGTCTACCTATCTTTTTTTATCTTAAAAACAGCTGGAAAATTCAATACCGACCCTTTTTACTTACCTACCAACGGGTCAGTACTTGAATACCTTCAGTGCTCAAAACACGGTTAGTAAGAGTGAATATTACATATTTTATAAATTCGTTATATACATTATTTTTAGTTTATAACTTTTTACATATTTCATTTGACAATTTCATGTATCATCAATCACTTTTTTGTTATTATTAACCATTACCTGTTGTATAATATTATATCTCTGAATGTATTAAACAATTTTTCAGCCCTGATGAACCCACATGTTTGGGTTGAAACGTCGGCATTAATAAAAACTTTATAATGACTGCGTCCTGAATATTTATCACCCATGTAGAACAGTCGATAAACTTCCATCAATAAATTTTCCTACATATTCAAATATTTTCCCTCATATGGAATCTTTATCACTGAAATCATCACCGTTTCTGAAACTAACCATATATTTTGTTTTATCTGTAATTATTTCAAGCCTCAGTTCTTATTTTTTCTTTTCCTTATGTTTTGATAAATAAAAAAATATTGATAAACATTTTGTTTATCAAATTCATTCAGAGATTTTATAATCTTGATTAGTAGGGTTCTATTTAACATGAAGTAATTTGAATGACTGTCAGTGGCCATCTTTAGTCTTAAATTCATTATTGCATGAATATTATAATTTATAAACACAACCAACAATTGCTTGACATGTGGCAGAAGGGAACAAAATCACAAAATATACAAAAACGAGTTAAGAAATGTTATTGAATGGAATTAGTGCTTACAATGTCTAACAGAAAAGCACCATCAGTTGGCTCAAGTATATAAAATGAAAAACCAAAGTTGAAGAAAAATATTGAATATATATATATATATGTATAAAAGCATCATTCCATATATATATATATATATATATATATATATATGTATAACAGCATCATTCCTTATATATATTTAATATGGAATGATGCTTTAATTGAAAAAAAAAAGTTTTTTGAAGGCTTACAGATTTTGTAAGGCCATTCTGACTTTATTCAAAACATGTGCGATGTTTTGGTCAATGTGATTTTTATATTGGTTAATAAAAAAATAGATAAATAATAAAATATAAAATCAATAGTTCATATGATTTTTTATATTGGTTTCCTTCTGTTAAATTCCATTCAATTATATATTAATTTAAAGACACATGTGATGCAACTATTATCATTAGTGATTAAACCAATTGCAGTCAATAGATAATTCTACAAGCAATGAAGGGTTACAATATAAAAATCGGATATATTGATGTAATCACAACATTGCATCGTAAGATAGACCTTGTTTAATAACACATGCATATGAATTTCATCAGCAAAGTCACATAAGTATATAAGTAAAAACAAATTTTAAGTGACATTAAATAAGCAAGTAACACAGACAAGATGAATGTACATATTCAAAATAGTTTAATGGTATCATCAGTAACAGGTTAAAACAAACCTAAATTGTTACAGAGCCATTTAGAACAGTTACGGGGAGTGATAGTGATCGCGTCCGGTGTAACTAACACCACATGCTTCCTGTGGGGACTTCATTCAATGCACCCGCAAACACGATGGGGTTATACCACCACAGATAGAGTCAGAAGAATAGTGGAAGAGTTCATTGACTCCAATCTAGTGGCCTACATTGAAAATGATAGATCTGCTCCCACCTTTATATCTTATTCGGGCAATAGTTCTCATCCTTATTTAGTCTTTGCACACATTTCCTTAAAACCCACTTTAAAAAATAACCTTTTATCAGCACCAGAATTTGGACACAGTATTGTAGCAATCAAATTCACTGAAAAGCCTAAAGAAAAAATAAAAAGCAATAAATTGAGTTAGAACCTGAGCAAAGCCAATCGGGAAGCTTATTCCAAACTGATGAGCTGCTCACTCCAGTACTCATCATGGGGAATCCTGACTCCTCTCTTAATAAGATTACAAAAGCGCTCTTCATGTGTGCTGGAAAAACAGTACCAAGAGAAAGAGGGAAAAAGTATGTCCCATTTTGGAATGATAAGCTAGAAAAACTAAAAGTTGAGTGAGATAAAGCAAGATTAATGGCACAAAGTGAAGAGGCTCAAGATATTTTGGAGATGAAGCATAAGAGTGCTTTATTAAAAAAAAATATGACAGATGCTAAAAGAATTTCATACAAGTGGTTTCTCCAAAATCTAGAATACCGAAAAGATGGAACAGCTGCGCATAAATTCTTATTCTGACTAAATAATGAAAAATGTACATTCAATAATAAATATTCAATATGAAACATGGAAATAAGCTTCTTACCACTAACAAAAAAATAGAAGATCATTTCAATAAACACTACGAAGATTAGCTATTTCACAATCAACAATAATAATATAACTCCTACTATTCAAATCCATCAAACATAATTAAATAAGGAAGAAATGGCCCTATTTAACAGAGAATTTCGTTTGGGAGAAAAATGAATAAAACTTGGGAAGAGTGCTAGACCAAATAATGTACTGGATTCCTCACCAATCTTGGCAGCTCTGCAAAACAGGTTGTGCTTCGATTACTAAACGAGGTACGGAAATCTTATATGCCTTATGAATGGAGAAAAGCCTAGGTCAGACCCATCATTAAGAAAGGAAATCCTACTGATTGTGTGGAAAATTACAGACCTATTGCATTAACTAGTGTCTTTTGCAAGTTGCTTGAAAATATGGCACTGAAGAGATTACAAACTCACTTGGAAAAGCATTGGCTCATCTCACACAAACAAGCAGGATTTAGACAATATCGAGGCATCATAGACATGTAACACAGCTCTCACAGGACATTAAAGATAGATATCATCGCAAATAAAGTTCACTCGCAGTATTTGTAGACTTCCAAACTGCATTTGATAGGGTTTGGAGGAAGAAACTTCTCGAAAAGCTGTTAAAAAAAGGTGTACAAGACAATTTTTTAAAATATATTGCATCTTTCTTAGGCCAAAGATATACTCGTGTCAGCTATATAAGGAACATCCAAATACAGACAAACTAAACAGGGCCTCCCGCAAGGCTCTGTCCTTAGCCTAACTCTGTTCTGCATAATGATAGATGACCTCATACAGACTCTTGAGTCTATACCAGGAATGAAAGTAGTTATGGGAGAGATGGAAGAGCTGGTGTTTATGCAGAATGTTTCCAAATGTCAGAGTCAGTGGGAAAGCTAGAAAATAACTTTGATAGCGAAGTTAATGCAGTTTTTTTAGAGTTAGAACAGATAAAAAAGTTTAAACCACAAAAAGTTGTGGTTCTAATTGACTCACAAGCTGTAATAATTGCCATTTCAGATCCTTCCTGCTGTTCCACAAATCAAATTAGTATGTGGCAGGAATTTATTGAGGAGCTGATTTTAGAAGATGTCATTCTTCTACAGATGTCGTTTTAAAGTGGATACCAGGACACTGTGGGTTGACAGGTAATGAAAATGCTGAACGATTAGCGAAATAAGGTGCCAAAAAAGATCAGCCAGATATGCCAATCTCTTTCTTGACGGCAAAGAAGCTAATCAAAACAATAATCAGTGGAGAATCAGAACAGAAACTTAGAGTTGAAGGAGAAGCAATGGGCTTCATTACTAGAAGAAAATGGAAGAGTGCCAGTGGATCTCCCTAGAAGTTGCACAGTTTAGGATGAAAACCGGACATGACTATCTCCAAAGCCATCTATACAGTATTGGAGTTGTCGAATCAGCAACATGTTCAAGACAAGGATCCATGACAACTCTGCATCTACTGACTTGTCCCGGACTACAGGACATTAGAATCAAAGCCAGGACTGAAGGTGAAATTTACTGGGCTGCTGGACGTTGCATAGCCGAAAGAGCTCAAGATGATCAAGGCATAGGATTAAAAAAACAAAGATTTAGAACAGTTACAAAGAACATGTTCCCAAATTATAAAGCCATGAGTCTTTAACATACAGGTAAATACTTAACCTGCCAATGTTTCACCAATTCAGGCATCATCAGGAAAATCCATATTATAAAGCCTTGAGTCTTTAACACATAGGTTAATTATTCACCTGTATTTTATATTACAGGATAACTATTCACCAGCATGTTAGAGACTAATGGCTTTAAAATTTGGACTGCCCTGATGATGAATGAATTGGCGAAATATTGGCAGGTTAAGTATTGAAATGGTGAGCAGGAAATGAGAGAATGCTGATCAGCAAGACACTAAGTGAAGTGAAGGATTTAGAGGAGACAGAGATTCTCTTGGAAATGGATGGGATCCAAAACTAAATTATCAAAAATGCTAAGGAAGATGTTTATAATATCATTTTTGATCTAAGGAGGCATGAGAAAAAACTAAAAGAACGGCATAAGTTGCTGATATGTCCAATAAATAAAAAAGGCAATATAAATTAGTGCAATAATCATTTACAGGGGAATTTCATTGATAAATACATTGTATAAGACTATGTCAATTGTAAAAAGCAGAAGAATGTCAAAATGAATGGAAATTGTTCTGGGTGACCACCAGTGTGGTTTTTCGATTGGGAAGGTAACAATGAACCAAATTGTTTAAAAACAAATACTCGAGAAAGCATATCAGTAAAATGTTACATTATAATCTTGTCGAAGTTGGGGTATACCATTTAATATTTTAATTTTGATATAGTCCCTCTGATCTTTGTTAAGTAGGAATAACATTTAGAGGAGTGATATCTGGATTTTCATCAAATCCTTAGGGATAGCAAACAGAATGCTATTTAATGCAATTGTTGTTTCTATGATTGCTCTATGAATTGAAAAGCCTGTAATGAGATTAACATCATCAGGCCCTTCTTTAGTCCCCTACTTTACATATTTACAATGCTCTAAGAGTTTTTGTTTAATAATGTATGCAAAAAAAATTAATTAAAATTAAAAAAAAAACCTGGGTTATGGAGAAATCCCAAATATATAATTGAAAACATGAAAATAAACTGCACCAAATACACATGTTGGCAGTCATGGGACAAAACACATATTGACCAGCCTAACCAACTTGTTTAGTCAATTTGGAAAATTATTATATAAAGTTTTTGAAGGGAGCCGCAGTGGTCGAGAGAGTTAAGGCATAGAGGCTTTTTGTTTAGATTTTTATGGAAACCGAATAGTCATAAGTTCAAATCCCATTTGGGGCCACAAAAAAAAAGATAATTATTAAGAATTGCAAGCGCTACTCGATTACTTCGACCACTATGATTCGATTTACACGTCCTCACTCAGAGCTTCACAGGGAGGTGAGCAACCCCTGCGTCTTACAGGTCCTCCAGGTTGGGGGTTGGGCATAGGGCTAATAACCCTATAACAGAAAAAAGAACTTATTACGAAACCTAAACTAAGCATCGGAAAATCAGACTGCCTAAAATACAGTAACAACCTTGGCTTTGAATCATGGACTAATATATAAAGCGATATAATATAAAGCGATTGGATATAAAGCGAGAAATACGCAAATGGGAGGAAAAGACGGAATCCTGACGGCATCTAAAGAAAGTATATTGAACATCTGGAAAGAACATTTCCAGGAATTTTTCAATCCAGGGGACACCACGAACAAAGAAGACATTGACCACCACACTGAGGACCTTGGTCCAAAAAAGGTTGAAAAACCAGATATACAAGATTTAGTTATAGCTATCAAAAGGCTCAAAACAAGAAAGGCCACATGGATAGACAACCTACCATCAGAACTGTTTAAAGATGTATGAGACGACTTAAGAGCCAAGCTAATACAACTAATACATAAAATATGAGAAGAAGAAAGGATACCTGAGGCTTGGATTACGGGTCTAATCTGTCCTCTCCTAAAGAAAGGCTCCATTTATGAGTGTAGTAATTACAGAGGCATAGCACTCCTTCTGGTGGCATATATCCATATTACGAGAATATAATAGGCGACCACCAAGCTGGATTCAGAAAAGGGAGGAGCACGCAAGACCAGATCTTCATCCTAAAACAAGCATTCAGAATATTATAGGAAGTAGCTCAGGACGACCATATTTGTCAATTTCAAAGCAGCCTATGATTCTATGGACAAGTTTCTTTGGAAAATAATGACTGAACTGGGAATTTCCGGTAAGTTGGTGAGATTGACAAAGGCATTTAAAAATGACCCCAACTGAGTCCTAATACAAGGAGAAGTATCTGAAGCCTTCAAAGTCCGAACGGGCTTACAGCAGGGAGATGGACTATCACCGATGTTGTTCCACTTAGCCCTGGAGCAGGTAATAAGAGCAACATCACAGGGAAATAGAGGGGTCCACGTCGGAATGAATCATAAAATCCTTGCATACACAGATGATATAGCTGTCCTTAGAAGTAATCAAGAAGACATTGAGAAACTCACTACAATACTGATAAGAGAGGCAGAGCAGATTGGCCTACAAGTAAGTGAAAAAAAAAATATATATATATGATAATAAGCCTAAATTTCCAACCCAATCCAACAGAATCTGCGTAGAAGGAAAATCATTCCCGAGAGTAGAAAAATTCAAATACCTAGGCTCCACAATAACCTACATAACAATGAATGCCTTAATAGAAGGCAAAAGACCAAGTGGAAGGCCAAAAAGCAGATGAGTAGATAGAATCAACAAAGATGTAACAGAGCTGCGTGTAGATAAATGGAAAGAAATATCCCAAGACAGGTAGAGATGGAGCAGGCTTGTTAAAGCTGCAAAAGATTTGCATGGTCTGTAATGACAACAGAAAAAAAAAAAGTTTTTGTAGGTAGAATAATTGTAATAGATAATATACATATATAACAATAGCACTGGTTTATGCAATAAAGATGAAGAAAGAAATTTGGTTTACAGATTAAAAGCTCTATATGGTTAAATAAGGGCCTAAAAAGAGAAAATATAAAAATTACATTATAAAAATACAGAATTTATAATATTTCTAAATAAGTAAGTTACTTAATTATTAAGTTAGATGTATTTAAAGACATGTATATATAATGTAAATATCTATAATGAAGGTTTTTGAATAGAAAAGGTATCCAATAAGACTTATCAGTACTCTGTATTGATCTCAATAACTCAAAAAATAACTTTTTAAAACCAACTTTGAAAAATAGGATAAGAAGAGTAAGATAAATACTAAAATTCAACTCTAATTTTTTTACTTAAAATTGAACTAACTTACAAATTATAATCTGAATCAGGACTTTGTTGGTATAAATCAAGTTCTTCAATTGTAATCTGAGTTTCTTCAGCATTTCTTTCAATCTGTTTCAAAAGGGTCTCTTTTTGCAATTGAAGGAAGGGTAAACAAAAAAACTTATGCAAATATTTCAGACCAAATCCATTTGACATAGAAGCTTCAGTATACCTGTACTGAGCACATCTATTTTCCCTGTAAAAAAAAATAAAAATGTATCTTAAATATTTTAGTTTTATGAATAGTTGTAACAATTCTAATAAAATTTGACTTGATTTACAATATTTGACTGTTCATTAAACTGTGAAACTGACAGCTTAAATTTTGATGGGATATATATTATGTGGCTTTAACAGAGAATTTAATTTATTTCATTCCGAGATACAAATTAAGTCTAGTCAAATAGTAGTTAAAGTGGAAAAAATTCAAGTATTTGTTTTCTCGGCAGTTCCGTATGCTTTTGGGAGTGCTGAATATGAATTTGAAGTTTGCAAACAAAATTACTTTGCGTTACCTGAAATATATGCAAATACAGCAAATTTTTCTTAGTTTTTTACATGAAGTTCTGAAAAAAAAAACATTATATTGTGAACACTAATTTATAAACAATTAAAATATCCAATACATTTTATCTGTAGTTTTTTAATAAAAGACCAAAGGATGAGGAGCTAGAGCAAGTTCTATTTATTTGTCATGGGTGATAAATAGTCAGGATGCAGTCATTGAGAATGTTTTTTATTCATGCCAACATTTCATCATACATTAATTAATACATGGATACATGAATCATCCATCACTATTTTTTCAATCATTAATCATTATCTGTCTTATAATATTATATCCCTGATAATATTAAACAATTTTCAGCCCTGATGATGACCCACATGCTTGGGTTGAAACGTTGGCACCAATAAAAAACATTCATAATTACTGCATCCTGACTATTTTTCATATACCCATGATATGTAGAATAGTCGACTAACTTCCTTCAATAATTCATTTATTTATAAATATATATATATATATATATATATATAAACAAATGAATTATTGAAGGAAGTATATATATATATATATATATACATAGGCCGTTTCAGAAATGAACGGATACGGGAGGAGCTGGAGGTGGTAGAGCTTAACACTAAGCTTGAAAATCTACAACTGAAGTGGTTTGGTCACGTTTGTCGGATGGATGATGAAAGAAAACCTCGGAAAGTGATGAAAGCTCGAACCACTGGGAGGAGACCGCGAGGACTTCCCAGAATTTCCTACCAGGAGTACATGCAGCGGATTGGAGGGAAGAGAGGGAAAACTCTCCAAGAGATGAGGCAGCTTGGGTGGGACCAAGAGGCATGGCTGCATTGGATCAAGGTTCCTCGACGCTAGGAATGGCATCAAAGGTAGACAAAGAAGATATATATCTTTTTTTTTTGTATCTCCTTTAAAGCTATAAAAAAAAATCTCCAGAAATCGCAAGCTAAGAGTGTACAACAGCTGATAAAGCCAGTTCTGCTGTATGGATGTGAAACCTGGGCTCTAACCGGCACCCTAGAGAGATTCGAAAGAAGAGTCCTCCGTATGATAACAGGACCTATATGGTGTCAGAACCTCAACACATTGAGGAGGAGGAACAATAAAGAACTGCTAAAAGAAACTGGCCAATCAATATCTCATAAGAAGGCAAGGAGGTTAAGATGGGGAGGCATATAGCTCGAAGCAATCCGTTAGGATGCCTTTACACAACAATGAATGCCAGAGTAGTAGGCAAGAGACCACATGGGAGGCCTAAAGATATGGCTGAGCTTCATGCCTCAAACTGGAAAGCAATAGCCCAAGATAGGCAGAGGTGGAGAGGGCTGGTTCAGATGGCCAAAGATCTAAAAGGTCTGTAGAGCCAACCGAAAAAAAAAAAAAAAAAGAAATATATATGTCTACATCACAAAAAATTGCATTCTTTGTCAAATTTTTCCTAACTCATAATCTGCTCATTTCCTGATATATATATATATATATATATATATATATATATATATATATATATATATAATATATATATATATATATATATATATATATATATATTATGTTCAAATTCAAAGAGCATTAAATTTCCTAGAGAGCGTATATTAAGGCCTTAATATGTGAGAACATGAGAGGCTGCTAGAGAGGCATATTTCAATCCTTAAATTTTAAAATAATATAATAATTTTTATGCCAATCATTCCCTTTGTAAAATATAAGAATAAATCCTATAATTTGTATCTATGTCCTAATGTAGTAAATAAGACAAATCGAAGGAGTGGAAATCATAAATTGAGTTTAACTTGAGTATGATAGCTAGGATCGATTAAAATATGACTTCAAGTTCAAGTGTGTTAACAGCTGCTCCCCTCATATTAAGGACTCTACATGAGCTCTAAATAAAATTAATGTTCTCTCAATATGAACATAACTTTTTTTGTCAAGAAATGAGTAGATTGTGAATGAATGAAAATAATTTTATTATTCTGGGACTAGTGTCCCTTTAGAACAAGTTACAAATACAGAATATATATTAATATTTTGGAGTGTCCATAAAATATAGTTTAATATTTACAGGTTGATTAGGAATACAATAAAGTTATAAATAATAAAAAGATATAAATACGTGTAAATATAAAATATACAGAAAAAGTAATTATGTAAACAAAATATCGATGAATCACAAAGTAATCAGAGTATCTGGGCGTACTTTGAGGTTTTTACAGCTTAGGTTGTTAAGTGCATTTCGTGATCAATCGGATTGGAATGGAGTAGGTGTTTGAAGAGGAGAGATTTGAAAGAGGATATTGATTTTGCGAGTTGAATATCTGAAGGTATAGAGTTCCAGAGGGAGACAACTTGAATTAAAAAGGATTTATCAAACGCAGCAGTTCGGTGAGGAGGAGGATAGTGGTCGGACGCACGGGATCTGGTGGGATGGAATTGAAAGGAGCGTTTGAATTGTAGGATCTGTAGAATATAGGCAGGTCGCTGTGTTCTAATGGCTTGGTATAGGAAGGCAGCAAGGAAATATTGACGGCGGTAGGACGGATAAAGCCACTTCAACTTGGTGTAGAACTGGGTAATATGAATTGTGAGGTACAAATGGAGAAAGTATGCTATTTTTTGCAGTGTACATGTATATATAACTTGCTCTAGCTCCTCATATTTTAGCTTTACATTAAAAAATAACAATTGTGTCTACTTTGACTTTGTATAAAAGTGTTTATGATAAAATGCATTATTTCAGAGTTAAATATGTCTCAGAAAACTCAAAGTTATTTTGTATGCAAAATTCAAATTCAAATCCAGCACTAAAAAAAACAACAACAGTTACTTTCAAAATAATAATGATAATAAGGCTTAGAGAACCCGAAAGTATGATGCTGTTACCACCAATCGATGTCTACATTCTTCCATCCTCCGGGAACCGTCTAAACCCAACCCTGCCAGAACAGCCTTAACTCAATCTTTCCACCTTCATTTTCTTCTAACCCTCTGATGCTACAGTCGGCACAGCGTATATTAACTTTTTAGGTATTCTTTACTTTAAAAATACAAATATATATATATATTTATATACTGCACAAAAATGAATAGGGGTATTGTTAGTTATATATGAGTTATTTTCTCTAGAATTTTTATTTTATTTCTATCATAAAATACATTGAAAATTAATATAAATTAGATTATATTTGCCCTGGGAAAATTTTATAAAAGGTGTTTAAAAAAATAAATTAAATTAAAGGTTTATGTGATTGCGAAATATTTTAATATTGTAAATATTCTCTTAATTAAATTGTGTAACTAATTTAATAGCTTATGTAATATCTTTTGTTGTACACTACCTTTCTGCACTTATTGAGCATACTTTTTATAATGTTGTCACTAATTTAACAAGGAATTTTATACCATAAACATACTGCTCTCAGTGGCTGAAGGTTAAGAAACTCCAATGGTGGTCAAAAAGTCTTCTCTGCAGTGCATCCCACGTGTGCTTAATGGGATTGAGATATGGAGACAATATGGAAAGGGACAGATGTGAAATGTTCAGATTTTCAAGACATTGATGAACAACTTTTCCCCTCGCGTATTGTCGACAAAAAAATGGAAATCGGTGCCAATTATGGCCCTAGTTTGAGGAATGTACTCCTCAAAAATTTCTTGAACATAATGAGCTGCAATGAGATTACCTTCCACAATATGGTGTAGAGTCTGTCTTCCCAAGTAGATTGCACTTGTAGACTGCATTAAAAGAAGTAAAAACTGTGGCAGTGTACCCATCCCCTATTCTTGATAGATTCTTTGGTGCCTATGATCGCTATAAATATAGAACTGTGACTCGTCTGTAAACATAACAACATTCCAATTTGTATCCACTAGGTGCTTGCTGCACCATGATCTGCAGAGTTGCTAGCGACGCACTGTTGGAACTGATCCCAAAGACTCAGTTAAGGCTGGGTCTGAGGGTGAAAGAAAGCCTGCCACAGTCTCCATCCGGGAATCCGTCCAATATGTCCACCGATTAACTTACTTAGATAAGGCTGCTACAAATCAATTTACACCACTGCATTGCTGCAAGTGGAGTACTTGTACAATATATCAAAGGTGAGGAAATTGATATTATATTAATCCACGAACCTTACTTAAGTAATAACAGGATCAGGGGGCTAGGAATCAATGGCTATGGAACTATTTATGTTGCCACTAACCCCAGGGCCTGTATTCTATATTAAAAAAATCACTAAAATTACTGCCTCTTTGGCAACTTTGTTCTAGAGATTGGGCAGCAGCCAAATTTACTTCACCAAGAGACAAGAAGACACTAACCATAGTGGCGGGTTACCTGCCATATGAGTCAGGAGATCCTTCACAAGACATGGAAAATATTTTAAATTCCAATAATGAAGACACCCTGATGGGACATGACGCTTATGCCCATAACATCATATGAGGCAGAAACAATAACAACCCCAGAGGTGAGATATTGCTAGATCTTATTATTAGTAATAACTTACACATATTCAATAGGGGCAAAAAACCTACCTTCTTTAAACAAACTAAGATCAGAGGTCATAGACATAATGTTGGCCTCTAGTCAGACCACGTCAAAAGTACATAACTGGCATGTATCGAATGAGGAAACATGTTCCGACCATAAATATATCTGATTCGGCTGGTCTGACAACACTAAAACTATAGAGAAATATAGAAACCCAAAGTCTAAGGACTGGAAAGAGTACTTCTCATACCTAGAGGAGGCATCCAAATGCTCTCCAAAAAAAATAGATAACACTTGGCAGCTAGAATGCCTAAACTCATCTTTAACAGATGCAATTAGAAATTCTTGTCTGAGCAGTAATGATATCCAAACCAAGATATTCAAAAGAAGAGTATCCTGGTGGAACAAGGATTTAGAGAGGCAAAGAACACCCACAAGAAGGCTGTTCAATGCTGCAAAAAGATATGGCAACTGGGAGGTTTACAGGACTGCCCATATAGAATAACACAAATCTGTGAGGAAAGCCAAAAGACGGTCTTGGAGGAACTTCTGCTGAGAAATTGATAATACTCCTATGGCAAGTAGGAAAAAAAAAAAAAAGAAACTTACTAAACAGAAATACCAAGGAATACTGGATACACTCAGGGTCAATGGCAAACGTACTAGCAATGAACTGGAAACCCTGAGAGAACAGGCAATAGCACACTTTCCTGGATGTGAGACTATGGAAAAGGCTTGTACAGACACTACAATCCCAAGCTATACAGCTAATCGAGAGGGGTGGACAAAGGCTAAAAAAATTGTTACAGCAAACAGACTGGAATGGGCAGTTAACACACTGTCTCCCTATAAATCGACAGGATTGGATGACATCCTACCAATACTGATTCAATAAGGACTTTCAATAATTAAATCCTATTTCTTAGAGCTATCAAGGGGCAGTATAGCGTTTGGATACCTTTCTACAGAATGGAGAGTATCCAAACTGTGCTATATTCCAAAACCTGGAAAAAGAACATATGATGATCCTAGGTCATTCAGGCCAATATGCATATTTTCTAATGAAGATATTAGAGAAGATTCTGGATAGGCATATAAGAGAACAATTAGTGAACGCTAATTCGTTACATTCCAATCAATTCGTGTACCAACCTGGTAAATCATGCAAAGCTGCAATACATAATCTGGTTTCAGAGATTGAAAAATCCATGAATCAGAAGGAAATAATGATTGGTACCTTCGTAGATATAGAATCAAAGGCATTTGATAGGACTCCTTACAAAACTATCATAGATACTTTAGGGACAAGAAAAATAGATACACTTGTCACCAAATGGATTGGCAACATGTTGGATACACGAATTCTTAAAACTGAACTAGGAAACGCTGTAATGTGGATCAAACCTGGAGGAGGTTATCCACAGGGAGGTGTGCTCTCACCATTACTGTGGTGCTTGGTGGTGGACTCCTTGAACTTAAAACTAAACACTGCAGGCATTTATGCACAAGGATATGCGGATGAAATCGCTTTTCATATTTGTGGAAAATATCAGAATGTTCTATCTGATCTGTTCAGAAATGTGACAGGAGTCTTGGAGGGATGGTGCCGGTCTAGAGGACTAAATGTCAACGTGGCCAAGATGAATGTTTGCATCTTTACAAAGAAAAAAAAGGTAGAAGTAAGACTACCTAAAATAAATAACACCCAGCTAACCGAAAATAAGGAGGTAAAACACCTAGGTGTTATGCTGGACAATGGAATGATGTGGAATACACAACTAATAAAGCTCTAAAATACCTCTGGGCATGTAAGATTGCTGTGGGGAAGGCATGAGGACTTAAACCTCTGATGGTCTACTGGCTGTATGTTATAGCAGTCAAACCTGTGCTTTTATGTTCAACTGTTGTATGGTGGCATAGGGCAAGAGTGGGCCACAACAGGACAAATTGGAAAAATAGCCTGTTTAATGATAAGGTGCACAATGAAAACTACTCCGACTGCAGCTATGGAAGTAATGTTAGGTCTATTACCACTGCAACTGGAGATTGAAAAGCAGGCCTTGAAAACTTTTTACAGGCTAAAAAAATTAAACACATGTTCAAAGATAAACACCATGGAGGGACATTGGGAAATAGTTAAAAAAATTGAGGAGGACAGGTTGCTCACAATGCATTCTGACACTGTAACTTGAGAATTTCTCAAAAAAGATGTATAATATAAAAACAGATAGTTCAGGAAAACCCATTAATGGGATTCATACTGATGGGTCACTTATGACATGCGGATCTGGTGATGGTTTCTGGAGAAGGGATAAACCAGAGGTAGGCATGTCAATACCACTTGGAAATTATGCAACAGTGTTCCAGCCTGAAATACTGGTGATGACTCACTGTGCCTCAAAAATGTTGCTTGATGGGTTAGTTGGGAGGAGAATTTCAATATATACTGACAGCCAAGTGGCCATAGGAGCACTGGACAATTATACAACTAGATCTAAGGCTGTTGAGGATCGCGTCAGAATTCTCAATGATTTATCCAGACTTAATAAGGTATACATTGAATGGGTTCCGGGCCACTCTGGAATACACGGTAATGAGATGGCGGATGAACTAGCTAGACTAGGCTCACAAATGATACCTATAGCTCTTGAACCCATCTGTGGAATTAGTCAGTGTCTAATAACAAACAGAATTGAAGAGATCTATGGTGCTGAAGCTAAAAAGAACTGGTGCTTGAAAAAACAGACTCACTCTAAACTGTTTCTGGAAGGTATCTGTCAAAAAAGAAGTAATCTACTAATTAATCTGAGCAGGAGCTCACTTAAGAAAGTTACAGTGACATATACTGGGCACTGTAAACTGAATTATCACATGTTCAATCTCCGGCTCACAGAGTCGTCTCTTTGTAGGTACTGTGGCCAGGAGGATGAGACAGTTTATCACACTACTTGTTGGTGCAACAGGTCTGCTGGACTAAGATTCCAATTATTTGGCATTGATAGGGTGACTGATCCCAAGACAAATGAGTTCATAAATCCAACAAGCTTATCACAGTTCATTGAGACTGCAGGAATTATGCTCTAAACAGGAGTGACTTTAATAAAGGCGTACAATAGGCCTATATGGCCACAGTGCACTCGTGCCACTTTTTAAAAAAAAACTAATAGAAAAATATTATTAAAAATTACATACTTTTCCAGAGATTCGATAAAAAAGTAGACTGTCTCAACATTAATAGTTCTATGGTGGGACATATCACAGTGGTTTCCTAAAATAAGTACTGGGATATTATCAGGGATTTTTCTTATCTCCTTTTCAACATAATCAAATGTCCTGAAACATATTTTAGAACAAGATATAAAAAAAAAAAATATATATATATAAATTGATGATTTAATAAAAGGATACATCTTAAAATAAACTAATAAATAATGTGTTAGCAATATGATAAAAAAAAAATATAAAAAAGGAAAAGATTTACAAGTAACTAATTTTTGATCCAATTTGCAACTTAAATTCTCACGGAATTTAGTACCCATTTATACATAACCATAGTATTTAGCACTCAAAGCAATAAGGATCAACATGAGAATAATCCCCATTACCAAGTTCCGATGGCATCTCGTTACCTGAACTGTTAGAAGAAGAAAATAAATTTTATTCTAGGACTAAGTCCCCTTAGAATAACTACAATGTACAATTTAAAGACAATTGTCTGGCATTTGAAATAAATTAGATTAGAAGATTGTCTAGATCTCAGGTTACAATAAAGAAAAGGCAGTGTTAGATATATGAAATCATAGATAAATTCAGATATGCGAGTTCACATAAACAATGTGGGTGATATATATAAGAGATATATAATTATCTGTCAGATAACATTAAAGCAATTAACAGATCTGAAAAACGTGAATATTATTTTATACATATTCGGAAGATTGATTACTGAGGAGATGGATACATAAATTATGTTTAAATGAGGTCAAGGATGATGATTTGCATATGGAGGTTGGTAGGAAATTCCAAAACAAGGTAGCACGTATGACAAAGTATTTTTTAAAGGAAACAGTTCTATGAGAAGGAATAAACAGGTTTGAGGGCTGGGATCTCGTGTTGAACGAATGGACAGAGGAACAAGGAGTAAACAAATAGAGAATGTAAGAGAGCTTTTGGTTGAAAAGGTTCGAAAAAGGAATACACATAGGAAGTATTGCTGCCAGAAGACTGGAAAGAGCCACTTCAACTCGGTAACCAACTGGAGACGTGGGAGCGCCTGGGGACTCCATAAATGAATCTAATGAAACAATTCATTAGTCTGTTTAATCTGATCTCAAGTCTACCAGACAGTCCACCATATACAAGGCAGCCATAATTGAAATGAAGGAAAATTAGAGAGAAAACTAGGAGCTGACGTATTTTAAGGGGCATGCAATCACGGAATCTTATGAACTGTTTGAGAGTAGCAATGGATTTTCGGATTATTTGTGGATTAATATGATTATTCCAGGACAGATTCTGATCAAACATTACCCCAAGGTTTCTAACGGAAGTGTGGAAACTGATAGGTAGTCCATTGAGATAGAGTAGGAGATAATAAGGTGTGGAATTAATTAGATGCTTGGAACCAATGAGAATGGCTTTGGTCTTCTCAACATTCAACTTAAAATTGTTGCTCACTGCCCAAGTATTGATACCATCAATGTCTTCTTGAAGCCTTTGGATTGCCTCTAGCATCTTGGTAGGATGAAAGGAAAGGTAGATTAGGAGATCGTCAGCATATAAGTGATATTGTGAATGATGGATGGAATCAGGAAGGTCGTTGATGTAGATGGAGAAAAGAGTTGGGGAGAGCGAAGATCCTTGAGGAACACCGCGAGTTAGTGAGAGGGGACAGGAAGGAGTTTCATTAGGTATGGTGACTGTTTGGGATCTTTGATACAAGAAGGAATAGAACCACATTAGAGCACTATTTGATATGGAAAAGTTTTTGAGTTTGGAAAGGAGAATTTCATGATCGACTGAATCGAATGCTTTTGAGAAATCAAGGAGGACCAGGATAGTGATTTTCTGTTTGTCTATGGAGAAATGAAGGTCTTGTGTAGTTTTCAACAAAGCAGACTGGGTGGAGAATTGGGATCGGAAACCAGACTGGAGGGGATTGAGGAGAGGTTTTTGTTCTAGGAAGGTGTTAAGCTGTGCATGGGCAATTCTTTCAAGAGGTTTTGAAAGGCTGGAGAGAATAGAGATGGGTCTCGAATCGGAAAATTTGGAGGGAAGTGGAACTTTGTTCAACGGGCAGAAAATAACTTTTTTCCAGAAACTGAAATTTTGTAAGGAAAAATTGTAGATATGCAATAGGATAGGAAAGTTGACAGGAAGACATAGTTTGATTAACTTTACAAGAATTTGATCCGGGCCATAATCATTTGTTCTGGATTTTAGGACAGAGGAAAGTAGGTCTTCTGGTGAAAGAATTGCAAAATAGAAATTTTCAGGGCCAAAGGCAATTTTCGAAATGCAGCATGAGGAGGGAAGTGGTAGTGAGTCAGGGTTGGCAAAGTGGAAATTCAGTTGATCAGAACAAACAGGGTGGGATGTACAGGTTTTTGACTTTACTACAGAGAGATTTTTAAGGATTTTCCATTTGGACTTAGGATCTGCAGCTTGAGATAAGGAAGTATGAAAAATTGTGCCTTAGCACGTCACAAGGAAGATTGGGTAAGGTTTCGAAGAGTCTTGAAAGAGAAGTAGTCACCCGGATCCCGTGTGCGTCTAAAACGCCTCCTTGCAGCATCTCTTTTCATTAATTCTCTTATTTCTGGATTAATCCAGGGAGCAGGAGGGCGTTTGAAGGTTAAGGTCTTTAAGGGTGCGTTTTGATTTAGGAATAGAAGAAGATTAGAGGAAATACACTCCACCATTTCATCAAGGGAGGAATAGGAATAGATGGGATCTAAGGATTGAACTAGTGTTTCGAGGAAAGGATTTAGTTTTTTCAGAGGTCAAGAAGCCAAGATCTCGCCATGTAATTTGCCTGGGAATGAACTTAGGATTCGGAACGTTAAAGGATATTTTGATGAGGCCATGAATTGAAAGGAAAGAGACCGGATTCTGGGAGGAGGATAATAAGTTTTGAGAGGAGTCAATTAAAAAAAAAATCAAGCCATGTACTTGAGAATTGAATATGGTGAATAGGTTGAAAAGGAACGATGAATAGGTCCATTCTCTTAATATAAGATCTACGAGGTATGATTTGTTGGGAGAGTTGCAGGATAAATTGGTATTAAAATTGCCTGCTACATTGTTGTATGAAGGAATGTAGGTAAAAAGGGAAGATTCGAAGACAGGATCAAATCAGACATGGGAAAGGCGATATGTGATGACATAGAGAAGGGAAAAGGAATCTGAGGATATTTCTACAAATAAATACTCTAAATGGGAAATGTCGGGAGAGGGAGACTTGTGGAGGATTTTTGCCCTCAGACCTTCATGAACATAAAGACCGACACCCCCACCTGTTCCATCCACCGGGTCATGACGGATGAGGGTGTAGTAAGGGATGGATATAGAGGAGGAAATATTTGGTTTGAGCCAGGTTTACGAAACGGCAAAAATGATGGAGGAAATAATCTTAGAATTCATCAAAGTGGGTCGGAAGGGGTTGGGAGTTAACATAGCACGTTAATAAGATATTAGTCATTTAGGATATGGAAGGATATATATCATTGAAAATTTGAAAAGGAAAGGGACAATCATAAATGAGTGAATTTGAGTTTCCTGGAACCAAGAAAATACAGTAAAACAAAAGGCATTATAGTAAGATTTGACAAAATACAAAACCTTTGCAACTGATAAAATTGAAAGAATGTTAACACTAGAAAAAAAGGAAGTAATAAAATAAGAATAAAGACTTTGTGTAGAGATGTACAAAAATAGGTAGCAGACGTATTAGACTAGCAGGAGTATTTGCCTAGTATACAGTTGATGCTTGATGAGGCTGATTTTCTTGGGACATTCTTTAATAATATGACCAGAAACAAATTTCGTTGCAAGTTGGGTGTAAAATTAGTTCACAAAGTTTACCATAGATACATCATTAGTTTATAATGTACATATCTAGACTAATCCATGCAATTTAAATATATCATAATCATGAAATGTAATTATATGTTTATTAATAAGGTAACTAATTTTTAATCAGAATATTGTTTTGATCATAGATTAATGGAGAAAACAATTCACTGTTTAATCTATATACTTATATACTAACCATGTAATATTCTACTCCGTTTTTCTTCCTATTCTCCCAAAATATCGGTTATATACATAACTGTAAAAACCAAGTTCTGAAGACAATTAAACCAAAGAAAATATTTTTTCTAAAATGAAATTACTGAAGGAAAATTACCAATTTTTGGTTATATCGAATATTAGGATAACACCATTTGTTCCTTTGTAGACATCTAGAAATTCAGCATCAAGAGCGGGAATAAATTCTTCAGAAAGTTTTAAGCCATCTAGTTGTACTCGTTTCTTGCCTTTATCAACAACATCCCAAACTTCAACCTTTACAACGTCATCTGTTGTTTTATAATTCCAGTTAATGCTCGCAACCTACACATTAGTTTTCATACAATATAAATTTTTATATATATATATATATATATATATATATATATATATATATACAATATAAATAAAAAAGCAAAAAAAGAGACTAAGATGGATTTATTGAACAGTACAGCTATTTTAGAAAAATAAAAAAAAAATCACGTGTGATGCGCGCATCACACAACTTTCACTTACCCACTCTCTAACAGTAACTTTCATTTATTTATTTGAATATAATAAATAATTAAGAGCCACAAAATATTTTTAGTCTGACAAGAGTGCCACTGATAGAGAAGGCTACTATATTTATTTATATTCCATTGAGGGCATATTTATTTGTTTAAGTACCGGTATATATATACAAATTTTAATTTTTATATCACTTTAATCTATAGAATTAAATATTAAATAATACCAACGATAGCATTTATGAAAACTGCATATGCTTATGTATATAATATTGTCGGAGTCTGCACTATAAAATAATTTATTGGGCCAGTTTCTGATAATATGTACAATTTGAGATGAAATTTAATAATTTTGAAGATTGTATGCTTCTTTGAAAATAAAAAAATTTACTTAACTTCTTGCACTGAGGGTTCAGTGAATTGTAAAAACGAAAAAAGACTAGAAAATACTGCACAAAAGCTATAACTTCAAGTGTAAATAAATAAAATTCACATTAAATTTCACAAATTTATTTTCTTCATAAAATTATATGACATATTTACAAACTTATTCTACATATTCACAAACAAATTTTACATGAAAAAACAAAATAAATATATTTTTTTTTTTATAGTTTATTGTAATATAATTCCATAAAAGTGTATTTTATGACCAATTCCCAAAAGGAAGAAATGATCTGTTAAAATAAGGAGGAGTAGGGGCTAATTTTATTATTTTTCTTTTGTTAATTGGTTTATATTATAAAACCTGAAAAAAAAAACTGTACCACTACAACCCATGAAGGATCTGGGGTTCAGGACTATTTAGGGAAAGCACTGTTTCTAGGTCAACCGTTGTACAAGGAGGTGATTGGTTTATATTATAACCTTTAAAAATGATTATAATGCAAACAATTAAATTAAATAAAAAATAAAATTAGCCCATACTCCACTACAATTTATTTGGAGAACCGGAAAGTAAAGTCGTTTTCTTACATTACGTTTAAACACACAAATTTCAGTTTTTATTTTTAATCATTGAAGGAACCACCCTCAATATCAACAATCTTTTGCTATCTAGTGTGACAATTTTCAATGCAGAATCAATACAAATCAATTAGTTTTTGAGCAAAATATATAGAGATGGCATTTTGGACATCATTCTTATTTGTAAATTTTTTGCCACTTAGAAAGTGTTGAAATGATCCGAACAAATGGAAATGCGAAGGGGCAACATCGAGCGAGTATGGTGGATAAGGCAGTACCTCCCACCCCAATTCATTAATTTTTTTCAGGGTTCATCTTATGCAGAGCGATCTTGCATTTTAGTGTTGCAGAATAATGCCTTTTCTGTTGAATCGCTGGCTAATTTTCAATTAAAGATTGATTTATACGATCCAATTGTTTACAATTAAGGTCTGCATTCACAGTTTGTCAAGATTTCAGCTCTTCAAAATGAGCAATGTCGGGAATACTCCACCAAACACACAAAAGGGCTTTTTAGACTTGGCCTCAAAATAAATTTTCAAGGTTATTTCTTATTTAATTATATTGAACAGAGCAACATAAAATAAACAATTAATAATCGACATAGAAATCACAAAAACAAAGTTATAATGAAATAAATCAGATGAAAAATATAAAAAATTCCATCTTACTGCTCTAGAATAGCAACATAAATTAAAATTTGCGTTTCCTCAAATCAAGCCTTTTTTTTTTTACATTAAATCTTTTTTCTCACTTCTTCCATAACTTTCTTTTTTCCCCCCTCTAACTCTCGCAATAGCAGCTGGTAGGCCTCTGGCTTTCCCAGGCAGCTATTTCTTCTAAACTTCTTTCTTTTGTTCTTATAATACCTCCTTGCATTTTCCATGAGAATTTTTGGCAAAGAAAATCATTATTTTTGCGATGGGCACGTTTTCTACCCCTCCGTAAGATTGTATAGCATCATATATAGCTCAAGCTGACAATAATTGTTCATGGAAAATCCTCTCTCAGCATTTCCCAGAGACAAAATCAGAACTTGTTTCAGAAGAAATTTGAAAAACTTAGTATCATCCTGCGAAAGGTTTTTGAACATATCCATCCAGAAATTATCTGATCTATTCATCTTTTTTTTGGCCTTCTAATGTTATTTCCACTCTATGAAAGTACTTCATTTTCTCTACAGTAATTTAATTAGTACATACTTTCTTGAACATCCTCTGAGCTATAAAAGAAAGAAAAAATGAAGGATTGAAAGAATTCGAAACTTTTTTTTTTTTTAAATCATAGCAATTTGTTCCAACAGATAAACAGCAGCTGAAAACTTTTTAGACCTAAATCTAAAGCATGCAAGGCAGAGGATGGGACACTTGTCACAGATAGGCAAGAAGACTGTTTGGAGGAATCACTTCAAAACATTATTAAACCAAGGAGAAAGTATTAGTAACCCTCGAATATCTATTGAGGATAAATTCATGGAAGGAGTTCACTTGAACCTCCAAGATAAGGAAGAGGCACTACAGAACCTTAAGAACAATAAGTCTCCTGGTATAGATGAAATACCTGCGGAACTACTGAACCATGGAGGTCCAGAGATTGTTTTGTTCCTCTGAGATCTACATGATATCTGGATAGAAGAAAGAATCCCACAAGAATGGAAAAAACTAGGTCATCTGTCCAACATACAAAACTATCATGGAATTACCCTCTTACTATGTGCTTATAAAGTTTTCTTCATAATCCTCTTTAATAGAATAGTTCCATATGTTGAAAGAGAAATAGGTAACTAACACTGTGCCTTTCGCAGGGGTAGATCGACTACTAATCAGATACATCCTTCGGATACTTCTAGACTCTATAAATTGACAAGAAATATATCAAGCTATGGCTGAAATGAATTTTTCTCCCATGCTAGTACACCTCATGAGGATAATGATGGAAGACACTTTCTTCATAAAGATATTTGGAGAAATGTCCGGTGAATTTTCTGCAGGCATAGAGGTATGCCAAGAAAATGGGCTTGTCTGTTTTTTAACCTGGGATTTGAAAAGGCCATTAAAGATTCTAGGATTCAAACAACAACAACCGTAACTTGAATAAATCACCTCGTACTTCTCGGATATGTTGATGACATTGATATCACAGGAAGATCATTAGAGGCTGTTAAGGATGGATTTATAGCACTGAAGAATGGGATTACTGATGAACTTCAGTAAAACCAAGTGCCTTAATGCAAATCCCAAATTGTCTAATCAGATAGAAAATGACTAGTGAACGAAATGAATGATTCTACGAAATTGTAGTTTACGAAAATCGAAAAGAGAATAATAGCTGCAAACAGGTGATATTTCGTACTCCAGAAACATCTCCAGTCACCTTATATTAGGCATGGGTTGATACAAGAATTTTTGTATCTAGATACAATTGATATTGTTACTTTTTTATATCTGATACAAATGGATCAGTAGTTTGTCATTACCTTCCTATTACTTTTGTCTGAAGCAGTATTTATGCAAATCTGTGTGACCACTTTCTTACAATAATCCTTCCTTCTATAACCTTACAATAATCCTAATAAACATTTCTAGAAAAGTTAATCCACTATCATTATTTTGTTATCTATTACAATTTTGTTGATTTTTAACATGAATGCATTTTTAATTTACTTACTATTTTATATTTGTTTATTTATATTTTTAGTTGCACACAATTTCTTTAGAACTATCTATTCATTTATTTTAATTTAGTTAAATGTTTATTTGTAGATAAGTATATTCACCCTCTTTTCATTTTTTTGTGTAATATTTATTAATATAAACTTTCTTTAAAATTGACAATTAATTTGTTTTAGTTCAGATTTTATGACTTATTTGTACATAATACTTTTCAATAAATTTACTATTTTATAATTATACTATAATTGATTAAATACATTTTCAAATCTACTATTTTAGTACAGTTGTGTTATACTTCTTTTTTAATTTTAACTCGTAATGTTCATTAATAATAATATTTGTTGAAAATCTTCATTTCCGAATTAATAAGTACATCTAAAAAGGTATTTTTTACTTCTAAACTAATTAAGTAGTTTTAATTAAATTTCATTGGTGAATATTTAGAGTATTAGAGTACTGAGTATGTAGAATATTTAGGAGAATATATTGATTTATTGGTTTTATGAGGTAAGAATAAATTAATTTTCCAGTTGATTGTTTTAATGGAATTGGAAATAAGGCTGACAAACATTATAGCTATTTGAAAACCGAGAGAAATGATTGAATGTAAAGAAAAGAGAAATATTTCAATAGGTAAAATATGAAAGAGTTCTAGTATCTAGAGTGACATTAGTTTAGCAGAACAAGGCAAGCATCAACAAGAAGGGTGGGGGACGGATAAAAGTACCCATGCCGCTTGTACTTTATACATGGGGTTAGATACTTTTATTTGATACTTGGACTTAACAAACTGACAGATATTTTTCTGATACTTGCATCACTTTAATCTGCCCCCACACTTCTCTTTGACACTGGCCTTGCCCCACAAAACTGACATCACTCTAGAGCAGCTTTCGCATTTTATCTATTGAAATATTTCTCATTCTGTCATTTCCCTTGGTTTTTAAATAGTATAATGTTTGTCTATTTTTTTTCCAACTCCATTAAAACAATAAACTGGAAAATCTAATTTATTCCATACCAAAATAAAACCAATTAATACTTATATTCACCTCAATACTCTACATACTCAGTACTCTAACTACTCACCAAAATATTCAATTTGAATATTGAATATTTTTAATTTTAATTAAAGCTACATAATTGGTATAGAAGTAAAATTTTGGATGTACATATTAGTTTGGAAATGAAGATATTCTTCAAATATTATTATGAATAAACATTATGAGTTAAAAGTAAAGGGAAGTATAACAAAACTAAACAAAAATAGTAGATGTGAAAATTTATTTAATCAATTGAATTTTAAGTATAAAATAGTAATTAAAATTTATTAAAAAAGTACTATGTACAAATAAGTCATAAAATCTGAACTAAAATAAATGAATTGTCAATTATAGATAAAGTTTATACCAATACAGATTGCATTAAAAAAAAAAAGCTTGCAAACATTTACCTACAATTAAACATTTAACTAAATTAAAATAAATGAATAGTTTTAAAGAAATTGTGTACAGCTAAAAATATAACTAAACAAACATAACATTCCTCTTCTATCTATCTGGAAAGTATGTACAATATCATTTGTATCCATGTATCAGTATCAGATACTTTTGGGATGTCTTTACTGCTTGTATCAGCTACTTTTTAGTATTGGATATAATAGAAGTATCTGATACATACAATCTTACCCATCCCTACCTTATATGGAAACCCTCAAAACTTCGGATGTATAAAGCTCGTATCTGACCTGTACTGACCTATTCCTCTGAAACATGGACCCTCACAACATACAAGGAGGTTGATATAGTGCAACACATCAAACTAGGAAGGTTACACTGGGCCAGACATAATGTGAGGATGGGAGTGGAAGAGGTTCCTACCAAAGTGTCCCAGGAACAAATGTTTGGAGTTAGTCGCTAAGGCAGACCACAACTTTTCTAGGAGGAATGAGTAGCTTTAGATGCCCTATATCTTTAGATACTTGATATAAGTAATTGGAAGGCAGCAGCACTCAATAGAGAAAAACTGACAGTCGATATTGAAGAAGGCCAGGACTAAACATTATGGGTCGTCGAGTCAATAGATACAGCACATAAATAAGATATAGCAACTCATCCTGTACTATTTATGGCAGTCTTTAATGTATAATATAATGCATGTAATCCACAACTTCCTCGCTGTATCATTTTTGAGATCTTCAGAGAAGTAGGTTTGCTTTTGCAGATCTCTCAAAAACATTTATTTATCTTTGGACCACATCCATAGATATCCGAAGAACTTTCTTTAGAACTATAGAATTTTTAGTTGCTAAGAAATAGTTCAATAAATCAGGGACAGTTGACTTGTTTAAAAATGCCGAGATTTTAAAAATGTCTAGTTGTCTAGTTCATCAGAAGTAATGTTTCAGTCAAAAAATACAAAATTATTTGCTGGCTTAGGCTAATTTTGTTAAGTGATTGATCAAATGATGTTACACAATTGTGAACTTCTTTCCACATGTATTAGTAACTTGTTTTTAAAGTAAAGAGCTAAACAAAAGGTTGATAAATTGTTTATCTAAGTTCTCTGTGGCTGCATTTGTTGAAGTCGTCCGATTTCTGGAAACATATATTGCTTATTCTGAGCTTTTTCTTTCATGATATATTTTTGTTTACTTCTTATGCTTTATAAGTGCCTGGCGACTCATTGTGGCCACATATATAAACTTATTAGAGCATGATTTGAAGATAGCTGCATAATTATCAATAGAGATTCTATCTATCCAGCATAGTATTTCTGAATCCAACAGCTAAGTCTTGGAATCTGGTTCTTCCATGTTTCCCCATCCCTGAGAGTATTAAAAGTTAAACTACACCAAGAATCACTATATGAGTGTTTATTAACACTCATAAAATGAATAAATTTATAATTAGGTAAGTATTAGGATAAATCACAATGTTCTATGGCCGATGAGACAAATTGCAAATTCAGAAGGAATATGTCATAGTTTTTCAATTTTAGATATTTCAATGTCCCAACTGGATTAAATAAATGAAGCTCATTGTTTCACCTTTAACTCCAACTGCTATTTCCCTACTAATTCTCTAATAGTTAACGTTTTAATCAGATTTTTTGAGATCAAGAAAGGTACTGGCATATCTGGCCGATCTATTCTAGCACTGTCTTTGACTTATTGGCCAGCTTTTTCATGGTCTGATGACTCACAGTGTGCCGAAACCCACTGTCCTTCTAAAATCAGTTCCTCAAAAATTCCTGACACATATTAATTTGATTTGTGAGGCAGCAGGAAGCATCAGAAATGGCAATTACTACAGCCTCGTCAGTTAGGATAACAACTTTTTGCAATTTGCTGCTTTTTTAAACAGTTCAAAGGCCAAAAAAATGCTTTGATTTCACTACCAAAATTATTTGCTAGCTTCCCCACTGGTTCTGATAATTGGAAAGTTTCTGCATAAACACCAGCCCCTCCATATTTTCTTGGACTATTTGCAGAACCATCTGAACACGTGTAACCATGGGGAAGAAGAGTACCTCTTTCTTATAATTTAAAGTGCCAAATTATTTAGTTTTATCTTAGATCAACTTAGCTTCTTAATTGGCTGCAGGGGCTGTAGGTTGATTTCTGGTGATTTTGTAAGAATCCTTGGTATGACCATCTCAAAATTTTCTCAAGAAGAAATATCTATCCTATATATCCTTTAATTTATAAAAAATATCCTTTAATTTTTCTAATTGTATCTATCTTATTCATCAATGTGACTTGGATTTGTGGCATGTAGTAGGTTTACATTTATTCTAGCAGTCAGCATCCTAACTCTGCAGTTTCTCACTCATTGTAAACACGGCAATCTCATTTCACATTTTAGATTTTATACATGTTTGAAGATCCAATAGAAATTGATTTGGGAGCACCAGTAAGTTATGAGGGCCTTATTTTGTACTTTTTCATTTTTAAGGTGTTGTAATAAGCAGCTCACTTTTGTATTTGAGAATGGGTCTCACACAACTTTTATATGCTATTGACAGTAACCCATTAAACTTTTTTGGGTAATAAACATGAAATAACCTAGTTAAACTATTTTTCCTCATTAAATTGGTAATACTTGTAATTCAGAAAAGATTTATAGGAATAAAATATCAACAATGCTAAAAAATATATACCTGAATTTCTTCAGTAGGTATATAGTCCTGTACAAACTTTTTACCCTGTAAACGGTGAAAAAGGCAAGTCTTTCCAGTATTCCTATCACCTTTAATTATTATTTTCACTGAAATATTGAAAAGAATACATTAAAATTAAAAATGTAAAAAAAAAAAATTGTTACTAGCATCCATTAAAACTCTCAAATACGAATTTTTATAGAGATGAAACAAATTTTGCACTTGAGAACTCATTTATGATTAAAGAGCCTGTCAGGCTTTCTCTTTAAATGAATGAGTGATCAGTGATGAATTTTATATTTAAACTACCTCATGGCCTCTTTCTATAAATTGTATAAAAAGTAGATAAAAAATAAATAAAAAAGTTTTGAACGATGCCCTTAATAAAATGGCAAAAGTGGCGAGTAGAGGTCAAGAAAAGTACTCTGTCACATGGGAATGGAGAACTGTCAGACAATGACATCCTCAAGGCCACTGCCTCCCTCCTCGCTCATCGTCGCTAAAGGGTTAAACCATAAAATTTAAAGTTATTTATATATTTTAGAAGAGCAATAATTAAGGTTTTCAGTGGTTGTAATGACGTTGAATTAGGAGAAAATCCAGACGAATTAAGATTGTTTTAGAAGATGGCTAAAAAAAAAAAAAAAAAATCCTCCAATAAAATCAAGTTAAAAATTTATATTTTTTTATTTCAATAAAAATTTATATTGAAGAGTTTTAAAGGATACTAGAAACGAATCTGAATAGCTTTTTCATGACAAAAATTTACTTGCCTACTTTATTGGACGTGTCTTTTTGTTTTTGTAATTTATTATACATTTGAATTAATTTATCACAATCAACAGCATGTTTTCTTATTTAAAAAAACAAAAACAAGTCGATTCATATATTATAAACTAGAAATTCATGCAGAAGAAAGACAGAAAACAA
Source organism: Nezara viridula (assembly GCA_928085145.1). Lineage (NCBI taxonomy): Eukaryota > Metazoa > Arthropoda > Insecta > Hemiptera > Pentatomidae > Nezara > Nezara viridula. The sequence goes on along the minus strand of OV725078.1, from coordinate 96,201,745 downwards.
TAATATAAAAAAAGTTAAAATTTTATCAGATTTTTTTTGGCTCTTATTATGGTGCATTGGCAAGAATACTTGGACATGGATCTAACATTTTTTGACCTAGTACCACCAAAATTTTTTTATAGAAATTGGTGAGCCCCCCCCTTCCGTTAGTAAACTTCCGTTGTAATATAATACCTTCCCTTTTATAAATTGTTTTTCCAGCTCTTGTGGTGCATTGGCAAAAACTTATGAACAAGGTTCTAACATTTTTTAATCTAGTACCATCAAAACAATTGGTGGCCCCATATCCGTAACCTTCCCTTGCGGGAAGTACTGCATACTTTAAAAATAATTAAGACAATTTCAAATATACATGTAAATAAATTAAAAATAAGAACTAACTTAATGGTACTACAGCCCTAGTTGGACTTGGGCCTCACTTAGAACTGATAGCCATTCCTGCCTTCCGCCTTCTATCACCATCCTCTAACTCCCATCCATCGCAAATCTTCTTGTCAATCTCTTTCTGTCTGGCCTGCCATTCATAAACTTCTTTTGTAGCCTCTCATTTGACAACCTTTGAACATGGCCCAGCCACCACAGCATTCCTTCTTTGATGATGGCCATAATATTAGGCTCACCAAAGAGCTGTTCGAACTCTACTTTTTCTTATTTTCAAATGTCCATCTTTGTTTACCGGCCCAAATATCTTTTGGAGCACTTGCTTCCATGTCACCATTAGTCGTATTATTGTCTTGTATATGGTGATTTTTGCTGATCGAGACAATGATTCGAATCTAAGCACCTTATTAAGTGAAAAAAGGCTTCTGCTACCACTACCAGTTGCTATAATGGCTTTGATCTCTACACTTATATCATTTTCTTATGTAATTAGAGCTCATAGATATTTGAAGCTCTTGTAACACTTGAGTTTGTGCCCATTAATTATCGCTTCTTCTTTTCAACCTGTTTGAGTTCTATATGTCCTCATATACTATGCCTTAGTTTCATTAATTTCAAGCCTTTGCTAGCTGCTTCAAATAGCTCCTGAAAGGAGGGCTGGTAATGTGCACACTGCGATGGCTATATTGTCAGCATATGTCATGAGCTAGGGAAGCATGTTATAAATATTTTCTCCAGGGCTGGTTCTAATTACTCTAATTGCCTTTTCAAGGGCCAGATTGAATACTACAGTTGACAATGGGTCACCTTTTCTCAGTCTGCATATCACATTAAACTCTCCTGATAGGGCTTCATCAACTCAAACTTGAGACTTTATTTCCTTCCACGTCATTACAATTAACCTCACTAGCTATGGTGGGACACCTAGGGACTCTGATATTCCTTTTTCATATTCATTGTCATATGTGTCATTTCTTCTTTTCTGCTGTTTCCCACCAAGGACCACAGGTGTTACAGTCTTTAAATGCACACCTTTTCTCAATTGAATTTTCTTTCTCCTCGCACTCTTTGGTATGAAACTACTTTTATTGTATACCTAGCCTCAGCTAGAAAATGATCTGACTCATAGCAAGCACCTCTGAAACTGAGAACATTTTGAAATGTCTGTCGTGTGGCTACTATCCACCAACACATGGTCAATCTGATTCTCAGTCCTTCTATCTGGAGATACCCAGGTCTCCTTGTGGATATTCTTGTGAGTGAAAAAGGTATCACTCACCCTCATTCCTTAGGTTGCCAAATAGTCTATCAAGCATATCCTATTAATACTGGAGATATTGTTCTTCCTACATCCTCCTATAACTGGATGAAATGCATTCTCCTTCACTATTTTCACTTTCTAGTCTTCTAAAACAAGCTTCATATCATATCTTGGGATTCCATCCACTTTCCTCTCTAGATTACCGTGAAATTTATCTTTCTCTTCTTCTATTTCCAAGCTTAGGTGTTAACCTTGAAACAGTCTGGCTGTTTATTCTTTTGTATTCTTAACAATGTGCCTTTTATGAGGCTGGATTGTCAGCCCAGCGCTCAACACCCAAGCAGAAGGACCAGGATTTTTCATTGGGATTTACTCCCTTAGTCTCTGAACTTTCGTTCTAGCGCATAAATTGATGGGGGATTAGAAAATTCAGGAATGCAGGAAAAGGACAAGAATGACCTTTGAAGGGATGTGAAGGCGTGTGTGTCCCATTTAGCTGCCTTTCACAAGTGGTAAATACTGTGGGTCTACTCTACCACTGAACCCTCAGGGGGTTAAAAATAGAAAAGTTTTAGATGATAAGAAATTCAAGAATCACACAAAAAATTGAAAATGTATGATGATCAGAATAAATTAATCGTGGGTGCGGTAAAAAACATTATATTATATAAGAGTATGTTTTATTACATTGTCCAACATTTTTTTAACCTATGTTGTAGGTCTTCTTCAGGGCTATATAAGATACAAACAATATATATTAGTTATCCAATTATATATAAACAATATATATTAATTATAGAAAGTTGCAGTATATGTATATGTATTTTAGTAGTACATGTATATGTAGTATAGAAGTTACAGTATATGTAGAGTATTGACATTCAGTTCTAATTGGAAAGGTAATGGATTATTAAGAATTCTGGAGTATATTAAGGGTAATAGGTAGTAGGTATATTAAGGAAAATAATAGTAATAATAAGAGACAAAAAACATACCATTCAGTCTGGCACTATTGAAGTTAGTAAGGCGATTGGCTGTCTTGTATTGGTCAAGTAACAGAAAACTGACAGGTAGAAAGGGACCAGGAGGTTTTAAAAGTAGTTGTTTGTCTGTTTGCGAAAAAAATGTAAGTAGATGAGATAAGAAAAGGCTATCATACCTAAAGTTATCGAAGTGGTAGTTGTGTGTATGGGCCTAAGTAATTGGTTAAATTATTTTATTTTTTTTATTATTATTTATATATTTACAACTGTATAAAAAAAAAAAATACATCTAGTAAATTTGTACATGGATATAATGACATGAAGCACATGTTGAGAAACTACCCATTGGTAGCACTCTAATAATATGTCTATATTAGGAGAATAGGCCCATCTTATTTTCAGACGCCTTGGAGGGTTATCAGGAATTGAATAGGAAGCAAGGTTAGAAACAAGAGGGTTGGGATGGTTATGAAGTTTATTATGGAAGGATAGATATCTGGATTGGGCCAAATTTGAAACATAAGGAACATTAAGGTCATTGTGAATGATTTTATTTGTAACAAAGTAAGGAGCATTGAGGATTTTACAAAAGATTTTGGATTGTAAGGATTAGATACGAGAGGAATTTGAAGGTTTGGTGGAGAGCCATAGCTCAACTCTGTAAGTCCAAATAGGCCTTAATATAGTCATGTGTATAAATAAGTCTTTTGTAATTAATTGGAAGGTTAGAGCATTTGTTTAGTAAGTGTTGAAGTAGTCGGAAATGTCGAGTGGTTTCTTGTCGTTTTAGTCTGGTACGAGGATTCTAAGCTAGACGTTTGTCCAGGTGTAGTCCTAGGTAACGGATTTGTTCAACAGAAATAAGTGAGGTGTTGCTACAGGATACTGAAGGACAGAAAGTCATTGGTTTACGACGAGGGGTAAACGTAATTTGATGGGATTTATTTTAATTCTCCAGTTTTAACACCATTCTTCAAGGTTTGTGATATGTGATTGAAGGGTTTGGGATGCAATTGATAGGTCATTATTAACTGATAAGATACATGTGTCATCGGCATATATGTTGATGACAGTGTTGGGATGTCAGCTGTATAGATTGTGTAAAGGATGGGGCCTAGGATATTACCTTGAGGAATGCCAGCAGACTGGGAAAAGCGGGATGTATAGACATTGTTGTGATTTACTTTTAAAGTATCTATCAGTAAAGTAGAAACGGATAATGAGGAAGTATGTAGATGGTAGGAATTTTCGGAGTCTGTACAGCAGTCCTGGGTGCCAAACTCTATCAAACGCCTGTTCAACATCGAGAAAGACTCCTGTACAGTACAGTCCGCCTCCAATGCAGAGGATACTACGTCTACCACACGATGACAAATAGTATCCACTATCCGAAAATTGCTATATAGCCTGTTGGTCATTCATTGAGGTTATTGAGGAGCCAAGGTATTTGAATTTTTCTACTCTCAGGAATGATTTTTCCTTCTACACAGATTCTGTTATTGGGATGGAAATTTCGGTTTATTATCATATATTCTATTTTGTCTTCATTTACTTGTTGGCCGATCTGCTCTGCCTCTCTTATCAGTGTTTTATTTATATATATATATATATATATATATATATATATATATATATATATATATATATTTGATTTTTATAAAGAATGTAGCAGGAGGAAATGTGAAGGAAGCGGGAAACGACTATTAATAAATTTTTGCTGTTTTAATAGGTTAATGATTTGAGAATAGGCGAGGGACAGGTTTTGTTTGTCAGTCTTTTGATTGACTGCTTGATTTTCTAATCGAATAAAGACGCTTCTGTGATGAGTCTTTTGTCTTGGTTGGTGACTGGCTAATATGGATGTATTGTCTAAGCCAAAAGTGTGACTAGAGGATATGGCATGTTCGGAAAGTTTAGAGGCAGTAGGATTTTTGGATGAAATAGAATATTTATGTTGGGTATTACGGTCTTCTTTAAGGAAGTTTTTGGTTTCTCCAATATAAGAAGAGTTACAATTGGGGGTGGAGCAGAGGATATGGTAAATGACATCTGATCGGTGTTGGAGAGCGATTGGGTCTTTTAAGCGGGTGTAGATGTTAGATACTTTGTTGTGGTTCTTAAAGGTAACCTATAGATTAGGGATGGAAGAACATAAAGACTTTTTAATCTGGTCAGAAAGCGAAGGGATATAAGGTGGAGATGTACATAGTGGAATTAAAAGTGGATTTTTAGAACTCAGAAGGGGATGGGGGAGCGAATTTTGTAGTCATAATGAGTTTTTTTATGGTGTTGAGAGGGAGGAGGGGGGTTATTAGTATCCCTGTTGGATTCTGTGAATTCTGTTGGATGTGTCTTGTATTTGTTTCATGTAGGGAAGGATAGGGTAAAACACTGGTATATAAGATTTTTGATTTTACGTTGATTTTTTGGTGATAGGGGTGTTGGGAATAATAGTTAAGAAGTCTGCCAGAGTATGTCGGTTTTGTGTACCAATCTGTGAATAAAGTATTGTTGTTTCTTTTGATGAGGAAGTATAGCAATGTTAAGGAATTGTTATTTTCATATTCAACTGTAAGGTGGGGGTTGGTAGGAGTTAAAGGCTGGAAGGATATCAGGAATTTTATCTGGGTTGAGGAAAAAATTCCTGATATCCTTTCGGCCTTTAACTCCTACCACCTCCGCCTCAATTTTATCTGGGTTGAGGATAAGAAGGACAGGCATAGGAAGGTGGCAGCCCCATCGCCCGGTCATAGGACTGCAAGAACCACGGGCCCTCAAGGTTGGGGGAATAGTACACTGACACTTATACATCTACACTAATTACAGCACACTACACTCACCCCCACACTATATACTAACGTCCCTTACATTACACACCCAAGGATCACCTCCCCTAGATAAGCCTCCTCGGACGGGGGTTGCAGGTATACAAGCACCAAGGTGGCAGCAACACCAGTATACTAGGGTACGGAGTGAGGGTTAGAAGCCCCCCTACCTGAAGCTTATATTTCGCCGAAACCAAAATCAGCCTCGGTTATCGATTGTCACAAATGGAAAAAACCCAGCAACCTCTATAGGACATTTAATCACGGATACTGGAACATTCTTTTACTCTATAGACCCAGAGCACTGAAACTGCTCCATGATCAAATTGACCATTTCAAACTGGATATAGTTGCCATCCAAGCCAGTCCTGCTGTATGCATCAGATACATGGACAGCTAAAAGAAATGAGCAAGACCTCTTAAGCTTTGAGAGAAAAATTCTTCGAAGAATATTTGGAGGACTACAGATTGATGGAAATTGGAGAAGGCGGACAAATGTCGAAATTTACTCGATTTTTAATGATCAAGATGTCATTCTGAGAATGAAGCTTGGAAGACTGAGATGAGCTGGCCATGTGGCTAAATTGGTGAATGAAGTAATCCCTAAGGTGATCCTGACAGAACCTCTCTACGGCACAAGAAGAAGAGGGAGACCAAAACTATGATGGTCAGACGGTGTGGCAAGAGATTCAAGGGATATCCTGGGAGTCAGGAGGATGGTGGCCGCTCTGAACAGAGATGACTGGAGGAAGCTAGTAGAGGAGGCTAATACTCATCATCTATCTAGTTGTAACACCATGATAGTTAGTTGAGGATAAGAAGGAGATCATCTACATATTTTATGATAAAAAGTATGTTGTTTGGAAACTGAGGAATTGTGGTATTGGGATCACTAAGGATAATGTTTGATAGGTCAGATGCGAGGGGGTCGCTCATGGCTAGTCCTGCAATTTGATTATAGAACTGTCCAGAGAACGTATGAGAGCCAGATTTACAACAGAGTTGTAGTGATTGGATAAATGAGGAACAGTTGAGAGGGGTATGGGGTTCTAGGTTTGACTAGCTTTCTTTAACTATGAGAAGGGCTTTTCCTATAGGGATATTGGTGAATAGGCTTTTGACATCAAAGGAGACAAGAATATTGTTGTCCGGAATATTGAAGGATGAAAACAAATCGCGTAGATGAAATGAACAGTGGATATCGTATGGGTTGTTATGACTAAGTTTTTGTAATGACCGAAGTAGGAATTTACCAAGTTTTACAGAAGGAGAATTAATATTCGAAGTGATGGGATGAAGGAGGGTGCCAGGTTTATGTATTTTTGGAAGTCCATTGAGGCGGGCAGCCACAAAGTTGTATGACATTAGGTTTCTGTGAGTAGGATATTTTATTTGTTTTGAGTCTAAGAGGTATCGGATATGTTGATTGAATTGTGTTTAAAGAGAAAGGGTATGGGCCTGAAGGAGGCCTACAACGTAGGTCGAAACGTTGGACAATGTAATAAAATATACTATTATATAATATAGTATTATTGACCGCACCCCCAACCCATTTCTTCTGAAATAAGAATCCACGGTCAACCATCCCCATAACATTATGATGATCAATATTAAGAAGAAAATTAAGGCATGCTGTAAGGGATAAATAATTACTAAAGTACAACAAATTAATCATGTTAATTTAAATTTTTATTACCAAATAGTGAAAGTAATGCTATTTAGATGTAAAACTTTATATTTGAGGTGTTCACTAACATAAAGGGATAATTCCAAATACTAAAATTTTCCAAAAAATACAATAGACCCTAAAAAAGTTCGGCATTGATATAATAAATTTTAGGCATCAGCCTGCCTTTGTTGTAGACTTGTGTTTTACAGAGTTAATTATTATTTTAATAAATATTTATTTTATCCATAAATGAGCTATTCAAAAATGTACCTAAAATAAAAACATCTGCCAAGTATGGTTATGGCATAGGCCATATACCCAATGATATGTAGGGTATATGGGTCATACCCATACAAAGACAGATTGAGGATAGTTTTTGGATTCATAATAAGTGATTATTTTGAAGTATAAGGCTTATTTAGTGATGAGCCCTATTCTCATTTGAACAATTTCCCATCTATGAAGATCTCAACTCAGGATATATAACAGGGATCGACCGACATAGAAATTGATGTCAATACCAATTTCAAAGACCAATATGCCGGCCTTTTTTCCCCTTTCCGTCAAGGTTTGTACAGTTTTTTTTATTGCCCTCCCCTTCCTCCAAATTTTTTTCGTTTTTCCCTTGGAGCAATAAATCAATAGATCAAAAAAATGAAGACAGGGAAAACTCCAGGATGAGATAATATAGTTGGAGGATTTAAATTATGGGGGAAAATAGATCTAGTGAGATCTCTCCAAACACTTTTTCAAAAAGCCTGGGAAGAGAAGAGAATTTCTAGAAAATGGGAATATAATGTCATAATCCTATACACAAAAAATGCAGTCAGGCAGATTCCTCCAACTACAGACCTATATGTCTGTCCCCAGTGGTATACAAACTGTAGTAGACTGAGACCTCTGGTGGAGCCGCTCATCCCAGATCCCATGTCTATAAAAATTGTAGCCAATACAAATATACCAAAGATCGATATACCAGCCATTATATTCATTCTGTCAAGGTGCTTACTATGAGGTATTCTCTTGTAAAATAAACAAGTCAATAAATCTTCCAGGGATTGATGTACATAGGAATTACTCCACCAATCTCAATAAAATAAGATCATAAAGCCGATATATAGGTCCAAGGAGAGGATAAAAAAATTCGGAGGAAGGGGAGGAGAAAATTTTTTTTCAAACTATACCACTCTCAATAAAATAATGTCATATGACTGAAACATCAGTCTTTGGAATATCGTATCTGCTCAAATTTATGTATATGTTGATCCTTTGATGATTGATTAAAATGTTCATAAGCAATAAAATTAATATTCCAAGTAAAACTTTACCAATCTTGATAAAATAAGTTTATGAGCCCGATTTATCAGCCCCAGAGGAGGACAAAAAAAAAATCGGAGGAAGGGGAGGAAAAAAATAAATAAAAAATAGTCAATCTCTACCAATCTTGATAAAATAAAGTCATAAGGCTGATATATTGGCATATTGGCTAGTACCGAATAATTATATCAGTATTGGTCGATCTTTAATATATACATATGGGAATCAAACTTGCACCATACAGGTCCGAGTATCCAGGACATCATGTCATTCCTGAGACTTTTTAAAATTAATTATTTTATTTATCTTACTGTAATTATACAATAACACCAATTATTTAATCATATTCATCTTTAAAAGGGATCTTCTTTTCATCTTTTTACCTATCCAAAGTAATAAACATCTTTAAATGTGCTTAGCTTTTAAATATAAAGTATAAGTAATCAAGCCCATATGGTTTTCATGGCCATAGAGACAACAAATACCATCTAAGCATAATACCAAACTTTAAACATTTAAATTGTTTCCAGGTATAATAATAACCTTCTATCATATAGATCACACTTTACAACAAAATCCCAAGTGTCCTTCCATTAAAATTGGAGTCTAAAGTAGTTTTGATTGCATTTATACTCTCAACTTCCGCTCACTCAAAAGGGATAAATAAACCCCAAATGGGTCCTTTCCTGTTGAGGTCAGGAACTTGCCAGATGGTTCGATTACCTTTGTCTACTTCCCCAGCCATTCTCAGAATTCCATTAATAGTGTGATTATGACATCTTTTGCACAACTATCAAAGTGGAGTAACACTTGTAAATTAGTACCAAATATTATATTACAATTGAAAAAAAAAATAGGATCTTACTGTTATATTGAATTCCCTTGGAAAATTTCCGCTGCAGGTTTTGTGACATGGATTGGTGACTTGAGGGGTTATTGCTTCCATTGTTAGTTAGAACTGCCGTCTCAATTTTACTGCTCCCAGTTAATCTTTTTAGAGCTGAAAACATTGAAGACCTAAAACAAAATAATTAAAGTAAAGTTAGATTTAATAAGAAATGATTTAGCTGAAAACTACTCCACTCCAATCCATCAACATGAAATTACCATCAGTGAGTAGCCTAATAATTAATATTTAAAAAAGAATTAATTGGGGGTCAACCAGATGTGATGCTTGTGAACTAATACCCTCTCTACAAAAAGTAATATTAATTTGTAAAAGGTCAGTGAGACTTCATAGTCTTATTAATTATGCGATGGGATTGAATTACAATTCACATCATCCTGGTAATGAATAATGTGACTTGAGCATCTTTTTTTCTATTACGATTGGTTTGTTATTACGATCATTTCTAGACAATCTCAATATCATGGGTTTATGCATATGACATTTAAGTAAAGATACATAACATTCACTTTCATAAAATAAGGGAAACTTGGCATACACAACTATCGTTCTCATAGGCTAAATTGACACTAAATATACCATTTATATACCAATAAAAGTGCAACTTAATGTCATACAGAAAATAATAACAATTAACTGTTAACTGCTAAATAAGAGTTACAGAAAATATTTCATAATGATTCAAGGCATATGTTATAATTTGACAACTGCCCATTGTTGATAGAGATAGGTGGTGACAGTTGTCAAAGTCCTTTAAGCCATCTCTTTACTGATAAGTACTCACATGATTATGTTATTTGATTCAGATCAGAATAGAATGTTTCGTTGTGGAAAAAGAACAAAAATGCAACTAAACAACTAAATATAAATCAGAAATCTCTTTCCACAAAACCAGCAAATTGTGAACATTTTCAAAAATTGTTTCAAACAAGCAGATGTTTGAAAACAAGGTATCAATGTGTCAGCCATAGAGGTACATACATACATTCTTAGTGCGTTTCACATAAGGAAGAGTAGTAATCGTAATACAATTTCATTGATTACATAATTGTTATCAATTTATCATAATTTCAATTGATAACATACGTTTTAAAACATTTTAATTTAGTAACCCTGTAATAATTTGTTGAAAAAACTTTATAATATAGATAATCAATTTATTTTTCATTTTATTCGATTAAATGTTCATCATACCTATTTGAAATTGTTATAAGTTCTAGTAATTGTTGTTTGTTCTACTTTATAATGGCTGTTGTTTGCTCATAGTTATTATACTCGTTTTGAGCTAACAATTTAGTTAAATATAAATTAATATATCAACAATATAGCTCCAAGGAAAATATTTTCTAAAATGATAGGTTAAGAAAAGAAAAAAAATCAAGTTTTGTAAAATAATTGTACTTAATTCTGTAAATAATTGTATTATGAATTTATCTAAATTTAAATATGTCGGAATTGCATTGAGCTGCCAGAAGCCGAATGGCCTAATAGCCAACGGCAGAGGCGTTAAATAAAAAAATCTAAATTTAAATTAAAATATGTTTTGAAAACATTATAATTCATTAATAGTGTGTATTCTGTGAGTTGAATAAAACCTTACGTTTAAGGTATTCTTTATTTTATTACAATTTATTGAACTCATAATCAGACATTGAGCAAAATGGAAATACTACTACTCAGACCAGAACGATTCGATGTGGACCCAAACTCAACTTCCGCAGGGAAACATGGGGAGTGTCAAGGTATTGTACAGATAACACAGTTACCAGAAGGCCTCGACAGAACGTAGTTAAATTTAGGGGAAGATGACTAAGTGGATGAAGGAAGATGATTAGACAGGATGACCTCTAGGGTTAGACGGTTCATCACCCAAATTACTCATGGTCTGCGGAGTAAGGGATCAAACTTGACACTCCGAAGGTTCAAAAGCCATGAATGGAGCGACCAATCCCCTGACTTTGTGAGAGGATTAAATTCTTACTTAAAGATCAACCTCCTGACTTAGTATAAGGGAGTACAAGTAGACGGATTAGCATCCAGACCTTGCATGGAGAGAGAGAACAGGAAAAAGGTTATAGGAACATACTGATAGAACAGTCAGTTTGATATGGAACCAGAAAGAGTATAAACAATGTCTTATCAGATTCCCATTGGTTTCATGAATGCAGTACCTGGTTGCTAGTAATAATGAAGAGGCTGAGGGAGCTAGATTTGATGGTATTAGAGAACAAAATGAGAGTGCTACATCTCATTATATTCCTTTCTTTAATGACGCGACAGACGCACGAAGCGTTCTTTGGCCTGCTTGGTCATTTTGCCCCAAACAATCCTATCTGCAGCAAGTGATATGCTCATTCCTGCTTGACTTATGTATGTGAGGACAACATCCTGCCAGCGTGATCTGGGGGCTTCCCCTGGGTCTTGTCCCATCTGGCGTGTTTCTGTATGCTTTTAGAGGGCACCTATAGCCTTCCACCCTTATGACCCTTATGACATGATCAATCCATTTTATTCTCTGCAACCTAGTGAAGTTGGAGAAACTCAAGTCTTGGTTTTCAGCGTAAAACTCCTCATTTCAAGCGCAACTAATTTGTTGAGCCACCATATGTCGCTTGCGTAAGTTGCTATTGGCTTTATAAGACATTTGTACAGCCTTATTTTTGTAGACATCTCATTATATTAGGGAACAAAAAATAACCTTACCTGCAACTTCTGTCAAATGTTATTTTTGTGGTTTTAATTAAAATACTCCCAGCAAATGTCCTACGAGAGATGCTATCTGTAATCGTTGTTCGAAAAAGTGTCATTATTCTAAAGTTTGTAGGTCTACTACATGTGAGAAACGAACTGCTGCTATTATTGCTGCTGGTATAGTTGCTCAAAGTTTAATGAAGGCAATAGCCAAAGCTGTTGTTAATGGTTCAGAGGTTTGTGTGTTGATAGACACTGATAGTCAGTTTCATTAGCCTAGATTAAAATTATTTATTGTTGTAAGGTGGGTCTCCTGAAGGGCGAAGCAAAAAGGATCTGTTTCATGTATTAAAACCTTTAAATCATTAAAATGATTTTAAACCATTGCAAAACTGACATATTTAGGCATTATACATATGTAACACCCACACGTAAACACATACGAGTAATAGGTGTAAGATGGTAAATATTTATTTGTAAAAATAATAAAGGCACGAAGAAGAAATACATTAATAATAATAGGTAAAAGATAAATGAATGAATAAATAATAGTTATAGGAATAGTAGAAGTAGTAAGCGAGCAAATGATTAATTGATAATAGGAGAGATAATAAAAATAATATAAGAAAATTATAATTAAAATATATACAGATGTATAGTAATGGGTGCAGTGTAGTAGGCATTTAATTGTAGAAATAATCCATTTTCCGCTTGAAATAAGATAAAGAATAAAGCAACAACAGAAGGCAAACAACAGAGAAATGGATAAATAATAAATATAATGGTAATAGAAATAGAAAGTAAATAACTTAGTAAATAGGTAATTTAGTGGAAATAATAGAAATGAAAATAATAGAAGAAAATGTAAATATATATGATGTAAATAAAGTTCATGAAAGAGCATAAACAATATATACGTCAAATATATATTTAAAAAAATACAAGTATGCATATGTGCACATATACACGAATGCATAGGTGCACCCACATACACATAAAAATACAAACCATAAAGACTTATACACACACCTATATATTGAAATATAAACATACATGGTATAAGCACAAATAGGAATGAATTGTGGAATGTATTTCAACACAAAAAGAGTAATTTGAGGCCATTGCTTTTTCTTAGTTGCCTTTCTATTAGTTTTTACTTAAAACCCTATTCGTCGACAGCCATAGAGGCAATCACGTCGTCTGGAGAGGTAGTTGTTAAACCTAAAGGAGAAACCTTTGAAAAGGCTAAACCAGTATCAGTGGTAGGAGGGGAAAGAGGAGAAGTGGGGAGGGAAGGAAGTCGGGCTTTTGAGCCGCTCCAACTTCTGGTCTGGGACGTTCGTTGCATAGAGGTCGAGGAGGTGGGAGGAGTGGGGGAAGTTTCGGATGCAGAGGTCGCCTGATGTTTATTTACTTCAACAATAATGGAATTTACTGTTTGAGTATTATTGGCCTAACTATAAGGGATGTCAGGTGTAAAAAAAATATCAAAAATAAATTTCATTAATCCCGAAACCCAGAAGAAATTTCTAAACCCAGAAGAGGACCTGCTAAAATAGTAGATTCTAAAGTGTACAGAATGTTCTTCCAATCATAAAGCACATACTGTTTTCGGTTTTTTTTTTTTTCCCAGCAAAATTACACCGCGGCCTCAGTTAGCCTATTGTGCGCTGGCCATATCCCCTTCAAAACCATTCAAGGCCAATGGCCTTTGCAAACCTAATTAGACCCATTGGGTCTATTGTTTCGCAACGCTTCGGATCTGGGATTCGGTCAATTCCAAAATGTAGGAACCGAGTCCTAGCCAGGATATCACAACCACAGATTATGTGGAAAGGGGTTTCATCTTCCAGCCCGCAGAATCTGCAGGTTGGTGTTTCTATTGTTCCCAGATTATGGAGATGTTTATTCACTCGACAGTGTCCTGTATAGATTCCCGTAACTGTTCTAAGATTCTTCCTGTCCATATTGAGGAGTGATTCACTTCTCTTCGGACAGGGCCCATCAAGAAACAGCTTTGAATGTGTCTGTTTCTTGTTGTTTTTCCAATGTGCCCTAAACTTATGGCAAACGGTTGCTTTAATGCTCCTTCTGGCATAGCTAGGACTTATGCCACAAATCGGCTCTGGTGCCGTGGGGATGCTTCCGGAGCCTTTCCTAGGAAGATGGTCTGTCCTCTCATTGCCCAAAATTCCCGAGTGTCCCGGGACCCATTCAACCCTATTGGTTGTAGAGAGAATGTTTAGGTTAGCTTTACATTCGTCCACCAATTTGGATCGGGTTGCATAACCTTCAAGAGCATAGATAGCAGCTTGGCTGTCCGTAAATATTGATACAAGTCTGTCTTTAAGGCCCTCTCTAATAAGAGATTGGGCACAGACATTTATGGCTAGGACCTCAGCCTGAAAGACTGAGGTATGCCTACCTAAAGATAAGAATATTCCCTCCCTGGGTCTATCCATCCTCCAAATAACCGCCCCTGAGCCTTGTTCAGTCAGGAATCCGTCCGTTTAGCAGTTAACTCCATTGTATGTTGAATGTGAGTTAGTCTTACTAATCTTAGTTCTATAGTGCCCTGCCCTATAGCTCTGTAGTTGTAAGTCAGAGTGCATAGACAGCACCTCGTCCGTTTCAATCTTGTCAAACAGGGACCCATGTCCCTGATGTGTCAGGGATTTAGCCTTAGTTCCCAATTTGGCGAATCTATAAGCAGTACTAAAAGCCTGCGCCTCAATTTCCAAGTGCAATGGTGCAAGGTTCAAAAGTACCTCCATTGCAGCAGTGGGAGTAGTACTCATGGCACCAGTTGTCATTAGACATGCCATACTCAGTCCCGGAGCTCTCCCCCCGGACCAACCCAGTCTGCGCCTCCCTGGTATCCTTAATGGGAGTTGGCATCCCTTTCTTCTCTTCCTTTCGTAGGGCCTTATTCTCCTCGACCACTTTGGCTTGCGCAACGTCAGGCTTTGGTGGTCTCTTCTTCTCGAAAACCTTGAGGTAGACCTTGGTAGTTCCATATGTGATTGCCATGTTCCTGCCCTCAAGGAATTTAATACGGGTTTCAGGAAGCCTAAGAATACCAGAGAAACCAGTCGCTTCACCCTTGATCCCCATTAGTGACCATACTTTCACATCGGGGATCTTGCCGTTTTGTATCCGGAGTCTTCTCATAAGTTGTTCCTCCGGAATCCTTGCCCCAGGAAAAAATCCACCCACCCTGATGGGCCTCCTGAGTTCCTCTATACCACCGGTACGGAGCCTAATGCTCCCCCCCCCCCAACAGTAAAAGTACCCACAATAGAATTGAGCCAATCCTTTGTATCGTTATCATCACAGATGATAACGCAACCCCCGAGATAGTGGTAGAAGCCACTGAACTCTGGTTGCAAACCACCCTCTTCCAGGCAATCAACACAGTAGATTACCTGGTCTTGGACCTCCTCGCTCTGCTCCTTGGTCAGCTGTATGGATGGATATCCGCATGGGATTATAGCCACCCTGCTGCCCCCAGTTGCTAGAGCATAGGAGACCATACTAACCTCTCCACTCCTGGTCCTCTTGGCCATAGGCGCAGAGGTCCCAGGAGACGGTCTAACTCTTTTTATGGCAGGTCCAGCCCTCCCGGAACCAGTCAAAGCTGAGGCCCCCATAGCCCCTAAAGAGTCCTGGCACACTGCCACGCTTGGGGAAGATCCATCCGCTGCGGTGTTTCGGTTCTCAGATCCCGACGCCACCACTGCAGGAGTGGATGTTTCCCCAGACATTTTAAGTTTCCTTAACTTCTGTCGTTGTGCTCCGGAAGGCCTATGCCTGAAGGGTCCAGCTACATCAGATGATGTTCCAGCCCCTTCAGGAACGTAACCACCAGACTCTTCAGTAATAACAGAGAGCCTGGTGACATCATCCAGGAGTGTCGCGAGCGAGCTCCTGGAAGTCTCCTCAGGTGGGTCCAGGAATGCCCCCACTGAGCTCCCACCTAACCCCTCTTCACAACGTACAATCATTTCCAAATGTAAGTCCGTGTCCGAGCCAGAGTCATCGCCTGTAATTGTGGTCCGTTTGTCAGTTTTTTTATAGATTGGGTACATTTTGTTCCCAAGAGTATGGGGGTGGTAAAAGGTCGCTACAGGTACTACCCCCTCTCCCTGTAGAAGGCTACTGTAAAATGGGGTGTCGCCTGGTGCCCCAAGTTGGTCGATGGGCATGTGTATTTTTATACACCCCCTGCCATTCAGCCTGCGGCTCGAGCCTCCACCTCAGCTTGGGTGTCTTAAGAAGAACCACCACTCCTGCCAATCCGGCAGTGTGTGGCGATTCCCGCCTCTGCCGTTCGCAAGTCCCATCGGACTCCCCGGGGGGCACCACGAGGAGGTGGCAGTAGGCGTTGATAGGGATAAGGAGGACTGGGAATTCACAAGTAGTGAGTAGGGAACTATCACTTGATACTTCCGCAAAGAGTGGAGGAGATTCCCGCACTCATCTCCCTCTCTAGCCCTCCCGTAACCCTACCCATTTCGCCCCCCTAAAGTCTACAGAATGTTCTTCCAATCATAAAGCACATACTGTTTTCATCATCATCATCATATGTGGCACGACATCCCGTTACCGAGACTGGGCCTCCTCCAAGAGCCTCCGCCAGTTGGCTCTGTCTTCTGCTGCAGCTCACCAGTTCCGTACACCAAGCAGGGTTCTCGCATCATAGGCCACGCTGTCCAACCATCTCGTCCTCGGCCTTCCTACCCGTCTTACGAGATACTGTACGACATACTGTTTTCGGTTTCTTGAATTCACCAGTCTTGTGTGACTCTCCGCACTTCGCCCGTCTTGGGATGTGGTGGCTGTATGTTTTGGTGTGGCCATATGCCTGCTAAAAAAGTCCACTTTAAATGGTTTTAAAAAAGACAAAATTTACTTGTATTTGAATTAAATTTAATCAAGTTAACTATGTAACTTAAATTAATTTTTTTTAAGTTATTGCTTTTTATCCTATACAAAACGTGGTTGGCTTAAAAATTACAGAATTTAAGTTTTCTGGTTCTCTGTATGTAATCACACCGTTATAGGAAATAAAATCGATCCAAATTAATAATAAAATGTCTTTAATGGGTGCAAAAAAAAAAAAAAAAAAAAAAAAAATGGGTTAACTGCGAAACCCAGAAGTAATTCTAAACCCAGAAGAGGACCTGCTAAAATAGTTTTTTTTTTTTTTTTTATTGAGAAAAAATACATTTTGCCTCAATCAAGGGCATTGAGTATTTGAGATATAAGAAACTCATTTATGCAAACATAATAGAAATTATGACAAAAATAAGAAAAAGAAAGCTTAGTAAAACAGATGAAATAAAATATGATACAACACAAATTAAAAAAAAAATAATAAATAAGAAAAAAAAAAACATCATGCTTATTTAAAATATTTACAGTCAGCCGAGAGAGCTCCAAGTCGGGCCCTTTAACCCAAGTGTGGAAGATAAGGCCAGACTCTAAGAGATCCCAGCGCTTCTCTCTTAGCCGCATCACTGAGATGAGGATTCAGTGGAGACTGAGAAAGGGCACTAAAGCCATGAATTGAGTGGAGAAGCTGGCCATTGCCAGGACTCCAATGACGTATTTACAAAAGATCTCGAGGCCACTGCCTTTTTAACCTTCGGCTAGGATTATAGGGATGGCTGGGGTGGGATAAGGATTGTGCTAAGGGATTAGGATGATGGATCAAGTTTTGATGAAAATTTGAGAAACGGGATGGAATAACGTCAAGGACATAAGTGATGTTAAGATCATGATGTAGAGTTTTGTTTGTAACATAATAAGGAACATTTACTATTGTACTAATGATTGGTTGCGTTTGATGTTCGAAAATTTAGTTTTCCCCCACAGTTCAATTATGTAGGTCCAGATGGGTTTCAGTATGGTCTTGTATATTAATAGTTTGTTTTCAATTGAGAGGTAAGATTTTCTGTTAAGTAGTCTGTATAACTGGCCAAGTCGATGGTTAAGCTCTTGTCTTTTAAGTCTGGTATGTGGGTTCCATGTTAGTCTTTTGTCTAAAAGGAATCCAAGATACCGAACTGAGATGGGAAGAGGTACTGAGTTGTAAAGGATATGTGGACAGGATCTGCGTGGGAGGGTAAAGGTGCATTTGGATTCATTGATCTTGATGCGCCAATTGTTGCACCATTGCTCAATTAGGGAGATGTGTATTTGAAGGTTTAGGGATGCTGTTTCAGGGTCTGGGTGGGATGATAGGATGGCGGTATCGTCAGCAAATGTGGCTAGAAGGGAATCAGGATGGGTTGGTATGTCAGCTGTGAAAAGAATGTAGAGAACTGGGCCTAAGACACTGTCTTGTGGAACACCAGCCTTAACTGGATAATAATTGGAGAATTTGATGCCACAGCGGACTTGGAAGGAATGATTTGAAAGGTAGGATTTGAGGACTAGGTATAAGGATTGGGGTAAGTGGGTTTTGAGCTTGAAAAGCAAGCCATTGTGCCACACTCGGTAAAAAGCTTGCGCTACGTCCAGAAAGGCACTAGTGTAATATTGCTTGTTTTCAAGGGCAGAGGATATGTGGTCAATACTGCGAAGGCCTTGTTGAACAGTGAAATGTCTTGAGCGGAATCCAAACTGATGGGAAGAGATATTGTGGGTTTCGAGAATGGGTAGGATACGTTTGAGAAGGATTTTGTCAAAGATTCTTGAGAGGATCGTGAGTAAGCTTATTAGTCTATAGGATGAGGTATTATTAACAGGTTTACCTGGTTTAGGGAAGAAGGTGATTATGGAGTGTTTCCAAATCAGAGGAAAAAGAGATGTACGGAATATACAGTTGTATAGGCTTGTGAAGAATATAATTGCTTTTTTGGAAAGTTGTCTAAGGATCTGGGAAGTAAGGAGATCGTGTCCAGGCGATTTTTGGAGTTTTAGGTTGTTGATAAGGAATTTGACCTCAGAGGGGTTGACTGCTTTAGGAGGCAAGCAGAGAGAAATCGGAGAAGAAAGGAATTTTTTAACTTTAATAGTGTAGATGGGATTGGGTGTTCAGGGTGAAGAGTAAATGTGTTGGATAGGTGTTTGGCAAATACTTTAGCTCTAGTCTCATCTGAAGAAGCCCAGGTTCCATCATCGCATCGGAGGGGATGGGAAATAGAGTGGTATTTAAGGATCTTTCTGGTTAATTTTCAGAGGGAGTTGTCTTCGGTGGAGAGGGAAGAAAGGTCGGAATTGTAGGATTTGGACCTAAAATAAGCCAGTTCTTTTTTAACCTGTTTGGAATAATAATTGTATAATTTCCGATCATCAGGATGCCTGGTTCTTTGCCAGAGTGTCCTAGATTGGCGTTTGGGTTTGATGAGGTCAGTAAGGTTTTGGGGTAAAAGATTCTTTTTAAAGTAATCCGTAAAGGATTCTTGGAGGGGAGTGGTGAGGATGCAGTCCAGACTGCTTGTTGGATCAAAGTGGTGAAGGAACTCACTGCATTATCTAGGTCTTGAGGGGATTTTATTGATACTGTTTGGTCTATTGTTTCTATTATTGTTTGGCGGAAAAGGTTCCAGTTGACTGTGCCTCTGATGAACGAAGGAGGGGATAATCGGGGGATAGGAAATGCGGAAAGGGTTAGGTTTAGCGGACTGTGGTCTAAGGGAAGGTCATCGAGCCGTAAAACTGAGTAGTTTAGCTTTGTGAATAAAGAAGTCAAGGAGGTCAGGATTACGGTTTGGATCGGTTGGCCAGTATGAAGGTGTTCAGACGCTTCCGAGAGGGGTTACGGGTGTGTGATTTATCTGAGAGTTGGGTGTCCTGGAGAAGCTAACAAAATCAATTTGTCAAGGGCCAGAGCGAACCCATTTCTGACTATTTCGGTAAGACGGGTATAAAGTGGACCTTTTCTCTTCCAATATCTCTTCATTTCGGTGTTACTTGGGAGGCAGCTATTAAATCTGCTAAGAGACACCTTCTTGGCATTCTCCAGGATCATGCGTTGACTTATGAGGAATTTTATACTCTTCTTGTACGAATTGAAGCCGTTCTCAATTTCCGTCCTATCTGCAACATCAGCAGTCAGCCATCGGATAACCTGGATTACCTCACTCCAGGGAGCATTCTTATAGGTAAACCCCTCCTAGCCAGACTAGAACAAGAAGACGCACCTGTGTTTCCTTTGACAAGCCGTTGGGAGATTATTTCTAAGACTCTTCGTAATTTTTGGTAGAGATGGTATAATGAACACTGATATGTTACCTTTTGGGGTTTTAAAATTTATCGGGATGCCACTGGGTAATTATTGATGATAATTATCCAGAATTATTTAATAAGAAATAAGTAATAAAAGATAATTAATATTTATAGTAAGATAAATTTGGTTCTTTAACATATTTGGTCCATGATTAATTAATTGGATTTCTTTTCATTTGGATTTCGTGTGTTTATCGTGCTTTCTAATTACCTACATTTACCTGTGATTATAATGATATAAATAGGTGGCATGATCAAAATAACTTTTACTAACAAACTTAATTTATTTCTATTTTTAATAAAGAATATATACAAATTATATTTACAAGAATTACAAATTATAGTTACAAGAATCAATGAATTTAATAATTAATTGTGGAGGCATGATTTCAGATGGACTGTTTTGAGAATTTATATTGCCATGAAATATTCTAACATCTTTAAAATTAATTTTTGGGAATAAAAGTTACCTATAGTATATGAAGTGGTGTAGTTGGTAGATGTCATCGCTGCATCTGCTGATCCGAGGTAATCTGATCCAGCTCCCAGGATCATCATGGTCTATTTAGGGCCAAGGCGTCGGTCCCCCAGCCAGAAGAAAACGTAAGGCCCATCCTCAAGGCCGGATCTTCACATCAGACCTCTCCTCCAAGCCGGATCTCCAATAAGTGGTATACTAATGGGGAAAATTTAAAGGAGAGAACGTTTGTAATTCTGCATGGAAAGGATGTTTCACTGCAGGAGTGGTGGCTTGCCAGGATAATAGAGACACTTCCAGGGCCTAACAGTGTAGTTATAATTAAATTGAGGACTGCTAGAGCCACTTTGGTGCGACTGGTGCACAAGTTAGTCCCTCTCCCTTCTGGAGAAACCTTTTATTGATATGAATATTTTTTTGTTTAAATTTAATGAGGAGTCATTTTAAGTTAATTGTAAATTATTAGCCTAATTTCTTTCTTTATTGTTGTAAACCAAGCAATTTTCCTCTCGTTTGTGCCTTGCCTGGTAATCACCAATCTCTGAGATTGTTTTTTTCTTTTTTTTTTTGTTCGTGAAATGAGATATTTCACGATGGGGGATATGTTTTGAATATCCCGCGATACGGCGAGTGGTGGGGGCAGATCTAAAAGATAAAAGATGACACTTAAGCCTCAAGAGCAGCTGGTTTCCTCGGCCCACTTCTTTGCTGGCAGCGATTCTGGACACACCACCACCTGAGGGTCCTCCAGGTAACCAAAAGATGTAAGCTGGCATAAGCTATATTTTTGCACAACCGTTATAACCTACCAATCCATTAAGATACAGTCCACTGCATACAATTAGAATGTTGCCCATAATTTGAATGTTGACTTTATTGAAACTCATGAGAGTTGTTTGCCTTAATTGGAAAAGTTGCCTAAACAGCGGTACATTCCTTAACCACCTCCATTTAACAAGCAGTCTGTACTGCTTCCTTCCCTAATCATTCCCCAAGAATACCAAAGAAAAATAAATTACCTCATCTCATCCTCGACCTAATCCATACCAAACGCCGTGCCTGATTGTTAAGGCAACGTACCAGACATCTCACCGAGCACCGCTCCTATAATTATCACTGTAAACAACTAAAGCAAGAATTATCCAACTTAAATCTCAATCTTTTAAGTCCTTCCTTGCCTCCCTCTCTGCTCAGAACAATGCCCTCTGGAATTTCACCAAAAAAATCCTAAAAACCCATAATATTTCCCATCCCCTCCGTCGAGGTGATGGGTCCTCTGCGGAGTAGTTGATCCTTCATCAACTACCACCCAAAACTATCATGTTCCTCACACACACACACACACACATATATATATATATATATATATATATATATATACAACTGCATCCTAAGAACTATCCATTTTCCTCTCTTATGGAAACTTTCCATCATCGTCCTTTTCCTGAAACCAGGCAAACCTTCCAATAATACATCATGCTATAGACCAATTAACCTACTCCTAATCCTTTCAAAATTTTTTGGAAAAATCCTACTGAAAAAAATCCTACTCATAATAGAATCCCAAAACCTTCCTGCCCATCAGTTTCGATTTCGTTTTCAACATTCTAATGCCCAACAAGGAGTTGTTGACCACATATCCTCAGCCCTAGAAAGCAATGAGTATCTTGGGAGCATTCCTGTAGATCGCTCAAGCTTGTAATCGGGAATGGCACGCCGGAATGCTGGTCAAGCTTAAATCCCATCTACCCCAGTCCTTATACCTAATTCTCCAATCCTACTTCTCTGACGGCTTCTTTCAAGTTCGCTGAGGTACAGAATCCTCCAACTGTCATTCAATCGAGGCGGGAGTTCCTCAAGGCAGCGTCTTGGGTCCCGTCGTCTACATTCTGTTTACCGCTGATATTCCTATTCATCCCTCAAAGTCATCTCTTATTGAACACTGCTGTAATAAGTGGCGAATTCATGTAAATGAATCTAAATCCAAACATATTACTATTACCCTTCGACGCAATTCCTGCCCACCGGTCTACTTCAACTCCATTCAGTTCCCCTTGTCCGTCACAGTCCGGTATCTCCGGTATCTTTGCTTTTTCTTAGATAAAAGACTAACATGGAACCCACATAACAGACTTAAAAGAGAATAACTAAACAAACTATATGGACAGCTATATAGACTATTGAATAGGAATTCTCAACTTTTAGTTGACAAAAAACTACTAATCAACAAGACAATCTTGAAACCTATCTGGACCTACGGAATAGAATTGTGTGAGACAGCAACTCTTTCTAACATCAAACGTATTCAATTCTTCCACTCTAAAGTCCTCCGATCAACAGTCGATGCTCCCTTCTATGTATCTAATAAAACCCTCCATAATGACCTTCATATCACATTTGTTCTTGTCCTAATCCCAGACAAATTTTCAAGATTTCACCAGAACCTCACTCATCACCCAAATCCTGTAGCACAATCCCTATCTAGTTCCAGCCATCCCTACAATCCTCTTCGGAGGTTAAAACGGCAGTGACGCCGCGAGCTTCTATAAATATGTACATATTGGAGTTCTGATAATGGCCCAGTTTCTCCATTCAGGTCCTGAGCGCCTGTTGCTGTCATCAGTTTATTCTGGTTCCACCAGTTTCCCCTTCTTTCCAATACCAGTGACGCGGCTGGGAGAGAAGCACTGGGATAACCTAGAATCCTGCCTCGGCTTCCACATTTGGTAGACAAAGCATGACTCAGAGTCCCCTGTGCGAATGTAAATATTGTATATAGGTGTGAATGTGTTTTATTTACTTTAATTTCATTTAACTCCTATCTATTATTTCATTTTTTGTACATTTGCATATTAATTTACTTATTTTTTATATATATATATATATATACACATATATATATATATATATATATATATATATATATATATATATATATTTTTTTTTTTTTTTTTCTTTTTCTTTATTATCTCTATCTTAGTAATTATTTTTATGTACATATTGTGTGGATGATTTATGTAGCCTTAATATTAATGCCCTTCAATGTGGCAGAATGTATTAATATCCAATAAAAAAAGAAATAAAAAGAAGCGGACTTTTAAGTAAGGTAAAAAGTAAGTTCGGGTTTTCATAAAATCAAGGATTCTTCGCGATTTACGTTGTTACCACCCAACTGGACTGAAGATACCACACATTCAGAAAAACTTCCTCGTTTGATAAGCTTTAAGTCTATATTAATTAAGTTGTGGTTTGTTGCAGAGTCAGTTGAGATTTAACTTTTAAGAACCATTAAACGAAAGAAACTTTGAATAATAATTTGAACGATCGAAAATGTTAAAAAAACATATTAAACTTCAAAAAGATCTCGTTTACTATGAACAAAATCAATTTCGTGGTTTGGAGCATTTTTTGCTTGAAGTAGAAATACGATAAATATAATCTCATAAAAATCTCCGTAAACATTGATTTTATAAAAAAAATGTATAGGGTCATTTTAATATAGATTCCATAGTATTTTAATATTGTATTGAACAATCTTTGAGAAAAAACGCACAGTTTTTTAGATATTCTCAAAAAACTAAACAAAATCTCAGTTTTCTGTCCTTCTCCTCCCTCCCTCCATCAAAACCCGACGCGGTATTGTTTGGGACTTTTTACCATTTATTGTAGGGAGGGTAATGAACAATTTCTGACAAGTTTCATCTTTATTTTTAGAATGTTGGAGTAAAGCCCTAATTTTACTGGACTTATACGTGATGTTCAGTGCCTCCCAAAAGTTTCGCTATTTTACTATTTTTGGCCAATTCGAAAGAACGATTAATATAATAGCCATAAAATATAGATAAAATTAATTATTTGTTAAAATACCGAAAATCATTAATGAATATGAATTTCAAAATCCAGTAAAATATATATTACTGTCATTTACGTATATATGTAATATATAGTAAGGGTAAGTATTGCAATCGTGAAAGTATTTGAATCTGAATTTTGAACGGAAATACACGTTTCGGGGTACCCTGAGTCCAAATAACCAAGTCTCGAAAAATGGACAGTGTGTGTGTATGTTAGCAGCCTAGCTCAAAAACGAAAGGTCGTACGAAACTGATATTACGTATTTAGGATATGCCTTTGATGTGACAGCAACTTTTTCCTTAAAATCTGTTAACGGGAAGTGCCACTTTATATCAACGGTGAAACAAATTTTTACAATTTTCTCAAAAACGGCTATAACGATTTTGATTAATCTCGGTGTATCATTGTATAATTAAGTGGTCTTTAATATCATTTAGGTCTCATCCACGTTGATGTCACTTTACAGGGCTTAAATGCCCAATGTTCATAGGCGTCTTCCTCTAAATTACCTTTAATATAGTTTATTTTAAATAATTAATTATCTCTCATTATTAAGAATTACAAAAAATGTTAAATATAACTTTTGAAAGAATTTGATAAATGAATAAAGGAGAAAAAAATAAAAATGCTTATCCAGGTAAAAAATGAATCTCCGGAAATACTAGTCAGAAGGTATACGTATAATATATCGCTGGAAAGCGAAGAATTAAAAAAAAAAACAATATCTAATATAGAAAGTTGTAGAAGGTAAAGGAGAGTAGCGAAAACAATATAAATAATAATGTCAGAAAACTAACATTATTTAACGTAAATCATATGTTTCCAAGGAAATTAAATGAGATTTTCTTACCATATGTAAACTTTTAAATGCTTTTCTAAGATTGAAAAAAAGTATTTAAAATCCACCGAATCAAGCCACAGCCAATGTTTAAAATACTATTTCATTGTACTTGTGTGAAAGAAGAAGTAAAATATAAAAATATTTCATGGATATGTTTATAACCTCAAATATGTTTACTAAAGAGTACTGACTCAAGATAAGATATTATATTTAAATAATTAGGTATCTATCGGCCATATATTCTAAAAAATTATCAAGTAACCTTTTAGAAAATTAAATTATTGAATAATTTGATGAATTTTCCCTTTGTAAAATCCCAACATTATCCACTTACAATTAGTGTGACAACTTTCGACCTATCCCCATGGCAAAGCAATGAAAATCTCGTAATAATGTTTTAGTAAACTTTACAATTGAAAATAACAGCTTAATAACTAATAGTCTTACGAATCATAATAGTCATAATCATTTATAGGTTAAATATTCATATATACTTTTAAACCTCTGAAGGCATATATGCACCTTTCTGTTGAGAGAATGACAAACTGCAATTTGAAAATTCTTTATTATACATTTTAGTGATGTTTCTAGTGACAAAATTTATACCTTAATTCACAGTTATATATTTCAACACTGCAATCACCTACCCTGGAATCAACTTACTCACTGTCTGTATAGATAAATTTTTCAACTAGAAATACTTTTTGCAAATTTAATGATTTGTTATCTGTAAGCTCTAAGCTTTAGCTCCGTTTAAAATGCACTTCAAACATTTTAAAATAGCCCAGCATTGCCAGAAAATAATTTCTATTCGAAATAAAGCGGTAAGTGAAAGTTGTGTGTTGCGCGCACCATATTTTTTAAAAAGTATATGGAGGTCACAGAAGTTGTTATTATCACACACATGACCTAAGATCATTAGCTTTCAAATGTAAATTCTATAAAATATATAAATAATATCAGAGAGGGTTAATTTTTTTTTAATCATCGCTGATGAATAAAATGTTTTTCACTCTGGCAATACCTATCAATCATGCTCACAACTTGCGAAAAAATATACAACTTTAGACCAGGGGACTCCAAACATTTGGCCGCGGACCACATTGAGGCTGCCATTAAGTACCGCGAGCCTTCACATAGTTTATGATGAAAATAAAAAAAACTTATTCTATCACACAAATGAGATTTACAGTTATTTATGAAGTTAGTGTTCTAAGAGATATAACTCATGCAATAAATGTTGTAGAAACCTCGTGTTTGAATGATTTACAAAATTTCATATTTTTATAATTTCACCTTGTAGTCAATGAAAGATTTGTAGGCCGTAATTTGGAGACTTCTGCTTTAGAACAAAGACGATTCGTATTTATGAACGTTGCTGGTACAAAATATATTAAAATATGTAATGTGTTACAACTTTGAAAAAATATTTTTCTATGTTATTGTGTTTAAGTCCATGTTTTGTTTACTGAGAAATAAATTGACGTATATTTTAAAAATATACATGATGTCCCGCAAGTAGAGGAGAATATTTATAAGATTAATAGTAGACCACAAGATCTAAAAAAAGTTGGTATAAACATTAGTCTGATTTTTGGCAGATAAAAATTTTGCGTTTTTTTAAGTAAGTCACGTTTTTTGTTGAATAAGAAGCGATAACTAAAAAAATACTTAATTTATGTAATTATCAATTGCTTCGCAGTAGAATACTATATATATTTATTTTTTGGGGGGATCGGCTAAATGCAAATACAAATGGAGAGGTTACACAAATTTTGATTATTAGAATATAACATTAGTGAATTAATTTCTTGTAGTTGAATCAATGTATTCTTTTTATGATATATATTTCTTTTTGTTATCTACACAAAACACTAGGAATATCAGCTAGGAATATTACTCATCAATAATATGATATAACATAATACAATATAACATAATATAATACAGCACAATATAACATAGAATAACATAAAACAACATAATAATATAATATCATATACCATTACAACCACAATACCATACAATACCAAGCAAATTGATCATCCACCACAACTTCCTAACCCAAATCCACTCTATAACCAACATCCAACTGACATAACTACTATCCTTTCATCATTTCTATTAGATCTACAAGATACCTTAAAACCTCTTATCACCCGTATCACTAGAAACCTGACCGAAATTCCTTTTGATTTTCCATGGTGAGTGCGAAGCTCCTACCTATCCTTTTATTTAATGCTAATGGACTATATACAACCCCGACGAACTTGACATATTTCTTCATGACAATCATATCGATTTCGCTCTACTGACTGAAACTCACTTCACTACAAGGATAAAATTCTACATACTTGACTACATCACTTATAGATCTGACTACCCAGACAACACCTATGCCGGTTCCTGCATCCGTATACATAAATCTTGATTCCATTTCCATATTCCTTCTAAGCCATCTAAAACTATTCAATCAACGTCTATAATCCTTACAACCCTCCTTTTCCACCCAACACTCTCAACTGTATACTTTCCTCCTGGTTATTCCCTCCCTTATGACCTTCTTGACTTCTTATTCCAATCTCTTGGATCGCACTTTATTGGCGGAGGAGACTACAATGCTAAACACCAACGATGGGGTTGTCGAACATCGAATTCCCGTGGTAACATCCTTTCACGTGTTTCATCCTCCAACTGCTATTATATCCTCTCGCCCATGGATCCTACTTATTGGCCAACATCCCTCAAAAACGTCCCGATATCCTGGATATATTTATCACCTCCCATAGTTCTTCTTCCCAAGCCACAATCAAATCCCTGAATGAGCTTTCTTCTGATCATAGTTCGGTTCTGCTTTTACCACATTCAAACTTTGCTCTTCGCCTGTATCCCATCCTAGACTCTAAACACATTATCCCAGATCACCAATTTGGATTCCGCACATCCCACTCCACTATTCAGCAATGCCATCGTGTGGTAGATGTAGTCTCCTCTGCATTGGAGCGCGGAATGTACTGCACGGGAGTCTTTCTCGACGTTGAACAGGCGTTTGATAGAGTCTGGCATCCGGGACTGATGTACAAACTCCGTGAATTCCTACCACCTACATACTTCCTCATTATCCGTTCCTACCTTACTGACAGATACTTCAAAGTCAATCATAACAATGCTTATTAATCTCTTTTTACTCAGTCTGCCGGTGTTCCTCAAGGTAGTATCCTAGGTCCTATCCTTTACACAGTTTATACAGCTGACATCCCAACCCAATCCAACACTGTCATCACCACCTATGCCGATGACACGTGTATCCTATCAGTTAATAACGATCCTTTAATTGCATCCCAAACTCTTCAATCACATATCACAAGCCTTGAAGAATGGTGTAAAAATTGGAGAATAAAAATAAATTCCAACAAATCCCATCAAATCACCTTTACCCTCCGTCGTAAACCTATGACCTCTTGTCCTACAGTATCCTTCAATAATACTCCACTTATTCCTGTTGAGCAAATCCGCTACTTAGGACTCCACCTTGACAAACGACTCACTTGGAACCCCCATACCAGACTGAAACGACTAGAAACCGCCCGACGTTTTCGACTACTGCAGCACTTACTAGACAAACGATCTAAGCTTTCAATCAATTATAAACGACTCGTATATATGACAATAATAAGACCTATTTGGACTTACGGAATTGAGCTTTGGGGCTCCACTAAACCATCGAATTCCTCTCGTATCCAATCCTTACAATCCATAATCCTTCGTA
The DNA here is from genome assembly GCA_928085145.1 of Nezara viridula. Taxonomy (NCBI): domain Eukaryota; kingdom Metazoa; phylum Arthropoda; class Insecta; order Hemiptera; family Pentatomidae; genus Nezara; species Nezara viridula. The sequence goes on along the minus strand of OV725078.1, from coordinate 96,172,533 downwards.
AAATCCTCAACGCTCCTTACTTTGTCACAAATAAAATCATCCATAAAGACCTTAATGTTCCATATGTTTCCGATCTGGCCCAATCCAGATACCTTTCCTTCCATAACAAACTGCAGAATCATCCGAATCCTCTCGTTTCAAACCTTGCTTCCTCCTCGATCCCTGATAACCCTCCGAGGCGTCTGAAAAGAAGATGGCCTCGGGATCTTCTAATATAGAACTTTAATTTGAGTTCTACCAATGGGTAGTTTCTCTTCATGTTGTACATGCCATGTTAAAAATTTCTCATTTACTTATTGTATTCTCTGTGTAATACAGTTGTAAATTCCATTAAAATAATAAAAAAAAAAAAAAAACTTTGCTCTTAAACCCTCACATCCTACATTGATTACAGGACGAGTTAACTGGGACAGATTTCGTGATGTTTGGAAAATACATTAGACTTGAAAATTCCGCTAATGGCAAAACAAGATATTAATGGTGCCGTAGACAAACTTAAACCATCAATAGCATACACTATCAATACAAAACACCTGTACTAGTAAAAAAGTTAACAATTCACAACAGACTAACTTGCCACACCATATTCGTATATTATTAAGGGAAAAACTCAGAGCAAGATGGAAGTAGCATAGAACTAGATATTCAATTGGAAAATACAGAAAGATCCTAGCTTCTCGGGAAAAGCTGGACTCCAGGAGACCCCTGCTCTCTCATTCGTATCACTGGTACTAAAGCCAGCGGAGATTGATCGAGAGCACTTTAGCCACATACACTCATGTCTTGAGAGGAGAAACTGGCCATTACCAGAACTCCAATATATACAATCTACAAAAGATAGCGGGGCCACTGCCGTTTCGACCTTTTTGGAAGATTGTAGGGATGGGTGATAGGGATTGTGCAAGAGGATTTGGATGGTATGTAAGGCTCTGGTGAAATTTGGAGAATTATTCTGGGATAAGGTCTTGGACAAATGGGATGTTGAGGTCATGATGTAGGGTTTTGTTGGTTACATAGAAAGGAGCATCGACTATTGTTCAAAGGACTTTTAACTGGAAGAATTGGATGCGCTTGATATTAGACAATTTTGTTGTTCTCCACAGTTCTAGTCCGTAAGTCCAAATAGATTTCAATATTGTCTTGTAGGTCAGTTACTTGTTTTAAATAGAAAGTTTAGATTTTATCTTTAGTAATCTGTATAGTTGGCCGTATCGTCGGTTAAGTTCCTGTCTAGTCTAGTATGAGGGTTCCACGTTAGTCGTCTGTCTAAGAGAAAGCCAAGGTACCGGACTGTATCTGAGAAAGGAACCTGGATGGTGTTAAAATAAACTGGTGGACAGGATTTACTACAAAGGGTGAAGATTATGTTTTTACGAGGAGTTGATCGGGGGGTGCTGTCAAATAAATGATAAATTATACAAATAGTATTATTTAATTTTTGCCGACGTTTCGACCCACTTTGCAGGTCTTCATCAGGGCTACAAAAGATACAAAACATGGTGAAAATAAAATAAATGAATATAAGTAGATATAAAATAAGAAGAAGTTGTCTGATAAAGAAATAAAAAGATGATATCAGAGATATAGTGGGTGACAATGTAGTTAAAATATCAAGTATTATATATATAGAAGATACAAACAAAAATGGAAAATAAGTATGAATAAAAATAGAAAACAAAGGAGAATATAGCATGTAAGTTAAAAGTAAACAGATTGCGATAAAAGATAAGGAATGAGTGTATAACAAACTAATAAAGATTACATTTGATAATTGTAGGTTAACAGATAAAGAAAATGAATGTTAACGAATAAAGCGATTGAAAATTGAATAAGTATTGATATAGTAAAGCATAAGAATAAGATAACATAATAATAAGATATCAGTGGGTAACAAGCTAGTGGAGGTTACATTTGATAACTGTAGGTTAACAGATAACGGGACTAATGGTTAATTCTTCTTCTAAGAGGAATTCTTCTACTTTTGCGGTATGGGTTGGATGGGATTATGGATGAGGAGTGAATGTACTGACGAGGTGTCTGGAGTCATCGCATCGACGAAGGGGATGGGAAATGTTATGGGATTTTATAATTTTTTTGGTGATTTTCCAGAGGGAATTGCCGTGAACAGAGAGAGAATTAAAGTAGGTATCAAAGGGTTGGGATCTGAAGGATGATAATGCTTACTAATAATAATAATAATAATAATTGTAGGAGCGGCGATCGATGGAGGTGTTTGGTACGTTGCCATAATACTTTGGCGCGGCATTTAGTGTGGATTAGGTCTATGATTTGTTGGGGTAAACTATTTTTCTAAGGGGTTTTTGAAGAATGATTTGGAGAGGAAGCTGCCCATACTGCTTGTTGAATGGTGGTGATGAAGGAATGTACGGCGTTGTCAACGTCTTCTGGGATTTTCAAGGTTATTCTGAGGTCAATTTTATCGGATTTGATGAAAGAATTTACAGTTAACTGGGCCTCTGATGAAGGACGGTGGAGAGGGTTTAGGAATAGGAGCTAGAGATAATTGGAGTACTAATGGACTATGTTCTGAGGAAAGTTCGTCAAGTCGGGTATGGGAATGATTGAGGGAACCTAAACCACTGTGGATAAAAAAATCGAGAATATTAGGATTGCGGTTAGGATCAGTTGGCCAGTAGGTAGGTGAGTTGGGAGGAAGAAGGTTGAATCTTAGGGAATTGAGTGCAGACAGCAAGGATCTACCACAGACAGCAATTAGTGGTTCTTGAACTCCATTTTTGATGCTTGGCGTTTAATTCTGCACCCAGGATGAAGTCATGTCCTATAGGAGTTAAGGAAACAACTGAACTGGTTATTGGATATGGATCTGTTAGGAGGGCAATATGCTGATGCTAAGGTGACGGGAAAGGAGAAGGTTTTGATTACAATGACGGTGGATTGTAGGAAATCTTGAGTACGTAATGTGAGTAGGTGATGGGAAAGGGATTGGTGTACAATGACAGCAGTGCCAGCATGTGCTGTACCGTCATGATGGTCAGTACAATATGTCAAGTATTGCGGTATTTTGAAGCGTTGTTTAGTGGTTCGTCGAGTTTCAGTAATTAGTGCCACTTCAATGTTCTTCTCAAGTAGTAAAGTAGATAGTTCGTCTGAATGATTTCTATTCGCATTCCAAAGGAGAATGGATATAGGTTTTCGGATGTGAGTCATTTAAGGATTTTTTAAAGGAGGTATGAGATGAGATACGAGATTTGTGAGGAGCGATATGAGTGCAGTAACAAGGAATTTGAAATCGGTGAGGAAAGATGCTAACAAACTGGTGAGATCTATTGCTTTTGAAGGAGGAGGAATATGATGAATTTGTTGTTGATGGTTAGGTATATTAGGATGATTAGGAATTTGAGGTTGCTGTTGAGTTCGTTGTTGCGGCAGGGCTTGACATCCTAGAGTCCTGCCTTTCCCTCCACAATTGAGTAGAAAGGCTTGGCTCGGCGACCTTGAGTGAATGAATATTGTATAAAAACATGTGTGTATTTAAGTAGTTATGTTAACGCCACAGCGTTAATTTATACTATTTTTGCAGTTAAAAAGGCCACAGCGTTAATTTATTTTATTTTCACAGTTAAAAACGCCACAGCGTTAATTCATTTTATTTTACACTAAACTAGTTTGATTAATTGTCGATTTGTTTTATTTTAGCAAAGTGAAATCAATTAATAAGATGTATATTTATGTATAAGATATGTGTATATTAAGTATTATAGGCCCATAGCTTATATTTTTTATACTATATAGATCAATAGTTTATAATTGGACTACTTGTTATGGATTTTAGCCCTAGCTATAAACAAGTCCTAGATCCAAGTCCTAACTTAGCCTAAGCCGTAGACTTCGCAATGCACAGTCTGACTCCGTCCGTTATAGAGCTCAGGCCTACCAACTAATGTACTGCCCACTGCGGTCCACTTAAGGTGAATTCTCTCTCTCGAGCTACCATCGCCGCTGCCCACTTGCAGTTCGTTTTGTGCACGCTCATTGAAGAGTTACAATTGGTTTCTGCATAGAGACAGTGGTTTACGAACGTCCTGATTCGTCCACGTAACGTTGTACAATTGAATTATTTGTTATATATATATATATATATATATATATATATATATATAAATTTCATATTGGGACTCTAGATAAGTTGTTCTTTTTTTATTGTAATTTGAGCCATAGAAATAGTTTTTTTTATGATCAAGCATGGAAATATTTCATTAATATTGTCACAATTGTTTGTTCAGCTGGTCTTTATTTTATGCTAGAAGTTTGTTATTTTTGTAATATTATTTTTACCTATCTAACAAGTGTAAAATTGATTCATTTTATTTTTATGTTTTCAATATTAGATTTCGTAAATGTTCCAAAATAAATGTTTGAAGATACAGTCCACTTTCTTTCTTTTTTTTTTTCTTTTATTTAATCACAAGTAAATAGTTAGGCTTCAAGGAATAAGGGGATTTACTAACCCGCAGGCGTTACGGGGTTTTGGAGATAGTCCAATAAAGAGAAGGGAATACCAAACTCGTTGCATATTATTGCCCAAAACCAGTTTGTTTCCTTGTCTCGAAACCGATGCCGTAATCGTTCCTAATATCACTGACAGTATTCCAACCAGCCCAATACCAAGCCACATAAGTGATCATTTTATTAACCACTATAACCTGGCGGACAGTTCATTTGGGAAACCTGGCCCAGTCGATTTTTTATTGGGGGCGGACTTGTTTGGGGTAATTTTAACTGGTGGGTGCATGGATCGGGAAGGATGTCCTAATGTACTCCCAACCGTTTTCGGTTGGGTGATAATTGGACCCATAGGTTCTCACTACTTGGACCATAGGTTATCACTCTATGGCACTGGATCAATCGGTTTCACTTGTTACTTCGTATAAGGAACCCGAGGACTCATTAAATAGAACATTAGAGAAGTTCTGGGAGGTCGAAGCAATCTCTGAGGCATCTAAAGCAGATTCCGAAAATATCATCGCAGATCATTTTCGATCAACTCACTCCTGGGATCTAAACGGACGCTACATTGTCCGATTGCCTTTTAAACGACAGGTTCCACCTGATCTGGGTAATTCATACAAAAGCGCCCTCAACCGTTTTCTTAAATTGGAGCACCGGTTAAATAAGGTCCAATATTAAAAGAAAAATATTCGACTGTAATTAAAGAATATTTGGAATTGGGATATGTTTCAACAGCAACTAGTCCGGGTCAATATTATCTACCACACCATTGTGTTACGAAAGATAATACTTATGCAAAACTGTCTATAGTTTTCGATGTGTCGTCATCTACTGAATTTGGCTCCCTCAATGACCACCTCCTGATAGGTCCTAAATTACAGCTGGACATTAGACATGTGCTCCTTAATTTCAGGCGTTACCCAATTGTAATTGTCTCAGATATATGTCACATGTTTCTGCAGATATTAATGCACAATAAGGGTATTCCTTATCAACATTTTCTGTATCGCGCAGATGTATCTCAACCAATTACGGAGTATCAGTTGAATCGACTGTCCTTCGGTCTATCGTGCTCTCCATACCTAGCGATTCCTGAGTTATGGAAACGAACTATGCTGACTTGACATTCTGAGCAGCCTCCCTCTCCTCTACCTATATATACCCCCATAAAATCCTAGGCTAGTCAGTAAGCAAGATATCTGTATCAGTAGTACTTAGCATGTCATAATGTTCATTGTTTGATTTGTTTTCTCAATAAAGTTTTTTTTCACTTTTCGACGGTTGAGTTTCATAATTGGCGCCCGAACAGGGACCGCATGCATATTTCATCGCGGTTCTAGACTCGAACTCTGCAGTACCAGAAATCAAGATTTGATCTACCTTTCGAGGATATCACACCTGTAAGAGGCTGGCACCCCGCTCTGACTCTTAGATCTTGAAGAAGGACCTGCTGCTGAACTGAAATCGTCTGATCACCCCGACAGACATCGAAACTCTTGGAAGAAAATTGTGAGTCAACTTTATTTGAAATCATCAAAACTCATTAAATTTTTTTAATTTTATTATTTTCTGGTTTATTAATATTTAAATTATATAAATTTTTTTTATTATATATATAAATTAACATTTATATTATTATATTGTTATAAACATATATGTACTAACAATTTTATGAGTAAATTAGCTGAAAGGTTGGAACAAATTAGATCTATTCGCATTAACGACTGTAATAATTTAGACGAAATGGCAACCACTTTTGCAATTAAATCCGCTGATTATGACCATATTCCAGCATTCAATGGGGATCCACATAATTTGCTTAAATTTGTAACCGTTTGCCGACAGGTTTACAATATAGTCTGCAAACCCGATAACAACCTCCGCGAACTGAATGACCAACGCTTACTCAGTAAAATCCTAGCTAGACTTACAGGAGACGCTGACTACATTAATACGACGTGTGAATTCACTGGGGTCACTGAACTTTTACAATATTTAGAAAATACTTTTAGGGATTCTCGTTCTATTGAACAACTAACATTTGAACTCTTCAATTTAAGAATTCGTCATAAAGAACACCCTCTAGATTTCCTTCAACGATTAGACAGAAGTCGAACACTAATCATTTCCAAATACCGAATTCAGAACACTCCGGAACGAGCAACTATAGTATCCGCTTTAGAGAAAAATATATTATACCACTTTTTCACAAATATGCCTCTACATATTAGGACATATTTGATGACTAAAGCCGGTCTAAAAACTCTTGATGACCTACGGAATCTTATACAAAATGAAAATCACCTTCTATTTGAAGATTTGATCAATTCTGGGAATATGAGGAAGCCCGGGGAAGCTCAGGAAGAAAACAGAAGAGGTTATGATAAGAGACATGATAAAAGACATCATAATAAAAACTATCACCAATCAAATTTCTACGGATCAAGACATGATGAGCGTCGACACTCCCCTAGGAGAGATTATCACCAAGATTACCATAACAGTAATCAAAATAACCACCATGAAAGGAGAGATTACCACCAAGATTACCATAACAGTAATCAAAATAATCATCATGAAAGGAGAGACTACCAACCTCACAAAGAGCAGTGGAAGCCCGAAGACCAAAGAAGGTATTTTCGAGGCTCTGGACAATCTAAAAATAATAAGCCCGCAGAGAAAGGTGAACCATCAAACACAGTCTCAATGCGTACCGTGAGCGGTTTTCAGAAAAATAACCCAAGACACGCAGTATATAAAGTGGAAGAAGAAGACCCGAGAGATAAAGAAATAAGAGAACTTCGTGAACGATTAGAGAGGCTCACCGCAAATACAACAGAAGATCATTTTTTAGAGGACGACCTAGATCGGAATTTCAAAACATAGAAATTCAGGAACTCCAGACAAATAATTTCCATAAATTGCCTTATGTAATTGACAAAAAGGACCGTAAATGGCTACTCGACACAGGAGCACAAAAAAACTATATAAATTCAAAAATAGTACCTGCAGGAGTCAAAAGAGAAAATGAAAATTTCATCGTGTTAACTGCCGCAGGAGAAGAAAGGGGAACAGAAACTATCACCACCGAAATCAAAAACACGTTTTTAAAATGTCCCACTAAAGTCAAATTTTATTTACTGAATTTTAGTCCAAACCATGACGTTCTGATTGGTTCCGAACTCATGGATGACCTTAACTTTAAAATAGATTTTGAAAATAGACACATTAAATCAGACTATAGTGAATTTAACTTCATATTGAATAGGGACTCCCTCCCGATTGAACTCAAGAAAGGAGAAAATATAGCAGAAATACCTAAGGGAAAAAATTTTTATATAGATTATAAAACGGACGGACTGGAAATACCCCCAGGAATATATAGGGATAAAATAAAAATTATTAGTGATAAAAGCGGAACAGTCAAATTGCCTCTAATGCATTTCCAAGAAGTGGAAATAGTGAACCCACCAATAGATAAGGAAGACAAAAATATAAACGAGCTGGTTAGAGTTGAACATATTCCTCCGCAACATAGGTCTGAATTATTAAAACTGTTGGAACAATATCCTGCCATATTTAAAACAGAAAAAGATGCATTATCAGCGACGGATCTAGTGGAACACCAAATAAAAACCAAAACGGATGATCCAATTTATTCTAGAAATTATAGATACCCGCAGCAATTCAGGGAACAAATAAGAGAAGAAATAAATAAAATGCTAGAAAACAAAATAATTACTCCCAGTAACTCACCCTATAATTCACCCGTTTGGGTAGTTCCTAAAAAAGCCGATGCATCAGGGCAGAAGAAAATAAGAATGGTGATCGATTACAGAAAACTCAACAGTCAAACGATCCCAGACCGATACCCCCTGCCGAATATTGAAGACTTACTCGGAAAATTAGGTAAAGCCACTATTTTTACAGCAATGGATCTTTGCTCTGGTTTTCATCAAATTAAAGTTGATAAGGATTCAGTTCATAAAACTGCATTCAGTACTGACCAAGGACATTTCGAATTCTTAAGAATGCCATTTGGGTTATGTAACGCCCCTGCAACATTCCAAAGGGCGATGAATATTATATTTTCGGATATGCCACATGTATTGGTATACATGGATGACATTATTATATTTTCTGAAACCTTCAACGACCACTTAAAACACCTAAAATCTGTTTTAGAAAAATTGAAAGCACATAATCTTAAAATCCAACTTGACAAAACGGAATTTTGTAAAAGAGAACTATTGTTTTTGGGCCATATAATAAGCGAAAAAGGAATAGAACCTAATCCAGATAAAATAAGAGCAGTCAAGGAATTTAAATTACCTAAAACAGAAAAAGAAATAAAAAGTTTTCTAGGCTTGACAGGATTCTATAGGAAAATGATACCTAACTATGCAAAAATAGCTTCACCTATGACAAGATGCCTACGTAAGGAAGAAACTGAAATAAACCCTGATTCCTACCGTGAAGCATTTGAACAACTAAAAACCTTAGTATGTAGTAGTCCCATAATTCAAGTACCCAACTTTGAAGAAGATTTCTACTTAACAACTGACGCCAGTAATTACGCCATAGGAGCGGTACTTGCTCAAAAGAAAAATGGTAAAGAATTACCAATTTGTTTTGCATCTAGAACACTAAATAAAGCCGAACAAAATTATTCTACAACAGAAAAAGAGTGCCTAGCAATAATTTGGGCATGTAACCATTTTAGGCCTTATCTATACGGCAGAAAATTTTTTATTTACACTGACCATAAGCCACTCGAATATTTAAAGACTTGCAAAACACAAAACGCCCGTCTTATCAGGTGGAAACTGCTTCTAGAAGACTACGAATATGATATCAAGCACATCGAGGGTAAAGCGAACAAGGTTGCTGACCACTTGTCGCGACATCCAGTTGACAAGCATGTTTCAGAGACACCCGAGTTCGACATGTATCATATCGCAGAAGAGGATGACTCATCTCTAGATACCCAACACTCTGCCGAGTCTTCAGATAATAGGATCCTTATCGTCGACGATGGTCAAAGACCTGTCAACGTAGAGAAAAATCAATTAGTCATCATGAAGGGATTTAATGAGGCTAAGATAGAAAAAGTATTTAATAAAAATAGAATTATTTTAGAACTAACTTATCCATATAACCAAAACGCAGAACAACTAGAAAATAAGTTATTGGAAATACTAAAACCCAATACAACTTATGGCGTTTATTGTCTTCCCAAAATCCAAGGAATTGAGAGTGAGACTAACTGGTACGAAGGATTGTATAATAAAGTCACAGACATTATCAGAGAAAAATTTCCGACCAATAGAATAAAGAAATACTCTTTATTATTACCAGACATAACTGACAAAACCCAACAAAAAGAATTGATTTTAGATCAGCATATCGGAAAATCATGCCATCGAGGAATAAATGAAACATATTTAAAATTGAAAACAAAATATTATTGGCCAAATATGAAAGACCATATCACCGATATCATTAATGCTTGTGATACATGTAATTCAATTAAATATGACAGACGACCTATTAGACCTAAATTTATGATTACACCAACACCTGAAAAACCTTTCGATTCAATTATGATGGACACTCTCCATATGAGAAATTATTACGTTTATATAATAGCGGACACCTTCTCAAAAAAGATATTCACAAGATATAGCGAGACAGCAAACGCTATTGAATCAATGGCAACACTGAGGAAATATTTGGTCCATTTCCCAAAACCATTAGTAATCACGACAGATAATGGCCGTGAATACGACAATAATTTATTTAGAGACTTTTTAAAATATTTAAAAATTGAAAAACATGAGACAACACCTAACCATCCAAATTCGTTGGGATTACTTAATAGAGCAAGCTCAACGTTTATAGACTTAATCAAAATAATAAATACTCAATCCACCGCGCCTGAAGAAGAAAAATTAGAACTAGCAACAATCGCGTATAACAATTCAATGAACCAAGACTTAAAATTAAGTCCGAACGAAATAACATTTGGAATCGGTAGAGACAACTACAATGAAAATCCAGAAGTTCAGGAATACTTGGTTCAAGAATATCATGAAAAACTTAGAAACACCAGAGAAGCTATAAAAGCAAACATAGAAAAAAATAAAGAAAGATATATAAACAAAAGGAATGAAACTAGAGAAGATATCCCTAAATTACCAGAAGAAGTTTTTATTAGAAAACCCAGTTCCAATAAAAAAGATCCAAAATATCAAAAAGGTAAACAATCTAATGGCAAATTTGAAACCGCTAAGGGTAAAAAGAAAAAATTACATGCAAGCCAAATAAAAAGGCCCAGGAAAAAGAAAAACGATTCAGGAAAACCTACTACCATTCAAGGCACAAATCAGAATGAGTGTCTAGCAGATAATGTGTACGCACAAAAATTAAATGAAGAAATCGAAAAACGAATTCAGGATTTGAGGGTTAATCCCAATAATCTTCCTGTTGCAGATTTTGAAGATGAAGGACTGTTTCAAGTTTCTTCTGATCTTAATTCTTCTGGCTCGGACCCTCCAGGTAGAAACGTTGAAAATCCAGACGCTGTCGAATGGCCCTGGGGCTTCGATCATTCAAATGAATTCGTCGTATGTGATGACGGAATGGTACACTTTCCTACATTACAAGAATCTATCTCAACTAAATGATGAAATCACAACAATAAAAACACATATTAATAGTTTGAAGACAGAAAAAGAATTTAAAATGCTGCATCAAATATTAGATAAGAGGTATGAGAGAATAACAAACCAAATCACCCACCTTATTAAGCGTAAATTTATAAAAAGAGAAAAACGTGGTATAATTAATGGTTTAGGATCTGCTCTCAGTTGGTTAACGGGAACTATGGATGCAGATGACAAAGAAAAATATGACACCATCCTACAAAAGGTTGAAAGTAATTTATATCACATAGAACATAACGAGGAAGCTAGGCTTAGCCTCAACCGGAAATTAACACAAGAATTAAATAAAGATATTATCATTTTAAATAACTTCAAAAATAATATAGAAACCAATAATAAAGTATTAGATTCCACAATCATCAAATTATCATATCATGACCTTTTAGCATATTTAACTCTCATAGAAGCACAATTACAAGAAACAGAAGACGCATTAGAACAATGTAAACTAGGCATGACACACCCCAGCATTTTATCGTATGACGAAATTAAAAACATCAAAACTCCATATAAAAATTTACTAACAAGAGACGTAGAATTAAATTGGTTATTAAGTAAAGCAATTTGTTCAATGTCCGATTCGGGAATGATTTATTTCTTTATTAAATTACCACTAAGGGTTGCCCCTTCGACTGCATATTACATACTGTCATATCCCATTGTCTATAAGGAAAATATTGTAACTATTCCAGTAGAAAATACTTTAGTTATAAGAAATAATAACCAGTTTTATAAGGGAAAATGTTTAAAATATAATTCTAACTTTTATTGTAATTACAAAAGTCTTAGTTTAGTAGAAGATAAGTGTATATTAGAATTAAGTAACAACCAAAAATTAGAACATTGTAAAATAATAGGAATTTCACAAAAACCATTTATTAAACTTATACCTAGCCTTAATCAATATCTCACTTTTAATTTATCTACTATTGAAACTAACATAACAGAAACCATGTTATATCATTTACCAATCACTGGTTTAATAAGCCTTGACAGAAATGAAATATTTGTAAATAAATCTATAGTTATTCGATACGAAGAACATGTAAATATACCCATAATATCTATGCATAATATTGATAATGTAATTTTTACTAATTATAGCTACGATGATGTAAATAAATTAGACTTAGGAACTCTAAATATAGAACCTTTAGAAGATTATTCTGTAATTACTCATTCTGACATTATGTTATATCTTACTTTGATAATATGTATATATCTGTTTATTCACCATATATTATTTTATTATTATAAATTTAAAAACATTTTTAAAAATAAGACTAACAACCCCACACCTCTAACAAACATTGTAACTCCTGATCACCCACCTATCAGCAATCCCATCGAGCTATCATCCTTTTGCGACGCCAGGTCTAGAGCGTGGCATTCCTACCTTACCGAAAAACAAGCATCCTAGTTCGGAGGACCTCACTTTTTAAGGGGGGAATAGTTATGGAAACGAACTATGCTGACTTGACATTCTGAGCAGCCTCCCTCTCCTCTACCTATATATACCCCCATAAAATCCTAGGTTAGTCAGTAAGCAAGATATCTGTATCAGTAGTACTTAGCATGTCATAATGTTCATTGTTTGATTTGTTTTCTCAATAAAGTTTTTTTTCACTTTTCGACGGTTGAGTTTCATAATTCTGTATTACATCAGCTTATAAAGGAGGCTTTAAAGGAGGTATGAGATGAGATACGAGATTTGTGAGGAGCGATATGAGTGCAGTAACAAGGAATTCGAAATCGGCGATGAATGATGCTAACAAACTGGTGAGATCTGTTGCATTTGAAGGAGGAGGAATATGATGAATTTGTTGTTGATGGTTAGGTATATTAGGATGATAGAGATTTTGAGGTTGGGTTGAGTTTGTTGTTGCGGCAGGGCTTGACATTTATCGTTTGAGTTCTTACCTCTAAGTAGTTGTGAGAATGATACATTATTGTTTACAATTCTAGAAGACTCTCTCTATCTTCTTGGTCTTACTGCTTCATCTTGAATCCGATTTTTCTGGTGTCTGGTTTTGAGATTCTTGTAAATTTGGCAGCCTTTGTAGTTGGCCGGGTGTCCCTCCAAGCATAGGGCACACACTGCAGGATCTTGTATACGGTTTAGTGCACTCCACAGATTTGTGCTGTTCGCCGCACTTCACGCAACGCGGCAGATGGTGACAATATGTCTTCGTGTGGCCGTATGCCTGACAATTATGGCACTGCACGATTTCTCTCTTGGGTATGGTTTCTCAACTTTCACCATTGTGTAGTATATTCTTGTAATATCATATATTTTTTCGATACCTGGTGATGGCTCCAAGTCTACGAAAAACAATGGTAGTGGGATTTTATTTCGTAACCCTGGCTGCTCCTTGTCCTCCTGTTGTTAGTTCTTCTTTAATCAATTCAGTTGGGGTTGAGGAGTGTAAATTTCTTATCACACTCGTAACGCTCTGTCCTGCCTCAGCTGGTACGTGTGAAAATTCGCAGTTGTTTCTGATAAGTACTTCACTATTTTTCGGTAGGCTTCAGAAGAATCTGGTGTTATTTTGGTGTCATTGGTCCTGTTAAGGCAAGAATAACTGCCAGAGCAGATTTTATTTGGTTGGATGCAGAACAAGTCTAAATTTTTGGTATTTTAGTTAAATATCGGAGGAGGCCTTGGTTCTGTGGGTTTAGCTGCAGACTCCATTACCTCTCAGTCACTTTGAAACACTTGGTAAGGGTTTGGAGTAAAGGAAGGGGATTCTTCGATCATCTCTTGCGAAGAAGTTCCTGGTTGGTGCTGAGGTTCTGGTTCTGAAGTTTTCACTTTGGTTATTGGAGATATTTCTCGTAGGCAGCGACGAGTTTATTGTTTGGCTGGTGAAGCACGTGGTGTACTAACGCCGTCTGATCGAGTCCTCTTGAGCACCTTATTGGACATCACTTGGGGATTAAACCGCATATCATATGATGAGAATTAGATATTCATTAATTAATTTTTTTTTAAATGTAGAAATAGTTCTAAAAGGACGAATTATTAAAAAATTCTTTACGGTGATCTAGTATTAATGCTAATGCAAAAAAAGCACTTATAGGGGTCACAATAAGTATTCTTCACCGTTATTTCCTTGGAATCTGTATTTTCCTTTGAGCTATAATTTTATATAAATCGTTATCACATTTTATTCAAATTTACTCTCCCAATAACACCAACTTTCGAATTAAATTTCATCATGAACATTTTTTAAAATAATCATTCCTTTGATATTTAATATCACCAGCTATTGCTTCAAGAAGATACAAAAAGTTTTGAAAAAATAAAATACTTGAAAATTGGTATTTTGGCGTTTAGGTCCACTGTGTGACGCCTATGTCAAACAGTGTTTTTACCATAATAGGGGATGATTAAGTGAGTCAAAAACCCTTCGAATATCTATCACTGCTGCGAATAAATTATTACTCAGCTTATGCTTAATCTGTATTATTCAGCTTACGATTTTCGTCGTCAATACAACTTCGGTTTGCTCTGAATCCCGCTTAAATTATAGGTTTAATGGTGCTATTTGAGGGTCAGAGTGGGTGGATGGAATGGCTGTAATATTAGCAAATAGAAACGTTGTAAGTTACGATTGGGTTACGAAGTTTTAAGCGGACGTATATAATTTGATAAAAATGAGTCTGTAAAAAATGAACTATTTTATCAAGATTGGTTCATTACTGATTTTCCTCATGCCCTGAACAAAATATTCTATTAAACCCTTGCAGCTTACAATCCAGCTGATTAAGTATTACTTAATACTATTTAATAATGTTAATTTTAGTATTACTTCATAAGCATTAAGTAAAAGTATTTACTTAATAAATATTAAGTAACAGTATTTACTTAATAAATATTAAGTAAAAGTATTTACTTAATAATTATTATTGATAAGTATTAAGTATAAATGAATAATATATGGAATTTCCTTCCAGAAAATCACAATCCGAATTCTGTTTGATTTTTCCAAACCATTTGACATTGTTAATCATAAAAATCTTTTCAAATTCAATAACTTATACTTACCCAATAGCACTTTAAAATTTTCGATTTTTTCTTATTCAGTCGTTCTCAGACAGTGGTGTTAATAAATTCACTTCACTTCCTCTTTTCTTCTCGCAAGGTGTTACTCAGGTCTTCTCACTTACATTAATCCTTTTTCCCATTTACATAAATGATTTACCCGATTCTCGCCATTATTCCCGATCTCATTTCTATGCTGATGATCTAAAAATGTATCTTTATTTCCATCCAACTGATCTCATTAAGGTGGAACATAAACTAGAAGACGATATTAATAGAATTCGTCACCAGAGCGACATAAATAAGTTGAAGGTGAACAAATTGACTTGAATGCAGACAAATTTAAAGCTATCTTCGTTGGTTCTAAGTCTCTCTTACATTCCCTTTCTTATTGTCTTACCTTTTCATCAAAAACTGTCCAGTTCCATTTCTTACCACTGACACAAACGTCGGTGTCACCTTCAATTCCCATCTTTAAATCTGTTAAAATCATTTTATACCATATTCAATTATTATTTACATTTGACTGTGAAAGATACCTTTTCCTTCAAAGTATTACTGTAGTGTGACAAACCGTAAGTTTGGAAACAGGAAAGTCCTTAAATATTATGTAGTAATAATATTGATCAAAATGAAAATTGTAATAATTGAAAAAAAAAAGAGTCTGCTATTTCAAATTGTCAATAAGGATTGAACATAGTATAGAATGATTTTAACATGTTATGGAGATGAATTACGTTCTCTCAAAATATTGAAAAAATTCAGAAAATATAAAAATTATAATATAAAAACGAAATAATTGGTTCAGTTTAAAATGCTACACTCAGTGTAGCATATTTATATTGAATGTATACAAGATACCAACATGTATACAAAATGTAACACACGCACACACGTATACGAGTATATATATATTGTATATAGTATATATATATTGTATATAGTATATATATATTGTATATAGTATATATATATATATATATATATATATATATATATATATATATATATATATATATATATATATATATATATATATATATATGTATATATATATATATGTATGTAAGTTAAACGTCGCTGACTTTAAACACTTAAAAAAAAGAGTAAAGGTTCAACAAATAACACGCATGAAGTCGGAAACAAGACTGCTTTATTGCTCCTTATAATCCTATATATAAACATTCTGAGTTGTTTACATAAATGCTTTTGGTATTAAAGCTAATACTGTCCCGCTCCGTACCTTAACTCCCCCCCACCAGTTTACGGATACTCTTCGTAAACTTAAAAAAATAAAAAGACATAAAAACAAAAAATAAAACTCTTATATGTACAACGACAAGGTTCTCTTGTCCACATTATAACACAGGTACGGAGTGTTCAGTACTTACAACCTAATCTAATGAAACACAAACAAAAAATATTCCTTATATCTAAAAAAAAAAATAACACACTTTCCTCTATACATTTTTCTCACAAATGAAAGGCGTATTTCACTGCATTTGCACTTTCCTTTCAAAATATACACAAAGTTATGTAAGAACACTATATACAAAACAAACAAAACAAACAAAAAAAATCTTCTTTCCGGAGACGAGGGCACTCCAGTTCTAAGGTTGCTGTGACTCTGTAATCGGAAATTTTAATTGTTCTATGTGAACCGTCGTTCGTTTTTTCGGTTCGTTAACACTCTCAATCGTCACCACATTATGCTCTCTAATGACTATCACCCTGAATGGACCCTCATATCTCCGCACTTCCTTTCCCCTATTCGAGCATAATTTGCTATACACTATGGACCCGATGTTCAACCCCCCTGTTACTTCCTTCACTTTGAGATTTTCCCGCGCCACCCTTTTTCACTTTTCCCCCTCTATTTTTTTCTTAACCTTCCTTCAGAGATTACCCAGTTCCATTTTATTACTAACCATTCTTTCTGTCATTTGCTCATCTGCAGCTGTACCTCCCCAGTCCCGTTGCCGCCCGCGTAATCCGAAGAGAATTTCGAATGGAGAGAACCCTGTTGTCGTATGTATAGAATGGTTGTACGCTTCCACCGCCTTCCGCATTGCCACATTCGGTTCCAACCCTTTTTCCACCTGATACTCCCTTAGATGGTCACTAAGAATGCTGTGCAATTTCTCTATACTTCCTCTGCTCTTGGGGTGCCCTGGAGTATTAAGATGCCACCTGACACCTACGTTCTTCATTTCCGTTCTGATTTTGGCGTTGTCGAACTACTCCGTAACATTGGAACCACGTCTGGAGGGCTCCTAAGACTGCCTCTGCTGATCGCTCCTGTACCAGGTACGCCATTGCCACTTTGCTAAAGAGGTCTATGAGCGTGACCCACTTATACCCTCTCCACGTGAACGTATCCACTTGCAAGTCGCTTAGTGGTGCATCGACCGTGGGTGTCTCCTCTTGCATCGTTCTTGGGGGGTGCCTATCGTACTTTGTGCTCGCGCACACCCTGCAGGACCCTATGAGCTCTGCGATCGTTTTTTTCATCCCCCACCAAAAATATTTCGCTTAAAAAAGTCTCCTGCGCCCCGCGGTGGTTGTTCTTGCCCTGGTGATAAGCAAGTGTTATGACCTTCTGCTGCTCTTCATCCCGCACTGTATCAACCATCAGTTTGCAACGAATGAACGTCCTATCTATCCCTAATCGTTCATCCCGCCATAGCCTCTTTATCTTCTCCCAAATCGTTCCATTCCCCACATATAAGTGGTGAATTTTTCTTGCTTTCGACGCGTCTTTGAGAGCTCTGCAGATCTGGTCCACGTTGGCCCCTGGTTGTGACCAAATGGTTGTTATTCGGCTGTTGCCGTACTTGCTATATAGTATCTTCATCAGACCCGACGTCATGGTCTTCCAGATGATCTGGCGGTTCTTATCGTTTACGATTTCCTCCCGTTCTTCCATGTCCACTGGCCTCTCTTCCGCTGGACTCTCTTCTTGTTGGGTATCAACTCCATCCACAGTTTCTTCCACAGCTTGTACCCCCTCTCCCTCTGGAATCGTCTCACGCCTCCCGATGATTCCGCTGTATCCTCCTCTATGGCATTCATAGTTAGCGCTCTCGATAGCCAATCCGCCACCACATTCTCTCTTCCGGGCTTGTACACAATGTCCATGTTGTACTGGTTAAGAATCTCCTTCCAGCGTGTGACTCTAGCCGAGGATTCCTTTAGTTTGCCTACTCATTGTAGGGGTCTATGGTCCGTCTGCACCCGGAATTTCCTCCCAAAAACATATGGTCTAAAATGGTCGATAGCCCATACGATCGCTAACAGCTCCCTCTCCAGCGCACTGTATCGCGACTCTGCATCCGTAAGTCGCCTGCTGGCATATGCTACTGGGCGATCCCCCCCATTCCCATCCTGGGATAACACAGCCCCCAACGCGTATTCGCTAGCGTCCGTGGTGATCGTAAACACTTTCGTAAAATCCGGAAATGCTAATACTGGCTCCTCTTGCAGCCTCGCCATGCATTTTCGAATGTTGTCTTCCATTATTGGGGTTACTATAACCTTGCTGCCTTTCTTTAATAAATTGTTGAGGGGTACGAGGTATTCCGCCATTTCGGGCACAAATCGTCGATAATAATTAAGGGTTCCCAACAATCTGCGGATCCCTTTTACATCCCGAGGTATTGCCATCTTCTTAATCGCCTCCACTTTCCGCGCTTCAGGTTTGACTCCTTCACTCGATATCGTGTGCCCTAAAAAATTTATGTGGTCCTGCCCTAACAAACATTTCTCGCTTGACAGTTTCAGCCCAAATTGTCTGACTCTCTCAAATACCCTACGTAGATGCTCTACGTGTTCCGCCTCGTTTTTACTAAATACTAACAGGTCGTCCATGTAAATTTGGCACATCCCTTCGTCAATTCCCCTTAGGAACTCGTCCATTAGCCGCTGGAATGTTATAGGAGCATTCTTGAGACCAAACGGCATTCTCGTAAATTCGTAATGCCCCCTCTCGAAGGTGGATGCTGTCTTCAACTGATCTTCCGGAAGCATCATAATCTGATGATATCCCGCTTTCAAGTCAAGAGTACTGAATACCGTTGCCCCGCTTAACCAATCTAAAATGTCCTCAAACTTCGGGATTGGGTATTTTTCATCCACAATATTCTCATTAAGTTTGCGGTAATCGATTACCACGCGGTATTTTTCCTTATCCTCTCCGGGCGCGCTTTTCTTCTTAACTGCCCATAGCGGGCTATTATATGGCGACGTGCTATCAACAATTATCCCCTGCTCCTTTAGACTCTCCAACTTTTCCCTAATGTATTGGCGAAGGGCCTGCGGATACCTCCTCTCTTTCACGTAGCTCACCTTTTCGTGCATCAGCGGGATCTCGTGCACCGTTTTGCCCGTCACCCCCAACGTATCTCCCTCCTTGAAGAAGATGTCTTCGAATTCCCTTCTCACGACTACTCTCCAATCCTCCGCCCGACTTATAGCTCCCACACGTGCTCTCCGGTCCTCATGCCCCTCTATTGCCATCGTACTCGTATACCTGATTCTCCCCATCCTTATTTTCCACTCCTCCCTTCTATATGCGATTCGCACGCCCACCTTCCCCAACATGTCACATCCTATAATTACCTGGTATTCCCGCGGCATTTCTCCCACTACATGCACCGTAAGTTTACCTCCCTAGGCTGCCCACCGCCTCAAACCTATCTCCACTTCCCCTTCTACTCCACACGGGCCACCCAGGGTGATTAGCTTACAATTACATACCTTGACTTGGAGTGTCCTCTCTCCTCTCTCCATCCAGCTTCTCCAACACTCCACGCGTCATGATGGTATTGGAACTCCCGGTATCTACCAGGCATCGCACTCCTCCCACCTCTATTATAGGTAACCAGCAGCTTTTACCTCTGATATTATAACTTACTAGCGTGCGGTCACCCCTCGCCTGACACTCTCCTCAGATTCTCTCCACGGTTTGCCGGCGTCCACTCCTCCCGCTGCTTCTTCCTTGATTCCTCTCGTTCTCCCGGCCTACTGGGTCCTCTATCTCTTCTTCTGTCTCCGTGGCCATGGATTTCTCCGACGAGTCTCTTGATGACTCACTCCTCCTTGCGTGTATCTTTCTTCTCCTCAATTCCTGGGCATTTACCTCCATCGGCTCAACCCTTTGTGAGCCTCTTCTGGAATATATGTACGGACATTGCCTCGCTATGTGTCCCTCAGTCCCGCACTCAAAACATTTCGTGCGGGGACACTGCGCCACCAGGTGTCCGCTCTTTCCGCAACCGTGGCATTTCCTGTCCTCTCTCCGTTGACTACCCCTTGCTCTACCTTGTCCTGGTCTTCGTTCAGCTCCGGTGGTCTTTTCTCTCCCGTTGTATGCGGGCTCTCTCCTCCTCCAGGTCGTTGGTGAACTTCTAGGTCTCCTATAGATCACTCTGTTCCATCCTGGTTCCTCCCCCTCTAACCGGGCTTCTTCATCTCGAGCACTGGAATCTACCATTTCTTGGGCGCATTCAATAAACGAACGTTCCCGGGGTAAGCCATCTTTCTTTCCAGTTTTCTTCGCCAGTTGCACCTTCAGTATGGTGGACAAAAAGGCCATCTTCGCTTCGACCTCCGGAGCTCCAGCTGTCTCTCGCATTTTCTCGGTGATCCGGTTGTAGTGAGCTACTAGTGTTGCCGCGTACTGTCCGTTGGATTGCCGTGAAGACTTCACCTCGCGGAACATCTGATAGATGTCTTCTTCTGTAGTCCATCTGCCACCGCCGTAGGCTTTCTTCAGTCTCTCCTTGACAGTTTCCCACGGCGTCTCTTCATCTGCCTGGATGTGGTTCAGGATACTCCGTTTTACCCTGCACACAAGAGCCGCCTTAAGGGCCTCTGCATCCCCAGCGTTGACGAGGTTCTCATCAATTTTTGCATTTATTCTAGCCACGAGTCGATCTCCACCCTTTAAAAAATGATTGAGCTCACCTATTTCTCCAGTGAAGCGCTCGAGATCCGATATGGCCGCCCTGAGGTCCTGTGAAGTGGCTACCCGGATTTTCATTCTATCGCATTCGCATGCGCCGCGGCAAAGGTTCCCTGCGGTAACGGAGGGATCTCTGGCACATTCATGGGAGCCGGCTGCCCTAAAGCAAATTAAGGCATGCTCGTAACGGTTCTCCTCTGGTTTAAAAAAAACGTACCTCTGCACTCTTACCGTCCCGGGTTTCGGCACCAGTTAAACGTTGCGGGCTTTAAACACTTAAAAAAAAGAGTAAAGGTTCAACAAATAACACGCATGAAGTCAGAAACAAGACTGTTTTATTTCTCCTTATAATCCTCTATATATACATTCTAAGTTGTTTACATAAATGCTTTTGGTATTAAAGCTAATACTGTCCCGCTCCGTACCTTAACTTATATATATATATATATATATATATATATATATATATATATATATTTAAGCAACGTCGAACGTGGTGAGTACTTGGATGACTGTCCACAAGGGAAAGCCATGCTACCCGAGTCTCTAACCCCCCCGGGTATGTGAGACATGTTAGGCGACTGGAGGCCACTCACACCGACCGGGCCTAGAACCGATGACCCTACCCCGTGTACTTAATCGGGAATCGGGATGTGGAATACCAGGATGTTAGTAGCCCCCCTGAGGCTCGGTCCATGGACGGTATGTTTTGGGAAAAAAAATATAGATCTTCCTGCGCCTACTGACTCCGAACAGCCATAATCCATGGATCTAGACCGATTTGTCACTGTCCTTGAACCCAAGTGAGTCGGTGGAAAGGACACTGCCAGATTAGCCCTAAAGGGATCGGCTTTGGAGCTACGGGTGGCCTGCCTCTCCACCATAGAGACCATCGTGAGGTTGTGTGATCCCCTCCAGGTTTTCTCAGCTCCCGCAAGCAACATACGTCTGTAAGGAGACCACCTCTAGCGGCCAAAGATCTTCATGGTCTGTAGTGCCAAGCGAAAAAAAAAAATATATATAATGTTTCACATATGTGTGTATATAGAATAGAATAGAATAGAATAGAAGAATCAACTTTATTCTGGGACTACGTCCCTTCAGAATAACAATATTGTACATACAATTAACATTACATCTGGCCAAAATGTATATTACAATAAACAAAAACAAACAAACAAACAAAAAAAAACAACTAAAAAATAAGGGATAAAAGAAGTATTTACATAACTGTACAGATATAGGAAGCCTGAATATGAGAAATAAGGTCCTAATACTGCAAGATATATACAGGGTGTTTCGTAATTCCACGGCACTATTTTAGGTATGTGTTCACTAACACAAAATAAACAAAAAAGTTCATATTAACATATATCTCAAACTCATTTATTAAACAGATATCAAAAGTTAAAAATTTATTATTTATGTACTACATCAAGACTGACAAAGTACTAAGTTTAACGTGTTAAATACTAAATAACAGATTTTAATCATCTGATAAACAAATGTACGATAAGCAATGACAGTAGTTTGTCTAGTTCTTTGTGTTTTAGTGTGAGTGAATACTGTTACTCAGTTCAATTTATGATTATCATGGGAGACACCATAAATTTATTCACTTTCGCAGAACAGACAGACATGCTTTCAACTTTTAGCGAGGTATATAGAAACGGTGCTGCTGAAGTCCGAAGATATCGTGAAACATTTCCTTACTGAAGAACACCAAATCGTGAAACCTTTGAGACCATTGAAAGACTATTTAGTTATAATGACACGCTAAAAGCTATACGAGTAAACGTCTGTCGACAAAGATTTCAACGAACAGCAAACGTTGAAGAAGAAATACTCGATGCTGTTCAGGTATCTCCTACTACTAGTACCAGAAGATTGTCACGCCGTTTCGATGTGTCCTCTATCAGCGTATGGCTAACTTTACGCGAACAACAATTGTATCCATTTCACGTATCGAGTAGGCAAGTTTTTTCACCATAAGATTATAACGCAGCAATTTATCCCAGTGATTAATTTGTCAATGCACACGAGATTCTAACTTCCTGAACTGCATTTTGGTTACTACATCCTGCTTTACAAGAAACGGGATTATTAATTTTCGAAATACCCATACTTGGGCTGAAGAAAACCCTCATACCACTGCTGTTGGACATTACCAACATAACTTTTCTTTAAATGTCTGGTGTGGTCTTCTAAGCGACGACATCATCGGCCCCTTCTCTTTGCCACTTAGGCTGTCAGGTATATCTTACTTGCATTTTTTGCAAAATAATCTTCATGAACTCCTAGAACATATTCCGCTAGGCGTTAGGCAAAGACTGTGGTTTATGCATGACGGTGCTCCAGTTCACTATTCTAATAGATTATTTAAATGCAAGTTATTGAGACCGATAAACGGTCCTGTTAAATGGCCTCCACGATCTCCGGATTTGACGCCATTAGATTATCTTGTGTGAGGCTGGATGAAGTCTATGGTTTATTCTGCGGCAGTTGGCACTCAAGAAGACCTAAGACACAGAATTCACTCACACTAAAACACAGAACTAGACAAACTAATGTCACTGCTTATCGTACATTTGTTTATCAGATGATTAAAACCTGTTATTTAGTATTAAACGCGTTAAACTCTGTACAGTCAGTCTTAATGTAGTAAATAAATAATAAATCTCTAACTTTTGATATTTGTTTAATAAATGAGTTTGAGATATATGTTAATATAAGTGACCTTATTCCCAATTAAATAATTATGTTTAAATTTAATACTCTAAGGTCGATTAAAAAAAAGTTGTAAATGAAAATATATATATAGGTGTAGATATGTATTCGTTGAGTTTATTTAATTTTAAATGCTATGTTATCTTAGATTTTCAGTTCTTTATTATTATTAGAGAATTATTATTAATTCTTATTTATTAGTTTCCTAACCGAATTATTATTTCTATAAATTACTAGATATTTTTTTATTGAAAAAAAAAAATACATTTTGCCTCAATTAAGGGCATTGAGTATTTAGGATGAATGAAGTACAATCATACCATATATACAATAAAAGAAAAACAAGATTATAACAAAATAAAATAAAATAAAACTTGGAGTAACAGAATAAATCAAACATGATACAACATTAAATAAAAAAAAAAATAAATAAATAAAACACATTCAAACTTATTAACAATATTTACAGTTATCCGAGGGAGTTCCGAGTGGGGCCTTTTACCCCACGTGTGGAGGACAGGCAGGACTCCAAGAGATCCCAGCGCTTCTCTCTCAGCCGCATCATTAAAACCTGTTATTTAGTATTAAACGCGTTAAACTCTGTACAGTCAGTCTTAATGTAGTAAATAAATAATAAATCTTCAACTTTTGATATTTGTTTAATAAATGAGTTTGAGGTATATATTAATATAAGTGACCTTATTCCCAATTAAATAATTATGTTTAAATTTAATACTCTAAGGTCGATTTAAAAAAAGTTGTAAATGAAAATATATATATATATATATATATATATATATATATATATATAAGATAAAGACCGGAGACTGGCGGTATCAGCCTTAATACTATCTGGTAATGTAAATAAACAGGCTAAGTGTATATAAGGAGGCTTATGGAACGAATAAAGCAGTGTTATTTCAGAAGTCGTGTATGTTACATCTTTTCCCTTTTCCTTCTTTTTTTTTATTTCTTAAGTCCGACGACGCTTAACTGGTGCCGAAACCCGGGACAACGTCAGGGAAGTAATTTTTTTTTAAGTAGATATTTTTTTTTTTTGGTGTTTAAGGAAAAGGTGAAATGCCGACAGAAGGATTGATTAGTCCGGGAGTACTAAGCGTACCGGAAATTCCTCAACCTCAGGATATTCCACAGATCAATCAGGTACCCCAGATCGCGCCTCAGGTACCTCAGATACCTCAAGTCCCTCAGGTAGCACAGATCCCTCAGATCCAGGAGATCCCTCCATTACCAAGGGACACGTTGGCAGAAGCACACGCCAATGCCTTGGAATGGATGAAAATAAGAGCAACAACCACGCAGGACTTACGGAGGGCCATTGCGGACCTAGAACGATTCGGAGGCGAGGTAGGCGAGCTCAACCATTTCTTGAAAGGCGGAGATCGTCTTATGTCAAGAATCGAGGTGAAGGTGGCGGAGGACCTGGTGAACCTAGGGGACGCGGAAGAACTAAAAGCAGCTCTTGTGTGCCGAGTAAGGAGGAACGTCCTGAACCAGATCCAAGCGGACGAGGAGACTCCGTGGCCGGTGATTAAGGAGCGGCTGAAGAAGGCTTTTGGAGGAGGTAGGTGGACACCGGAAGAGGACATATTCCAAATGTTTAGGGAGCGGCGGGCCCAACGACAGTCAAGGGGGCAATATGCGGGAGTACTCGTGGCGAAGTACAATCGCATAACCGAGAAGATGCGGGAAACAATGAGCGTGGGAGAGGTCGAAGCCAGGATGGAGTTTCTGTCGACAATATTGAAAGTCCAGCTGGCTAAAGAAACGGGGAAGAGGGACGGACTGCCCAGAGAGCGATCGTTCCTCGAATGCGCCCAGGAGATGATCGACCTAAGTGCCAGAGAGGAGGAGACACGGATGGATGTGGAAGAACCGGGTTGGACCCGAGTGACGGATAGACGACCATGGACAGCCCCGACAGGTTGGAAGAAGAGGGACACAAGGCAGCCGAGTGGAGAAAAAGCCCCGACGAGGGAAAGAAGATCGGGACAGTCGTCGAGGCCGAGGAATGGGCCCCGGAGGGAAGAGAGAAAATGTCACGGGTGTGGGAAGCCGGGACATTTAGTAGCGCAATGTCCGCGCACCAGATGCTTCGAGTGCGGGACGGAAGGGCACATAGCAAGGCAGTGCCCATACATATTTCACAGGAGGGAGAGACCTCAGGACGAACCCATGGAGGTGAATGTGCAGAGGATGAAAAGACGAGCCAGGGTACATCAGCGGGACGGATCTTCGGAGGAGGCAACCGAGGAGTCAGGAGCGTCGGGAACGGAGACGGACGAACCAGGCAGCAGCGGAGGTGAAGGAGGTAGGCGCAGCCAACGGAGTGAGCAGCGACGAGCGGCGGCAGAAAGGAGGAAGCGGGACGACATCTGAGGAGTGTGTCGGCAGAGAGGCGACCGCACAGCAATATGCAACAACATCCGAGGTAAGCCATGCTGGTTGCCAATTATCGAAGTAGACGGGGGAGTAAAGTGTCTTGTGGACACGGGTAGCTCGAGCACTATTATGACTCGAAGGGCGTTAGGAAAAGGGTGCGGGAGCGAGAGGGTACTCCGGATACAGAAATGTGACTGCCAGCTGATCACTCTGGGTGGTCCCTGTAGTGTAGAGGGTGAGGCGACAATTGGGCTTGATCGGTGGACAGGGAAAGAGGGTGAGCTAACGGTGCATGTGGTGGAGAACATGACTCGGGAATACCAAGTCATAGTAGGGTGCGATTTGTTAGGTCAGGTAGGGGCGAGCATTAGAAATCGTAGAGGAGTCTGGAGCGTTAGGTTAGGAAAGAGGAAGTTCGGATGTATAGGGGTCGCGAGAGAAAGAAGGGTGCGGATAGGAGCGGTGGACAGAGTGGAGGACTGGAGGAAGTTGCTACAAGAGGAGTTTAGGGATATCTTCTTCAGGGAAGGTGAGGTATTAGGGGTAACAGGGAGGACGGTGCACGAAATCCCACTGAAACAGGAGAGGGTAACTTACGTGAAAGAGAGAAGATACCCGCAGGCGTTGAGACAGCATATTCGGGAGGAGCTAGATAGTCTAAAAGAACAGGGAATCATAGTTGATAGCACCTCACCATTCAATAGTCCCCTGTGGGCGGTGAAAAAGAAGGCAGCGCCGGGGGATAATAAGGAAAAATACAGGGTGGTAGTAGACTATCGTAAATTGAACGATAACACGGTAGACGAGAAGTACCCGATCCCGAGATTCGAGGATATACTCGATAGGTTGAGTGGGGCCGTGGTCTTTAGCACGCTGGACCTCAAGGCGGGATACCACCAAATACGGATGCACCCGGAAGACCAACACAAAACAGCGTTCACATTTGAAAGGGGGCATTATGAATTCACCAGAATGCCGTTTGGTCTGAAGAATGCGCCCATAACATTTCAGCGTCTGATGGACGAATTTTTGAGGGGCATCGATGACTCGGTATGCCAGGTATACATGGATGACCTGCTGATTTTTAGCAGAACGGAAACCGAGCACGTGGGACATCTGAGGGCAGTATTCGAAAGGCTCCGGCAATTCGGGCTGAAATTGTCAAGCGAGAAGTCTCTGCTGGGACAAACGCGGATCAATTTTTTAGGCCACACTATCTCTAGCGAGGGGGTCAGACCGGATGCGGCAAAGGTGGAGGCAATCACGCGGATGGCGGTACCACGGGACGTCAAGGGGATTCGTAGGCTTCTCGGGACGCTGAATTATTACCGGAGATTCGTACCCGAGATGGCAGAGTATTTGGTACCCATTAACAATTTGTTGAAGAAAGGCGCGAAGATTGTGGTGACACCAGAGATGGAGAATAACATTCGAAAATGTATGAATAGGTTGCTGACGGAGCCGGTGTTAGCGTTCCCGGATTTCGAGAAGCTTTTTAATATAACCACTGATGCGAGTGAATACGCGCTAGGGGCCGTTTTGTCCCAGGGGGGGAGTGAGGGTGAACGACCGATAGCATACGCGAGCCGTCGGCTTACGGGTGCGGAATCAAGGTACAGCGCTTTGGAGAGGGAGCTACTCGCGATAGTATGGGCTATCGACCATTTCAGGCCATACGTATTCGGGAGAAAATTTCGAGTCCATACCGACCACAAACCCCTCCAGTGGGTAGGAAAACTCAAGGAAACCTCAGCTAGGGTCACAAGATGGAAGGAGATCCTAAGCCAATACAACATAGAGGTGGTGTATAAGCCGGGAAAGGAAAACGTGGTGGCAGACTGGCTCTCGAGGGCCATCATGATCAACGCGGTTGAAGAGGACAGGGGAGGACCATCGCAGGACGTGCGTCAATTCTTGAGGGAATGGACTCCCGATGGCGAAGGGGCAAATGACACCGCAGGGATTGAGGACAGGGGAGATTCCCCAGAAGAGGAGAGCTCAGCGGAAGAAAGGGCAGCGGAGATGGAAGAAATAGAGGAGATCGTGAACGACAAACACCGTCA
This sequence comes from Nezara viridula, assembly GCA_928085145.1. Lineage (NCBI taxonomy): Eukaryota > Metazoa > Arthropoda > Insecta > Hemiptera > Pentatomidae > Nezara > Nezara viridula. The sequence goes on along the minus strand of OV725078.1, from coordinate 96,144,117 downwards.
GGTGATTTGGAAGACACGAACAACCGGAATCATGAAGATCGATTTCAGAAGGTACGGGAGAAGTAGGATCCGCGTCATTTGGTCGCAGCCCGGGGTCAGCGAAGAACAAATCTGTACGGCACTGAGGGATGCCTCGGAAGCGGGTAAAACGCACTACCTATACGTGGGAAACAATACGGTATGGGATAAGATCAAGCGAATGTGGAGGTCCGAGCGAATAGGCGTGGACAGGACATTCATCCGGTGCAAGTATGCTGTGGAGACGGTACAGGACGAAGAGCAGCAGCAAGCAATCACAGTAGCATATCACCAAGGGAAAACCAATCACCGAGGCGTTAATGAGACGCTGCAGGCATTGCGTCGGAAGTATTTCTGGTGGGGCATGAAGAGGTCCATCCAGGAAGTCATTGGGAAATGCGAGATATGCATGCGCACAAAATACGATCGACACCCCCCCAGAGGAGTTCAGGAGGAGACACCTACAGGGACTATGCCGCTACAGGACCTTCAGATTGACACGTTTACCTGGAAAGGGTTTAAGTGGGTCACGGTAATCGACATATTCAGCAAGGTGGCGATGGCATACCAAGTGATGGAGAAGTCAGCCAATGCAGTTGCGGAAGCCCTACAAACCTGGGTGCAGTTCTATGGGGTCCCCGAGAGGATTACTTCGGACGGTGGTAGGGAGTTCGACAATGCCGCGATTAGGGAGGAGGTGAAGCGATTGGAAATTGCGTGGCATTATAACACCCCAGGACATCCTAAAGGTAGAGGCGGTATTGAACGGCTGCACAGTACGTTAAGCGACCACGTCCGTGTATATCAGGGTGAAAAAGGGTTGGAGCCGGATGTGGCAATGAGGAAAGCGGTAACAGCCTATAACCACTCGATCCACTCCGTAACGGGGTTTTCACCCATGGAAGTTCTATTCGGGATGCGCAGGCCAAGGCGGGATTATGGGGAAACTACGCTTACCGAACCGTTAGTGGATCAAATTCTCAGCAATAAGGTAGAGGTAGAGAAAACATGGGGAAAGATAACGGCGAGAATTAAGCGGGAAAAGCAGAAGCGGGTGGAAAGGCAGAATGTACAGGTACGCGACCAAATGGGGGAACTAAAAATAGGAACAATAGTTTACCGGAAATTGGGAACCAACAGAGGGAAACAATTGCTACGGTACGAGGGTCCATTCAGAGTGGTTGTTATTAGGGAGCATAACCTGGTAACTATCGAGAGTGTGAATGAGCCCAGAAAGAGGAGAACCGTTCATATCGAACAATTAAAGCTCCCAATGATAGAGTCGGGACATAGACCTACGGATTCGTAGTACCCTCACCGCTGTATATAAAACAGAGAAATATGTTTTGTTGTGGCTGTCAAACCAAAACAAGTTGTAAAAAATTTTTTTGTTTGTTGTATTATTTCAGGTATAGAGGAAATTGTGTTTTTTTTTGTTGTTGTTAGGAGTTCTCAAGTGGTAGGAGTTCTAAAGTGCTGTGTTTAGTTTCAGTGTTTTTAATTATTTTTTCTTTTATTATTTTTCCAGTTGAGTGGAACTATTTTATTTTCTTTTAAGGATATACTGTAAAACCAATTGTAAAGTGTTAAGGCTGGTCACCGTGGGCTCCGATCTAGCAATGTTTAAGTTTCCGAAAATCCTGTTCGTAAACTGGTGGGGGGGAGATAAAGACCGGAGACTGGCGGTATCAGCCTTAATACTATCTGGTAATGTAAATAAACAGGCTAAGTGTATATAAGGAGGCTTATGGAACGAATAAAGCAGTGTTATTTCAGAAGTCGTGTATGTTACATCTTTTCCCTTTTCCTTCTTTTTTTTTATTTCTTAAGTCCGACGACGCTTAACTTATATATATATATATATATATATATATATATATATATAGATGTAGATATGTATTCGTTGAGTTTATTTAATTTTAAATGCTATGTTATCTTAGATTTTCAGTTCTTTATTATTATTAGAGAATTATTATTAATTCTTATTTATTAGTTTCCTAACCGAATTATTATTTCTTTAAATTACTAGATTTTCTTTATTGAGAAAAAAAAATTCATTTTGCCTCAATTAAGGGCATTGAGTATTTAGGATGAATGAAGTACAATCATACCATATATACAATAAAAGAAAAACAAGATTATAACAAAATAAAATAAAATAAAACTTGGAGTAACAGAATAAATCAAACATGATAAAACATTAAATAAAAATAATAAAGAGGTGTTGGGGTAGAATGATCTTTATAGGAATTCTGGAGGAGTCTTTTGGGAAGGAGGCAGTCCAGGCGGCTTGTTGGATTGTGGTAGTAAAGGAATTTACGGCACTATCAAGGTCGTCGGGAGTTTTGAGGGATATGTTGAGATCAATATTATCGGAGATTATTTGGCGGAAAAGGTCCCAGTTTACTGGGCCCCTAATGAATGACGGTGGAGAAGGTTTGGGAACGGGTTCAAGTGAAACATTAAGGATTAGAGGACTATGGTCAGAGGAAAGTCCATTTAGACGTGTAATGGAACAATTGAGGGGACTTAAGTCGCTGTGGATAAAGAAATCAAGAAGATCAGGATTACGGTTGGGATCTGTGGGCCAGTAGGTAGGAGAGTTGGGGGAAAGGAGGTGAAAACGTTGGGAATTGAGTGCAGACAGCAGGGTTCGGCCACGAGAATTCGTTGTTCTGGAACCCCATTGTTGGTGCTTGGCATTTAGGTCTGCACCCAAGATGAAGTGATGTCCTAAGGAGTCGAGGAGAGAACTGAATTGGGCATTGGATATGGATCGGTTAGGAGGGCAATACGCTGATGCAAGAGTAACCGGAAAGGAGAAGGTTTTTATCACGATAGCGGTGGACTGTAGGAAATCATGTATAGGTAATGGGAGTACGTGATGGGAGAGGGATTGGTGTACAATTACAGCAGTACCGGCATGTGCTTTTCCGTCAGGGTGGTCAGTACGATATGTCAGGTATTGTGGTATATTGAAGTGCTGTTTAGTGGTTAGTCGAGTTTCAGTAATTAGTGCCACATCAATGTTCTTGTCAAGTAGTAAAGTAGATAGTTCGTCTGTATGATTTCTTACACCATTCGCATTCCAAAGGAGAATGGATATGGGTTTAGGGATGTGAGTCATTTAAGGATTTTTTAAAGGAGGGATGAGGTGAGATACGAGATTCGTGAGGAGTGATATGAGTGGAGTAACGAGGGATTTGAAATCGGTGAGGAAAGATGCTAACAAACTTGTGAGATCTGTTGCATTTGAAGGAGGAGGAATATGAGGAATTTGTTGTTGGTGGTTAGGTATATTAGGATGAAGAGGATTTTGAGGTGGGTTGAGGTTGTTGTTGTGGCAGGGCTTGACATTTATCGGTTAAAGTCTTACCTCTAAGTAGTTGGGAGAATGATACATCATTGTTTACAATTCTGGAAGGCTCTCTCTCTCTTCTTGTTCTTAGTGCTTCATCTTGAATCCGGTTTTTCTGGTGTCTGGTTTTGAGATTCTTGTAAATTTGGCAGCCTTTGTAGTTGGCCGGGTGTCCCTCCAAGCATAGGGCACATACTGCTGGATCTTGTATAGGTTTGGTGCACTCTACAGATTTGTGCTGTTCACCGCACTTCACGCAACGCGGCAGATGGTGGCAATATGTCTTCGTGTGGCCATAGGTCTGACAATTATGGCACTGCACGATGTCTCTCTTGGGGTATGGCTTCTCAACTTTCACCATTGTGTAGTATATTCTTGTGATATCATATATTTTTTCGATACCAGGTGATGGCTCCAAGTCCACGAAAAACAATGGTAGTGGGATCCTATTTCGTAATCCTGGCTGCTCCCTGTCCTCCTTCAAAACGTTTGTTACCTGGCGTACATTGAAACCAAGCGTCGTTAGTTCTTCTTTAATAACTTCAGTGGGGGTTGAGGAGTGTAAATTTCTTATCACTACTCGTAAAGCTCTTTCCTGCCTCAGCTGGTAAGTGGGAAAATTCGCATTTGTTTCTGATAAGTACTTCACTATTTTTCGGTAGGCTTCTGCAGAATCAGGTGTTATTTTGGTGTCATTGGTCCTGTTAAGGCATGAATAACTGCCAGAGCAGATTTTATTTAGTTGGGTGCAGAACATCTGGAAATTTTTTATATTTTTCACAAATATCGGAGGAGGCTTTGGTTCTCTGGGTATTGCTGCAGACTCCATTACTTTTCGGTCATTTTAAAGCACTTGGTAGGGGTTTGGAGTGAAGAAAGGTGATTCTTCAATCGTTTCTTGTGCAGACGTACCTGGTTGGGGCTGAGGTTCTGGTTCTGAAGTGTTCATTTTGGTCACTGGAGGTATTTCTCGTAGGCAGCGACGAGTCCTTTGTTTGGCTGGTGAGCTAACTCCGTCTGACCGAGACCTCTTGGGCACCTTACTGGCCATCACTTGCTGATCATACCGCATATCATAAGAGAAAAAAAAAATAAATAAAATTTTTTTTTTTCTTTAAATAAAAAAAAAAAAAGATTTCAACAGTAAATATCAACTGCTCTGATATACACTTTATTATTAACTTTATTACGTGAATAATCAGAGAGATTCCGCTATAAAATTGGCAAAAACTGAGAGAGAAGTTGATAATAGTCGATGCTCCTTTCATTGTATCCAACAAAACCCTACATCATGACCTTAACATCCCATTTTTCCTAGACCTTATCCCAAAAAAATTCTCCAAATTTCACCAGAACCTTACTTACCACCCAAATCCTCTTGCACAATCCCTATCAAGCATCTCCCATCCCTGTAATCCTCCAAGAAAGTTGAAACGGCAGTGGCCTCGCGACCTTTTGTAGATTGTATAAATTGGAGTTCTGGCAATGGCCAGATTCTTCACTCAAGACATGTGTGTATGTGGCTAAAGTACTCTCGTCCAATCTCCGCTGGCTTTAGTACCAGTGACGCGGTTGGGAGAGTAGCGCAGGGTTCTCCTGGAGTTCCCTCGCCTGATTGTATATAGGTATGCATGTGTTTTTTTTTTTTTTTCTTAGTTTTAATTTTCTTATTTTTTAGGTTATTTAGTTTTATTGTCTATTGTATATACTTTTGATTATTATTTTGTTATATTTATTTTATTTTTTTGTACATATGGTGTGAATGTCATCCTACCTCACTATAACCAATGTCCAACAGACAGATTGTTATAATACTCAATAAAGAAATTAAAAAAAAAAAAAAAAAATAATAAAAAAAAATAAAAAAAATAAAATAAAGAAAATAAATAAATAAAAACACATTCAAACTTATCTATAAATTAATATTATAATTATTAATTCTTTACTAAATATTCATTATGAATATTTTAGCATATTAATTATTAGATAGATTTTGAATTTGAAATTTCAGAGAGAAAGATAACTTTTCAAACTTAAGACCTTCCTTTATATTTAAATTAATGATGTTTTTTAACCAACCGGTCTATTTCAAGTCCATTATCTAAAATATAATTTTTAAATAATATTTTTAAAAAAATATGTTTACACAATGGCATTTAAATGGCACTATATTATACTAATGGCCATAATATTTCAAAGTGGCTTCATTACTTATTATAACAATAAAATTAAAAGTTAAAAACTAGAATAATTTATAAAAATTGTATTATTATATCTTTTCATTTTGTATTTTTTTAAATATTTATTTATTATATTTTATTATGTAACATATTTATGATTTTTGGTTTGATATTGTACAATTTTTATCAGTCGTTTCACCAATTAGTTTCTTGATTATTATCTTCTCTTGCTATGTTGACTTACCTTCTTTCCAAAACGCGATTGGATGCCATGGAGTTATTTTCGATTTGCTGTTCTTTTTTGTCCTGATGATGTCTGAATTTGTGAAACGTTGATGGGTTTTTTTCTTTGCCTGCATTTTGGCGACTTGGAATTTTTCCAATTATAATCTACTACTTTATTAAATTTTAATTCATATAAACATTTGACAACGTTTAAGATCATATTCGCCAATTTTAAGCTGAAAAAATCATATCTGTAACTATGGTCGTTTATAAATTTGTGGTCATTTTATTTTTGGTTCAAAAATTATTTCATAAGCTTTTATTTATATTTCTGTTTCTTTTATAATTGTTCATATTTCTTCTAATTATAACAACACAATGCTTGTCTGTTATATTTTCAAAATTTTATTTTTGATTCTAAAAATTATTCTCTAAGCTTGTTTAATTTTTTTTTTATATTTATGTTTCTTATACAATTGTTCCTCTTTCTTCTAATTATAACAAACCAACGCTTGTTCGTTACATTTTCATCGTTTTATTTTTGGTTTTAAAAATCATTCTATAAAGGTATTTCAATCTTTATTTTTATATTTCTGTTTCTTATATAATTGTTCCCATGTATTCTGATTAAAATAAACTACCCCTAACTTACAATATAATGACGAAAATGTATGACATTGAATTGATTTTAAATTTATAAACTACAATGACTTGCAGATATGTTTTTATGGATTTCAAAAAGGGCGAATATGACCCAAAATGTTTATATGAATTAAAATGTAATCTGGACATTAAAGGATTAAAATTACTCTTTAATGTATACTCTTTAATGTCAATTAAATTTACAAAACTATACTTATTGGAAAACTGATAAGGAATCTACCAGTTTTACAAGATACTGCTAATTGGAAACAATAAAGGCATTAAAAACAATGATTATGTGGAAGCCGTTGGAAAACAGCTATTTGAGCACTTTCCAACAGGCAGAGCAAAATAGAATTTTAAAAAAGCACTATAAAGAACTGTTCGGCTATCGAAAATTATAAACAGGAATAAGCACTTACCTGCTCCGGACAATTATACGTAATATGAACGAAAAGGATTTTAATAATCCTCCTTACAGTAAATTATATTTACAATTAATATAACCTTTGGTAAAATAAGATTATGAAATGTACGGCTACATTATGCATTTACGTGCATACATGATTGAAATAAAAGCAAAACTTGGGTTTTTTTTCTTTACAGTCAATCGTTCATTAAGATGTTAAATTAATGTAAATTAACTTATGATTTAATTAATGAAATGACAAGGGAAAGTTTTAAAATGGACGAGAGGTATCGATGACGGAGGGGGTGGGTAGGGGGAGGGGAGAGGCGCGGGGCAGTGTGCCGCGCGCGGGGAGCCGGAGAGGATGCCCGCTCACTGCTTGAGATGGTGAGGCGGACGGCGGTACTGGGCGGCCTGCTCCTCCTCGCGGGGGGCGCCGCCGCTAGTGGCAACAGGAGCCAGCGCTGCCAGGACGGCCTCCTCATCCCAGCCTGGCGCCCCATCACCGGTATTGCTCCCATCGAGAGGGTCACTCGCGGTCTCGTATATTTCTTTCTCATGCTTTACCTCTTCATCGGAGTCTCCATCGTGTCTGATAGATTCATGTCGGCTATCGAAGTAATTACCTCTCAGGAGCGTAAGGTGACCATCCGGACCCGAGGTGAGAAGAAGACTGTCTCTGTTAGAGTTTGGAATGAGACCGTGGCTAATCTCACCCTCATGGCATTGGGTTCCTCCGCACCCGAAATCCTATTGTCTATAATTGAAATCTGGGGAAAAAATTTCGAAGCTGGGGATCTGGGGCCTGGGACTATCGTCGGTTCGGCAGCTTATAACCTTTTTGTTATCATTGCCATTTGCGTAGCCGTTATCCCCGAAGGAGAGACTCGGAAAATAAAACAGTTGGGAGTTTTTTTCGTAACGTCTGCCTGGTCGGTTTTCGCATATATATGGCTCTACTTGATATTAGAAGTTTTTTCTAGAGGCGTTGTCGAAGTGTGGGAAGGCATACTCACTTTCATGTTTTTCCCCCTTACTGTTCTGACTGCTTATATGGCAGACAGGAAGATACCGATATACAAGCTCCCTTTGATGCTGTTCAGTATCAAAAGCCATCGAGCAGTAGGAGCTGCAGAAAATGTGGATATAGAGTTGTCTAGAACGAAACCTGGCAGCTTCGAAGAAATCCTAGAACACGCCAGGCAACATTCAGCTAATGTTTTGAAAGACCTTAGACGGGAACACCCCGAAAAGACTTTGGCAGAATTGAAAGTTATGGCACAGGAGAGGATCGAGCTGTCTGGGCCTAAGAGTCGTGCTTTTTACAGAATCCAAGCTACGCGGAGTCTTACTGGTGGCAGTATCTGTCAGCGAAATGTTCGAGAATCGTCTCTACCCGATGACCGAGAGAGTACAATGGACATTTTCGATGATACGACTTACGTACGATTTGAACAGTCGGAATATGTTGTGCTAGAAAATGTTGGTAATGTGGTAGTGAAGGTCGTCATTGAAGGGCCTGGGCTGAATGTGCCCCTTTTAGTTGATTATCAATCTGAAGACGGTACGGCGAACGCAGGTTCCGATTATTTGGCTGTGTCTGGCACACTGATTTTCAAACCAGGTCAACAAGAACAGTATTTTAAAGTTAAGATTATCGATGATGACGTTTTCGAGGAAGATGAGCACTTTCTCGTTAGACTGTCGAATGTACGCCTTCAAGGGGCTAAAGCAAACGGTTTGAGTGGCTTCAAGCTGGGTGAGCCAAGCATCCTTAAGGTGACCATTCTCGATGACGATCATAGCGGTATATTTGGTTTCCTTGAACGTCGCGTTGAAGTTAGTGAAGCTTGTGGAGTGTACCATGCTGTAGTCGAAAGACGTACCGGTGCACGCGGAAGAGTTAGCCTCCCTTTTACCACTCAGGAGGGGACAGCCCACGATGGGAAAGACTACGTAGCTACCTCTGGCCGACTTCTCTTCGAAAACAACGAATCAAGGTATCAATTTTATATCAATATCATATTTTCTTATTTCTCATTTAACGGCATCTTATTCAAAATCCAACTCTTAATTTATTAAAAACCATATACAATTATCCATAAACATAATTGGATTTCATTGGCAGTATATATTGTGATTAGATGTTTTATATACTCATACAACTTTTAACTATAAATGTAATAACCTATCTCTGTATAAATTTGTGGGACATTATTTGTCTCCATTTTTTCAATTGTTGTGTTCTCATTATCTTCATCAATTAATTCATTATATATAAGATTTTTGAGAAAATTAAGGGTATTTAAAAAAAAATTTAAATATACTTCAATTCAATTTAAAAATAATATGTAGTGTAAATTAAAAAAAAAACATAACCAATTTAAATTTAATTAGGAAATAAAAAAGTTTACTTGAGAGATTTGTTATGAATAAATTACACGTTTAATTTAAATTACTGTAAAATACATAAATATTATTAAGTTAACCATTGTTAGGAATAATTACTGGTTTATTTTAGATGTGCTTCACTAAATAATTAAGTGGATGATAGTGATATTTAGATTCATTGATTGTTTATATAATAGTGTCCAATAGTACTAATCCTAATTCTGGAAATAATTCCAAATATTCAATGTCATAAAAGATTATCGAGAAAACCACTTCATTAATCCGTTAGGGACACTGAAGTCAGATCACATAGTGGAACAGTAAAAGAAAACTTTAATGGTCTCAACTTTTTAAGAGATAAAAAAAAATTGCCTCGGTCTCATAATGTAGTAGTTGTACATAGCTATTTCATCAACATGCTTTATGCTTATGTTTATGCCTTCTTTTTATCGGTGGATCGTCATATAATACCATATTTAATAATTTAATTAGTTAATATAGCCTATCTGCATGAATAATTAGGAGCTTTCGCACGCAACAACTTAAAATAAATATAAAAGTTATATATGTCATTCAAACCCAATTTAAGCAAGTGTACGCTCCTCAGTATGAACTAAAAAGTTTGTTAAGATGAATGGGAGTGTAATATTGTAAATGGGGTCATACAGTAATATATTTGTGACATCTTGTACATACCCCGAAAAATCTATAGAATATTTCATTTAAGGGGTGATATATATATTTATTTTTTCGATGGAAAATATAATTTTTAAGTCCATTGAAAAAGATAGTCAATTAGGAATACTTTTATTGTTATTATATGATGTATTTGAGCTGTTCTTATTCGGATATGAAACATATAGGAAATGTGGAATAAGGCATTTTTTTTTTTTTTTTTTTTTTTTTTTATAAATTGATTAATAGATGGAATTCGTGCAATGTGGAGTGTATATTCATCGTTTATGTCGGTATTTATTGATAATAAAAAAAAAAAAAAAACTTAAATGGGCATTTGATTAATAGAAAAAGAAAGCGGTGAAACATGAATGATAGACTGTTGGGGCGGGACATTAACCACGTAGGGTGGGGGCTTGCTCAAGTCCAATATCCATGTGCTAGGTTAGGGAATACCATCCCCAATGACTTCTGTATTCTTGAGACATTCTTCTTTCCCACTTTATTTTTAACCACTCTTATACAAGATTTTTGAGAGAGTAATTATATCAATGATAAGTTATATTCTTATAATTATCTTATCAATTAAAAAATAAATAAATAAATAAACCATTATTAATAGAACTTATATAAATATAATAAAAAAATATAAATATGAACATGAAAATAGAAATATAAAATATATTTTTATGCACTGCTTATTGTATAACATGCATATTAATTTTTAAAAAACTGATCATCGCTTTGGTAGTGAAAAAGGGAAAAAAAGAAGTCCTTTAACCACTGTACTTTTGGAGTAAAACGTTTTTAAAGCTACAGAATATTTTATTATATGTTTACGATTAAACACACAAGTTCACAAATAACTTTACGGTTAAACTAAGCAAACCATGTTAGAATTTAATAGTATATATTGAAAATATAATATACAGTGGGTAATAATTACCTTAAACATTAAAAATAAATTAATTCAATTATTAATATAATTTAAATATGAAATTAGAGGTTTATACTGACGAAAATGTGAAACACAATCATAATGAACTTAAGCATTGAAGATGTTTTAAATCTCACTAGACATTTCTATCAATTGTCATATCATATTCTATTTTTGTTTGACATGGAAAATTATTCATTGTTGGAATTAATTTTTCTGTCTAAAAATCTATTTATAAGACAACAACAACTACATTTATATCTCCTGTAATGATCATCAGAAACTCATGGCTGCTCCAATCAATATTATTACGATTGATACTGTTGGAAAATTGTAGGAAGCAGTTGATGATTGTTTTTTGACACGCCAAATAATATCTATGTTATCTATTCCTGAAATCTGATCGGAAATTAGCATTAATATAGATAGAAAATGTTAATGAGCAAAAACTAAATTAGTGAAAATTCGGAAAAAAAAGCCTCGAGTCCCTAAAATACAGATAAGTAAACTAAACAATCTAGAGACAGTATAGCACTCCATGACATCCATGAGCTCCATCGATTGCATAAGTTCCGTCTTTAGACTGTACAAAATGACGCCATCGATGTACTTAGCGCTGAGTTTGAGAAGTTGCCTAGGTATGTGTACATATTATGTTTATGCAGTTCTCTTGATTATGTGTTGGTTATCATGGGACCATTTAATATCTCTAGTTTGTGTATCTATTTTTAATTATTGGTAAGTGTTTTTTTAAATATTTTTATTGTTTTACTCGTTCCTTCTAAAAAATGAAAATAGTTTAAGCAAATGAAGTAGCAGGCGAAAGTGCGCCATGCTATTTTTCTGGACACAAGTGTGTCCAATCTGTGGAATTACTGTGTGGTATTCCACGTCTTTGGGACAGTTGGTAAACGTTTAGATCCACTTTAAAATATTTGGAAACGTCAAAAATATCGAAATGTTGACGGGTTGCAACTTTTGGTGGACGTTGTCATTTGCCTCAAAGGCTTACAAAACGTTTTATAAAAAAAAAAAAAAAAATTCTTCCGCTTCTGTACCAAAAATATAACATGGCGGACTTGTGTCTGCTATATTGTTTGGTAAACTATTTTCATCTTTGGAAAATATAATTATACAACAGCCCAGGAACGCGTATATGTAGTAGTTTTTTTGACGACTCCGTTCCATCTAAAGCGTTCAATATCCCTTAAGCGAGATTAAAACAAGAGTGTTTGGGTATATATGTCGTAAACGATATATAATTTTTATCTTACAATAAGCAAGGATCATATCGAAGCGGGACGTTTCGTGTTGGTCTTCAAGCCAGGATTGAGTTGTGAGCTACTTAAACTTAAGAGAAAAAGTAAAAAGCGAAGAGTGCATCCATATAATTAAATTATTAGGTAACTTCTGCCTTAGTTATGCCTCAGAGCTGTCTCAGCAATTACATTTTAATGAGTAATTCTATATCCACGATGTGATTTCACTTCAGGAACGAATTTCGGTTTACTTTTTTATCCTTCGTCAGGTCGTACGACACTGATAAAAGAGATAAGCAGGTCATGTTGTTTGAAATAAGTATCTTGCGACAGAAGTAATCGTTCTTGTATGAACTAATTTTATCGTTCCTTACCGTTTAAAAGATACTAGGGAAGCTCATCTTATATAAGACAATTATTGTATATCGCTGGTGACATAATATATACTTTTCTAAAAGTTCCTAAACACAGAATGCGATACGATACTCCAGTCGACGGGGATATGGCGATATTGTTGTATTGCATTGTAGCTTTCCCACAGAGCGCGATAATCCGCAGCGATACACTCACAATGGGTATCGTATCGTATACACACCGTGTCCTGTGTGTTGAAGCCTATATCGTTCTAGTGTTTCTAACTCCGCCTTAGTCGATTCTAAGGAAGTTTTGTTTACAAAAATAAAATGAAATGATTATGAAAACACGATCAAGAGAATTATATTCTTTCTAATATTCTGGTATCTAAAAAAATATTTGAGGATAATGACATGTTCAACAATATTCTTCGTTATATTTCTTTTTTGACTTGTTAAAAATTTCAGTAATCTTTAATCTTCACATATATCGGTAAATACAAAGTCTGAAAATAAATTCTAATAAATAAACGGATCATGGAATCGTGGGAGATGATTTTAGAGATCAGGTAAGAGAAAAAGTTTGCAAAGGGGTGATATGCTTTAAGTAGGTAGCTTCGTTGCCATCACTGCTGGCTACCAAAGGTTTCTTAACAAACAGGGAGCGAGGAAGCTCCAACCAATTCTATTTAAGTGATTTAGGTTCAAGGCCCATTTATGACATAGTAAACCGTACCTTCGCTTACAACCCTATTTCCTAGAGAACTTCTTTTCTTTGGTGGTCTAGATTATTATTCTGTCTTCAAATACAGAAGTGAGGAACCTTTCTAGTTAACCTTTTTTAATAAATATATATGGTTTATTTTTAATTCTTTTTTTTACAAAAAAAGTTCTCCTCCGTTGCGATTATGCCGAAACATTCAGATCAGGCACGAAACTCTAATCGGGCCAATTAGATTCGAGAATATTGATAAAACAAAGGACGTGGTTACCAGACTTAGCGATGAATCTTCAGAATAACATTTTTGATATTTTTGTCATAAACTCGTCTGCAAATTATTTTTAGATAGTCAATGAATCAATTATTAAATGTTTTTTATTTATTTATTTTATTTAATTTTTTTTTTAATTTGAAAGTATTATATAGGATTTAAGAGGATAGATGAAGTTTCACAAACTCATTCTGCACAATTCTGCTGAACATTCGGTAGTATTGTCAATATAATATATATATATATATATATATATATATATATATATATATATATATATATATATATATATATATATATATATATATACATATATATATATATATATATATATATATATATATATATATATATATATATATATATATATATACATATATATATAAATATATGTGCTGCAAGAAACGGCACTGAACTAATGATACTGAATAAACATTTTGATTCCATAGAAAGTAAACATTGGAATCTAGAATCATTTCATTGAATTAAGGATTAAGGGTTATTGTCCTCTATATTAACATTCCTAATTGAAAACAAACAAAAAGATTACCGAATTACTCATTAAAAACAATAGACCAATCCAAAGAAGAAATATTTTTAGATGTAAACATGAAGAAATCAAGTGGGTGGAATTTTTTTTTTTGCCTAATATAGTATATATATATATTTATATATATATATATATATATATATATATATATATATATATATATATAATATATATATATATATATATATATATGTATATATATATACTGACAGGCAGAAATTCCACCCACTTAATTTTTTCATGTTTACATCTAAAAGATGAGTAAATAGGTAATCTTTTTGTTTGTTTTCAATTAGGAATGTTAATATAGAGGACAATAACCCTTAATCCTTAATTCAATGAAATGATTCTAGATTCCAATGTTTACTTTCTATGGAATCAAAATGTTTATTCAGTATCATTAGTTCAGTGCCGTTTCTTGCAGCACATTTCTTAGTCTCCGGCTTTTAATTTTTTCAATATTAAATTTAAAAATGCCTCTTAATGCTGAGGATGTTGCGCATGGTGTGGCACTTATTGATAATGGACTTTCCATTAGATATGCAGCTAATGCCATCGGAGTTCCATATGAAACTTGTATTATATACAAATACAACTTTACAGAAATATTTTTAGATGAAAACATGGAAAAATCAAGTGGGTGGAATTTTTTACCTGTCAGTGTATATATATATAGCATCGATTCTTTTTAATGAATGAGGTATCAAAATAAAGAGAATTTCATGAAGAAATGATGAATGCCAATTTCAAAAGTTAAAACTACACAACAAAAGTCATTGAAAAATTTTAGAGGTTTCAAAACTCTTACGGTTTCCAAATTTGCCCAACGTTTCAAAGCCCTTTGATACTAATACATTTTTTATATATTAAATTAATAGCTTTACTAAGTAACAAAGTAGATTCACTTCTCTCAATAAGTGTAAATTCAGATATATCGTACACATAGATTAAAATTATGTGAACTCATATAATTATCGCAAATAATTCATATTTTTTTAAAAACAAAACTCAACTTAGTTTATCCACCCAAAACCCCTCTACATATTGTTTTAAAAATAAAAAACTCTACTTTTATTTGAAGTAAATTTTGTCTAGTTTACTATGATGCATCTGTTAATTACTTAAATTAAATATTTTTTAGTTATCACTTCCTATTCAATAAAAGACGTGACTTCCTAAAAAAAAAAGTTAATTTTTCTACTTTTCTGCGGAAAATCGGACCATTGTTTAAATGTACTTTTTTGTATCTTTAAATGATTTCTCTCTACTTACGGGACTCTATTTACTCTACACCCTGTGTATACGGGATTGATTCGGTGTACAAATCTGAAACAAGAAATATATAGTTGATATGGGTGAACATTCAAGTTGTTTCAAAGTAAAAATATGAGACGTTTTAGAAAATTCAAATGGATGCAAATAAGTGGGTGTCAGCTGCAATGCATTTATAACCTTGAGCCCGACGAGCAGTTTGGAAGGAGACTCGTAAAAATATTGTCTCGTCTTTGCTGGAAAGTATAAATTTTGTTTTACTGCGGCTGGGATCCTGTTGGTAATATCTTTTGACTACTATGAACCAGGGCTGGATATTTGAAGCAATTTATCTTGCTAGATGCATTATTTAAAATTTTTACTTTAAACTATATATTTACTTGGAATGTGTTTCATTATAAATGGGCATTGATATGTACAAATATAATGTTACACGATTGTACCATTATATATATATATATATATATATATATATATATATATATATACAGTGGTGTGAAAAAGTCTTCGAACTAACAAAATTTTTGCAAAATCAATAAATGTTACAATTTAATAGGTGTTTTTATCTTCTTAATTGCAAACTGATTTAATATTGCAGACATTATAGATGGGCAATATATATATTTAAATTGACATTATTTGCAATTAACTACAAGGCAAGGGACCATTCTGCAGTGTTGACGTTTCTTTGTCCTCTGAATAATGTTTCTTTATTGTTTAAATATCACTACTTTGTTATCACTTTCACTATTTATTTTTTATGGGGTATATCATAATCCATTGTATAAACTCTATAGTACTGATTGCATCAGTGAAAGTTATTGTAATATATTAGGTTGGCAAATAAGTTCTTTCGGTTTTTCAGGGTGAAATAAAACTCAATGTATTACAGACATAAAATTTAGTTTAATCTAAAATATATTGATCATTATTTAAAATGACTTTTTCCCTTCTTGCCATTAACTGCATAATGCCATGTCCATAGAATGTCTGGAGTTTATTGTTAAAAAACTGATCCAAGTGGTTTTTGATGTCCTCTTTCTTTTAGAATTTCTTTCCATTCATGGAGTTCTGCAGAGACCGGAATAAGTGGTAGTCACTTGGAGCTAGGTCTGGTGAATAGGGAGGGTGGGGCAAAAGGTCCCATCCAAGGCTCAATAATTTATTGCGAGTGACCAATGAGGTGTGGGCCTAGCGTTGTCTTGGTGGAACACAACACCCTTCCGATCATTCATAACTCTTCAGGATGTTCTCTAAATTAGATGTTACTATATCCGTTGGAAAGCTGAATTATTGCTCTTCAAAGCCGTATGAATGTTTTTTTATTTAATGCCTACATAAGAATAAATAAACAAAAACTCCTTATAGGTTTTTATTTTTTATCTCCATTTGTAGTTTGTTTACGAAGGTCCTGTTGATGTCATTTTGTGTAGTTTATGTAGCCTAAATTCCTGCTAAATTTCTTGTAGATAGCTGAAGTCGTATTGAATTTATAACATTTTCTGGGATTTTCGAGAAAAAAAAATCATGTGAGGAACCCAAACATTAAGCCTGGAAACATAGCCAAGCTTGTGTGCGACACATTTAGTGCCATAACAATCTCTCCCACTAATTTGGTGGGATTTTGATCAACAATGGCCTTAGCATTGGTCGTTTCAATTTCATGTGGGTGGCCAGACCGTTGAGCATCATTGATGTCAAAATTTTCTGAATGAAATTTGGCAAACCGATTTTAACAAGTGCGTTCGGTTAAGGCATCATCCTTATAAACCCTGCAAATTTTGCAATGAGCTTCTGCAGCACGCTTACCTTTTTTAAAATAATACAATAAAATATACCGATAATGAATGATAATTTCTTTTATATTCACAGTGCAATAGCAAGCACAATACTAAGCAAGTTTCAACAAGAGTTAACATAAATAGCTGTTGATTTATTACAAACAGGATAAAAAATCTCTAGCTTAGGGATTAATTCATCAGATAAGAATTCTATCATAGTGACATAAAAATAGACAGAAAGGACTTATTTGCCAATCAATAGGGATTCTTTACTTCCTTCCGAAACATATTTATTACGGTTTCAATTTGGAGGAACTTTCAAACCAGAGAACAAGGGAAAACACATAACAGACCATAGCAAGTGTAATTTGTCACAGTATTCACTCACACAGAATTAGACAAACATATGAGCAACTACTGTCATTGCGTATCCTTCATTCGTTTATCAGGTGATTGAAACCTGTTATTCTGTATTGAACACTTTAAACTCTGTACAGTCAGTCTTAATGTAGTAAATAAATAATAAATCTTTAACATTTGATATCTATTTAATAAATGACTTAGAGATATATGTTAATATGAACTTTTTTGTTTATTTTGTGTTAGTGAACACATACCTTAAATAGTGCCGTGCAATTACGAAAGATCCCGTATATTATTATTTTCTGATTTCTTAGGAGGTACTAAATTATTTATAAAGTATAAATATTATTAGCTAATTTCAGACTGTTTTATATGTTCTTGTAAGATCAGGATTGTTTTTACCATTGACAGTCTCTATTATATTTTCCAACTTTTTTAGAAGAGTAGCTTTCGGTGTCCGTGCACCATATCTATAATAATAACACATCGAATAGGATACATTAATAAATTAATTAATGACGTTAACAATTCACGTATTACATAATTTTCTAATCACATCATGTTATATTTTTTTCTATTTTTGTCATATAATCATAGAAGATTAGAACAGTGTTCATGTTCTTCGTTTCATGTCAACTCTGAAATGGTTTCGTAGGTTAAAATTTTGTGTTAAAATAAATGATGAATAAATAATTTAATATTTTTTTTTACATACTGACTTCTCCGAGAGTAAGATTCCTCTTTGGACGGACACCATTTCACTGAGTGCTGGGGAATTACCGTCAGCACCCTGGCTTATATTATCGGAACTAAAGTTACTCTACCGTATTTAGTTCACTATTATTTAAATTTTTTTGAATGGTTATTATATGTGAATAGTGTTGTAGGCCGGTTTCTGTTTTGAATTTAGCACATTTTTTTGGTTTATTGCTATATAAATGGATTCTAAACTTTTTTTAGCCATGATCGGTAGTTTGATCTATGAATTATTCTAATATTTTCGTATAAATATTTTTGTAGATGGCTTTTTGAGCCAATAAAAAAAATGGGCTCAATATTTTTTAAATTATTCTTACAATTGGTTTATCATTATTTGATAGTCTATATTTGACTCGATGTAGCCTGGTATATTCACTTGGCTATGTTTGTGCTGTTCATTTTAAGGCCGTCCAATGTTACAAGGATTCAAAGAAACCTGTAAAATTGCTGGCTGTGGAAAAGGTGAAAGCTTGTTATGTTTCTAAATCCAGCTAGCAAGCGGTAACCTCATTCATTGCTTCTTGCAATTTTTATTGAACACCCGTCAATGATTATTGAATTGAGAATTATTCAATATTGGGAATGGATTTGCGATGAATTTCCTTGAGTTCTATATTACTATTTCTAGTTTTGTTAAAAAATTTATATTTATTTAAAAAATTGTTGTATGCGTTATGTATTTTAGTTAATAATGACTGGTTTCTAAATTGAATCCAAAATATATCAGTTGTATTTTTTAGATTACTGAAGAGGGGGACACATAGTCCTGTTAAATAAATAACTGTAATAACTATAATATATAATAACGTTAAATAAATAATTATCAAAAGCTAATTTTGATTTTGTTTGAACTGAACATAAGGCATACTCTTAAGCGTTATTAGAAATAAAAAAATATAGATCATAATTAAAACAAAAAATGGATAATTATTTTTAAATATTATATTTAAAATACCAAGCATTTTTTAAAAAATACAATGCGTTTTAATTTCAAAGTATTCAAGCTATTTTAATAAAAATTATTTCTGATACTTTATCAATAAAATAAAAAGTATTTGGTATTTTAATTTTTAAAAAATATAAAATATTTAAGTATCATGAGCTGGCGCTTTATAACCCATTCTTTTAGAAATGAGTTAATTTTAGCTAGGAAAAGAGTAATGCAATTAGGTGACAGGAGAGATAATTTTTTATATAATGTTTTTAAAAAATAATTCGTATACAAATATTTTTTAAAATTAACTTAATATTATTTCTCAATCCCCTATGTCCTCGACGTAATTCCATCCAAATTCTTACACTTTCATCAAAATTTATCCATCATCCTAATCGCTTAGCACAATCCCTTTCCAGCCCCAACCATCAATGTAATACCCCCCCCCCTCCCCTCCCCCAAGATTGAAGCGGCAATAGCCCCGAGATCTTGTATAAATATTCTATTGGAGTTCTGGCTGTAGCTAGCTTCTCCACTCAAGTCCTGAACATATGTTGCGTTAGCGCTCTTACTCAGTCTCCACTGGCTTTTAGACAGTGATGCGGCTGGGAGAGAAACGCTGGGATCTCCTTGATCCCCCGCCTTGGCTTTCACGTGAGAGTGGCAAGGCATGGTTCAGAGTTCCCCAGGCTGAATGTAAATATTTTACATAGGAATGATTGTGTGACATGTATTTTTTTTTCTTTCTTTACTATTCTTTCATGTACTTTTTTTTTCCTTTTTACAATTTTTTTATTTTAATGTATATATTTTTACTTGCATGTTTTCTTCTTATTTTATTTTTTCTGAATATATATTTTAAATCGTATATAAAATGTACGAATGCAAACATAGAGCCATAATGCCCATTGCCCCAGATTGTGGCAGATTGTATTATTTTTCTTCAATAATATTATTTTTTTTCCAATTGATTATTTGTTTATTGATAAATATTACAATATGTCTCAATAAAGGACATTTATAATAGAGTTCTGAGAGCACATTCACACCATATTTACAATTTCAAAAAAAAAATAAGCTAATTTCAAATAATATAAAGCTATGAAAGAACAAAATAAAATATCATAGTGAAGGAAGAAAATATAAATAATAGTAATAATAGAATGAAAATAAATGAATAAAATAAAATTAAAATTATCTTTAAAAAAAGCAAGGCCTCAGGAGATCCCAGCGCTTCTTCCTCAACCATTTCACTGGTATTAAAAGCCAGCGGAGACTGAGTAAGGGCGCTACAACCACGGCCATTGCCAGAACTCCAATACATGTTACAAAAGGTCACGGGGCCACTGCCGTTTTAGCCTGCGAGGAGGATTGTAGGGATGAGTGGTGCTATGTAGGGATTGTGCTACGGGATTAGGGTGATGGTTAAGGTTCTGATGGAATTTGGAGAATTTGTCTGGGATAAGATCAAGAATAAATGGAATATTAAGGTCATTATGCAGGGTTTTATTGGTGACATAGAAGGGACCATCGACTATTGTACGGAGGACTTTGGACTGGAAGGATTGAATGCGTTTGATGTTAGAAAATTTGGTTGTCCCCCACAGTTCTAGTCCTTAGGTCCAGATGGGTTTTAGTATTGTCTTGTAGATCAGTAGTTTGTTTTCAATAGAAAGTTTAGATTTTCTATTAAGTAGTCTATTCTGACCATAACGTCGGTTAAGTTCCTGTCTTTTCAGTCTAGTATGCGGATTACACGTTAGTCGTCTGTCTAGGAGAAAACCAAGGTACCGGACTGTGTCGGCGAAGAGAAGCTGGATGGTATTAATGTAAACTGGTGGACAGGAATCACGACGAAAGGTGAAGGCTATATGTTTACATTTAGATTCAATGACTTTGATGCGCCATTTCTTGCACCAGTGTTCAATCAAGGATAGATGCCGTTGCAGGTTTATGGACGCTGTTTCAGGATCTGAGTTAGAAGATAGGATCGCAGTGTCATCAGTGAAAGTTGCCAGGAGTGTATCGGGATGAACGGGAATGTCAGCGGTACATATGATGTAAAGGGTGGGACCCAAGACGCTGCCTTGAGGAACTCCAGCCTCAATAAAATTAATTAATATAATATTATTTCTCAAGAATTTATGATTAAAGTTTGGCATATTATTTCATTTTCAATAATCTCTAAAGATTACATAAATTGAATCACTTCTTTTTATTTGATAAAAAGTACTTTAAAACGTTATTAAATAACAAAAAAACACGTTTTTTGATACACGATAGTCCGCCTTTACTAATTTAATTAACCAAAATACTCTTCTACTCAACCCTATAATAAGATCCTAGGGTCCTGCATAATTTTTTAAACCCAATTAATTGTACTATAAATTTAATGCAATCGACCATATACATTTTATACTCGACTTTCATAGGGATAAAAGTTACTAAGTAATCTGTCCTACAATACTTCAAGGGAGAACCTATTCAATTTATTAATAGTTTACATTTAAAATAAAATTCAATTTTTGGAACTTGGTATTTTGGTACTAACTTTACTGCCAGTGATACGGTTGAGAGAGTCTCGTAGGGATTTCCTGTACTCCTGCTTTGCCCTCTATAATTGGAGGGACAATTCTGGCTTTCAGTTTTCTCTCCTGTAAATAGTGTCTATAGGTACATTTGTATTTTTTTTATTTATTTACTTTAAGTATTTTTTTTTTTGGTTTATACTTTTTGGTCATAATTTATTTTTTATTTTGATTCTGTTTAATTGACATTTTCTGTGCATTTAGTGTGACCGCTGTCTTACCTCACTATAATCATTGTCCACGTGTCAGAATTTTATATCTATATAAATAAAATAAATATTTTGTCTATACATTGAATAGAATCAACCCGTTTTATGATATATTTCCGTTTCATACATTGCAGACACCAATTTGCCTTTTAAAAAAAATTTTGTCTGTCTCTATGTCTGCATTGCAACGAAATTTTGTCAGGGGTAAGCTCAGCAATGGCTAATTGTAGACTTTTGAAATTTTGACATTATATTAAGGTTTGCTTGACTTAAAACATAGGCTTTAAATCAAAACAAAATTTTGAGTACAACCAAAGTTATGAATTCTTAAGTAATTTGTCTAGAGATCTCGGTTAATGTTGATAATAAATGTTAATAATAAACATATGTTTATAGGTTAAAGAACATCTATATAAATAAAATAAAGGTTTTGTCTGTATATTGAATAGAATCAACTCGTTTCATGATGTCTTTCCGTTTTATACATTACAGACACCAAATCCACTTTTAAAACATCCTTTTTTCGGTCTGTCCGCATTGCAACGAAATTTTGTTAGGGGTAAGCTCAGTAATGGATAATTGTAGACTTTTGAAATGTTGACATTATATTAAGGTTTACTTGACTTAAAAAATAGGCTTTAAATGAAAACAAAATATTGAATAGAACCAGAGTTTTGAATTCTTGGGTAATCTGTCTAGAGATCCCGGTTTGGCAGTTACTTCGATTCTCATCCCAACCTACTGTAACGCGAGGTATATTTAACAGCTGATGGAAAAAATTACCACAACTCAACGGGAAAAATCCGAAATACCAAACACCTGTAACGCGTTGCCGCTTAAAACACACTCATTTTTCAACTTTGTCCGATCTTCCCGTTCAAGGTGTCATTCTATTCAACTTTTCGAGCCTAACAAATGTTGTTGTATACATTTTTAGGATTAACCTAACGGAATAGCCAGAAATTTTAAGAATATCTTCTAAAAATTAAAATTACCTCTCCCCCCTTACCCAATGTTATGAAATTAACCCCTCCCCCATAATATAATATCCATCTCAAAAAAATTCTCAAATTTTAACTAAACACCCGTCAACGAAATGAATAGTATCTTGTAAAAATAATAAAATCCTTCTTTTTTATTTAAGTTAGAGTTACAAAAAATCTATTTTATATATATTTTTTTATTTATTTATTTATTCATGATATTTACAACTGTATTAAAAAATTAAATACTGTAATAAAAACAATAAAAAATAAATTTGATAACAGAAAATAAAAACATGAAATGACTTGTTGAGAAACTACCCACTGGTAGCACTCTAAAAACAAAATGTATTTACAATAAGAGATCTCGAGGCCATCTTCTTTTCAGAAGCCTCGGAGGGTTATCAGGAATAGAAGAGGAAGCAAGGTTAGAGACGAGAGGATTCGGATGGTTCTGAAGTTTATTATGGAAGGATTGGTATCTGGATTGGGCCAAATCGGAAACATAAGGAACATTAAGGTCATTATGGATGATTTTATTGGTGACAAAGTAAGGAGCATTGAGGATTTTCCGAAGGATTTTGGATTGTAAGGATTGGATACTAGAGGAATTCGATGGCTTAGTGGAGCCCCATAGCTCAACTCTGTAAGTCCAAAGAGGCCTTATTATAGTCATGTAAATCAATCTTTTACAATTGATTAGAAGGTTAGAGCGTTTGTCTAGTAAGTGTTGAAGTAGTCGGAAATGTCGAGCTGTTTCTTGTCGTTTCAATCTGGTATGAGGATTCCAAGTTAGACGATTGTCTAGATGGAGTCCTAGGTAACATTTGTAAAGTAAATGGTTTTTATGACAAATTATATAATAAAGTAGTTAGAGCAAATGAGTTAATTCACACCATATTTGTAATAAATTAAATTAAATAACAGCAAAATGAATAGTATCTTGGAAAAATAATAAAATCCTTCTTTTTTATTTTAGTTACAGTTACAAAAAATCTATTTTATATCTTAAAATGCAATATAAAAAAATGTGTTTCAAAATATTTTATTTTAAATATTGCCCAATTTGAATGTTGTTATGGTTTATGGGTTCTCATCTAGCGTAAAAAAAGTCTATATTATTTGTTCTAATACAGCTATAGTGATTTATTTATTTTTCTAAAAACTGTCATCAGATATTGCAGGGCACTATCCCATAAAGAAGGGAATCATCCGCTAGCTTACAGCTTCTTATAACCCATTAGTCCCTACTCAGACGTGCGGACTTCTTATGGCAGCTTTAAACCTTCGCCTAGTTTCCCAAGCTTCTTCTTCACACTTCGAAAACCACCTTGAGTGACATGACACATTTCACTGATTAGCTGATGAAAAAAAAAAAAAATAATAATATCAGTAACCCATAGAAGCAGCTTGAAAAAACAAAATACTGTTTTTTTATTTATTGAAATTTACAATTGTATTAAATAAATACAACCAGTAAACGTGAATAAATCAAGTTGTCGAGATACTACCAGACGGTAGCAGTCCCTAAATATTTCTAAGATCCGGAGGACTTCTTTTCAGACGTTTTAGAGGAGTATCAGGAATCGAGGGGAAAGCAAGGTCAGAAACCAGTGGGTTCGAATGGGTCTGGAATTTATAATGGAAGGATATATATCTGGATTAAGGATGGGATATGGAAGGCCCAATATTAATATTGGCCAATAACTACCGATACCATCAAAACATCGGAATTGAAATATCGACATTCGATATTTTCATTGATATATATAAATCGATCAATATAAATATTGATTTTCCCGCACATAGGTACATTAAAAAAATGTATTATTAATGGAAATATCAATTATTCTACCCTCCTTAGTAAAATTAATTTTATAGTTATTCTCCTTCTTCGTCATCATCGTTTTTTTTCCAGAAATTTCCATTCAACCAATCATGCCTCCCATTCATCCATAGTTCAGATACCGCGAAATGCTAATTTATTTGCATCCTACATAGATTTATTTGACAATTTGTGGCCTTGGTTTTGAGAAGGCTTGTTTTTTTTTTTTTTAAGCTTATTTATTCAGAATTATTACAATCTGTCATAATTAAAGACATTTATAATAGTGTTCAGAGAGCACATTCACACTTTATTTAAAATAAATAAAAATAGATAATGCAGAAAAATAATAATACTAAAAGTAAATCTATCTAAACAAAATAACTAAACCGATAAAAATAACAAATAAAACACGAGCATACTTTTATACTATATTTACAGAATCCATTCACTCAGGAGAACTTCGAGCCATGCCTTTCTTCGCACTCGTGGAAGGAAAAGCAGGACTCTAGGAGACCCCCAGCTCCTCTTACTCAGTCGCATTACTGGTATTAAGGACCAGTAGAGGCGCAATAATCACACATACATGGCTTGAGTGGAGAATCTGGCCATTGTCAAAACTCCAATATATGCTTATTCACAAAAGGTCTCTGGGCTACTGCAATTCAACCTTCGAGGAAGATTTTAGGGATGGGTGGATCTAGAAAGAGATTGTGGAAGAGGATTTGGATGATTTTTAAGGTTCTCATGAAATTTTGAGAATTTATAGGATAAGCTCTAGAACAAATGGGATATGAAGGTCATGGTGTAGGGTTTTGTAAGTTACATAAAACGGGGCATCAACTATTGTTCGAAGGACCTTAGATTGAAAGGATTGGATGCGTTCGATGTTGCTGTCCCCCGAAGTTCATTTACGTATGTCTGTATAGGTTTCAAGATTGTCATGTAGATAAGTAATTTGTTTTAAATAGAAAGTTTAGATTTTCTGTTCAGTAGTCTATATAGCTGGCCATATCGTCAGATGAGTTCTTGTCTTTTGGGTCTAGTTTGTGGGTTCCATGTCAGTTTCGTTTTAAGAGAAAGCCAAGATATCGGACTAGCCTAGCTAAAAAACGAAAAGTTGTACGGAAGTGAAATTACATATTTAAGGTTTTATATGCTAGGGATGTTATAGCAACTTTTTCATCAAAATCGGCTAACCGGAAGTTTCACTTTATATAATGGACTAACGATTTTGATTAAATTCATCATGTCAGTGTAAAATTAAGCAGTTTTAAATAAAATGTGGTTATTTTTGTGATTGATGTTCTCTAACAGGGCTTAAATGGCTAATTTTCAATATTAGCTTCCTCTAAAGTACCTTTATTTTTTTTTTAATTGAAGCAATTGACCATTTCACATTAATTTATAATATTAAAAATGATTAAATATAAGGACTCCGAAAATATTATGTACGTATACATATACGGTTTTCATAAATGCTATCGCCGGTATTATTTAATATTTAATTGTATAGAATACACCGATATAAAAATTAATATTTGTATGTATAAGGGTATTTAAACAAATAAAAATACACTCAATGAATTGTAAATAAATATAGCGTCAATAATTTTTACTTTCAATTCCTCCTCGTCTGAAAATACTTATTTCTGCTAAGAAGAGGGTGGGGTGGTAAGTGAAAGTCGTGAGATGCGCACACTATATTTTTTATCTTTGATTATAATTTGTTTACGAAGGTTTGCTTCATACCATTTCGAATAGTATATAGTGCCCTTAATACCAAACAATTTTTGTGGTTTTCGACCAGATTTGGAAGGGTCTAGCCTAGGCAAAAATTTCGTTGAGTTATATTGTATCATAGATTACAAAAACCAGAAGGCACTTCCAGTAAGTAGATTTTTGATATGAAAAATCAAGTTATATTCGTTTTAGTGTCCTTTAAAATTCTTAAATACGAATTATTATAAAAATAAAAATATTGCAAGTTTTAAGACTTGATTTTCTTAGAATATATTTTACAAAGCATTTGAAACAATCCCCAGGTTTTGCATGATATTGCCATTGTATGTACTATACTTCAAGACCCATTTTTATTATTTTATTTTACCTTAAGTTGGTGTACTCTCATGGAGATAGCATATCGAGCCGATTAGGAAATACGTTAGGGTGTGCTGTTATTTATGATGGAAAGTTATGGCCAACTGCCTGATAATTACTCTTGGAATGTTAATTACTCCTACAGTGATAGCGTCACTTCCAATCCCATTTGACGCTTGTTAGGTTACGATCATTAGGTTGAGGATGAGGAATAGTTTTACGGGGATTGGCGTGCCCGAAAATCGCTATAAATATTTGAATTGATTGCTGATTTATTTTCTGATTGGATTTACTGTTAGTTCGTCATATTCCTCAAGAGAAATATCGAGAAGTACAATAGTATCGGCATCATGAGACCTTTCTAATATTTCACAAATACCATCTTTAATTGGGTGTATAAAAAAAAAATTACCGTTTTTCAACCAAATATTTGTATAATTATTTATTTGATATAAATACAATTAATACTCAAAGTTCAATACAATTAATATAGCTTGCCAATTGCTAGATCCCACGCTGATACCATTCTTTGGGATGGCTGTCAAAGAACTCTTGGACCACAATTTCAACTTCCGCAAAATTAAAAAATTTCGTAAGAGAATTTCGTAGGAAACTGTCATGATTCTTCTTTTAAAAAAATAACCAAACTGAGGTGTTTTTTTTTTTTGAAGAAGTCGAATGGGATTAAAGAAGCTTAGAGAATGCTCTAAAGGGATTATTAATGCTTGTTAAGTATTAAATAGGATTAAAATATTTACAGTCCTTTGAAATCTTGAATTTGATAAATCGGTCATTTTCTTTTTTTTACACCCTATTAGATTATGATCAAACAGAACATTTGTAAAGTTTTTTTTTTTTTTTTAATTTATTTATATGATATATTTTTTTTTAACTTTTATTATGATATTTACAACTGTATACAAAAAAATACATCTGGTAAATTCGCACATTGGTATAAAGACATGGAACACATGTTGAGAAACTACCCATTGGTAGCACTCTAATAATAAGTCTATATTAGAAGATCACGTGGCCAACTTTTCAGACGCCTCGGAGGGTTATCAGGAATCGAATAGGAAGGTTAGAGACAAGAGGGTTGGGATGGTTATGAAGTTTATTATGGAAGGACAGATATCTGGATTGGGCCAAATCTGATACATACATAAGGAACATTAAGGTCATTATGGATAATTTTATTTGTAAGAAAGTAAGGAGCATTGAGGATTTTGTATTGTAAGGATTGTATGCGAGAGGAATTTGAAGGTTTGGTGGAGCCCCATAGCTCAACTCCGTAAGTCCAAATAGGCTTTATTATAGTCATGTAAATCAGTCTTTTACAATTGATTGGAAGGTTAGAGCGTTTGTCTAGTAAGTGTTGAAGTAGTCGGAAATGTCGAGCTGTTTCTTGTCGTTTTAGTCTGGTATGAGGATTCCAAGTTAGACGTTTGTCTAGATGGAGTCCTAGGTAACATTTGTAAAGTAAATGGTTTTAATGACAAATTATATAATAAAGTAGTTAGAGCAAATGAGTTAATTCACACCATATTTGTAATAAATTAAATTAAATAACAGCAAAATGATCGTATATATGTATATATGCATAAAGAAACTTATAATAGTTAAATTAATCAAAATGACAACTTCAACCTAATGAAAAGGTAATTTAAAAAAAATTGGTTGCAACATATATTAATTCAACTCAGAATTAACATTTCGATTTTTATGTAAAAACTCATTTCGGTTTTGCAAAAAATAGAGGAATCAATTTGGAGCACCCAAACTTCATATCACTGTTTTTATAGCAAAGAAAGTTAAAGTAAAACTAGATTACAGAAAAATTAAATTTTGTTGTGCAAAAACCTTATTTGTAAGGCTCTTATAGTACCTTAAGATGTATATACAGAACAATGAATTTATCAGTGTTTTTGGTGATATGAAAAATGTCATTCCTTACCAATTCTCGTACCATGTCCATTTTTATTTACCGATCAATTATCACATTTCTTATTTACTTTACAGTGGGCGCCAAAAAACTAATTCATGTAATTTCAGAACACCCTCCCTCGTTGTATATACTTAAAAAAAAATCACCACTTTCGGGAATGAACTGAGGAAGCAATTGGCGTCGTTGGAAAACAGGTGCGTAAGGTTGTAAGGTCATCGATAAAACAATAATCCTAAAGGCACATATTAGTACGAGCATGCCCACCCACCGTCATCAGATATTTTTTCCAAGTGAGGGATATATCAATTCATAAGTTAATAAAATGATTTTAAATTTATTAATTCATAATTATATTTTTAAATATTACAAATGCCGATGAAACGTGTATCCTATCAGTTAATAACGATCCATCTATTGCATCCCAAACTCTTCGATCACACATCACAAGCCTTTTAAATTGGTTTAAGTTTTAGCATCTACATCCATCATAGATTTACAAGTTTATTTTATTGGAATGTAAATTAGTAAAATAAATCATTTATTTTCTTACATATACCCTCATCCCTCCTGTGATGTCTCAAGGTTATCTTGTTATCTCTCTTTATCTTGTTATCTCTCTTTATCTTGTTATCTCTAAGGTTATGTCTCTTTATCTCCTACTCTGTATGCTATTTAGATTAATAACCTTCCCCTCCTGATCCATCACTCCCAATACCATATCAATGTAGATGATTTCCAAATATACCTGTCCTGCCCGTCCCCCGACCTATTATCAGCCACAAAAAAACTTCAAGAAGACTTAGATGGGATTGTGTGTGAGCGACAGCTAACAAGTTGAAGTTGAATGCGGCAAAGACGAAGGCTCCAATCACCTCCTTGAAACTGTTCCTAATATTCCAACTCTGTTCCTACATGATAATCCCATCAAATTTTATCCCACCATCAAAAACCTTGGAATAATCTTTGATATCTCCCGCCGTACCTTCTCCGCCTTAAAACTCCTAAATTACTTAAGTCACCTATTCCTCCTTGAATCCCGTAGGCTCTTAGTCAATTTATTAATATTTCCGCACTTTGACTATTGCTGAACGGTATGTAGGACCGTCTCTGGGGATCTCGAGGCAAAACTAAAACGTTTGATAAATTGCTACGATTGTACGATTCATCAAAAGGGACGCCTCTGTTTCTCATTTTTATGCCGAGTTGAAGCGGCTTTATCCTTCTTACCATCGTATTTCTTTGCATCCTTCCTCTTTCAAGTCATTCAATCCTGCCGTCCTTCATACATCCCCGAGCTCCTTCAATTCAAATCCTCTGTTCGTTCCCGAAATACTCGTTTCCGGTCTTCAGATTTATACACACGGAACCACCGAACCGCTGCTTTCGAGAGATCGTTCTTTCTCCGATCCTCATCCCTCTGGAACTGCATCCCTTCCTACACCCGCCGATCCAATACCCTTCCTACATTTAAATCCCGCCTGTTCAATCATTTCGTATCCATCCAGTCCCCATAAAATTGTAAATAGATATTATTGTAAATATGTATATAAATTATTAAATCGTTCTTAATTATTTTTACTTCATGTTTTTCAATTTTTTATTTCTTATTACTAACTGATTAAAGTTAATAAGTAGTTTAATTTTTTTTCAATTTTTTATTATGACTATTTAATTACTTTGTATTTTTGTTTATGTACCTATGAGGCCCCTTAGACCACATTTCTGTCTTTCTGTATTATTCTAAAGTGGCTCGTCCCAGAATAAATAAAGTATTATTATTGATTTTACATCAATCGTAATATAAAACTTTCTTTATCTTTTTTTAACAATGGCTAGATATAAAACTGCAATTGACGGCCGTAAGTAGGATCCAGCGATTGTTCTTTTCGCCCTCTGCCGGTAATCAGTTTAGAGGATTAAACATGACCGGGTATATATTGCCGATTATGATAAATACCAATGGACAGAAATGATAATACAGAACTTTCTTTAATTGAGTAATATTACATTCTGCATTAATATTCAACATTGGTAATTGTGAGCAAAAAGTTCATTCATAGCATACAGGATGCCCCGTAAGTAGAGGGAAATATTTAAAGGACTGATACTGAATCTTAAGAGCTACAAAGAAGTGTATATATACTATGAATAAACAATACAATCTCAATTTTATATACTTTCTTCATACCAGAATGAAACCGCTCGACGTTTCCGATTACTTCAGCACTTACTAGACAAACGCTCTAAACTTCAAATTAATTACAAAAGACTCATATACTTGACTATAATCAGGCCTATTTGGACTTAAAGAGTTGAGCTATGGGGCTCCACTAAACCATCGAATTCCTCTATTATCCAATCTTTACAATCCAAAATCCTTCGTAAAATCCTCAATGCTCCCTACTTTGTTACAAATAAAACCATCCATAATGACCTTAATGTTCCTTTTGTTTCAGATCTGGCCCAATCCAGATACTTATCCTTCCATAATAAACTTCAGAATCATCCCATCCCTCTCGTTTCTAACCTTGCTTCCTCTTCAATTCCTGATAACCCTCCGAGGCGTCTGAAAAGAAGATGGCCCCGTGATCTCCTAATATAAAGAAATCATTAGAGTTCTACCATTGGGTAGTTACTCAGCAAGTGTTTTTCATGTCATTATATACATTATGTTCTAATTTACTAGATGTATTTATTTAATACAGTTGTAAATGTATTTAAGAAATAAATTAAAAAAAATACATACGATATTGCATTTTTCTTTAGATATTACGATAATATCGAATCTCGTGTAAGGATACGATATTGGATAATATTTATAGGCAAATATCAATGTCGTTATTATCGCAGAGTCCCTAGGCACAGCTACTTACACTATGCACGATGAGCCACGAGTACTCCGAACCAGACTTTTCCCTCCACCCATGAAAGGAAATCAAGTTCCCAATGCTTTTATCCCAACCGCGTCACTAGTATCAAAAGCCGGTACAGCGAGAGGGCTTTAACCACAGATGCACTATGGAGAACTACTTTTTTACCGATCTATGTTTCATTATATTAAGATCTATCATTCCCCATTCGGAATATTCTGGTTTGTTAATGGGCACCTTTGGTCCATGTACAAAACGAAGGAAATAGTTGCTTCCTCTTAGTATAGGTTTATCTGATTATAAAACGAAAGTCGTCTGACACAAATTTATTTCTGCAATGAATTTCGAATACAAACTATCGGATAAAGTTGTCGGACCGGAGTGGTGGAGCTGTTAAGGATGGGCACCGGACCGCGAAAAAGGGCGATAACGGGTACGCTTGTCCGCAACCTGATCCACATACCCTCCAGTCGCATTATTCATCCCCAGGGAGCTGGACCCGCTCCAATTTATCTATTCTAGCCAACCTAGTGCTTTTACTCCAAACCTAGAATCATTACACAAATGTACCGGAGGGTGGGTTTCAGGCCAGGCATTATACATACATAAAACCGGAAGCTAAGTTGAAGATAAGACTGATTTATTTGTGTTTGGTTTAATTTTCCGAAATGATTTGGCTAAGACTATAAGTGAGGAAGAATTGGTAAAGTTTTGTACAATCATCGTTACATCAAAGTAAAAGTAAAGTGACCGAGCAAATATACTCGAGAAAAATAAGAAATAAATCATAATTTTAGGTATAATGGTTAAATTATATATAACAGACTATAATGATATAGAAAAGTTCATCTACCATGCTCCATCTACCAAAGTCCATCTACATGATCCCATTTATTAAATTGTACAATCAAACCAAAATTAATGAAAATTTTGAAAAAAAACATAATTAAAGCAATTAATTAGTTAATAATTGAACAACAGGATCGATGAATAGCCGTCGTATTGTCCAGGATGATTAATTTAAAAAATAGCGAATTTAATTGACAAAATTAACTTCAATCTAAAATAAATTGAGAATATTGGAACAGTATGTTAATTATACTCGACAGAAACTGCATAATTAATGATATCAATTGAGGCCAAGAATTCCAAACCCAACCAAGTCCATATTCAATAGCTTTTTTGTGTTAATTTATTGGCCATCATGAGGTAAAGGAATTTATTTCTAAAACAGCCATTTGACTTGTAAGTTAATTGCAGCCTTGCCTGGACCAGTTTCGGATCGCTTTCTGCGTTGACCGCAGTCCTCTCCTAATCTTCTCATTTCTAGCATGCCGATTAATTTGGTTCTTCCGAGTCTCTTTTTATGTCGATTTTATCAAGAATTCAGGGCTTTCCAACCAGTGGCTATCCTCGAAGGCTTGTTTCAAGATGCCATGTCGTCTTTCTTTCGTCGTTCCTCCTGCACATATCTACAAACTATATATATCTAAAAACCATATTCAATAGGCCGAATGCTCAACCTCTTGTGATTTCATTGTCTTTCCTACAATCCGTTTTACAAACCTCATCGACTATTTTAGTTTTATTTATAAATACTTATTAACAACACTCCATTTCTCTGATCCATGACTAAGGGATTAAGGTGGAATTTCAAGCAATTTTTATGATTATACTTTCACTTGAACCATTTTTAAGAATAGAGGAAAGCAATTAATTTTCTTGGGAGGGGTATCATCCTTGTGGGGGAGAGGGGATGAGCATTCCTATAAACAGCCATACTATTGGATCTAATATGGTGTTAAAAAAATGATTGCTTTATCAAATTCAAGATTTCAAAGGACTTTAAATATTGTAATCCTATTTAATAATACTTAATAATATCTTTAGAGAATTCTCTAAGCTTGTTTAATCCCGTTCGACTTCTTCAAAAAAAGCCTCAGTTTAGTTATTTGTTATTTCAAAGAAGAAACATGACAGTATCCTACGAAATTCTCACTCGAAAAAAAATTCACAGCCGCTGAAGCAATTCGTGAAATTATTAAATATGAAGGGGAAGATGTTCTTGACCAGCACAATGCGCGGCGTTAGTTTGAAAAATTTAGCAGTGGAGATACGACGTTGGAAAGGAAGAAGGGCACCGGGCGACCATTAATGGAAATTGATGAGGTTCTACAGGAAGCTGTTGAGTAAATTCCTCAAGTAGTCGCGAACTTGCCAAGGAGTGTCGTATGTCGCCATCAGCTCTCTTGATAATGGGGAAGGTGAAAAATAGCGAAGTGGTGAAAAATGGGTTTACTGGCGAAATCCGAATACCTGTGAGCATTGGCTAGATCGCGGTCAAACAGCTTTTTCGGTTGATGCAAGAGGGAAATTTGAAAAAAAAAAAACTCCATGCTTTACGGTTTTTTTTTTAGTTTCGAAGGTGTTATTCATCACGAATTTGTTTCTTATGGATGCTACATGAATCCTGAACTGTACTGCAAACGACTTGAAAGAATGTACGCTAAGTTGTAAGAGCGTTATCCAACTTTGATCAACCGAGAAGGAATTTTATTCCAACATGGTAATACTCGTCCTCACACTTCCCGTCGAACTAAAGAAAAGTTAAAAGAATTTCATGGTATCTCCTTCCTCATCCACCATATAGTCCAGACTTCGCAATATCGGATTACTCCTTATTTAGATCCATGGCTCATTTCCTTCTAGGGAAAAGATTTGATAATTTTATGGAAGTTGAAATTGTGGTCCAAGAGTTCTTTGACAGCAATCCCGAAGAATGAAAGAAGAATCAGCATGAGATCAAACAATCTGCTAGTAGATTGCTAATGACTGTAGGTAATAATGGAATATGCTTTGAGTATTAATTGTATTTTATATCAAAGAAATAATAATACAAATATTTTATTGAAAAAAGATAATTTTTTTCATACACCCTCCTATATTGTAATTGTATTCTGTATGGTCTGTATTTAAAGTTTATTTCTTATCGAAAAAAAGTAAATTAATGCATATAGTGCTGTAAATGGCACCACGAAGAGTACTTTGGGACTGGAATTCTATCCAGAATATTTCTCCGTATCATTTTAATAATATGCATTACATATCATATTAAGCCCCACATTAAGCTAATAATAGATACATTTTTTGTTTATATTCCTGATTCTCTTTTCCACACCTTAAATTCAACTGGATTAATAATAGTTTCTCTTCTTAGTTCTAAAGTCATTGATTATTAATGATAGGTATTTTTGAATTTTCGAGAAGGATTGGTCATGCATAAAAACTGTTTGATCAATGTTCTCGGTGTAAAGGATAAGATTTCGATGGCTAGTCTCAGCGTTTCTAATAACTATAATTCATCTTTCATAAACTCTGCCTGTTTAAATTGCCAAAATGTCCTAGAATTGGAGATGAGAATACAGTAATGTTATCCATGTAATCTAATGTGTTTGGAGTGTTACGAAGCATACATATTCATTGGCCATTGAAATGTTAACGGGGCGTTGTATAAACCAGAGGGCATACGTAGGAGTTGATAATGACATTTCTTGAATGTTTTTCTCTTCTGTTCGGTCGAGTTTAGAGGCAGGACCCATTTTCGAAAATTCTGTTCCACGTAATCAATTCAAGTATTAAATCTCTAGATTCAAATAATTTATTCATTCCTTTTTTTTTATAAGATCATTATGTTTCTGCTATTTTTTTTCGATTTATCTAAACTATTCATAAAACAGTAGTATATATATCCCTTTCCGGCTTTCTGGAAATTGATGAATGAGGTATCAATCAAAAAAGGGGATTTTATGGAGACTTGAAGAATCTCAATTTCGATCCATAAATTCCTACAGCAATTTTAATAAAAGTCATTGAAAAAAAAATGGGAGATTTTAAAATTCAGACAGATTCAAAAGTCAACGAATCGAGACGAAATAAATTTCGTTTTAAAAAATTCGACACGGACATCAAAACCCATGTCTTTTAAAGCCTTAAATGTGTCGTTTTAGATATACCACAATTCTTGCCGAATGCTTATAATCAATCTGTTTAGGTTTTAACAATTGAAATAAATATTTCTTTATATATAATAGATACTCTTCGACGAAATAAACTTTTATTCAGTAGGATGCTAAGAATCATTCGCTTCCATAAAAATATATTTATTGAGGTTTTAAAGGTGCCTCATATAATATAGAAACTTTTAAAAATATTTTTAACAGAAAAAAGAAAAATATTCAGATATGACTTCTATTATTGTTGACCAAAATCCGCCAAATTATTGCAAGAGCAAGAAAAAAAAAAAAAAAAAAAAAAAAAAAAAAAAAAAAAAAAAAAGATTTTGTGAACAAAAACGAAGGCAAAATACTTACTGACACTAGAAAATTTTAATTACTATACATAAAGAATTGGTAGAACCAATATAGTTTTCATTTAACTCTCTATTAATTTATTAATTGGGAATTTAGTTAGGCCTCTCCATTCAGAAAAATAACATAATAATAATATCTCTATATTATGTAATAATAATAATAATAATGCTTTATTTATTCTGGGACGAGTCCCTTTAGAATAATATAAAAAGACAATAATATGGGCTAAGGAGCCTTAGAGATACATAAACAAAAATATAGAGTAATTAAATAGTCAAAATAAAAAAAATAATAGAAAAAATTATAAGTTACTTACTAATTTAGATCAGTTAAAAATAAAAAACAAAATATTGAAAATAAACATGAAGTAAAAATAATGAAGAACGCTCTAATAATTTATATACATATTTACAGTAGTAACTATTTACAATTTTACTTTTCTGTACTATTACAATAGTAGGAAGGAATAATTGGGTAGGGGAATCTGGGAGTAAGGAATAAAAGGTTTTAACTAGGTTCCGGGTATTGCTATTATGTGGTAAAAATTATCAAGGAAATGTTCCTGAAATTCATTCTAGTGTGCAGTAAGGGATTTTGCATTGATGTGACAGGAATTCAGGATATTAGTCATGACTGGAGAGTTGAGAAGTAGGATTTTGGAAAAAAAAAAAATGATCAAGGATGGAGGATAGGATATAGCATTTTTTAAGCACAATGTCAAGTTTATAAATATAAAAAAACAATGCTTACATAAAATAAACTTTGAGATGAAACAAATAAATTTTCGGTGTTTCGAAATAAATATTCAGTTAAAATTAATTTATAACATAAGAAAATATAAATTTCTCCTTGGTCTACATAAATTGATAAAAATTGGCAAGGAATCGAATAAAGTTCTAAATAATTTATACAAAAATAAAAGAGGCTTAAAATTAAAATAATAATATTTCTGATGAGAAAAATTGATACAAAAATAAAAAAAAACAAGAGAAGCTACATTTATAAAAAAATAAAGAAAGCTGGAAATGAAAAAAATATAATAAATATATTTCTAGCGAGAGAAAGTAAATTAATTGCAAGCTGAAGGTAACTTATATACAAAGTTCAGCTGAAAACGTCCAGATCACTTGGTTTTTCTATAATTACCACTGGACCTCCATCTGATTGTCTGCAACGAATTTTACCCCCACTGAACCAGAGGTATCTTATTTTTGCTGTCAACCTCTTCTTCCTGGCTAACCAATAAAGGTGTTTATTAGTGGGCGTCATGGCTTCACTCACGTAGACGCGGTGCGAGTCGTTCTCTCCCCAGCCTAGATGGCGTGTAGAGGAATCTCTCTTCGCTCTTCGTTGCCGCACCAGCTCTTCTCTCACCGCTTGTCTGACAAATCTGACTATAATTGGGCCTGAAGTCCCTTCTTGCTTGGGTCTTAGTCTCACGGCGTAATCGAGATCGTCCGGACTCAACTTGACGCCCAGACTCGCTCCGACGCTAAGAATCGTGTCAGTTACGGTTTCGCCGGCCTTCTCCGGAATTCCTCTGATTTAAATTGTGTTTTTCAGTTGAAACTGTAACTGAAACTATATGTAGTGGTAACGTTTTTAATAGGTTACTAAATTTACGACAAAACTTAAAAAAAATCGGACCACTTTTACTAACGTTACAGCGTATTGAATTTTAAACACTGAGTTTAATAATTGTTCACTTGCCCGTTTATCAAAGAAATCGTACACTAATATTCCTTTCATCGGTTATCAGGAAAATTAGTCTAATTCAATTGTATTATTTTTTATGAACTTATTGAAAATTGAAAGAAAATATTTAAAATCTGTAGGAAAGTGATGTGCGTGGACACACCAGATTTTTTTATTTAAATAATTGGTGACATTTTATAGATTGTCACCTATACAACTCTTACATTCCAAGATGGGAGACTATCCCACTCTTTCTCGACAGTATTTTTAGTGTATTGTCAAGTTACTTTTATTAATTTGGTTGGACTTTGCTAAGTTTATATCAACATAACAACTAAATGTACATATTCTGTAGTGTTTTTCTATCTTTTTCAAAGATTTTCTGTGAATAGTCTCTGATACGGACAGTCTCTACGGAAGAGTCTTGCAGGGACAGAAACGGATGGCACCGATGTCTTGAAGCACCCCCCCCCCCCCCTGAAAGGCAAATGGGTGGAAGAAAAAGAACCTCTTAGAAAATTCCTAAGCTTGATTTTCATGGGAGAGAATACTCGTGCCAACGATCAGGCATACTTTAAATATTTTTTATTTTTATTTTTTTTTTTAACTTTTATTGAGTATTAATACAGTCTGCCACACTGAAGGGCATTGGTACTAGGGCTATAGTATTCATTCACACAATATGTACATAAGAAAGGAAAAAAAAACACATATATATATATATATATATATATATATATATATATATATATATATAAAAAGTTAAGTATTATACAAGATAATTAAACTGATCAGCCGAATAATAGCAAAACAAATAAAACACATTAAAATTATTAGCAAATTAAAATAAAATATTGTTTGGAAACATAAAATACTTTTTTAAATTGTGGATTGATGTTTGACTGTAGTGAATAATTGAAGAGAACAATGGTAAGGGTGATTAATAAAAATAAAAATAAAAAAAATAGTAAAAATAAATAATTATATTCGTTTCGTCCTAAATTTCAGGACTTCATGAGGGCTAAGAAAAAAAAACAGATAACAATAGGTTTGATAAACTATAAATATTGAATAATAACTCGTACCACTACAACCCATGAAGGGT
Source organism: Nezara viridula (assembly GCA_928085145.1). Lineage (NCBI taxonomy): Eukaryota > Metazoa > Arthropoda > Insecta > Hemiptera > Pentatomidae > Nezara > Nezara viridula. Next base: position 96,105,329 of record OV725078.1, on the reverse strand, counting down.
CTTGGGTTCAGTACTATTTAGGGAAAGAACAGTTTCTTGGTCTACGGTTGTGCAAGGAGGTGATTTGACCGAGATCATGCTCAACCGCCAGGTTTTTCCCCTTAATTAATTATTTTAATTAAAGGCACCTACTTTATAGAGGCTGGGTGTGCCTCAGGATGGTCTATCTGCCCAGGGTCGCCCCACAGCCATGAAACAGAATAAATAATAAGCCGGGATTCGAACCTGGGACTTTTAGCATTGGAACCTCAGTACCCTACCATTGAGCTACCCCAGTCCTTAAACATTGAATAATAAAGAATTAAAATTAAAAAGGTGGAAGGCATAGACTAAAAAAATTTAGTTAGAATAAACTTAAAGTAAAATAAAATACGTAGAATAATAACAGTAACAGGGAACTAAGAAATAAATAATAACTGCAATAAAGTAGGGACTGATGGAATAAACAAAATCAAAATAAGCAAATGAAAAATGAATTAACAACGAAAAGTAGTGGAATGTATAAGATATTAAACGTAAGAATAGACAAAAGAAAAAAATAAATAAATGGGGTGACATATTCAAAAGGAAGCGAGATAATTTCTTTTGTATTTTAGTATCATGGAAAAAAAAAGAAATATATTAATGAGAATTTTGTATTTAAAAATAAATACACAGTTACAAGCAAAAAAAAATATGCAAAATACAAAAAATGTATTTAATTATGAATTTTAAAATAGTTTATTTCAAGTCTGTTAACTGGTAAGGGATAGCCCAAGATAGGCGCTGATGGGAAAGGCTGGTTAAGGTATCAAAATATCTGAAAAGTCTGTATTGACAGTAGAAAAAAAAATTATATAATCCGGCTAAAGTTTAGCATTTTTTTATGAAGGGGACCATTGTACTAAGCTAAAGCAATATCAATATCTACATCCGTTTTGAGAAAAATATATTAATAATTTTGCTACAATATACCTTCAATACGTTCTTACATTTGAAGGAAAACACGGAGCTTCAATGAAACGACAATCGAAATAAAGCAGCTCTAAAGTATGCGAATAAAATTTGAAATAAATTAAACGGAGCTTTCCCCTTGAGCCCTTCAGGCTATAGCTTTAATATAAAATTTTCCTCAGATTGAATTTTTGCTTTTCTTCTAGAAAATACTATGTATGCATTTAATAAAAGCGAATGTAGCCGGGGAACTGACTTTTAAGCAGTTGCAATGGCGAAGATAAAACCCGGAGCAAGCCCCAGGGAAGGAGCAGTTAAATAATGCCACAACTCACAAGTCGTTTATCACTTCACTTTCCGCTACCTCTTTATTTCTGAAAATACTCCGGTTATTTTATAAATTTATATTTCATATTTCACCTCCAAAGTTTAAATTCGTTTATACAGTCCTTTACGTATTCACACATTCACACAAAATAATAGTGCATATATATATTATAGAATGTTAAATAATTTAAATATTCTAAATAAATTGAGTTGAGTCAATAAATAGAATATTCAGAATATTAATCTTTATTTATTCTATAACAGAGCATCAGATATAATTAGAAAAAATAAAAGAACAAACAAATAGAAATAATAATGATAATAAATTATAAGTTAGCTTCTAAAATAATAAATTTAAAAAACTGTTTAAATATGACGTATAAATATATAAATAAATATATATTTACATATACATGTATACATAACATATACACACACACACACACACACATATATATATATATATATATATATATATATATATATGTATAGATAAATGTATATGTTTACTTGTATAAGCAGGATAGAGCCAATTTAATTTTGAGCAGGAAACATAGGAGCACCAACATATCTAAATAACGAGGTTATCTAGGCCAAACGGATCCAATATTTTTGTAGGCTGCATTTTTTTCTTGATTTTCCGATGAAATTATCTTACGATTCTAGTGGAAAGCAGATGGATTTTCATGAGTTTTTAGTACCTAATTAGACATAAGTAGTTTGCCGATTTCGATATTGAATACAACCCAATACCGAGAAATTTCGTAAATATAAAAGTTGTAGGCTACGATGAGGTGAAGCTATTTACGAAGTTTAAGATGGATGTTATGTTATGATAATTTGATAAAAAGGGGTTTGTACCACGGACTAATATGAATATAATTAAGTTTTTCATAAGGTGAAGCGACTAACTTAGTTATTTCCAAATTATGTTAAATTTAATATCAATCAATCTTTGTTTGTTTTGAAGGAAGAACCCTATACAAATGGAGTCTATCACAAAATTACAAACAATATTATCCTTATGGAAATACAAATTCCTTTTTATACTACATGACAGACATTACTGCAAATGGTTTCAACTATCAAATTAATATAACATCTAAAATTATCAACAATATACATAATTAAGTACACATAGCACAATAAAAACAATAAATACAGATTTTTTAAAAATATTAATATTAAACTATGTTTTAAAATTAAATTAAAAGATTACCGCTATACCTAAGAGATCAAACAAGAAAAATACTCGGCCAGATTATATGCTCATGTACAATATGGAATTTTTGCCATAATATGCGGAGGACAATATTCAAGGTTGCCCAACCAATTCTCTATAATTTGATATAATTGAGATGAAAAAATATAATTTTCTCATGTCATCTGCTCTGGTTGGCTTAAATATTTCTATCCCATCAAGATTTTCCATACCTTGGTAAATTCTTAACCTTAAACTACTATAAATTGGGCATTTAAACAATATGTGATGAAGTGTTTCCTTTTCTTTAGTGTTGCACATTTTGCACTCGGGTTGTGGAGTAATTTTCACGATTTTATTATTAACAGAAATTTTAAATTTAATATCTATCGAAATAAATAATCCATTTTGAAAATCAAGAAAGATAATTAAAATCCCTTTGCTGAAAATTGAAAATGGACAAGGTAGTTTATTTGAGACTTAGATGTAAGGGCCGTTGAGGTTAAAATGAAATGCCGCTAGGTAATGCTGTAACTGTATTCCTGCGCCTGCTTCTATTGCCACTTTGTTTAATCTTTTTGTTTCTTTTTTTTTTAGTAATAACTTATAATCAGTACCCGGATTTTCATGCAATTCCATATATTTTTGCGTGATTTATTTTAATCGCTGATCAAAAACATTTACGAATTAGTATACTGTGATGCAATTAGTCAAATTTTATTTTGCATATTTGAGGATAAATACATATAATTGCATATTTTGATTAATTTAACAAAATAAATGAATGAATATTTACTTATATATTAAAATTAAAATGCAATTCAATATTACAATCGTAGGTTTACTTTCAATGTACAAAACAAATAAGTAATTCTAACTAAATTTGTAGACTTTATACATATCTTTCGCTATACCATTCAATAATTCTCTTCATTGATGAGTGATTCCTGGAAATCCATTTTCCCTTCTTCTTCCACGTCAACATCATACCAAGTTTCTATTTCAGTTAGTTTTTTTACGGTCTTTGGAAGAGTCACATATCTGTTCGTTAAAATGCCAAGAGCAAGAACAATACTTATTGTTCCATATTTGCTATGTTTTATTATTATGCTTATTTAATTATGTGTTAATACAATAATAATTATTTTGTTTGCTTATATTATTTTTATATTTTACTAGAAGGCCCGTGCGAAAAATTGTCACAGCATATTGTTATCCGATGCCAGATTAATAAGAAAATAAAATAATACAACGTATCAAAAGATAAATAAATGAAATATTACTTTATCGATACATATAATCAACAAATAAAACAAAAATTAATTTAAATCTTCATTTTTGTTTGGAAGCAACATGTTTACAAATTTCGGTAAGCTGTATCTTTGCTAAAAATCGTCCGATTTGAATGATTTTTTTCCCCATTTGTAGGTAATTTAGTAAGCTTTTATACAATTGTAGGCATAAAGTGTGTAATTTTTTATTTATTTTCAAATAAAGTTTGTTTTCTTTCATAACTTGTTTGCCTTAATTTTCGGAGTGATTGGACTATTTTACCCGCCTGAAGAAAGTAGAAGGAAGCCTTCGAAATTGGTGGCTCAATCTTGAGATTTGGTGAAGAATTGACGATCATAAGGCTTGCCGATCAAAAACACCATCGATAAATAATATAAACTCCTCCTATCTCGATCTTAGAGACCTCAAGTCGACGAAATGAGACATTTATCAATGACAGTACTACAATTAATGTAAAGTTGTGTGGATGCGAACCCTGTGCCTTGCGTTATCTCGAAAATAGTACGTTTTGGGGCTTAAAAACGCAGGATCTGATAGTTCCGGAGGAACTATCCGGGTCTTGCTGTACGCATCAAAATCTTCAAGATCCAATTTGTCCCATATCGATCTACAGACCTACCACCGTTCAGGTATTGAAGCCTAGCAAAATGTTTATATCGACTTTATTTATTTTAGAAAGAAAAACAAAAGTAGAGAATACGATTCGCTAACCCCCCGTGAAATTTTAAATCAAACGGTACCCCAATCATGGTATTTGAGGATGACAGGAGCTTATATTTGGTACAAAACCGATTTCGAGCCTTACTGTAATAATATATTTACGGATACGGATATTATTTATATATTTCAATATTTTATTTTTTTTTAGCGTGATTCATGTCATATTTTCGACCATTATGATGAATGTATATTATCATCTTTCTGTCCATGTTCAGTTATTTTCATTCTATAGTTTGGATGTTTAAAAAAAAAAATTAAATTATTGTAATTTTTAATCCCTCCTCAACTTATTTATTATTTTAAAAGTTTTTGTAGGCACGTCAGTATGTTTAAATACATTAATCCATATTAAGAGATTAGTTACTGTATTATGATTTTTTACTGCATATTATACTATATGGTATATTCTGCGGGTTCTCACTACATAAAAATCCGGGCCTGGCTTATAATATAGTATTGAACAGTTTGCAGTTGGTATGTTAATAAAAATTATATTGATATAAAGTTATAATAATAAAAAGGAACTTCTGAAGAAAACATCTCTTACTTCTAAGTATATTATATATATTGTGTTTTTTTTTTCTGAATAATTTTTAAAAATACACATCTATACATCTTTAAATAAAACATTTTAAAATGCTTGGAGATTTTTTTTTTTATTTAGTGTTAAAACCGGTTTTATTGAATAATATTAAATTCTATTTCGATTAAGGAGATTGATAACAGTGACAAAAGGAAGGCCTGGTCAGATAATATTTACAGAAAATATAAATAAATAGTTAAATAATAGCAATATAATACTTAGCAATGAGAACAGATCTCAAAATAGGATTTGCTTTGACAAGTCTTAACAAAAAAAAATATAAAAAAAATGTACTTTTCTTTCGAGTTTAGGATGAATGAGGATTCTTTTTTTCTGGATAAAAATTTAAAATTTGATGCATGAAACTTACAATTCATTACGTTAAACAATACGTTACTTACTGCCCAGTGGGACGGAGTTCGACAGAAACCTCAAAAATGAAATTGCTATTTTTACCAGTAAAGTTGATAATCAGGAGTTCTATAAGGCACTGGGACCACTACTTTTCATCATTTTCACAGAAGTCATACCAGAACACAGCAAGAATTTACTACCAACATTTGTTAATGACTATTTACATCTTAACTAAAAATACAATAATAGCGTCTCTAATCATATAAGACCATCTTGATGATACTCTTAATTCGGATACCAGGTGGAAAGTAAAAGCTAGCTTAATAAAAATTGAGCAAAATTTTAGAGGGAACACATTTCTGCGGAGTTGTGGATGATTGAAGGAGGCGAATATTTACAAATTGTGTACACGAGGAAAGAAAAAAAAAAAACAAGAAAATAAAAAAGGGAGTAAAGATTTGCTTATTTTAGATTTTCTTGAAAATTTCAAACAGAAACAGTTTATTTATTTATGTTAATGAATAAAAAAATTAATAATCATTGGAGCCAAATAGTCGTGAAATGCTGTACCAAGTGAACATATTTAATAAAGGTTTTTTTTTTTATAGTATTGTATAATTGGGAAAAAAGTATAATTCTTCCTAGATTTTAGGTAACTTATTAAAAAATTTGTTCGGTTCCATTTATATTTTATATTATTGTAAGAAAAAAAATCATTGAATAATGTTTTAATATAAAGTATTGACGCAAAAATGCTTTCAGCGCAATTGATCCTAGTGATAAAAAGCTATAAATGTCATTTTATTATTATCACTCAAACCAATAATACTTTCTATTGATCCTATAATATTTACTCACTGTTTGACTCGAGTTTTATAACGTATCCTTATTTCCAAGAGGAGAATTGTGCATGTCCATATTATTTCTCTCCAAAAAGAGGATTTTTCGCCCCAAAGATTAACGAGTTGTTTTTATTTCGGTCTGTGCTAATACGAGTCAATACAGTAATCCTCTTCGCAGCTTTTCTCGGTTCGGTTAAACCCTATCCGGTGCCTTGCGATAATAAATATACCTATGGAACATTTAAAGCCCCATTTAATCCGAGTTGAGTGCGATGTTGTACTGAAAATAATCTAAAATTATCGGAAGTTGTAACCATTCATGCATTAACTCTTCTTCAGTGATCGCTTGCAACAAAACATTTTGTTTTTAATAATGTTTTATTTTGTTTTAAAGCTTTCTAAATGGAGTACCTAGGCTATTTGGGGCAAGGGAAGGATCGATATTTGAGGACCCATAAAAAAAATAAAAATAAATAAAAACTGGGTTTTCAATAAAAATATTACCGTTTTTGTCTAATTGAAAATAAAATGTATATAATTTTTTGCACTGAAGTTATCATTTAATTTTTTTAATTAATTTTTTTTTTATTGAGAGATATTACAATCTGTCACAATTAAGGACATTTATAATACTGTTCAAAGAGCACATTCACAACAAATAAAAATAAATAATACATAATAATAATAATAATAATAAAAGTAAATGTATATAAACTAAACTAAACTAAACTAAGCTAATGAAAATAACTACTCCAACACATACATGGTTCTATACATGGACTCTAGGAGATCCCAGCGCCACTCACTCAGCCGCACTACTGATATTAAGACCAGTTGAGGCTGAGCAGTGGAGCTATCATTTAATTAAGAAAAAAAAAATGATAAGTTGAGTGACCCAGTTTTGACAAAGCCTTGTAGGACAAACCTATTCTGCTATCTTGGCTAAACACTCGGAAGAAATAGTACAGCGAAGAAGGAAATTGAAAAAAAAAAAGGAGTGACAAACGGATTATAACAGACCGATAGCTAAATTCAGCGCTCTTGAGCGAAAATATTTATAGGAAGATGAAGAAATTGATATATGTAAGGCTCTGGTAAAAAGTGTATTGCTCTATAGCTCTGAAACGTGACCGCTGGAAAATTTTCAAGGTAAAATATTCCTCGCTGTGAAGATGAATTTTCGGAGGAGATCGGATAGAGGGTCAAGGACATAGCTAGTCAGAAATAAGACTATTAGAAAAATGATAGAATTAAGAAAGAATGTACTGGAGGTAATGGAATAAAGTTGTGTGATGTGGTACACTAATGTTTTATTTTTTTTTTGTTTTTTTTTATTTCTTTATGACATTTACAACTGTACTACATAAATACATCAATTAAATTACAGTAATGTTAAAATGATGAATAGGGAACAACTCCTCAAAACGAAGAAGGAGGGGAAGACCTCTTGGTATAAAAATGTTGTATCTAAGAGTATGGCAGGCCAAGGATTGACGGAGAAGCCGAACGAGGTAGGAGGATTTTGGGCGAGGGAAATTTCAATTTATTTAGAAAAGATCATTAAATAATAAGCTCTTCAGAAATAAATCTTCTTAAACACATTCATACCTATGTATAATATTTACATTCGCCCAGGAAGCTCTCAACCACGCCTTGTCCTACACATGTTGAAGATCAAGCAGGAGATCACAATACCTCTCTCCAAGCCATGCCACTGGTCCCGCAACTCAGTGGAGGATGAAAGAGGGCACAGCAGCCATAGACGCAGGTTTTTGGCTTTGAAAATTAAATCTGTATTCAATTTTCAAAAACCGAAACTGATGTTTACACATATAAAAACAGCTAATGTATGTGTAAGCCTTAAAGTACTTTTTTTTTTTAATTCCCATTGTTTACAAGTATGATATGTAAAATGAAAGGAGGCTGGTTTTAAAATAAGTATGATGTTGGTTGCTATGACAGTGATTGTAGTATAAATATTTCGCTTATCATACCCCTGGTCTTGCTGGTCCAATGAACGGGCTATACCAATTCATGGGGTAGGTTGTCCCACATGACAATTATAATTATTGTTAAGGCCAGAATTATATTTTTATTAATTATATTTTAATGTTTGTATTAAAGAAAAAAAATTAATGTTTACCCAGAGGATATGATGAAATAACAATGTTTTTAAGTAAAGGGATTTGTTGCAATATTTATTGCTGCATTGTTTGAGGGCGCACGAATTTTTTTAGAAAAAACAAGATCCGTGGCTATAGACATTACGACTCACTTCTCGTCCAGGCGTCACAGCGTACAGTTCATCGATAAATGTTAAGAGGAAATTTTATTCTAATATCTTCTATGTATGAATGAGAACTTTTAGCCCTAATGCTTATAGCCCTCCATCAGTGGCTGATTGTATTATTATTCAATAAACAGATTTAAAAAAAAAAAATATCTTCTAAATGAAGACCTAGAAACCTAGAGGTAACTTCACCGGGCCCGGCCTATGGACATTTAAGTGAGAATACATTCCGAAGGCGACCTTCAATCTTCTGATCAACTGGAAGCCACGAAAAAAAAAGTTTTTCATTTATTAAGAGACTGGGTTAACACTTAAAAATCAACCATATTAATCAATATTTTAAGAATTTCGTTTTATTTTAATTTTTTTTTTCTCACATATAAATTTTAATGTTAATGTTAATTTGCAATGTACCTATGATTCATATATTTTATTTTTATTTGCCATTTAATATAGGTATGTATGTGTCCTTTTTTTATTTTTAAGTTATTTTATTCTTATTTATTGTGTATATATATATATATATATATATATATTATTTTTCTGCTTAATTTATTTTTATTAATTGTTCATAGAGTGTGAATATGATCTCTGAACACTATTATAAATGCCCTTTGAGACAGATTGTAATATTTCTCAATAAACAAGTTCAATAAAATTTATCATTTTTTTGTAAAGTACTTCTTTACTCTCACTTAGTTTTTTAATATAATTTAATGGTTAACCTTTTTTATATTTGATTGTCTTGTTTTTTTGTAATAAGGATATAATTATTGTTTCGTTGCTGATACTGAAGATATTTTATTAGTTTTAAAAGTGATATTTGAAACTCGAATATATATATATATATATTATTTTTCTGTTTAATTTATTTTTATTTATTGTTCATAGAGTGTGAATGTGATCTCTGAACACTATTATAAATGTGCTTTGAGACAGATTGTAATATTTCTCAATAAACAAGTTCAATAAAATTTATCATTTTTTTTGTAAAGTACTTCTTTACTCTCACTTAGTTTTTTAATATAATTTAATGGTTAACTTTTTTAATATTTAACTGTCTTGTTTTTTTTGTAATAAGTATATAATTATTGTTTCGTTGCTAATACTGAAGATATTTTATTTGTTTTAAAAGTGATATTTGAAACTCGAATATATATATATATATATATATATATATATATATATATATATATATATATATATATATATATATATATATATAACATTTGTTTGTTCTAATGTTAGGATCAGCGAATTATAATAGGGAAGAAGGATTGCGATTAAATCTAATATCGCTCCTTCCCCTACAATTATATTAATAGAGTAAATTCAACAAACACACACATATATTTAAAAAAAAACATATATTTATTTGAATTTGTTCGAAATTATTTCTATGGAAAAAAGACAAAAAAATCTATATATATATGCATGAGGTTTGAAAGAAAATATATTTTCTGACAAAGCTTTTATGTACTTCAAGGGTCATAAATAAGCGCATAAAAAAAGAATAACTGCTCCACGCGTATCACCGGAAGGATAAGCTACGGGATTCGATTAAATTTCCAAAGGGCTAAGATATCACCGAATAGGACTCTGTATAAAAAGTATTGGAGAAGGAAGTTGTTAATATTTCCAGTAATAACTGATTCCAGTTGAGGAAATGAAGGGCGCCCTGTTTGAGCAAACTTAAAGCCGGTTCCTCCTCGGCTCTAATACCGTTCTGGAATGAGATTCTCAAGATGAGGCAACTTGCAACCTATTTCCCTCCAACTGCAGTTTCCTCTTCCTAGCCTGCAATCCCTACATCCGAACAAATAGCCATCAAATAAAAACAATCAATAATAATAAAGTCCAAATTCTAAAATGACAAATCTCAACTTAAAACACGCGAAAATTAAAAAACAATTATATTGTATGTAAGAACACTAGTTGTTAATTTTTTTTTATTAATATGAAAATTAAGCTTTCTATATTATGGGTGCGTCATGAGGAAAGGTCCAAATCCTAGGAGTGGGTAGCACATAAAAAAAATAATAGTAAAAAAAAATAATTCGTATGTTGTTATCCAATTTTCATTTATTTAAGTTTCATAGAGTTGTCACAGATTTTGTTTATTTATTATCAGTCAATACAACTTAAACAAATGAAAATCATATTAGAACAACCCATTCCTGGATCCTTGGCTAGTTCCTCTCAATTAACCCAGTATATGACTATAGGAATATAATCTCCACGATAACCTCAATGAATGACTAACGGACAAGCACAAATGATTTATTCTCATTTTCAAAGTTTTGAAATACCGAAACATCTTTAAAAATATCAAACTAAGGGTGAAAACTATGATAAATTCATTTTTGATTTACATCTGCGAAACCCGGACACTAACCAGCAACCTTGAAGTAAGTCCTTTGCACGATAATCGGAGCAATCAGGGATCAGAATACTAATGCACGGAGGGGAAATCAAGTCCATCATGTCGTATGATATAACGGCAAGGAGGTTAAGAAGCTACAACAGTATATCTCTAAATAGTAGGCAAGAGACCATGTGAAATGCTATAACTCAGATGGATAGATATAATCAACAAAGATGCTGCAGAGCTTGATGCAGATAACTGGGAAGAGATAGGTGCGGATGGAGAAGGCGACAAAATATCTACAAAATTTGTAATTCCAACAGGAAAAACACTAGCCATGGACGACCCTCTAGGGCACACCCAACCGATAGAAAGTGGTTATTATTGATTAAATAATTGATTATGGGGGAAAACACGGAGGTTGAGCATGGGATCGATCAAAACTGTTGACCAAGGAACTGTTCTTCCTCACAAAGTACTTTTATAGTGGCACGGATTTTATTTATTTCTTTTATTACTTACTTATGTGTCACTACCACCCTTGATGTCCCCTGCTCTTCTCACACAAAACATTCGCTCCCTTAGGATTTTGGCTGGAATTTCGTCTTGAACCAATCACATGTCCGGCCCACCTAAGTCTCGTTAGTTTTATAAACTGTATTTCTCATAGAACAGCCTCAGATCATTGTAGGAACGGCTTATCCACTCTCCATTAACTATAACTGGGCCGTATATCCTCCTCAAGACTCTTCTTTCGAATCTCAGAAGAGAGGATTCGTGTGCTTGGGTAAAGATCCAGCTTTCTGAAGCATATGTAAGAACTGGCCGGATGAGAGTCTTATACAGCTTGACTTTCGAGGATTTGGAGAGGAGACCACCACTCATATGCTTCTGCAGAGCAAATTTTATGACTGAATTTTCTTCTTTGATTGACTTTTTGTTCTTTAAGATCTAGAACTTTTTTCCGTAAGTGTATTTTTATAAGTTTTTATGCAAAACTCAATTCCATTTAAAAATTTTTTACGAAATTCACATCCTCAAAAAGTAAATCTGAAAAATTGCAATTTATAGAACTTTTATTATAAAATAAAATGTTCCTTTTGATTTTTTAAAAGTAGGATCAAAGTTTCAAGTCCTAAGTTTGGCCGTGCAAACATATTGGTCTCTGTTTCGGTCCAATGATTACAATAAGATTATCTTCTTGTTCTGTATGAGAAAATATCTGATTTTGAGCTGACACAATATTCGATCGCTTGTCTGGAAATGTCTCATTTAGGAGGCTCAACAAGTGAAGCCGAAACAGGAGGGAGAATAAGGCTCTTATCTAAATTATAGCTGAGAATGCCAGGTTGGGATTGCTAGTCGATTTAGATAGCAGTGGCGGGTCATCATTTATTTTTCTACCCATGGAAACTGTTACGTAACCTCTTTACAAAAACCTCTTAGTTAAATAAGAAGTCGATTGCTTCTTATTCCTTTGTATTAAAAGTTCATTGAGCAACAAAAAAAATGTTTAAAGAAACCAATGAAATATTTTTTTATATCGTTTGGTTGTATGAAATAATGAAAAAAAAAAAAGTTTCTTTGACTAACTTCCTAGATCTTTCTTTTGCCACTATTATCAATCTGCTTAATCGAGATGGAATGTAATAAATATTATTGATTTTATATAACTTTTATTACATTCGTCTACAATCCACTTCCATTTATTTGCAATATATCTAATAAACTAGAATGTTTTTCTCAAGTGTTGTAATAAAAAACAATCGCTATGCATTGTAAAAAGTTTTTTTTATAAATAGCATAGAATATTTGTAAAAATTATCGAGTAGAAAAACTCAACCGTTAACAGATATTATTAAAAAAAAAAAAAAAAAAAAAAAAAAGGAAAGAAAAAGAAAGATTGAATCAAGTGGCAATAGAAACAGGCGCAGAAATACAGTTACTGCATAACCTAGCGGTATTTCATTTTAACTGCCCCTTAAGTGTAAGTTTCAAATATACTACCGCGCCCATTTTAAATTTTCTGGAAAGGAATTTTAATTATTTTGTTTATTTTATAAAGTCGATTATTTATTTCGATAGATATTAAATTTGATATAAAATGGGAAATAACTAAGTTAGTCGCATCACCCTATGAAAAACTGAATTATATTCATATTAGTCAGTTGCACAGACCCCTTCTTATCAAATTATTAACATCCGCCAAAGACTTCGTGAATGGCTTCATCGTTCATTATTATTGTCCTGGTTCCTTCATTACAACTGTCACGATCTCTTATTTCTCCTTCAAATTCTTCGATAATTTATATTCAATTATTTTGTATATTATAGATCAATGTGAAATGGTTAACTTTTTCAAATAAAAAAAAGAAGGTATTTTAGAGGAATCTAATATTGAAGATTAGCCATTTAATCCACACTAGAGAACATCAATGAGAATAAAACATACCAAATATTAAAAACTGCTTAATTTTGCAAAGATATAATGAATTTTATCAAAATCAAGGGGATCGATTTCGAGATAATAGTAAAAATATGTTTCATCGATGATATAAAGTACCACTTCCGGTTAGCCGATTTTGACGAAAAAATTGCTGTAACATCTCAGTATAAGCGAACCTTAAATATGCAATTTCACTTTCATACGAATTTTCGTTTTTGAGCTAGACCTGTCACATACCTTTTCATCAAATTATTAACATCCATCTGAAACCTCTTATATAGCTTCATCTCATAGGAACCTACAAATATTTCATTTGCAAAAATTCTCATAATTTCCTATATGAAGATCGGCAAACTTTGTCTATTTAATTAGATACTAAAAACTCATAAATACTCATTTGCTTTCTACTTGCATAGTTAATGAAGATAATATCATCGCAAAATCGGGAAAAAAGGTGGCCTACAAAAATATTAGGCCGTTTGGCCTATATAACCTCGTTATTTTGACGTTTTTGGGTGGAGGTCACGCCAAACGACACAATACTTTGCAGGCCACCTTTTCTTTCTAATTTTGTGACGATATTATCATACGATTCAAGTTGAAAGCAAATATGTATTTATGAGATTTTAATATCTAATTAAAAAGACAAAGTTTGCCGATCTCCAGATTGAAAACGCCTCAATTACGAGAATTTTTGTAAATGTAATATCTTTAGGTTACGATGAGATGAAGCTATTTAATTTAAACTATCCAAAGTTTCAGGCGGATGTTAATAATTTGATAAAAAGGGTCTGTATCACGGACTATTTGTTTTAACTTTAATTTTGTGACGGACAAATAAATTTTGAACTCTTACATCCATAAAGTAAAGCCACAATTGAAAGGGACCTAAGACCGTCCAATTGTCAAATTGTAACAGTTTTTGTTTTAATTTTTTCTTTAGACTTGTCTTATCGGAATAAGTGTAAAATTATAAATATGCTTCTCTAAAATAAATGGAAAATTAGAATAATTTCTATAGTTATTTTGAAAATTTATTGTAATTAAGTATGACTATTAGTTTTGTTTTCGTTTTATCTTTCTATTCATCTCTATTTATTTATTTTTATTTTTTTTCCAAAAATTACTGTATTATTTTATTTCACCTCAAGTTAAATTTCTTTGTGTTTATTACAGTTTCTACCAGTTTTATAAGCACACACATATATATATATTTATGTTTTATTATTATTTTTTTTTTTTTATATTTTTTGTATATATGGTATGAATGTTCCATTTAATTACTAACCCATCTCTAATACTCGGTGTGGTAAAATTATTTTTTCTCAATAAAAAGATTTTTCTTTAAATTTTAATAATTGATGATTTTAGACTTTTTAAAATAAATTTTATGGTACATTATCCATTTCAAATTGTCCAAGTTATTAAAGAATTTCGTTAGGAGTCAAGTGGCGGAGATGAGAAAAACTTATCCATCACGGGGAGTAACTGAAAAAGCGGGCACACATAACCCCCTCCAGCTTTTTCTTCTTTTTTCTTTATCTTTTTTTTCTTTTTTTTTTGTTAATCTCGGCTTATCTTTCCAGGGAAGGTCAAGTTTCTTGTATTTTTATCACAATTACGGCTAGCTCGCAATATTTCGTTCTAGACTACATTTATTTATGTTAATCAGTGTAAATCTGAAGAAGACAAAATGGAGTGAGAGCTATAAACAAAAGAAATCTCAAATTAAACATTCTTTTAGTTGCTCCTATCGATTATAATTTTCTTTTCAGCCTTCTGCAAGTTTTTTTAATATATACTAATGTCCATGCAACACCATGCTGGGATTGCCGAACGTTTGTGGCTAATGTATTGGATTGGCAAATAAGACCTTTCGGTTTTCCAGGGTGAAATAAAAACCATTTTTATGTATTATAGACATAAAATTTATTTTAATTTACAATATATTGACCACTATTTATTATGAATTTTTCTCATTTTTGAGTTTATTTTTAAAAAACAAATGCAAGTGGTTTTTTGATGCCCTTTTTCTCTTGGAATTTCTGTCCATTCATAGAGTTCACTTACGTCCAGAGACCGGAATAAGTGGATGCCACTTACAGCTAGGGTTGGTGAATAGGGAGGATGGGGCAAAAGTTCCCATCCAAGGCTCAATAATTTATTACGAGTGACCAAGGAGGTGTGGGGCCTATCGTTGTCATGGTGGAACACAACAGCCTTCCGATGATTCATAACCCTTCAGGATGTTCTCCAAATTCGATGTATGTTTATATAAATATTCACTATATTCATTGGAAAGCTGAATTATTGCTTTTCATAGCCGTATGAATGTTTTTTTTTATTCTATACCTACAAAGGAATAAATAAACAAAAACTCCTTATAGGTTTTTATTTGTTATCTCCATTTGTAGTTTTGTGTAGTTTATGCGGCCCTAAATTCCTGCTAAATTTCTTGTAGGTGGCTGAAGTCGAATTGAAGATATAATATTTCTGTGATTTAAAAAAAAAATCATGTGAGAGAACCAAACATTTTTTTTTAAATTTTTTTATTAACGAAATTTACAACTGTAATTAATAATAAATACAACAAGTAAATATGAACAAGTAATATGACATGTACAACATGAGGAGAAACTACCCATTGGTAGCACTCCAATTATATTTCTATATTAGAAGGTCTCGAGGCCATATTCTTTTTAGACACCTCGGAGGGTTATCAGGAATAGAAGAGGAAGCAAGGTTGGAAACGAGAGGGTTCGGATGGTTCAGAAGTTTATTATGAAAGGACAGGTACCTGGATTGAGCTAAATCGGAAACATATGGTACATTAAGGTCATTATGGATGATTTTATTTGTGACAAAGTAGGGAGCATTAAGGATTTTACGAAGGATTTTGGATTGTAGGGATTGGATACGAGAGGAATTTGATGGTTTAGTAGAGCCCCAAAGCTCGATCCAGTAAGTCCAAATAGGCCTTATTATAGTAATATATATATGAGTCTTTTGTAAATAGTTGGCAGTTTAGAACGTTTGTCTAGTAAGTGCTGGAGTAGTCGGAAACGTCGGGCGGTTTCTAGTCGTTTCAGTCTGGTATGGGGAGAACCAAACATTAAGCATGGAAACATAGCGGAGGTTGTGGAAATGGTTTTCTACGCTTGTGTGCGACACATTTTGGGCCAAAGCACTGATTGGTTGCGATTTCGATCAACAATGGCCTTAAAATTGCTCGTTTCAATTTCATGTGGGCGACCAGACCATTGAGCATCATTGATGTCAAAATTTCATGAATGAAAATTCAAAAACCAATTTTGACTGGTGCGTTCGGTTAAGACATCATCCCCATAAACACGAGTTTCTGCAGCACGCTTACCTTTTTTAAAATAATACCACAAATAATGAATGATATTTTCTTCCATATTCACAGTGCAATAGCAAACACACAATACTAACCTAGTTTCAACAGGAGTTAATAGATATAGTTGTTGACATATTAAAGACAGGGTAAACGATCCACCTTAGGGATTAATTCATTAGATAAGAAAAGTATCATAGTGGCATACAAATAAACAGAAAAAACGAAAGGACTTATTTGCCAACCCAATAGTTAAACGCATATTGTGTCCGAATCTAACTTCGACCTACAATCTTTGAGAAAATCCTTCTCAAACGCATCATACCCATACTCGAATCCCATAATATCCCTTCCCATCAGTTTGGATTCCGCTCAAGACACTCCACTGTCCAACAAGGCCTTCGCGTTGTGGACCACATATCCTCTGCACTTGAAAACAAGCAATATTGCACTGGTGCCTTTCTGGACGTAGCTCAAGCTTTCGACCGGGTGTGGCACGATGGCTTGCTTTTCAAGCTCAAAACCCATTTACCTCAAACCTTGTACCTAGTCCTCAAATCCTACCTTTCAAATCGCTCTTTTCAAGTCCGCTGCGGCACTGAACTCTCCAGACATTTTCCAATTGAGGCTGGTGTTCTACAAGGCAGTGTCTTGGGCCCAGTTCTCTACATTCTTTTCACAGCTGACATCCATTCAAGTCCTGATACCTTCCTAGCAACATTTGCTGATGATACTGCCATTCTATCCTCCCACTCAGATCCTCTAATAGCATTCCGAAACCTGCAAAGACACCTCTCCTTCATTGAGCAGCGGTGCAACAACTGGCGCATCAAAATTAATGAATCAAAATGCAAACATGTAACTTTCACTCTTCGACGCAGATCCTGTCCGCCAATCCTTTTTAATTCAATTCCTCTTCCCTACTCAGACACAGTCCGATACCTTGGCTTCCTTCTAGACAAAAGACTAACTTGGAACCCACATACGAGACTTAAAAGACAAAAGCTTAACCGACGATTTGGTCAGCTATATAGACTACTAAACGGAACATCTCATCTCTCAACAGAAAACAAATTATTAATCTACAAGACCATACTGAAACCTATCTGGACCTACGGACTTGAACTGTGGGGGACAAATAAATCATCGAATATCAAACGCATCCAATCCTTCCAGTCCAAAGTCCTGCGAACAATAGTCAATGCTCCATATTATGTCACGAACAAGACCCTACACCATGACCTTATCATCCCATATGTCCATGACATCATCCCATCCAGATTCTCCTACTTTCACCAGAACCTTATTCATCATCCCAATCCTCTAGCGCAATCCCTATCCAGCTTCGATCATCCATACCATCCCCCTCGAAGGTTGAAACGACAGTGGCCTCGAGATCTTTTGTAAATATGCCTTTGGAGTCCTGGCAATGGCCAGCTTCTCCACTCATGTCCTGAGCGTCTGTGGCTCTAGTGCCCTCTTTCAGTCTCCACTGGTTTCTAATACTAGTGATGCGGCTGGAAAAGTTGCACTGGGATCTTCCGGTGTCTTGCTTTGCCTTCCACATGTAGGGGAAAAAGCCTGGCTCGGAGATTCTTGGGCGAATGTATATATTGTATATAGTTATGATTGTGTTTAGAAGTTTTTATTTTATTTTATTTGATTATTTTATTTTTATTTTTTTTATTTACCTTCTTCATCAGTATTATTTATTTACTTCTTATATTTATATTTCTTTCTTTATTATTTGTATATATTGTATGAATGAGAACTTTTAGCCCTAATGCTTATAGCCCTCCAGCAGTGGCTGATTGTGTTATTATTCAATAAATAGATTTTAAAAAAAACAAAAAAACTTCGAGCTACAAATGCCAAATCACGAACTTTCGTGTTCGGACATGTTCCGGAAGTTGTCAGTTTGTTGACTAGGGTCAAAGGAATTTTAAATTGACCTTCAAATGACAATCAGATCACCTGATATTTTTTCAGAGCTATTCTGAGCTAAAATTCCATTTACATTATAACTTTTATTAATTTCATTTCATTCATCATTTCTTTTGATGCACAATAATTAATTAAAATAGGCTATATTTTAATTTTAGTCTGATTAATTGGGTTTAATTTTTAATATTGCTAAAGTTCATTTAGTATAAATTAATCATTTTAATTAACAGGTCTTTATTTATCTTAATTATACCTTAGAGTAGAAGATCCTGCCATAAACACAAAATGAGTATTTTCAATAAGTGGAATTTTCAATAATACAACAACAATTTCGAGAAGGATTTTAGTATTTTTTTTTATACAGGACTGCAACACTCATTATTGAAAAAATTTATATATTGTTTGTCAACTATTTATTTAAGATATTTACAACTGTGATAATATAAATACACCAAGTAAATGTGTATACGAGAACATAATCACTTGAAAAAGGTTGTTGAGAAACTACCCACAGGAGATCACGAGTTCCCTACTTCTTTCTAGACGCCTAGGAGGGTTATCAGGAATCGAAGAGGAAGCAAGGTTAGAAACAAGAGGATTCGGATGGTTATGAACTTTATTATAGGAGGATAGGTATCTGAATTGGGCCACATCGGAAACATGTGGAATTAAGGTGTTTATGGATTATTTTATTTATGACAAAGTAAGGAGCATTAAGGATTTTGGATTGTAGGGATTGGTTACGAGAGGAATTCGATGGTTTAGTGGAGCCCCATAGCTCAACTCCATAAATCCAAATAAGTCTTATTATAGTCACGTATCTGAGTCTTCTGTAATTAATTGAACACTTGGATCGTTTGTCTAGTAAGTTTTGGAGTAAGCGGAAACGTCGAGCTGTTTCTTGTCGTTTCAGTCTCATATGTGGATTCCAAGTAAGACGTTTGTCCAGGTGGAGTCCTAGGTATCGGTATGTTGTATAGTTATGAATGTACCTCATTCAGCTGTAGTATTCAGCTCCCTTAAGTGTGGCAAAATGTATTATTTATCAATAAGAAGATCTTTAAAAACAATTCATATTAATCTTAAATATGTCTAATAAATCTAGAATTTTCGTCAGCTTTGTCTGCGTGATCAATTGTTTCTGGTGTTGACCTTTCTTTGGTCTGGATAATCATTTCTTCTCCTTTTTTGTATTTATTATTGTTTTTCTTTTATTATTTGTAATTTGTGTTGCATATTTATGTATTTTTGTGGTTGATTTCATTGGAGTAAGGTGATCTTGGGTTTGTATTCTTTTCAGTCCTGATGATGCCAGGATCGGCGAATTATTGACTGGTTATTTTATTGTTTACTTGCATGTTAGAGACACAAGGATGTGTGGTTGTAATTTTTCCAATTATAACCTAACTAATTGTAAGCATTAAAATCGAGGGGTGGCTAAATCACATTAAACCTATTTAATAAATCAACCTAGATCGACTATTTAAATAGTACATAGATTACATTTACTAAAGGAGTGTATCTTCCGGAATTTATAATTATAATATTTTATTTTTTCTGCCAGTGACATTTTCCATCTATCCAAGTTGGATAAGTTTCAACAAGGGGATATTACCTAACTTTGATAAACTTAAAAATATTACATTACATAAGCATTATGTAAAGTGTTACCTAAGAAGACGTCCAGTAGAATATTGAATCCCCGAATTGAATGGTTGACATCTGGGGATGATGGGTTGTAGTTTGCAAGCTGTCCGAGCCATTCCGTCTCAAGTATTTTTCTTCTTGACTACTATTAGTAACATAAGGTGAGAACAAAAAAATATCTGAAATTTAAAGAAAACAACTTTATTTTTATTTAAGAATTATAATGGAATAATATCGCACATTGAACGGCAGTAGGTATTAGCGCTCTAAGTATATATGTGCACACATAAACACACACACACATATATATATATATATATATATATATATATATATATATATATATATATATATATATATATATAAAGTGTAGTAGCGAAAAAAAAGAACGTAAAACAATATGTTTGATAACAGAATAACTTAAATAAAAAAAAGAAAATTTAATTGAAAAAAAACTGTTATTTTGCAAATAAACTTCTTTTTATTATTAAATTAGCTTGATATTTAATTTATTCAACTTTTTTTTTAAATTTTTTACGATACTGAATACTTTCGTTAATTTATTGATACTCCGCATGCCATATGTCAATGGCATAAAAGTAAATAAAATGTATTAAGTCCAAGGATTTTAGAATTTAAATGTAAAAATATGCCGCTGATTTAGCCCGAGCCAGATACCTATCCTTTCATGATAAATTCCAGTCCCATCCGAATCCACTTTTTTTCAGCCTCTCTTCTTCCTAGATTCCTAATAATCCCCCTAGGCGTCTGAAAAGAAGATGGCCTCGTGATCTTCTTACCTATAATCAAATAGAGAGTGCTCCCACTGGACAGTATCTCTTCAAGTCTGTTCATGTCATTATTTCTAATGTGTGCATTTTTACTAGTTGTATTGTTTGTACAGTTGTTAATTTCATTAAATAAATAACAAAAAAAAAAGTAAAAATATAAGACTTGCATAAGAAGTATACGAACATATGCAAATGAACTAGAAATGCTTTGACGAGTTTTATCAAAATATCAATACCATTATTATTTATGTATTTTATAAATAATAATTTAATTCATTCCGATTTTTTTAATATCATATACTTCTAAAGATAACATTCCTGCCATGTCTATAATTATTTATAAATTCTCATACGAATTTTCATTAGATTTAAGTTATTTGTTTCGCATAACTTTATTCCCTTGTTATTTTTAAGACTATTTATGATTATTACATATTTTGATGTGGATTGTAAAAACATTACATATTTATTTAGTTTAAATAAACGAAATTAAATAAACGAAACCCTCTTTATATCTACGTTTATTTTAGCAATATTGAATTATTATTGTATTATTGTTTTATTATTATTGAATTATAATCTTGAAACATGAAGTGGAATTTAAGAAATATATAAAATGCGATTCTCATAAAATAAGATGCTTAGTTGACTTTCATAATAAAAAAAAACTCCAAATATTTAGCTGTTTTTCAAAGCAAAGCAAATTCAGAGTTGTTTAGGAGTAGGCAATTGCGTAACCCACATAAGTAAGTGATACGTAAGTGACCCACCTCTGAATCTCTTGCATAACATACAATAAAATTTTAATTTTAAATTAAGTTTTACTGTTTCTCTACCTTGAAGAATTTCTTGAATTTATTCACCCGCGCAACAGCCGTTTCTACAAGTTTTTGCATGTTCGTCAAGCAAGGCAAAGCAACACACGGAAGAGTAGTGGAGACTCAGCTCGATGATCAAGAACAAGAAGTTTTAGAAGAAGAAGAAGAACCATATTTTGGACAGTGAGTCACAGTAAAAATTAGTTCAGTTGAACAAATAATATTTTAAGGTGGCACCGTAGAAATTATTGATTTTTTGATAACTGTTAAATCAACGCGCTAAGAAGATTTTACTAATGTAATTGAAAGTATATTAATACAATTCTTGTTGAAAATTATGTGTCTGATTTATCACTAGCTCATATTTATCTTTGGGATCCAAAGGAATATGGGGTTAATTTTATTCAAAAGCACATCATGCAATATTCAAGGGATATACAATAGAAGGAATAGTAGAAGTGTGTTTAAACCATTAATAATAAAAATTAAGTAACTTCATTTTAAAAATATGATTAAATCGTCATTTGTAGAGGCCGGTTTCCCTCAAGATAGGGGCTTGGGTCTCGTCCATTCTCTTTGTTGCTGATATCCATGTCCATCCCGAAACCTTCCTAGCAACATTTGCTGATGACACCGCCATTTTATCATCCACCTGAAATAGCATCCTTGAATCACGATAAACACCACACTCTGATTGAACACGTTGGTGTTACAAATCGACCATCAAAGTAAATAAATCTAAATGCATACATGTTGCTTCACCCTTCGATTGATATCCTGTTCACAAGTTCATTTCAATTCCATATCACTTACCCTCTCAGACAGTCAGGTAACTTCTTCTTTGGAACCCACACACATATATATTCTTAGATAAAATTTAATTATTAAAAACTTTCTTCCTCATGACTTTATCGTAGAACAAAGCCATCAACAGTTAGCTAGTCAAATACAGGAAAAAACATGAGGTAAAATAATTTTCTTTTTCCACATAGCGAAGATTGAGGACCGATAGCTCGGAAACTAAGCGAGGGAGCAAAAAAAAAGTAAATATGTAATCATATTGCAAATTTTATCAGCTTTAATTTTGTATAGAAGGTCGTTGTCGATGAGATAGATAGTTTTCCTGTTATAAGCAAAAATCCGAAAAAAGTGGCCTTCTAGGCGTCCTATGGGGGGGGGAAAGGTGAAGAGGGGGGTTGTTCTACAACCATACTTATTCTAACCAGAGTGGGAGGGTTGAGTTTCATTCCGTGGGTCCGCCATGAAATAAATTTCAACCCCTCCCAGGCAGAATTCGATCCGGGGTCGCAAGGCACGAGGATGCTAAAACGGACAACGCTCCAACACACCTCTTCCTCCCACATCTGGCTCACCACCTAGATGTAGGGACTTTTAGTATGTTTACCTCCCTACTAGTCCAAACAATGTTCCAATGTCAAAAATTGTGTCTCCACCATTTCCTTCTATACCCCTCTTTCGAGCATTCATTGACTGGACTATTAGTTCTACTGACCTTGTTGAGAGAGTAGTGCAGGGATCTCTTGGAGGTGGAGGGACAAGCTTGATTCGGAGTTTCCTTGACTGACTGCAAACCGTGTATATAGGTATGTATATGAGGTTTACTTTACTTATATACAAGCTTATTTTATTTTTATTAATTGTGTATATTTTTTTGTTTTCGATATCATTATTTAGCTTTTATTTTATTTATTTATATTTTCCATAAATATGGTGTGAATGAACTGTTTCCTCACTGCAACTGTCGCCCTTATTGTGACAGAATGTTATATTACTTAATAAAATAGTTTCCAATTAAATAAATGAAAATTTGTCATTATAATTCTGTGTGCAGTGAATGTATTATAATAAAATAAATTATTATCTTTTTTTTTTATTCTTTATTTTATTAACTTTCATGTTTTGTTATTTCATTGCTCAATAATAAAATAATTTAAAAATAACAACAGGATTGCTGTGAATATTTTTGTTGCTAATATTAGTGATAACAGTAGTTGCTATAATGTTTGTTGCAATAATATTATAATACTTTGTTGCAACCTAAAAATTTGGTTACCATTGACATAGTGTGTGGGTAATCTACGAGTACATCAGGTCATTTGCTTTTTACTGTTTAAGAAGCCCTATTTTAGTCGTATTTTCCTTTATACTTTTTATGAAATGTATCAAACATCGTCAGAGGAGGCGCATTTCATGTGCTTTTTAGAATCCCTAAAACACGATTATGGGAGTTCAGAAATGTACACACACACACACACATATATATATATATATATATATATATATATATATATATATATATATATATTTTTTTTTTTTGTTTTATTTATTGCAGGGAACAATGATTCACCCAGAAATAGCAAATATAATATTAGAACGATTTCATTTTAACAATTTTTCAAATCTAACCCGTCCTGAGTGTAAACCGCTAAAATAATCCCAACTTCAGCATTTTTATAATAAATATAATTTAATTTAAACTTTTTATTTTGGTCAATTTTGATTATTATTTATTTGTTAATTGCTCCTGTTTTATTTTTTATGTGTATTTTATGTAATATATGGAGTGAATTTAACCTTACCTCTCCGTAACCAATGTCCATATGTTGGATATGTTTATAAAGCAGAAAAAAGGTTTAAAGATGTATTTACAATAAGAAATATCTACAGAAATACTATATACAAGCAAAAGAAATAAAACAAAAGGAAGAAGAGAGAATTTAAACATGATTAGTATATACAATTAAAGATAAATAGGAGATAATAAAAATAACAAAAAAGATACATATTCTCTGTAAAACAGTATGACATGGAATATCTAAACATCAAGAAACGATAGTCAAGATATAACATTTTTTTTTTTTACAATATTTCCTTAATCTTGGTTACAATATATATATGTATATATATATATATATATATATATATATGTATATATATATATATATATATATATATATATATATATATATATATATATATATATATATATATAGATATATATACATATTTAAGTTAAGCAACGCCGAGCGTGGTTGGAACTTGGATAGGTGACCGCCCGATTTTGGTGAGCGTCCACCAGGGAAAGCCTAGCTGACCGAGACCCTCTTCCCCGGGTTTGTGAGGCCCGTCAGTCTACTGGAGGCAACTCACAACGACCGGGCGTAGGATGGCTCTACCCCCGTGTACTTCAATTAGGAATCGGAATGTGGTCAAGAAGACCACTACTCGCGGTCAAAGATCTACAAGGTCTGTAGCGCCAACAGAAAATATATATATATATATATATATATATATATATATATATATATATATATATATATTAAAATACTTATAAATATTTTATTAATTTTTTGTAGGCTTTTTTTATCCCTGAGGATATAAAAGTAAATCTCTAATTGGGTAAAACTCATTGAATAATAAATCAGTATAATGAAATATTATTCAAATATATTTTTGAATTTAATTCATTGCATTGTAAAAATAGGTTAGTAACTCGCTGGTAGAGTATGAATTAAGATTTTCGAGGTACTTACTTTCTTTAATTTTTAATTCTTTAATTTTAATTTTTAAAGTTTTCCGCTTAATCGGTTTTTCTTCAAAAATATAAGAAGTAATAGATGGTGTCATTTGGTTAATAGCCTGTTGGAATTTATGCTTGGCCCCTCAGAGATTCAAATAGAAGATGGGCTTTATGTTAGCTTTGCGACTTGTGTGGGCCAGCCCGTGGGTGGTTGTAATGACGTGAATAGTGGATATCAATACTCTCTTGCTATACCAATCATGGTAATCTGTAATTTATTTTATTTTATTATATATATATATATATATATATAATCTATTTATTATTCGTGGACTTGTCTAAATGTATGATATTTCCTGAAGGGGAGAGCTAGTTTTCAAACCAAATTTAATTAATTGGATATACAAAGCATTTGCAACAAAATATTTTATATTAAACTAGTAGGCCCGTGCGAAAAATTCGCACAGCATATTGTTTTCAAATGCCAAATTAATAATAAAATAAAATAATGCAAAGTATCAAAAGATAAAGAAATCAATTGTTATTTAATCGATAAATATAATCGACAAAGGAAACTAAAATTAATTTAAATCTTTACTAATGTTTGGAACCAACATGTTTACAAATTTCAATAAGCTGTATATAAAAGTTGTCCGATTTCGATGATTTTTTTTCCTTTTGTAGGGATTTTAGTAATTTTTTATGGGCATAACCAAGGGAAAAGTGTCTATTTTTTTAGTTATTCGCAAATAAAGTTTGTTTTCTTTCTTAGCTTGTTTGCCTAAATTTTCGGGTTGATTTGACTATTTTACCCGCCTGAAAAGAGAAGAAAATCTTCCAAATTGGTGGCTCAATCTTGAGATTTGCCAAGAATTAACGATGATATGGCTTGCCGATCAAAAACACAATCGATAAACAATATAAACTCCTCCTCTCTCGATCATAGAGCTCTCAAGTCGACGAAATGAGACATGTATTCAATGACAGTACTACAATTAACGTAAGGTTGTGTGGATGCGAACCCTATGCCTTGCTTCATCTCGAAAATAGTTAGTTTTCGGTCTTAAAAACGCAGGATCCGATAGTTCCGGAGGAACTATCCGGGTCTTGCTGTACGCATCAAAATGATCAAGGTCCAATTTAAATTTAATTTAAATAAATTAAATTAAATCTAAATAAAATTAAATCAATTTAATTTAAATTTAAAGAACATAAAATCTTAGATTAGGGCTGGCCATCGATATTCGATTATATCGAAAGTAACGATATTTTTCTTCCTGATGTTCGATATTTTACCATCGATGGCATCTACTTCGATATTATCGACTATCGATATCGTCTCTACGAATAAAAAAAAGGGGGATTGTATGTGAATGTTATCGTTAAAAAATCATATATACTCATCTTGCAAGAATGTAGTGCGTAAATAAATTAGCACTTCGCTGAATCCGATCTAGTAGTAAATGAAAGACATAATTAGTTGAATACAACTAATTATTTATGGAAAATGACGAAGATGGACAGAAACCAGGATATTAATTTTACTGAAGAGGGTAGAAAAATTGATGTTTCCATTAATTAAATTAATAAACGAAAATAATGCTTTTTTTGTGCTAGAGAATTTATAATGATATTCATATTTTAAAATTACATAGACCTTAATGTTCCCTATGTTTCCAATTTGGTCCAATCCAGATACCTATCCTTCCATAATAAACTTCATAACCATCCGAACCCTCTCGTTTCTAACCTTGCTTCCTCTTCGATTCTTCATGATCCTCCGAGGCGTCTGAAAAGAAGATGGACTCGTGATCTCCTTGCATAGACATATTATTAGAGTGCTACTTGTGGGTAGTTTCTCAACAACCCTTTTCAAGTGGTTATATTCTCGTGTACTCATTTACTTGATGAAGTTAACATTTCATTTATACTCTACAGAATACTGTATATAT
This sequence comes from Nezara viridula, assembly GCA_928085145.1. Lineage (NCBI taxonomy): Eukaryota > Metazoa > Arthropoda > Insecta > Hemiptera > Pentatomidae > Nezara > Nezara viridula. The sequence continues at coordinate 96,077,927 of OV725078.1, read as the reverse complement.
GTGTATATATATATATATATATATATATATATATATATATATATATATATATATATATATCAAATCTTTGCTGCTTGTTGTTCATTGTGGAAAGAACAAAGAAGTTCTGAAGTAGTGAATGCGTAGTCCTAGAGAAAATTGTAAGTCATGATGGTCTGGAGTATGGGAAGTCAGAGAGAGTTTTCCCCTCTTATCTTCGTCATCATTATCCGATGGCGCGTTGCAGAACCTATGTCTCCTCTACAATCTGCTTTCTTAAAGTTTATATTCTAGCACTTCATTGTATGTTTCTATACAATTTCTGAGAATATAATTGATTTTCTTTCTATCCTGGTCTTTGATTGCTCGATCATCAGCAAAAATTAGGTCCGTGATGCTTAATCAATATTAAAAACCTCAATAATTTTACATAAGTGGTATTAAACATTATTTATTGTATGATATAAAAAGAAAGGATAATTATGAGAAACATGAAGTGCAGAATGGACCAGATTGCCGCTTACTCCATCCATCGACGAGTGACAATCCTTGGGAAGCGATCCATGAACTCAACGAGTAAGACAGATGGAAATAGATGGCAACTCGTATGCATCTACTCCTGGCATCCTTCTATCACCAATCAATCCCCTACTGCTTCTTCACTTTCGAAAAAGATTCTTGATGCATCATTAATTTTTTTTTTCGCTGACGACACCGCAATCTTATCATCCAATTCTGATCCCGAAATAGCATCATTAAATCTCCAAAGCCACCTCACCTTGATTGAGCACTGGTGTAATAACTGGCGCATTAAAGTAAATGAATCTAAATGCCAACATATTACCTTTACACTCCGACGCAATTCCTGTCCACCAGTACTCTTTAATTCCATCCAGCTTCCTTACTCAGACACAGTCCGGTATCTAGGCTTTCATTTAGACCGAAGACTAACGTGGAACCCGCATACTAGACTCAAAAGACAAGAACTCAACCGACGATACGGCCAACTATACCGACTACTAAGCAGAAAATCTAAACTTTCCACTGAAAACAAGCTACTGATCTACAAGACAATACTGAAACCTATTTGGACTTACGGACTAGAACTGTGGGGATCAGCAAATTTTTCTAACATCAAGCGCATCCAATCCTTCCAGTCAAAAGTCCTTCGAACAATAGTCGATGCTCCTTTCTATGTAACCAACAAAACCGTACATCATGACCTCAACATCCCATTTGTCCTAGACCTTATATCAGAAAAATTCTCCAAATTTCACCAGAAGCTTACGTACCAACCAAATCCTCTTGCACTATCCCTATCAAGCACCTCCCATCCCTATAATCCTCCAAGAAGGTTGAAACGGCAGTGGCCTCGCGACCTTTTGTAGATTGTATAGATTGGAGTTCTGGCAATGGCCAGATTCTTCACTCAAGACATGAGTGTATGTGGCTAAAGTGCTCTCGACCAATCTCCGCTGGCTTTAGTACCAGTGACGCGGTTGGGAGAGTAGCGCAGGGTTCTCCTGGAGTTCCCTCGCCTGATTGTATATAGGTATGCATGTGCTTTTTTTATCTTAGTTTTAATTTTCTTATTTTTTAGGTTATTTTATTTTATTATCTATTGTACATACTTTTGATTACTATTTTGTTCTATTTATTTTATTTTTTTTGTACATATAGTGTGAATGTCATCCTACCTCACTATAACCAATGTCCAAGAGACAGATTGTTATAATACTCAATAAAGAAATAAAAAAAATTGTTTTTGTTTATTTATTGAGTATTACAACAATCTGTCTCTTGGATATTAGTTATAGTGAGGTAGGATAACATTATAATTAAGAAAGATTAATCACAAGAAATTTCTTCACGATTTATGCTACTTCTGGACAATAAGTATTTTAATTTTTTATTTTAAAATACCTAGTTAAAAAATATATATATATCAACTGCTCTGATGTACACGTTTCTAACTGTATTCTATGAAAAAAAACCAGAGGTATTCGGCTGAAAAATAGGCAAATACTGAGAGATTAGTTGAGAGCACAACCTTCCCATCAGCTGATCCATTTCCTTCTTTTTGGAGCGGTTGAGTGCAGGGATCTCCTGGAGTCATGCTTTTCCCTCCACAGTTGGAGGGACAAGTCTGGCTTGGAGCTCTCTCGCCTTTTATTTATTGTATATATATATATATATATATATATATATACATTTTATTTTTCTGCATAATTTATTTTTAATTATTGTACATAGAGTGTGAATGTGATCTCTGAACACTATTATAAATGTCCTTTGAGACAGATTGTAACATTTTGCAATAAACAAGTTTAAAAAAAAATACCTAGTATTTTGTTTTTTAGGATACAGTGTCTAATTACAATGTATTTATTTTTTTTTAGAATAAATATTTCAAATACAAAAGTATTTTATATTATATTTACAGAAAAAATAAAATACATAATACGTCCCATGAAGTTACAATTTACAATTATTTCCTTAAAAAAAAAATTCTTCTATAAAAGTTCAATTTCAGTTCAATTTACAAAAATTGAAAAAAAATATATTAGAACAGTGTAGGAAAGTTTCATCAAAATCGTTAGAGCCATTTTCGGGCGACAGTCTATAGAAAAACATGTTTTTAATTTATTGCACAGCAGCTATAGTGCATGGAGCACCCAATTTGTGTCATAGGCATCAGTAGTCAAAACCCTACAAAACAAAAAAAGAAGCAACAAAATCGGTTCACTAGTTCCCGAGATAATATTGGCACAGACAGACTGACAGACCAATTGCTAAAAATTTGTTTTTCTCACCCAGGGGGCTCTGAAATGTATAGATCCGTCGAAAACCGCATATTGGGAATTTGACCCGATCGCAATACTTTCCTTACCTAGTATAGGTAGGAAAGTAAAATTTTTTATTTAATTAAACAATTTTTAAAACTGTAGATTAATGTTTTTTTATTTACAAAATATTATTTTTTATTAAACTGAAATATCTTTTATTTGGATTCAACAATTTTATTAAATAAGATTAAAAAAAAAAACAATTATAACTCGTGTAACAAGTAACAGATTGTTCTATAAATGGCACTTCAATTGTGTAATAAGCTTTCTAAAAGACAACTAATGCAATAAACGTTGCAAATGCAGTAACCTCGTATTTGTGTGATTTACTAATTACCATGTTTTTAAAATATTTTTTATTATTTTACCTATAACATGAAACTTTGGCGGGCCAGATTGGAAGTGCTTGCGGGGTTTGGAGGGAAACTTCGTTTTTCTTTGATAAAAATTACTTATTACTTTTATTTAAAAAAAAAAGAAAAATACAAACTACAAAGCCATGAGCCTCCAACATACAAGTGAATAGTTAACTAGTTCACTTATAAGGTTAACTCGCCAACGTTTCTCACCAACTCATTCATCGTCAAAGCAGACAAACCAAGATCATTCATATCCAGAAAGAAAGAAGAAGAAAAAAAAGATATTGTTGTATGCATCTCACGAAGCTATCCTAATACATACTGAAGGAAAGAGAAGGTTCTATTAACACAGTTAAGAAAGGTTATATGGAACAGCCGATTAGCGGAAATACAAGGAAGAATAGAAAAAAAAATGCAAGCATAACTAAAATATAACAATACAAAACGTGTTAAATTAAATAAAATAACAAATTAATAATTCAAAAGAAAAAGCTGGAACGTATATATAAAATTCATTCCCAACAAAAAAATTTTAATTTTTAAAACAAAAAAAAGTATCATTAATGAAAAAAAAAGACATGTTTTTTTCAACTAAACATTTGTTGGTTTACCTTTACTTGCTTATTAAACAAAATTTCTACCCTTTCCTATGATCCTATGATAAGACTTTGGAGTCCTCCACAGTTAATTTGAGGTGAACAAAATTCTATGACCAAATATAGTTTTATTACAAATTTAACACAATCGCCCTTGCAATATTTCAAAGCTGGATAATCACGAAGAAAAAAAGATGGGGAACTTGATCAATTCCGTCATTTATTTTATATATTTGAAATACAAAATAAAATGCCCTTTTCGCTTTTTAGCATCTTGGAAAGAAAGTACAAATAAATATTTACATATTTTATTTTATTGTTACAGTCAATATATTTTATACTTTACTTCTTGCTTCTAAATATTTTTTAGTAAGCATTGCAATTTATAGAAAAAATTTATTTATAGATTTTATTTATTTTGGTACAATTTATAGAAAAATGATATTAATATCTTGAATAGCATGAAATACCAAATATAACTGGAATTTTTCATATTAAAAATAATAGCTATAGTTTTAAATCGAATGATATTAAACACACACATAAACTTACTAAACTAATCTTTATTTCCACATAAAAAATGAAAATGTGAGATTTAAACTGACGAAGTATTGAGGTTAAGGGTCGGAAAATAATTCCAAAGGTACGAAGGACAGTTATCAAAGGGCTTATCAAATGCGAAGTTTTATGGGAAGGGATGTTGAGATCGGGAAGCCGTAAGCGTTTATTGCGGTAGTAAATTCCAGATTTGAGTTGAAGGAGTTGGAAGGTATAAAAAGGGTGGTGGGTCCAGACATTAAGATATATGATGGAAGGAACAGATTCCTTGGGGCCTTGGTCAAGGAAAAGTAACTTCAACTGGTGATGGCCAAAAAGTATTCTATTCAGTATTTTATTCAAATACTCGCATCAGAATATCAACTACTTCAATCGATACGTACTCAGCTGATCCTTGTAAGGACTTACTATTATTTCTATAAATTTAGATTTGAATATTTCACACAGTAATCGAGTAGAAGTTAAGTATAATAATCCTAGAAACGCGAAAAAAGATTAAGGCATGGAGAAAAACAAAATGGCGCTTAAAATAAAATAAATAATTATGCAAGTGATTAGTTTACAAAAATAACATTTTTTTTGGTTGGCACTATAGACCAGGTCTTCTTCCAAACGTATATTGCTTGCGGGAGCACATGGGTGAATCTGGTGAGGGTCACCCAGCTTCACGTTGCGAAGGACGATGGTCAACATGGCTGCGGCAAGCCACTCATAGTACTGAATACATAAACTGAATTCTTTGGGGCCAATCTGGTAGTGTTCTTTCCACTGACTCACTTGGGTTCAATGACACTGACCAATCCGTCTATATCCATGGATTATGGCTGCTGAAAGTCAGCAAACTTTTTTCCTCTGAAACAGACAACCCACAGAACAATTCTCTGAGGGGCTGATGACATCCTTGAATATCACAACACTATTAAAGTACACAGGGAAGGGTAATCATTCCTAAGCCCGATCATTCTGAGATGCCTCTAGGAGGCATATAGCCTCACATAATTGAGGAAGGTAAGAGAAATTTCTAAATAACAGGCAGCCCTCCCTTTGATGGACGGTCACCCATTCAAGTCGTTCTTACTTAATTTTCATTAAATTTTGGATATATATATATATATATATATATATATATATATATATATATATATATTCCTAATCAACCACTATCTGCCTACCTGCCTTTATCCTCTGGAGTCGCCCAAGGATCTAGCATATCTCCTCTCCTTTTTAGTTCCTATATCAATGACCTCCATGACTCAATTCTCCATTGTTCCCACCACCTTTATGCAGACGATTCTCAAATATACCTATCCTTTTCTTCCCCTGAGCTATTGGTAGCATTTACTAAGATCCAAGCAGACCTAGCTCGAATCTGTGCCTGGGCAAAATTAAACGGATTAAGGTTAAATGCTTCAAAAACTCAGGCCATTGTCATTGGTTCCAAGCCCCTCCTTAGATCCTATACGGACTTTCCCATACTAAACCTTGGTGACCAGCCAATCTCCTTCTACTCCTCTGTAAAAAATTTAGGACTATTTATTGATCAAACCCTCTCCTGGAGTCACCATATTTCTCACATCTCCCGACGGACAGTCTCTACCCTCAAACTATTCCATTGCTTCCGCCATCTCCTACCTCAACATACGCGCAGACTCCTCGTTTCCTCTCTCATCTTCCCCCACTTTGACTACTGCTGTGTGGTGTATGATGGACTCTCGGTGGAGCTCCGCGACAGACTGAAAAGAATAATGAACAGTTGCGTGAGATTTGTAATTGGTGCCCCGAGATACTACCATGTCTCTCACCATTACACTGAGTTAGAGTGGCTCTTCCCCTCCATTCGAAGACAATATTTCCTAGGTACATTCCTCTATCATATCATCAACAATCATCGTCCTTCCTACGCCTACAACCTTCTCCAATTCAAGTCCTCAGTCCACTCCCTCTCCACAAGATCTCGACCTTCCGACCTTTACATTCCTTCTCACAGATCTGCCTCGTTCCAAAACTCCTTTATTGCACGTTCTGTTAGTTTCTGGAATTCCCTTCCAATCAAAATTCGACATTCTTCATCCTTATCTACATTCAAAACCCTCCTATTCCAATTCCTGTCCCAAAAACAGTCAGGCACCAGCTAATCTTTTATGTAAAATTACACATTATATATAACACCATATTCACATATAGCTCATGACCTGAATACTTATTATAGATTCGCCTTCCTTTTTCTCTTTTTTTTTTTTTTTTCTGTTTCAACAGAAACAGATTTTACTGTTAAGAAGAATATACATTTATTTTTTCTGTATTTTTTATTTTTTCTAAAAGGGTTTATTTATGTTTTAACATCGTAAATAGTTTTAAGTATCTTAGTATGGTTTCAAGAGTTTTTTATATAGATTTTTATATTTTATTTTGTATATAGTATGTATAACCAATATTTTTTTTCTTTTCTTTTCTTTAATGACCTATCATTATCTTAATTTGTTATGTTTGTTTTTATCTAGCCAGATGTAAAATTTTAATTTCTGTACTTTTTTGTTATTCTGAAGGGACTTCGTCCCAGAATAAAATTATTTTTCTATTTCTATTTCTATATATTTAAGACTTTTATAGATGATTTGCTTAAGATGTTGAATTACAATGAAAGAAATTTTCGGAATCAGAAGTGGATTTTAATTTGTAATCCCCATTTAACTGCTAGTTACAGAGTTTCATTTCTAACAATTAATTATTATAGTCATGAATTTGATTAAACATAAAATGATTATTAATAATTGTTACTTTTCGAGATATTTCAATTATAAAATTAAATCTATAAAAATATATTTTCCCAACTAAATTTCAATGAATTATTGAATAAAAGGGAACTATACTTCTATCTCACCATGGCAATAGAAGCTGGAAGCTTTTATAATATGACGGATGATAAATGATGTGGATGGAAGAGGAGTTGAGATTTAAAACGTTTCACCCCCACACTTTGCCCTTCCATGTCCAATTTAGACTCAAGATTAATAATTTAGATTATTTCAGTATCTTTCGGACTCCTAAATTCACGATTCGTTAAGCAATTTCTTTTTCATTAAAACAGAGAATAAATAGAATAAACTTGGAGAATTTATGAAACAAGAGCAGTTTTGGATATTTTTATTCTTTGTATAAGTTCATATTTTTGATATATTATATAGACTAAAAAAATTCTTAAAATTATTTAAAAGGGCATATCAATTTTAGCTACTTATTTTCTTCAAAAAGAAATATTTAAACCCTATTTCTTTTGCTATGATATATTTAATTTCTAGTAAATATATATGGTCGTTTAGCCATGTGACAACGTTTTGGATCCATTTTCTAGTCATGACATATTTATGCAAATATATAAACCGTCATTAACACATAATCATTCATCAATACATAATCAACATATTTAAAATAATAACCTATTAGAACATAATATTCTAACATTAACAAAATAAATCACAGTCTATCGGGCAAATATAATTAAAAAACAAACAAACATATATATATTTAAATATATAATTTATATAAAATTATTTCAATGATTATCTTCTGGTCATCGATTGAAATAAAAATCAAATAAATAGAACTCTTCATTCTCGTCATAAAATATTGTTATTCACTATTAAATAAGAATACTCTTTATTTGTCCTATTTTATTTTAATTATAAATTTATTTTTATTGTATTCTATATATTATTTAAAATACTTGTTGCACTAAAAACAATATTAATATATATATCGGTTTTATAACAAATTACACGTGTAGCCTGTCAGTCCAAGATTATTGTTATGTCTATTAGGATTTATACAATACTACTTTAGATTATTTTATACTGGCATGATTATATTGAAATTCAACACACCGCTGGAGAAGGTGACATGGACATCACGTGAAAATGAATTATAAAATCCTTGGATTTGTAGATAATATAACAATCCATGGATGCAATCAAGAAGACATTGAGGGACTCAGATAAGAGAAAAGCAAAGCGGGCTACCAGTAAATGAAGATAAAAGAAAATGTATTATAATGAACCGAAAATTACACCCAAATTAAAGATTAAAAATGTCTCAGATCCACGATAACCTCAACCAATGGCAAATGGTCGGTAATAGACCACTGTGTAACAAGGGCTAACAGAAGCTATGATAAATCCGGCTTCGAGACCAAGAAAATAACCAGCACTCTAGAAAGAACTACTGAAATATTTTAGGGGAAATGCTCAACAAGATAACTGGAGTGATCTGGGATGACAGTACTAACTGACGGAGAAGAAGGGCCAATGAAGAACTACTTACAGAAACTGGTCAATCAGTATTTCCAGATATGAAAGGCGAATTATTATGAGGCGAGGAGGTTAAGATAGGTAAGTAGCAATTCATCAGGAATCCTCTGCAAAAACATGAATGCCTATGTAGTAGTCAAGAGATCATTTGGAAGGTCTGATGGATAGATAGAATGGATAGATAGACCAGATGGATAGATAGAATCAAGTAAGATGCATTAGAGCTGGATGCAGACAACTGGAAATAGCCCAAGATGGGTAGAGATGGAGAGGTTAGGTTAATGCGAAAAATTATCTATAAGGTCTGTAATGCCAACAGAAAAAAAAAATAATAATGATCTCGATAGTATTTTTTTTAATTATAACTTATTAATAATGTTGCCGTATAACTTTTATAATATGGTTGTGAAACATGGGCAATTGACCAGAAGACTTGCCACAAATTGAGGATAACCGTCAGAGGAATGGAGCGATATCTTCTGGGGATAACTCGAAGGGATAGAAAAACAAACAGATGGATCAGAGCTAAGACTGACCTTCCAGATATTGTGGAAAAAGTGCTCATCAGGAAGTAGACCTGGACCGGACATGTAATCAGGAAGAATGAATTAACATGGACCAGGCAGTTTATGGATTGGTATACAAGAGAGCACGTGAGGAAGAGAGGACGCCCGCCGACAGACTGGGACAAGGAGATGAAGAAGACCTGCGGGGAGCAGCCTGGAAGAGAGTAGCATTAGAGAGGAAAGAATGGAAAAGGATGGGACAGGTTCATTACCTAGTGTGGTTACAAGAAAGTTAAGTAAAAAAAAAAAAAAAATCGAACTCAAAACCTCAACTAAGTTGATTTTGTACATATAAGAGATTTTGTATATTTTTATCCATTGTTTTTTCATTGTATGCACAAATAAAGGTTATTATTATTATTATTATTACTTTTATATCCGTTTTAAAGTTAACAACATTTTAATATTTTTTTTTAAAATTTTTATAAGCTAGGTCATGGAAAACTTAATGGATGATCCTTCGATCTGGAAATTATCTGAAAATTCTTGAATTCTTAGTAACTAAGTCATACCTCTCCGTCCACTTTTGTGCTTAACGACCGCAAGAATATAAGCCGAAACGATAACACTGTTAAACAGGAGAAAAAAGGCTCATTAACCTTAGAATAACCATAGCTGGTACTTTATACAAAAAAAAAAAAAAAAAAAAAAAAAAGGAGAGAAAGGAAAAAAAGAGACACTTGTACCGACTGAAGTATCTCCAAGTGTCGGGAAATGACCTAATTAACGTTGAAAAAAAATGTTTACTTTGCCTAGCTCGGCTGCGCGGTCCTCCCAACCACCTGAATTATACACAATCACTGACAAACTAAATCGAAGGTCGACTGAGTTGCTACGTGCATCGTTTTGTAATGCACTGGCTGATCTACTGTGAGGATCTACACCTCATAATTGAAAAACATTTTTAATTTTTTTCATTGCCCAATATTTGTTTATTTGAGTGATCTAACCTAAATATTAATATAATCACAATATATTCTCTTTTTAAATTATAATGTATGTACAGCTACTAAATGTAAGCGCATGACAAGAAAAAATATAAGACATTTATCTCTAAGAACACTACCGTTCCTATAATTACAGTTATAGAAGAAAAAAGTCCCACTAATCTAAAAAAATCTAAATCCACTACATTGGTTAATATTTTATTTTTAACCAATTTTAAAATTTAGCAAAAAACAATTCTATGAAACCTGTTTTCGATAACACCCACGCACAGCGGGACGAAACGCTATTCATTCTCAGGACATGAATTTTTCATTCAGATACTCCCTTATAATAATTTCAATGGACTTGGACTCTTTGTTATTTGTCGTACCGAATCGAGTGGTTTGGTGTTAGGAGTAACGTGAATTCTTTTCTTATTAATTTATTTTTGTAGTTATGGTCTTAAACTTAACGAATTTTAAATCTATTTTTTTTTTATTTCTTTATGACATTTACAACTGTATCACATAAATACATCAAGTAAATTTGAAAATAATTGATATAATGACATGAATACACTTGCTGAGTAACTACCCAATGGTAGCACTCTAATGATATGACTACATTAGGAGATCACGGGGCCATCTTCTTTTCAGACGCCTCGGAGGGTTATCAGGAATTGAAGAGGAAGCAAGGTTAGAAACGAGAGGGTTGGGATGATTCTGAACTTTATTATGGAAGGATAGGTATCTGGAATGGGCCAGATCTGAAACATAAGGAACATTAAGATCTTTATGGATAATTTTATTAGTGACAAAGTAAGGAGCATTGAGGATTTTACGAAGGATTTTGGATTGTAAGGATTGGATGCGAGAGGAATTCGATGGTTTAGTGGAGCCCCATAGCTCAACTCCGTAAGTCCAAATAGGTCTTATTATAGTCAAGTATATGAGTCTTTTTGTAATTAATGGGAAGTTTAGAGCGTTTGTCTAGTAAGTGCTGAAGTAATCGGAAACGTCGAGCGGTTTCTTGTCGTTTCAGTCTAGTATGAGGATTCCAAGTTAGTCGTTTGTCCAGGTGGAGTCCTAGGTATCGGATTTGCTCAACAGGGATAAGTGGAGTATAGTTAAGGGAAACTGTAGGACAGGAAGTCGTTGGTTTACGACGAAGGGTAAAGGTAATTTGGTGGGATTTATTGGAGTTTATTTTAATTCTCCAGTTTTGACACCATTCTTCTAGATTTATGATGTGTGATTGAAGCATTTAGGATGCAATTGCTGGGTCATTATTTACTGATAGGATACATGTGTCATCAGGATATGTGGTGATGACAGTGTTGGGATGGGTTGGGATGTCAGCTGTATAAACTGTATAGAGGATAGGACCTAGGATACTACCTTGAGGAACACCAGCAGACTGGGATTTAAATCTAACAAGTCTAAATATAAAAACAACTGTAAACTTGAAATGAAGATCCTCTGCTATTTTTAAAAAATAGAAATAATCTACTTATATGCTGAATACAAGGGCGCATTATCATTGCATAAATATATTTTGTAAATTTCTATCATGTATCGTGTATTAAAGAAAAAAACTACGTTATATGCTGAAGACCACACGATGGACGTGAAAACATCATGCAGGCGTAATTGATAATTATAAATATGTCTGTTTGTTTGTTCTATGTTCATAAAGCAATAACATTTACAATATATACAATTATAATTGCGTATAAACTATTTTTATTTAAGATTTTAATGACCATTGCCGAAACACTATTAAGCGCAACAGAAAATCAAAATGAAACACTTAATTCTTATTTTTAAGACCAATTAAAAAAAATCTTTATTTACTGCTGGAAATCGGTTTATGAATTCTCCATGGTATTTAAATTTTGAGATATTTTAATCCAAATGTTCGAATCAGTTATAATTATTTGGTTTCTTGGAACTATCTTTTTCAATTTCCAACTCTCCAACTCGGCGTCGCGTCAAAACAGAAATTTGAATTGGAGCTCATTACATAGAGGATGAAATGCTGAACATTTTCCTAGCTTACAGTATGCAGGCTAGATGTTTAGTTTCTGAGACATTTTAATCCAAATTAAAAACACTTAAATTATTCGACTCGAGGCGACTTTACCCGAATGAGCGTTACTTATCCGAGCGTGACGTCTCATTCTTTAACTCCTCCCCTCTAAAAAAAAAGTACAAAGTGCGCCTAAAGAAAATTTCAATTTAAAAAATGTTAGGAGATCAATATAATAAGAAAATAATATAATAAGAAATTATTAAATTAAAGAGATTCTTTAAATTCAATTGTTTTAATTTTTTCACGGGTTTTTCATTTTTGTTTAAATTCTTTTTAATAAAATAGTTGAATTCAATTAAAAGATATTTCAGTTTATAAAAAACGGTCATTTTTAAGTTAAAAAAATTAATTTACAGTTTTAAAAATTGTTTAATTAAAGGAACATTTTTACTTTTCTACCTATACTAGGTAAGGAAAGTATTGCGATCAGGTCAAATTTCCGACATGCGGCTTTCGACGGATCTATACTTTACATAGCCTTTTGAGTCCGAAAAACAAATTTTTATCCATTGGTCTGTCTGTCTGTGCCAAGATTATCTCGAGAACTAGTGGACTAATTTTGTTGCTTCTTTTTTTTATTTTGTAGAGTTTTGACTACTAATGCCTGTGACACAAATTGGGTGCTCCATGCCCAATAGCGGCTGCGCAATAAATGAAAAATATATTTTTCTCTAGACTGTAGCTCTAAAAAGGCTCTAACATTTTGATAAAACGTTCCTATAATTTTCTAATTAATGTCCTTTCAATGTTTGTACATGTACTAAATTCTCGAGAAAATACAGGAAAAACAGCTATAAAGAAAAGAAAAATGTTTTGAGCCTAACCCCGAAATTCCCTACAAAATTATATAAAAATCGTTCATTTCAGACAGCTATTAAAGAAGTTACAGCTATTCAATTTTCATATGTAAGAAGACCCGTAAGCGGTAAATGAGAGAAAAAAAAAGAAAAGTAAGAAAATCTGTTGCCAACATCACACAAGCCTTCTCTCGAATTTTAACAGAAATTATCGTTTGATACAATTGGGCTAAGGTAAAAAAGTTTTTGATTAAAAATATTGGATTAAAAAAATATATAATGTTGGATTTACATCCAAAAATTTATTGTATAGAACATTGTAAATTATCGTTGTATAAACAACACGGGGGACCCCCGGTCTCAACTTGCACTACCCCCTCTCTAAGACGGCCTTATCTGCGGCCAAAGGACAGATGCTAGCGAGCGAAGAAGGCAAAAGGGACTGCTGACGACCACCTCCTGACCAGACCTCGAGAACTACAGCCCTTCGGCTAAATTCTGGACCCGCAACGGCGGAGAGAGAGAGAGAGAAGGCGCGAGACCGGCCCCCTCATCAAACTGTACGTAAACCTTTATACATATATTCACAAGTATTCCCCTCTAGAACATTTATTTATTTTTGTATCTCTCAAGAAAAGGGCTCCCGGTCATATGGCATGTACCGGGCCCCCCAATATTGAACATATGGTGCCCCGGGTGAGGAGGAATACTTGTGAATAAAAATACTGTGAACATACGCCCATCTTTTCAAAATTTAATTTCTTTAATGTTAACTTGAGGTCTCGATTAATTTTTTTTTTTTTTTTTTACGTTGTATCAACTAATAGCCTTAAATATTAACGGCATTTATTAACGCCAATATCGCTATTGATTAACGTAATATTAAACGGCTTAGACAGCCAGTAGGTGACTCTTAATACCGTTTGAAGCAACATTGAAGGCCTAATTCCATCGGGAACAACAACATCCTTAACTTCCGCCGCTACTTCTAATTTATCTTTCGTACATATTTCAATTCTCCAGCATCCAAATAATTCATATCTCGTCACATAATTTATGAATAGGTTATGTATTTATCACATTGTTTCGGCTATCAGCTCGGATTTATTTAGCGTGATCTAGATTAAAAAATAAATAAATATAAAAAATTGTATTGGTTCACATACATAGTTTAGGTGAAAAATGTCGCAGCATATAACTGTACTTATTAAAAGTCCGTATTATATTAAAATTGTTTGGTTCACATACTTATAAACAATTTTATTGTAGCTTTGTTTGTGTATATTTTGATTATATTTCATATTTATTGATTGTTAAGTGTGCGCACGTTTTCATATTTTATTTCATATTGTTGATTTTATATATAGATTTATTACCTCATTTTCATGCATGTTTTTATATTTATTAAATATTGTTGAGTTTTTTATATATTTATTAGCTTTTCACGTATGTTTAATTTCTTTTTATTAAGGTATTTATATGTCATTATTGTATACGCATAATTGTTCCTTTTGTGATTGTTTTCATTTCATTGGTTTTTATTTTATGCATAGCTATCTATATAATTACTTACAGTTCATCCTTCATATATATATACAAATATTTATTTAATTTTTGATCTCATTGGTTTATATGCATAAATATTTATTAAATTATTTATCTAGCATCAATTTAAGCGCATGAGTATTTATTAATTATTTGAATTTCATTATTTTATATGCATGGATATTTATTTTAACGGATTATATTTAATTATCCGATAATTTATTGCATCTTAAATTTTTATCTAAAGCTTGAGTTTTTTTTTGTTCTGAAATCTTTTTCGTAGAAATTTGAATCAGGCAAGTTTCGAAGTTTTAGTTTTGGATCTCTCACAATTTTACGACTTCGTTAAATAAACTTATTGATTGTCTCCTCAAATTATATATTCATTCGAAACCATGGGTGGCGGTAACGAACAGTTGAACGACTTACCTGGCCACGGTGACGCACTCGAGCGTAAGCTTCGCCATCTCAAGCGCGGTCTCAACAAATTATTTGTCCAAGCCGCGGATTTGAGCAATGGGGACTTCTTCGAGTACGAAGTCATTTACGAGGAATCAAGGTTAATGTGGGAGAGATTTGAAAATATATGGGAGGAATTAGATGCGCTCTACACGTCCCAGGGTGCTTCAGCCTATCCGCCCGACTGGGAGACAGGCTACGACGCCATTCAGGGGGAAGTACGGAAAATAGAGGCGGGATATCGGAGGTTAAGCTCGCATCGCGCCGCGGTTGATAATAACGCCAAACCTGGCTCAACCCCTTCGTTTTATCCACCTCAGCTTCCGGTCATAGACGTGCCCGTTTTCAACGGTGATTTGTCGAATTGGACTCGCTTTCGTGACACCTACGTGTCCCTGATCCACGACAACACCCACTTAACACCGATAAGCAAAATGCATTATTTGAAAAATGCGCTTATCGGCGAACCGGCGTCGCTTCTGTCATCTTTCTCTTTCGACTCCGGCTCATACCAGCTGGCGTGGGACGCTCTCATGCGAGAGTATGACAATCCGCGCGTTCTCGCTTCCCGTTGCCTCCAGAGGATCCTAAATCATAAATGTCCCGCTTCCGGAGGCGAATATTCGAAGCATTGCTCGTACCTCACGGCCGTGGGTGAGAGTATTGAAAGTTTCCGAGCGTTGGCTCTGGAGAGCGAGGGAGATGTGATAATGTCCACCTTGGCTCTACGCGCGTTGGATCCTGCCACTAGACGTCAATTTGAGCTCTCTCACGCGAAAGGCGAATTTCCTACGGCGGATGAGGTCATCGCTTTTGTGAGGCATCGTATGATGTCTTCCAAGATGGCCCGCGAGTTTGAGGCAGTAGCTTCCGACACACCGCGCGTCCAGGAGGCGAACAGGAGAAGAGCCGGAGTGGCCTTGCTTACCGGCGGGGCGGATGTTCGTTCCACCCCTCTCAGGCATTCGTCGTCTCCTAAACTAACGACTTCAAACAAGGATATGAGGGGTGGGTCCCGACGCCGGAGATCCCGGGAGGGGTTTCCGCGGAGCAAATCCGCCTCGCCCGACAAGGATCCGTGTCCTCACTGCAAGGGGAGACATCTGTTGGCGCGGTGTTATGGTTTCCTGGCGATGTCAATCGAGGACCGCAGCAGTTTCGCGCGGTCACATCGACTTTGTTCTAATTGCCTCAGATCGGGTCATTCGCCTTCGGAGTGCCGCTCTCCCTTTACATGCACCTTTTGCGACAAAAAGCATCACAGTGCGCTGCATGCGGGCGACCGCTCCGGTTCCGGGAACGGGGGAGGTGCGGCTGGGGTGGGCGACTTTGTCGGGCACGTCCGGAGTGGCTCGGCCTCACGCGGCCTCGCGTCGGAGGCCCTGATGGGTACGGCCCAGGCGGTACTGTCCGGGTCTGGACGCCGTGCTCCGGCCCGCCTACTGTTGGACTCCGGCAGCCAGTACACCTTTGTCACCGCTGAGCTAGCGGCCCGAATAGGCAGTCCGATCCAACCTTTCAGAGGTGCGATTTCGGGTCTGGGTGGCGACCCCGTCGGCAACATAAGAGGGTGTGTCACTTTCGAACTCGGATCCGCCCTCGACAATCGCACGAGTTTTAGAGTACGTGCCTTGGTGGTGGACCGAATAACATCTGATACTCCAAGGCGTCCCCTGCCTGTCGGGTTGCTGCGTGAGCTGTCGGGCCATACCCTGGCTGACCCATCTTTCGGAAATCCGGGCCCCATCGACGTGTTAGTGGGTGTCGACTTGTACCCCCGCCTCGTCACTGGTGCTCCCGCCAAGGCCGGAAACGGGCATCTTTATCTGTTACCCACTTTACTTGGAAAGGTCGTCATGGGGACCTATCCGGAGGGCCACTCTTTGTGCAGCGCCTCCCTCCTCACGCAGGACGACTTCGCTATATCGGAGCGGCTTAGGGCATTCTGGGAGCTGGAGGAGCCCGCCGCCGTCGACCGTAGACATCCCGACGACGTCATTTGCGAGGACGTATTCACGAGGACGCACTCTCGCACCGCTGACGGCAGGTACGTTGTGCGGTTGCCTAGGAAAGACATCACATTCAAACCCGATTCCAACCGTGACATTGCTCTTCGTCGGCTGTACGCGCTTGAGCGTCGGTTTGCTCGGGACCAGCGGCTTCAGACTAAATACGTCGAGTTTATGACGGAGTATGAGAGTCTCGGACACATGTCCGTCGCCAGTGCCCCCACCGATTACGTGATCCCTCATCACGGTGTTTGGCAGGTCAAGCCGCAGGAGACAAAGCTTCGCGTGGTGTTCGACGCCTCCAATAGCGCTGGGTCGCGGAGCCTCAACGACATACTCATGTCTGGCCCCAGGCTACAGCAGGATCTTGGCGACATATTGATTCGTTTCAGGTTTTATCCTGTCGCCCTAACCGGCGATTTAGTAAAGATGTACCGTCAGATATTGGTGCATCCTGATGACAGGCATCTGCAACACATCCTTTGGAGAGCGGATCCCTCAGAGCCTGTTGTTGAGTACGAGCTCAATACCATCACATACGGTATCAACACCAGCGCGTTTCAGGCCATTCGTACGATTCAGCAACTGCGCGAGACCGGCCCCCTCATCAAACTGTACGTAAACCTTTATACATATATTCACAAGTATTCCCCTCTAGAACATTTATTTATTTTTGTATCTCTCAAGAAAAGGGCTCCCGGTCATATGGCATGTACCGGGCCCCCAATATTGAACATATGGTGCCCCGGGTGAGGAGGAATACTTGTGAATAAAAATACTGTGAACAGTGTTGAATTTTTAACGCTGCTCTTCCACAAGCCGGTTTACGTTGTATCTAAGAAAACGTACTTAAATCTGTTCTTCGATCAATTTTTAGGAAAGTTAATCTAGTTCAAGTTTTTTTTTTGTTTCTTAATCGACATATTTAAATATATAAAAACTTTTCTGAAATAGTTAGGAAAGTCGTGTGAGTGGACACACCAGGTTTTTTATTTATATATTTCACTTACTTCCTGACCGCATTATATATGATAAACTATTTCTCCACCATTAAAAAAATGTAAGTAATTATATATATATACATTTTTGAAATAAGATATTGCTAATCTATGTTAAACCTAAGTTATTTTGCAAAGTGATAATTGTAAAGTAATGGATTAACAGTGATTTAATATGAATTTTAAATATAGGTAAAAATAAAGGGGTACTGTATAGAAAATAAATTTATTTGAAAATAGAAAAAAAACATATAAAAATAAATATACTGTTAGATTTATGAAGGGTTTAATTAAAAATTCTAAATCATCACGAAAAAAATATCTTTCATTAAAGAACAATAGATGTGTAAATAGAACTCCAATAAACCCTGCCTTTGTACCTAGAACTTTCCTTGTCTAGGGACAAGGCTGTTGCTTTTTAATTAGCAACCTGTTTGTTTGTACATTGTTGTAATCTTTATTATTTTCCAGTCTACTTACTTCCTTTATCATACCCTTCCCACAGTCCTTCGTCGCCCACCAGTTATTTTCGATTTTGTTTAGAAACTGTATCTTCAGAGATACTAAGAAGTCGAGAAGATAGTTTTAATCAGTTAGTTTGCCAGTAAATTAAAGATAGTAACACGTAGTCTGATATCACAATTTAACAGTAATTATTATACTACATTATAAACAGAAACGCATTCTTAAGGAATATAGCTCAACGGAAGATAAAAGTAATTAGGCTATAAATGGAAATACCCAGACCATCTAGTCTGGAGTCTCTGACACACAGGTGAGACAGTTAAAATACTACGTTTCACCAATTCAGGTATCACTAGGACAGAAAAAAACAAGGTCACGTATAGGCAAAAAAGAAGGAAACAATACATTTAATAGAGCAACTCAAAAACATACTGAAGTAAACGGGAGGCTGCATGTAAAGGAAGGTTATATCAAATAGCTGTAAAGAAAGGATGAGAGGAAAACAAATTTCGCGTACCGAAAAACGCAAAGATATAATAATATATATGAGGGGGTGGGGTGGCCGAATGGGTTAAAGCGTGTGCACAGCACCGCGAGTTGCCCGGCAACCAGATATATGAAGATTTGAGAGACAAGAAAAGTACGAGTTCGCGTCCCGGTGCCAGAGGGGATTTTAAATTCCCCGCCCTCACCCTCCGGCCCGGGAAAATCCCGTATAGCCTAAACGGCGAGGTGGGGAAGAATTAAAAAAAAAAAAGATATAATAATATAAAAATGTGTTAAATAAATTGAATAGAAAAATAAGAAATTAATAAATACAAAAAGACAAAATTAAAAGGTATATATATAACATCCATTCACATCAAAACCCAGGGGATACACGGCTACTCCTCAGCAGACCTAGGCTAAAAGTATTTAAAAGACTAAGTATTTTGTTTTTCTAAAATACAATTCTAATTACATAGTTTTGCAATTACTACTTACTTTTAAATTATTTAATTTAATTACTTACTATTGTACTCTACAGATTTTATTTAAGAATTATATCCGAGATTAAGATTAATTAGTATTTAAATTTCAAATACAAAATACTTTTCCTGAAAACAATTTATGTATTTGGTGATTAAAATTGTATTTTAGGAACAAAAAATACTTAGAACAATAATATTTGAATAATAAATAATATTTTAAATAAAGTTTAAGTGATTCTGGTAGGTTAACTCAATAAATACACCATTAACAATTGATGTAAACAATTTAATTTTTTTGGACAAAATACAAAAGCTATGAGTAATAAAGTTTAACAAAAATACAAAAGAAAAATAACATTATACAAAAAATGAGAAAATGCAGCTGCATAAAAAATAATTACAGAATAAAGAAAAAAAAAAGGTTAAGTTTTATAAACGAAAAATACAAAAATAAAATTGACAATTAACAAAAAACTTAAAAGAGTTGCAACTCCAGCAAAGATAATACAATACAGCTGACACACCTCCACCTCATAACAAAAGATCTTATCCCCAGATGCCAGAAGTGTGACCAGTCATTAACCATAAAACATGTTTTGGAAGAGTGCCCTTTTTACAGCGCAAGGTTAAAAGATCTCGGAATACTCCAGCATCCCTGGGAAATCAAGAAGAAATCGTTACCAAAGTTATCGTGTTCCTGAATAGTGAAAGACTTAAAAAACATATATCACAAGCTTATTAGTAACGATCCTTTGCAGATTTATCTTTTTTTTTTTAATTTACTTTTTCATATTATTATTTTTATTTTAAAAGTTCATTTTTTTATTAATTTCAATTCATTTATTGATTTTACTGCTATTTTTTTTAAAGTTTATTTATTTATCTATTCTATCTTATTATCTATAAGTGTCTGATATTATCTTTATTTATTTATTTTATTCTATCAATCCTTTTATTTATTTTTTTAATACTTTTTTTATGTTATTTTTTTGTACCAACCATCCAAACAGTATGAAAGTAGTGTTATTTAGTTGATCGGACAGTGGTGACCTGGATGTTTTACGCCTAGACATTGAAACAAACGAAACGAAACTAATACAGCGGGGGCTCAGACACTTGTTATGCCACTAGGTGAAAATTGCACATTTTTTACGTTAGTGACTAAACTGCAATTTTCCATTACTCTAAACTGTCTTTTTTTATATCAAATGTTTTTTAAACAACTTAATCGATATTCTGTATCGAACATGGACGATCGATTTCCAAAGAGGTAGGAAGAAGTAAAGCTGGTTGCAGCACTGATTATCGAAGGCGAAATGACTTCACAAGAGTGTGGTAACAAAAGTATTTTATTATACATTTTTTCCCAGGTCTGCTCGATAAGTAATGTTTCCATAATTGAATATACAACTCAAAAGGAGACAACATTTTTGCATGTTAACTGTTATAATGCTAGAGACTCAAGTTTTTATGGTTTAGATTTTTCCATTTAAATAGTATAATAATTAACATAGACATTACTGATAGAAAAAAAAATGATTCTATCGGTTCGAGATGGTCTCAACAAGTCATCAAGGAGGGTATGAAAAGGAGAGGCAGTGGCTTGAAGGCTGACAATGCGATTACCGGCCGGACTCTGGGTTCGTTACGGATATAAGATGGGGAGAGAGTTGGGGGTGGGGGGGGGGGAGGTTAAAGGTCGGAGATATCCTGTTAGAGACCGAATAAAGAACATCACTCACGCCGAACTATGTCAAGCGTTCAGAAAATGCCTACTGGGTCCATCCAGAAATCGATCACTACTCCAAGTGGGGCATCTGTTAGGACAGGGCTTATTGGGAGGGTACTCTCGGGACTGAGAAGGCCTTAGGTGTGTCATGGTCAGGGGGGAAGAGGAAAAGTCATTTCGTGTCGTCCAGAAAACAAAAAAAAAAGGAATATATTTGAAGAAAAAAGAAACGAAAAATATATTTTAAAGTTGAGGTGCTTTCGATAAAAACATCGATTTAATATTTTTAATAACTCCAAACATTTGTAATCAATGTAAATATATATTTTTAAAAAAAACTGAGTATAATAATAAATATTAATAGAATGATATAATGAATATAGTAATTCAGGTAAATATCATAGGCGTAGACTTCGTTGAGAGGGGCGTGAATATTATTTCCAATATCATCTCCCCCAATAATTCAAAGAAAAAATAAATAAATAAATAACATATAATTTACATAAATGAATCAAATATAAACTAAAATCGATTAAGAAAGTAGAAAAACTCGACTAGTTGGCAAGAATAAGGCCTCTAAAAAAGTAGGTACTTTTTAAAAAATATTGTTATTATTAAAATTTTTATGACACACGCACGAGCACTCACACACACCGAAAAAAAAGATATATATATATCTTTAACAATACAAAATAAAATGGACGAAACCACAGTTCGGACAAATTTTTAATTTCATTAAACTTCTATATTATATTATGATTATATATTTTTAATTAATTAAATTTATATTTTATAATTTATATAATTATAGTTATTCGTATTGCCAATTCGTAACCTTGATAAGGGAAAAATAATTTTGTAAATAAGGTGTCTTCGTTATGGTCCGTCCCGCTTTGTATGTGTAAAATAAAATATGACACGGTCACTATAAACTTTTTTATATAAGAGAGAGATTTAGTTTGTTAACTGATCAAGTTCTAACAAGCAATAAAAAATAGAATAAAAAATATTTATTTGCATAAAGATAGTAACATAATAAATATTAAATGTAACAATAAGTTTAATAAACTGATGACAGAAGTCGATGTTTAATAAATACGATCTTCTGACGGATTATTGACTTATCGTCTATTTATTAAAACGTGTTATGTCATATGCAGATAACATCACGATTGGTAGGAAACATGATGATAAAACACGATGATAATGCTGATATTTCATTTGTAAATCTAAGATTCTGTAGTTTGAGTGTATTCAGCCATTGTGGCTCTGGGCATAGTGCCCTATGTCTCCTCAAGTCGATCTGTTTGTCATTGCGGAAGGGGGGGGGGAGCAGTTTCTTATTTCAGAACGAATGGGATCCATTTTAAATTTTCTTCTATTTTTTCGATAAGGGCATTATTTGTTCTTGGTGTTTGTAACTTGTTTATTCGTTACGATTTACGTTATAATAGCGTATAATATTTTTTTTTTTTTTTTTTTTTTTTTTTTTTTTTTTTTTTTTTTTTTTTTTTTAATTAAAAGAAATATAAATATATCTATATCTTTTTTTGTTTGTAGCAATTGTCCCAAAATAGCTTATTTTCTCTTAAAAAGTACTGAGATTAATACCTCAAAAATCGTGTGATTTTTTACTTTCGCTTACCTATATATGAAATACATAGTAAGTGTGAGTATTGCGATTGTTTTTTTAATAGCGCAGTAATATTAAATTAATAGAAATATTTTTGTTATAGAAATGTTAATAATAGTATTATTTATAAAAAAAATTTAAAAATCTTCTCTAAAAACGTATTATTTTAATCGAAAATTATTTACGTTTTTGGAGTAATCGTAATAAAAATGGTAGATTTTATCACATTTTATGGGTGTTCTCTTAAGAAGAAATGAATTGAATTAGTAAAAGTTTTTATTTTTATGACTTTCTGTCATAATAAGTAACTTTCAATAATATTACACTTATCTCTGTTGAAAAAATGATCTACGTAGGACAAGAAACTGCTTGACGTTTCCGGCTCCTCGAATACTTACTAGAAAAACGCTCTAAACTTTCAGTTAATCACAAAAGATTCAACTGTAATGTGACATGTATGAGCGTACGGAGTCGAGCTTTGGGGGCTCCACTAAACCATCGAACTCCTACAGTATCCAATCCTTCGTGTAATTCTAAATGTCGCAAGATATGCTTTTATGAAAAACTCCAGTCACATCCCAATCCACAAAATTCCAGCCATGCTTCTACCTCGATTCCTGATAATAGGATGACGTCGGGTTGTTAACTACTGTTTTAAGAGCAGGATTTGATAATTATTTTTTCCACAAAATCATGTAATAGTTATTATATTTGATTTTTGATTTAAAAATTAGGTCTTATTTATAAATAAAAATTTAAATCGATATTTGATATTTATTGATTCGATTAAAAATTATGATCACTCACTGAGTGATACTGTTTAACATTAATAGTAATGATTAAATTGTGATAAAAACAAATTTTATAAAAAAAAATCACCTTTCACACACAAATAAAATAAAATATTGATATTAGTATGTAGAAGGGAACAGGGCAGCTCAGTGCTAAGGGCACTAAGCTTCCGGTGCTCGAGAGCCCAGGTTCGAATCCCGCCTCATGGCAGAAAAGTTATTAATTCTGTTTCATTGGCCCTGGGGCGAACCTGGGGTAGTGAGACTCTTCTGTGACCAGTCTCTATAAAGTGGGTACCCTTAATTATATAATTGATTAAGGGAAAAAACCTGGTAGTTGAGCATGATCCTAGGCCGATCCCCTCCCTGCACAACCGTTGGCCATGAAAAAGTACTTTCTCTAAATAGTACTGAACCCAAGACCCTTAATGGGTTGTAGTGCTACAGGTTTTTATTTATTTATCTATTTTTTTAATTATTTTTTTTTATTAAGATGTAGATATACGTATTTTTATAATTTATAAAATCTTATTAAAAAATGTATATTTCTGATTTAAAAAAGTATTAAGCAAGACTCATTGGTAATTTTAAAAGTTTTGTTAAAACATAATGATCAGGAAAGGATTTTAATTACTTATGATAAAAAATAAACATAGCTATTAATAAAAATCATGAAATGATTTTTAAAAATTCCAGATAAATATTTTGATCAGTTTTTATTTTTATTTTTTTAAATATTGATTTCAAACTCTGATCTACAATTGGGTAGTACCTCGAATAATGATAAGTCTGTTAACTATTAATGGTTTTATTTATTTGATGTAGTTGAAAATTTCAATAAATAAAAATGTTTATCAGCAGTAAACAGAGAACAATAGAAAATTCAAATAAAACAGTTTTCCGAGTTAAACGCTCTGGCTTATTCGAGTACAAACGGAAACAAAAATATTATTTGAATAAATAGGAACATCCCGAATGAGTTGCTTAAGCTGTCCGGTTTAGACCCGAAATAAAGAAGAATATTCCGCCGAAATCCTGTTTCTGTTGTATGGCTTCTGCTGGAAAAAAAAAAAAAAAAAAACGGATTAATTTCTACCCCTAGAGGAGCTGAAATTCGACTCTGTCTTTTTGGCTTCCCTAAGTGGATTCTCAACATCTGCTGTCCGCCAACTAGACCGAAAATTGCGTAATGTTTTATGTGATATTTCATCGAGAAATGGATTTCGTCACATGGTTACTGTTTTTCTTCAATTTATTAGATAATAATAGAAATTCATATAAATCCCATCTATACTTAAGAACAGAAGACATATGTTATCTTATAAATTTTTTTGCGGTGGTCCAGAAAAAGAAAAAAAAGATGAGATTTGAGTTTAACTACCGTAATCGATTTCGCATTACCTTGAACCCTTTCTCAGGAATAAAATTAAAAGGAACGTATTTATATGAAACAACCCATACGCTAAATATATTAACTCCGCCTTATTCACGTTATATAACGGCTCTTCTTGAGTTTCCAGAGAATATTGGGTTGTGAATTCCTGTCCTTTTCCTTTGTGTTTAACTCACGAATTGTATATCAGAAATTTTAATAACGCCCTCAGTAATTTTTTTTTTTAAATTTATTTATTGTATAATGCAATATTCTGTCACTTGGACAATAATTATAGGGAGCTAAGATGACATCCACAACACATACACATACAAGATAAAATAAACATAATAAAAATAACAGCTAGATAGTAATAAAAAAGTATATAAAATAAATTAAAATAAAATAATTTATGAGCTATACAAGTATGATTTCATAACAGTATTTTTTAGACTAACTGGATCAGTATGAGTATCTGACCAGACCCTCCCTAGAGGAGTCCACAAAATAATTCAAGGAATGAATGATGACAATATAAAAATAAAAAATAATTATGACAAATCTTGTAAAAAAATAAGAGGATATTAGGATGAGTTACTGTCTGAAGATGAGATATGAAAGTAGATCCCGAAACGTCATAATATAATAAAGAATAATTGTAGGGAGAGAAAATACTGTTATCAAATCTTACTTATATACCTCAGAAAATAAGTATCTCCCTTAGAACTATTGAAAAAAAATAAAATAACTTAAAGATAAGTGATATAGAAATAAAACACACATACCACATAGGATTTAAAAGAACTCCATCGGCACCGGGACGCGAACTCGTGACTATTTTTATATCATTTGATTTATATATCAGATTGCCGGGCAACGTCGGTGCTGTGCACAAGCGTTAGCCCATTCGGCCACCCGCCCACACACACACATATATCTATACCCGCTTCGGCGCACAGTGGAACGAAAGACGGGTTTTCGTGGACATGGGCATAGAACTCGTAAATAATGTCGGATTAACTTGATATTTAGTACACTTATGTTTTCAAGACCAAGGAACACGAATATTGCGTCAAAATTATTGTCATCATCCCGGTTTCTTTGTTTAAAACTGAGAATTTTTAAATTTGATAATAAATTAACTTCGAATATGATAGAGACCTCATAAAACGCTTAATTATAAATACCTTTTTATAATTAGTGCCTATATTACTACATATAACCGTTATTTTAATGTGTGCTTTTTTTTTAATTTTAAAAACACAATAAATCACAAAATATAATTATAATATATGTATATGTGATAACTTAAAAATTGCATCGTTTATTAATTATAAATATTCATTTTATAATAGTTCTTATGAAATAATAAACATTTTACTTTCTTTTGATCACAAATTTAAAAACCATCAATAATGATACTTTAAACACCATCGATACTTCCTCACATTTTCCAAACAAAAGGATATGCAGTTTTTTCATTAATTTTAAATATTATATTAACTTTAGCAGAACGACTCATAAAGGTTCGAATCGAATCGAAAATCGAATACTGTCAGATTCAATTTACCGGTATGAAATTATAACATTTAAAAAAAACAAGGGTTGGAGGTTAAAAACAAATACATTTTATTACTAACAGACAGTAATCTTAGTGGAACAAGTAAATGAAAGTTTTTTTTATTCCTTGAGGCCGTCTTATACGGATGCCCGTTGACCTCACCTTTTATTTAATTTTAAACTGGAGTTCATTTAACGATGTTGTGTTTGTTTATTTATTTAGATTAGAGCAAAAATGAAGGATGGTTATATGCACTTTATAATAATAATATAAAAGTATAAATCTTATCTAGATTTAATATTTAATGTAAATTTTTTTTATTGTTTGAGACATTTTTCGAAACAAATAACTACAGAACCTTATTTTCTTTATGTTCAGAACAATTCTTAAAACTAAATTTGAGAGCATGTAAATATTTGTATAAGTTTTATTATGTTTTAGTTGTGATTGAGAAGTTAAATGAGTATCTAGAATGCTCCAGTAGATATATAATTTGTAATATAATGTAATAACATTATAATACCCAAGTGAAATTAATTTTTTCCATAACTATTTTTCCTTCGGGGATTTATATATATATATATATATATATATATATATATATATATATATATATATATATATACACTCACAGGCGAAAAATTCCACCCACTTGATTATTTCATGTTTTCGTCTAAAAATATTTCTGCTTTGGATTGGTCTATTGTTTTTAATGAATAAATAGATAACCCTTAATCCTTAATTCAATGAAATGATTCTAGATTCCGATGTTTACTTTCTATGGAATCAAAATGTTTATTCAGTATCATTAGTTCAGTGCCGTTTCTTGCAGCACATTTCTTAGTCTCCGGTTTTTAATTTTTTCAATATTAAGTTTAAAAATGCCTCTTAGTGCTGAGGATGTTGCGCGTGGTGTGGCACTTATTGATGATGGACGTTCCATTAGATATGCAGCTAATGCCATCGGAGTTCCATATGAAACTTTACGAGACGCCGCCAGGGGTTTTCGGAAAACTGGTTCTTACAATAAAAGACCCGGTTCTGGACGGCCTAGGGTAACAGAACCACGGGATGACCGGTTTTTGAATTTGAGAATTTTGCGAAACCGGCACCTTACCGTTGTTCAAGCGATTCATCAGCTCGAAGAAGTTCGAGGTGTGCAAATTTCTGAACGTACTGCTCGGAGAAGATTAAATGAATATGGATAAATGGCTTTTCGTCCAGTAAGAGGACCAGAGTAGACAAGAACTCACAGAGTAACACGGCTGACTTTTGCTCGAGAACACGGCCATTGGACTATGGACGAATGGAGTGCTGTACTTTTTACAGATGAGTCAAGATTCGCTCTTCGATCTCCAGACGGGCGTGAAAGGGTAATGAGAAGAAGAAACGAAAGATATGCAGCCTGTAATTTTCTCCAGAGCCAACTTTTCCAACATGGTGTGGGCTGGGATTTCAATGGAACGCCGCACAGAATTGGTTGTTGTTCGTGGAGGGTCTTTGACGGTCATTCGCTATGTAGATGAGATTTTGGAACCTCATGTGTTGCCTATCCTCAACGAAATCGGCGATCGTTCTATTCTA
The DNA here is from genome assembly GCA_928085145.1 of Nezara viridula. Classification (NCBI taxonomy): domain Eukaryota; kingdom Metazoa; phylum Arthropoda; class Insecta; order Hemiptera; family Pentatomidae; genus Nezara; species Nezara viridula. The sequence continues at coordinate 96,049,787 of OV725078.1, read as the reverse complement.
ATGCACGATAATGAACGCCCAAATGATAAAATCACATCAGTAAAAAGTAAATCAATTCTTAATAATAATAAAAGAAGCACATGTACACATCACTGTATCGTCCGATTAATAAATCACAAAGAAAACCTCACTAGGCTTTACTTTGGATATTGATTAACAAGACTTTCAAGAGATCTTATGATTAACGTATTAGTTTACTTTAGGTTACTCGTCACGTTTCGATTACATATATTACTCGAATACAAGCTCGACTACTGGTAGTAGTAGTAGTGGAAAAGAAGGGGCGAATCCGGCATGTGGGCCTACTGATCCTTTTTGCCAACCCCAAATAAAATTTAATATACCAATGGAGTCTACTTTTCCTCCATCTCGAACCTTTTGGTTTTCCTAATGAAATTCAAAAAGGACGGCCAATCGATGGAGGAAACTTCCTGTTATAAAATTCTATCAGAACCTAGAATGCTAAGCGACGCAAAGCGTTTGCATTCTGCTACGTTGTGTAGGGCAGCTTCTGGTGCCTTACCGCACAAATGCAGATTTCGTCCTGTACTTCCCCGCAGATCTTTAACTATTTTTTTAGTCTGCAATGGCGTATCAGGTCTGCGATTGTTAATCGAAGTTCATTCTTATTTAGAGCAAGCAGCCATTTGGTTCTGGTGTTTTTTAATGAGGTGGTTAGCTTGGCTTAGGTACGCACTATTCCTCCATTCCATTACCAGTTTTTTTTCATGACCAATCAAGGACTTCTTTACGCTGATATCTCTTGGGGATGCCTAAAGCAGGTTCTGGTCCAGTAAAGGGAATCTTCGCACTCATTTCTGGCTAATTCATCTACTTCCTTATTATCGGAGATACCCGTGTGAGCTGGAACTCAAGCCACTGCACCTTCTTTTTGCGGGCAAGGGTATCCAGGGCTTGTCTGCACTCCCTCACGAAAGTAGATGACTTCTTGGCTTGTAGCTACTTTCAAGATAGCAGACAATCCTACCTGAAAAACAGTAGAGTACCAAGAGTTTCCAAGAGTTATGTTTAATTTTATGCCTAAGTTCTACATGTATACTCCTGCCCACGCAAGACCGGTCGGGTCTTTCTTTGAGCCATCGGGGAAGCAGAGTAGGTACTTTGCTAAGGTTTCTATTAGACTTTGTGTCAAATCCAGTGAGTTTGGGTATATGTAACTCATTTGAAAATCTAAATTTAAGCTTCCATCAAGAGGCGGTGAAAGATACTGTACAATGGGTAGTTCTTTTCCAATCATCTCGGATGCTGCTAAGTGTCCAGTAATTTCACCTGCTTCGTGTCACGGTCTATTATCTCTTAATTTTAGGTATGCTAAGGCTGCTTTGAAGAGGGATAAGGAAGAGTGAAAGTAGTAGGTGTGGTGCGAAACACTTCAGTGATGCTTATACACGCCATTCATTGAATACAGATGAGTGTTTGCACATGGAGACCTATTTAGGACTGCCCACCACCCAACGCTTCCACACTTAATTCTAGGTCTTATGATCGCCGTGTATATCCAGTGCAGAATTGTAGGGAAATGCCTACGACACGTCTATAAGCTCGACTAACGTGTTTTCATTATCAACAGCTTTAGTAATATAACTTATTTATTCTGTGGCGCTACAATCCATGCTGGGTCCTTGCCTACTCAATATGTTTCAGGGATTCAGCTGGCCTCCAAGGTTGTAAATAAAAAAGTATTGGTGTAAACCGAATTGATTGTTTTTAAATATATCGAAATAATAATGCGACAACCAGAAAAAATATCGATATTTCGGGCCTCGATGTTTTTAATCTTTGAAAGAAGTTGAAGAGGCTTAACATTAAATTCAAGCCTTAGGTTGGTATGCATAGTCCTTCCTCTAACCTTCACTTTAACGTTCAGTCGAAAAGGAATACTTTTATGAAACTCAATGAAAAAGAACTTCTTTCAGCCAGTTTTATTTTATAGCCAATTTCATCCTTCTTCTCTTAAACGTTGACGGGAAAATTAAGAAGATAACAGGAATGTTTCAATTTAAGTTCCGACTTTCTATAGGTCATGTTGACAATTTTAACTAATATTTATATATATGTATTTTTTCTATTTATTTATTCAGAAATATTAAATTCTATCACAATTAAGGACATAATATTTATATATATCAATTTTTTTTTTTTGCATTATGAATTATCCGCTATATACTTAGTTTTCAGTTTTCAAATCCATGAGATATTGACTAAAAATTGGTTTGTTATATAAAAGGAAATTGTTGATATATAAAAGGAAAAAGTTTATAAGGCATAATTTATTAAGAACATAGAAGACATAAAAATATCGAAGAAATATTTGATGTGTCTAAGATAAAAGTTAAGATGGAGAACGTATTCAAAACCTCATGAATAAATATTCACAGTGAAAAATAAAGAATTTTAAATAAAGTTTCAACCTGACCTGTTCATTAATATTATATAAATTATGAAATGATTGTAACATGGAATAAATAATGAAATGCTATTATTAATAATAAATAATTTGTGTATTTTCATTTGTAGGTTTAAATTAGTATATTGGTCATCTAAATCCTTTTCGGATTAATTTGTATTTTTAATTAAGTTTATACGTTTTTTTATTCCTCGATTTCTATTATTTATTTATATATATTTTTGTTGACTGTTTTTTATTTATTTACATATATTTTTTATTTGTTTATATGTATTTTTATTGAATGTTATTTATTTATTAATATATATTTTTATATACTTTTATTTATTTATATTCAACTGATTCATAATTACATATATATATATATATATATATATATATATATATATATATATATATATATATATATTCCTTGTATGTATACCATTATCTTATCATATCATATTGTATGAATATATACTTAATCTCTTGCCCTTGGGTGTGGGTACATATTTTAAAAAAGGAAGTAGTGGGTCAGACTTTTATCTCCTCCGAAGTTACTTTTATGTACTTAGTTCTCTTTTCTCGATGATTTAATTATTATTTTAGATCTCTAGTGTCATCCTTCAGTTTCCACTGGCCTACCAGTGACGCGGCTGGAAGAGAGGCACTGGGATCTCCTAGAGTCCTGCTTTGCTTTTCACTTTTGGAGGAGAAAGCTTGGATCGGAGTGCCCTGAGCGAATGTTAATATTGTACATAGGAATGAATGTGTTATGATGATTTATTTTATTTTTACTTATTGATTTATTTTTTATTTATTTTATGTTTGTTATTCTATTTTTATAATTACTTCTCTTAGTTTACTCATTTATTTTTTATTTATTCATTTATTTATTTTTATTTTGTATTTCCCTATTATATGTATATATAGTATGAATGAACACATTTAGCCCTGCTACTTGTTGCCCTTCAATGTGGCAGATTGTACTATTAAAATAAAAATAATAAATTACTTCAAAAATCCACACTTCCACAGTTACTCACCCGATCCGAATCATCTACGTATTAAAGATTATGATTATTAAAATCCTTAATTTATTTATGTATTAGGCTATGTTTACGTGTAGAACTCTAAGAACTTAAAAAACATCTTAACTATTGTTTGCAGAACCCTAACCATTATTTTCATGGAAAGCTCTATTTTATATTGATCATTTATGGTATGAATGTGGCTTATGTATTATGCCTCAATAAAAAGATTTGAAAAAAATATTAATCATTAAATTAAATCTCTTTCTTTAATAAAGAATCAACCGTATTCTCCACCCTGAAGCCACTGAAAGAAATTGTTTACAATCGGGAAAACTCAACGATTCTTCAATCCATAAAGTGACTTTAATTCTTCATAAAATTCTTGATACTTCCATTCCATTTCAGAGGCTACCTTCTGCAAATTATCACCCGATGGCGTCCCTAACTTTATAATACACTTTATTTTTTTATTTATCCTGATATTCTGATGTCTATCCGATTACTTAAGTAAATTATGCTAGGCTATTCTTAGTTATCATGCTTTTATGCCCCGAGATATTTTTACCGGATGATAATATCCTCCATTTGCAATCATAAAAATAAAATAAAAAATATTCATATTAGAATAAGTGGTTATTCTATATTTTAAAGCCCATTCTCACAAAATGGTAAAACAGAAGAATCCCGAATAACTCGGAGACTGTTGATAATAACATTTATTGTATATTTTTACTTTCCTACTTATACCAGGTAAGGAAAGTATTGCGATCGGTCAATTTAGTCAACCTGATTTTGTTGCTTCTTTTTTTATTTTGTCGGGTTTTGAATACTGATGCCTGTGGCACAAATCAGATGCTCCATGCACAATAAATGAAAAACATGTTTTTCTATAGACTTTAGCGCGGAAACGGCTCTAACGATTTTGATGAAACTTTCTAATAATTTTCCTTTCATTTTTTTTACGTGGACTAAATTCCCGAAAAAATTCAGGAAAAAAAGTTATAAAGAAAAGAAAAATGTTTTGAGGCCTAACTCACTAAGTATATATTCTGTGTTAAAATTTATAATAAAACTAATAAATGAATGAGAGAAAAAAGATAACTAAGTGAAAGTAAGAAAATCTGTTGCCCGCATCACACAAGCTTCACTATTTTCTCTACTTTTTACAGAAATTGTTGTTTGACAAAATTAGGCTATGGTAAAAAGTTTTTGATCAGCAAGCTATTGAAATTTTTACACTGATTTACCTTAACACGATTTGCATTGCTTTAGTTTATCAAATAAATCGTACTCATATTTTTTTTTTTATAAATTTTTATGAAAATAAATCTAATTCAATGTTTTTTTGTTTCTCGATGGACAGATGCAAAGATATAAAAACTTTTCTGAAATAGATAAGAAAGTCGTATGAGTGGACACACCAGGTTTTTTTAAAATTTTAATAGATTTTTTTATTATATCGTTATTTTTAGTTTTCTTCTTCTTCTTAGCTTTCTTCTCTCTTTCAAAGGGATTTAAATCCCGAAGCATTTCTAGATATCTTAAATTAAGAGTGAACAATGCTATGATAAAGCCTATCCTGGTATGCGACTGCGAAACCTGGACAGTAACCTGCATTCTAGACAAAAATTATTGAAAGATTTTAGACGAAAGCTGGAGCGATCTGAGATCAGTGTACTAATGCGTGCTACAGAAGGGTTAATAGAAAACAGCTTAACGAAACTGGTCTATCAATACCACATGATATGAAAGCTAGGAAGTTAAGGTGGTCGGAGCATGTGGCACCGATCCATCAGGAAGCCTTTACGCAGCCATGAACGTCTCAACAATAGGCAAGGTACTATGTCAAGGCCAAAAACCAGATGGGTAGATCGAATAGAGATGGATAAGGCAATAAAAGATCTAAGCAAAACCGGCAGAAAGAAATAAATAAATAAAAGGAATATAAATAATTTAAATATATATCCTAATGATTTTTTATTTGTTGGGCCCCCTACTAAAAACAATGTTTGGAAAAAAAAATGTTAGATACTTTTTGGAAAATATATGGATTTTCAAAAGTCAAATTTTAATATTTCCCCCCCCCCCTTGATCTCCTAATGTAGTCATATCATTAGAGTGCTACCATTGGGTAGTTACTCAGCAAGTGTATTCATGTCATTATATCTATTATGTCCAAATTTACTTGATGTATTTATGTAATACAGTTGTAAATGTCATTAAAAAATAAATAAAGAATATTTTTCCAAAATCCCTACAGTTCAGGTACTAACTTCGTAAAATATGATTAATTAATTTATGAGTTAGAATCGTATTAATAATTATCATCCCCATCCCCACATATATTATTATAGTAAGGCTAGAAATCAGTTTTGTACCAAATATAAGCTCAAATACCATGAATGGGCTACCGTTGGATTCACAATTTCACGGGGGGTTTGCGAATCGTATTCTAGAATTTTGTTTTTGTTTCTAAAATAAATAAAGTCGATAAAAACATTTTGCTAGGCTTCAATACTTGAAAGGTGGTAAGTCTTTCTATCGATACGGGACAAATTGGGCTTTGAAGATTTTGATGCGTTCAGAAAGACCCGGACACAACCTTACGTTAATTGTAGTACTGTCATTGAATACATGTCTCATTTCGTCGAGTTATGGCCTCTATGATCGAGAGAGGAGGAGTTTATATTATTTATCCATGGTATTTTTTATCAGCAAGCCATATCATCGTTAATTCTTCACTATATCCCAAGATTTAGCCACCAATTTTGAAGGCTTTCTTATCCTTCAGGCGGGTAAAATAGTCCAATCACCCCGAAAGTTCAGGCAAACAATTTATGAAAAAAAAGAAACTTTATTTGCGAATAACTCAAAAATTACACACTTTTCCCTTAGCTGTGCCCATGATATATAAAATATTACTAAATTCCTTACAAAAGGAAAAAAAAAACATCGAAATCGGACAATTTTTAGCAAAGATACAGCCTATTGAAATTACTAACAATGGTTGGTTCCAAACATTAATAAAGTTTTAAATTCATTTTTGTTTCCTTTGTCGATTATATTTATCGATAAAGTAGCAATTGATTTCTTTATCTTATGATACGTTGCATTATTTTCTTTTCTTATAAATTTGGCATTTGATCACTTAACAATATGCTGTGCGAATTTTTCGAACGGATCTACTAGTTATAAATTATGTATGACAACTATCATTAAAAAGTTTATCATGGAAACGTACGGAGATATTAAACTTCTTCAATTCAGTTTTAAGAAAAACCAAATGAATACAATATATTTCATGTAGATTTAAAAAATTAAATCGCTGTATGATTAGACTAATAATTGTAATATTAACGAAATTTAATATTTTATAGCTACTACCACTGTAATAAAAACCTTTAAGTGTTACGTTTAGTTTTTCGAATTTATTAATAATGTTATTAAACGATTAAATATTGTAATTACTCTTTTTTTTTTTCTTTCTTTTTAAAAACTATTATTCTGCCTTACTATTCTTCTTTAAAGCAGTAGTGACAAGAGATTTAAAATAATAAGATCTGATAATTAAAAGTGAAAATATTGGCTACGAGAGGAGAAAAGAGGAGATATAATAAAATAGGGCAGGGAAGGAAGTGTGAGAGGTCTCGAGATTGTAAGTGACCTTTAGTTGCCTTGCCAAATTGGGGTAGGTTAAGATCTATGGGGTCCCTACCTTCACTCATTAATTAAAACAAGTTTTCGACCTAGGATATGCTTCTTAGTCCTGGTTTCAGAGAATAAATTGTTTAAATTTTCAATATTGCAATATGGAAATATTTTAGAATGCTAAATATCCATATTTATACAAATTATCGATGAACGTATCGTCAATAGCAATAATGTCTTAAACAAATAATTGATAATTAGTAAAAGAAGAAGAAAAATAAATTGTATTTATGGGAGGATCATCCACTTTGTTTTCCTTTCCTAGCTTTTAAAAATATTTTCACTAAAATTATTAAAAATGCTAATTTTAAAACAATAAAAGGTATAGGGCAACATTATATTGACATTATTAGATCGAATCTGTGCCTGGGCAAACTTAAACGGATTAAGGTTAAATGCTTCAAAAACTCAGGCCATTGTCATTGGTCCTAAGCCCTTCCTTAGATCCTATACCGACTTTCCCATACTAAACCTTGGTGACCAGCCAATCTCCTTCTACTCCTCTGTAAAAAATTTAAGACTATTTATTGATCAAACCCTCTCCTGGAATCACCATATTTCTCACATCTCCCGACGGACAGTTTCTACTCTCAAACCATTCCATCGCTTCCGCCATCTCCTACCTCAACATACGCGTAGACTCCTCGTTTCCTCTCTCATCTTCCCCCACTTTGTGTGGTGTATGATGGACTCTCGGTGGAGCTCCGTGACAGACTGAAATGATTAATGAACAGTTGCGTGAGATTTGTAATTGGTGCCCCGAGATACTACCATGTCTCTCAGCACTACACTGAGTTAGAGTGGCTCTTCATCTCCATTCGAAGACAATACCAATACTTCACCTTCCTACGCCTCAAGTCCTCAGTCCACTCCCTCTCCACAAGATCTCGACCTTCCGACCTTTACATTCCTTCTCACAAATCTGCCTCGTTCCAAAACTCCTTTATTGCTCGTTCTGTTAGTTTCTGGAATTCCCTTCCTATCAAAATTCGACATTCTTCATCCTTATCTACATTCAAAACCCTCCTATTCCAATTCATGTCCCAAAAACAGTCAGATACCAGCTAACCTTTTATGTAAAATTACATATTATTTATAATAACATATTCATATATAGCTCATAACCTAAATACTTATTATAGATTCGACTTTCTTTTTTTTTTTCAACAGAAACACAGATTTTACTGTTAAGAAGAATTTCCATTTATTTTTTCTGTATTTTTATTTTTTCTAAAAGTGTTTATTTATATTTTAACATTGTACAAAGTTTTAAGTATCTTAGTATGGTTTCAGGAGTTTTGTATATATATTTTTTTATTTTATTTTGTATATAGTATGTATAACTAATATTTTTTTTTCTTTTTTTTTTTTACTGATTTATCTTTATCTTAACTGTTTATGTTTGTTTTTATCTGGCCAGATATAAAATTTTAATTTCTGTACTTTTTTGTTATTCTGAAGGGACTTCGTCCCAGAATAAAATTATTTTTCTATTCTATTCTATTCTATATTTATTGATTAATAATTATTGTATTGTATTATTATAAGTAAAAATTTAAAAAAAAAATTAAACAATTATTATCGAGACAACTATATTTTTTTCCTGTTGGCAAAGCAGGCCTTATAGATCTTTTGTCACCTTAACCAGCTTTCTCCGTCCGCACATATCTGTTTCCAGTTATTTGCATCAAGCTCTGCAGCATCTTTGTAGATTTCATCTATCCATCTGAGTTTAGTCATCCATATGGTCTCTTGCCTACTATTGAGGGATGCATTTCTGCAGCTTCTTAATCTCCGTTTCTTCATATGACGACATTGATTGATAAGTTTTTGTAAGGGGCTTTATTTGCGCTTGTTACACGCCTCTCTGTTTCTGACCATTGGTCATTTGGAAACCCAGTTATTTGAATTTGTCTACGTTCTAAAACGAGTTCCCTTCTAGGCAGATCCTATCATTGGGGTGGAATTTTCGGCTTATTATCATATTATTTTTTTTATCGTCATTTATTTCTGGGTCGATTTGCTCTGTTTATCAGTCTTAGTGAGTTCATCAATGTCTTCTTGATTCCTTCCAAGGACTACCATATTATCTGCATATCCAAGGATTTTTATCACCCTCTCCAGCACCAAGTTAAAGATTGGTGAGTTTTCATTATTAACTTCTCCTTGTATATGGATTCAACATTTAGGGTCATTTGTCAATTTTACACATTTCTTGGGAACTCTCAGTTTAGTCATGATTTTCAAGACAGTTTTTGTCCACGGATTCATAGGCTGCTTTGAAATTGACAAATAATGCGTGAACACATTGAGCTACGATGGGATGTTTTTCGAGTACTTGTTTTCAGATAGTTACGGAATGGACTTAATCCGTAACAAATAATATAAATATTAATTTAACTTTTATTTTAATGATTGAGTTTGTTAAATATATAAATTGGTGAATTGTATTGACGTTTCTCATGACTCAAAGGATAAAAGAACAAAGCATCCCTAGATAGCCAGGTCAAGCTATCTCTGATAGCTTAGGAATAGTTATCTAAAATGTACCGACTGGACACAACACCCATTATCAAGACTTAGGGAACAATAACAGATTTCAGCAAAAGGACACTTTTTCATAGATCTGACCTCATCTTAACAATATCAACTATCGATAACTTCCTTTGCCGTCCTCTTCCGACTTCCCTTCACCCCCTTGCTATTCTTGGGTATATAAGTCCCATGCTCCTCAGAACAAATCACTCTTGCAGTTACATTCTTGAAGTCACACTCTTGCCAGAAGACCTGGAGTGAACTCTTGTAGTCAACCCATATATCCATAGTATTACTCTGTATTTGAAGCTGCCATTTGTAACAGACATTATGAATAAAAATATTACTTATAAAGTCTTCACTGCCTCGGATTCGTTAACTGATGAAATTAGGTCTTGCGTGATCCTCCCTCTTCTGAATGCACCTTGGTAGTGGCCTATTATACTTTCATAATCCGGATATATCTGGATTTAAATTTATTTTTTTTAATTTTATCTGTTTATTGAGAAATAATACATTTTGCTACACTAAAGGGCACTGAGAACTAAGGCTGAGTGAGGCACATTCATACCATATATACAATACAATAAAAAAAAAAAATATATACGTCTATATAACAAAGGCAAAAACTATAATAAACCAAGGAAATGTAACTAAGAGTTAAAATTCAATAAAATACAGAAATTCGTATCAAAATTAAATAAATTATAAATAAAAGAAATAAATAGAAAAACTTTCATACTTAATTACAATATATATCTGGTTTAGTAGGTCCGTACACATATATATATGTCTTTAACATTAATGATGAAATCTCCATACCGAAATATTTTATTTTTAATTGTTTCTTTATCTCGTTACTTTGGTAGCCAGTATTCCTGCATTTTTATTGCTTTCATGGTATTATCTTGATAAAGTTTCAATGTAAATAAAACCGTGGTGTACCGCCTAGATAAAGTAGTTTATTTATAAAGGAATAAATAATCCAATCTTCTTGGTAGTATTATTTACTACTTGCATTGTACGGTATACGCTACAACCGACCAGGCAACTCCATTAAATTTCTTTATTTTCTGATTATTGGGAAATATATGCTTTGCCATAAAGTCTTTCCACTCTACATTTATAGCCATTTTCGCCTTTCCCAGTTTTATCATGCATGATATCACATACGTCTTATATTACTTTTAATTATGTATTGCCATCAATAGATATTAATATTATTTTCTTTTTATTCCTTGAAAACATACATTGCAGTGCTTCGTGTGGACAAAATGGTAATTGCTGGAACAGGGTTGGGGAGCCCTGATTTAGGTTATGTAGCAAGGCTTATCGTTTTTACGACATTCGTAAAAATCGTGATTGGAATTTTTTTAAGGTGGTTGGTGTAAAATGTTTAATAAAATTATCTGTGACCATAAAATATATTAGTTTAACCCCCTAACAAAATTTTGCAGAATTTAAGGGTATTATCTCAGGAATGATGAGAGCGTATTAAATTGAATTAATATTGAAGATAAACTGTTTAAGGATAATTCGTTTCTGTAAATTGTGCCTTTTTGTTTTCTTTATTTATTTGTTTTATTTTTGGTAGACATTTTTTATCGAATAGTACAACATTCAGTCACAATGAGGACAATGGATGTGGTGAGAGTTCAACCACACCATATCAACAGAAAACGTAAATAAATAATAATAAAAGGTATACAATATATACAAGTAAAATAAACATGAAGATAATAAAAGTGAAATAAAAATTTAAACACAGACAGACGTACATATTACCTAGTCCAGTCATAAATATTGTTACAAGGAAATATATACATATTTCAACAAAATTTATTTTTTTCAAAAACTATATTAGAAAATAAAATGTATGTCTCTAGATAGTAAAACGAAAAATAAATTACTTAAAATGTCCTCTTTTTGCTTTGACACAGACATTTAATCTCCGTGGCCAGTCATCAATAGCAGCACTTCTTGAGGAAATCGCTCAACTGCTCGGACCAGAGATTGTTACAGGATTTCCAAGTTAAGGTGTTCTCTGTGGCATGCCAGCATCCACAGCATCCATTAATAACATCCCACTTATCGCTATTGAACAAATCCGATAACTAGGACTCCACCTGGATATACGTCTCACTTGGAATCCTCACACAAGATTGAAACGAAAAGAAACTTCACGACGTTTCCGCTTACTCCAACACTTACTAGACAAACGCTCTAAACTTCCAATTGAATACAAAAGACTAATATACATGACTATAATAAGAAATATTTGGACTTACGGAGTTGAGCTATGGGGCTCCACCAAACCTTCAAATTCCTCCCGTATACAACCCTTAAAATACAAAATCCTTCGTAAAATCCTCAATGCTCCTTACTTTGTCATAAATAAAATAATCCATAAAAACCTTAATGTTCCATATGTTTCCGATTTGGCCCAATCCAGATACCTATCCTTCCATAAGAAACTTCATAACCATTGGAAATCATCTCGTTTCTAACCTTGTTTCCTGTTTGATTCCTGATAACCCCCCGAGGCGTCTGAAAAGAAGAGAAGATGGCCTCATGATCTCCTTATATACACATATCATTAGAGTGCTACCGTTTCTACCTACCTAGTGCTATCTAGTTTCTCAATAAGCGTTTTCATTTGCTTATATTCCTTTGTACACATATACTTGATGTATTTATATTGTAATACAGTTCTAAATATCTTGAATAAATAGTTTAAAAAATATATTTAGTGTATATACTTTTTGATTATTATTTAGTTGTTATTTTCCTTCTGTTTATTTCATATTTTCTGTATATATATATATATATATATATATATATATATATATATATATATATATATATATATATATATATATATAGCGTTTGAATGTAGTCTTACCTTACTGTAAACATTATCCATGTGTTAAGATATTATATTATTCAATAAATAAATAAAAATGCTAGCAATGTGGCATTGGGGCACATACTTAACTTGAAATGGAAAACAAAATTTTATAAACTTGATTTGACCCTCTTATCCTAAGAATAAGTTGATAATTCATAATCATAGTAAATTCTATTGAATCTTTCGTTATTTTTATAAAGCTTATCAAACATCATTATAAAAGAAAGCATGAAGGATTTTTTTAATACTTGCTGAAACCAGTATCTACCCTGACCCATATATGACCCTCTGACCCAGCTCAACGATTAATACGTTTTTGACCCGGAATTGTTGCAACACACGTTAATTGTAGCCCGATAGCTTTCAGCACAAACTTTATAATTTATAACGATTTAAACCATTTTTAATATTAACGAGAGCTTAGATGTAAAAAACACTTGTTTCAAGCACTCATCGCAGATACCTGATCAGGGTGTTCTTGTTATTGTAGTAAAATAAAAAAAATATCTAATAAAAGAATATTAATTAATATATTTAAATAAGCTGTTTCATCCCTATAACCATTAGCCTTATCATGAAGGAAATTTACATTACTGAACAAAATAGTTCAAACAGTAAGTTATTTATTTATTTTATCATTAATGTATCAAACAACAATGATTTCTTAGGCTCAGAAAATCAGTTCTGAAACAAATTAAAATCTTTCCTATAGCTCACAAGTTATTCTTCAGGACATTTTACAACGAAAATTATTTAATGTAATTAAATGAATTATTTTCTCACTGTAAGCATTGCTCTGATTGAGACAAAATGTTAGATTACTCAATAAAATAGTTTAAACAATAATTAAGGTAATTATATTAATTGATAATTTTTATTACAATCAGCTAACTTTTTTTATAACGTCATTTCTTTTTTTTTTCGATATTCAACAAATTTAGTTTTCTTTCAAACTTTTTTTTTAAATACATAAAAGACCACACACCTATTTAAGGCAGAAGCTAGGAAACTTTTAAAGGAGGTCAACATCTTTCAAAAAAGTAATATTTCACAAACCACCGGTTTATAAATCACATTTTAGGAGAAAGGAAACTTTAACAAAAGATAGTGTTTAGAACCTCCTAAACTTTTCAAAGCGTACTATGTATGCCATATATTTATACATATATATATATTATTACAAAGTTTCTCCAGTCGACCTTTGAGTATTATATTTTAACATAATTATTTTAATTTGGAATTAAGTCACTAAATTATAATTCAATAAACTACTATTTATCCGTGGATCTTAGTGTCTATTCGACGTTTCGTCGAACATGATTATGTACCAATAGGAGCTATTTGTTATTTTAGCATTGAAGAAGATCCCAACTATTTAGTCAACAACTAAATAGTGATGTAATAAAAAAGTACTTATTATAATAAAATAATTTTCATGAGTTTTCATTGTTTAATGTTATAAATATTTGGAGAAAATTATTTAATAATATTTGACCGATGATTTATTATGTAAATTATTGAATTAACTTTCCATTCCGATGATGCTGAAGAACGATTTATCGTGATTTAGATATAATTTATGATTTTAAAATTCTTTGAAAAAATTGGTTTGTCATAATGAATTCATAAATTTTTCATTTCGTGTTTTATTTTTATTTTATATCATTGAAAAATAAATGAACAGAAGAATGCTTGGGGCGATCAGTCCAAATAAAAAATACTAAAAATAAATAATTATATTTATTTTTATATCTGCCGACGTTTCGGCCTGAAGTTCAGGGCTGGTCAATCGAAGGAGTATGGAAAGGCCTTTATTATGACTGATCCCCCCAACCAACCTTCTCTTCAATTATTCACCACGGTCAACCATCAATCCACAATCATCGAAAAAACAAAATAGTTAACGCTATATCAATTTATAATTTTTTATAAGCCCAATTTTCATAATATGGATAAACATCCATCTCTGAAATTTTTATTATGTGAATAAAATAAATATTTAATAAAATTTAAATTTCATTGTAAATCTATAAAGCTGAAAAAAGGGAAGGCTTAATTAAAATTTATTTTATCAATGCCAAAATTTTTATAGAATTTTTTGAAGCGTTTTAGATTTTGCAATTATTCTCTTATTTTTTTTTTAGTAAACGCCTCATTTACAAATGATTTAATTTTTAAAAAATCCCTGAATATTGAAAATTTATAAGCAACATTTTTTTTTTGTACAATTTACAACTGTTGTATCTACAATTTATGAAAAGATTTATTATTTTGTATATTCCCAAGGATTTAATATGTTATTTTAAGTGTATATTCTGACGAAGATGAAAAGGAATTCGTGTATGAAAATATACGAAAGTAATCTGGGAAGAATCTTTTTAAATGTTTATATTCCGCTACCCGTAACTGAGGCAAGAACGTTTCCAAGTTGGAACATGACTAAAATATCAAGGCTGTAGGAGGCAGACGGTTGCTAAGGTTTGTTTACTAATCAGACCTTTGTTCAAAACCAGGCAATTGTTCGTCTCAACTACGTGAATGAAATAGTTCCCGTCTGTATTCTTCTACTCCAACAAGCGCTAAATTGTGTATTAGAAACTTATTAAAAAAAGTTTATCGAATCAAGTTTTTTTTAAAATTAATTTTGTTCTAATTGGAATCATAACATCTATTACTCGCATTTCTGCTTCCGTCTCATAGTGGGCTGTACCGGCCAATTTAGCGGGGCAAAAGTCAAAATATCGATAGTGAATATTTGACTATTTGCCTGCTGATATGATTAGGTTTATTGGTGATTTTTATACTTGTATTATGTTTATTTACCAGTAATGTGACTGAGTAAGATGCGCCGAGATCTCCTAGAGTCCTGCCTTTCCTTCCACGAGTGGGGAGAAAGGCTTGGCTCGGAGTTCCCCTGAGCGAATGGATTCTGAAAATATTGTATAAAAGTATGCTCGTGTTTCAGTTGTTATTTTGATTAGTTTAGTTCTTTTGCTTACATAGATTTACTTTTTTTTTTTTCTTAATGATATTTACAACTGTATTAAACATTTAGTAAATTTGAACATATGGATATAATGACGTGAAAATACTTGTTGAAAAAACACCCAATGGTAGCACTCTGAAAGGATATGTATCCGGATTGGGCCAGATCTGAAACATAAGAAACGTTAAGGTCATTATGGATGGTTTTATTTGTAACAATGTAGGGAACATTGAGGATTTTAAGAAGGATTTTGAATTGTAAGGATTGGATACGAGAGGAATTCGATGGTTTAGTGGAGCCCCATAGCTTAACTCCGTAAGTCCAAATAGGCCTTATTATAGTCTTGTAACGTAGATTTACTTTTAGTATTATTATTTTTCTGTATTATTTATTTTTATATTTTTATATTATTTTATATTTTAAATAGAGCGTGAACGTTCTCTCTGAACACTTTTATAAATTTCCTAAATTGTGACAGATTGTAATAATTATGAATAAATAAAAAATTCTGTTTTTTTTTTTTTTGTATTTCTTGAATTATGGAGACGTATCTAACAGTAGCGAATGTGTTTCTGATGATGGGATGACGTTTTCCTGTACGTTAAACAAATGTAAAATTATGTGATAAAAAAAAAAAAAAACATTTAACATTCGTAAGGAAGACATAATTGACAACTCCATCTGTAAAACAAAAAAGAACTTCCCTACAAAAGAAGTACCAAGAACAAATTAAAAGGAATTACCGTAAGATGGAGTAACTTTGGGACAGAGAATTAAATTTAGTTTGTGGTGATTCCGAGGTGGATACACTGTGTTGGTTCAGTCTGCAAAAAACGTGCATTTATATTGGCATGTACTGCGCTACTACCTTGCAACAGTTTGAGAAACCTTTTTCACTACACTCGATGTACAGCTAGTAGGTTTTATTTATTTCCGTTGTTTTTTTTTTTTTCAAAACTTTTGTTTTCATGAAACTTTCGCTTGTATCTCAGGAGTAATGTGCCGCAAGGTAGTAACGCAGTACATGCGCTGTCCATGCTGACTGAACCAACACAGTGTATCCACCACGGAATCACCACAAACTAAATTTTACCCGTTGTCCCAAAGTTACCCCATCTTACGGTATCATCGTTTATAATTTTAAATATTTAATGTTTGCAGCTATAAATATTATTTCGACACAACGTGTACTTCTGTTGAAAACAATAATTCGAAATAATTTACAGATACTTCTCCTTACTATACACTTCGTATATCGTTAAGTGACAGCAAAAAGAAGAAAACATTAAAAATAAATTGTATTCTTGGCAATTAATGAATAGTCTATTCCGGTAGCCAAAAATAGAAGTGTGTAGCCAAGCCGCCTACTTGCGGTAAATTATGAATGAGCTAGCATTGGCGTCACGCGTTACTAACCTTTTATGTCCATCGTTTGTCTTCTAAACTTCGGGATCATTACTTTTTTATTACTTCCTCGCAGTTGGATTGTTTCTAGTAGGAGTTTGTCAAAATGGAGGAGCAAACTTTTTAATCATAGACAATTGTTTTACTCAAAGTATATTCTGAGGTTTTCAAAAAGGATAACAATATATTAAAATATAATGATGTAATTGAAGATGAAAAACTTAAAACAAGAAATGCATGAAAAGTGCTTCTATCGAAGAAATATATATATAAAATTTAAATGAACATATAGATAAAAAATATACTTAAGTAAATATGAATATAAATGGAAATATCCAAACCATAAAGCGTTGACCTACAGGTGAGCAGTTAACCTGCCAACCTTTCGACTATTCGCATAGAAGGAAAGACAGATACAATATCAACGACATATCACCGAGCCATCCAAATATTGGGTTGGCAAATAAGTCCTTTCGGTTTTTCTGTTTATTTTTATGTCACTATGATAAACTTCTTATCTGATGAATTAATCCCTAAAGTGGATTGTTTATCCTGTTAGTAATATGCCAAAAACTCTTGTTGAAACTAGCTTAGTATTGTGTTTGCTATTGCACTGTGAATATGGAAGAAAATATCATTCATTATCGGAATATTTTTTTATATTATTTTAAAAAATGTATGCGTGCTTCAGAAGCTCATATAAAAATTTGCAGTGTTTATAGAGATGAGTGTTGATAGAGTTCGGTTAAGGGAACGCACCTGTCAAAATTGGTTTCCCAAATTTCATTTAGGAAATTTTGTAATTAATGATTTATAATGTCTGGTCGCAAACATTAAATTGAAACGAGCAATGTTAAAGCCATTAATAATTTAGGACTATTTATTGATCAAACCCTCTCCTGGAATCACCGTATTTCTCACATCTCCCGACGGACAATTTCTACCCTCAAACTATTCCATCGCTTCCGCCATCTCCTACCTCAACATACGCGTAGACTCCTCGTTTCCTCTCTCATCTTCCCCCGCTTTGACTACAGCTATGTGGTGTATGATGGACTCTCGGTGGAGCTCCGTGACAGACTGAAAAGATTAATGAACAGTTGCGTGAGATTTGTAATTGGTGCCCCGAGATATTACCATGTCTCTCACCACTACACTGAGTTAGAGTGGCTCTTCCCCTCCATTCAAAGACAATATTTCCTAGGTACATTCCTCTATCATATCATCAACAATCATCGTCCTTCCTACGCCTACAACCTTCTCCAATTCAAGTCTTCAGTCGACTCTCTCTCCACAAGATCTCGACCTTCCGACCTTTACATTCCTTCTCACAGATATGCCTCGTTCCGAAACTCCTTTATTGCTCGCTCTGTTAATTTTTGGAATTCCCTTCCTATCAAAATTCGACATTCTTCATCCCTATCTACATTCAAAACCCTCCTATTCCAATTCCTGTCCCAAAAACAGTCAGATACCAGCTAACCTTTTATGTAAAATTACATATTATTTATAATAATATATTCACATATAGCTCATAACTTAAATACTTATTATAGATTCGACTTTCTTTTTTTCTTTTCTTTTTTGCAACAGAAACAGATATTTAACTGTTAAGAAGAATTTACATTTATTTTTTTCTGTATTTTTTTTATTTTTTCTAAAAGTGTTAATTTATATTTTATCATTGTACATAGTTTTAAGTATTTTGGTATGGTTTCAAGAGTTTTGTATATAGATTTTTTTTTTATTTTGTATATAGTATGTATAACTAATATATTTTTTTTTTGACTGATTTATCTTTACTTTTTATGTTTGTTTTTATTTGGCCAGATATAGCATTTTAATTTTTGTACTTTTTTGTTATACTGAAGGGACTTCGTCCCAGAATAAAATTATTTTCTATTCTATTCTATTCTATTGTTGATCAAAATCCCACCCAATCAGTGCGAGAGATTGCAATGGCCCTAAATGTGTTGCACAAAAGCGTAGAAAACCATTTGCAGAAGCTCGGCTATGTTTCCAGACTTAATGTTTGGATCTCTCACATGATTTATTTTCGCAAATCCCAAAAAATGTTATTTGGACTTCAATACGACTTTAGCCATCTACAAGAGCAGGACATTAGTACCACATAAACTACACAAAGTGACATCAACAGGACCTTCGTAAACAAATGAAGATAAAAAATAAAAACCTATAAGGAATTTTTGTTTATTTATTTCTTATGTAGGCATTAAATCAAAAAACCATTCATACGGCTTTGAAGAGCAATTGAGCCTTGGATGGGACCTTTTTCCCCACCCTCCCTATTCACCAGACCTAGCTCCAAGTGGTAGGCATACAAAAAAATCGAAAGGACTTATTTGCCAACCCAATAGTTTTATTTCGAAGAGATATTAAAGTATGGAATCAAAAATAGGCGAGGTTCATACTTTACCAGTACTTAACTAATATTTATTTATCTTAGTTTATACTACATACTTATACTATCTTGTACATAAGGGTTGAGGATGAGTTACCACTACCTTTTAATATTCCTTCAACAATACCACCATTACATTTATACCGTAAGACAGGGAACCCAAGCCATTACCCGCGGCTACCATTCTGCCATTCTACCGCATTTCTAAACCTCTAACAATCACTATACCACACCATACCAGCCAGTTACTGCGTTCTACCGTGTGGATGTTCAATGATTTTTTTTTTATTTAGAACTTGTTCATTGAGAAATATTACAATCTGTCTCAAAGGCCATTTATGATAGTTTTCAGAGAGCACATTCATGCTCTATGTAAAATAAATCAAACACAAAAATAATACACATATATATATATATATATATATATATATATATATATATATATATATATATATACAATAAGTAAGAATAAAATATCTTAAAAATAAATAAATGAAAACAAAAAACACATACATACCTATATATACTATTTAAAATCAGGCGAGGGAATCCCGAGACAGACATATGCCTTCAACTGTGAAGGGAAAAGCATGACTCCAGGAGATCCTTGCACTACTCTCTCAACCGCCTCACTAAGTGCTAAACCCAGTGGATTCTATGATTAAAAAATTCGATTAAATAACTAATTGGAATTATAATGTTATTTATAATTGACATCATAGCTTATTAACAATATTTTTCAGTCACTCTTCATTATCATTTTTGTTTCTAGCACGAAAACTAAATTACTAAGATGTTTTGCATTCAACTTATTTAATCATTGTTAGGATCTCATATGCCCATTATGTAATTGTTTCACATTATCATATTATAATCATTCTCTGTAAATTGTGCCTATAAAATTCACCTATAAAATTCAGTGCTGATATTGCAATGTTTTTAGCATATATAAACTGGTGGTAAAATAAAACCTGGCGTAGCTTAAATTTTGCAGAAAAACCGCAGATTAAAGAAAAGTCTTTGAGCTTGAAGTAATAACAGGTATATGAGAAGTCAAAGGGGATTACCATGAATCAATCCTTTCGATAAAACGTGGACTTCATATCAGTTTGTTTCTAGTTGCCTGTTCAATAGCATGAGTTTTTCTTTCGTGTTTTGTTTTTTCTTGGAAAACAATATTTCATCTGTGTTAAACATTTTTAAGAGCGTAAAATGGTTATAACTTTTTGAATGTAGAACAAAAAATAGTTTATACACAATTATAATTGTGTATATTGTAAATGTTATTACTTTAAGAATATAGAACAAAAATAAATATTTATATTTTATATTATTAATCCATTCTTGTTGATGTTTTCACTTCTATCACGTGATCAAACTAAACAAAAAACGTTCTTAAAAGTTCCACAAAGTTTATTCCAAAAATCTACTTTTTGGAATAAACCGACGATATCTACTTCTATTTGCAAGTTACTTTAATTTTATTTTCTTTCAGCTGATCCTACTTTAATTTATTCTCGAACCTCTATCGTTTAATTTCTTAAGAAAAAATAAATGTATAACAGCCATTATAATACGATAAAAATATAGTTAAGCGTATGTTTGCGTGTAAAGTACCTTTGAGAGTATTGCTACTATAAACCTGTTAGCCAACTTAGAGCCATGGGTAGCAACTGCAGAACTAGGTTAAGCTTGGCTGGAGTTAGAATTTTAGCTGTAGTTGAGAAACTTGATCAACTGACACCCATCCCTCCTCATCTTGGACTCCTGTCAGTCCAATCCAGTCTAAACCGTTTTATTGTTAACTCAACAAAGCATATTGTCTATCATTTTTGAATGAGTATTTGTCAGGTTTTTTAAATAGTTATATGATGAAGTTTTCAAGAATTACTTATCAAGATCCAGAAAGTCTATTTTTATTTTTATTTTTTGCATATATATTATAATATATATTCTGTATATATTTTAAATCATTTGGTGTAATTTTCTCTTTTTACATGATTTTATCTGATATTTAACCAAACCTCAAAAGATAATGTTTTTAAATATTGTCTATTGTCTATTTAATAAGTTAAATTATATTTCTTTTTAATTTACATTAATAAATTACTTCTATAACTATTTTTAAATGGTTACTTACCTTGAAAAAGTCTAAAGTTTGAAATGTTGGGTGTAACAAAAAAACATTAGGACTGAGGATCCAACGAGTTTTATTATTTTATTATTTTTTTTTTTTGTTTATTGATAAATATTACAATCAGTCTCAATAAAGGACATTTATAATAGAGTTCTGAGAGCACATTCACACCATATTTATAAATAAAAAAAAAATAAAAAAAATAAGCTAACTTCAAATAATATAAAGCTACAAAAGAACAAAATAAAATATCATAGTGAAAAAAAAAAAAGTAATGAAAATAAACATCTTAGATGCAGGCATACCTATAGTTTTATTATTACAAATAGAATTGAAATCTTAACCATAAATATTAAACAGATATATTTCTTTTTCGGTTGGCGCTATAGACCATGAAGATCTTTGGCCGCAATATATGGTCTCCATACAGATGTGCATTGCTTACGGGAGCACAGATAGGCCGGAGGGGTTCACCCAACCACACGTTGCTATGAACCATTGTATCCATGGTGCAGCCGCACGTCATTCATACTTTACGTCCAATAACTTTAGGGAAAATCTGGCGGTGTCATTCCCACCGACTCTCTCGGGTTCAAGGATAGTGGCAAATCGGTCTAGATTCATGGATTATGGCTGCTCAGATTCAGCAGGCGCTCGAGGACCTATATTTATTTCCCTGTAGCATAGACTAAACCTCAGGAGGGTTTCTGAAATCCTGGTAAATCACATCCCGATTCCCGATCGAAGTACACAGGGTAGTATCATCAGTCACACGACCGATCGGTATTAGTTGCCTCCAGTAGGATGATAGGTCTCTCATACCCGGGGGGAGGAATCTTGGTAAGCTTGGCTTTAGTTGGACGATGGTCACCCCTCCAAGTACTAACCACGCTCGACTTGTTTAACTTTGATTACACATTGCAAGCACTTTAGCCCGCCCGGCTATCTCAACCCCCCCCCCCCCTCTCCCATATATATATATATATATATATATATATATATATATATATATATATATATATATATATATATTTATATGTATATATTAATATTTATTATTAAATTTGTTACTGTTGATAAGTTAATAGGTTATTATAGTATTTATTTTTATTTAGCGCAGCTAATATATTTTTTTAAATTTAATTATTTGACAATAATTGGTAATTGGTTGACTGTCGTGGATAATGAAGAGAAGAATAGTTGGGGTGCTCAGTCAAAAAGCTTTTTTGACTGAGCACCCCAACTATTCTTCTCTTCATTAATTATTTGACACTCTAGTATAATGAGGGATGAGCCCTCAAAAATTGTTAAAGTATATTAATGTAAGAATATTGAGAGAGTAACCAGGAGTCTATGGGCTTCTAACGGAAATAGGCGATTGAGGTAATTTATACGTTTTGAAGTGGAAAAGGCACGGTGAAAGAAATTTAATACATGGTTTCTCCAGAAAAGGGTTTTATCAAAGGTTTTTAAGGACAGGATGAAATTTGATGGGATGGTTATTTAGGTATAGGGTTGGGATATTAGCAACAATTTTAAGGAGGTGATTAGAGTCTATTGCAATTGCCCTAAAAAAAATATTTTTTTTTTATTTATTATTTTTAAGACCGGATTTCCATACGCTAAAATATTTTGTATTGTTTTCATAGTTAAGTTTTGTATTATATATTCAATTATTAATAAAATAATAATAATGATTATATACATTTACTGAGAGCATCTGGAAAGAACATTTTCAGGAACTTCTCAATTAAGGTGACCTAACGAACGAAGAAGTATTAGACTACTCTGAGGACCTAAATCCAGAAGATGTTGAAAAACCAGATGTACTGGATATAGAAATAGCTATCGAAATGCTCGAATAGTTTAAACTGGGGGAGACGACTTAAGAGCCAAGCTACTACAACTAATCCAGAAAATATAAGAAGAGGAAAGGATACCTCTTCTTAAATATAAATTATGTATATTAAATAATATAAAGGTTTGGAGTACGAGCAGAATCTGCCCTATCCTGAAGAATGGCTCCATGTATGAATGTAGTACTTACAGAGACGTAGTACTTCTCCTGGTTGCCTACAAATTAATGACTGATATCCTTCTAAACTGGATATATCCGTATTACGAAAATATAATAGGAGACCACTAAGCTGGATACGGAAAAGGAAGGATCATGCTGCACCAGATCTTCATCCTTAAACAAGTACTTGTAAAACGACTGGAAGTAGCTCAGGTTGCTTTGAAATCGAAATAGAGCGTGGGATATTTGTCGATTTAGAAGCAGCCTATGATTTTGTGGACAGGAACTATTTTTGGAAATTAATGAATGAACTGGGAGTTAACGGTAAGTAGGTAAGATTGACAACATAAATACATAAATGTAGAGTCCTTACACAAGGAGAAGTAACTGAAGCCTTCGAATGGGTTTACGGCAGGGAGATGGACTATCTATCACCGATGTTGTTCAACATAGCCCTGGAGAAGGTGATAAGAACATCACTGGAAAATGGAAAGGTCCACGTCAGAATGAATCATAAAATCCGTGGATACGCATATGATATAGCTGTGCTTGGAAGCAATCAAGATGACATTGAGAAACTCACTAAGACTCTGATAAGAATGGCAGAGCCGATCGGCCTACAAGTAAATGAGGACGCCGATAAGATAATACGCCGAAAATTCCATCCTAGTAACAGGGTCTGCTTTGAAGATAATCATTCCCAAGAGTAGAAAAATTGAAATACCTCGACTCCACAATAACCTCAATGAATGACAAACGGTCAGTAATAGACCAGTGTATAACTAGCTCAAACATAGCTTTCTTATACATTTTATAGGTATTTAAATCCTTAGATTAAGATGATAGGTTAGAGATTAAGAAGGGTTGGGCATACAGCTTGTAGCAATCCATCTTCGTAACAATTAATGCCTCAATAGAAGGCAAAGGACAATGTGGAAAGCCAAACAGCAGATAGATAGATATAATCAACAAAGATATAAATAATAATAATAATATTTCATTTATTCTGGGACGAATCCCTTTAGAATAATACAGAAAGACATAAATATGGGCTAAGGAGCCTTAGAGATACATAAATAAAAAAACAGAGTAATTAAACAGTCATAGTAAAAAAATGAAAAATTATAAGTTACTTTCTAATTTTAATCAGTTAATAATAAAAAATTGAAAAAAAAAGAATGAAGTCAAAATAATGAACAACGAACTAATAACTTATATACATATTTACATTACTTTCTATTTACAATTTCATACTGAATGGATGAGAAATGATTGAACAGGCGGGATTTAAAGGTAGGAAGGGTATTGGATTGACGAATGTGAGAGGGGATGGAGTTCCAAAGGGATGAGGATCGGATAATGAAAGATATGTCGAAAGCAGTGGTTCGGTGGGCATTTATGTATAAGTCAGAAGACCGGGAACGAGTATTACGGAAACGAACAGAGGATTTGAATTGAAGGAGCTCAAAGATGTATGAAGGACGGTAGGATTGGATGACTTGATAGAGGAAGGATGCTATGTGGGCGGGGTAGCCGAATGGGCTAAGGCGTGTGCACTGCACCGCCGTTGCCCGGCAACCTAATATATAAGATTGTGATAAAAAAATAACCACGAGTTTGCGTCCCGGTGCCAAGGGAGTCTTTTAAATCCCCGCCCTCACCCCCTGGCCCGGGAAAACCCCGTATAGCCTTAACGGCGAGGATGGGAGGAAAAAAAAAAAAAATATTTACGACGGTAGGAAGGGTAAAGCCACTTCAACTCTGCATAAAATGGGAAACAGAGGCGTCCCTTGGTATCCTGAAGATGAATCGTACAAAGCAATTTATCAAACGTTTTAGTTTCGCCTCGAGATCCCCAGAGACGCCCCCATATACCGTACAGCAGTAGTCAAAATGGGGGAAAATTCAGGAGGTGACTAGGAGCCTACGGTGACGGAAATAGGTGACGATAATAATTAAGATGTTTTAGAGTGGATATGGTACGGCGGGAAATATTGGATACATGGTTTTTCCAGGAAAGCGTTTGATTGATGGTGGGGTAAAATTTGATGGGATTATTGTGTAAGAACAGTGTTAATATAACAGAGCTACGTGTAGATAACTGGAAAGAAATAACCTGAGACAGGCTTGTTAAGGCGGCGAAAGATGTAACATCTGTGATTCGAAACAAAAAAAATATATATATATATACATTGATGAAAATATTACACAATTCTAGATTAGTAAAATGTTTTATTTTTTCTAAAACTCCTAAACCTAATGTTTCTTATTTTATGAATTCCTCGTTAAAATCGCCACAAAGAGAACTATTAAAAAAGGCTATATCCTTAAAAGTAGGAGCCAAATAGAGCTGCCATCAACTATGCATTGTGTAATGAATTTTTGAAAGGGTGAAATGTCTTCATTTCGCCGGCTACTTTGCCAATAATTAGCGTCTAGATGACGGCCAGGCCTCGAGAGCTCTCATCTTTAGCTTTATAGCTCATAAAAAGTCGAGCAGTGACGATAAAAACTTTTAAATACTGAGAAAAAATATATACTTTTTAATTTTACTATTCATTCAAGTTGCTAATCGATTTGACGTTCTCGGTAAATTTATTTTATATTCAATAGCATCAGAAGCTCATGGTGTTCAGTACCATATTGACCTCTAATGAATAACATAAAACTCAGTAATAATTTTCATATAGGCATATAATAATACAAAACTAACCATTGAACTATTAGTACCCGCAATGTAGGTTACGCTAACGATCGTTTTGAAAGCACAGCACCTATTACGATGGTACCTAGTAAAGTTGTGTCATCACCCATTATACTAGAGTAAGTCGAATAATTAAATTTAAAAATAATTTTAGCAACAATAAATACTGTAATAAACTATTAACTAATCAATAGTAACGGATTTATTAATAATCCTAACGATATTATAAAAAAATTCAACAACCATGACTTTAATACCCCATTTATCCCTGAAAATTCTCCACTCATGACATCTAAGTGGCTACAGCTAGTGTTGCCCGAAATCGGTCTTGGTCTTGCATTTTACAAGACCAAGACCAAGGTCGCTTAACTGTTGCAAGAACAAGACCAGGACTGCTAAAAAAATCGATTTTTAAATAAAAATTAAGGCAAAAAAGTTACTAATAGTCTACAATCTTAGTTACTATATTTTAATAATTGGTATAACCAATGTACTTTTGCATTTAACTCCTCTAATTTTTCATTCGGGCTTCCTTAGTTTCTCCTAACTAAAAAAAAAATACAGTAATATTTCTATAGTAATAAGCTAATAAGTAACTGCAAGACTGATTCGAGACTCTTCCTCGCGCAAGACCAAGACCATGACCAAAACTGAGTTTGCAAGACCAAGACTCGTCTCGGTCTCGCATTTGGGCAACACTAGCTACAGCGCTCCCGCTCAATTTCCACTGGCTTTTTATACCAATAAAGTGGTTGAGGGGAAACCACTGGGATCTCCTGAAGCCACACTTCTCTCCACAAGTGAGGGGACAATACTGGTTCGGAGTTTCTCTGGCTGATTGTAAATAGTGTATTTAATTTTGTCTAGTACTTTTTCCCCCTAATATATATATATATATATATATATATAATATATATATATATATATATATATATATATATATATATATATATATGTATATGTAAATGTATCCGAAGCAAAGAATGGCAGCCAGAGGGCTCCGTGAAGGAGATTGGATGGACAGAGAGCAGTGGCTTTTGTGTGTTGGGAACATTACTCCTTAAGTTGTAGAAAAACCCAAATATAAAATATATATACATTTTTTTTTTATTTGTCTTTATACTATTTTATTTTGTTCTTATTTGTATCTGATATAGATATATTAATTTATTTATTTAAGTTTTCTGAAAATATGGTGCTCTCTGTGCTCTATAATAGGTGTTCTTAATTCAGACATGCAATAAATAATTTTTTTTTTTTTATTCTTATTTATAAACTCTCATTATTTCCTTTGTTTAAATGTACTATTTATTAATTGATGACAATTATATAATTACATATTATATTATAAACATATATAAAATTGGTTGAGCGTGATCCTGATCTATTCACCTCCCTGCTCAGCCGTTGTCCTTGAAACAGTACTCCTTACAAAGTACTGAACTCAAGACCCTACGTGGGTCACAAAATTAAATCCTGGATCCACTACTATAATGGATAGTTTACCTGAATATGATAAGTCCTTTCGTATGACAGAAATGGCTAGAAATAGGATAAAAAAAAACAAAAAAACAAGGCAGATAGACACGGGACCAAATTAATTTCTCTCCGATTCTCAGAGAGGAAGTTAGATTAGCTCGACAAAGAATAGAACATACAGATCTAAAATATTCTTATCTGATAAGTAAATAGCCTACAACAAAATGCCTACGCTGCTACAGCACTCTCACAGTCAGCCACATTGTACAAAAGGGTGTCCTTATTACATATCAATTTTAACCAAATTAGGACTCATACCAAAAATATCAGTTATTTTAAATAATGATGAAGTTAAAATAAGGTCGGTGATAAATTTTCTTTAAGCTATTGATTTGCTAAACCAAATTAAAGTTTTTTTTTTCCTTTCCCCAAATAATTTAGTATTGAGGTAATTGAAGCGAAAATTAGATAGACGTTGATGACCTCGGGGTTTTACACCTCTAAGCCCTAAATGACAGCAGCAACAACAACAATATAATTTCTTTGTATCTTAAAACGTGAAACAGAAATAGAAATTAAGCCTTTTTTTAACTTCCCGCACGACTATAAAACTTCTCTCATTTCAATAGTGAGAGATTTAACGAAATCGGTTTAGTACGAGTGAAAGATCGATTTTTTTATACCTATGTTAGTAAAAACTCGCAGATTTTACATACACACAAATATAAATTACATGCCCAATTCAAAACATAAATTACATCCATATCCACATTCAAAACCCTTCTATTCCAATTCCTATCCCAAAAACAGTCAGATAGTTTCTAACCATTCGAGCTGATTTTAATAGAGAATTTGATATATTTTTATTTTTTAATTCTTTATTATTTTCTTAAGAGTGTATACTGGTCTATCAGTGCAAATAGCTTTAAGTGTCTTGTCATAGTATTAATTGTTTTGTATATAGTTTCGTTTGTTTTGTATATAGAATGTTTACCTTATATTTTCTTTACATTATTTCTTTTTTTCGATTGATTTTATTTTGGCCAGATGTGATCTTTTTATTTTGTTCTATTTCGTTATCCTCAAGGGACTGTGTCCCAGAGTAAAATTATTTTTCTATTCTATTCTATTCTATATTGAACAAACAGAAGAATTACCACAAAAATACTTTAAAGTAGTGTAAATAAAAAAAAAAATAATTAGATGCTGAGCTTGGTGGCGATGGAGCTAACTTGACTAAGCGCTAATCCCAAGATGAAGTTAATTGGGAAGCGGTGAGCAGTCCCTGCTTTATCAATGTCCCTTTGAGCGAAATCTTACCCACTCGCCGCTTCCTCACCCCGTTTAGATTTTTGTGAATCGTTGAGCCATTTGAGAATATCTCTCATCTTTGGTGGATTGTACGAAATAAATGGGTGCTGTTGGCCCGAATTCGTTTCAAACTTTTATATTAATTGTACTCGAGTGGATTATATAAAACCCTACAAACTATTACACAATGTTTTATACGTTCTAAATTCTTTACCAATTGTGGGGACTTTTTTTTTTTTATTGTATAATAACACAATCTGCCACACCCAAGGGAATTAGTATTAGAGCTATCCATTCATACAATATATACATACAATAAAAATAAATTAAAGTAATCAACAACAAAATTAAAAAAAAAATAAAGTAAAGATGAACAAACAAAATATAAAATAATAATAAGTAGTAATAAAGGAAGTATAACAGTAAAAAAAAATATGACTGCACAAATAAAAGGATATATACATAATAACCTCAATGAATGGCCAACAGTCAGAAATGGACCAGCGTATAACTAGTGCAAAAAGAGCTTTCTTCTCCCTTTCAAAGATATTTAAATGCCGAAAAATCTCATTAAGTCTCAAATTAAGGTTGTACAATGCTATGATAAATCCAGCTCTAATATGTGGTTGTGTGAGTGTGAGACCTGGACACTAACCAGCACTCTAGAAAAAATGTAATGAAAGATTTGACATAAAAATTCTTCGCACGATAACTGGAGCAATCTGGGATCAGAGTACTAACACATGGAAAAGAAAGAACAATAAAGATCTGCTTACGGAAAATGGTCAATCAATATCCCATGAGATGGGATCCTCTGGAAGCCTCTGCGTAACAATTAATGCCTCAATAGAAGGCAAAAGACCACGTAGAAAGACAAAAAGCAGATGGATAGATAGAATCATCAAATACACAATAGAGCTGAGTGGAGATAACTGGAAAGAAATAGCCCAAGACAAGCAGAGATGGAGCAGACTTGTTAAGGGGGCAAAATTTCTACAAGGTCTGTCAACAGAAAAAAAAGAAATATATATATAGATAGATAGATAGGGAGTAGGGTAGCTCAGTGGCAGGGTATTGAGCTTCTAATGGACAAGGTCCCAGGTTCGAATCCCGGCTCATGGCAGAAAAGTTATTTATTCTGTTTCATTGGCCGTGTGGCGACCCTGGGTAGGTAGACTCTCCTGGGGCAAACCCAGCCTCTATAAAGTGGGTACCCTTATTTAAACAAATAATTAATTAAGAGGGAAAATCTGGTGGTTGAGCGTGATCTCCGTCAAATCACCTCCCTAAATAGTACTGAACCCAAGACCTTCCATGGGTTATAGTGGCACAGTTTTATTTTATATATATATATATATATATATAGATAATGGTTAAAAAAATTATAGAAAACAAACTGTAAATTAAAGGTGGATACGAAATAAAAAATGAAATATAGTTCATCCAAAACTCATTAAAAATAAAATATTCACATTTTCGTGTGAAAATTTAGAAAACCGAATTATTTTTCAAATAACAATCTCGACTGATCGTTCGGTATAATGGGTCAACGGACTACCTTTTAATATAAAATTATTAACATTATATTAATACTGTTTATATTCTTATCGTATTTCTTCATATTATATTGTATAGTTTTATTATACTATATAATTTATGCTCATACTTATATTAAATTTAATATAGTCGTAGACTGGCAATATGGTGAAAATATAATATGACAATATAAGAGAGAATCTCTAAAAAGTAGAGAATTTAAAAGTAAAAAAATGTACAGTAAAATTAATTATATTTTAATGTAGAATATAATATAAAATACCTGCCCATTCTTTAAACACGAAATCCTTGTAAAAAAAAAAGGAAGTATATTTCTTCCAAAGTAGTTGCGGTAGTTGCGTCCGCATAATTTTCGAGGGAGCACATTTTGAAGAAGATTGGAATTTTTGAGGGAGAAGGGCACATTTCGTAATGAAAAGTTTTAAACGGGGGACTAGGGGAAAAACACGGAACAATCCACATCTAGGGTAATTGTTAATGGATACCGCGTATTCATGGGCCCTCGACCTTGGGGAGAGATAAATATCCTCAACTCCTTCTCGTGCAACTATTTCCTTTAAAAAAATCTTTACCATACCTTGCTTACGGAATTTCTTACCCGACTCCATAAGCAAAAATCTCATATTTAATTTATTTACACACCAATGTTCCATCTTTCAGCTCTCAATCTACGAAATGTATGTAAAAATTAATTTTTTCGTACTTTAATGTTGCAAGTCTTATGTTCTGTCGTTTCACTGTCTTTATTTATATTGCTTATCGGTTGAAATATAAACAAAAATAATTACGTTTATTTATCTGTAATTTCATTATTTTGGTTTGTTTGCTTATACTTGCCTTTTCTTTTAATTTTAATATTTCATAGCTTTGTAAATTGATTATTTCTCGAATGCCATTTAGTACTTGACATATGTGATTTCTCTAACTTCATTTTGATTGTTCTTAGAGGACTAAATATTCCAGAGTAAAATTTTATTTTATTTCTTTCTTCTTTAAATTGGTAAAGGATAGCAGAAAAAATCTATAAAAATTAAAGAATTGACAAATATATTATAAATTTTCCTTATTGATCCGAATTAGATGGAAAACATATGTAAAAAAAAATTAAAGCGTATTAGTTTTTGAATCTGATTTTTGCATAAAACATTTATCAATTGGCCCACTGTGAGCCTCTGAAAAGGGAACAGTAGCGATAAGTTTGGGAGGGGATGAATCCTTGACCAAGGAGGGTAGGCACCCACCCTTTCCTTCCTCAAAGATTGACACCGCTTTCTGATTTCCAAAGTACCTACTCTCCAAAAGTTAAAGAGTTCATAATAAATTATAAATTTAAAGATCTCTCTCATGTCTGGTTGTAGCGTCTTAGCTCAGCCTCCACTGGTCCATAATACCAGTAATGCGGCTTAGTGAGAGGCGTTGGGATCTGCTAGAGTCCTATTTTTCCTTCCACGATTGGAGGGAAAGGTTTGGCCCGGGAGATCTACAGTGAATAATTTTTTTTTATATTGTATAAAATGAAGAGTGAATTTAAGTTATTATTTTGATTAGTTTAGTTTCTTTGTGTTTAGTTCAGTTTCTTTCAGTTTTTGTAAATTTACTTTAAGTATTATTATTTTACTGTTTATTTATTTTTATTTATTCTACATAGCGTGAATCAGCTACTCCTTTACCGCTACTACTATTTTCCTTAGATGTGACAGATTGTAATATATATTTCAATAAAGAATTTTAAAAAAGAAAAAGATCTCTCTTAATCTACTTACGCAGATTGAACTCTCAGCCTTTGAAATAGCATTTATAGCGAATAACTCCTCTTTAATCTCTCAAAAATCAACTTCATACTTCAACGACTTTCAACTAAACCTATTACTCCAATTCAACTACAATCGCTTACCAATAACGACACCATTCTTTTTTTAAGGATGTTTGTTATTCACAAGCGTTTGGTAAATTTGGTTTTCGTACTTTAAGGGCTTACCCAGCGTTATTTTGACGATATAGAAACTAAGAAATCGAAATCAAAAAATTTTTTTTTCATTTTTTAACATTATTTATTTTAGCTGTTATGGAAATGTGCCAATGCTATATACTTCCTCTCCCATATTTAATTTATATAAATATGTAATCTATTCAATTATTTTGTTAAGAAATATGACCATAAGCAATTTAAAATAAATAAATAAGTAAATAAAACCTGTCACTTTCCTACTGTATAAAAATGTATTTATAAATTTATTTTTGAATATTCTGAAATATATTGTTTATTTCACGATAGTTATGTTGACTTTACACAAAATATAAACTCACGCCAATATTTAATTTTGATTATCGCTCTCTTAACCTAAATGGAAACTATGCACCTATGACACCACCTCTTTAGGTTCCCTTTGTTAGATATTCTCCCCTTTTTACTTTCCTACCTAAACTAGGTAAGGAAAGTATTGCGATCGGGTCAAATTTCCGATATGCGGTTTTCGATGGAACTATACGTTTCAGAGCCCACTGAGTCCGAAAAAAACATTTTAAGCCATTGGTTTGTCTGTCTGTATGTCTATCTGTCTGTCTGTGCCAAGAATTTCTCGAGAATCGTTGAACCGATTTGTTGCTTCTTTTTTATTTTGAAAGGTAATGAAATTCCCTACAAAACTATATAAAAATCGTTCATTTTGGACAGTTATTAACAAAGTTACAGCTATGTCATTTCCAACGTTAGATTACGGATTCATATCTTATTGTCAATGACATATTCCAGGAGATCAACCGAAGAACTGCCGCAGCCAATCGAAGCTATTTTGGGCTTACCTTCAAAATACTTCAAAAGCAGACACCTCTCTAACAAGACCAAGATCGGCCTATATAAGACCCTGATTCGACCAGTACTTACGTATGGGTCAGAGACCTGGGCCTTCACTAGAGGCAGTGAGAACCTCCTTCAGAGATACATCAGGATAAGGAGGAAGAATCAGGAACTCTTAAGACTGTACAGAGATCCTGATATCATCAAGTGGATCAAGATTGGGAGACTTCGATGGGCAGGCCACGTCGCAAGGATGAAGGAGGGCGAGATCCGTAAGAGGACATTGGCTGAAGAGCTTCATGGCAAGCGAAGAGTGGGTAGACCAAATGTCAGGTGGGATGACTCCGTCACAGCGGACGCACGCGATCTCCTCGGCGTTAGGAACTGGAGAGCTGCAGCAACAGATAGAGCCAACTGCGGAGACTTTTGGAAGAGGCCTTTAACGGATTGTTGCGCCAACTATGATAATGATGATGATCCTAGTGTCAGAAAGGAGTGAATGAGAGAAAAAAGATGCCTAAGTGAAAGTAAGAAAATCTGTTGCCTACATCACACAAGTTCAGTATTTTCTCTACTGTTAACAGAAATTATTTTTTGACAAAGGTAAGCTATGGCAAAAAGTTTTTGATTTAAAATAGGTAGAAAACTCATGTGAGTGGACACACAACATTTTTTTTTTTTTAATTTTAAAGGTTAGGTACGTAGAGAATTAGTAAATTCACTAATTCTCTACAATTATCAACTAAGGGAACTATTCATCAATAGTTTCCGGAAAATTACCTAGGACTCCATCTGGACAAACGTCTAACTTGGAATCCTCATACCAGACTGAAACGACAAGAAACAGCTCGACGTTTCCGACTACTTCAACACTTATTAGACAAACGCTCTAACCTTCCAATCAATTATAAAAGACTCATTTACATGACTATAATAAGGCCTATTTGGACTTACGGAGTTGAGCTATGGGCCTCCACTAAACCATCGAATTCCTCTCGTATCCAATCCCTACAATCCACAATACTTCGTAAAATCCATAATGCTCCTTACTTTGTTACAAATAAAATAATCCATAAAGACCTTAATGTTCCATATGTTTCAGATTTGGCCAATCCAGATATCTGTCCTTCCATAATAAACTTCATAACCATCCCAACCTCTTGTTTCTAACCTTGCTTCCTATTCGATTCCTGATAACCCTCCGAGGCGTCTGAAAAGAAGATGGTCACGTGTTCTTCTAATATAGACATATTATTAGAGCGCTACCAATGGGTAGTTTCTCAACATGTGTTCCATGTCTTTATACCAATGTGCGAATTTACCAGATGTATTTTTTGTATACAGTTGTAAATATCATATAAATCAATAAATAAAAAATAAAAAAGTTTCTGGAATCAAAATATTTTATATGTTTCTGTAACCATTTTTTTTTAAACAAATGAATAAATATTTTTGTTGCTTTAAGCACTAAACTATCTCCTGCCTGATTTCAACAAAATTAATATACAGAAATATTTACGGGACGTCGGTTAGCAGTTTCTGCTCAATAAATTATTGTAATCCGGAGAACAACTCATTTGAGTGGAAAGTTCTAGCTGGCAGTTCAAAATCAGGTTGGAATGAACTTGCTCACTACTCCCAGCATAAAGTTTGTTGTAACTTCTCTACACGAATGTATCTTCAGCTCTAAAACGCATTATTGCTAAAAACATTTCATGATTTTCAATATTCTGTTAAATATATTCTAGGCATTATCGACAAATAATCCATAAATGCTGTTATATTTACTGATGAATTCGTGCAAGATTATGTTCAAGTATGCACATCCTTCCGACAAGGATTATTTCTAAAATTTAAGTTTTGAAAGTGCAATCTATACAATGCAGCTGGACAAAAATCAATGTAAATGAATTAATAGGGTGTATACAAAAAATGTCCAATTTCCAACCAAATATTTGTATTATTATTTAATATATGTATTATTATTTCTTCGATATAAAATACAATTAATGATCAAAGTATAGTCCATTGTTATCTACCGTCATTAATCGTCAGATTGCTCGATCCCGCGCTGATAACATTCTTTGGAATGACTGTCAATTCTTGTGAAATCTTGGACCGCAATTTCAACTTTCGAAAAATTATCAATTTTTTTTCCTTGAAGAAAAAGGGCTATGGATATAAATAAGTAGTAATACGATGGTGCGAGGTCTAAAATATATGGTGGATGAGGCAGGAGTTTTTCAGAAACATTTTTCAATAAATTTTCACAAATTTCTAACCTCTTAGCTGTTTGCAGAAGAGTAAGTTCATGAGGGACCAGTCTACTATTCTTTTTCACCTTTCCCATGGAGAGTAGATGGGGACTAACATTATCTTTCGACACAACACACTCCTTGGCAAATGCGCGAGTACTTGTGGACGGATTTGATTCAAAAGCTTCCTGCAACACCTCATCAATATCCATTAATGGTCTCCTGGAGACCTTCTTCCTTTCCAACGTCGTATCTCCACTGCTATTTTTTTCAAAACAACGCCGCTCAGTACGCTAGTTAAGGACAACTTCCTCTTTATTTTTAATAATTTCGAATTGCTTCAGCGGGTTTGAATTTTTTTTTTCCAGTAATGCTTTAAAATTACGAGATTTTCGTAGGGCACTGTCGTGTTTCTTCTTTGAAGCAAATAACTAAACTGAGATTTTTTTTTAATGGGATTAAACAAGCTTAAAGAATGATCTAAAGGGATTATTTAGTATTGGTAAGAATTAAATATGATTGTAATATTTGCAGTCCTTTGAAATCTTGAATTTGATAAAACGGTCATTTTTTTTTTATACGTCCTATTAAATATAGTTTTAGTTAAATAATACTTCTAATTAGTTGGAAAAGATAATTCTAATATAGCTAATGTTTTTGTGCGCAATTAAGACATAAATTGACAACTTATATTGTTTTATTTTTTTGTTTGTTAAACATATATGTTTTCTTTAATGTAAATCAGATATTATTGTCATTGAAATGATCTGGCATGGCTTAAACGCCGGACTCTCTAAAGGTCTCCCTCTACAGTAAATTTGATTTTGTTTATTTGAAGCTATAAACTACGGACGAATTTGTCAATCAAATGAAATATAAATAAGTGATGATATTGTTAGGTTGTGAATTATGGAAGAAATAATTACAAAACAATATAATAATCTAATTTTAAATAAATAACCTGCCTTTTTGTTAATCAATATCAATATTGCTAAATTTCAAGATTATTGTCTCAAAAATTAACGTTAAAGAATATTAATATTAATAATGCAAGATAAAAATCACTATTAGGAATTGAAATTCTCCAACCGATTGCAGCAATGGATTCTGAAGAAGATCAAATATCCTATCACATCTTAAGAATAAGCTCCTTCGCATACATCGAAGCCCCGTATTGAGTCAGAGTCTAAGATTCGAATGTCACTATTGTAAGCACGTGAGATTATGGAGATAATGGAAAAATATATAAATTTGATTAATCAATTCTTCAGCGCAATACTAAAACATTATATACAGCGGCTCAAAAAAGTATTAATACACTCCAGGATTAAGATATTTTCCAAAATAATATTTATATATCAAAGTGGCCTTTGAAAATTATATTTTAGAAGCAATGAATGTTCGGAATTCAAAAGCTATGTTCAAAGTAAACATGAAGTGTAAATTTTAAGGGGGCAAAAAGTATTGGCACAATTTTGAATGTTCACTATAAGCTACAGTCAAAACAAATTGATACTTTATCTTTAAAGAAATCAAAACCGAGGATTGATAATAAAACAATGAAAATAATAAAAATCAGTCTTTGGTGTATATTTTCCATGACAAAATGGGTAAAACCAGTGAATATTGTCTCAGTTTAAAAAAAACACATCATTAAATTACATTATAATGGACTTAGCGACCGGAAAATAGCGAATAAATTAGAAATTGGTTTTATTAGTGTTCAAAATATTGTACAAAAGTTCAGAAAGTTTTAAGCATCCCGTTCAGAGCGCCCAACAAAATTTAATTGAAAAGGAATATCCATCTAATTGTTTGAGCAAAATGACTCTTTATCAGCCACCCAGATAGCAGAAGAGGGCGTATTTACTTCAATTACCACCTGATGTTAGAAATGTAATTCATAAATATTATTATTATGACAGATTCTAAAGGAAAAAACTTTTGTTACAGAGGTGACC
Organism: Nezara viridula; assembly: GCA_928085145.1. Classification (NCBI taxonomy): domain Eukaryota; kingdom Metazoa; phylum Arthropoda; class Insecta; order Hemiptera; family Pentatomidae; genus Nezara; species Nezara viridula. The sequence continues at coordinate 96,012,165 of OV725078.1, read as the reverse complement.
CGAAAGAAAAGAATGGGTTTGCTCAAAGTTAATTAATTAAAGACCTAGAATTCTAGAAAAACCTTTTCAGATGAAAGTAAGTTTGACATATTCCATTCTAATGACCACAAGTTCATTCGGCAGGAACTTGAACTGAGTTTCAAACTCGACATGTGAGGCCTCCTGTAAAACATCGAGGTGGGAGTGTCCAGTTTGGGAGGATATGTCATGGAATGGCGTTGGAAACAACCTCTATTGACAATATTATGAATGCCAAACAATACGTCGACATTGTGCGACATAATTTAACAAGTAGAGCCGAAAATCTGGTGATTAAAGATGCATTTGTCTTCGGAAAGGACAATGACGCCGAGTAAACGTCAAATAAAATAAAATTATGGATGCTGTATACTGGTCCCAGCCAATTGAAAACGCCACCACAGTCCCCGGACATAAATTCCATAGAACACCTATGGCACCTGTTGGATTTGAAAGTAAGAAAAATAAAATTTCTTTAAAAATTATTATAAAATAATTTTGTAATAGCTGAAGGAAAAAGCGCAAGAAATACTTTCGCAGGCTGTTTTCCGCGGTGCAAATATATTTATATCACATTATAAAAATTATCTAAAACTTAGAGAATGGCTTCATCTCATCTTGATTTGCAATTTTTTTATTTACGAAAATTTACTTAGAAATGGGGCGTTTTCAATCTGAATATTGGTAAACTTTATCTACGTAATGAGATACTAAAAATCTGTGAGCACCCATTTGATTTTCACTAAACTCATAAGTAAATGAGATCACATAACCGAGAAAGTAGGTGGCTTGAGAAAATTTTGATCTGTTTATGCCACACTAACATGTCAAAATAACGAGGTTATATATGACAACGTGTCCATACCGATCCCCTTCTGCCAACATTCGCTGATGATATCGCTATCTTTTCAACCAATTCAGATCCTAAAACCGCGTCTTTAAACCTACAAATGCACCTCTCCCTGATTGAACACTGGTAAGAGAAATGGCGCATTAAGATAAACGAATCGAAATGTAAATACATTACCTTCACTCTTTGTCGTAAATCCTGTCCACCAGTTTATTTCAACACCATCCAGCTTCCTTTTTCAGATACTGCCCGGTATCTTAGCTTTCTCTTAGGCAGATGAGTAACATGGAACCTCCATACTATACTTAAAAGCCAGGATTTTAATCGACGATACAGCCAACTATACAGATTACTAAACACAAAATCTAAACTTTCTATTGAAAACAAGTTACTGATCTACAAGACAATACTGAAACCTATTTGGACTTACGAACTAGAAATGTGGGGGATAGATAAAACTAACATCAAACGCATCCAATCTTTCCAGTCAAAAGTACTTCAAACAATATTCGATGTTCCTTTCTATGTAACCAACAAAACGCTACATCGTGACCTCAACATCCCATTTGTTCTAAACCTTATCCCAGAAATGTTTTCCAAATTTCACCAGAATCTTGCGTATCGTCCAAATCCTCTTGCACAATCCCTATCAAGCACTAGCCATCCCTATAATCGTCCAAGAAGGTTATAACAGCAGTGGCCCCGCGGCATTTGTAGATTTTATATATTGGAGTTCAGGCAATGGCCAGATTCTCCACTCAAGACATGAGTGTATTTGGCTCTCGATCAATCTCCACTGGCTTTTGTACCAGTGATGTGGTTGAGAGAGTAGCTCAGCAGGATTCTCCTGGAGTCCTGCTTTTTCTTCTATAGTTGGGGACAAGCCTGACTCGGAATTCCCTTGCCTGTTTGTAAATACTGTATATAGGTATGTATGTAGTCCTTTCTTCTTTAATTTCCTTATCTTTGAGTTATTTTATTTTATTTATTGTATATACTTTTTGATTATTATTTATTTATTATTATTCTTCTGTTTATTTTACATTTTCTTGTACATATAGTGTGAATGTGGTCCTAACTCGCTACAACTAATGTCCAAGTGATAGAATGTTGTAATATTCAATAAAAAGTTAAAAACAAAAAAATAGGCCAAACAGCCTAATGTTTTTGTGAGCCACCTTTTTTCTTGATTTTGTTATCAAATTATTTTACAATTGAATTAGAAAGAAAATGGGTATTCATAGGTCTTTAGTACTTCATTAAATTAATTAATTTAATGAAAAAAACGGCCCATTTCTGATATTTTTCCTAGGTAAAAATTCATAATATACCGGATTATATAGGATTCATAATATACCGTTGGAAAGCTAGATATTTTAGAAAAATGAAAATCTAAAATATATGATCGTACAAGGCAATATAATATAGAGTGCCGAAAAGCGTATGACTTTTTTTATGAATGTTCATTTCAGTATTATTGATTTGAAAATAAATAATTCCATAGAAACTTAATAGAATTTCGATAGGAAGCGTATGAAATAAATATGTATGTCAGCTTGAGAAACCAATTTACTATAGTTAACATAATTTATATTAATTGTTGTTAAGTTTGTACTTTTAATTAAAGTAATATTTTTACTTATTTTATTAGTTAGATGGTAAGTAAATGACGTCTGTTGGGTCGCATCAGTATTTTTTATATTAAATATCCTATCTTAGTTGTAAATTGAATATGACGAGCAGGATGATGAATCCTGTGATATATAGTTGAGATATGCTGCTTATAAGGGACGCTGGAGAAGATTGCTATTGTTGAAGACCTCAAGATGAATTCTGAGAAGACTGAGAAGGTAGGGATTAATTCCAGCCTTGAAACCTCTCCAAAGCACAGAATGGAGTTCGGATCTTGAGAGTGTCTGGAATGCGAGACTAATATATCTTAAGTCGTATCGAAATCCATAATCTAAAATGCTTTCTGCTATAATAATCTTCATAGACAGAAAATCAGGTATTCTATATACCTCCAACATCCTGGGATTAAAGTTTTTATTCATTAATATCTCTTTTTTTCTTTTCTTCAGCCCTGAAAAACTAACCCAGTCCAGTCCCCAACACTATTGACCTAGGACCACATCACATCAATATTTATAAATAGAAATATGATTCTAATAAAATTTGAAAAATTTCTTTGTTTCCACTATTGATTTGTTTTATAGATGACTTCAAAAATAATAATAATAATATAAAAAATTTCAATACGATTGTAAAAATTTATATTTGTCTATATTGACGTTTTCTTACCGAATTGAGAGGTTTGGATTGCATATAAAACCAGGTCCAAAACATTGCTAACGGTACTGACTTCATTGTTGAGAACGGCTTCATGCCCTTCTTCCTATACTCTACGTGACAGTTTTTTTTAGCATTAAAAAGTGAGGCTGGATTCATCTGAATTCGGTTTATTCAGTGACATGTGGTGTATCCAATTTTTTTTTTTTAGATTCTAACATATTTTTCGTCTAATTACATTTTATAGGACTTAAAGATAACTTTAACAACATTTCATGCAGGTACTTAGTTTCTTTCTTTCTTCCGAAGTAATTATCGTAATATATACATACAAAAAAAAAATCTTTCGGGCTGAAGCCTCCTCCCCCAAAATTAAATCCTGGATCCGTTAGTGGTGTCAGCCATCCTGATCGAATGGCAAAAACTCAAACATACAAATCTCGGAAATAAAAAACGATGTAAAATCCTAGTCTCAGTCACACCATTAATATGTATATATGCGTTAGTAAATGGAAAATATATTCCTACACATTAATCAGCGATGAAACTTTGAAGGCTGGAAACTGAATCGACTGAATAGGAGTTATATACTGACTTCAATCACAACTTTATAAACTTCATTGACTTTTAGACTTTGACAAACTGATCAAGGACTGAAGAGGCTGAAAGCCACCTCGGTAATCGAGTTGTTGAGAAAGGAAGTGAAAATGTATTTCAGTTCCTCCAATTGGGCCTTTTAATTTATGGTTTGTTATTTTATTTTATATCAGATACAATCAAAAATATTTATCATTTTTTATATATTTTTTTTAAAAATTGCGGTAATTTATATATTAGGCCTGTTACATCCACCAGTTATATTCAGCCAAAAAAAAATGTATAAAATTGATTAAGACCGTTTTTTTTTTCAAGATGTAATTCTTTTATTTTCGACAAACAGTAAAGATCAGGGAAATTATAAATCCGTTCACACAATTTATTAGCCCGCGGTACAGACCCCGTATATCATATTATTAAAATTATTTTTATCATATTACTAAAACTTCGTGAACGGCTTCAGCTCATCGTAACCTACAACAGTTTATTTACGAAGATTCTTGGAAATGGAACCTTTTCATTCTGAAATTCAGTAAAATTTGTCAATTTATTGAGGTGCTAAAAACTCGTTGAATTTAAGTGTTTTTAGTACCTCGTTAAGTTAATTAATTTAATGATAAAAGGATGGAAGCCATTCACGAAGTTTTAAACGGACGTTGATAATTTGATAAAAAGGGGTAATATATATGATGGAAGTTGTAATGAAGTCATTGTACAATATAAGAGGTACAATATATTGGGTTACAAAATAAGTCCTTTTGTTTTTTCTGTTTATTTTTATGACTCTATGATACTCTTCTTATCTGATGAATTAATCATTAAATTGGATTGTTTATCTTGTTAGTAATATGCCAAAAACTCTTGTTGAAACTAGCTTAGTATTGTGTTCGCTATTGCACTGTGAATATGGAAGAAAATATCATTCCTTATCGGCATATTTTGTTGTATTATTTTTAAAAAGGTAAGCGTGCTGCAGAACCTCATAAAAAAAATTTGCAGTGTTTATGGGGATGATTACTTAACCGAACGCACCTGTCGAAATCGGTTTGCCGCATTTCATTCAAGAAATTTTGACATCAATGATGCTCAACGGTCTGGTCACCCACATGAAATTGATAAGAGTAATATTAAGGCCATTGTTGATCAAAACCCCACTGAATTAGTGCGAGAGATTTATATGGCCTTAAATAGGTCGCCTTAAACGGAACCTTTTGTCCGACCATCCCTATTCACCAGACCTAGCTCGAAGTGACTACCACTCATTTCAGTCATTGCAGAACTCCATGAATGGAAAGAAATTCCAAAAGTAATAGGATATCAAAAACCACTTAGATCAGTTTTTTAACAATAAACTCCAGACATTCTATGAACATTTTGCAGTTAGTGAAAAAATGGAAAAAAGTTCTTCAACGGAGAAAATTATATTAAAAAGACGTTTGTAATAAAACGTAAGTGAGAATTGTCTTTACAAATCCGAAAAAAAAAAAAATATTCGAAATTTCGAGAAAATCTATTTCATATTCGTCTGGATATTTCATTTTTTTTTTAGGTTTCTAAAGGCATACATACTTCAGGAATCCTTTGACCAATTTAAATTGAATGCAAACTGTCGGGAAAGATTTTTAAACTGCGTGATTTACTTTAACCAGTGAATGAATTGAAAAAAAAATCTATGTTTCGTTTTTATTTATAATCATATATTCTCAAACAGACTTTTTGAAACAATTCTATAAATATCTATATGGATAGAACGAGGAAAGGCCTCAGGTTTATTTATTTTATTTTTTTTTTTTGGCGATTTCGAGGAGTTTAAAAGCGGATAAACTAGATACGTGATCCGTAACTTCGTTTCATGGCTTAAAACAATTTTAAACTCTTTGGAACCGTATAAAAAACATTTATTTTCAATGATATTTTTCGGCATGGAGATTATTTGGTTCGCTGAACAAATATATTCCAGCATTTTTTGCGCTAATCCATAAGGCTACTTTACTTATTATTATGTTTTTGATTACGCCCGTAATTAAATTTAAAATAATTTTCAACCCAGTTAAACCACGACGTTTTCCAACTCGAACCGTTATAAAATGTTATTGAGGAAAATAGACTCTGATGGCTGAACCGACTTTTCGATTTGACACCAATCTTTGAGGATCAAGATATGAAAATACAAACAGAAATAGAGGATATCTATAAAAAATACATTCCGTACCTGCAGGAAAAATATAGAAAGGAATTTGGTGAAAGAGAATTTTTGTTTAGGAGTAGAGGAAGCGATTCCATTCTTAACTCGAGTTTTTGGAAGGGCTGGGCGTTGAAAGGAGCCATCTGCAGAGTATAGCAGAATCTATTATTTTAGACTCATTAGGATTCCGGCATCATCGTGAATGAATGAATGAATGAAAAATATTTTATTCTGGGATTGAAGTCCCCTTATAATAATAACAGAGTTCAAAATATATGTACATCAATCTGACATTTAGATATAATACAGATGTATACAAAAATAAAAATAAAAAATACAGAGAGAATGAAAATAAAATACCCCTTATCAATTAACTTCTGGCGAGGAACTGTAGTTACATAGCCTAAAATTTCTTATAAGCTTGCGGAAGATTGAATGTGTAGTAGGTGGTGGAATAGGAGTTTTTTTAAGGAATTTGTGGATGTGGTTTCACTTATGAAGATAGGTAAGGAGTTCCAATATGAGGTAGATGTAGGATTTGCTGAAGGAAGTGGTTTTATGAGAAGGGGTTTGTAATATAGATATATAGGTTGAGATCTGGTACTAAGAGAGAGGATAATACATCAGTATTTTGGCCATTTCGTTATAAGCTTTAAGGACAGCTGCGAGAAGGAAGAAAATGTGGAGAAAATTATATTAATGAATGAGCAGGTTATAACATTCGGTACTTTGGATAATAGGGGCGCAAAACTTTATCCTTTTTGTTCTGTCTCATTAGATATTATCTATTGCGACTTATCGGTATGCTGGGTCATTTAGCAACTCAACATAGTTGAGCAGCTGTACATTCTTATTGTAATTCTCTTCACAGGCGGATCTACGGGGGGGGGGGCGGCCTTTCGGACTGAAGCCCCCCTAAAAAAAAATTTTGAAATGTAACATTGCTTTACGAAAAAAATATATTAAAAAATTATCTCTCAAAGTATTATTGTTAGTGTAATTACATTTAATAGGACTTCAAGTATCACTTAAACACTATTTCATACAGGTAGTTAATTTTTTTTTCAAAGTAATTATCGTTATATATATGAGTAAAAAAAATCTATCGGGCTGAAGCCCCCTAAAATTAAATCCTGGAACAGCTAGTGCTTCTCTCCTATAGACTAAATACCAGTAGGAGTTTGTCAAGTACTGAACAACTCCATTTTTAATTGAAATTTCTTTCTCTTAAAAGCACGTCTCGATAAGCCAAAAGAACTCAATCAATCAACTATTTCATTTTTGTTTAATATACTTACTAAATAACACCTAAGAAAATTTTTATAGGGCTACTTTGGGGTAATGTTTATTAAAACAGATTTGAAGCTAAAAGCATTGCTTTATTTTAGAACATGCTGAAATAAATAAGTCGATAGATCAAATTATGAATTGATAAATTGCTAAACTTAGGTAAATATTGGGCATCCATATTCATCAAATAAAAATTATCGTTATAAAAAACAAAAATGTACACGTTGAAAAGAACTCAAAAGATAAAACAGAACTGCAAATGCGCCAGTAGCTGAAATGCTTAAGGAATTGTCTTTGAACTTTTATGTGAAAAAAAATTAAATATTAATGTTATTATATTTTTCATATATTCATCTTATAGAACTATTTCTCATCTTACCAAGACATATTTTAAATCCATAAAACATTCATCTAAATTTAAAAAAAAAATGATAATTAAGATAATAGTCTTTTGTGCCAGTCGCTGACACTGTTTGATTTGGTATGTTTCTATAACTTACAGGGAATGAGAACAAGGATGTAATTAAGCGAAATTTTATATGTTTCATTTTAAAATTAACAAAAATTATCTTTAACTTATAATAAAACTAACTTCTTGTGTTTCCCGACTTAAATTTATAAATATATGCTGGTCACTGTCAAGAAACTGTTTTTGGCAATAGGAAAACCTATTTTTGCTTCAAACCATTAGCATTTTTTTTAACGGGACAGTAGTGAGCGGTTCCATTTTTAAGAACAGTTATATTGAGTATATCTCTTAGAATTTATTAAAGTACAGGCCTGTCAAAGTCCCCATTATAAGGGTTCAGTAGCTGACACCCATTAAATATCTAATTCCTTCATCAAGATAAGTTAAAAAATGATTTAAAAAAATTTAATAACACTCCAAAAATCGATCAAATAAAAATTTTGGGATAAATCGCAGCAGTTAAAGCAAAAAAGGCAAACCTAAATCATGGTGCCCTTACTGTCAGATAGTTCTTCCTGGGACATTAAGTGAATCGTGAGGGACCTTCTCAATTTACCACTCATTATTTCGGTTGCGATTTCCTACAAGGCTAAAGCAAAGCAGACAAATAAACAAGAAGAAAACTACAAATATATGAAACAGAGGTCTAGGAGGTCCTGGAATCAAACATGAGGAAGTATATTATATAGATATAGATGGATCCGCCCTATATGCCGACATTGTAGCATTCCCTAAGGCGGGAAATTTGGCGATGATTTTGGATCCAACCGTGAGATTTGAGACCAATGACCTCGATCAGGCAGGCAAAGTGGAAAGGGAGAAAAAACAGACGTATGAGAAATTCATCCCTTTCCTCAGTGTAAATTTCCGCGAGAGTTTCGGACCGAGAGAGATCCACGTGAGAGGTCTTTGGTTCGGAGCTCGCGGAACGATACCTAACTCAACAAGGAGCTTCATGGAGGGCCTTGGTGTCGACATAAAGGACGTGGCAAAGTTGGCAGAGATTTTAATCCTCGACTCTCTGGGAATTATCCACCACCATGTGCATGGATATATATAGTTTGTTCATAGAGGGGAGGCATGCGTGTATTACAGCATTTTTATATTATTTATTGAATACGTCCACTGTACTTTATGTATTTTTATAAATTTTATGAATTAGGTTAGGAAGAGAGAGGAGAGAATATGAGGATTAGGAAAAGTGTATAAGGGGAGAGAAGGAAGAGAAAGGGATATAGAATGATAAAAAATAAATTAAAAAAAAAGTAAATAATATATAAAAAATATTTAAATAATAATAATACATATTTATAAATATAAAAAAAATATTGTATACTATGCTCATACATATTGTTAATCCTATGTAATTGTATATCAGTTTTAAAAATTGTCTGTAGTGATTAATAAGTATGCTGTGTTTGAAGCAATGTAAAGCCCAATGTAATTGGGCAGCACCCTTTTATGATAATAAAGTGATTCTCTCCCATTTTCCGATGTCAGGTAAGGATGTCAGGTATTGGTACACTGTCAGCTAAAGGTGCTTTAACCCTAATTGAATAAAACTCTTAAAAAAATTTTAAATACACATTCAATTTGTATCTTATTACGACGGATTTGAACAATTTTACCATAACTTTTTTACAGCCTAATGCATCCAACTGCGCGATGTAAAACCATGAGAATAATATAAAGATTAATTGAGTAAAGTTAAAAGTTCTCGAATTCTAATCTTGAAGTTTTGAAAAGAATGTTAAAAACATAAAAAAGAATAAAATATGAAAAAGTACCGGAATAAAAGTCATAAAACGGTTGGCTAAAGCAACCAAATTGATCGTAATAACGAAGGAAGTTATTACTTCAACTATAAATTTTCCTATGAGACGAGAAAAACGTTTAGATTATTACTGTGACTGTTTGTTGAAGAGCACTCTGGAGCGAGTGCAGATGCTCGTTTATTAGACAAACTTGTAATTGCCGTTTGCCAAATCGATAATTATTTTTACTTTCCCCACACCTTTTTCAATTATTTTCATCAATTCTATCAGAAACGTAGACATGAAAAATACAATATATATATTTACTATATCGAGCAACGCTTCACATCCTTTAATTTCAAACTGATTTATAGCACCTCAACTTATCTTAACGTATGACAAAGATTTGGGACACGTTTGCCTATTTTCAAGTATATAGCAGCATATCTATTAACATTCATAGCATTATTATTAATATATGAAAAAAAATATTAACACATACACAATAAGAGAAAATGAGAAGCAGTTAGTCAGGGGTGCGGTCAAATAAATATTAAATTAAAATATAGTAATTATTTTATTTTAATTTTGCCGACGTTAAAATAAAAAACAATTACTAATTTTTCTATAATTCCAAATTCCTTATTCCTAATTCCTCTAATTCCTAATTCCTATAATTTCTAATTCCTATAATTCCTAATTCCTATAATTCCTAATTCCTATGATTCCTAATTCCTATAATTCCTAATTCCTATAATTCCTAATTCCTGTAATTCCTAATTCCTAATTCCTATAACTCTTAATTCCTAACCTAATTAATAAAATAATTAATTAAAAAATAATAAAATAATTACTCTATTTTAATTTAGTATTTATTTGACCGCAACCCCGACTAACTCCTTCTGATATATCAACGGTCAACCATCTCTACATCAATAAGAGAAAATGTTTTCAACAATCCCTATTATTTTTTTTTTCACTTCTTTATTGAGAAATATTACAATTTGTCTCAATTAAGAACATTTATAGTAGAGTTCAGTGTGTACATTCACACCATATTTAAAGAAACAAATAAGAGCAAAATAATATAGCATAAGGAGAAAAATACCTATATAAATAAACAAATCAGAAAAAAATAACATGTACATAAAAAAGTAAAATGAGCAACTCAGATACAGGCATAATTATATACACTATTTACTATCATAATCACTATCAATTAATAAATGAAACTTATGCTTAAAATAACTTGCGACATACTCAAAATAATTTTTAAAAAGTAAAATAAAAAAAATAGGACCTGTCAAAAGAGTATCATTTATTATTATATATTATTTATTACTAGTTACCTAATGATAATCCAAAAAAATTAAAATACATCCTTATAATTTTTGGTGAGATATGGTTTTTGGTTTTTGTTCATTATTGGTATTCTTAAGGGCCCTTGTCCCGGAATAAAGTTTATTTTCTATCTATTTATATCTTCTGAATATTATGTCTTTAAAAATTTATTTTTATTTTTTATTTTTTAATTTATTAAAATTTATTTTCAACCTAAATAAACATTTTTTCCTTTTTCCTCCTTTAATCAATTATCAAACTCTTCCTATGGCTGTATATAGCCTTTTTTTTATTGCTGTTAACAATAAATGATATTTAATTATTTAAAATAAATCAAATTAAATGTACTTTAGAGGAAGGAATTTCGAACATTCGGCATTTAAACCCTGTTTATCGGCATTAATGTGGATAAGACGTTCTTATATTAAAGACCATCTAATTATACATTGATACTCCGAGTTTAATCATAATCGTTAAAGCCGTTTTTGAAAACAATTTAAAAAACATAGACAATCGATAATATAAAGTGGCACTTCCGGTTAGCCGATTTTCAGCAAAAAGTGGCTGTAATATCTCAGGCATAGACCTATCTTAAATACGTAATATCAGTTTCGTAAGACTTTTCGTTTATAAGCTTCACTCCAACTCACACACACAGACCATTTAGTGGGACTAGGTTATTTGGTTATCTCAAAACGAGTATTCTTGTTGACAATTTTTATTATCGCAATACTTTCTTTTACTATATATTACATGTATAGTTAAGTGAAAGTAAACAATAAAAAAAATCTTAAAACGTTTTTCATTGACTGAAATATATTTTTGACATTCTTTCTTGGTTAGCTTTGCTACCAGTGTAAATTAAATTTTTAGAAAGTATTCAGTTTAGTCTCATAAATTTGTCATAAAACTAAGATGAAAAAGAAATAATCCCAATTTTACAAAAATAAATGCTAAACAATTGTAATAAATTTAGCTTGTTAAAATATAAGTAAATGTTACTTGCTTAATTGAATTATCAAGCTGAAATTGAAATAACAACTTTAGACAAACCCTTCTTTTTGTCTTAAAAAAATTTCGATGAATAAATTTTGAAAAAAAAATGTAAATAAATAAATATTTATCGTCTACGAACCAGTTTATTTGTAACCCATTTATTAGTGCACTCCTTTCCACACCATCGCTGAGGTGAAGTGCTGAGTGTGCGTTTTTTCAATGTGGTTTCCCCAATAGGCCTAGTGCACGATTGAGCTTCAGTCTTCAAGAAATAATAACAGCTCCATGAAGCATTCAGAAGCTAATACAATGCCGTAGAAGAAATCAAATCTACTAATATTTGACGTACGAAGAAGTCAAATCGTGTATTTCCGTGGAAACACGAATTCGAAATTTTTCACGATCGCAGTATTTTTGCTTACTATATATTTTATATTAAGTTAAGTTAAAGTAAAAAAGAGTACCCACTGTTGCTGATTTCCCAAAAGCACCCATGTTCGCTATTTATGGTATACATTTAGTAATTAAAATATTAATGATGGTATTTTAAAATGCGGTGTAAATTAATCATTTGTGATAATATGAGCATTTCAAGAATTTATGATCCCTTAATTTTTAAATCTTAAATCTATTTTTTAAAAAATCAAACACAACTTTCACTTACCACCCCATTTTCAATAGATTTTTGTTTAAGTTAATATACCTTACGAATACTACTTTGATTACAAATACAAACTAAACGTTCAAGGGGGGCGGTCATAAATGAACTGAATAGCGGCAAAAATATTTTATTAAAAGCCAACGTTTCGACCCGACTTTGGAGGCCTTCTTCAGTGCTAGAACGGACAAGATACATAAAGACATAGAGGATTGTGGAAGTTACATCATATTTAGATAAAAAATTATAACCAATGTGAATAAACTTATTAAAATTATAAACAGTAAGTGCATTAAAAAAATTAATAACAATAACTTGTATAAACAGAGTAAGCTAAGTAATAATATCCTAAACTGAATTAAATAGATGGTACCAATTTCTGTAGTATAATATATGCAATTGTAATATACTCCTACGGATCTACAGGAGAGATTAGAAGAAAAGGAAAAAGGATATTATATGAAATAGTCTATTTATAACCGCCACCCCGGACCATCTCCTTCCTTTATAATGCAACGGACTATTAAATATTCAATAAAGGTAATTAATATAACCCATTAAAATTTTGTGCTATATATTTTTGGTGTGCCAAGCTAGGATTAAATTTTAAATTTCCCATTCATGTTTCATATTGTACATAGGTGTGAATGTGTTTTATTTATTTTGTTGTCATCTGGCTTTAAATCTGTTATTTTACTTATCTTGTATATTATATTATCTTTTTATTTATATATATATATATATATCTTTTTTTTCTCTTTCTCTTCTTACTTGGTTATTTTTATTTATTTTCCTTTCTTATTTATATATTGTGTGAATGAATACTATAGCCGTAGTACCAGACCTTCAGTGTGGCAGACTGTATTACTACTCAATAAAACAATAGTAAAAAAAAATGTTTCTATGTAAACAGGTATTTTCCATTCGTTAATTTAAAGTAGACTTTGTTAACTACAACAATTAAAAGTCAATAAGTTTTCCTCAGTCTACATTACCATCTAAAACTTACTAAGTATGTTAAATAATAATTTTTCTAAAATCTTTAGATTTCTTACGGTATAACAGACATTTATATTATTACTTTGATTTAAAAAATAGGATTTTATTAACAATCTAAAGGCCAAAAAAACAAAAAAAAAAAAAACATTTAATTTCCAAAAAAATCGTTTTAACCAGCGAACCGTAGGTGACAACTGGCTTGGTCAGATTATTATACAGCTTTATTTTGGTCTTCCTAGAAGGAATATTTGATTTGAGGAGTTTCAAGTTCGCATAATGTTCTCTATTTTCGGCCATTATTCTATTTTGTATTTCATGGCTAATCTTGTTTTCTATATTTATCGAGGAGCCTAAGTAAGTGAAGCTGGTCACGCTTTCAAACTTATAATTGAGAAGGGAGACGCTGTTGTTTCTTTGGTTATTTGTGTCCTTTAATGGCATATAGGTATGAATGTGTTTTATTTATTTCATTATCATTCGGCTTTAATCTGTTATTTTACTTATCTTGTATATTTCTTTATCTTTTTATTTATTTTATTTTTTTTCTCTTCTTACTTGGTTATTTTTATTTATTTTCCTTTCTTATGTACATATTGTGTGAATGAATACTATAGCCTTAGTACCAATACCCTTCAGTGTTGCAGACTGTATTAATACTCAATAAAACAATAAAAAAAAAATAGCATATACTTTGTTTTTTCTTTATTTAGGTTGAGCTTAATCCTGATACCTCTTTTTATTCATTTTTTACAAAATGGTAGTATTTTATGTCGTCTAACTGTTTCGAAGTTAATTTTTTGTTCAAAACTTGTTTTTTATACAAAATTTAATAACAATTTTTTTTATTAAGGAACTTTTTTAAAAATATTAAATAATTAGGAAACAAGAACAGAACCAATCAGAAACAAGAAACGTTTTAATGTCTGGGAACAAAATAAACATTTCAAAGAACACATGTATTTTTTTTTAATGATAAAGCTAATGTAATTAAAGCAATAGGAAATTCATTATTATTCATTTCCACAAAAAAGAAGGATTACCTCTTTGCAACCCTCCTCCTTTAGTGGAAGCAACGTATATGGCAAGATCTTAACTGATATAATATTGACTCAGTATAATTAACCCGTGTGAGGTACCCCTTCAATATATTGCCTCCAATTATATCGAAAGGACGACCCGAAACATATACTGATATTAATAAACATATACTGATGCATTAAATACCAAAGTATCCAAGCTCAACAAAAAATAAATACGTCTTGGTTCTTAAAACCTTCAGCCGGAGGCTGCCTTTGGCTAAATAAGTATTATTGATACAATAATATAAACTAAAACATGATATGTTAATGATAATAAATACAGTGTTAATGCTAACAAATCCCGAAATACAATGTATCAGCTCCTAATAGCACAAATATAATTACACATATATAAATACATACACATTTTTAATATAATTACTTAAATAATTTTTCCGGCTTAAACATTATTCATCTAATAATTAAATTCTTGGCATAAGGTATATCTGTATTGCCAGGCTACTTTACAATTTTATTCATCAGTATTATTTATTTACTTTTTATATTTATATTTATTTCTCTATTATGTGTATATATTGTATGAATGAGAACTCTTAGCCCTAATACTTATAGCCCTCCAGCAGTGGCTGATTGTATTATTATTCAATAAATAGATTAAAAAAAACAAAAAACTTTACAATAATTGGATAGACTTACCCAATTTTTTCTGTTCAAATGTGCAATTATTTCACCAAATGTCAGACTATCTTTTCCAAAATATTTTCTCCTAAGTTCCGCCAGAACAGGACATACACCAAGGAAATGCTTGATATTTTCTATTTTATTCCTGTTGCATAATGAACATAATTTATTACTTGTTTCGTAATATACCCTACAGTTTAATTGTACCATCTTACACTGATATAATAAGAAACCCTAATTCTGTTCTGGAAGCTTTATCTCACATTATAAACTCCATAGGAATTAAATTTAAAAAAATAAAGGATGTTAGTTAATTATCTATATAAATAATCATTTAGAATAAATATTATTTAAAATTTTGGTTGATGGCGTCTAGCTAAAGCCTTGTAAAAAAAATAATAGATCGAATCAATAATATTGATCGTGTAAAGGCCCTTCACTCGATTTAGTAAATTTATTGATGTACCCTTTGAAATATAATGTTAGGAATTTTAGTTGTTTTTTTTTTTCAACAATTAAAAATTTCTCGCTTGCCAACTGTGTTAGGCAGCTTAATTAAGATGGGATAACTATGCAGCGAAGAATAGCAGCTCTTGTATAATTAGATGGGTGCACGTAGGCCCCCTGCCAAGTGTCATGCTTAAATAGTAAATCGATCTAAATGTGACCACTGCTCAAAAGCCTTCTAACGACATTATCAAAACAAGAGGGAGGGCATCTTGTATTCGAAAGTGTGCAAGTTGGAACGATGTATAAAATTTACAAGTCTAATCGTTCAACCTCTAAATTTCAAAGTATGCGCAGAACTTGCCTGCCAGGGAGGTTTATTAAAATTTATAAGGGACCTATGCTGAAGAAACGAGTTTGGACTAATTTATAAACTTCTTTTCCGTTCCCACATACATGAAGCCTCTACCACTCACTGGCTGACCAATGGGAGTGGGGGGCTTTCGGGCAGAAGCAAAAATATAATTTTATTTTCCTACCTATACTAGGTAAGGAAAGTATTGCGATAGTGTCAAATTTCCAATATGCGGTTTTCGACGGATCTATTCGTTTCAGAGCCTCCTGAGACCGAAAAACACATTTTTAGCCATTGGTCTGTCTGTCTGTGCCAAGTTTTCTCGGGAACTACTGAACCGATTTGTTGCTTATATTTTTATTTTGTAATGTTTAGACTACTGATGCCTTTTTTTTTTTTTCCTGTTCTTCCCTACCTCGCCTTTTAGGCTATACGGGATTTTCCCGGACCAGAGGGTGAGGGCGGGGAATTTAAAATCCCCTCTGGCACCGGGACGCGAACTCTTGACTATTTTCATATCATAGAATCATATATCCGGTTGCCGGGCAACGGCGGTGCAGTGTACACGCGTTAGCCCATTCGGCCACCCCGCCCTCGGACTACTGATGCCTGTAAAAGGCAATTAAATTCCCTACAAAACTATATAAAAAGCGTTCATATTGGACAACTATTAACGAAGTTACAGCTATTCAATTTCCAATGTAAGATTAGGTTTACGTGCTTAAGATTTGTCTTCGGTACATCGAGGCGGTCTCATGTGTCCCAACTTTACGACGAGTTAAAGTGGCTCTTCCCTTCTTTCCGCAGACAATATTTTCTTAGATCTTTCCTATTCGAAACGATCAACACCCGACACCCTTCCTACATCTACAGACTCCTACAGTTTAAAACCGTGGTCCACTCCCAGAAAACAAGTTCCCGTGTTTCCGACCTTTATATTCCTTCCCATAGAACTAAGACGTTTTAATATTCCATTATTGCCCAATCCACTGCCTTCTGGAATTCCTTGCCAACTGATATCCGTCATGCCTCTTCCTTGTCCTCGTTTAAATATCATATTTGCCAATTCCTTCTCACATCCCAAAATGACTTTATACAATGAAATGAATATTGCAAAACAGATTTTGACTGAGGTGACTGAGGTTGTTAAAATTCATAGAGTTTTAATTTTAAAGATCAACCCATGTTTATTTTATTTTGTTTTCTTTTCATTTAAATAATTTTTTTTTAATTTGTTTTTTTCAAAATGGTGTTATTTTTACTTGTTTCAATATAATTTTACTGAAGATACTATATATTCTTTAATATTGACTAATGTAATGTTTGGCCAGATGTAGTTTTTATTTTTTTGTTCATATCTGTTATTCATAAGGGACATCGTCCCAGAATAAAATTTCGGGTTAAAATACTACGGAAATACTAACAGAATAAAAAGATTTCGGGTTCAGATCCTGGTGTCAGAAAGGGGTTAATGATAGAAAAAAGATGACTAGGTGAAAGTAAGAAAATCTGTGCCCGCATCACACAAGGTTCACTTTTTCCTCTACTTTTAAAAGAAATTAATGTTTGACAAAATTAAGCTACGGCAAAAAGTTTTTGACCAGCAATGTTAGAGGTTATTGAAATGTTCACACTGATCTACCTTAACCCGGTTAGAATTGCTTTAGTTTATCAAATAAATCGTACTCAAATCTTTTCTTTGATCAATTTTCATAAAAATAAATCTAATTCAATTTTTTTAGTTTCTTGTGAAGATGTAAAAACTTGTCTGAAATAGGTACGAAAGTCGTGTGAGTGGGCACACCAGATTTCTTTCTTTTAGTTCCTCCATATTAGTCCGCCGTACAAAACTCTTTTTATCAAATTATTAATTTTTTTTAAAAGACTGCGTCCTGAATATTTATCACCCATGATATGCAGAACAGTCGACAAGTTTCCTTCAGTTATTAAGTATTGTTAATGTGCTATACATTATAAGTAATAATAATAAAATATTTAAAGAAACTAAATAAATATAAATAATAGTAAAAAATATTTAAAGAAACTAAATAAATATAAATAATAGTAAAAAATATTTAAAGAAACTAAATAAATATAAATAATAGTAAATATATAAATGAAATAAATTATTTCGTAATTTCGCATGTACAAAACAAACAAAAAATGATAACATTAGTAAATAATTTTAATAAGAAGCCACAAAATAAAATTAAACTTAATGCTAAATATTATTTCCTCAATTTCGTGAATGCCTACCTTAAGCCGTCGAGGAATACTTTTAATTCGATCTGTTACTGCTTCTTAAGTATTCCACTAAAGTTGTTCTCGGCTCCCGTTTGTTAACGGAAGGGTTAATTCGTCCCTTTACAAGTATACCAACTTCATTCCAAAGGTTTTATATTGAATTATAAAGTCAGTACCACAAGCATGCCATCTTTAATCGAAATTACGAAGTCATTCACATATCTTCTACTCTGTTTCTTAGCCTACTTAAAGGATCCTTGTGGTTTCAGGTATTTTAATTAGTATAGATAAGCAGTAGCTAAAAGACTTTTTAAATTTTTATAATCATGGACAGCTGCACCTTTTTTAAACTAGTGTCGTATAATTCAAAATATTAATACATATCTAAATAACGCTAATGTTGTGACTTTAATATGGCCGATTCTCAGCCCTTAAATACTATAACTACATCTCCGAAATAGTGGGCGTCGATTAATACTTCCGGAAGGGGGGATATGGAACAAGGCTGATCCCCGACACGAAATTTATGAAAAAGAAGTAGTATGAACTGAACAAATTTAAATTTATAATTATTTTTTCTGTCAGATGCCAAAATAATAATAGCTAGTACTGAATTTAGATTGAAATTAATTTTTTTTTTTTTTTTGTGACGCTATACTAGTTCCTGCCTGCCTCTCTCTCAAGAATATTTGGCTTCCTAAGCCAATACCATCAACATGGTAGTGGAGAGAATTTCCTAATAACCAATAGTAGCCCAGTAACCTTGCCTTGAAAAGTGGGGTCTAAGTTGCATCAAGTGGTTGCAGGTTTCGTTTTTTTTCTTGTATAGGATGTGACTGAGACGCAAAATCTAAGTTTTCAACCACGTCAGCATTCCACTTTCCGGATGAATTTTAATATTCATAAAACTACTAACTTTACCCACTTTTATCGGTTTTACCCAATTTTAACTATGAAGAGATCATGTTATATCCAAAAAACGTTTTATTTGTATACGTACCTTAGAAATTTGGCTCTCCCAAGTATTGACAACTCCCCCTCCTTAAATTTATTTCTTAAGCTGTTTTATATTATGTATTATCTGAATTTTATTTCACTCAATATTTATCTGATACATTTGCTTTATCGATAGGATAATATAAACTATCTTAATACGTTTTGTATTTATTTTGTAACAAAAAATTTCTAACGTCCTTGAATTTCGGCGCCCCGAACAAGGGCGTTCCCTCAATATCGGCGTTCAGAGGCAAATACTGCGGTTGCTCGGCCATAAGGCCGGTACTAATTTCAGACGAAAATAGGTTCGGTAAACCTAAATAGGTTTCGAACTACCGCTTCTCAAAAATTTGGCATATTTTATAAATGTGAAAATTGTAAGCTATAATAATTTTCATGTTTTATCATACATAATAGTTTTTATTTATATTTTCAATGAACTGTCTGATTCGAGACAGTGGAATAAAAATGTATTTTCAGTTTAACATTTTCAAGGGGAGGTGGAGGAGGAAAGGGGAGGGAGTCGGAGGGTTCACTATTCACAACGAGACGACAGAAATTGAAATTAAAAAAAAAAAAGATTTAACAAACATTTACATCAAGTAAAAAAAGTGTAAATGAAGTGAATGAAAATGTAAATTAATGTGTTTCCTCCGATCCGAAGGACCAAGAAAATCCGCTAATCCACCTCCTTCAGTGCCATATTCATCATCCTGGACTTAGTGAAATGGAATGAAAATATTTATTTGTTGAATATCTCAGGATAAAACCTTGTCGAAAAGTCCTACTAAAATATTATATAATAATATATAATATTACGGACTTCTTCGATACAAAGACGACATCCTTAAAAAAGTGCACAACTATTATTTCTCAGCCGACATACAAAGAAATTTAAACTCCACTAACTACCCTTTATACAGAATGCTATGCAGTTACAATGCTCCGGATCCTGAAACGTACCTTACATTCAAAGTCCACATAAAGAACTTGAGATGTGTTAGTCAATTAAGAGCTGCAAACCCAGAACATATCAGAATCTATGCAAAAACAGAACATATTCGATTGAGTCTCAAGAAACCTGTATGTCATGCAGTAAATTTATCTACTATAGTCTATATCACATTCTCCTTCACTGCCCAGCATACAATGACTATGGACAAAAATTCCTTCAAAACTTCATCTCAGAATCTTCTGATAACCACAACGTCGAATCCATACTGAATATCGATTGTATAGATAAGCTAAATAAAATTTACTATTATATGCTGGGAGTACACAAAGTGCATACACACAATTGTTGATCATAGCCATGTTCTACTAAGCGTTTGTTTTTAGTTTATCTCAAGAGTAATATTTTGTTTATATGTATAAATATTTTTATTTTTTATTGTTTCTATCATATTAACTGGTTCATATAACTATTATTATGCATTAATCGTTTTATGTTTTTAATTTTTATTGTTATTCATGTTTTTTGAAACCCATTCTAAACGTTAAATATTGTAAATTTTATTTATATTTAAATTATATGTATGCAAATTATTTGTAAAACCATATTATTGTACAATAGCCAAGCTAGGCTCTATTTGTATTGGGAAATCCCTTAAAACAAATAAAATATCTATCTATATAATATAGTATTAATTGATGCCATGAAGGAGGTGGATTGGCGAATTTGCTTTGTCCTGTTCCTTCAAATCGGAGGAAACACCTTTAATTCAAATTTCGTTTATAATTTCATTTACACTTTTTTTATAAACTTGATGTAAAAGTTTGTTAAATAAATGTTTTATATCAATTTCAGTCGTCTGGTTGTGAACAGAGAACTCCCCAAATCCACCAAATCCTCCACTTCCTTTTTAAAATGTTAAATTCCATACTTTTATTTTATTTTATGAGAAATTTTCTTGTTTGGTAAATTTGAAAATTTTTGAAAAGCTGTAGTTCGAAACCCGTTAGGTTTACCGGTTCGGTAGTTCCGTTTTACCGGTCGAATAGGTTCTATTCCGGTCTCAAATTATATTAATTTTAATCTAGTTTAAAAATGTATAGAATGTTTTTTGTCTATAACTTGCTCAGTCATGATCAAAATGTGGGGGAAAAATATAGCAATTTTTGGGATATTCGAAAGTGAACCAGGGGGGTGGAGGCTAGGTCGAAAACTTCAACATTGCATCTCAAAAAAAAAAAAAGAAATATTCTACCACCACTTCAACTTACGATGTACTAGGTTACTGGACACGACTTATCAAAGACAGAATGGATTCATGGGAGAAAATCACTCAACTATCCCAGAGATTTTTAAGAAGGATGCCTAGAACTAGAGCGTTTTTTTATTTATTTTTCTTCATAAATTGAAGCAAGAGAAGGTTGAAGATTTTATCAAAACAATTATTTTGTACATAAATATATTCTTTAAAATATTATCTATACATCAAAATATAAATTATTTTGTTAAATTAAAAATATAAATATAAATTATTTTCAGTTTTCATAAATTGAAGCAAGAGAATGTTGAAGATTTTAACAAAACAATTATTTTGTAAATAAATATATTCTTTAAAATATTATCTATATATCAAAATATAAATTATTTGATTTGGATATCGTCATGATAAAAAAAAAAATTATATTTTGATTTTTAAAGTGTCATATATGTTTCAGGAACATTTTAGTTTCGTAAATTGAAAATTGTAGTCAAACAAATAAGAAAATAATCATGTTAACGACTTTATTAAAACACACGAAAAACACAGAGAAATTATTACAACAAAATAATGGTGTTAATTAAACAACTAAAGGTAACATGAAAAAACATGTGTTGGAATTAACAAGAAAGGTTACAAAATGGTTATTAATTGTTTAAAAAATAAATGTGTCTTTTTCAACAATTTACTCAACTTTTAATAACCAACTGTCGAATGAATTATCTAAAGAAGTGTGAAATCAGGATGGTAATTGATTTCCACTTATGGTACCTCATACTTACACACTTCATTTACCTTTTCATATTTATTACAGGTCCGCATAATATAAATACTAATCGTGAGTTTTATCGAATGTTATTGAACACAACAAATCGTTAAAGTTTTATTTATATGAAAGAATTTGGCATAATCTAAAGTATTCTAAATTATTCTCTTGAGATATCATTGAGTAAGTTTATATTTATTTCTGAGCTCCTTATCTGCCTCATTATAATTAAATCCCCTTTGCTTTATAGGTTTAAAGATGAAACTTCAATCATTTCTCAAATCCGATCAGCTAAAAGAGTTACCGCTCAGGAATTTGAGAAAGTTAATTGAAACAATGAAACTTATTTAAGAAGCATTTGATCAGTGGAATTTCAAACCGTCTTTAATCCACTTTAGAAAAAATTTGTATGATCGTAAAAAACGGTTCTATGCTCTTATAAAATATTCATTCTTATCATAACGTTCAAATTAAATTTTCAAAAGAATTTCATTAAAAATACATTTCAATAAAAATAAAAAAAGGTAACAAAATACCTATTGAATTATATTAACTAAAACAATTAAAGGCGAAGAATATTGAATATAAATTGAGAAAAAAACAATACTAGGATTATAATGAGGTTATATCCAACGAACCTATTGATACCTGAAGCCGATGGGACAACTGAAACATCGATGATTCAATCGATGAATAGGGAACGCTTGGAATTCCATCATTTATTACCATCGATGAGGTTAGGGATATCCGGTGAATTTCCGAAGCCAAAGATCTGGGCTCATCTTTGGCTTCGGAGTTTAGAAAGTTACCCATTCTTATTTCTTTCTAAATAACAAGGTAAAATATTATGTAAATAATATATATATATACCTAGCTCTGCCATAAATAAAGTTGAACTTTGTTTACATCCTTGGGTATTATTTAGATAATCCTAACTTCTATCAGGTTATTTTCTTTACATGTCAGGATAATAATCCCAATTAGTTTGTATTTCTCTTTCGCTCAGTTAACATGGAGTGGGGTGATAAAGAAAACCGAATAGCTGTGATCGCCTTACACAAAGTTGGGAAATGTAGGTCAGAGATTTTCAATACTTTGAAACCTTTGGGTATCAGCCGTATTTTCGTGTACCGCACTAGAAATAGATATAATGAGACCCTATCTGTATGTGACAGACCTCGTCCCCGCACTGTGAGAACAGCAAATGCATTGAGAGCAGTGGCTGTTCGAATCAAAAGAAATCCCATTCGAAAACACCAAATCATGTCTCGGGGAATGGGAATCTCCTTCAGATCAACGTCTCGCATAATAAAAAGTGACCTTAGGATGGGTGGACTTCGAAGAATGACAGAACAAAGGCAAAACACTTTCCTAAAAAAAAATTATGGTGGTTAGATTCAAAGTGCTCCTTGGCCGTTACACCAATGGTCTTCATCGAAAGATTTTGTTTAGCGATGAGAAAATGTTTAAAATTGCAGAAAAATTTAATAACGTCAAAATAATCTTGTGTACGCACACAGAAGCACAGGCGGATTTACGGGAGGGGGGGGGGCTTTCGGGCTGAAGTCCCCCCTCCCCAAAATGGTAAAATATGATCATGTTTTACAGAAAAAAATATTAAAAACTATCTCTTAAATTATTCTTGTTCGTTTAATTGCATTTAATAGGACTTCAAGGACCACTTAAACACCATTTCATATAGGTAGTTAATTTCTTTTTTTTTTCAAATTAATTATCGTTAGATGTATATGAAAAAAAAAAACTTTCGGGCTGAAGCCTCCCCCCCCAAATTAAATCCTGGATCCGCAAGTGCACAGAAGCCCAGGAAGTAGTTGGAAGAGTGGATGGAGGTCATCACCCTTCCTAAGTGATGGTTTGGTTGGTAATTTTATAAGATTATCAATCAACGACAATTAATAAAAGAAAACAAAAGTCGAATGTATTCAAAAGGTTTTAATATTTTTATATAATACATTTTGTGGATACATCTTTTTTGAGCAATGCCTTACGGCGAATGTAGTTTCGTACACATGTTTGTACCAGCAGTCGTAGCAATTGTGTTAATTAATGAATCAGTATTATGTTTAAATATCGCTAAGTAAAACTTTCTCAATTTTAAAGGTGCTTTTAGACATTTCACATACTATGGAAAACACAATTATCTAACTTGACTAACAGCAACATCAGCTTTTTTTGTTTTATTTCCCTCGTTTCCGAAAGTAGATGGAGAACATCGACAAGTAACAAAAATACTAACAGAGAAAAAAACTTTTAAATATCTGTGTTTCCTAATGTTTGTGAGATGTCCAAACGCACCTTAAGAAAATGTTTGCGCTCGATAGTCTTCGAATAAGTTTTCAAATTATCAGAGAAGTGCTTCATTACGGACTATGCAGGTTAAAAATTTAAACTTTTTTTTTTATTTAAAGATTATTATTATAACGAAACCTTCTATACGTCTTATAAGAATGCCACATAATCTTCGGCTCGCAGTATCCAAAAGGATGTTTAGTCAATAGCATTCGAACCAACGACTAACAGGTTGCGGCTAAAGCGGACCTTCCTCCTGTAGTACACTAAGGCACGTCAATGTTCTTCTCCAGAAATCAATGCAAATAAGGTCACGCGTCCATTTTCTATCAAGTCGAGCATGTTATGTAACCAATGCACCAGAGCTGAAGCTGTGACGATTTCATCAGCAATTTTATAACAAAATTATGAATAATTTTAAATCATGCTAAGTCCTAAACTATATTCATTACTAATGTAAAGCTCCAATCAGGCCTGAAGAACTTATTAACGCAAAATTATGTATATATTGATGCCGAATTTAACGGTTTGCAGGGCATAGATTTGTCTATATACAGGGTGTCCCGTAAGTAAAGGGACGTATTTAAAAGAATGATTTATTAATTGATTAAGATCTACAAAAAAGTCCATATAAACAGTTGTCAAATTTCCATCATAAAGATAGTAAATTCGAGATTCATGTTTCTTTATGTGAGTCAATTTTTTTAAGTAATTAAACATTAATCCAAAGTAAACTAGTCAACTTTACTTTAAACGAAAGTAGAGTTAGTGATTGATGAAACTATTTAAAGAGGAATATTGAGTGGACATAGCTAAGTTCCGTTTAAAAAATAGTCTATAAATTATTTGTGATTTTTTTTTAATCACCCTTCAACAGTATTTCGTTTACCCCACTTTTCGGAAAACTTCCTAGTTTAATAATCTTTAATTCCATATTAAGTAAGATGAAGTTTATTTGGAGAAATTTTCAGATTCACCTAAAGTTGTGTAAAGAAATGATGTGATTTTCTATCCAGTCGCCTAAAAGAACCCGTGTTTTCAGTAAAAATGATTACATTTAACTGTTGCAAAGCTTTAATTTATTGTTATTCTGTGTTACGTGATATCTTATAATAATCATAATTTTAATTTTTACAAAAATAATTATATGAACAATGGTTAGATTTTACACAGAAAAGCAGGAAATTTAACGTTTCGAGTTTTTTGAAGTTTGCCACATTTTTTGTTGAATAAGAAACGATAAATAAGAAATCTGGTGTGCACAACACTCAACTTTCACTTACCGCTCTACTTTCAATATTAATTATTTTCTGGCGATGTTTGGCTATTATAAAATTTATTAAAACTTTTATTAAACTTTAGTTTAACTTATTAAACTAAAATTTATTAAAACCGAGCTAAGGCTTAAAGCTAACAATCACTAATACCATTACAAAAACAAAAATCCTATTTATTATATCGACGGTTCATTATGGATTTTGCAATCCGTCACAGGCTGATCTACGGAGGAGGGGAGGGGCTGAAGCACTCTCCACCAAAAAATGGTAAAATGTGAGCATGTTTAATAGAAAAAAATATTAAAACATTATCTCTTGAAGTATTATTGTTCGGGTAATTATATTTAATAGGACATAAAGAATCAGTTAAACACCATTTCATAGAGGTAGTAAGTATCTTTCTTTTTTTTTTGTAATTATCGTTATATATATGAAAAAAAAAATGGTTTTCAGCCTGAAGCCCCCCAAATTAAATCCTGGATCCGCTATTGCGATCCGTTGATTATGGATTGTATGACTATTAGTTATTAAATAGTAATTTTCCATTGCAAACTTTACTAAAATAGAATTACGAGATTTGCATTGCCTGTCATAGATAGGTCAACTGTTGTAAGTGGATACTATTCGGATATCACAAAGGGAAAATTTATCAAATTATTCACTAATTTAATTTTCTAAGAATTTACATGAAGTTTTTTCGGAATAAACGGACGATAGATACCTAGAATTATTAAACTATAACAGTGAATATATTTAAGGTTATAAACATATCAATGGAATATTTTAATATTTCACTTCTTCTTTTACACAAGTACGGTGGAATAGTATTTTAAACAATGCCATTGCCTTGATTTGGTGGATTTGAAATACTTTCCTCAAACTAAAAAAAATTAAAATTTTACATTAAGTTAGCAAATTTCATTTACTTTCCTTGAAAACATGTGATTTCCGTTAAATAATATTAGTTTTCAGAAGGTATTATTTATTTTTCGTCACTCTCCATTACCTTGTACGCCTTTCTATATTAGATATTGTTTTTGTTTAATTCTCCGCTTTCCAACGATATATTATACGTATACCTTCTGACTATTATTTCCGGAGATAGCTGGATGAGCATCTTTCTTTTTTTCTCCTTTATTCAGTTACCAATTTTTTTTTAAACTCCTAACAACGAGAGACAGTTAATTTTTTTTAATAAATCAAATCAAAGGTATTTTAGAGGAAGGCATATTCAATATTATTGTAAGGCGAAATCAATGTGGATAAGCCCTAGCTGAGATTAAGACCACTTAATAATACATTGATACACCGAATTTGATCAAAATCTTACTTAAGAGCCGTTTTCGAGAAAATCATAAACATGTGTAACATCCATTATATAAAGTGCCACTTCCGATTTTGACGAAAAAGTTGTTGTAACATCTCAGGTATAAACAAATCTTAAATAAGCAATTTCACTTTCGCACGACTTTCTGTTTATGAGCTAGACTTGTCACATACACACGCACACACAGACCATTTTGTGGTACTTGGTTATTTGGACTCAGAATACCTCAAAACATGTATTTCTGTTAAAAACTCAGATTTGAAAATTTTCACGATCGTAATACTGCCCCTTACTATATATTTCATATATAGTTAAGTAAAAGTAAAAAAAAAATTAGTTTAGGTAATTAAAAATTATTTCATAGTGAACCAGACAAAATTCCCTTCAAATGCAAGTAGAGTTTGTCTTTAAAAAAAAAAAAATTAAGGGGCTTCTAAGAGGCTAAAATAAGTTATTTTTGATAAATTTTTAAATTATTCTTGGTTTTTGTTGTATCACATTCCAATTCGGCTATATTCTCCTAACCCACTTCTAGAAAAACTTCCTCGTTTAATAAGCTTTAATCCCATAATAATTACGTTGAGG
This sequence comes from Nezara viridula, assembly GCA_928085145.1. Lineage (NCBI taxonomy): Eukaryota > Metazoa > Arthropoda > Insecta > Hemiptera > Pentatomidae > Nezara > Nezara viridula. The sequence continues at coordinate 95,984,481 of OV725078.1, read as the reverse complement.
TTCGTTAAAGAATAAGCTGAGATTCACCTCTAGTTATGTAAAAAAAAATTATGTGATTTGATACTCTGCCGTTTTAGAAAAAAATAATTAGGATAATTTATTAAAAAACTTTAATTCACTTATTTTATTATATGGCATGGAACGTATTGTACTAAATAAATACATTTTTTTATTTTATTTGAGTAAAATTAACATATTCAATCAAACACCAAAACATGAGATTATTGTTTATCCTTCAGAATCAGCATCTTCTAGTGTAACCTTTGGCTTTGAAAAAAAAAAAAAAACTTACCTCATATTGATTCAATTTATCTCAGAATGGAAGGTAGTTTATCTCAGGAGTTGCCTATACGGGCTGGCTTATGGATCATAAAATGTGTTACTTCGTCCATTTTATTGTTTTCACAAAATTGTCTTGAAATACTTTCGTTATATATAAATACCTACATATGGCGATAGCATTGGCTCAAACTTTCCATTCTGGGGCGATGAACCCCCAAAAAAGTCACGGTAGTTAATATTATGTATAAAATTTATGAGTGATAATTAACATAATTATTATGAAACGAACAATATAATACTACAAAAATAAATTTATATGTTTGTTTATACATTAGTATTTTTTATTGTTCATGTATAATTTAAAATGTTTTAATGCAGTTTTTAATCAATTGAATATATTATCTATTTTTATTTTTATTTAAAGGTCTGAGGCAGTGATTTGAACTCTCAGTTCTCAGGTTCATTAAATTTTCCGCGGGAAATGTTATGAAATCTTCACGTGGAAATGGAAGTGTGCACATAAATAAATCATTAAATTCTAGGATATGTTGCTAAATATAATTATCTTTAAACATAAACTGAAATTTATAATAGGAACATAGGGCGTCCGACTTAGCTATCTAGTCGACTTTTACTATTGTCTTAATCGATTTTAGTTTACATTCATGTGGATTAATTGGTATCGATTTTGATTTTATGTTTGTTCTTTGAAATATTTGTGGGAAGCGGGGGTGGGGAAGGCGAAACGATATTCTCGTCCCCCCTCCTTCTATTTGTATTGGGTGGGAGAGACGATCGCCAAAAATTGAATTATAAGCTAAATTATGTCATAATCTATTTTATATTCCTAGTTTTTTTTTTTGTTTTTGTTTTTTTACGGAGCTGAGCTATGAGCCTCCACTAAACCATCAAACTCCCTTCAAATTCCAATCCTTACAATTGAAAATCCTTCGTAAAATCCTCGATGCTCCATATTTACTTTGTCACAATTAAAATAATCCATAAAGACCTTAATGTTTCGTATGTTTCCGATTTGGCCCAATCCAGATACTTATCCTTCCATAATAAACTTCATAACCATCCGAATCCTCTTGTTTCTAACCTTGCTTCCTCTTCAATTCCTAATATTCTCTATTTCTAATATTCGATTAATAATAATATTCTCTGAGGCGTCTGAAAAGAAGATGGCCTCGTGATCTCCTCATGTAGACATATTATTAGAGTATTACCAATGGGTAGTTTCTCAACAAGCGTTTTCGTGTGATTATATTCCTCTGTACACATTTACTTGATGTATTAACATTAATACAATTGTAAACATTATAATAAAAAATAAAAAAGGTTTTTTTCTAAATTCTTAAAAAAAACTAGGTATAATTTATATGTTTTTATAATAAATTCAATATTTCCATTTTCTATGATATTTAAAGCATAAATATAAATAATTTATTTTTTCTATTTATTTTATAATTATTAGTCTAATTTGTTAATATATTTTTTTTATAAAACGTAAAAATTATACATTTCTGTAATCACTTTAGTTCATTTCATATTTCTGAGTAATTTTAAAATAATTAAACAATTATTTACTGTCCATTTGTCTAATAAAGTATTGACTAGCTTGACTTAGCTAATTATTACGTGTTGTGATTTTTAAACAAGTGAGGTAAAAAAAAAACATTTTATTTTCAGTGAAAATACTTTATATGAATGAAATTTGCATTTGTAAACTCTCTTAACATAAAGAAAGAAAGAAATTTCATTTTTTCATACACAATTCTATGATGAAAAAAAAGTAATTTATGTAATAATTTATTTACACATTCGCCTCAGCATTCAAGTGAATGTGTAAATGTGGTGAAAATTAGATATAATTTAAAAAAAAATATATATATATATATTTAATTATAAATAAATAAATATATATATATATATATATATATATATATATATATATATATATATATATATATATATATATATATATATATACCGTAGGATTTTGACTATTGGATAACTTTGAGAATAGGTGGGTAACTTTGGGACTGTGTAGGTAACTTGGGATAGCGGATAAAATATATTTTGTAGTGAGTCCGGATAAAATGTGTTGATTCAGTTTGAAAAAGTGCTATGTGCAGATATGTACTGCTCTATTACCTTGTAGCAGTTTGAGAACCCTAGTTCACTGCACTCGTTGGGCAGTTAGGTTTTATTTATTTCCATTGCTTTTTTCAAAATTCTTGTTTTCATGAAACGTTCCCTTGTTCCTCAAGAGTAGTGTACCGCGAGGTTGTAGCCCAGTACGTGTACTGTCCATGCTGATTGAACCAACACAGTCTATCCACCACTGAATCACCACAAACTAAATTTATTTAGTTATATCTTCATAGGTATTTTCATAAATACATTTATAACAACTTATAAAAATAATAAAACAATTGATAAAAATCTTACGATATATATATATATATATATATAATATATATATATATATATATATATCGTAATACATATACATATATATATATATGTATATATATATATATATATATATATATATATATATATAATATATATATATATATATATAATATATATATATATATATATAGTTAAAAATAACATTTATTTAAAATTGCCTGTACATTAACGTTACCAGAGATAAACCGAAAGACATTGGCGAAGTGAAATTTGATGAGATGGGGCCATTTCTTGATCTACGACACGCTACATCGACTGCCAGATCGTCAAAGACCATTTTAAAAGTTGGAGCAAGACACGATACGCCTGTGAAACACGCTTAGCACCGGCAATTTCTTCCGGTGTCTGTTTCTTATAGGCTGGTTAGCCAAGCAGGTTTAAGTTGATTTACAACATAACCATCTTGGATTCCAAACGAAATTCCGAAATCAATAATTAATAACTAATAAAATAAATCAATAATTACTAAACGAATATACTAGTTCATTAATTAGTAATACGAGTAATTCGCATAGTATTGGGTCGTTTCATGTGATTTGTCTGTTTTCACATAAAAAGTTATTTATTAAAACAAAATTATGAAATCAAAATGTTTACCCTCACTTTCTATACATTTCCCTAACGGTGACTTTTAAATTTAGATACCAATCTTTGATATGTGTAGTGGTTTAATTTGATCACTCATGATGTTTTTCAAAATTGTATGTACTTACTATAATTGAGTTTAGAATTATTTCGATGAGTGGCCTTCGAAATATTTTTTTATATTTTATAAACTATTTATATTAATGAAATCAATATTAGATAAACTTTTTAGGGAATCTTTTATTATTGTTTAAGTTCCGCTGTATCCAGATCGTGGAACTGTAATAACATCTTACTCAAAAACATAAAATCAATTGGCAGAGATTGGCACTGACAATGATGAATACATAGATGAAATCGTCAAATCGTTTGTCAATGATTTTTTTCTATATCCAAAAAATATTTTTTAAAGAAATTAGTCGAAGGTGCGGTCAAGAAAATAAGATATTTTATAATAGTAAATTCTATTATATTGTCCAACGTTTCGACCATCCGAATCCTCTTGTTTCTAACCTTGCTTCCTCTTCGATTCCTGATAGCCCTCCGAGGCGTCTGAAAAGGAGATGGCCTCGTGATCTCCTCATGTAGACAAATTATTAGAGTGCGACCAATTCTCAACAAGCGTGTTTCATGTGATAATATTCCTATGTACACATTTACTTGATGTATTCGTACTAATACAGTTGTAAATATCATAATAAAAGTTAAAAAAAAAAAAAATTGGTTGAAAGAAGTCCTTTTTAGAAATAGAAATAGAAATAGAAATAGAAAAATAACTTTATTCTGGGACACAGTCCCTTGAGAATAACAAATTAGAACAAAATTAAAATATTACATCTGGCCAAAACAAAATAAATCGAAAAAAAGAAATAATGTAAAAAAAATATAAGGTAAAAACTCTATATACAAAACAAACTAAACTATATACAAAACCATTAATACTATTACAAGAAACTTAAATCTATTTAGACCAGTATACACTTTTCCGAAAAAAATAAAGAATTAAAAAATAAAAATATATCAAATTCTCTATTAAAATCCGCTCGAATGGTTAGCAAGTATCTGACTGTTTTTGTGATAGGAATTGGAATAGGAGGGATTTGAATGTGGATATGGAGGGGGAATGTCGAATTTTGATAGGGAGGGAATTCCAGAAATTGACAGAGCGAACAATAAAGGAATTTTGGAATGAGGCAGATCTGTGAGAAGGCATGTAAAGGTCAGAAGGTCGAGATCTTGTGGACAGGGAATGGACTGAGGTTTTGAACTGGAGAAGGTTGTAGGCGTAAGAAGGACGATGGTTGTTGATGATTTGGTAGAGGAACGTACCTAGAAAGTATTGTCTTCGGAAGGAGGGGTAGAGCCACCTTAACTCAGTGTAGTGGTGAGAGACATGGGAGTACCTCGGGGCACCAATAACAAATCTTACGCAGCTATTCATTAATCTTTTCAGTCTATCACCGAGCTCCACCGAGAGGCCATCATACACCACACAGCTGTAGTCAAAGTGGGGGAAGATGAGAGAGGAAATCAGGAGTCTACGGATATGTTGAGGTAGGAGATGGCGGAAGCGATGAAATAGTTTAAGGGTAGAGATTGTCCGACGGGAAATGTGAGAAATATGGTTGGTCCAGGAGAGGGTTTGATCTATGAAAAATCCTAAATTATTAACAGAGGATTAGAAGGAAATTGGCTGGTTATTAAGGTGTAATATGGGAAAGTCAGTATGGGATCTAATGAGGGGCTTGGAACCAATGACGATGGCCTGAGTTTTGGCAGCATTTAACTTTAATCCATTTACATTTGCCCAGGCAGTGATTCGATCAAGATCTTCTTGAATCTTGGCAAATGCCCCCAGTAACTCAGAGGGAGAAAAGGATAGGTAGATCTGGGAATCATCTGCATAAAGGTGATGGGAACAATGGAAAATTGATTTAGGTAGGTCGTTAATGTAGGAGCTGAAAAGGAGAGGAGATATGCTTGAACCCTGGGCAACTCCAGAGGATAAAGAAAGGAAAGCAGATAGTGGTTGGTTGGGTATGGAGACTGCTTGGGTGCGTTGGGAGAGGAAAGATTGGAACCAAGAGATGGAACTATTGGAGAAAGATAACTTTTTCATTTAAGTTTTAGGAATGTATTCCTTTTTGAAGAAATATCCGATTGATCATCTAAGCCACTCAATATAATCAACGGTATTTTTCCATATTAAGCTTTTAAAACAGATAATTATCTCATTTATATAATTTGCTGCATTCACAGATTGGCTTATGAACTCTCCATATGAAATATTTCTGGTAAAGAGGTGTCAAAAATTTAGTTGTCACTAAAGGACAAAGAATCTTTGAGACGAGACAGACAGACTATCACATATCTTTGAGACTAACACATTCTGAGAAGTATACTTATTCATTTTATATCATGGATCTCTGATCTCCGACTTCGGAGGAGCTTCGAAAGGGATGCTTTCAAGTGTTGGCGTTAAACGAGGGAAGGGTTGTAATATAAATCTAGTGGAAGGCATTGCCTACCATCAGTAGGAAGAATGAATCGGCTAGGTCCGGGGCTGGATAACACGGGATCAACTGGGATAGGATCGACACTAGCAGAAAAGGCATTTTATCTCTTGGCTGAATAAAGGATTCCTCAGTATCCAGGATTTTTTTAATATTACTATTATTACGATTTTGAAAATAGGTTTCTAAAATAAAAACATAGAAATTACAATATGTATATATATTTTTTTTTTCAAGAGATGAACACAAATTTCATCTTTATTATAAGCGAGAAAGCTGCAAATATTATTATTAAAGAAGGATACTCAATCTCAAAAGTTTAATTTTATTTTTTTTAAATTTTATTACTACTATTCTAACTGTTCTGAAAATTCAAATATATATGAAATGGAAATATATCATTTTCGCAATAAGCCAGAAAACTGCAAATATTATTATTGCAATATTACTTTATCTTGAATTCCTAGCAATTTAATAAATGAAAGGTCACGAGGTAAAACCACGGTAAATCAACCTCCTAGTCTATTTCGAAAAAAAAACAAATTAAAAGTTTACGGATGCTCTGATCCAGTCACCAACCGCCAGCACCACAGAAATGAACTATTGCCGGTCTTTCCCCAACTTTCAGGACTACGCGTGTTTTACCACTTTTATCGATTTTTTTTTTAGTCGTTTATTTCCAAACTGAACCCTAATCGATTTTGATTTTGAATCCGATGACGAAATTATTTATTTTATTTCAAAGCGTACTTAGATATTTTAAAAAGTGATGCGAAAATTAGAAGCACTCCAATCGTTCTACTTCTTAGTCTAATTGGAATGATCGCCTTCACGAAACCATTGTAATAATTTTTGTCTCTAAACGGTACTTGCTCCTATTAATAGCTTCGTGATAATTACACCTCGTTCTCACCTGTTGTCATACCGTGCAATGAGTCATGCGAACTAATTGTTTTTAAATTGTTGTTTAATTAACAACGGGAAGTTCTTAGAATCGTCATTATTTATGATATTTCAGAACCTGAACAAAAATAGTATAAGTGTAATACATTTATAATACTACTAATACTCCGGTAAATTTGTTTTCAACCTAGGAACACATTTAAGCAACAAATTCTTTCATAGTTTATATTTACCTATTTCTTATTACTACTAACCACAAGAGACATTTAATTATTTCAATTAAACAAAAATAAATGTACTTTACAGGAAATAAGGCCAATGGTACTATTTCAATGGAAACTCTGTAGCTCAGTGGGTAAGCACTGGCTTCCAAAGCTCAAGGTCTCAGATTCAATTCCGACTGACGAAAAGTAATTTTTCACCTTCCGTGGATCTATCCAGGGGTAGGGAAATCCTCCTGGGGGTCACCCACCCTCTATAAAGAGGGTACTTTTGATGATAATAATTAATTAAGGAGACAAACCGATCGAGTATCATCCTGGACCGATCACTTCCCAGCACAACCATGGACCTTAAAACAATACTTCCTTATAAAGTATTTAACCAAAGACCCTTCATGGGTTGTAGTCGTACATGTTTTTTTTTTTTTTTTTTACTATTTGAATGAGGATGGGACCTAATTAATTTATGTTAAAATACAATTTATTAATTCATCAATATAACTTCGTTCATCAATATAAATTTTATCATTATTAGAAACCATCGAATTCCTCTCGTATCCAATCCTTACAATACAAAATCCTCAACGCTCCTTACTTTGTCACAAATAAAATCATCCATAAAGACCTTAATGTTCCATATGTTTCCGATTTGGCCCAATCCAGATATCTATCCTTCCATAACAAACTGCAGAACCATCCGAATCCTCTTGTTTCAAACCTTGCTTCCTCCTCGATCCCTGATAATCCTCCGAGGCGTCTGAAAAGAAGATGGCCTCGGGACCTTCTAATATAGAACTTTAATTTGAGTTCTACCAATGGGTAGTTTCTCTTCATGTTGTACATGTCATGTTACCAATGTCACATTTACTTATTGTATTTTCCATGTAATACAGTTGTAAATCTCAATAAAATAAAATTAAAAAAAAAATCATTATTAGAAATAGTTGTTGCTGGTTTAAAGAAAATTTTAAAAAATGTGTAAAATCAATGATATAAAGTGGAACATTTAGTAGATCGATTTCAGTAGAAAATATGCTTAAACATCTCAGGCATATATCTTCAATATATAATTTCAAATTCGTACGATTTTTAAGCTTGGTGTTCACTTACACAGTCACAGACCACTCATACAAACACACAGACCATTTTGTGAAAATTGGTATTCTGACTCTATTTTACTATTTATTCATCAATAAAAAAGTTTATTCATCAATGTTATCGAGGTAAGTTATCGATAGTGACTTCTGGTGTAATTTCAAAGTTGAAAAGTAATCTATGCAGGTTATGTTGTTCATTAGGGAGAAAATGTAACTTTAATGTCTAAAAAGTTATAAGCGCTGAAGCAAATATCATTATAGCCATTAGTAAGGATCTTGGCACAACTTTGTATATTCCGATAAGAAGTATACCCGCTTACGGATTTAGTTTAGGTCCAAACTATCATCTTTGGAACTTCATTTGTCGGTTAGTTGCAATTATTATTTTTTTTTTTTTGGGCTTTAATTTTTGACAAAACCATTATGTACCTTTTTTATTAATTCCTCGCATATATATATATATATATATATATATATATATATATATATATATATATATATATATATATATATGTGTGTTTTTCTCTTCTTAATTGGAAATTAATTTAACCATGCAAACATTGTAGATGTAGTATATATTTAAAGTAGCAACAATTTTAACTAACAACAAGCCAAGAAACCAATCCGTTGTGTAGACTTTTTAAATCATCTGAATTATGTTCCCTTTTTTGTTTCAATTTCACGACTTTGTTATCCACTTCAGTCTTTACTCTTCTTTTGTTTACGCCAAGAGCCTTTCTATAAATTCAGAAAGCTAAATGTATCGGGTTGGCAAATAAGTCCTTTCGGTTTTTCAGGGAAATTAATCTCAGCGAAATAAGTGGTAGTCACTTGGAGCTAGGTTTGGTTAATAGGGATGGTGGGGCAAAAGGTGTGAGGCCTAGCGTTGTCTTAGTGGAACATGGCACTCTTCCGATCGTTCATAACTCTTCAGGATGTTCTCAAAATTCGGTGTTACTATATCCGTTGGAAAGCTGGATTATTGGTCTCCAAAGCCGTATGAATGGGTTTTTTATTTAATACCTACATAAGGAATAAATAAACGAAAACTCCTTATATGTTTTTATTTTTTATCTCCATTTGTAGTTTGTTTACGAAGATCTTGTTGGTGTCGTTTTGTGTCGTTTATGTGCCACTAAATTCCTGCTAAATTTCTTGTAGATAGCTAAATTCATATTAAAGTTATAACATTTTTTGTGATTTTCGAAGTGTGTGACCCAAACATTAAGCCTGGAAATATAGCCGAGGTTGTGCAAATGGCTTTCTACGCTTGTGTGCGACACATTTAGGGTCATAGCAATCTCTCGCGCTGATTGGGTGGGATTTTGATCAACAATGGCATTAACATTGCTCGTTTCAATTTCATGTGGGCGAACAGACCGTTGAATATCATTGATGTAAAAATTTCCTGAATGAAATTTTGCAAACCAAAATAATACAACAAAATATGAAGGTAATGAATGATATTTTCTTCCATATTTACAGTTCAATAGGAAACACAATACTAAACTAGTTTCAACAAGAGTTAATCGATATAGTTGTTGACATATTACCAACGGGATAAACAGTCCACCTTAGGGATTAATTCATCAGATAAGAAGTGTATCATAGTGACATAAAAATAAACAGAAAAACCGAAAGGACTTATTTGCCAACCCAATACTCGAAATTGTTTTAATATTGGAATTCTACGCTTTTTTTCAATAATTTAATTTAATGTTCCATATTTCATAATTTCTTTTTGTTTATATTTAATGATATTTTTATTTAAGAAAACATGATGTTTTTGACGGAAGTAAAATTATATTAGTAAATTTTATCGTGGAAATTAAAAAACAAAAAGTTCAAGGTTCTATTTCTAGATTGCATTATGTCATCCAAAAGGTTAAAAAGCCTACGAAACTTAAAATGTTTAGGATGGTCTAAAGTCCAAAAAGAATTTAGAAATTTTCACTTTGGGGGTGCCGCTTTTTTGTGGAGGCATTTTGGAGAAATCAATTATTTTTTTTGTTTAGAAGTTTGAAAGCCCCCCAAAGGAGTTTTAACAATTATCCCAATGAAACCAATGAGCTCTAAAATTAATATTGAAAGAGTTATAGGACTCGTAAATTGCACAAAACGGGATTTCAATTTTTCGTAACTTTGTATGGTATTTTCGTTGGTTTAAACAATAGAACTATTTCTAAAAAGTATAGAGAACTCTTAGGGAGCTATCAGAACTCAAAAATTTTTAAAAATAATTGGGGATGGAGGGCCAACTTCACAGGGGTTAGAAAACATCATCCTGCTGATGAACAACATTTCAAATTGTTGTGTTTGCCCAACCATTAAAAAAAAAACCAAGTTTCGTCCTCCTTGATCAGAAGCAAACTCCTATCATTTGGCCTAAGGATTGTGTTTTCAGAAGAAAACCATTATTTTTCTCATGAATACTATTTCTTTCCACTTGAATCCCAGGATAATTTTATCACAAAATTGAAAAAAAAAAATATATGGCATACGAAAATATTAGGCCATTATCCCCATTATTATTACTATTATTTTATCATTACTATTACTCTATCCTCAAAATGTCAAAATAATGGGGTTATATATACCATGTAGCTCAATAATTTTGTAAGCCACCTTCCTTCTCGATTTTGTTATCAAATTACTCTTCTTTCGGCTCAAGTGGAAAGCAAATGGGTTCCATGAGTTTTTTCGTACCTCATTAAATTAATGAGAAAACGTCCCATTTCTGATAATCTTCATAGATAAAAAAGTTGGAACGTAACCAAATAATTTAAAGCTATTCCATTAATCCAGTATAATACAAACATATGATGAAATAATTTTAATCTCACCATTACTTTTATATTTGGACGAAAATCAGATATGACGAGGCGAAAGCCCAAATTCCGCTAGTTTGTTTTATTAAAGTAATAAACTCAGGAAGGCATATATTTTTAAAATCGAAACATGATATGAATAACAAATATGTTTGCCGTGACCCAATGGAGAGAAATTAACAGTGGAGGAGGGAAGAGGTAGAACCTGTGGTTTCAGAATAATGGAACAAGGCTTAGCAGTGAGTGATAAATGACCTAGAAGGAGCGGAAGAGGCGATGTGAAGCTCCCCCTCCCCCTAAAATCTTCAATATGGAGTCTTGTACTTTTCGAAAAAAAAAACCCTGAAAATGAAATACCAAAACGTTTCCGTCAGAGCAATATATCTTAAAATGTCAGCACATTTTATACAAGGTTTCCATAAATCCACTTTATTTATACCATAAGTAAATCGAACGAAATTCCAAGAGATCTCGCTTGGAGACCAACACCAAACATGAAAGATGTTGAGATAGTCCCGAATCCAGAGTGAAAGAATGATGCTTCATTCTTTCACTCTGGATTCGGGACTATCTCAACATCTTTCATGTTTGGTGTTGGTGTGGGGCCGATCGCCGATCTAGGAGGACAAAAACAACTTTCAAAATATGAAATGTAATATATCATACATTTTATAGATAAATGGTGACCTGAAAAGTGGCCTAGTAAAATTTCGTTTAAATTCTCACAGTAGATTACGGAAGAGGTTTGGGTGAGCAGGCCTTCAGTCCAATCAATTGACAAATAGTTCCAGCATTACTTTATTTAAAGCGTAAATCAATGCCTGTGTGCGTTATTGCTTAAGGCTGCTTTTAATAATTCAGAGAATAATCTTTCTTTTTCACTGGATTAATTTAGGTTCAACCATTTTGGTATTGGTTACAATTACTTTTGAAAAATTGCTTAGATCAATTCTTTGAAAATAAATGAATGTCGCTTATATAGTCTATGAAATACACTTCCAGACACCCCGCCGCTACAATTTGTTTTTTTTTCATTTTGTAGCACTTTTATATTCTTTCAAAAAATAGTCATCAAATGTTGCGCAGCTGTTTTTTCCAGTCCAGTTGTTTTTAATTATTTCAGAAAACCTAAACTAAAGTTTTGGAATCAATTTCTTTTAATCTTATTAAAACATTATGAATTATATAATAAAATTTATACTGGTTTGAAAGACAATGTACCCCTGATTATATAAAAAATAAATGAGCTTCGAAAAAATGCTCAGGAAATAATTTCTTTTTTTTTTTTTTTTTTAGAAGAAACGCGTCTTAATTGAAGCATGTTTTCTAGACCTGATAACAACCACCAGTCTTTTTGAGGTTTCGAGGGAACAGGGAGGCCGAATAATGTTTTTAATTTCATACATAATAATTCGTGAATATATTAATTTGAATGAAACACTTTAAAAACAGATTTGTTTTAGTGAAAAATTGCAAAATAGGTCTATTTTAATCCAAAGTCCTCCGAACAATAGTCGATGCTCCGCTCTATGTAACCAGCAAAACCCTACATCATGACCTTAATATCCCATTTGTCCTTGACCTTATCCCTGAAAAATTTTCAAAATTCCATCAGAACCTTATCAATCATCCAAATCCCCTAGCCCAATCCCTATCTAGTTCCACTCATCCCTACAACCCTCCTCGAAGGTTGAAACGGCAGTGGCCCAGAGATCATTTATAGTATATTTTTTATATATCTTTATAGTATATATGTATATATCTTTTATAATATATATATTTGGAGTTCTGGCAATGGCCAGATTCTCCACTCAAGACATGAGTGTATGTGGCTAAAGCGCTCTCGCTTAAACTCCACCGGCTTTAGCACCAGGCGGTTGAAAGAGTAGCGCAGGGATTTGGGTTCCCTGCCTGATTGTATATATTGTATATAGGTATGAATGTATTTTTATGTTTTTAATTTACTTATATTTAGGTTATTTTATTTTTTATTGTACATAGTTTTTATTTATTATTATTTTACTTTTGTTAATGTTTTTTTGTATATATGGTGTGAATGTGTTTATTTATCAATATAATTATTGTCCCCGTGACAGAATATTATATGTCTAAATAAATACAAAAAAAAAAATTAGTGCAAAGCTGCAAAATATATCAAAACAGATCCTATTTTGTATTTTAAATCTACTCCTCAAAATCGGCATAAACCTATTGAGAACTCTGTTTTCCCTTAAACAGAAAAAAATAGGATAAAACCTTAAAATTCGAGCCCTGGCTATTATATTCTAGTTTCATCTATTAAAGCTCTGCAGCATCTTTGGTTATCCTACCTATCCAACTGGTTTTGGCCTTCCACTTGGTCTTTTGCCAACTGGCTTACTGGTTTACTGAGATATTCATTTGTGGCCGGGAGGCGCCAAGTTGACTCAGCTCATGGACGCATCTAATCTAATTACGCCACTGATATTGACAGACAATTCTACAATTAGTCCGCAGCCATTACCTGACTTTTTCGAAAATCTCCGGTACTGTTTGCTATGTTTATTTTAATGCGCTAATACCATAGGTTGAAACAGAATCAATAGAAGGCTTACAAGAGGCGAAGTGGTTTTCATACTAGTCCGAGATACTGTAAAACAATTTACATTATCTGGAGAAAATTTTTTTTAAACAGTTTTAATGTAGGTCATTTATTTCGCTCGAAATAGGTAATCTCCCGAAAGCTGAAAATTGATAATGAAGGTATCAGTAGTTTCAAATGTTTCAATAGTATTGGTGTCTTCTACTGAGTTATTCTTGTTTAAAGTCTATTATATACAATATAGGACTCTTTTACACCCCTGCAACTTTTATTCTATGAATTTTTTCTCTTTGGAAACTGGAAAACTTATATCGAAGTTGCAAGGCTATTTATAGTAATTTGTATCAGATTTTAACAAATTCGGTAAAAATCAGCGTTCGTTGACTTTGGTTATCGACCGTAACAATTAACCATATTATTAAGTTTAGGTACTCTTTCAATGTATAATTTAACGTTATTCAATTTCTTAAAGAGTATGTTTTTCGCTGCTATTCACCGTTTTGGAGTTATAGATGAAAAAACAAAAAAAGATTGGAAAAATCTGCCTTTTTTTGCAGTAAAAAGTTTTCTCATAGTGGTCCGCGTTAGCACTTTTGTTCTTTAAATGTAAAATAAACCCACATATATAAGTTAAAAAATCCCACATTTCCCGTTTCGATCCCCAACTTCCTAATATTTTTTAAATCAGTTACCATTTTTTCAGGGAGCATGTGAGCTGACTGGCGAAGTCTCATTATTTTATATTTAAATCTTATGAATATTCTTAAAATTGTTTTCAAAATTTTCTTCAGATAATGTCATTTTGTTTGCAAGGGTTCTCGAACTAAATGTGAATTAATCATCAACGTCACGGAGATTACAAGTGGAAATAAAGTGCATATAGAGGTGACGCCGGGTATTAAAAACAATCTATCATCAATAAATATTTTTTAATCTATTCACAATTTCTCAAACTAAATATTCTTATATCTTGTTCTTATTTCTTACAATGAAAAATATATAGTGGTTATTCCTATATAGATGCGATTATATATGTTAGTATATGTATATAATCACATAAATAAACGTATCCAAGAGAACTCCGTCCCAACTTCATCTCCTATATCCTATAATATTTTAATAAATATCTGTTTGTTATAATAAATAAATGTTAATATCAACAGTATACGAGTAAGTTTTATATATATATATATATATATATATATATATATATATATATATAATATATATATATATATATATATATATATATATATACACGCATATATAAATTAACAATGTAATATTTCTAAGTATCTTGACCTTTCATGTTTAACGACTTTGAGTTTCCTTATGAAGTAAATACACTGCATAAACCCATTATTCAGTTTTTGGAGGAAGCTTTGGAAGATGTGCCTCAGGATCTCAGCCTAAAGCAACGTCAAAATCTTGCCTCTTCAAAACCACCGTCTGAGGTTGTTGTTTCCCTTTTACCCTTGTCTGTCATCAGCATCCTCCATAAGCTACGGTTCATATCTCTGGATTTTGTAAGATCAAAAGAACCTGTATGTGAGCTACTTATCATCAACAAGTCAAATTGTTACGTCTAAAACAGTACGCCCTATAATAAGGTTAAACTCTTTTCTTTCTTTTTTATGAAGCTTCAAAAAAGCCCTAATAGGACTTAGGGAAGGACTGATATCTTAAATAAAGTGCATGTATATTTCTTTTCCTCTTTCGAAATAAATGAAAACTTACATAGACAAGACTGGTCTATATACAATTCTACTTTATCTATCTCAGTTGAACTCTTCGACCTAATCTTTCCAAATGAGCCTCCATGGACATAAAAATTAGTTATAATTGAACTATTATTTTTTCTGGTTTCTTATCCTTCGGCACAAGAAACCAGATATGAGGAAAAAAAACTATAGTTTCTCTTTAAGAATCAATTGCTTTATTGGGTAAACCAGGGGTGCTCCTCCCCTCCACTCCCCCAGGGTCAATGGCGCAAGAATCTACCCCCTCCCCCTTTCACGGTGTTGTATTGCTCACCTTTTCATAAAACAGAGCAAGGGAAAGTATAATTAGAAAAATCGTAGATCATACACCATTACACTTGCTGCGGAATGTTTTTTTAATTTCCTCGTTGTTCCTTATTCTGAAAGTTTTCATTCCGAAAATTGAAATGTGCCCCCCTTAAAAATTCAGAAAACCATCAAAATAAACCTCCCTCAAAATGTGTGATGGCGCAGCTTGCGACATAAAACCCCCTTCTGGACACCCCTGGGAGAAATGGACAACAACAAATCATAGCAAGCATGCTCGATCAGATGCTAATTTGATGCACTGAGAGAAAAAGAAAATGGACTCGGCACAAATAACTGAAATTTTTAAACTGGGTGAGTATATAACAGAACGAGAAAATTCTTTTGATAATTTACTTGAAGTCAAGAAGTCTAGGAAATTAAGGCAGGATTGCAGACTGAATGAACCAGGGATTAGGAAAGAGATTGTACTTCTTGTAGTGAATGAAGAAATTGTCAAAACATGGGCATTTTGGTAAAATGATGACTGCTGTGGATCCAGACAGTGGTGGATCCAGGAATTTTCTCAGGGAGAGCGCACTTCTGTACCAGGTGCTTCTCCCACCCCTATCCGTTCCCCCACCTCTAACTATCTCCCCCCACTCCTTAGCTGAGTTTAGCCGCTCAAAAGTCCTCTTTAAAAACAAAAGCAAACTCTATTTTTATTTAAAGTCAATTTTGTCTAGTTTACAGTGAAGCAATCGTTAATTACTTAAATTAAATATTTATTTGTTATCACTTCCTATTCAACAAAAAACGTGACTCATGAAAAATCACAAAACTTGGATTCCCAACTTTTCTGCTGAAAATCGAACCATTGTTTATATCAACTTTTTTGTATTTATTGAGTTCGGCATCACTCCTTTAAATATTTCCCTCTACTTACTAGACACCATGTATATGGGTTTAGGCATGTAAAAACTGAATTGCTGACATGGGTCACCAAGAGAAAACTTTTGACAGCCAAAAAATTCAGATTTATCTGATCTTTTTTTTCATGTATTACTACTAAACAGTGCATCAAATGGAAAAAAGTATCATTTGAGAAATTAAAGAACATCAAATTGTGCGTCGAACGAGTACCTAAACTTAATAATTTGATTAAGTGATATGATCCCTCGATCAATGAACGCTAATTTTTACCGACATTGTCAAAATCTGAGAAAGATTACAATAACTGGCCCTGCAGGTTGGAAATAAATTCTCTATGAACAAAAACTCAGAATAATTTCTGATTCCAATCATAATCAGATTCCAATCAAATCGGAGACCAAATAATTAGTATTTTGTCCCATGAAAACGCTCCCAACAGAAACTATTTTAAGAAAAGAACAATACTTTCTAATGAGAAATGTACACATTATTATCATGACCAGTATTGTGTTATAATTGAGTGGATTCTTCTTCTTGAGTGGATTGCATGTATTCTTCAAGAGAACTCTAGTTGCTTAAGGTTGTAATGCATCCAGATCTATTGGAACTGAATAAAAACTGGGTCCGGGAGAAAACCAGTATTTTCTTGTGCTCGAATAAAAGGTTGTTCTAAAGAATAAATGAAGTTCGTATTTTTTTAAATAAATTTTCCTCCATCATGTATTTCACCTGCGAGATGTATTCCAGTTCGGAGTCAATAGGAACAAACTGCGACAGGAGCATAAGCCTTCAAATCTCACGGATGGCCAAAAACTACATCACTCTTTGAATAGATGCTTTTTGGAACTTTTTGTCCACCATCCAGGGAGAGGATCGCCCCCTTGCAGAATTTGCTAATGCTCGTCACGATAATATTTTTTTTTTATATATATATTACATTAGAAAATTCGTCTATGAGGATGATTTTTTCCTATATTTCTCTTTTCATTAAACAGGTGCTTAAAATATTAGTTTTCGAAAGAAAGGTCCTTCAAAGGATATTTAACTCAGTTAAGGAAAATGATGAATAGAGAATTAGACGCAATCCCGTAGGAGCCGAAGGTGGTGAAATATATCCGGATAACAAGGCTGAGATCGAAGCGCCAACGGATGGACCTCAATCCCAAAGTAGAGCCGATTGGAAAAAGAAAAGTGGACAGACCGAAACTGAGATGGAAAATGGAGTAAGTGCTGATTCCAGAATTCATGGAATCAGGAACTGGTGGAGGCTGCTCAGGACAGAGAAACGTGGAGGAAAACTCTTGAGGCAGACAAGACCCAGTAATCTATTTTCGAGCTCAGGATGGTGACATTGATCACATTAGAAAATCCTTCTTAGAGGATGATTTTTCCTATATTTCTCTTTTCTTTAAATAGAAGTTTTTTGGATACTTTTTTTCGTTATTATTTTTCTACCATCCAGAGCGGAGTGCCGCTCTGGCAGAAATTACTAGTGCTGGTCACGATAATAACTTTTTTTTATATTACATTAGAAATTTGTTTATGAGGATGATTTTTTCCTATATTTCTCTTTAAATAGCTGGTTTTCGGAACTTTTCCCCCACCATCCAGAGGAGAAAGGGGCGCGCCCCCGGCTGGATCCGTTAGTACTGGTCACGATAATAATTATTTTTATACCACAGAAAATTCATCTTAGAGGATGAATTTTTCCTCAATTCCCTTTTCCTTAAATAGGCGTTGTTTTTTTTTTTTTTTGGGGGGGGGGGGGGGTTTCCACCATCGTTCTGGTCACGATAATAATAATTTTTTTTTTATTACATTAGGAAATTCTTGAATGGTAATGAATTTCTCTTTTCTTTAAACAGGTGTTTTTATCACGTTTTCGGAATTTTTTCCCGCCATCCAAGGCAGAGCGCGCCCCTGGCAGAATTCGCTAGTGCTGGTCACAATATTAATTTTTTTTAAACATTACATTTGGATATTCGTCGCCTATGAGGACGAATTTTCCCTATATTTCCCTTTTATTTAAATAGCTGCTTTTAGGATTTTTTTTCCAGCTCCCAGGGGGAGGCGCCCCCCCCCCCTCGGCTAGATCCGCTAGTGCTGCTACACTTATTTAATAAAGTGACAAACGTGTAATGAAAAAGTTTTATTACAATGATGAATATGATTTAACGTAAGAAAAAAAAATATCTCTATATATAAATAATTAAAATATGATGCAAAC
Source organism: Nezara viridula (assembly GCA_928085145.1). Lineage (NCBI taxonomy): Eukaryota > Metazoa > Arthropoda > Insecta > Hemiptera > Pentatomidae > Nezara > Nezara viridula. The sequence continues at coordinate 95,965,824 of OV725078.1, read as the reverse complement.
AGGATTTTTTGATGCAGAATAATTTAAGTCTCGTTCACACGTTGACAATTTCTGTCATGGTACTGTTGTCCCGACAGTGAGAAAGCAACTATGTCCTTATGTCTACACGCTGACAGTAGACCTGATCACAGTATGATTTTTAAAAAGTCAACTCATTCATAGAAACAAAATGAATAAAACCAATTTCAGTTAAATGTAGATTGAATTAATAAAAATAAACCTAAACGCAAATAATTGAAAAAATCTATTCTTGAGATGTATTGAAGGCAAAACTAAAAGTAATTGAAAAAAAAAAAAAAAAAAAGAAGAAAAAGAAAGATAAAAGTAGTAACGCAAACCTAGAGGCTAAGGTAGTTAGTAGAGACCCAGGAAGAATCTTGATTAAGGTGGCCACATGGATTGGAATAGTAAAAGAACCAGTCTGATCCAAATTCTTTAGGAATCACTATACAAGAGCATTTAGTGAGTAATATAAGTTTCAAAGTAAATTAATTAATTAAATTAAAATCAATTGGAACTAAAATTCTTCTTCAATTATACTAAAATTCTTGGACTTCAATTATACATTTCTTAGAAACTGAATTTTTTTACTAATTCATAACTTAACAAATTTAGATTTATTTACTTTTTTGTCCAGATGCAAACGTAACTACAAAAATCTGATTTCAATATGTACAAAAAGAGACTTATCTATTTGTGAAATCCACCAGCTACATAATTTTAATACTGATATCTAATAAATAAAAATTAATCCATCAAATTTTAAATTACTGATCATTCATAATAGCAATCATTATGCATTGTATTATTATAAATAAAAAACATTTAATATAGTTCACCAATACACAGAAAATAAAGACCAACATATGACCACAAGATCCACTCCAACTTTTACCTCAAAACATTTAGAAGAGAATATGTTGTAAATGCACTTAATGACAGCAATAACAAGAATGCTGGACTTGGAAAAGGCAATAATGAAACAGATAAAATTTTATAAAGAAGTAGTTAAGGATTATATCTCAATCACTGACAGTTGCGGATCCAAGATTTAATTTTGAGAGGGCTTTTTTTTTTTTTACTTTGAAAGAAAAACTATAAAAACTACCATTATGAAATGATGTTTAAGTTATCCTTGAAGGCCACTAATAAACATGTAATTAAAGAAAACCTAATGATTTCAGAGATATTTTTTTATATATACATTTTTTTATTGAATTATATTACAACTAAGGACATCAGTAATAGGGATACAGAAGTTCATTCACACCATATGTACAGTAAAAAAAAACTAGCGAAATATCAGAAAAATAATAATAATATAAAGAAATAAAAGAAACTTAAACTAATAAAAATAACAAACTGAATATAGGTATAAGTATATACAGTATTTACAAAAATTCATTCAGGAAAATTCTGAGCCAGCCTTTCCTCCCAAATGTGGAAGGAAAAGCAGGAATCTAAAAGATTCTAGTGCCTTTCGTTTAGCAGTGTCATTGGTATTAATGACCAATGGAGGCTGAACAAAGGTGCTATAACCACAGACAAACAAGACATGAGTGGAGTATCTGACAAATACCAAAACACCAATGAATGCTTATTTACAAAATGTCTCGGAGCCACTACTGTTTCAAACTTCGGGGAGGATGGTAGTGTTAGGTAGGGTTGAGTTTTTGTGAAAGTTGAGATTTTCTATTTAGTAGTCCATATAGCTGGCCATATCGTTAATAGAACTCTTTAAATCTAGTATGTGGATTCCAAGTTAATCTTTGGGCTAAGAGAAACCAAGATATTGGACTGTCGGAGAAATCATATGTGTCTGAGAAAGGAAGTTGGGTGTAGTTAAAATGTACTGGTGGACAGGATTTGCATTGAAGCATAAAGGTAATGTGTTTTTATTTGGACTCATTTTTCTTTAATTCGCCATTTATAATGTGCCATAAACAATTGCACCAGTGTTGAATCAGAGAGAAATGCCTTTGTAGATTTAAGGATGCTATTTTGGGATCTGGGTTGGAAGATAGGATTGTGGTGTCATCAACAAATTTTGCAAACAAGGTATCGGTATTAGAAGGGATGTCAGCAGTAAAGAGGATGAAAAGCATGGAATCCAAGACGCTGCCTGGGGGAACAGCGGCTTTAACTGGATAGATATCACTTTTAGAGATAATTTCTTCTTTTTTTTTTTACACATGCTTGAATTTTGTGCATTAATACAGTCATTAAGGGAATATATTTTGATTATTAAAGTATTTTGCTGGGAGCGGGGTAGCTCAGCTTCCTTTATTTAAAAGTCAAGAGTCAATTTCTGAAAAGATAAATTATTTAAAAACATTTATGGGTTAAATTACTAGTTACTAATTTCAACAATTTAGCTTAAATATTAACTGTTATTTTGAAAATTATTTTATAAAACTTTGATCCACTGCTTACTATTTACATTTAAGTACAAGTTTCACCTTTTACCACTTACCAAATTCCAAAGATTGGATGACATCTCACTACCTTTTGAGAGATCTTTAATAATTAAATTAATATTTTCTATTTCACATTTTATCTCTGTTTAATTATAAAATATTTTACTGAGTGACTTGCAAAGTCATAATTCTTATGCGACTCATATTGCGTGTCACAGAATCTATTGGGTTGGCAAATAAGTCCTTTCTGATTTCAGGGTGAAATAAAACTCAATTTACTATAGAAATAAAATTTATTTTAATCTACAATACATTGACCATTATTTAATATGACTTTTTCCCATCTTTCCACTAACTGCACGCCATGTTCATAGAATGTCTGGAGTTTATTGTTAAAGAACTGATCTAAATCAATGATATAAAGTGGCACATTAAGTAGATCGATTTCAGTGGAAAATATGCTTGAACATTCCAGGCATATACCTTCAATACATAATTTCAAATCCGTACAATTTTTTGTCTCTAAGCTTGGTGTTCACTTACACAGTCACAGACCACTCTCACAAACACATTGACCATTTAGTGAAAATTGGTATTTTGACTCTATTTTACAACTTATTCATGAATAAAAAAGTTTATTCATCAATGTTATCGAGGTAGATTATCGATTTGTTACAGTGACTTTTGATGTAATTTCAAAGTTGAAAAGTTATTTATGCAGGGTATGTTGTTCATTAGAGAGCAAAGATAACTTTAATGTCTAAAAAGTTATAAGCGCTGAAGCAGATATCATTATAGCTATTAGCACGGATCTTGGCACAACTTTGTATATTCCGATAAGAAGTATACCCGCTTACGGATTTAGTTTAGGTCCAAACTATCATTTTTGGAATTTCATTTGTCGGTTAGTTGCAAAACCATTATTACTTTTTATTAATTCCCCGCATTATCAGACACATTATATATGCTTATCTTCTTAATTGTAAACTAATTTAACCGCACATACATTGTAGACGAAGTATATATTTAAATTAGCATTATTTTCAATTAACAACAAGCCAAGGAACCAATTCGTTGTGTAGACTATTTAAATCATCTGAATTTTGCTATTTTTTTAGTTTCAATTTTACGACTTTGTTATCCACTTTGGTCTTTACTCTTTTTTTGTTTACGTCAAGAGCCTTTCTATAAATTCAGAAAGCTGAATGTATTGGGTTGGAAAATAAGTTCTTTAGGATTTTCAGGGTGAAATAAAACTCAATGTATTATAGGCATACAATTTAATTTAATCTACAATATATTGACCATTATTTAATATGACTTTTTCCACTAACTGTAAAATACTATGTTCATAGAATGTATGGAGTTCATTGTTAAAAAACTGATGCAAGTGGTTTTTGATGTCCTCTTTCTTTTGGAATTGCTTTCCATTCATGGACTTCTGCAGAGACCGAAATAAGTGGTAGTCACTTAATCCTAACCTGGGAGCTAGGTCTGGTGAATAGGAATGGTGGGGCAAAAGGTCCCATCCTAGGCTCAATAATTTATGGCGAGTGACCAATGAGGTTTGGGGCCTATTGTTGTCTTGGTGGAACACAACACCTTTTCGATAATTCATAACTCCTCATTCATAACTCAGCATGTACTCCAAATTCAATGTTACTATATCTGTTGGAAAGCTGAATTATTACTCTTCACAGCTATATTAATGGTTTTTTTTATTTAATGTCTACATAAGGAATAAATAAACAAACATTCCTTATAGGTTTTTATTTTTTATCTCCATTTGCAGTTTGTTTACGAAGGTCCTGTTTATGTCTTTTTGTGTAGTTTATGTGGCCCTAAATTCTTGCTAAATGCTTTAGATAGCTATTTATTAGATAGCTTAAGTCGTATTGAAGTTATAACATCTTTTTGTGATTTAAAAAAAAAATCATGTGAGGGACCCAAACATTAAGTCTGGAAACATAGCTGTGCTTGTGCAAATCGTTTTTTACACTTGTGTATGACACATTTAGGGCCATAGCAATCTCTTGCACTGATTGTGTGTGATTTTGATCAACAATGGCCTTAGCATTGCTCGTTTCAATATCATGTGGCCAACCAGACCATTGAATATCATTGATGCCGAAATTTCCTGAATGAAATTCTGCAAACCAATTTTGGCAGGTGCGTTCATTTAAGGCATCATCTCCATAAACACTGAAAATTGGTCTATAAGCTTCTGCAGCATGCTTACCTTTCTTAAAATAATACAACAAAATATACCGCTAATGAATGATATTTTCTTCCATATTCACAGTACAATACTAAACACAATACTAAGCTAGTTTCAACAAGATTTAACAAATTTAGTTGTTGAAATATTACAAACAGGATAAACAATCCCCACCTTAGGGATTGATTCATCGGATAAGAAGTATACCATAGTGACATAAAAATAAACAGAAAAACCAAAAGGACTTATATTCCAACCAATATAAAATATTTACATAACAAAAAAAGGAAAAGGAATTTTAACTCTTTCTTATGTCTGTCGTATCTACAATTATTTGATTTTCATAAGAAAAAAACAATTCAAAACAGAATGGGCTTAATAAAAATATAACATATTTATAGAGATTTATCTTATCTATCTCACTATTTCTATATATATATATATATATATATATATATATATATATATATATATAGTCTTAAAAATTAATTGTTTACTAATTTATTCAATGATTTGATTTTTGGCTAGTTTATGAACCTTTCACTAGATGGCAGAGCATGTTTAAATTGTTGTATTAAGAGTTTTATGCTTTTGATGACTTACATTGATATGTATTCAATATTTACAAAAAAACAAAAAAAAAACAGAAACAGAAGAAGATAAGCCTTAGAATTCTTAATGTTATATCTTTAATTATTAGAAAATCGGAATAAAGGAAAAATAAAAATAAAAATATAGTAAATAAGTGAATATATGTGTATATGTTTGGTTATATATATATATATATTAATAAAAGTGTTATAAAATGATTGTTCATAACAAAAATCAATACTTTATTCAATGCTTTAAAGTACTCGTAGTTTATAAGCTTGTCACTAGATAGCAGCACATGTTTCAATTTTTGCATTAGAAGCTTAAACATAAAAACTATAGTAAATTTTCAACCACACAATTAGTTAAGTTACAAATAAGGCTGAGGCAAATCTTGTTATTAGTAAAACTTAATTTATAAATGAAAATATATCATAAAAGCAACCAGTGCAATTAATAAAAAAAATAAAACTTGGGTATAATATTCATTAAGTATCTTTTACTTATTGAATATTATATTACTTATTGAATATTGTATTATATTAACCATTATATTATATTATATTGAAAGTTCAAAATTAAAATTATCCATAAACCGAGCAAGAACACTGTTTTAATGGGAAAATTAAAATCATAGGGCTTCATTTCCCTCGTCAACATAACTTAATAGTCACACAATGTATGTTACTATTAAGATATGATTTAATTATTACTAATTAATTAATTTAATAGCTGATATAACCTCCTTTGGAATCTATGAAATTACATGGGAGTCTCTAGTCCTGTCTTCTTTCCAAGGGCTGTTGCATAGGATATATGTGGTATTTTTTAACCAACCTCTGGTGTCCCAGAAGAACTCATAGTGTTTCATGTTTTACTATGCTGTTATATTAATTATTATTACCATATTACTCCAATGAAGTTGGGTTGCATTACAAATTTGTGTGTAAATCCATACTTATAATCTTTGCGATGCCATATGCGAAGAATATTTAATCATAATCTCAATATCATTTTCTTTTATTTCGGTGTCGTATATTTTTTCAGTTTCTATTTTTTTTTATATAACCCATCATTACACCAACGTTTTCACTTCCACAATCCTGATACAACGTTTCGGATCTTCAAGTCATTTTCAAGTCTAAAAACAATTTCTCAATTCACAGTCATATCTAAAATTATATTATATTATAATTTTGATTGTTTGTAAAATCATTGACAAGTACATGATAGGTAATTATAAATAATTTCATTTTTTAAACATGTCAATGATTATGGAAATAATCATGCATGAAAAGTTAACACAAGAATATTAGATATGAATGTGAATTGAAAAATTGTTTTTAGACTTGAAAATGGCTCGAAGAGCAAAAACGTATAAAAAATCAGAAACAGAAAAAAATTAATCATAATATTTTAATAAACGCTTTAGTCGGCAATATTATAAAAGGACAGAAGAAAGAATACATTTTTTCGTCAATTATTTATTTATTAAAAACTCTTTATAGAACATTTCATTAAAAAGCAATTAAATATAACGGGTTCGATTCAAGCAAAGTGCGTCATGCTATTTTGAATGATCTTCATTGTTCTACTGACGTCAACGCTGAACTAAGACCTCCTTTGTTTGTTATAAACAAACTTTTTTCAGTTTCGTACTTGCAAAACATGTTATCGAAAATAGTTTACATTTCATGGTCTAATTGGGTGTGACCTAAAACAAATTCCAGAGAACTAAATTTCAACAAGACTTTTCGTGTTCAACTTGAAAAGGTTGATCGATCCCTGTATCAGATATGAGATTATTTCTCTTTTTTTTCACATAAAAAAATAAGTAAAATACCAATCTAGATATTATTTTAACCTTTCAATAACCGATCCAGTAAGGTTAGCGGAAGTAAAATTTTCAAACCATCATCTTCTATAAAACTTTTTTTGACATAAAGAGTCGCAAAATCTGCCTACCAATATTTTTACAAAACACAATCTCTTTTGCATCAAACAGTGAATACAGGAAACTTTGATTCCATTATATTCAATTTTATTTTTCTTTGATCACATGGCAGTCGAACTAATACTTCGAAAATTTCTAACCGGATATCGAACTTTTTTTATTTTATAAAGCGATAGAAATTCAGAGGGACCTTGTTTAAACAGAAACAATATTCATTTTTTTCTTTAACGTAGGATGATATTTTATCGTTTTTTTCCGCTGTAGCAATTTATATCCTGAACTGATATCCCTTATTTCTCCCTTAGTCAATTATCAAATTCGTCCAAGATTTATATTTATCTGTTTTTTATTATTAGTTGCTATTTGAAATGGTTAATTACTTTAAATAGACTAAATTAAAGATATTTTCGAGGAAGAAATTAAAAATCACAGGTTAGCTGCGGTTACGGTCCCCGTCGTCGATCAGATATAATGATTATTCACGTTTTTATCTGTAACCATCTTTACATCTATCAAATTCTAATTCAAATATTTTGAAAAATGGCCATTTTAGAGATTTCGTAAGATAAGTAAAATTCGAAACAACCTCTGCCGTAATCGAGACGAATATCGGAAACTGGGGACCGTAACAGCAACTAACGTAATAATAATATATTGACCAAAGTCGTTAAATCTGTATTTGAAAAACAGATGTTCCAAAGAAAACGAGAAGATCCAGATACCCACTGGGCTACTTAGCAAAAGAAGAGAGAAATCAAACTCTTGAAATATGACAGTGACGCTGGAACGCCTCATCTTCTGGAAGCTGAATCCACCGTCTGATTCGTGAAATATCAACATGGATATCCTGGAAACGTGGGGACGCAGATTATTATCTCACCCAACTGCTAACTAGGCATGGTTGCTTTCAGGGCCTACTTAGCCCGCCTCCAAATATAGGATAGATCATCGTGCTCAACTTGTGATCCCGTGGATGAAACAGTGGAACATTCGTTCTTCTGTTGTTCAGGTATTGCTCGAGAAAAGGAAGAGCGAGACGGAAAATTCGGAACGAAATCGTCTCCTGAAAACTTGGTCGCTTTGATGATGACTAGGCAAGAGAATCGGAATGTTTGCAGCAGACTATGCTGCTCAAGTAGAAGGCTCAGAGCACAGGAGCAAGAAAGGAGAGGTCAGGCAATGGCTCAAATAAGATGTCCAGAGAAGAAGTTGGCATATAGGCCCTTCTGCTCCCCGCGAAGTAATGCTTGGCAGTACTTCGTGGGATAGTAAAGAATAATTGGTTGGTGGTAGGATATCACACTGTTTTCGTATTTTTGTTTGTTGCACTTCGTATAAAGAAAGACTCTTCCCCTACGCAGGGAAAAAAAAAAACAGACTATTTTGCGAGACTTGGTTATTTGGACTCAAGTACCTCAAAACTTATATTTTCGTTGAAAACTCAGTTGTAATTTTTTTAAAAATATTAATGCTTTCTCTCACTATATATTTCATATATAGGTAAGTGAAAGTAAAAAAAAAGCCATTTTTCCCCCAACCAAACATCTGTCGGTCCAACTTTGATTGTTTATTTAACAAAATATGCTCTGGAGATCAACATTTTTTTTTTCAAGGCAAATCGATTTCATTGCCAAAGATAATTGTATTATAAATTTAATACAATCTACCTTAATTTCTAAGCTCAATTTTCATTGGGAAGAATTCTTTAAGGGGAACCGATTCTATTTGGTTTTTTTTTTTTTTTTTTTTTTTTTTTTGTGTGTGTGTGTGTATGAGTGTGTGTGTAATTAAAACAATACATAAAATATATTTCTTTGTATTCTTATATCTTGAATAGAAAATACTTTTTTTGTATTAAAAAAATATATAATCACTAATTTTTTTTTTAATGTTATACTTTATAAAATGGAAAATGCAATCAATTTAATTTATTTTTCAATTTAAAATATTTTGTTTGGGATACAGCCCAGGTATGCTACAGAACAATTGAAAAAAATAACTTTACATTTAAACGAATGCGAACAGTAAATAAAAACCTGAAGATAAACTCAATATACTTTTTTTTTAATTTAGAAGTCTATTTTTTTAAATTAATCAAACATGTTTTAACAAGGGATGAGGTTAAAAGCCATTAGAATACTTTATTAACCGCTTAACAAAACAAGCTACAGGTTGATGTTACATTTGCATTTACATTGTTGCTACAGGCCTTATAAGGGCACCCAGTCTAAAATCAGTATTCCAAAATCCTTACAGGGCAAATATTACTGATGTAATCAAAGCATTTTTTCTCAATTTTAAAATATAATTTCTTTATACACTAATTTCTAATTTCTTAATTAACAATCACAGTTATACGTATTTTTTATTTTATTTTTCTCTTGATAATGAAACTTAATCTTCATCCTCGACACATTGTTGATCCAAAACAGCTATATTTAATTTATTTAAAAGTTTTCTTTCATAAATCAATAGGTTTATGAGTCATAAGTTGATGAAAAACTATAAAACAAACTAGAAAGAAAGCTCAGTTTTAAAGGTCATGGGGATATAATACAAAACTATATTTTTATAATTATATTAAAACTGTCCAGGCTCACCCGGCAGTTATTTTTTTTATCTTACCCCACAGAGTTACCCACTTTTTAAAATTAGGGTATGCACCAAATGGTTTGTGAGTTAGTCTATTGATCCGTATATATATATATATATATATATATATATTATATATATATATATATATATATATATATATATATATATATATACAGTCCTCAAAAGCTACAAAAATGTTTTTATTGACAATGGATTCATATTTTCGAGAGAAAAGTTGGAAATTTAAGTTTTGTGTTTTTTTAATTCACGTTTTTTTGTTGTTTTAGGCTATCAACAACTGTTTCACTGAAAACTAGATAAAATTTACTTCAAACGAAAATTTCATTGTTAAAACCACTTAAAGAGGATTCATGAGCGGCTAAACTGACCTAAGTTCTGTTTTTAGAAAAATCATAAATTATTCGACACTTTTTTTTTTTTATCATCCACCAACTATATTACAGATGCCCTAATTTTATAAACACTTGCTCGTTTATTTAATAAGCTTTAAGTCAATATTAATTAAGTTGAGGTCTATCTGACAAAAACTTGAGATTCGCCTCAAGTTGTGTAAAAAAAACGACTATATGATTTTAAATCCTGCCAACTGAAAGTTTTTATTTCTTATTTTTACATGAACTGGGATGTATTACAATAAATATAATTGCCTAAATATACTTCCTGTTTATAAAAAAAAAATATGTTAAAATAATAATTTATAATATTAGTCTTTTTTACCCATATCTCTATTATAGGAATTGATCCGTATTCATTAGTGACAAACTAAATATTCCTGATTATAATATTTATGTTATCTTGAAAATAATTGAAACAATCTGCAGGTTTCTTAATTTTATACGTAAATTTTAGGACTACGAGCATTTAATTGGTCACTCGTAAGTACACATCAATTTCTATGATAACATTTTAGATGGTAAATTTTCGAAAAATCATTATTTTAATATATATTTATTTTATAAATAAAAAGTGTATTAAGGCAATTATGTTTATTAAAATACATTTCAAACCATGGAGAAATCATAAATAAAAGATTTAATATCAATTTATTGTAGTATTTTTTGCTGAAAACACGGGTACTTTAAGGTGGCAGGATACTTTATTACATCAATATGGCACATAATTTATTACATTCATAATAAACTTCAACTTTATTAATATGGACTTAAAGTCCATTTAACGAGCAAGTTGTTATAAAAGTGGATGATAAAAAAGTCTCGAATAATTAATGATTTTTTTTTAATAACATATTTTTTTTTTTTTTTTTTTTTTGCTGCTTCCAATTCAACAAAGACTTGACATACTTTAAAAAAACTTAAATTTCCTACTTTTCTGCGGAAAATCGGACCATTGTTTGCTTAAACTTTTTTGTAGATGTTAAGGTATGCTTTCACTCATATATAGTATTGCCCAAAATCGGTCTTGGTCTGGCACTTTGCAAGACCAAGACCAAGGCCGCCTAACTGTTGCAAGACCAAGACCAGGACTGGTAAAAAAAATCGATGTTTTTAATAAAAAATTAAGGCAAAATAGTTATTAATACTCGACAATCTTAGTTACTATATGTAAATAATTGGTATATCCAATATAGTTTTGCATTTGATTCCTCTAATTTCTCATTCAGGCTTAGTTAGGTTTCGCCTATCTACAAAATACAGTACTGTGAGACTGTTGCGAGACTCTTGTGCAAGACCAAGACCATGACCAAAATGAGTTTGCAAGACCAAAACACGTCTGGGTCTCGCATTTGGGCAACACTATTCATATAAATATTTCCCTATACTTACGGTACACTTGTATAGTCAGATCTAAATATTAAAAAAGTTTACACCACCTTGCACGACTTCCTTTTTTTTTTTTTTTTTTTTTTCCTTTTTGGTATCTATTAGAATCACGAAAAAAAAGGTGAGTAAAATTTTAAAAGCTGACACGATTCTGCGATACGCCGCTATCAAGCACCAACAAGATTCGTCATTTTTGCAAGATTATAATTTTAACTAATATTTCTTATCTATTAGTAATTTGATACAAGAATAAGATAAGAATATCTGTGGAGAGATAAAATACAGTCCCCAAGCAGCACTATACTGATATCATATTAGATTTCGTTTTCTTGAAAACTGGTGTTAATGTTTTTTGGAGTGTTAAAAACAAATGGATATTTACTTGAAGCGATAACATTTTGATTTTTCTGTTACCATTATTTTTTTCTTATTATACTTTTTAAAAAAAATGTGTGTTTTTTTTCTATTTACGGTATAATAAGAGAAACAAATTTTGAATAAAATATAATGTTTAAAATTATTATATATATTTTTCTAGGATACTAGGACCCATATGAACAAACGCCGAGATTACATTTTTGGATGTAGAATCGTCCCAAAAAAATATTTTTTGATTTTTGTCAGTGATCAGCGACCAATTGACTTCACTTTAACCATAATGACGTTATGTATAAACTTGTACACATCGGTATTTAGTCAAAAAAATTTTAAAAAGATAATCGCGTACTTTAATCACTAGTTCGGTCATCCAAGCCAAAATATTGAGACTCGTTATCCTAAAATGCGACGCTTCTAATAAAACGTTTTACGCCTAGCGTTGAAGTGATCGAACTTAAACAGAGAAGTAGATAGGTACTGACAATTCAGATAAAGCTTCTTCCCATACACTTTTGAAACTAGCTCTAATCAAGTTTGAAGTTTCTTGTAACTTGGTTTCAAGGCTAGGGGTAGCATTGTCTGATGATGATAGATACATCTCATGTTGGGAGACCAAGGGGGAAAACTATTTAATAACCCGTTTTGAATATTCTAATTACGTTTTAAAAAAATAATATTACTAAACTAGAAATTAAATGAGTTTGTGTTTAGGTAGTACATATGGATTCGCCTATGTTCTATATCATTGTCTTAAATATTAATAAATACGATAAAAATAAAATTGTTTTATACACGGAATTTTATATAGTTAAGTTGTTTAAATAAACAACACGTTGTTATTGTTACGATTAACTTGGAAGTAAATTTAAAAAGAAAATAAGTAACTCTCAAACGGAAACCAAATAATCTATTGCACTAATGAATACATGGTTTATTTCGGAATTTTTCAATATGACAAACGTTGAATAAACTTACTTGTAGATTAGATCTATTTGAATTTGTTTGTATTTTTATTTAGAATTTATACACCAAAAACAGTTATGGGTGATAAATATTCATGACGCAGTCTTTTTTTAAAAAAATATTTTAATTTTTTATTTGTGCCAACGTTTCAACCCAAACATGTGGGCCATCTTCAGGGCGTAGTTCAAACACTTAAATTTAAAATATATATTTATCACCCATGATATGTAGAACATTCGACTAGCTCCCTTCAATAATACATCAAAGACAGTTAACTATTGGTGTGATAAATCCGGATAAGAAGAGCGTATGGCAAATTTGCTATGGTTTTGAGTTTTGTAAATGACGTGGATATAATCAGCAAAAACGTTTATAGAAATGGGCAATGCATCGTTTGGGGCTTCAAAGTACTGCAGTAATGCTTGTTGCACTTCCACAATCCCTATATAGCTCTACCCATCCATATAATCCTCTTCGAAGTTTGAAGCGGCAGTGACCAAGAGACCTGTTGTAAGCATATATTGGAGTTCTGGCAATGGCCAGATTTTCCACTCAAGCCATGTATGTCTGGTTATAGCTCTTCTGCTCAGCCTCTATGGGTCCTTAATACCAATAATGGGGCGGAGTGAGAGGCACTGGGATCTCTTAGAGTCCTGCCTTTCCTTCCACGAGTGTGGGAAAGGCTTAGCAAGGAGATCTTGAGTGAATGAATTTTTTAAAATATTGTATAAAAGCATGTGTGTATTTAAGTAGTTATTTTAATTGGATTAGTTTCCTTTTGTTTAATTTAGTTAATATACATTTAATTTTAGTATTATTATTTATTTTTATTTATTGTACATAGTGTGAATGAGCTACTCTTTTATCATTATTCATATTCTCCTTAGATGTGACAGTTGAAATATTTTTCAATAAAGAGCTGAAAAAAAAAATTCATTAGCTTTCAGGATTTCTTCCAATTTTTTTTTTAGTTTATATTATTTTTTTAAAAATATTCTGTTACATATTTGTTTAAATATAATTGCATGTATGTGTAAATATTTAACTTTTTATTTTACATAAAAATTCTCTTCTTAGTGATCAATTAGTGAGAAAATGGTACCTTTCATTAATATATCCGTACATATATTATTACAGTAAGGCTCGAAATCGGTTATGTACCAAATTTAAGCTCCTGTCACTCTCAAATACCATGAATGTGGTACCGTTGGATTCAGAATTTCACGGGGGGTTAGCGAATCGTATTCTCCACTTTTGTTTTTCTTTCTAAAATAAATAAAGTCGATACAAACATTTTGCTAGGCTTCAATACCTGAATAGTGGTAGGTCGGTAGATCGATACGGGACAAATTGGATCTAGAAGATTTTGATGCGTACAGCAAGACCCGGATAGTTCCTCTGGAACTAGCGGATCCTGCGATTTTAAGCCTAAAAACGTACTATTTTCGAGATAACGCAAGGCATAGGGTTCGCATCCACACAACCTTACATTAATTGTAGTACCGTCATTGAATACATGTCTCATTTCGTCGACTTGAGGTCTTTATGATCGAGAGAGGAGAAGTTCATATTATTTATCGATGGTGTTTTTGATCGGCAAGCCATATGATCGTCAATTTTTCACCAAATCTCAAGATTGAGCCACCAATTTTGAAGGTTTCCTTCTCCTTCAGGCGGACAAAATAGTCCAATCATTCCGAAAATTCAGGCAAAAAAGTTATAAAAGAAAACAAGCTTTATTTGCGAATAACATAAAAACTACACACTTTTCTCTGGGTTATGCCCGTGATTATATAAAAGATTACTGAATTCCCTACACAATGGAAAAAAAATCATTGAAATCGGAAAATTTTTAGCGAAGATACAGCTTATTGAAATTTGTAAACCAACCTTCCAAACGAAAATGATAATTTAAATTAATTTTTTATTTCTTTGTCGATTATATTTATCGATAAAGTAACATTTGATTTCTTTATCTTTTGATAGGTCGCATTATTTTATTTTTTATTAATCTGGCATTTGATAACAATATGCTGTGCGAATTTTTCGCACGGGCTTACTAGTTTATTTTAAATAGTGTTTCTTACGAGTTTAATAAAACATTAATCGAATGAAGTTCGGAAACAAATTTGTAGATGAAAGGGACATGATGGATCCCTTATCGCTCAGAATTTAACCTTTTAATGACGTCAAAGGCCCTCCAATAACCTTAATGCAATGGAATCAAATTTTAAACCACTTGTAGAATTTAATTAAATGGGTTGATATCTAATTGTCATGCAATTATACCCCATGGCAATCGGATATGGAGTGTTTTATTTCAAGTACTCGGTGACAAAAGTTCATTAGGAAAGCTAATTAATCTAGCTTTAATTAACGGTTTGTATTGGAGCCGTTTCTATCGTCTCTAGTTCGTATTCTCAAAAGCGTTTAAAGCGGAACGAGTTCAATTATTATAAACGATTATGATAAAAAGTGATCCGAATTCTTACTTATATAAAAACTTAGTTGTGCCTCATGTATGGATGTTGGATAAATATCGATACATTTTTTTTAAATTTAAATATTTTAAAATGTTCAAGTTATATACAATTCGACTGTATCTTTTTTAATATATATATATTTTACATTTTAAATTTTGAGAAGGATTCTTCAGTGTTCTGAGTCATACAATAATTTGTACATAGTTTGTCGTTTGGTTTGTTTTCTTCTTTTTTTTCGGATAGTCATTTGTCTCAGGAAGCCAGTGAGGCTTATGATTCGAGATCGTTTATCCAATTTATAGTACATAGTTCAATTACGTATTATGGGAATTCAATCAAATTTACTCGTGATGTGAAATTACAACACATTTTCGTAGTATCTGAGTCGGAAGAAACTCTATCACAAATTAGTATTTTGAAAAAAAAAATATATATTCCGAAGGAAGACAGTGAATTATTTGAATTTAATTTATCAATCCAAGCCAATTTGGATACAAAATAGTTATGCACCAAAAAGTTCAAACAAAAATTACAGATTCGAACAATTAAAGTAATTTGAAACTTTTATTTTTTAAAGTACAATTTTACGTTTTATATGTGCTCTTTTATTATGAATAATATGTAAATATAAATCCATAATGATGTAGAGATGGTTGACCGTTGATATAATATGAGAAGGAGTTAATTGGGGGGGGGAGGGGTGCGGTCAAATAAATAATAAATTGAAATATAGTATTTATTTAATTTTTGCCGACGATTCGACCCACTTTGCAGGTCGTCTTCAGGGCGTAGGATGTAGCACTGCGTGAGGCAGTTGAAACGTCGGCAAAAATTAAATAAATAATATATTTCAATTTAGTATTTATTTGACCGCACCCCCCAATTAACTCCTTGTCATACGTAAATATAAATCAGTAAAAAACTCACCAAGACACAGAAATTAAATGTTTGGTTATGATAGGAAAATTTTCAACTATACAGTCTTATGTCTTCAAAATGACGGCAATGAATAAAAAACTCGTCGACGTTTTGCCAATTCAGGTATCATCAGGACAGAAGAGTAAAACAAATAGAAGATATATATGAGTATGCGATTGGGTGTCATGGAATGATGTTCTTCGATTTCATTTTCTTTTCAGTCTTAATGTTTAAATTGGCGAAACTTTTACGGGTTTTTTATTCTTTGCTTGCATTTTGCATACATGAGACTGTGTGTTTAGAATTTTATCAATTATAACCTAACATAAAAAAATATTAAAAAAAAAATAAATGTAAATCGAAAAATTAATAATTTTTTTCATTTAGATGATTTATAAATTACAATTTGAATTCGCTAATTTTAATTTTTTTTTCTATCTCTCAAAATTTGAATCCCCATTGGTGTCCGCTACTTAGAGGTTTTACTGTATTAAAATATCTTTTTATTTTTTTTTTATTCGGCTAAAATTCTATTTGGCTACATTGCGCAACATTTTCTCTTGCCGAGATACTGACTTTTTTAACTTTTTAAAGACAATTTTCTAGCAGTAATTAACAAATCAGGACAATGCAAAGTGCACCGCTCGGTTAAAACGTGCTTTGATCCGTTCTAATTTGCAGATTACTAAGTTGAAAGGCCTATGGTGATATTGCTCATTCTATAGAGTAATCATTACACTAATGTATCGGGAGGGTAAAGGTAATTACTAGCACCTTACTAATGGCTCAGGTCCTACTTTCAAAGCTGAGACCAAAGCCCTAATATCATTACGTCCTAGATCCCAGGGGGTTAGTAACTTAGTCGATTGGCAAATAATTTAGTAACTAGACGTGCTTAAGAGACAAAAATTTAGTCAAGTCGGTTATTTAGAGGTTTAATGTAGCCGTTATTAATGTAGCAATTATTTTATGAGAGTATTTTCGATGGTCCAAAGATCCAAATTGAATTTTTAGGAATGACCATCTCCAAGAAAAAGGGGGTTCAAAAATAGCATAAGATGCCCAATATTTTTGTAGAACATCTTTTTTATCAATTTTATTTTTAAATTATCTCATGAATGAAGTGGAAAGCAAATGGATGTTCACGAAATTTTGATAGCTTATTAAATTCATTAACTTAATGAGAAAGCGCCCCGTTTCGAAGAATTTTAGTAGATGAAAAATTTGCAGGTTACGATAAGATGAAGCCATTCACGAAGTTTATGAGTATGTTAATACTTTGATAAATGTTACTTAATACTTTGATAAAAGAATGTCTGGGGGCATACTTCTTCTTCTGCGTTCTTCCTTATACGACTAGGTCAGGACTAAAATGAAGTATTCGGTGGTCCTCCTCAGGTCCTCCAGGCTTCCATATTGTTTCCTTTCCACTTCAGTTGCAGAGGGCCACATCACCTTCCTTTGCTGGGAGTAGGCCATGCACGTTTGTAGGATATGTCCCACATCCTGTACACCTTCACCGCACTCGCAGAGGGAACTAGAGCCAGTTTTGAACTTACTGAATAGGCGAGCTTTGAGCCTGTTTTGTCCAGTTCGTAAGCGAAAGATCAAGACCGGATCTCGTCGAGTTAGTCCATAGATCGCATCTCTGGAGTCATGAAGTCGATGATTTCTGAGCCAACGTTGGTTAATAATCTTTTTTTTTTTATTGTTTGTACCTCGTCTAGGCTGATCTTACAAATTGCGGACTCAAGGCCCCATCCTTTGCCAGCTGGTCTGCCCTTTCGTTTCCACAGAGTCCAGGGATCCATTGTAGAACAACTTTCTTGTGAAGGGACATCAAGTCTTCAAGATCTTTGGCAAGTTTTATCAGGCTTTTGCTCCGCTTCGACCTGAGTGATTGTAATACTGACGCTGCATAAGTAACAAATACAATTTTTGAGTTTTTAGGTCTCTTTAGTTTCGATGCCTCACAGATAGCTTCTTGCACTGCCCGATAATTCGAAGAAGTGATGCCTGTTAGAACAGCCTTCTCGATAATATTCTCCGCAGGAAATTGTAAATGGATACAGGCCCCACCGTTCGTAGTTGCATTTGTGGCCGATCCGTCCGTATACACTCGAGTCCACTAGTCTTTCGGGTACTTAGTATTTATATATTGAAGCGAAACAGATTTCAAGAGTTCCTGGGGAATAGTCTGCTTGCTTTTGATACCAGGAATGGACAGAACAATTTGTGGTTTCGGAGATTCAAACCAGGGAGGTTTATCTTCTACTGATGTTGAGCGTTCTGCAAATACTTGCTTTTCGTGCATTTCAGAAACCAGTTTTGTTGGGGGCACATTGACATTACACACTAGCGGATTCAGGATTTCAATTTTAATTTTTTTTTTGGGGGGGGGGGCTTGGGAGTTATAGGAATTATATGAAACGAAGTTTAAGTGGTCCTTTAAGGCCTGTTAAAAATAAAGTGGTAACTACAGGACAAATAATGGTTGTAGAGATACCTTTTTTGGGGAGTTTAAACACATTAAAGTAATATTGTATCCTACTTTTCTCATTCCACTTCTGGCCAAAATATAGCATTACATATTTCTTAGCCTAAACAGTCAGGTTAAATCATTATCATAATCAAATTAAATGCATCGGTACCTATCATTTCTGTTTTCTGTGTATATGTATATATATAGATATGCCAACCATCGGACTGAATCCCTAAAAGATAATCGTAAAAACGGATCTCTTCAAAACTGAAGATTTAAGTAGATTTTTTTTTTTACATAATAAAACAATTATATCACTTTATTTAACAATGAAAATTAAGCACTTATTTATAATAATGGGATAGATAATTAAGCTAGTTCAGATAATGAAATGTTTCTTTTTGTGATTTTTTCCTTTATATTTTAGCTGGTGATTCATGGCTTCATTTTTTCAGTCAGCAAAACGACCCGGTGACGACCTCTTCACTAAACATTAGCATTGGTTGAGTTATGGAAGGTTTTAGCAACGGACGACTGGTTTTTTTTTTTTTTTTTTTTTTTTAATGAATTTAGGAATATCTACATAATAGATGGTCAAGCATTTTAATAATAACCAGGCGAGTATTATATAAAGAGACCCACATTTCTTAAATATTTGACCATTACTTATTCCTAGATGGTATGCCTTATAATAGTATCGTTGAACCTCATATAATATTAATAATAATAATAATAATAAGCTTTATTGACATCAATAGGTTTGACAAAAACGTCTCCCTTAAGAGAGGAATTTTAATTTTGTTGGCTGCAGCACAAAAGAGTAAGTTCATATTATCACTTCTCTTAAAATAAAACAGGGCGGATTCGATTTTCCTGTATAAAATAACAATTTATTTAAGGCATTAGATAAAAACAAAAATATTATAGCAAACAAAAAGTCTTCAAAAACACACTGAAAAATAAAATAAGACAAAATAAAACGACACGACTAAATATTATTCATAAATTTTTTCCCTACCCATAAACCACTAGTTATAGCCTACATCTTGTATCATTTCGTTCCTCCACTCTTGGTATCCACCCGATGTATGCCTTGGACCATCTTCCATCTCTCATCCTCGCCAGAGATGGGCAAATGCTATTCTGCTATTGTATCGATTGAATCTGTATTGGGAACTCAATCACTACTTCAGTTAATCGTTTGACATCAACTGAAATAGTAATTAAATTTTGTGGTACTCAAAAAAGGTCAGTATTTGAGTAAAATACACGGTACTCAGTACCCAGAGTAGCATTTGCCGGTCTCTGATCCTCGCAATGTGTCCAGCCCAATTCTACTTTGGTCGATGAGCTTCAAATCTTAAGCTTTTAATGTTCACTTTGCGGAGTATATCTTTATTTATCGTTTTTTCTCTATTCTTGAATGACATTAGACTCCTTAAAAGCTTCACATGAGCCACATTCAACCTGAGTTCAAGTTTGTAGTCATATAGTCAAAACTTTAGTTTTAAGTTCTATTGCTAAATCAATATTTTTTAAGATTATTTCTTTAGTAAGTAATATTACATTATGTTACAAAATCACATTAAAAATCGTTTTGAGGGACTTACGGAGATAGATAGATTATGAGAGAAATAAATCGAATCTTTTTGGATTATCGCATAAGAGTTGTGTACTAGTATAAGCCTCGTAAAGATGTATATATGAACCGTTTTTATTTTTTTATTTTTTATATATAAAACGGAAAGTACATGGAGTCAGTAAGTGTTCCGAAACTCTAAAAACCGTCTCCAATGAGGAGATATTTTACAAAAATGTATATACGATATTTCATGGGAGAAAATACATGCACCAACACAAACTTAAAATAAGCATGTAATATGCCGATCAATAGTATAGTAATATCCGGGCAAGGTTTTAGGCCTCCATCATAGTCCGAGAACCCGTGCCAAAAAATCGACATTACCTGAGAAAATTTTGAAAGCATTTTTTTTTAATATTTATTACATTTATATTTAAATAATTGGAGTCTGCCGGTCGGATCTTGCTACCTGTAAAAATTACGGCTCATTTAAAGAATATTAGGCCAGTAACATGAGCATTTGTTTTGCGAAAAGTTTTTATTTTTTAACTTATATATATATATATGGGTTTAGACATGTAAAAAACAAAATTGCTACCAAGGGAAAACATTTTACAGCCAAAAAATCCAGATTTTTTCGAACATTTTTTTTTGTTTTTCACTCCCCAACTCCTAAATGGAAAACTAACGAGTACCTAAACTTAATAATTTCGTTCAGGGGAATAATATAGCATCAGTGGTGGTCGATAACCACGATCAACGAAAGCTGGTTTTTACCAAATTCGTCAAATTATGAGACAAATTACAATACATGATCCTTAAGCTTGGAAATGAGTTTTCTAAGAAAAAAAAACTCAATAGATAAAGAACTAAATAGAATAAAAGTTGTAGAGCATCGAATTCCGTGTTTACTGAGTAACAACAGTTTTAATGTAGGTCAATTATCATCATATGAGTTTTTAGTACTTAATTAAATACACAAATTTAGCCGATCTCCAGATTGAAAATGCTACGAATCCGAGAATTTTCGTAAATAAAATGTAGGTTGCGATCATATGAAAGTATTTAGGAAGTTTCTGACAGATGTTAATAACTTGATATAAAGTGGTCTGTACCACGGAATATTAGTATTATATATCATAATTGTGGATTGATGGCTGGTTGTAGTGAATGATTGAAGAGAAAAATGGTTGGGATGATCAGTCAAAAAAAAAAACAAATACTTATTTATTTTTACTGTTTTTTAATTTTTTATTGATCACCCCAACCATTCTTCTCTTCAAGTAATATATATTGTATTTTATCATTTTCAAATATTCTAACAAACAAAAACTACAGTCATAAAGCCATTATTTTTTCTTTCAGTATACTACTCGATGTCAGTAATAGTTATATCAATTATTACAAATTTAGTTATTTTCTTTTTATCTAAAAATATATTTGATTTTTTTCTCCTTTTGTTAATAACAGTTTTTCTAAAAAAATATATAATTCACCCATAAAGTCATAATTTAACATTAAATGTAAAAAAATGTTTTATTATAAAAATAGTCATGTTTCATTAAAAAATATTTTTTTTTTTGAAAAATTTATTTTATCATCAGACTAAAATAAATTAACAAATGCTACGTCAAAAAGAAAAAAGAAAAAAATTTCTTACCTTAAAATCGTTTTCTCTTATAAATTATTTCAGCCAGTTTCGTCAAAAGAATTATATCAAACACCTACAAAAATAATCAAAATAAGTTTGTTTATCATAAATCATTATTGTATTTTATTTTTCAATGTTTACGCATTATAAATTGACCATTAATATCTTTTTAATGTTTTATTGTGTATTTTTTATCTTCATACATTATTTTTCTACTGTTTTCTACCTTACTGGTTGTTAACTATTTGTCTAATTATCCTTGATGAAAGCTTACAAATTAAAATTTATACTATAAAGTCGACAATACGAGAAATTCTATGTTTTATTTGTGTGTTCTTTTGACCTTATACCCAGACAAATTCTCCTACTGTTTGATCCATGGCAATTATTTCCAAGATTAGGCAATATTTTATATTCAAAGGATCGATGTTGTTGTTGGTTTCATAATTATTTAAATATTATTTTCATATTTCTAGAATATTGTGCTCTTTGGAGAGTATACCTTCATAATTAAGTTAATTTTGAGCTGATTAAAAAGAAACTTCTTCCCAACTTCTCCTCTTTGTTTTAGCCCATTGTCTTACTTTATCTAGATATCTATGTCTATAATGAGGATAAAAAAAGGATTTTAAATAAGAATTTTGGGGGGATTTCCAG
This sequence comes from Nezara viridula, assembly GCA_928085145.1. Classification (NCBI taxonomy): domain Eukaryota; kingdom Metazoa; phylum Arthropoda; class Insecta; order Hemiptera; family Pentatomidae; genus Nezara; species Nezara viridula. Next base: position 95,943,133 of record OV725078.1, on the reverse strand, counting down.
CTCAACAATAAACCTATAAAATGTGAAACAGTAATTATCTGTTAATAAAGGATGATCTAACAATGGATTGTTTCATAAACATCAAACTAATGTTTAGTTTAAGATATTACACTAACCAAAAACAGGTATTTAATCAACAGATCCAACATAAATATCATCGAGTAAAACTTATAGACTGGATTCCGGTATATACCGAAGACTATAACTATATATTACATATTTATCGAATTATTAACATCCGTCTGAAACTTCGAGAATCGCTTCATTTTATCGCAACTGCGAAAGTTCTCGAAAATGGGGAGTTTTCATGCTGGGGATCAGTTAACTTTGTCTGTTTAATTAGGCATTAAAATCTGATTAACACCCATTTGTTTTTCTCTTGAATCGTAAGATAATTTGGTCACAAGATCGAGAAAAACTGTGGCCTACACCCCAAACAACGACGTTATACAGGCCAAACCGCCCAATATTTTTGTAAGCCATCTTTTTTTTTCTATTTTGTGATCAAATTATTTTACGAACCAGTGAAAATCAAATAGACATTTGTAACTTTTTAGTAACTAATTAATTTCATTAGAAAACGCTCCATTTTTGTTGTTCGTGGATAAAAATGTTGTAGATTACGATAAGACTTATCTTGTTCACGAAGTTTTAGAGCGATGTTGATTATTTAATAAAACGGTGTCTTTATCGTGGGCTATGATATTTTTATTAGTAACACAATTTCCTAAATTTTACTAAATAAATATCAGTTAGATCCACTGACGGATCCAGGATTTAATTTTGGCGAAAGCTTTAGCCAGAAAATTTTATATATATAACGATAATTACTTTTGATGAAAAAGAAAAAAACTAACTACGTCTAAGAATTGGTGTTGAGGCGGTTCTTGAATTCCTATTAAATGTGATTACACGAACAATAATACTTTTAGAGATAATTTTTTTCATATGACATGGTTATATTTCTCCATTTTGGAGGAGGGAAGGGCTTCTGCCCGAAAGCTTGACATATAGTGCACAGAGTTGTCGTAAATAGATTATAACATATTAACTTAAAATATAACTATTAATATAACATGTAACATATAACTTATTATAAAATTAATTTCCATTGATAGTTGGATAATAAGAGGGTGTTGATGCGCCGCACCAGATTTTTAAAAATAAAATATAGTATATTTACATTGGTTTAAATCTGACCTGCACAGTGTTAGTAAAAATACTAAAATACAAAATAATATACTTTTTTTTTTAATTTCATGAAATTAAATATAATATAGATTGTTTGTAATTGTATATTCTTTTTAAAATACAAAAAAAAATATTTTTATCTTATTTCCAAAATACTAAAATATAGAAAATTTATTTCATTTTTCATTTTAAATACACAAAATAAATTACCAAATATAGTAGACTCCCTAATTCAAAATGTATTTTAGATATTTTAAAAACGTTTAAATTGTTTTCAGAAAATGTATTTCAAATAAGGAACACTACAATACATACAAGTGTGTTTTAATTACAAAAAAAAAAAAAAGAAATACTTTCTGGTGTACGAACGGTCAACATATAGTACAGTTAACCTACTATATTTGGTCATATATTTTGTGTATTTGAAATGCAAAATAAAATATATTTTTTTGTATTTTATTATCTTGGAAATAAAATACAAATACGTTTTGTAATTAAAAATAAAATACACATATGAACAATCTACTTTATATTTTACTTCTTAACACGCAAAATACAAAAAAAAATAATATTTATATTTATGCCATAGTATGGTCCCCTGTATTATTGGTTAATCGTCCACCTATAATGTTTGTAATTTGTTTTTTTTTAATTAACAAACAAAGTACTTTTTGTAATTCTCATTTGATACACTTTTTCTGAAAACAATTTAAATGATTTGTAACTGTAATACACTGCATTTTAAAATCGTGAAATACTTGGTATTTTTAAAGTAATAATTAAAATACATTTTGCTCCGGTATGGGGTATAGTTCGTTATAACGAGGGTTTACTATAATTCAGATCCTCCCATTATTCTAGATAAAATATTCTGAATGTATTTTGAAAGAGTATTTGTTATTAAAAATATAAAATTCGCTTGGACTTAATACCACTTTTTAATATAGAAAAATTTCATTTAATCCAGTCTCAAGTTTATTTGATCTCTCTTTCTCTCTCTCTCTCTCTCTCTCTCTCTATATATATATATATATATATATATATATATATATATATATATATATATAGATCACTTTTAATTTGGCAATTTTTTAATTTAAAAAATACTTACATGTATATAAGAACGCATACGATCAATACTCGTATCCAATAGCATACAATAAGGTCTTTTTCATTCGGCAATTTATTAAACAAGCCGGTTGTTATCTTAATGGAAACTTAAGGTAAAACGGTGAACTTGAGTGCCCCAACAGAACAGTTTAACCGCAGCATAGCGATCCACAGTTTCTCAACGGGGCATTAAACAAATATGAAGGTATCGATTCTAGGTCGGTAGAAGGTGCATGTATATTTAGTAAGCTTGCTTAGAACCGGTCTTTAATCTGGTTACATTTTTAACTAACTGTAAGCGTCATCCACTCCATTTCATATGCGACGGTACATTATAGATGAAAGTGAAAAACGACCAGCGTGCTCGAAGCAATATCTTCATTTACGAGAAACGCTATAGATATACGTTATTTATTAAACTATGTAGTGTGAGCAATTAACAACAATCTGGAAGATTCATTGACAATTGGTATTGTATCTTATGGTTCGTCATAGCCGATTCGACAACTTATTTTAATGATATTCTTTTTATCAGTCAAAAACTCATATCGGACCCTCTTACCAGACAAGAAACCGTTCGATGATTTCGAATACTCCAGCACTTACTAGACAAAGAATCTAAACTTCCAATTATTTACAAAAGAATCATATACATGACTATAATAAGACTTGTTTGAAGTTACGGAGTTGATTTATGGGGCTCCACTAAACCATCAAATTCCTCTCGTATCCTTACAATCCAAAAACCTTCGTAAAATCCTCAATGCTCCTTACTTTGTCACAAATAAAATAATCCATAAAGACCTTAATGTTCCATATGTTTCTTATATGGCCCAATCCAGATACCTATCCTTCCATAATAAACTTCATAACCATCCGAATCCTCTTCGATTCCTGGTAACCCTCCGAGGAGTCTGAAAAGAAGATGGCCTCGTGATCTCTCCTTATAAATACATATTATTAGAGTGTTACCAATGGGTAGTTTTTTAACAAGCGTTATCATGTGATTATATTTCTGTGCACACATTTACTTGATATATTTATATTAATACAGTTGTAAACATCATTAATAAGAATACAAATAAAAAATTATCCAGGCACTATATATTTTTTTGATACATCAAATAAGTAATTCTATATATTTGAAATATATTTGAATTGGTTTTTCTACAACAAAAAATATACACTTGGCCCGGATTTCACTTCAATGGGCCTTAAGAGCCGAGAAAAAAAATTATTAATACAATTTAAAAAAAACGAATTGATATTATTTTGTTTTGCCCGAGTTCCTAGGTTATTATAAAAAAAATAATTTCTATTTCTTTAAATGAGTTATAACGTATCACACATTAGAAACATCAAAATAGTTTCTAGTAAAGTGAGCCAAGTAAATTTTAGTTATGAAAAATCAAGTTAGGTTCATTATTTGCATCTATTAAAACTGTTATATACATATTTTTATAGAAATATAAAATCACCAATTTCAGTATAATTTTTTTTCTCTGTTAATTAAGCATTCATAACTCATCAGGATTTTCTCAAAATTCAACGTTGCAAAGATGAATTATCGCTCTTCCGACCATTTAAATAGTTTTTCATAATAATAAAAATTGTGATATTTTAGAAACAGGTAATTGTTATTGATGATATTTTAAAAGGTTGATATATTAATATTAAGCAAAATATATATAAAACATTTTCAGATATGATGAGGATGGCCAAAGGCCGAAACGTACATGTAAATTAAAATTACTGTATAATAAAAAAATTGTGAGGAAGAATATTAAAAGAACTTTTTTCTGTTATATTTTTATAGTTATAAATAAATTTCTGGAGTAGTAATATGGAGTATAAGAGCTTATAAGCGTATATTTTGTGCCCTGTATATTTTCAGCTTGAAAAACAAAAATATAGAGCAAGCAGAATTTCCATTTTTTTATATGAATAGTTAAAGTAATATTCTTAAGTTTTATTAAATTAATTTCTTCTGGAACTAGGAAGGAAAGTGAACTCGATGAATTACTTGTTTTATTATATTTTACTAACGTCTTTATTACAAAAAAAAAGTAATATCTTACTATGTATTACTATTGTGCATATGACTGTTGATTGTCTATTACATCTATCATTCACAGCGTCAAATAAAATATATTAGTCCGTGTTACATACCACATTTTTATCATATTATTAACATCTCCCTGAAACTTCCTAAATAGCTTCATCTAATCGTAACCTACACCATTTTTATTTACGAAAATTCTCAGAAATTGTGCGTTTTCAATCTGGAGATCGTCAAACTTTGTCTATCTAATTAGGTACTATAAATTAATAAATACTCATTTGCTTCCCGCTTGAATCTTAAGATAATATCATCACAAAATCGAAAAAAAAAAGATGTCCCACATTAATATTGGACCACTTGGCCTATATAACCTCGTTATTTTGAAATTTTGGGTGTGGAGGTCATGCCGAACGGACGAATATTTTTGTTTGTCATTTATTTTTTTCGATTTTGTAATCATATTTTCTTACGATTTAAGTGAAAGGCAAATGGGTATTCATGAGCTTTTAGTACCTAATTAAATATACAAAGTTTGCCGATCTCCAGATTGAAAACGCCCCAATTCGAGAATTTTCGTAAATAAAATATTTCTAGGCTACGATAACATGAAAATGTTTACGAAGTTTTAGGAGGATGTTAATAATCTGATAAAAATGTGTCTGTACCACGAAATATATAACGAATATAAATCGAATATAAATATAAATCGAATATAAATATAAATCGAAATCAAATAAAAATTTTAAACCTATATATTTTATTTACAATTTTCGATTAATTTAACAATCGGTAGATTCTTTTAGTTTTTACTAATACATCTTTTAAACCTTCAAATCTTGAAAGGTTAAAGCAGATGTATTTACTGACAAATACTTTTCAACACCAAATTATTTCGAGCCTAACTTCATTCGGCCATAACTGGACATTGATTTTATCCTAAAAACTTCCAAAATAACTTTGTTTTGTAAGATATCAATATTCCGAAGAGGCAAAGGATACAAGACTTGGCAATTGAGTGCTATCCTTAGCGTAATTACATTCACGCTAATTGTCAAAGGATCTCTTTAATTAATGCTTATTAAGTCAATAGTACATTTTTGATGTTTCCGTTGTTTTGAAGAAAGGTTGGTTCTAGAACAAGTTCAAAGTCTTTGGCAACTTACGTTACAACTTACAGGATGGGCTAGTAAGATGATAAAAAAAATTATAAATTGGTTGTAATAAATTTATGTTATGATTTTTACTTTACCAATAACAAAAGTTGTTATTACCATACATACATTGTTCATTGAGTGGTTTACTATACTATTACAACCAATCATTGATTATTCCAATTCAAATTTTACTTCTTTATGAAAGTTGCATTCCAAATTTTGATTGTTTACTGTTAACACAAGTAAAATAACAGTAATGAATAACAACTAAGTTTTCAATCGTTTGAACTTTTTATTTTATAGTCTTCCCTGACCCTACCCCTACCGAGCCGGGGTCGAGAGCAGGGGATTTATGCCGAGGTATAAGTTCCACTGGGCACCGGAATTTGAACTCATAATTATTTTTGTAACTCGTGTTCGGTTATCGGGTTGCCGGGCAACGCACGGTGCTGTGCTCACACATTAGCTCGCTCAAGCATTAGTTGTCATTTTAGGGATTAAAAATTCAGTCGTTAATTGGGTGATTTTCATCCCTCTGTTTGTATCTCTACGAACAAGATCTGTTTCCGAAAGAAATTCTAGGAAGCTGTCAGTCATTTAGCCATCAGCGAGATGTGTTTTGGTTTCCTGGAAGGACCTTCGTTCTCGAGAGAACAAATACATAAAACATTTTTAGAAGCAACGTGGAATCTAGGACTTCTGGAATAAAGCGGATAATTGGATGATTAACTTCCTGGGATAGGCAGAAGCGGCTTTAGGAAAAGCGATTTCAGCGGGGAGAAGTATATTCAGAAATTTCTTCTAAAAGATTTAACGTGTGCGATACATGTTCAGTTTAGTTCATTTTCAGCTTGTGTTCACTTCACTTTATTTCTCGTAAACCTTTTTTTTTTCACTAACCGTTTTCACTATTTTTTATTAACCCTTTTCAAAAGTTCTTCTGGGTATTATTAAAGAATGTCTGCACGACGTTTTTGAATGAGGTAATACCCAGAGAAATGTGGCAGCAAGTCTATTAACCTCACAAAGTATGGTAAGTCGCACTTGGAGACGTTACCAGAATATTCCTTTGAATACACACTTGGACGACAAGGATCTACAATAGTAAAAGACCGATATTGGACTGTTCGGCTTCAACACTTACTGAAGGCCAGATGATGATTTGTTCTCTGTCTCTAATGTGCAAATTAACCTTTACACAGTTATAAGAAGGATGATACATCTTGGGTTGGGCCGGGGAAGACCTCTGTTCTTTCCAGGACTCACCCCGCAGCTACAGATAAAACCCTTCAATTTAATAGTAAAAACTATGGTAGAAGTCATTGGCCCAGCATTTGTTTTAGGAAATTACAATGACATCACATATTTAAACTATAGACTCGTAAATGCATTCTTTCAAGATCATGACATTCGCCTCCTGGATTGGTTTGCTTGCTCTCCAGACCTAAACCCCATTGGAAATTTATGGGACAGCCTTCAAAGACGGCTATATATACTATATATATAGTATGAATGTGGTCTAACTTCCCTTTAACTATTTTCCAAGTGACAGAATATTATATTATTCGATAAATAAATTAATAGTGGTGGCATATGATGATTTAGCTAAAGACGTGACATCAGAACAGGATTCATCCCACCGTAAATACAACGGATGGGATGAATCCTGTTCTGATGTCACGTCTTTAGCTAAATCATCATATGCCACCACTATTTATAATAATTTAAGTATTGAATCTAGACCCTGTTAAATCACTAATTAATTTAGGGGTAAACGAGCAACTTTAGCTTATTCTCTGATAGCTTATTCTTTTTGATAGTTTACCCTCTGAATAGGAAGTTAAATAATCGTGGATTAAGGTACTATCAAAAGTTATGCACAAATACATCAAAACATATCATTTTCAATTCAAATAGTGTTTGAGTAAACTCTCAAAAATTATAATTAATTTATTATTGAAATACAATCTTTAATAAATACAATGATTTCCAAGCCTTGGTTTCGAAACATAACATACTTTATCAGTATACAATAGTTTAACCTGTATTAAATAATAAATTGTTATAATGAAATCTGGAGAATATAAAAAAAGAAAAAAACATGTGAAAAAATGTTATCATAGACTAGACCTGGACAGTATTTTAAAAGACAAAATATTACACTTTTTATTTTATATTTTAAGAACTAAAATATAAAATAGATTGTTGGTAACAGAGATTTCATTTTAAAATACAAAATAAAAATAGCATCTTTATTTTTTTCCCAAGGTACTAAAATACAAAAGGAAATGTATTATATTTTTTATTTTAAATATACAAAATAAATGATCGAATAGGGTAGGTTTTTTGTATAATAGACTGATCGTCCACCAGGAAGTATTTTGTATTTTTATCTTGTTCTTTGGTAATTAAAGTACAAAGTACTTTTGGTATTTTACTTTTGAAATTCCTTTTATGTAAGGTTAAATGATTTCTACTAAAAATAGACTATATTTTTAAAGTAGAAAATACTTAGTATTTTAAATAATGTTATTTTAAAATAATAATTAAACTATTTCTTGCACAGGTCTGGCGTATAGTTCGTTATAGTGAGGGTCTACCGTATTTCAGACGCTTACATAATGCGAGATAAAATACACTGAATGTAATTTGAATGACATTCGATGTTAAAAATATAAAAATTTCTTGTGGTTAATATCACTTTTTACTATAGAAATATCGAAAAATTCCCTTTAATCCTGTATCAAGTTTATTTTATCTATATATCACTTTTTATTTAGCTGAAATTAAAAAAAAAAAAAAAGATATAGCAATGCATATGATTAACACTCGCAGCTAATAATATGCAATTAGGTCTTTTTCATTTAGCATCGTATTAAATAAACCAACTGTAAACTTAATGAAAGCTTTCGTTGTCCATGCACCACATTCAATAATTTGTAATATTCTTTGTAATAAAATTACACTATATTTTAAAAACACAAATTTTTTTTAAAATAGTAATTAAAATACTTTCTGCCCAGCTCTGCTCATAGACTTATTGTGAAGGCGGTGGCAGTAAGAGAGAATGGTTTGGATGATGTATGGGACCATAGAGAGAAGCCATCGCTTCAAGTCTGCCTCAAAACCTCACCCCTGTTCTAGATCTTCAATTATAGTAAAACTCCGCTTATCCGTCCTAGTCGGTACTGAGAAATCCCCTTTTAAGCGAAAGAGGTGTTTAATCCGAATTGTATAAGAAACAATACACTCCAATATTAATTTAATCGGTATATTATGGTGTGAATGTGTTCATATCTCACTATAATTATTGTCCGCGTGACAAATTGTTATATTTCTAAATAAATAAATTAGTATATTTGGTAAACATTAAAACATAATAAAATAAATAATCTATAAATAGTTCATATTTATATTAATATATGATGAAATTAAGTTTATCAGAACAATTTATTATAACTTTAAATAATTTCTTTTATTATGCAAGATTTAGTTTAAATTAACATGAGTTCGTTCAGTTTTTTTTTTACCAATCTAGGTGCTTTAAAACATTTTTTAAAAAGTCCAAACCCTATTAAAGAAATTGAGAAATTTCAGATAAATAATCTGTTCTGTTCCTTATTTTTTTTATTTTTTTTTTTTTTTTTGTTTATACATAATAGTAGGATATTGGCTGAATATTGAGCTTTTAATCTTTAGTAGCAGTTAACCTCTTACGTTCACTCAAGTCAAGATTGGCTGTACTAAACACAATTTTCTCTTTTGTACGGTAGTGATTTTTTTACATTGAATGATTTAGTTCTGATGGAAGCGTGAGTACTGAAATTATTCGACTATGTGAACAAAATTAACTTAATTTTTATTTTATTCTTCTGTTTTTTACCGTCGGTTAATCTGAAAGGCGGTCAAGCGAGATTCTACCTCACAATAGTTTCTTATTTAAAATTGTGAACATATTAAATATTTTTGAAAATAATTTAAATAGTGTCGCCATGAGATGCACTCACTATACAATAATGTGGATTATAATACTCAACAAATCCAGCTATAAAACGAATTTTCCCCCATGAAAAAATAATTGAACTAATAATTAATTTGTTTTTTTGAAAATATCAACAGAAGTTTAACTTTTATTTGTGTCCACATAGCTTCAGTCCTAAAGGTCTTTGCCCCCCCCCCCACATCCTTATGGATTCGCCAATGGTGCATCCTATCGTGTTTTTATTACAAATGATTATACTATAAAATGATATATATATATATATATGTATATATTAAAGCTGCCATTTGCCATTTGTAGTATCTATTGAATACAACAGTAATTTTCCACAAAACAGGTTTCCGTATAATAATATATTCTTTTCTTTTTTACGAATACCATATTAAATTATAATGAAAGATGAATGAAATAAGCTTCACCGTTTTTTCGTTTTTTTTTTTTTTTTGTTTTTTTTTACGTGTTTTAAATTCATTATTTAAATTGCTACGCAAACACTACTTCAATTACTAGAACTGATGCGAGTTTCTCTTTGCTTATATAATGAAGTAAAAAATTAATAAAGTAGTCATGTTTGCTGTAATTTTTTTTCTTATTGTAGGAAAACTGCCCAGAGTTGTAGTTATATTCAGTTACACTCAGATCACCACAATAAATAATTATTCAACAATATTTGGCATGATTTTAATTAAAAATAATGACAATTTAAATATATATTACATCTACAATGTATGCAAGGTTAAATCAGCTTACAATTAAGAAGATAAAAATACTTTAAATTGAAATATTCATTATTTTATAAAAATTTGGTTTGTTAGAAAACTTTTTCATACCACTGTATCAATTTTTTTTTTCACCTATTCAATCAATAAACTGATTTGCCAATTTGTTTTTTTATACAAGATCTGTTACAAAATAGAACAGAGAACCCAAATTACTAATTTTTTAAACACTTTATACAAGCTAATTAATGCTCGTATTAAGTGTTGTTTATAAGATTAAAACAGAAGTTTATGAACAATACAATCCATTTACTTAAAACAAGCATTGTTTTATTTTACCTTAACGATGATTAATTCACACGTTTAAGGACGAGAAAAATTTACGATCTCAACAATTTTAGTCTAGATTAATGTGATACACAGGATAAATAAAGTATTTTTTTTAAAATGTGAACAAATTATTCGGTTGGTTTTCATAAATTTATAAAACAAAATATAAAATTTGTATCGCAAGGGAAAAAGTATGCATTTCTTTTCTTTTGACTCCTATATTTTCCAATGCCTTTCCTTTCAAATTAGTAAAAGTGGGTATAACAGTATAACAATAAATAAATATATATTTACATAACTTTGTATCTTTTGAATTTCATTTCTACTAGTTATATTATATCGAATGTTAACTTACACGCTATCCAGCTGAGCGGGATAGTTCGATCATTTTAGAAGCTATTCAAGGATCGAAAATTATACTCATTTTTTTTTATTTTTTTTTTAATATAAATATCTTGAAATGTTACAAATATCCTCATTGCATTACTCATCTGATAATGCTTTACTCATGTAAAAAAGATTATGGGACATTTTCATTTTATCACAAAAAATATATATTGAATCAAAAAGATACCTGATACTATCTAGATATCTGATCAATGTTTAGGATTTATTAAATATGCAAAGTCATTTTTCAAACCTGATTTTATTAAAACAATAACTACAGTATCTGGTAAGGGTACAATACACTGTTTTTCGGACAGAAACAATATTTTTTTGACAATGTATACAACGACAAAGAGAAATGTTTAAACATTTATTTATTACATTATTACTTAAAAAATAGTGTATCAATAATTGATTATGGCATCTAATTAGTTTCTATTAGATCTTATATTGTAATTTTGCTATATGTTTATACTGATTGCAATTTTCTTTGTAAGAAATATATATGTATTACCATTACCGTCAACATCTAATAAACTAATCTAAAGAATAAACATAAAAGTAGCATTAATGGTTTTAGGTAAAGGTACAATACTATGCTTCAAATACAGAACCTATTATTATTATGGCAATGACAATTGTTATGACAAGCAACAAAGGCTTTTCAATTGTTTATTACTTTATCTAAAATTGAAAACAATCCTGTAATAATTTATAACTAATTATGTATAATCAGTTTTTGCCATGTAGTTAGCAATAAATTTATTGTGACTAAGTTAAAATAATGAAATAAAGATATTCTACCTTTACCACCAACAACCAATTAGTAAATAATAAGGATAAGCATAAAAAAATAAAAGCATTAAGTGTTTATAATTAAGAGGATATAATAATATTGGCTATGTGTTATCGAAGAATTTTCAGATTATTTTTACTTCATGTAAACTTAAAAACAATCCTGTAATAATTTATAGCTAATGATGCATAATTACAATTAGAATTTACTATGTAATTTTGAAATATATTCATATTGACTACATCGATAACAATGGAATAAAGAAAATCTACATTTACCACCAAAAAAACATAACTAAATAATAAAGCGAAGCATAAAGTTATTATAATATTATCAAGTAAAGATACATTAAAATGCTCCAAAGACAGAAACTAAAATTACTAGTGGTAATGAGTTATCAAAGAATTTGTATATTGTTTTTACTCCACCTAAACTTAAAAACAATCCTGTGATAATATATAGCTCATTATGTATAATAAAAATTAGCTAATCCTATGTAACTTTGGAATATATTTATTCTTACTAAATTGACTACATTGATTACAGTAGAATAAAGATATTTTGACTTTACCGTCAACTAATAATAAGGATAAGCATAAAGTAATTATAATACTATCAGGTAAAGGTACATTAAAATACTTCAAAAATAAAAACTAAAATTATTAAGGGTAATGAATTATCAAAGAATTTTCAAATTGTTTTTACTCGATCTAAACTTAAAAACAATCCTGTAATAATTTATAGCTAATTATGTATAATTAAAATTAGCTTTTCCTATATAATTTTGAAATTTATCTATACTGACTACACTGATTACAGTAAAATAAAGACAATCTACCTTTACCTTAAAAAAAGATTAACCAAAGCATAATAATAAACATCATGTTAAAATGAAAACCATAAACACGCCGTGTTCATTAACCATATAAATCATTAAACATAAATATGGAAGTAAATCTCAAATCAAATTTCCTGCATCAACCAGAACAGCTATCCACCAACAGATTTTTTCACAAATTGATTCTTCCTCAACAACTTCATTAGAGGGAATCAATGCTGATGAATCTGCAGCGGCTGTGGGTTGTTCTTCAACCACACTCTGTGAATCACAAGTTTATTTTTACCATCGTTCATAAATAAAAATCTGCATATATTATAGTGTACATACCAATACTAAATAGCAGGGTTTAAAACGAAAAAAAAAACTTTTATTTTTAAAAACTTTCAGAATCATCTGAATTTTTATTGTTGAGTTTTTCTGTTATTTTGGAAATAGAACTTTTTCCCCAGTAACTTTTCAAGTTAAGGTTTTTAAGAACTTTTATTTTTAAAAAACTTTAATTTAAAATTTCTGTAGATTATGTTAAAAAGTCAATCTAAAAAATTACTTTTGATCATAGCTACTCCAACAAACGACACATTAGAATCATGCGTAATTCATTTAAGACAAATTATAACACTAATCTAAACCCAATTACTGCTTATTTTTTATTCAATGAAACTTTTTCAAGAACTTGAATAAGTAAAAGTTAAACTTTTACCATGAATCTGGAACTTTATTACAAAAAAGTTCCTTAAAACCTTTTATTTAAAAGACTTTTTTTCATAAAAAGTTTTACAAGAGCTGTTAAAATGAATTGTTTATCTTCTACAACTGTTAAAATGAGAGTTTTTAAAAATTTTCCATAAAAGTTTCTCCCCTATAGTATAAGAGAATTAAAAGAATGTCGTTAATAACTTGTTTCCTTCTTCTCATAAAACTTTTGTTGAACAAAAAGACAGCAATGCAGCTATCAAATTATAATATAAAAAGTATTAATAAAATTATATCAACAACAACTCACCACAGACTCCACCACAGACTCATCCCCAAGAAGTTCAATATCCACTCGATGGGTGATCTATAAAAAAGTCATTAAAATTAAATGAATTAACCCAGGGGTGTCCAGAAGGTGATGACATAGTACAAGTTGTTCCAACAACATTAATGAGGCAACACATAAAAATAAAATTATTCACAAAAGAATGTCATTAATAACTTACACTTTCATTCTCAAGAATACTATTCTCAAAGTAGCCAACACTGCTGTTATCATTCTGAAAAACAATCATAATAAGAACATTAATTACTTTTACCAGCTAAGCGGGGTGATGACATAGCGCAAGTTGTTCCAACAACATTAATGAGGCAATACATTTTCACAGGGTAATAAATGGTTAGAGAGAACTATATTAATGTAATTGTATATTAACTACAATTTTTATTATTCGTTCCGCTTTTACTGTTTTTATGAAGAAAAGAGCAATAAAATCTCTTTGGAGGGGGAGATGTCATGAACCATCACCCTTGGGGGAGGGGGTGAGGAATGGGCACCCCTGAATAAACCTTCAGAATGGAAATATAAATCATGATTTTTCTTGTCTAAATTTTTATTTTAAATATTCGGCAAACTTTTCAGAGTTGTGATACATATTATAAAATAAAATATTTATAAAAACATTATCACGAATAACTAACATTTACACCATCCAAAATGGTAAAATTAATAAAATTGCCATCATCTGAAAAATAATCATTATGAGAAAATGAATTAATAAAAATATTTTAATTCTCAAGAACACTAGTTATTTTCAAAGTCACTAACACTGCTGTTATCTTTCTGAAAAACAATCATTTAAGAACATTAATTACTTTTACGAATTCCAATAGTAATCATCAAGGCCTGGCTTTGTATTAAAAGCTTTTTTTTTTTGCATGTTTTTCATGTGATATCTTTACCTAACAATAATGCCATGAATCATATTGCTACTACATTCAAATATTTATTCTAATATAAATATAATAAGCATATAAAGTGATATATATCAATATAAAATAAGGGAATTATAAAACACAAAACTATAACTCACTTGTATGTTTTCAAACTGAGGATTGTCCAATCCCCGTGCAAAAGTTGAATTTTCACTAATCTGTACAAAAATTATTAACATGAAAAAATTGCTTTACAATTTTAATCAACTAGTTTAGTAACATATAAAATTATGTACTCTTATATATATATATATATATATATATATATATATATATATATATATATATATATATAGAGAGAGAGAGAGAGAGAGAGAGAGAGAGAGAGATGAATACAAACCGATAGAATAATGAAAACAATTATTAATGCAAAATTATCGTTCAATTATTGCAAAATTAATCAACTAGTTAATAATACACATAATTTTTTTAAATGATTTGGAACTAAACTAAATGTATCTAAACTCTATCTAATCTATATTTAGTTTAGTTTCAGTAACATTATTTACCCTCAAAGGCTGATGATATACTGTATTTTCTGAAACTGAAAATGTGTTATTTATTCTGAATTTTAATATTAATGAATGAAAATTATGATTATATAATGACATTTGAAATAACAGGAAAGCTATAGTCTATAAGTGATTTAGATAAGAAATAATAATAATAAAATATAATAATCAAAAAACACAGTCTTGAACAAATAATTAAACAATTAGTATATGTTCACTCCTCCAAATGGTGTAAAAAACGCAACCATTGATCAGTGATCTATAAAATTTTCCCGAGGGAGGAGCCCTCTCATGCTATAAGGTATTTCTATCCGAGACCCTTAGTGTCAGCTCTAAAAAATAAATCCTGGACCCGCTACTGATTTATTCCTAAATAAACAAGATTAATGGCCTGAGTAATACAGAATTTTATCGTTACCAAAGAAGCTTGAGAATCAGTTCTTAAGGGATTTAGTTGAAAAATATTTCTAATCCCTGCAAATGTGTTCCACAATGTTTCCATCACAATTCTGTGAAATAAAAAAGTTAGTATTATTAGTTGCTGTTAATAAGCAAAAACTTAATAATTGTATTTATTAATACTTAATAATTAATTGACTATATAATGACTTTCAAGTAAAAAATTAAATCAACTGATGAGTATTTTCTAAACATACTATCTAATAATCCTTGGATATGCAGATGATATAGCTGTACTTGGAAGTAATCAAGAGGACATTGAGAAGTTTGCTATGACTTTGATATGAGAGACAGAGCAGATTAGCCAACATGTGAACGAAGACAAAACAAAATATATGATAATAAGCAAAATTACCTCCTGCCTCATAGGAAGACTACAAAATAGTTTGAAAGTAGAACTGATCACTGAGCATCCTGTCATTTAATGAGGAATAGTCGGAAAGGTTCTTGACTCATATATTAGGTCAATGTCGCCTGGCTCAATTTAGTCTCAACTTATATATGAGTACACCACCGTTAAAGGGTGAAAATAGTATTTCTTCCAGTTTTGCTCCATGGAGCGAAGAGTTGGACAATCCTAGACTATCATGTGAACAAAGTGACTGCAGCAGTGATATGAAAAGAGCAAAAGCCGAAGTCACCAGATTCACAATGAAAATATCAGTCTCGCTACTAAGAGAAGTAGTAGAGCACAGCACCAATTAAAATGGTTTGGTCATGTGAGTAGATTAGGTGATAAAAACAAGATAAAATGCTTGATTGAGGCCAGACCATCGTGACACATTTAAGAAGATGGACTGAGTTCAAACTTCTATACCTATTGACAACTTGGAGGTAGAGAAATAAGAAGAGGGAGGTATTTTTAAAAAATATAAATATATATATATATATATATATATATATATATATAAATTTGAATACAATAAAAATTAAATTATAAAAAACTCTTTCAAGAAAATTGTGCATTATCATGAAATAAAAAGAAAAGCTATATTCACATTCAAGTTTATATTCATAATTAATTAATATATGAAATATAATAAACTTACCGCTGCATAACTGGTCAATAATTGTAAGCTAAGAGGTGGAAGAATTAGATTTTCTGCAGTAAAAAAGACTTTTAACTGTTAGACTAGATACTTTCCACACTACAAGATTGACCAACCTTAGCTCTTGGCTAGAGGAGGAGATAGGATCCCCCTCCATATTCTATACTCTACCTAATTGATACCAATGAAAATAATGATGGAAAATAGTGTATTCTATAGTTAGCAGATTTTGTATTCAGGATTTGAGGCTGAGACCAGGACATTATATTATTATCTTCTTATAACATCACACAAAATTTAAAAGAAGAATAAACCATAGCAAGGATATGAAAATTTCCATAGTTTTAAGCACAACATAAATAAATATGTTTTTGGGTTTATAAATATATATATTTTAAAATCAAAAAGAAAAATAACTTTATTCTAGGACATTGTACCATAAGAATAACAGCTGTTTACAAAAAAGTTAATATTTTATTTATTTATATGTATATGTATATATATATATATATATATATATATATATATATATATATATATATATATATTTATTTATACAATAATAATTATTTTTTGAAAAGAATATCACCAAATTCCAGTATAAGCTGGTATTAAAAGGTTTGTAATGGATTTTATTTATATATTTTTGTATTTTGAGAGTGTGTGTGCGTGTAGTATGTTCAAAAACACTATACATAAGAAGAACGGATTATTAAGGCCCTGACCAACACATCAGTAAAAAGAAATTATATATCGTTATTACTCACTATACTGTATTTATATTGAAATATATTATGTTATTTACTATGTATGATATTAGTAAAAAATTACCTTTGCATTTTTGGAAATTGTAGCTGTCCAAAATCTGGAAGATAAGTCAATACCACCTTTTGATACTAATTCGAAATTATAGGTTTACTTCTTAGCACCCTGTAAAAAGGACTGATCACACCTTCCTTTTAGCCGTAGGAGTAGGGGTACCCCCTCTCCTATTCCTATTCTCTGCCTTATAGATATTGATGCAAATAATGGCTGTGAATATAAACTTTAATGAACAATATATGTTTCAAATTAGTGTTATTCAGTCAACTAAAAATTGGAACTCTTCATATAAACTATTTTTTTATCATATATCATATTATTATATAGATAATAATAATAATAATTATATATTATTAATTAATTAATCATGTTTATTATACTTATAAATGCCAACCAAAATAATATATGTACAAACAATAAAAAGAAAAACAAATGTTGAAACAACAGATCAGATGAAAATTAAGTCTGTATTACTTATGTATGTGTGTATATATATATATTTTTTCGTTTGGCACTACAGACCGTGAAGAACTTTGGCCGCGTGGATGTGGTCTCCTTACAGATATATGATGCATGTGGGAGCACAGATAGCCTGGAGGGAGTCACCAAATCTCAATTTTCTATGAACCATGGTCTCCATGGTGCAGCACCAGGCTACCCCTATCTCCATAGCCGACCCCTTTGGGGCCAATCTGACAGTGTCCTTCCCACCGACTCACTCGGGTTCAAGGACAGTGACCGGTTGGTGTGAGTTACCTCCAGTAGACTGATGGGTCTCACATACCTGGGGGGGAGACCTGGGCAGCATGGCTTTTCCTGGTGGACAGTCACCCATTCAAGTACTAATCGCTCTCAACATTGCTTAACTTTACCTATTGCAAGCGCCTTAGCCCATATGGCTACCCCGGCCCCTATATAAATATATATGTATATGTGTGTGTGTGTATATATATATTTTTTTTTTCGGTTGGCTCTACAGACCTTGTAGATCTTTGGCCGCCTGAACCATACTACTAATACACACACAAACACACACACACACTTATAAAATCAGACATAAAATCCTTCATATATTTATTCTTCTGATCACTCGCCACAACTATAAAAGCTTATACAGTACAGACTACTGACTGTCATAAATCCTTACTGAACACAGGCAAACTAAACAATATTTAATGTACTACATGAAAATCCACATGACGGACAATACACAATTTTAAACACATAATATTCAACTTCAGAAAACTAGAGAATATTCTAGCAAGACTGATACAAAATGTTATAATAAAACAAGGAAATTGACCAGAAAAAGAACAGAAACTGATGACAAAATTTAAAAAAGATTTAAAATATTTTATTTAAGAAATAGACATTGACCTCTTGACTAAAGAATGTAAGGAAGGCAGTTTAAATTAAGAAAAGTTTATCATTTTGCTTTGCTTGTTGTGTTTTGTTATTTAATTTTTGTTATTAGTTTTGTTTCTTTTATTTTCAGTTATTTTCTTATTTTTTGATAATGTTTTAGTTTGTTTATGTTTTAAAGTTTATTTTTATTTTTTAATTTATTTTGTATTTTACTGTGTTGTATTTTTATGTAGAAATTTTTTGATTCTATAATTTTATTTTTCCTTTTATAGTTTGTTTTACTAATTTAATTATTTTTTTAAAACTAATATTACATATTAAAGATCTAAATATACTATTTATTGTAAAATGTAACTAAGCAAAATGCGTGTACTACATGAAGTATGCCTAATTATAATAGGCTTGAAGCAGGTAATATTCACTTAATACTCTTTCCTTCTGTGGGATTACCATAGAAGAAAAACACACACACACATATACCTTGCATATATATTATATCCTCCACTCCTCCTACCCATATATTATTAAAGTTGAAATGATTTAATTTCAGTTTGTTTATATAATTCGGAGTGGAATAGCTCAGTGGTAGAACACTGATCTTCCAAATGCTCAGGGTCCCAGGTTCTAATCCTGGCTCATGGCAGAATTCTTTATTCTATTTCATCAACCGTGGGGCGACCTTGGGGTCGGGAGACCATCCTGGGGCACACTCAGCCTCTATAAAGCTACCCCACTCCCAAATATATAAAAAAAATCAATTTTAATAATACATGGGTAGGAGGAGTGAAGTAGCTCAATCAGTGGTAGGGTTCTAGGAGTGCTTCCAGTGCTCTAGGTCCCAGGGTCGAATCTGGGGCTGATGGCAGATAAATTATTTATTCTGTTTCTTTGGCCATGTCCTCTTCAATTCCTGATAACCCTCCGAGGTGTCTGAAAAGAAGATAGCCTCGTGATCTCTCCTTATGTAGACATATTATAAGAGTTTTACCAGTGGGTAGTTTTTACTACAAGCGTTTTCATGTGATTATATTTCTGTGTACATATTTACTAGATGTATTTTTATTAATACAGTTGCGAATCTCATAAATAAAAATAAAAATAAGAAATTATATAGCATTATGTATTATTTTAATATATCGAATGAATAATTCTATATATTTGAAAAATATCAAATTTTTTTTGGTTGTTCTACAACAAAAAATATACACTTGGCCCCAATTTCACTTCAATGGGCCGAGAAAAAAAGCATTACTAGAACTTTAAAAAACGAATTGATATTATTTTGTTTTGCCCGAATTTCTAGATTATTATAAAAAAACATTTCTATTGCTTTGAATGAGTTATAACATATCACACATTAGAAACATCAAAATAGTTTTCAGTAAAGTGAGCCAAGTAAATTTTAGTTATGAAAAATCAAGTTAGGTTCATTATTTGCATCTATTAAAACTGTTATATACATATTTTTATAGTAATATAAAATCACCAATTTCAGTATATTTTTTTTTCTCTTTTAACTAAGCATTCATAACTCATCAGGATTTTCTCCAAATTCAATGTTGCAAAGATGAATTATCGCTTTTCCGACCACTTAAATAGTTTTTCAAAAAAATAAAAATTGTGATATTTTAGAAACAGGTAATTGTTATTGATGATATTTAGAAAAGTTAATATATTAATATTAAGCCAAATATATATAAAACATTTTCAGACATGCTGAGGTTGGCCAAAGGCCGAAACGTACATGTAAATTAAAATTACATTATTAATGCTTTACTCATGTCGCAAAAAAGATTATGAGACATTTTCATTTTATCACAAAAAATATATTGAATCAAAAAGATACCTGATACTATCTAGTTATCTGATCATTGTTAAGGGTTTATTAAATATGCACAAGTCATTTTTCAAACTTGATTTTATTAAAACAATTACTACAGTATCTGGTAAGGGTGCAATACACTGTTTTTTGGACAGAAACTATAATTTTTTTGACAATGTATACAATTACAAAGAGAAATGTTTAAACATTTATTTATTACATTATTACTTTAAAAATAGTATATTAATAATTGATTATGGCATCTAATTGGTTTCTATTAGATCTTATAGTGTAATTTTGCTATAAGTTTATACTGATTGCAATTTTCTTTGTAAGAAACATATATGTATTACCATTACCATTAACATCTAATAAACTAATCTAAAGAATAACCATAAAAGTAGTATTAATGGTTTCAGGTAAAGGTACAATACTATGCTTCAAATACAGAACCTATTATTATTATGGCAATGACAATTATCATGACAAGCAACAAAGGCTTTTCAATTGTTTATTACTTTATCTAAAATTGAAAACCATCATGTAATAATTTATAACTAATTTTGTATAATCAGTATTTGCCATGTAGTTAGCAATATATTTATAGTGATTATGTTATAATAATGAAATAAAGACATTCTACTTTTAACACCAACAACCAATTAGTAAATAATAAGGATAAGCATAAAAAAATAAAAGCATTAAGTGTTTATAATTAAAAGAATATAATAATAGTGGCTATGTGTTATCGAAGAATTTTCAGATTATTTTTACTTCATGTAAACTTAAAAACAATCCTGTAATAATTTATAGCTAATGATGCATAATTACAATTAGAATTTACTATGTAATTTTGAAATATATTCATACTGACTACATCGGTAACAATAGAATGAAGACAATCTACCTTTACAAAAAAAAAAAAAAATAACCTAATAATAAAGTGAAGCGTAAAGTTATAATATTATCAGGTAAAGGTACATAAAATGCCACATTGACAGAAACTATAATTATATTGGAAATGTATCATCAATGTGTTTTTGCATTGTTTTTACTTCCTCTAAACTTAGAATTGATCCTGTAATATTTTATAACTGATTATGTATAATATAATTAATAATTATCATTAGCATTTGTTATGAAAGTTTTGAAATATATCAATCTACCTTTACCTTCAAAAAAGACCAAAGCATAATAATAAACATCATGTTAAAATGAAAACCATAAACACTCCGTGTTCATTAACCATATAAATCATTAAACATAAATATGGAAGTAAATCTCAAATCAAATTTCCTGCATCAACCAGAACAGCTATCCACCAACAGATTTTTTCACAAATTGATTCTTCCTCAACAACTTCATTAGCGGGAATCAATGCTGATGAATCTGCAGCGGCTGTGGGTTGTTCTTCAACCACACTCTGTGAATCACAAGTTTATTTTTACCATCGTTCATAAATAAAAATCTGCATATACTATAGTGTACATACCAATACAAAATAGCAGAGCTTAAAACGGAAAAAACATTTATTTTTAAAAACTTTCGGTATCATCGGAATTTTTATTGTTGAGTTTTTCAGTTCTTTTGGAAATAGAACTTTTTCCCAATAACTTTTCAAGTTAAGGTTTTTAAGAACTTTTATTTTTAAAACACTTTAATTTAAAATTTCTGTAGATTATGTTAAAAAGTCAATCTAAAAAAATACTTTTAATCATAGCTAATCCAACAAACGACACAATAGAATCATATGTAATTCATTTAAGACAAATTCTAACACTAATCTAAGCCCAATTACTGCTTATTTTTTATTCAATGGAACTTTTTCAAGAATTTGAATAAGTACAAGTTAAACTTTTACCATGAATCTGGAACTTTATTTCAAAAAAGTTCCTTAGAACCTTCTATTTTAATGACTTTTTTCATAAAAAGTTTCACAAGAACTGTTAAAATGAATTGTTTATCTCCTACAACTGTTAAAATGAGAGTTTTTAAAAATGTTAGATAAAAGTTTCCTCACCTATGGTATAAAAAAATCTAAACAGAGAACTGTGTTTTTTTTTCTTCTTAAACAAAATTAAGGAAGATCTGTAGGAGAAAATACAATGTAAAAAGAACAAGGCTGTAGGGCTGTTGACATTTAAACTCCCATACTCTATCTTCTGCAATACATATTGTATGTATGGAGTAATTTTTTTTCTTAGTTATAATTTATACTAATTTGTTTAATTTAGCAAGGACTAAACAACCGCTTGTTATAACATCTTACTAAATTCACCGATTAGTCTCAAGACACATCTAAAAATTTTCGCAACATTTAGTGTAACCACGCCTTCATATACTGACACAGTTGTGGAAATGTTGGCAACAAGAAAAATATGAATTTATCTAAAAAGTTGTCAAAGATAGTAAATGCAGCTTCAGTGAAGAAAAATACCTGCAGACGATTTAGAAAAATTCAATGATGTTGTTAATTAACTCTAGAATGAGCAACAAAATAATCATAAAAAAGTTCTTGACAAGTTTTTTTTTAATACAATTTTTATAAGAGATTTCGGAGAATCTACCAATTTAAAATAATATAATTGTTAATTAGTTTTAAACCGTAATATAAATTCAACAACTTAATTACCAAACAAATATCTGCCAAATGGAATCCCATACAACATTATCTAAATGCGTTATTTTATCGCATAATTCTGTGCTATTTTTTGGTATTATTGAAGTAAATTGAATTCTTGTTTCCTTCTTCTCATAAAACTTTTGTTGAACAAAAAGACAGCAATGCAGCTATCCAATTATAATATAAAAAGTATTCATAAAATTATATCAACAACAACTCACCACAGACTCCACCACAGACTCATCCCCAAGATGTTCAATATCCACTCGATGGGTGATCTATAAAAAAGTCATTAAAATTAAATGAATTAACCCAGGGGTGTCCAGAAGGTGATGCCAATATCGGCAAACTTTTCAGAGTTGTGATACATATTATAAAATAAAATATTTATAAAAACATTATCACTAATAGCTGACATTTACACCATCCAAAATGGTAAAATTAATGAAATTACCATCATCTGAAAAATAATCATTATGAGAAAATAAATTAATTAAAATATCTATCATTAAACTTCATGTGTTATTTAATGTTTTTCACAAGATTTAGGTAACTTATATTAATAGTAATATCCATTACAAAATAAAATTATTCACAAAAGAATGTCATTAATAACTTACACTTTCATTCTCAAGAACACTGTAGTTATTTTCAAAGTCACTAACACTGCTGTTATCTTTCTGAAAAACAATCATTTTAAGAATATTAATTACTTTTACGAATTCCAATAGTAATCATCAAGGCCTGGCTTTGTATTAAAAGCATTTTTTTTTTTTTTTTTTTTGCATGTTTTTCACATGATATCTTTACCTAACAATAATGCTACTACATTCAAATATTTATTCTAATATAAATATAATAATCATATAAACTGATATATATCAATATCAACTATAACTCACTTGTATATTGTCAAACTGAGGATTATCCAATCCCTGTTCAATGGATGAATTTGCACTAATCTGTACAAAAATTATTAATATGAAATAATTGCTTTACAATTTTAATCAATTAGTTTAGTAACATATAAAATTATGTACTTATATATATATGTATATATATATATATATATATATATGTATATATATATATATATATATATATATATATATATATATATATATATATATATAGAGAGAGAGAGAGAGAGAGAGAGAGAGAGAGAGAGTGAGAGAGAGAACTGGCAGATTCAAGATTTATTTTTTAAACTAATAATTATTTTTATTAGACATGCTTACATTCAATAGCCAAGGCACATGTCTTCTTTTTTTTAAATTTTACAAAACAGAACATACTGTGATTGTTGATGTATTTAGGTCAGATCACTCATTAAAACAAATACAAACTGATAGAATAATGAAAACAATTATTAATGCAAAATTATTGCTCAATTATCGTTCAATTATTGCAAAATTAATCAACTAGTTCATAATACACATAATTTTTTTTAAATGATTTGGAACTAAACTAACTGTATCTAAACTCTATCTAATCTATATTTAGTTTAGTTTCGGTAACATTATTTACCCTCAAAGGGTAATGACATTCTGTATTTTCTGAAACTGAAAATGTGTTATTTATTCTGAATTTTAATATTAATGAATAAAATTATGATTATATAATGACATTTGAAATAACAGGAAAGCTATAGTCTATAAGTGATTTAGATAAGAAATAATAATAATAAAATATAATAATCAAAAAACACAGTCTTGAACAAATAATTAAACAATTAGTGTATGTTCACTCCTCCAAATGGTGTAAAAAACGCAACTTTTGGTCAGTGATCTTTAAAAATTTCCCGAGGGAGGATGCTTTAAGGTATCATGTTATAAGGTATTTCTATCCGAGATCCCTAGTGTTAGCTCTAAAAAATAAATCCTGGACCCGCTACTGATTTATTCCTAAATAAACAAGATTAATGGCCTAAGTAATACAGAATTTTATTATTACCAAAGAAGCTTGAGAATCAGTTCTTAAGGGATTTAGTTGAAAAATATTTTTAATTCCTGTAAATGTGTTCCACAATGTTTCCATCACAATTCTGTGAAATAAAAAAGTTAGTATTATTAGTTGCTGTTTATAGGTAAAAACTTAATAACTGTATTTATTAATACTTAATAATTTAAAAAAAAATTAATCAACTGATGAGTATTTTCTAAACATACTATCTAATAATCCTTGGATACACATTGGACATTGAGAAATTTGCTATGACTTTGATATGAGATACACAGCAGATTGGCCAACATGTAAACGAAGACAAAACAAAATATTTGATAATAAGCCAAAAATTCCACCCCAACAACAGGATCTGCATAGAAGGAAAATCATCATTGTTCAAAAATGCCCATAATATCCACTCTCAGAAAAATTACCTCCTGCTTCACAGGAAGACTACAATATAGTTTGAAAGTAGAACTGATCACTGAGCATCCTGTCATTTAATGAGGAATAGTCGGAAAGGTTCTTGACTAATATATAAGGTCAATGTCGCCTGGCCCAATTTAGTCTCAACTTATATATGAGTACACCACCGTTAAAGGGTAAAAATAGTATTTCTTCCAGTTTTGCTCCATGGAGCGAAGAGTTGGACAATCCTAGACTATCATGTGAACAAAGTGACTGCAGCAGAGATATGAAAAGAGCAAAAGCCGAACTGACCAGATTCACAATGAAAATATCAATCTCGCTACTAGAAGAAGTAGTAGAACACAGCACCAATTAAAATGGTTTGGTCATGTGAGTAGATTGGTGATAGAAAGAAGATAAAATGCTTGATTGAGGCCAGACCATCGTGACACATTCAAGAAGATGGACTGAGTTCAAACTTCTATACCTATTGGCAACTTGGTGGTATGGAAATAAAAAGAGGAAGGTATTTTTAATATATATATATATATATATATATATATATATATATATATATATATATATATATATATATATATATGTATAATTTGAATACAATAAAAATTAAATTATAAAAAATTCTTTCAAGAAAATTGTCCATTATCATGAAATAAAAAAAAAAGCTATATTCACATTCAAGTTTATATTTATAATTAATTAATATATGAAATATAATAAACTTACCGCTGCATAACTGGGCAATAATTGTAAGCTAAGAGGTGGAAAAATTAGAATTTCTGCAGTAAAAAAGACCTTTAAGGGTTAGACTTAATACTTTCCACACTATAAGAAAGACTGACCAACCTTAGCTCTTGGCCAGAGGAGGAGAAGGGGTTCCCCCTCCATATTCTATACTCTGCCTAATTGATACCAATGAAAATAATGGCGGAAAATAATGTATTCTATAGTTATCAGATTTTGTATTAAGAATTGAAGCTGAGACCTGGACATTATATTATTATCTTCTTATAACATCTTACAAAATTTAAAAGAAGGATAAACCATAGCAACGATATGAAAAGTTCCTTAGTTTTAATCACAACATACATAAATAAGTTTTTGGGTATATAAATACATATATTTTAGAATCAATTAAAAAATAGCTTTATTCTAGGACATTGTACCATAAGAATAACAGCTGTGTACAAAAAAGTTAATAGTTTATATATTTATATAAATATATATATATATATATATATATATATATATATATATATATATATATATATATATATATATACATAGATACAATAATAATTATTTATTGAAAAGAATATCACCAAATCCCAGTATAAGCAGGTATTTAATGGTTTTTAATGGATTTTATTTATATATTTTTGTATTATGAGAGTGTGTGTGTGCGTGTAGTATGTGCAAAAACACTATACATAAGAAGAATGTATTATTAAGGCCCTGACCAACACATCAGTAAAAAGAAATTATATATTGTTATTACTCACTATACTGTATTTATATTGAAATACATTATTTTATTATTTTATTATATAATATATATTTTAAATTAGTGTTATTTAGTCAACTAAAAATTGGAACTAGTCATATAATCATATATCATAATTATTTTTTTAACACTACAATTATAGAGTTTGTGATGACAAAGCCTTGCTATAATTAGATATAGACAAGAAGTATTTTAACTGAAAGATATGGTCGAAAAAAAATCTTATACCTACCACATATTCATTATTTCAATGTATACTAATATACAACTATCCTGCACACAATGGTTGTAAGAAAAATGAAAAATCTACGTTCTGTAATTGTTTATGTACATATGTCGATAAAACAGTTCCCTGTTCTCATTAAATGTGTTTTTGCTAGGATTTATGAATTAAATATACTCTTATATCACCAAAACTCACTTTGCTATGATCCATGGTGTCCATGGTGCAGCAACAGGCTACCCGTAGCACCATAGCCAATCCCGTTGGGGCCAATCTGGCAGTGTCCTTCCCACGGACTCATTCGGGTTCAAGGACAGTGACTATGCCAGGTCGGTAAGTTGGGCAACATGGCTTTCCCTGATGAATGGTCACCCATCCAAGTATTAACCACTCTCAACGTTGCTTAACTTTACCTATTGCAAGCGCCTTAGCCCATACGGCTACTCCGGCCCCTATATATATATATATATATATATATATATATATATATATATATATATATATATATACATATATGTCTCTGTCTCTATCTCTGTCTCTGTCTCTGTCTCTATTGAGAAAAAAAAAATATATATACACATACATAAATATATATGTATGTGTGTATATATAAATATTTTTTCAGTTGGTTCTACAGACCTTGTAGATCTTTGGCTGCCTGAACCAGCCTTCTCCACTTCTGCCTATCTTGGACTACTGCTTTCCAGTTTGCAGCATGAAGCTCAGCCATATCTTTATTTGTCCTATCTTTCCATCTGGTTTTTGGCCTCCCACATGGTTTCTTGCCTACTAATACACATACACACACACACACACACACACACACACACACACATATATATATATATATATATATGGAATCCGCTTCTTCATTACTATATATATATATATATATATATATACCGCTTCTTCATATATATATATATATATATATATATATATACACATATAATAAGTAATATAATATATAGCTATATACAGGTAATGAAGAAGCGGATTCCACTGGAAAGCTAGCTGCTCATAGTGACCTTCCACTATTATTTAGCACAAGCTTCCTATATAATTCATAAAATCAGACATAAAATCCTTCATATATTTATTCTTCTGATCACTCGCCATAACTATGAAAGCTTACACAGTACAGACTGCTAACTGACATAAATCCTTACTGAACACGGGCAAACTAAACAATATTTAATGTACTACATGAACACCCACATGACTAGAGAATATTCGAGCAAGACTGATACAAAATATTATAATAAAACAAGGAAATTGACCAGAAAAAGAACAGAAACTGATGACAAAATTTAAAAAATATTTTATTTAAGAAATATACATAGACCTCTTGACTAAAGAATGTAAGGAAAGCAGTTTAAATTAAGAAAAGTTGATCATTTTGCTTTGCTTGTTGTGTTTTGTTATTTAATTATGTTTATTTCTTTTATTTTCAGTTATTTTCTTATTTTTTGATAAATTTTTAGTTTATTTATGTTTTAATATTTATTTTTATTTTTTTTTCATTTTTTAATTTATTTTGTATTATACTGTCTTTTATTTTTATATAGAAATTTCTTGATTCTGTAATTTGTTTTACTAATTTAATTAATTTTTTTAAACTAATATTATATATTAAAGATTTAAATGTACTATGTATTGTACAATGCAACAAAGCAAAATGCGTGTACTACATGTAGTATGCCTAACTATAAAGGGCTTAGAGCATGTAAAATTCACTTAATAAACTTTCCTTCTGTGGGGTTACAACAGAAGGAATATATATATATATATATATTTACAACTTTTCCTTAATCGACCTTTGAGTATTAAATTTAAACTTAACTATTTAATTAGGAATAAGGTCATTTAATTATTATTTAATAAACTATTGAATGTTCATTTCTTCTCTTTATTGACGTTTCGATCCCGGTATTTTCTTTTTATTAGTCAACCATGGGATCCTCTTCAAAGCTAGAATTTTAAAAAAATAGAGCTTCGATCAGGCCAGGGACACACCGACAGTCTCAGCACCGTCCACTAGCACAAATATTAAGCTACTGGAATATATATGGAAATGAACATTCAATAGTTTATTAAATAATAATTAAATGACCTTATTCCCAATTAAATAGTTAAGTTTAAATATATATATATATATATATATATATATATATATATATATATATATATATATACATTTTCAATCCTAAAAAATAAAATAAGACTAAACTTTTCCAGTTTTGAAACTTTTATAAGGTTTTCTCCTCAGTGGTTCCTTCTCAGACTAATAATAAATACCTTCATTTAAATTAGCAGCAGGAAAACATAGAATTTATTGAGATTTGTAATATTTTATATTCTTAAAGTGGTTTCCTCACAATTTCTAGACAACTCTTTGCTAACTAAAACCTTCATCCAAATAGAATTGAAGGCAGGGCAACAGCTGTGGAAATGGACCATTGTATCCTTATTTTTTTTGCATAGTGAGAAGCTTTTTTCAGGCTTGAACACAATGACTTTTTTGTCAAAGTAAATCCTTAATATATGCCCCAGTCCCATCAGCTTTTTTTGAGCAATTAACCTCATTATTCTATTGTTTACTTAGCTAATAGTTCTGTGTTTTCTCAATAATCTTATTTAAATTTTCCTTTGATAGTATAGACTGGTTTTTCTACATCACAATATACCTGGAGTATTTGTAACTCTGTTACCCAGTTAAAGGGAACCTCGTAGATATTTGCAGTCTTAAAGAGGGCAAGGTAACTCTTTTTGCATAAGCCAAAACAGGCATACTTAGGATCCGTTGTAACCTACAGAGTATAATTTTCAAAACTTTATATATCACCAATGACACTTGTGTCATCTATGTTGTGTGTTTTTAAAAGTTTTTTTTCTAGTTTTATAATGTAGAGTAAGGTACATAGTTGTGAATTACTCATATTTGTGATTGATCTCAATTTTTGTCATTTTTTATAGAAGTCTTAAGAAAGTCATTAAACAGTGGTCAATTGGTAATTTGACATAGCTAAGGTATCATACAATTTATTTATCTCTTTTATTATGTCTTTATTCATACAGTCTCTTTAATTGTCAAAGACTCTACTGTGGAGTATTTATGGCTATTTTTGATATTCTACCATGTATTAACAAATTTTGATTTTTAATATTTTTTATCACTAGATATATGTAAAGTAGGTACCCTTAATTAAATAATAATAATACTTTATTTATTCTTTGACGAGTCCCTTTAGAATAATACAGAATGGCATAAATATGGGCTAAGGAGCCTCAGAGGTACATAAATAAAAATTCAGAGTAATTAAACAGTCATAGCAAAAAAATGAAAACTTATAAGTTACTTTCTAATTTTAATCAGTTAATAATAAAAAATTGAAAAAAAAAAAGGATGAAGTAAAAATAATGAAGAACGAACTAACGATTAATTGATGAGGTAAACTTGACAATTGAGCGTGATCGCAATCAAATCATCTTTCACAATCGTTTACTAAGAAACAATACTTGCTTACAAAGTACTGAATCCATGACTCTTCAAGGTGTAATGGTACAGGTTTAATAGATGGATAGGATGTTCTACTAATTTTACTTTACGTTGTTCATTGTAAATCTATTCAAGGAAAACTTGCTCTCACAAGCTCTTCATAGTCAACATCCTGCTTCAATATAAAATAATTGTCCAACATATCATGATTCCCGCCCACAAGTTTCTATGTTTCTCTCCCCCTTTCTCCATTCTTCCCAAGATAAGCGGACTTAAAGGAGTCTTATTGCACTGATAATAAATGACTTTCCGAACTTAAAGAAATCATCCATTCGTACTCAAATTGTTCAGAGTGCTTTAAAGAACATCAGATTAGAATTGATTTCTTGGATTTGGACCACGTGGAAATGGAATGAACACTAACCACATAGAACGTGAGAACAATGAAAGGCAATGAAGTACGCATAGTCAAACGAATTAAACCGAGTATATATACTGGGTATATAATTTATTAACCATGTCGTGAAAATGGGGGTCTAAGTCGCATTAAGTGGCGGTAGAAGGTTCCGTTTTTTTTTTCTTTTTATTCTGGGATGTGCTGAGATGCAAAATTTAAGTTTTTGACCTGGGTAGTCCCACGAATCACTTTTAAATATCCCCAAAACTTCTAAACTTTCGCACTTGTATAGGTTTTTTCCCATTCTGACCATCAAGGGGGACGTTATTAACAAAACATTCTATACAAAACTAGATTAAATTTACTACAATTGGAGATCAGAATAACCTCGGTCAAACTAATAGGTTTACCTTTTTCCAAAGTAATTTTCCAAACTTAAATTTTAAGCTCTAATTATTATCATGTTTTATTATACGTAATTGTCTTTATCTTTATTTTAATCTGGGAAGAAGAGAAGGAAGCTATGACAAGCTGCAGCTGCTTCGAGGACCGGCTTCATGTGGAAGAATGGAGAAAAGAAAAGAAAAGTGAGGTTTGTGGGTTTGTTCACACAAACAAGTCTACACCTCATAAGTAATAATGTTAACAAATTTTAATAGACCTATACTGCCAGCAGTGGAATACGCATACTGCTGCTACAACCCGTATTGCCTATAAGATAAGGGAGAGAGAAAAAAAAAAGTAATTGTCTTTATGTCTTCAATAACCTGTCTGATATGAGCCAGTGAAGTAAACATTTATTCAATTTAACATTTAGAAAAGGGGTGGAGGATGAGGGGAAAGGTTTTGTGGAAGATGAGGAGCTCACTGTTCAAAACCAGTCGACCGAAAATGAAATCCATATGCATTAAACATCATAAAAGACGTCTGGTTCGCGGCCGGAAATATGCGGTACCGAAAAGGGGACGGCCATCAAGTGGTATTCATCGACCGAGCTCAGGATCTGGATGTTTTTGTCTGACTGACTGAATTTCATCTACTCTTCGGCATCAAGCAAAAAGTTGGCATCTATACCGCACATACGTTGAAAATATCGAATTCAATACTATGTTATCTGGACTCTTTCTTTCTATGTATTGGTTTTCAGTTCTGTATTTTTACAAAGAATTTCTTCTCTTTAATTTACTTTTCTTTCTTTTACCTTAATTTATACCATATTTTATTTTTTGTATCGTATATATTCCAGTGTCCTATCATATATCATATCCTATACCGATTGATTTCTCCTAAAACCAGTACATGTTTAGTGTCTTAACTGCCTGTCATGTTAACTCCCAATCCCTTCTAGCCCATTACGATGAATTCTGACAATATTTCACTCAAAACTTTTACCATATTATAGCAATTTCTGAAACCTGGCTCAAGCCCTACATCCCGTCCCCCGCTGTCTCCATGCCTAACTACACCTTAATCCGCCATGACTGGGAAAGCTGGACTGGCGGCGGAGCTATATATGTCCACGAAAGCCTCAAGACCCGAATACTTGACTGTTCTCCTCCATCCGACCACCCACAAACCGAATTAGTTATTCTTGAGATTTCCTGTAATACCTCTCCTCTCCTATATACCGTAATATATCGCCCTCTTCAAGTTCCATTTGATCCGTCTTTTGAATCATCCCTCTTCAACTTTGTTCCCCTTTATTCCAAAATTATCATTTCCGGTGTCTTAAACACTAATTTCCTTTCTGACTCCTACGATAAATCATACCTCCAACACCTTTTATTTGCTCTTCATCTTTTCATCGTTCCTTTTTTTCCCACTCACCATACCTCAAGGTCCGACACTTGGCTGGATATGTACATTATCGATTCCGCTCAGAATCTCCTCTCGCCTTCCCAATCACCAGTCTCCTTTTTATCCTCTCATGACCTAATCCAAATTTCATATAATATCCAAACTCCTCCAATTCTACCTAGAACCATAATTTTCCGTAACCTTGAAGCACTTACTAGGGAAAAAATCCTACCCAGCCTGGAATCTCTGGATTGGAATGGAATATATTCCGGTTCTTCTATTGATTATTGATTCCATGGTTGACATCCTCACCTCCAATCTTCTTAATATCCTTGATACCCATGCTCCCATCAAAACTTCTACTTTTCATAGACGTCCGGCTCCATGGATGTGTCAGCAAATCAAAGATCTTCAGAGGAGACGTGATGGTTACCAAGCGTTTAGAATTCTCCGTAACCTGACACAAACCAGAATCCAATGAGCCAAATCCACCTATTTTCATGAAGCACCCTTTCAGCTCCTGATTCCAAATCCAAATGGCTACTGCTTCGTAAACTCTCCCTCTGTGAACCATCCAGATCACCTTCCTTAGCATTATTCCCAGTTTCACCTGATGATCTAAATTCCTATTTTATATCTACTTCCTCTGTCACCACAATGTTAACATCTTCCTTTCCTCCGGCTACATCGTTTAACGAAGACGATTTTTATTTCTAGGATATTTCACCCACACACCTCATATCCGCCGTGATGAAATAACATTCGAATTCCATTGGTCCAGATGGCATTCCTGCCAAATTAATCAAATTATGCCTACCTGAAATCCTCCCCGTTCTCCTTTTCATTTATAATTTCTCCCTTCAGAACTCCGTGTTTCCTACCCCTTGGAAGAAAGCCATCGTCCGTCCTTTAAATAAAAATTTTAACCCTACTTCCCCTGAAGATTTCCGTCCAATCTCAATCCTCTCTAACCTTTCAAAACCCCTAGAAAGAATAATGCAATCCCAAGTGTCCAATTTCCTCGTACAGTCCAATCAACTTGACCCGCTCCAATCTGGTTTTAGACCAGGTTACTCCACACAATCCGCCCTAACCAAAATCATAAGTGATGCTCAATCCGCCATAGATGACCAAAAACTAACTGTCCTTGTTCTTCTAGACTTTTCCAAAGCCTTCGATACCATCAACCATTCCATCCTATTTACCAAATTAAAATCATTAACCTTTTCTAACAGTTCTATCCTTTGGTTTCAATCATTCCTTTCTCAACGCACCCAAGCAGTCGCTATTCCCAATCAACCTTTGTCTTCCTATCTTACACTGACTTCAGGAGTGGCCCAGGGCTCTAGCATATCTCCTCTTCTTTTTAGTTCCTACATCAACGACCTTCATAAATCCATCCTGCACTATTCCCATCACCTATTTGCCGATGATCCCCAAATTTATTTTTCCTTCTCTCCCTCAGAGTTGCAGGATGCGATTGTCAAAATTCAAGAAGACTTAAATCGGATCACTGATTGGGCAAACTTAAATGGAATAAGATTAAACGCTGCCAAAACTCAAGCCATTGTAATTGGTTCCAAACCACTTCTTAGATCCAATACCAACATTCCTACCCTATACCTAAATGACCATCCCATCACCTTCAGATCCACAGTGAAAAACCTAGGCATTTTCATAGACCAAACCCTCTCCTGGAATCACCATATTGTTCACATCTCGCGAAGGTCAATTGGTACCTTGAAACTATTCCATCGCTTCCGTCATCTTCTACCTATACCCTATACCCAGTATCTATCGATACTCCTAATATCGTCCCTCATCTTCCCCCACCTTGTTTACAGCTGCGTGGTAAACGGTGGCCTCTCGGCGGTACTTGGGGACATAGTGAAAAGAATTATGAATGCCTTCGTAAGATTTGTCATTGGAACCCCGAGACGTTCAGGTGTTTCTCACCACAATGCTGAGTTAAGGTGGCTCTTCCCTTCCTTTCGAAGGCAATATTTCCTGGGCACATTCCTTTACCAAATAATCAATAATCATCGTCCTTCCTACGCATACAATCTCCTACAATTCAAAGCATCAATTCACACCCTCTCCACAAGATCACGCCCTTCTGAACTTTACACTCCTTTACTCAAATCTGCCTCATTTAAACATTCCTTTGTTATCCGTTCCACTGCATTCTGGAATTCCATACCATTAAAAATCCGCCATGCACCATCCTTAGGATTGTTTGGGATGGAATTAATAAGATGCTTGGAACTAATGAGAATGGCTTCGGTCTTCTCAAGGTTCAACTTTAAATCATTACTCGCTGCCCAAGTGGTAATACTGTTTATATCTTCTTGTAGTCTTCGAATTGACCCCAGCATCTCAGTAGGATAAATGGAAAGGTAGATTTGGTGATCGTCACCATACAAGTGGTATTGTGAATGGAATTGGGAAGGCCGTTGACGCATATTCTACATTTATTAAACATTTCTTTACTAGACAGGTTCGTCATTTTTTCTTAGAATGTTCTTTATATATCCCTTCCCTATTTTTTGTACCATCTTTCTTTTTTATTTTAAATTTGTCTATCTGTTCTACAAATGCCTTATTATGACTTTATACTTCTCTTTATATGAAAAAAACGGCAGAGTCTAAGATTTATATATCAATAGTAGCTTTTGAATTTTTATTCAATTTTTTGTGAATGTAATCATAGATTACTAGTTGAATTGGTGGTATTTCTAATTTTAAATATAAATATATTTTAGGAAGCATTACCTATAACTGCTATTTCAAATGTTACCTATAAGCGTTTCTGTTATTGATAATATATAATAATATGAATGAAAAATGTTTAGTTTAAACTTAAATTTGTTTATTTTATGCTATAGTCGTAACTTAAAGAAGTGACATTTTCAAAACCATAAGCTCTATGGCTACATTTTTTTAAAATTATCATGAAATCATTTCATAAAATAAGAAAATTAGTTATTATATTTCCAATAAGTTTAAGTTTTTTTGTTTTTTTTATTATTATAGCTTTGTACAAAAACTCCTGACATTAACTTCGTTTTCAGCCTATATGGAATATTTGACCAAATAAAAGAAGGGGATTTGACAAAGACATGAATATTTCAAGCCATTTATCGAGTTGATATCAGGATGCCAATAGCATAACATAATGGCAGAAACGGCTCAGATTATGTACGTTACCGGAATCCAAGCAGAACGGAAATTATAAGTTCCTCTTCAGAATTCATTACCAGTAAATTGCCAAACTATATTTCAATTGAAGAAGTCAATTCCAGGTCAGGTGATTTAAAGGAGGAAACGCCACATCAGTCCCTATACTTTTTAGACTGCTTTCGTAGCAGTAGTGTTGCTAATTCCAACTTTTGTTCGATTTTCAATTACAAATAAGAATATTTTTTATTAATTTAAATTTTTCAATTACCTACCTATGTAACCAGCATTCTCTGTCTCTGTTTAACTTCAGCTATTACTTTCTAGTTGAAACATTTGAGGGAAAAAGTTTCATTTTATCGGTTTACGTGAAACTTTTTAGAAAAATATTCTTAAAATAAAAGTTCTAATGAACTTTTTTGTAATAAAGTTCTAGGTTTATTGTAGAAGTTCAACTTCAATTTATTTGTGTTCTTAAAGAAAGTTCCTTCAAATGAAAATTAAACAGTAATTGGGTTTAGTAAAGTAGCAGAGTAATAATTTGTCTTAAGTGAATTAAACATGATTCTGGTGTGTCGCTCGTTTGAGTAGCTATGAATAAAAGTAATTTATTAGATCGACTTTTTAGCGACATTGAGAGAACTTTGAATATTTTTTTTTTTTTTTTTTTAATAAAAGTTCTGTGAAACTTTTTACTTGAAAAGTTGCAAGGGAAAAAGATCTAGTTACAAAAGAATGGAAAAACTATCGACAGTAATAGTTCCAGTGATTCCGAAACGTTTTAAAAATAAAATTTATTAATAGGTAACTTTAGACAAACTGACATACAATATTATAAAAACTTTTTAAAAAAATAGACATAGACGATTTCGAATTCGCCCTCAAATCCAGACAAAATAAAAAGAAACCTCTTGACTAAGACAAAGGATCCAATACCTATCCAAAACAATAGAAATTTAATTTATGATATTCCCTGTGAAAATTGCGATAAATCATATATAGGAATGACATCAACCGATATAAAAACTAGAATATATAACCACAAAAGTATCCTTAAACCTAATTCAAAAACAGTTACCGCTTCATCAAAAAATGCAAAAAACTATAGACATGGAATAGATTAAAATACTCCATAGATCAAACTACCGATCAAAGCTAAACATTTTAGAATCCATTTGTATAGCAATACACCAAAAAAAAATGTGCTAAATTCAAAACTTGACACGGCTCACATCCCACAACACTACTATTCGCATATAATAACCATTCATAAAAATTTAAATAATGGTAAATTAAATAAGGTGGGGTGATTTTAGCTGCCAGATAATTGGGATAATATAGAGGGTGCTGACAGTAAATCTTCAGCAATCAGTAAGATGTTGTCCGACAAAGAGGAGTCCTATTCCCGGAAAAGCCAATATGGAACAAATTTTATTACATTATTTAATCATTTAAACACGAAAAATTTAACCTTAAAAACCATTTCAGAGTTAATATGAGACGAAGAACATAAACACTGTTCCAATCTTTTATGATTTTAAATAGATAAAATAAGAAAAATTTATGGCATTATGTGATAATAATTTCATCACAATTAGAAAATTATGTAATACATGAATTATTAATGCCATTAGTTAATTTATTAATGTATCCTATTTGATGTATTATAATTATAGAGATGAATATGGTGCACGGACACCAAAAGTTACTCTGCAAATAAAGTTGTAAAATATAATAGAGACTATCAATGGTAACAAAATCCTGATCTTATATTTGATAAAAGTATTATGAATTTATCCGGAAAAGCACATATTTTGCCCATCTTAACCTCCTTGTCTTTATGTCATAACATATTAATTGATCAGTGTCTGTTAGCAGTTTTTTATAGATCTTTCTCCACCATGCGTTAGTACTCAGAACCCAGATAGCTCCGGTTATCGTGTAGAGGATTTTCCTCTATAATCATTTAATAATTCTTTCCAGGATGCTTGTTACTGTTCAGATCTCGCAGCTTTATACTAAAACCAGATTTGTCATAGCATTGTAGTTTGTATCCTTTGTTTGAGATTTCTAGAGATTTGTCGGAAATTTAAAACTGTTTACTGTCGGTAAGGATTTACTTTCAAACCAGCTCCTGTTTTTGGAGTGGAATTTTTTTATCGATTATCACATATTTCGTTTTATATCATTTACGTTCCCTCATTATCAATTTATAATCTTAATGCGATCTCTAATGATAAAAAGATCCCCTGCCTATGATTTATCATACAGTATATATACTGTAAAGAATTTTCAAACTTCATATTAATTATCACATGTAAAAGCCCTCAAAATATGACATATATGATACAATAAAAAACTGAGAAATACTGTAAGTTCATCAGTTCTAAAATCATTGTAACCAACAAATAAGTATAAATATCAATATTAGAATTACCAATAATATTAAAAAACGATGGAGTATTAATCAAGTTTATGCCTCCCTGGGTAGATCTCGTGTCGTGCACTAATCAGTAGGAAAAATACTTCAAGTTGGAGACCAATAGTATTGATATTTATGAAATATTGGGAAGGGGGAAGGTTAGAACGATATACATAAAGTAGATATAAGTTTGCCTGTAATATAGTATAATTATTACCTATATAAATCTTTCATGAACTATTTATTAAGTAAATTACTGTTAAATATTAGAAAACCAATAAAACTCTGGCATTCCTTCAGAAAATATTTGGGGTAAGGGATAACATCGTGTTCCGTGAGTTTAAAGTAGTGTTGCCCATATGCGAGACCGAGACGAGTCTTGGTCTTGCAAACTCAGTCTTGGTCATGGTCTTGGTCTTGCGCAAAAGTCTCGCAGTTACTTATTAGGTTATTACTATAGAGATATTACTGTGATATTTTAGATAGGAGAAACCTAACTAAGCACAAATGAAAAATTAGAGGTGTTAAATGCAAAAGTATAGTGGTTATAACAATTATTAACATATAATAACTAAAATTATCGAGTATTAATAACTAATTTGCCTTAATTTTTATTAATTTTTTTTTTTTTACCAGTCCTCCTGGTCTTGGTCTTGCAACAGTCAGGCTGCTTTGGTATCGATCTTGCAAAGTGCAAGACCAAGACCGATTTTGGGCAACACTAGTTTAGAGTACGTTTAAAGGAGTTACATTATGCATCAAACATCATAAACTTCTTAATTTTTATGGTGAGAAATTATGAAAAACATTCTACTCAAATTAAGAACATAAATGAAGCTTAAATGTCGATATTCGATCAGCGGTTTAAAAACTTCAAGCAAATAAAATATGCAATCCCATAAAAATCAGGGCTCTGGTCATATGTTTAAGGACATGTCCACATTATCAGAATTTTTTCGATCATATTAATCTTATTAATTCCTGTATTTATTCATTACTTTAATTCCTGCATTTATTCATTCTTTTGATTCTTACATTTATTCAGATATTTCCTAATTGCCTATCTTCTACCTGGAATTATGTTTTGTGGATGTGGACGAACCATCATTTTTCATTTGCCGTAGAGAAGTAATACTGAAGATATAGAGTATTTTAACCCCCCTAGTCAATAATTTACTTTATTGCCACTTTTATGCGTTCAGTGCCGAATCCTTAAACCAGTTCCATTTTATCGAGTGCTAAATTTATAGCAGTTCATAATTGATGATTTGATTTATTTTTACTTGAAAACAGACCAATTCCCACTGGCCTTTTGCCTGTTAAAAAACAAAAAAGTTTTAAAATATAAATTATTTTCTTTGTTCTGGTTTGTGTAGACGATTTTAATACGGGATTATAGCCCAGTCCAATCAGACACGATCACTTCCAAAAGATTGCGTACTTCAAATTTTTTGCTTTTTACTTTCACTTACCTATATATGTAATATATATAGTAAGGATAAGTATTGCGATAGTGAAAATTTTTGTATCTGAGTTTTCAACGGAAATACACGTTTTGAGATCCTCTGAGTCCAAATAACCAAGTCCCGCAAAATGGTCTGTGTGTGTGTTAATAGTCTAGCTCAAAAACGAAAAGTTTTACGGAAATGAAATTGCATATTTAAGGTTTTTATATGGTAGAGATGTTACAGCAACTTTTTCGTCAAAATCGGCTGACCGGGAGTGGCATTTTATATAATGGACTAAACATATTTTTACGATTATCTCAAAAACCGCTCTAAAGATTTTGATTAAATTCATTATATCAGTGTAAGATTAAACTGTTCTAAATAAAATGTGGTTGTTATTCTGATTGATGTTCTCTAACAGGCCTTAAATGGCTAATTTTCAATATTAGCTTCCTCTAAAGTACCTTTAATTTTTTTTATTCGAAATAATTAACCATTTCAGATTAATTTCTAATATGAAAAATGGTTAAATATGAAATATGAAAGAATTTGATAACTAACTAACGGATAAATAGGAGATCGTAATGGAAAATAGTTGTAATTGAGGAACCGAAGGAATACTAGCGCACCCAAGCTTGCCCGAAAGATTAGAACAGGCCTCCATACATATCATGAGATTAATATAATACGGACTCCGACAATATTATATAAATATACATATTTGGTTTTCAGAAATGATATTGTTGCTATTATCTAATATTTAATTGTATACATTACAGCGATATAAATATTAAAATTTGTATATATGAGGTTACTTATACAAATAAAAATACCCACAATGAAATATAAATAAATATAGAGTCTATCATTTTTACTTTCACTTTGTCTGAAAATACTTATTTCTGCTAAGAAGAGGATGGTAAGTGAAAGTTGTGTGATGCGCGCCTCGCACCATATTTTTTTTTCTTATAGTTAGGTACGTGGTGAATATAAAAAGGCAAGTTTTCGACACTAAAACCCTTGTGGGTGTTCGAAAAACTATTGAAATTTCGGACTTCTTTTGGTTTACGCTATATATTGTATCTTCTTTTTAAAGCGATATAGCCGAAAAAACATTACTACATTAAATCTTCTTAAACAGCTTAAAAATGTCTAACATTTTACAAGGAAACACGTTTTTTTTTACCCAATAGGATGCAAACTAGTGAGCTTTCAGAGTGGGGAATGTTTTGAAAATTCGCAAAAAACATATTTTTTTATTTTTAGCTAATGCATAATTATCCATTTCCTAGGCGACATAGCTCAAACATGTTTAAATTAAATATTAAAGTACACAAAATTTACTTCAGCTTGTATAGTTAACATATTTTTCCGAAAATTAACTAAAAATCGTTAAAAATGAATTGATCTTTTCAATCTTGTATTTGCAAGATAAGTAAAACCTTGAAGAAAACACAGACTCCGTTGAATATGAAAGGTTCACGTATCAAGGAAATTTTGCTGTTCCCCGCTCTAATAAGCACTTTTTGGGAAAATGGTCAAATACTATTGTCAAACAGCTATTAAACAGAAAAAAAGAACTGGATTGGATTTTTTTTCTTTCACTCTTCTTACAACCCTTTTCAAAATATTATCCGACTACCGCCAACCGTTCCAGTCAATGGCTCATTAT
This sequence comes from Nezara viridula, assembly GCA_928085145.1. Classification (NCBI taxonomy): domain Eukaryota; kingdom Metazoa; phylum Arthropoda; class Insecta; order Hemiptera; family Pentatomidae; genus Nezara; species Nezara viridula. The sequence goes on along the minus strand of OV725078.1, from coordinate 95,901,411 downwards.
CTTCAAGAAAACTTCCAAAATCTCTTAACGTGGTTCAAAATTGAATTAAACAATTCCTCCGCTCAAAACCAGTTGAATTTTGAAGAAATTAGACATCCTTGGGAAGACAGCAATTCATCAGAACACAAGGTACATAATTTGAATAACAATAAATTAAAAAATTGTTTTAGAATAAAGTTAATTTAAAATTATGAAAAATAACAGTAATTGTTAATTCATTTCATTAAAATATCTAGAAAACATTTTAAAAAGTATATAAGGATTTTTTTCAAACTTTAAAGCCAATTTATTTTTAGCGATTTGTAGTTAATTTTAGAAAAATATGTTTCCTGTAAAAGTTGTAGTAAATTTTGTGCATTTTAATATTTCTTTTAAAAATTTTGACCGACGTCACCTTGAAAAACAGATAGTCAGCTAAAAACGAATAATTTTGCGAATTTTTAAAACTGCGAATCGATTTCGAAAACTTGGATTTTTAACATTCATCACACATCTAATAATATAAAAAAAAACTGAATTAACCGACCTTTTGACAGGTAGATTGAGCTATTAAATCTCCTCGTTTTAAATACTGTAATAACAATATTATTTCTTACCATACTTCAAAATAATGCCTTTAATTTTATATTTCCCTCTTCAGTAATGTAAATCATAATTTACATTATTAAATGACCTCAATTTTGGGAAAAAAATATCAGCTCATAAAATATGGTGCTGATTTGACCAGGTGAGTAGAATCAGTAATTACCTTTGCCGATTCTTGTTTATTTATAGTTTATTACTACCTACTGAGAGTATAAAATAAATCTATGGATAAATGATCCTGGGATTGGCATTGTTGGAGGAATTAGTCCGGCAAGAGAGCACATCAATGGACTGCAAAAATGTTTTTGAACTTGAGATCAAAATCTAATAATGAACAGATTTTAATTATTTTAACAGAAAGTAATTTTATAGAGCACATTATATAAGCGAAATCAAATTATAAATAATATTAAAACGAAGATAGCGACATATGTCGAGATGCCCATTTTACATTATTAACAATAATTTTTTGTGTTAATAGATAATCAATAGTCTTTATTTGTTTATTTATTCATTTTGTTATGTTTTAATTTATTTATTTTTCTATTTTCAAGTATGGCATAAATGGTTGCATAATTAATTACTATTAATTGCTATCCTTAAATGTGATGGATCAATATTTCACAATGAAAACAGTTCATTTTACGAAAAATATATAAATAAAAATAGAAAAAATATATTATTCGCTGTTATAGCCATGATTCTTATGTATTTTTTGTTAAATTCCTAATGGATAATCCTATAGGCATATTTTTTTCGCTTAAATTCGAGATATTTCCTTTAAAAAAAAAAATAATTACTTAATATTTATTGAAAGAAACAGTAGAATTCCTCTTATTTATTTGTCTAAGCAATGACAAAATAACAGAATCTTATTTTCACCAGTAAAGACAATTTTTTGACGCACTCCTGAATTTAAGCTAAGTACAGTAAAGAAAAAGCTGAACAATATAGCTGTTACAAAAAATAGTTTAATTAAAATAATATGTTTTGTACAAAGAAACAAAAACTATGTTTTCTTTCTTTTTATAATAGCCTAAAAGTTCTCCCCTCTTGAACCCATCAAGTAAGTGATGGAAATCAAAAGAAAGCTATTGAGCTATGGATGAGTTAGTTATATTATTTCTTGATAATTTCATCATTAATACTGAATCAGTGATAGCCAGAGCTTGGCAAATGCTACGCTGAGTACCGAGTACCAAGTATTTTACTCTAATTGAATCACTATTGGGAATCCAATCAATACTTCAGTTAATCATTAGACATCGACTGAAGTAGTAATTAAATTCTTTGGTACTCAAAATAGGTCAGTATTTGAGTAAAATACTTGGTACTCAGTACCCAGAGTAGCATTTGTCCATCTCTGGTACTTATCGTTTTATAAATAGATTTTAGTAATATACGATCCCCATTTTAGATACACATGAGGGGAAAACGAGGACTTCAAATCCGTCTATCTCAAAAAAACTATTAAAAATCGTGTGAGAAATCTATCTCAAGGATTGACGGCTGTATAAATTAAGAGCGGTTGAAGCGCTTCCTTGGGTATCATATCGGATTCCCAGCTGTTACTATTTTGTTGGCAGCACTTTAATCTCTTTTGACAGCCGACCTCCCCCAAACGGGCTTTTAATTGACATTTTGCCTTTCAGACCGCCAGATCCCCTTCCCAACTGTTCCCGGTATAGCTGCCTAAACGTCATCCCTGCATCTACACCAAATAGATCTCCATATCACCTTAAGAACTTTTTCATTTATTTCGCTATTTTATCTCCCATGAGTATCCTACAGGAACTAGTAGAGATTCTCATTCTTTTACTAGGAAAGTTAGTTTGTTCGTGCTGTTTTTTTAGAATAACCGTATTTTTTTGTACATACAGGGTGAGTCGGGAAGAATGGGTCCAACTTCAGGCGTGAATTACACACAGGAAAACAAGGGGTCGAAAAAGTTGTAAATTTTTATAAATAAGTTCGATCTTAAAAGTATTCAGAAACTTATTAAGAAAAAGTTCGCGCAATAAAAGTTATTCTCGTACCTTTATGATAAAAACGCAGCTCCAAAAACTTCAAAAGGTCAGAGTGAACCTTTTTTTTAACATATTAATTGAAATTTACAACTGTATTAGATGACAAATACAACTAGGCAATTTTTATTCAACATAATTGTTCTATATTAGAAGGTCCCGAGGCCATCTTCTTATCAGACACCTCAGAGGGTTATCAGGAATAGAAGAGGAAGCAAAATTATAAACAAGAGGGTTCAGATGGTTCAAAACTTTATTATGGAAGGATATGTATCTGGACTGAGCTGAATCGGAAACATATGATACATTAAGGTCATTACGGGTGATTATGTTTGTGACAAAGTAAGGAGCATTGAGGATTTTGGATTGTATGGATTCGATACGATTTTGTAAGTCCAAATAGGCCTTCTTATAGTAATATATATGATTCTTTTGTAAATAATTGGAAGTTTAAAGTCTTTGTCCGGTAAGTGCTGGAGTAGTCGAAAGCATCTTGAAAGTTTCTTGTCGTTTCAGTCTGGAATGAGGATTCCAAGTGAGTCGTTCGTCAATGTGGAATCTTAGGTATCGGATTGAACAACTAAAATTTAAGGAATGAGTTTAATAACAACTCTTTTTAACTTGGTTGGGATTATAAAAATTGTTATAATAGGAAATGAGTGAGTGAATGTTTACACATACTTGTGTTTATTTTGAAGATAGGATTATTCATATGTACGTTGTTCCTACACTGTCATTTCATTCTTCCCAAATCAAACCAAGTCAAATCATTATCACATCTTTTCAGAACGCTTTGTTTTAGTTTTAGCTATTTCTTGTGAGTCAACGGTTCAATTTGAATTACGATTGTGCGTAAAAAAGACAGATTCGTTTTCATATACGTAGTATCAGCCAATGAAAATATATACAACTGTTGTGAAAAAATAATTAAAGGTAATTATTTAACGAATTTGAAAAACCATATATTGAGATTCCATAAAAGTGTTTTTGATGAATTATACGAATGCGATACCGAGTGGAATCGTAGCAAGACCAAGTTAAAACCCATTCCAGAAAAAAATGAGCAAAGAAATATTATTAGATAGCTGTGTTAATTTGGTGAAAAAAGATGGCCATTCTTTCTCGCCATTTTATTCGAATCCATTTCACTGCATAGTAAATCCAATTGTAGAAACATTACAATATATAACATATATAAAAAATAGTTCTGTGATTTTTTTGGTTTAAAATCTTTTATGATTGAATTTCAGAAAAACTGTTTGTAATGAACTTTTGTTGGAAAAGTTATTTGGATCAAAGTTCTAAAATAACGTCATCAAAAAGGTTTCATAATGAAAAAGTTCAAGTTCAATAAAAACTTGATGTAAGATTAATAAAAAGTTCAACTTAAACTTTTTAAAAGTAAAAGTTAACCTATATTTTCGACCCCTGAAAAAAACTAATATGTTCTTATCCACTTTTCATTGGTTTTAATTATATTAAATAAACTAAATTTAAAAGATAAACAATATTTAATGCATGTATTGGCACTTCGGACTGACTTTGTGTACGAAAAATTATAAACAAGTTACAGTCAGATTAGGACACGGTTATTTAATTGGTGCTTTTATCTTAGAGGGTTGGCTCACAGGAGACTACTACATATTTTTTTTACGATTTGAATTACAGTACCATTAGAGGATATTCCTCTAAACACTCTGAACACCAGAATGCGAATTCACTTTCAGCAAGATGGAACTCAATTTCGCATGTCAGGAGAGGTGAAAAAAAAAAAAAAAAAAAAAAAAAAAATATATATATATATATATATATATATATATATATATATATATATATATGTGATAGAATAGAATAGAAGAATCAACTTTATTCTGGGACAAAGTCCCTTGGGAATAACAATATTGTACATAAAAATTAACACAGCATCTGGCCAAAATGCATATTACAATAAAAAAAACACACACAAAAATAACAACTAAAAAATAACTAATAACAGAAGGATTTACATAACTATACTGATATATTAAAGACATAATATGAGCAATAAGGTCCTAATACTGCAAAATAGTTACTAAAAACAATAAACTATGGAATTTTAAGCGAAATTTGAAATTAATGACAAATTACTTTTGATGTCATACCATTGTATTAATGAAAAAAATAATAATAAAAGATTAGATAAATATTATATATATATTATATATATTTAATTATAATATATATATTTAATTATAATATATATATATTTAATATATATATATATTTAATTAAAATATATATATATATATATAATATATATATATATATATATATATATATATATATATATATATATATATATATTATATATATATATATATATATTTAAATAATAATTATTTAATTATTTAATTATTAATTATTTAATAATCATATATATTTAATTATTTAATTAAATAATAAATTAACAAAGAAAATGATTCAGGACGTATGTAACATCGATACTCAACAAAACCCACCTTAAAATATTTTCTTTTGTATTTATTAATTATTATTTTTACGTAATCTAATTAAAACATTTTATATTTATTTAGGGAAATCCCTTGTTTCACAGCATTTGCTGGTGACAGCAAATTACCCGAACTTAAGTCAAGCGTAGGCTAAACAAATTAATCTGTTGCATTCATGAATTTTCGAACAATACTAGCTGTTCCGAGTAACACCGCTTTATGCATATTTCTGCTCCAAACAATTCATCGAAATGTCTAATTCCTTCATGGAGCCCACTGTTATGTCCGGAATCAGACCATTGCAGATATGACCAGCGGCAAAACCCTCACTTTATCAAGTTTATACAATTGCTAGAGCTACTCATCAAGGTCTTGATATTTGAGATTTTTTTCCGCAACCACCTTGTGAAGGTTATCATACGATGGCACCCCTATTTCGACAATCTTTGTATGGCTCTCATCCTTATATTATTATTATTTTTTTTATTTTTACATATACAATGGTGTTTATAATATGTAATGTTAAGAGACCTATTAGGGTCAGCAGAAAATTACATTTATATATTTTCATAAATCTTTAATAATTGTGAACTTCCTTGACTATACTAACTGTTCCCAACAACACCGCTTGTTGCATTCTTTCTATCGTCCGAGATGGTAGGTCTAATTGCCGCAGAGAAGACAGAGTTTCCTCCGGTATCAGTATGTTGCATGATATCACAATTGGCAGAATTGGGTTTCCTTTAAATGATGCGATTGTTTTATCTCTTCAGCTAATTCATTCTACGTACGTATTATTATTATTTTTATTTTTTTTTTATGAGTAACTTTTTTTCCCTTAACCTTTCTAATGAGCTGTTTTTTTAATATGATTTATTATTGTATATTTTCCATTTACAAATTTACAATTTCTGTGAGTCCGTACATTTGTACAATACTGTTTTATATAGAGTAACCTCACCTATTATTGACACGTTACCAATTATTGACACTTGTAACTTAAATTAGATAAAATAACCGTTTAGGTTCATGTGGGATTTCCAACTTGGCACTATTTTAAAAGTACATTAATCAGTAACCGATTGCCCCTAATCTGAAGACTCTATTAGGTGGGAAACGCATATTTCCTATAGTTTCAAGTCATTTGCCGCGACCTTACGGATTTAGCTAAGAAGGTGAGGCAAAATTTTACTTTTATCTCGTCCTTTAATGTTTATGAGCTTCAATTCATTTGACACATTTTGTTACCACTTCCTAATGATGTGATATCATTTTCAAATGTGAATTTCGATTCAAACAGCAGCTATTAGGGATGTCAATAATTGGTTCTTCAAAATGAAAAGTTTCCCTAATTATTAACACAAAGTATATTGCATGAGCAGAAAGATGAACAGGAATAATAGAGCAAAAAAAAATAAAATAAATAAAAAAATAAGTAAGGATGACTTCTTCACAGCCATAATAGCTACCAAAGTAGTAGTTACTCGAGTGTTTGAGAATACGAAAAACCGAAGAATTCTATTTCCTTGCTCTGAATATTGATTGAAATGTACCAAAGTATACCTACCTAATATAGTATATTATTTTCTTTCTCCATAAAATTTTGTGATATCTAGGTATGGGTAATAAGTTTTAAAGAGTGCAGTTACTAATGTGTGATCATTTTGTACCTATAAATAAAAAATATTTTGTTCAGAATAAATTCGTTTGATGATTGAATATGGTGTCAATAATTGATTCCTTTTCCTGTCAAAAATTGTTTTTTGAGTGCCAATAATTAGTGAAAAAATTTTCATCGGTTTTGGGCTCAAAAAATTAAAAACTTCATATTAATTTGGCTATTATATAAATGGAATCTGTTGAACAGACTTGGGCTAGAATGAAAACATACAAATATGTTAATTAATGAAAAAGTTATTGGTAAATTACTTGAAACATTGGGTTGAAGTGTCAATAATTGGTGACTTTACCCTATATAAAATATGTTGCAAATAAAATATATTACATTTATTGGTAAAAAAAAAAACACTATGGAAAAAAAAACTAATACTATTCACAATAAAATAAAATAAAGACTATTTTAGAGTAGAATATGTTTCGTTCTCAAATGAGCTGTTTAATATAACCTTTCTCTTTAGTGTTAATGTGATCTTCTGTTTCCTAACAAACAGAATTGGAGGGCATGGTGAGATGTCGCTTGTAATTGTAATTTTTTCTTTAATTCCTTTTTTTCTTCTGTATCCTGTATGTTTTCTCCTTTTCCGTTTTTGTAACTATATGTTAAAGACTCATAGTTTTATGGTCAGGAGTTTTCCTTTATATCCTAATTACTTTATGCATCATTTTGAGCTATTTGTTCATTTATAATAAACTTAAAATCATTACTTAATTATAATTACGCTAATAAACATTACTCAAGCACTTGTCCATGAAGGGAAGGTCCTACGAAGGATATATGGAGGAATGATTAATTGTCAAGACGAAATATACGTTGTTGTTTATATATATATATATATTAAAAAAACAGAACCGGTTGGATGCCATAAGATAAAATGAAGTCCGTCTGATTGAAGTGCTTAAAGTTTAAACAAAAGTTTCATTTAATTACTGCTAAAAGTGCAGCGAAGTTCTGATGAAAACAGGCAAGATGAAAGGTACACTCAGCAATGCTCAAACAGAAAATTTCTCAATGAGGATTTCTCTTAGATGTCGCAAACAGTCCGTACACACTTCATCGAATCCAAACGCAAATTTATCTGCAGCCGCCACATTATTTATTTTATTTTCTAACTATTTCTGTTCTATCTTATGACTGAAACTATATATATATATACATTTAATAGATCTCAACTTAATTAACATTGACTTCAAGGTTATTAAATAGCTCATAAATTATAGGGAACTATCAAAGGATTTTATAAAAAGAGAAACTTGTTTAATTTAGCTCCCTTAAAGCCTTCTTACAATGGTTTCAACAAAGATCGTTCTGTTTTTTTAAATACAATTTTATCTAATTTACGGTAATACAATGAGGAATTGCTAAAACAGATTTTTAGTTATAATAAACTATAACTGCTCTGTTCCGCGATAAAGACTCATTTTTATCAAGTTACTAAAATTTGTCTAAAACTTCGTGAATAGCTTCATTTTATTGTAACCTATAACTCCTTTCTTTACGAAAACTCTCATTTTCATACACTTGGGTCAAACTATTACATACTAAAACTATAAAATATATTAACATAGTCACAAAATATACATTCTAAAAATCAAGAGAGAAAATAATCAGGAGCATTTTTTAAAAATACATATTCATTTAAGTACTATAAATAAATGATTTTTTTATTGTTTTTTTATTATATAGCATACATATTTTTCGGATATTTTCATAATCCGTACATATATTATTACAGTAAGGCTCGAAATCGGTTTTGTACCAAATATAAGCTCCTGTCATGCTCAAATACCACGAATGGGGTACCGTTGGATTCAGAATTTCACGGGGGGTTAACGAATCGTATTCTCCCCTTTTGTTTTTCTTTCTAAAATAAATAAAGTCGATACAAACATTTTGCTAGGCTTCGATACTGGAACGGTGAGAGGTCTGTAGATCGATACGGGACAAATTGGATCTTAAAGATTTTGATGCGTACAGCAAGACCCGGATAGTTCCCTCGGAACTATCGGATCCTGCGTTTTTAAGCCGAAAAACGTACTATTTTCGAGATAACGCAAGGCATAGGGTTCGCATCCACACAACCTTACATTAATTGTAGTACTGTCATTGAATATATGTCTCATTTTGTCGACTTGAGGTCTCTATGATCGAGAGAGGGGAGTTTATATTATTCATCGATGGTGTTTTTGATCGGCAAGCCATATCATCGTTAATTTTTCACCAAATCTCAAGATTGAGCTACCGATTTCGAAGGCTTCCTTCTCCTTCAGGCTGGCAAAATAGTCCAATCATCCAGAAAATTCAGGCAAACAAGTTATGAAAGAAAATAAACTTTATTTGCGAATAACTGAAAAATTACACACTTTTCCCATGATTATATAAAACATTGCTAAATTCCCTACAAAAGGAAAAAAATCGTCGCAATCGGACAATTTTTAGCAAATATACAGCTTACTGAAATTTGTATACATGTTGGTTCCAAACAAAAATGAAGATTTAAATTAGTTTTTGATTGCTTTGTGGATTATATTTATCGATAAAGTAACATTTGATGTCTTAATCTTTTGATAAGTTGCATTTTCTTATTAATTTGGCATTTGATAACAATATGCTGTGCGAATTTTTCGCACGGGCCTACTAGTTAATTTTATCTATGATTCCTTACCTTTGAGGTATTATCCCTTCTATAACCGTGTCCTATTTTTTATTACTACATATCATGTACACGCTGAATATTTAAAAAAAATCATGGCGTAGACGTAATTAGAGATAACATATAAAGAATTTTACAATTTTTGTTAATATTTTGATATATTTCCTTCCGCGCCACATTGTATTTTCATTCAATCGAACTAACAGGTTTGTTGTGCACCTGCTCCAAATGAAAAAAGTCTGAACACTTAGCCATGATTAAAAAAGAAAGAAAAAGAAATCAGCGAATTAGGATCCATACCTTAATTTACCATTAAAAAATGTTCACCTATTAGCTAGAATAGATTGCTTTAGTTTAACTTAGAGATATTCTACCTTTTTACCTTCATTCCTATACTAGGTAAGGAAAGTATTGCGATCGGGTCAAATTTCCGACATGTGGTTTTCGACGGATCTATACGTTTCAGAGCTCCCTGAGTCCGAAAAACACATTTTCAGCCATTATTCTGTATGTTTGTCTGTGCCAAGGTCTATGGGGGGGAGGGGGCTTTCAGACTGAAGCCTCCCGCAAAATGGTAAAATGTAACCATGTTTTATGGTAAAAAATATTTTTAAAAAATCTCAAAGTATTATTGTTTGTGTAATTTTTTTAATAGGACTTCAAGAATCATTTAAACACCATTTCATATAGGTAGTTAGTATCTTTCTTAATCTTTCTTATCCTTATATACATATATATATATATATATATATATATATATATATATATATATATATATAATATATATATATATATATATATATATGTGTGTGTGTGTGTGTGTGTATGTGTATGAAAAAAAATATATCTTTCGGGTTGAAGCCCCCCTCCCAAAATTAAATCCTGGATTCGCTAGTGCTCATAGTTAATCATAAAACAACGTTATAATTATAAATAACGTCATTGCAAATAAACACAGTCCCGTAACCGCCCTTACTTACTCTCCCCTATATCATCGAGTTCGTTCGTAATACTCCAACTTCGATTTCGTCGTTATACTTCAACGAAACTCCTTTACAATGAATGATTCAAGTTGATTTAGAGGAACGAGTATTCAAAGTTACTTAGTTCTTAACGGTCAAACTCTGCTAGATGATCGTAGACAAAATTTCCAACAAAAAAACGTCATTTGATGTATGGACCGATTTCTTAAGGAAAACGAGTTCAATTTCATCTTTTCTTAAGGTATTAACGTTTTCGCTTCCATAGTCAGCGATAACTCAAATTATTTAATTCAGGTAATGAAAAATTGCTTGATAGTAAACTAGAAAAAAATTTCTTTAAATACTAGTAGAGTTTGTCTTTTTCAAAACCATTTAGAACATTTGAATGGTCAAATTACGCTAAGTTGTGTTTTCATTAAATCATGGCTTCTTCACATATTTTTTTTATCATCCTACAACTATACTACAGATACATCACTTTTTAAAAACTCCCCTGTTTAATAATCTTTAATTGCATACGAATTTATTTGAGGCATGTTTTAGAATATACTTGAGATTCAAGTCTATTTGTGTGAAAAATAATGTCACTCTAGATTATCTTTTGTTTTCAGCAAAAATACCAACCGAGAAATTATTACTAAGTTTTAATTCCTTCTTTTTCTTATGACATGATATCTATTTTAGTAAATTAATTATGAAAATACACGTTTTATTGATGCATATACCATCAATGAAATGTTTTGTTGGAGATTTTGTCTAGAATCACCTCTCAGAGTTTGATCATTGAGAACTGGATCACCCTGTATATATCAACATATATCTCTTTCCCTCTCCTGTACCCTCTCACTTTCATAATAATTATTTCCATACAGAATGGATATATATATATATATATATATACATATATATTACAGGAGAGGGAAAGAGATATATGTTGGTATATACAGGGTGATTCAGTTCTTAATGATCAAACTCTGAGAGGTGATTCTAGACAAAAATGGATATTTATAAAGAATGGATAAATATATATATATATATATATATATATATATATATATATATTATTTATAATACATTATTATTATTAACGATTTTACAACAACTTATTATCGTATCGTGTAGATTTTGCCACTTTTTTCAGTCTCTCTCTCGAAGACCTCTGGTAGCCATGCCTTCCTCCACATCCTGCAACCATTCCTTCCTTGGACGTCCTCTTTTTCGCCTTTCAATCTGTTGATAGAGAAATTTTAATTTTGGCAATTTAATATATATTGCATTTAATATATTTCTAATATTAATAATGTTTAATTGATTATTAGTATTATCAAATTCAAAAGTGTTTAAAGCTATTTTCCATTTTTCATTAGTCTAAATACTTACAGTACGGCGTCAAGTTCAAATCTTACTATATTTTTTAAAATAATATACAGAATAAATAATAATAAACCTTACTGAATTCTGTTTTGATATCGAAATGCCATAATAAAATATTAATATTTGAAAGTATGTTTCATATTTTATTTTTACCTTATATGGTGGTTAATTGTTTTTGTTATTTTAAATATAGTGAGAAATAGGACCGTATATGTATTTAAGTAGAAACTCTGGTTAGATGGAAAACTTTTTAAGCGGGGATTCGTGGAAAGTTGGTTGAGGTCTAACTTATCCGGTTTGAAGGTTTGTGTGCGTGTGTATCACATATACATCAACATATTCATGGTCTTGTGAAGAATAATAAGTTTTGTTTTTAAATAAGTAATATTTTTAAATAATTATAATCTCAAATAGTATACCATTTTGAATACACCTTTAAAGTAATACTTAAAAATAAATAAATAAAATGAATCTTATAACAGTTAATTATTTCGCATAAATTTAAAAAAATCATTACAGATATTTTATTGAAATAAACAAAGATTTCCTATTTTGTTAATACACAACTTAAATTTTCACTTTAAAATGATTTAAATCGAATGCGGAACTAAAAGTAATACTATGAGTGTAACTTAATGGCTATATAAAACTTAAAATTATACAGGATGTCTCAGTTCTTAATGGGCAAACTCTGGGAGGTGATTTTAGACAGCATTTAAAAAAAAAAAAACATTTAATTTGATGCATGGACTGATTTTGAACAGAAAAGGGATCAAGTCCAATTTGGCTTTTCTTAAGGTTTTCATGTCTTCTATTTCGTGGGAAAAGAGAACACAAAAAATATTAAATTCAAGTAATTAAAGATTGTTTTATAGTGAACTAGAAAAATTTTTCTTCAGATACACGTAGTTTGCCCCGTCAAAACCATTTATAAGGGGATTTTGAGCGACTAAAGTACGCTAGGTTGTATTTTTCATTGGTACTTGTTTAATAGCGGGTAGCGTCAAAACCTCCCATGTTATCTAATCTTATTTCACACAACCTCCCTTATCTCCTCTAACCTAAGTTATTCCCTTGTTTATTTTTTGTTCCTTGTGAAAGCTGTGAGTTAGTCTAATTAATAAGTACGTTTCTTTTATATGTGCATACGTTCTTTATAGTCTTCATAGTGTTTCTTTTATATGTACATATGAAGTGGTTTTTTATTATTTCATTTATTTTTGTCCATTTTTTGCCTATTTTTATTATTTCATTCATTTTCATATATAAGTTGCAATGTTTTCGTAATGTTTCTTAATTATATATATGTATAATGTTTCGGTCTGTTTAATATATATCTTGTAAAATAAAAGTTTTTTTTATTATTATTATTATTACGTTTGTATTTGCTCATAATTATAATAATATCAATACAATACAATAAATATGAATACGAAGATATAATAATATGAATATAGTACAATAAATACGAATACGAAGATTATAAAGATTGGCAAATAGTAGTCGCTATTAAACAAGTACCTTTTCATTAAATCATGAACTATTCTTGATTTTTTAAAAATATTTTCCTACAACTGTATTACAGATACTCCACTCTTATTCAAACTTCGTTGTTTAATAAGCTTTAATTGGATATCAGTTTAGTTGAGGTTTGTTGCAGAATAGAGATGTGATCCTTTGTTGTTTGTTGTTTTATTAAAAATGATATGATTTTATATTCTGTCACTCCAGAGTACCTGTATTTTCAGCAAAAAAAACAATCTAGAAATTATTATGAAGTTTTAATTCCTTATTTTTCTTGTGACCTGACATCTATATTAATAAATTATTAATGAAAATTTGTATTCGTTAAAAAAAATGTTTTTAATCCTAATATTTACGTTTATTTGAAGAAAAAAAAATTGTATTATACCTTATATTTAGAAATGTCAATTTATAATAATGAGTAATTAATTTTGAATCATATGCAATTAAAGCTTATCAAACAACGAAATGTGTATAAATGTGAGGTATCTGTAGTCCAGTTAGACGGTAATAAAAAAAAAATCGCGAATTATCCATGATTCAATGAAAACCACAACTTAGCTTAGGTGGGCCGCTCAAAAGTCCCATTTAAATGATTTTGACATAGACAAACCCTACTTGTACTTGAAAAAAATTTTGTATAGTTTACTAAAAAGCAATTTTTAATTACTTGAATTTAATCATTTTTGTGTTATCGTTTTCCATGAAAAAGAAAGCATGGCCACCTTAAAAAAAGAGATCCTAAACTTATTCTTCATTGTTTCTCGAATACTGAGTGTTGGATCGTCCAGGCATTGGAATTTTGGACAGTAACTGCTCTTAGCTACTAGACCCAGTATATATATATAAGTGTCCGCCTTCATAAAAAAAAATTATCACAAAGGTTTTTCAAACAAATAAAACTATACGGAGATTAATGCAGCTTATGGTAAATGCTTAATGTGTTATCATGCTGAGCAGTTGGCACGAATTTTAAAAGAATAATAAATGACCCTTGTGTGTTAACTTGCTAATGAGTTATTAGTTATAGTAAGATTATGATTGTATTGTTAACAAAGCTTGTTAATACTCCTGCTTGATTATTCTAATAATGTTGTGATTTATTTTTAAAATGCCAAATAAAAAGGCAAAGTTCCTGGATCATTTAATAAAAAATGTTTTAATAGAGAGCATGAATGAAGATTCAGAAGGCGAAGAACTTGATGAAAACGTATATGAAATCCTAGCTGTTAAGTCAATGAGATATAGTGTAAATTTTCTTCGTGAATTAGTGACGAATCTTCTCATTGATGCCAGGAGGTCTTGCCTTAAATAGATGATACAAGATTCAGGCAGATGGTTAGAATTGATAGATATCTGTTTACTTTTATACTAAATATTTATAATATTTTTAAAATATTAAAAATTCATTTATATTAAATTAAATTTATGACCATCCTGTCTTTGCACCAAGACAACATCCAATTTATGTCCAATTGTTTAAGCGGCCATATTTAACACCCATTTTTAAATACGTTTCTCGACTTTAGCTCATTTATGAGATTTGCTGTACTTAGCCACTGATTGCACGAATAACTCTAATATATGTTAAAATAAACTTTAAACCATAGTTCAAAAATCTCAGATCGGAATGCCGTCAACTTCGCATAACAAAAGCATCAGTAATGAAACTATATAAAACTCCGAAAATAAAAGTGTAACACCAAAAATTAAATAAATTGATAGATTGTTTTAAAAAAAAAATTAATATTTGTAGGTGGAAGCATTATTTGCAATCAGATCATAATGACTTGATGGAGCTCAACTTAATTTCCAAGTCCTCTTCAACACTGATTGTGTGTGCTTCCATCAAAATATTTTCAGTCGTTTTTATTTTTGTCCTTAAGACTTGAAATGCAAGTACTATTTCGATTAAAAAAAAAAAGTTATCTCATTGAAGGCGTTAGAAAATGTATATTTTTATTCATGACGTTTTTTACTTGTTCGATTACCATCTGGATCGTTCTTGCATACCTCAGTGGATATCACAAGCTCCTGAAAAAAAAAATTATATTTTTTAACTATAGAATGCATTTATTAAGCTAGAGAAAACAAAAACTTACGAAAATTGATCACTGTAAATTTTTCATTAATATGGTTTTAACACTACTTTAGAACGACTACAGCATTTGGTAAATATTTATGTTTAATTGTAGGCTTAAAACTAGTATGTTTTGTGGATGACTCCCAACTTTTAGCTGAAGAATAAAGAAAAACAAGCGATCCCGGATAAACAAAAATATTTTTAAAGGAATATTTATATAATACCGGTACAACCTTTGAAAAAAAAACACTCAAAACTGCAGTGAACAGCAAATAATATAAATAAATAAACCGAATTTACAGTGTAGGAAATAAACAGAACTAAATAATCAAAAGTATACAGGATAGGATTTGCTGACAAATCTTAAGGGTCACTTGTTACAATAAATAAATAAATAATCCATAATAGGATTAATCCTTTAAGATACTATTTAAATAGTATCTACAAAAATGTCTACGCTTTTGTGGTTTGGTCTGTTGTGATTTAAACCAATATGTTGCAATAAATCGTCTTAATGATAATTAAATTAACAATATGATGTAATTAATTTCTCTTAATTATTTTACATTATAAATCTTTACTATATATTAAATGTTTGATGTCCATGATTGGTGTAAGGATCAGGGTAAACCTCAGCCATTTAAGGCGCTTAATTTTCTATCTGTGATGTGGTTGTATGCTCAACACTCTATTACATCTTTGCTGTTTTTTAGGCAACTATAAGCCATTCATCGTTTATCAATATTTTTATAATACAACATGTTTTTTACTATTAAATAATTCTAATATTTATATAATTCATAATTTACAATATACGTTTTATGAAGTCCAGTCAAAATTCAAATAATAATTTTAATATGCACATTATTTTTTTTTTAATGTTTTTCAATTTATTTACATAAATTAAAACAGACCAGGGCAGAAAGTATTTTAAATATTATTTTAAAATACAGTTATGTTTGTAAAATACGATTTTAAATAGCAAGTATTTTTTGTTTTTTAATATAAAATGTATTTTAATTACAAAGTATTTAAATTATTTTCAGAACAGGTATTTCAAATAAAAAATACTAAAAATATTTTGTATTTTAATTACAAAAGACGGCCCTAATTTAATTTAAACGTGTCCCTATTCTATTTGGTAATTTACTTAACGTATTTAAAATATAAAATAAAATATATTTTTTTGTACTTTAGTACGTAGGAAATAAAATACAAATACTTTTTTTGTATTTTAAAATAAAACACAGTTACAAACGATCTAATTTATATTTACTTCTTAAAATGCAATATACAAACAATGTATTTTATACAAAATACTGCCCAGGTTTGATTTAAAATACTCGTGCCACAGGATTATTTTGTACCAATACTTATATGGGAGCAAATCAAGTAAGATATGATTATTATAAATATATTTATTTTATGATTAACAACCTTATTTTGATTTTTCATTTTTTGCGGGATCTGGATACAATTATTATATTTAATCAATGAACAATTAATGTTTTGAAAAAAGACTGTACTCCTGCCACAGAACATATTTCATTAATAAAAAAATTTTAAACAATAATTTTTATTTCCTCTATGTTATAACGTTTCGGTTCTAATGCAATTTTCAAATATTATAAAGAACAAGATTCATCACAATCAATCAAAAACAAATTGTTTAGTATATTACTTTACGGCAGTAAATGTTTAATTAATATTATAAATTTAGTTGTTATTTTATTCTCTGTTTATCACAATACTTTAGTTTTTTAAACTCATTATGTTCAAAAATAAATTATTTATAATGTCACAATTTAACAACTTATTTTTAAAAAAATCTTTTTAAAAATATAATTTCTTTAATATCCTTTACTTGGGCAAAATTCAAAAAACGGTACGTCAAAAAAATAAACAAATGGTATATCTTATTATTATTTTCTTTAATAACTGCCATAGTTTAACTTAAAAATATTTGATAATGGCATTAAAGTCAAAACATCATAACGTCTTGTTAAAAAGAGGTTTTATTAATGAAATAAAATCTGTGGGAGTAATGTGGTATTTTTGTAAAACATAAATAGTTCATTGATTAAATAAAATAATTATATTTATTTGAAAGAGTACATTGTACTTTATGATTTTTTTTATAAAATATTTTATAAGACAGTTTCAACTGTGGAGTTGAAAAGGGTTATTAGGTGGCGCAACCTAGTATCGTTGCGTTAAACTAAGGTGTAGTTACAATTCATGGTATAGCTATTCCCGTTAAATTTTAATGATTACTTATTTTCTACGATACCTGACTCTTCATCCTATAGAAGAACAGGTTCTGAATTATGTATTCAACGCCTGTCGGAAATATTTCAAACGGAAAAGAGACGGTAGATTTTTAGAATACGTCTCCGGTTTCCGCAATGATTAAAAATAAAAAATATACAATACATATAGATGGCTATAGGGATTAGGTGGTGGTGGTTCGATGGCAGCGAACGTCCGTCAGCCCACTCAAGTCGTGGAGCAGATGAACCGACAACCTCGCACGGCGAGGAACACGAGCAAGCGCTACGAAGAGCGCATGTACGCTCGGAAACCCTTTACGTTCCAGGTGCCAATATTGACCACCATTTTGTCCATTATTTGAAATCGGAAATTAAAAACGTAAAAATCAAAACCATTATTTTTGAAAAACATTTGATGATTTTTATTTTTGATCATAAGTGACAAAAATCATATCCTGATCATTATTTTTGAACAAAATTTTTAGAATTAACAATAATAATAATTCTTGAGTCATACTTTTTTAAATAAGAAATTTTAATTTTTTGTAATCTCTATGATATATTTAGAGTCTGGAGTAGTAATTGCAGAATATTCAACTATTAGCACCAGAACATCTTTATTTCCAAAATTTATTAGAAATTTTGGCTTATTATAAATTTAATATATATATATAAATTTATATAATATATATAATATAAATCGTACATATATATATACATATATACATGTACATATACATATACATACTTTTATTTAAATATTTATTACTTATATACTTATTTATTATTTATTATTATTATTATTTATTACTTATTTAATTATTTATATACTTAAATATTTTATTTAATGATTCATTCATTTATTGAATAATATAAACTTTTCGAATCATAAGCGACTTTTCTGGAATCGCAAAAAATTGTATTTTATATTCTAATTGCGGTATCAAAAACAATATTTTAAATTAATTGAAAATAGTAATTAAAAACCATTGAAACTGGAATAGGGATACTTTTGGAAGGAATTAAACATCTTTCCCCGTTTTTAACAAAAAAAAAGATTTATTGGAGTTCGGTTTGGAATGAAAAAATGGTTTATGGATACGAGAGGAAAAAGTTATAAAATTTGTTCTTAAAAAAATTATGGTTTACAATAAAATAAATTTATTTTTAATTTTCATTAAAAAAAAAAAAAACGTTAAAAAACCTCTGAATGATTCTTTCTTTAAGAAACTTAAGAAATGCAATCATTCATTCTTGAAATTGATCTCGGCCCTGAAAAAAAATTAATTAATAATAATAATTAGCTATAAATTTTTATTACAAATAAATGTTCGTAAACTATTATACTTAGGCGGTAGCTAATATAGGACAACCCCCCTCTCCCATCCCCCCCCCCGGGCACCTCACTGAAAATTTGGTTAGTTACGCCAATGATGTTAGTCTTCTGACGTCCGAAGACTGGCGTTATAATAATGTTGGAAACATGAATGTTCAAATTTTTGTGAAAGACATTCAAGAATGTCTGTTAGTTTGAATGGTATTAATACACATGTATATTTATATTTAGGATTTATGGATAAACCGTTGATGGGGAAACTAGACCTCGCACCAGGGTTTTACGCGGCTAACCACATGTTTTGAATCTATGGCATATATAATTTCAATTCAAATTTTAAAAAATATTATGTATTTTAAATTTTTTTTTTTTATAAATGTAGTATTATTCGAATATAAAAGAAAACCTCCGTTGTCGAACGAGAAAAGAAGATATTCAGAAAATTTTAACTTTATATCAATAAGTCAACTTATCATTGATTAGCAACTTTTTTTTTTAAAGCAATATACATTAAAATAAAAAAAAAATAGTCAAACTACACGGTTCTTCCTTCTCCTATCATACTTGGACAACAATGTTTTGTTTAGGAGTAAAATGCAATCATGTACAGATCATTCCCAGGTCCACAACAGGCAACTTTTTAGAAAAATAGAATGACAACTTTATTTCCAAAAATAATTTTTTATCTGACGAGAACATAGCTGTCATATAATTTTAAAAAAAAATTAATTTCTTCATCTTATCGTATCCTACAACATTATTAGTTATGAAAATTGGGCATTTTCAATGTTGATATCGGTATACTTTTTCCATCGAAAGTAGTACTAAAAACTCATGATCACCCATTTGTTTTCCACTTACTTTGTGAGCTAATTTGATAACAAAATCAAGAAAAAAAGGTGGCCTATGATAATATTGGACGGTTTGGCGTGACTTCCACATCTCAACATGTCAAAATGAAGAGGTTAGTTATATGGGCCAAACGTCCGAATTGTTTTGTAGGCCACATTTTTTCTCCATTTTATATCTCCAAATTATCTTACGATTCAAGTGGAAAGCAAATGGGTCTTCATGAGTTATTAGTACTCCGTTAAATTAATTGATTTAATAAGAAAACCAAACATATCTGAGAATTTCCATGGATGAAAATGTTGTAGGTTACGATAATATAAAGTTTTAGACGGATGTTAATAATTTGACAAATAGAGGTATTTTTTCTTTTTTGGGGATAATTTTGTTTGTATTATTTCTTAATGATATTTACAACTCTATTAAAGAAATACATTTAGTAAATTTGAACATATGGATATAATGACGTGAAAACAGTTGTTGAGTTACTACCCTATGGTAGCACTCTAATGATATGTCTTTATTAGGAGATCACGGAGCCATCTTCTTTTCAGACGCCTCGGGGGGTCATCAGGAATTGAAGAGGAAGCAAGGTTAGAAACTAGAGGGTTGGGATGATTCTGTAGTTTATTATAGAAGGATAGGTATCTGGATTGGGCCTGATCAGAAACATAAGAAACATTAATCATGTGGATGGTTTTATTTGTAACCAAGTAGGAAGCATTGATGATTTTAAGAGGGGTTTTGGATTGTAAGGATTGGATACGAGAGGAATTCGATGGTTTAGTGGAGCCCCATAGCTCAACTCCGTAAGTCCAAATAGGCCTTATTATATTCATGCATATATGACTCTTTTGTAATTAATTAGAAGTTTAGAGCGTTTGTCTAGTAAGTACTCATCGGAAACGTCGAGCGGTTTCTTGTCGTTTCAGTTTGGTATGAAGGACAATTTAAGAAAAGTCATATGAGGTTTCAACCACGGAGGTTTTCTTTTATAATTTAATAATACTGGATATATCGCAAAGAAATACTTAGTATACATTTTTTTTTTTAATTTGAATTGAAATTATATATGCTATGAAATTATATATTGATTCAAAACATGTGCTAAGCCACATTGAACCCTGATGTAAGGTATAGTTTTCTCTTCAACGGTTTATCCATAAATAGTAATTTAAATATGCGCATATAAATCGCAAAATATTGATTTAAATATTGTTAAATTTAGTATGCATGTAAAAATATATCAGGCTTGGTTGACGCAGCTAATCTCTTGAGATCAATAATTCATTTTTAAATTTCCCTCTATTCTTTTCTGCCAGTTATCAAACCAGAAAATAATACATTCATCAATTTCTAATGAATATATTCAATGTTGTATGAGCGCGAACTGGCGATCGGTGTCACGATTTTTTCATGAATTAGATTTAAAATTAAAACTTCTGCAGTTCTTATATCTCTATTCGTTCGTATTACTAAAATCTCTTATAGTTTTTAAATAATATGTATTATAAAAATATGTTTATTTCCGGAACCGGACTCTTTTCTTAAAGGAATGTTATGTTATGATATTTGCTTAAATATTTTATTTAATGATGTATTCATTTATTTAACAATATAACTTGGACAGTGATTATAGGGAGATAAGATTACATTCACACTATATGTAAAAAAAAAATAGACAGAAGCAAAGCAACAAGTAAATAATAATAAAGTGCTTAAATATTGAAAAAAAAAAGAAGCTTTTTTAACTATCTGCATGAATAAAAATTAAATTGATTGTATTGTACCATTATTCTGAACAAAATGTTGAATTGATTTTACTTTATATTTATCACCTTCAATTACATTCAACAGATATCTATTTAGACGGCCTAGGGCGGAAGCTGGGTAGAGTAGCATGTTGTGTTCACTGGCAAAGCTTTTATGCACTTCATCAGCTAGTTGCCATCGAGAGGGGATGAATTTACAAACTCAACCGAATCTAGTAATACCTCAAATACATTTCCATCGAAACTTGTTGTTTAAAAAATAAGTTACATAGACCATTCTTGAACAGTTTAAGAAAAAAAAATGAGTTATAGCTAGCATAAAAAAAAGGCAGAAAAAAATGAGTAATTATTTTAAATTATGAAATGTATCCCTTCAATGTCATCTTCTCATGGAATAAAATAATTCTGATTATTTTTATTATTTTAACGAGTGTCTGGACACTTGAAAACTACAGAAGTTAATGTCAAAGCTAAAGTTACAGTCCCTTCATCAGAAGTGAGTACTAAAATAAACAATTAATTAGTAAATAAAAATCACCAAAAAATATTTATACATACAAAAAAACATATACTTCTTCTAAATGTAAATATGTATATAAATTATAAGTGTGCCTTAATTATTTTTATTTTAACCTGTACCACTACAACCCATGAAGGGTCTTAGGTTCAGTACAATTTAGGGAAAGCACTGTTTCTTGGTCTACGGTTGTGCAAGGAGGTGATTTGACCGAGATCACGCTCAACCGTCAGGTTTTTCCCTTAATTAATTATTTTAATTAAGGGTACCCACTTTATAAAGGCCGGGTGTGGCCCAGGAGAGTCCACCTACCCAGGGTCGCCCCACGGCCAATGAAACAGAATAAATAATTTTTATTTATTTATTTATTGTTACATTCCGCATCTACCCGATCGGGTCATTAGCGGCTTTAGATGTAATCAAATTAGGTGTACAAATTTAATGTCTTTTATAAATTCAAATACTTTTTGTATCTTTTCTTTGTCATCTGAAAGTGCTTCAGATATGTTGGAAGGTATATTATGTTTTGTTCTGGTGTCAGAGTATAGTCTGCAAGTTGTTACAATGTGTTTCAGTGTAAGTGATGTGTTGCATGTTTTACAAAATGGTGGTTCCAGGCCTCTCATTAGGTAGCCATGGGTAAAGGCTGCATGTCCAATTCCAAGCCGAGTTAAAATTGTTTCTTCTTTTCTGTTCTTTCTGAAAGAGGTCGTCCACGGTTTGGTATCTTTTTTAATTTCTTGTAATTTATTCGTAGATTGGTTCCACTTGAATTGCCATTTTTCATTTAGCATTTTTTTGCATTCCAATCTCCAGTCAGCAGTGGTCGTTAAATTGATCATTGTGGTTCCATTAGTTTTTCTTCTTGCCAGGTTCGCAGCTCTGTCTGCAGCTTCGTTCCCAGATATGCCACAATGTGCGGGTGCCCATGCGAGGATGATGTCTCTGTCTGGCGACTCGTTCATTTCCCAGGGGCAGTTTTTGATTTTCCTGGAAATGGCATTGTCGGCTTTCCCTTCGGCAATGGCCATTAATGAGCTTAAAGAGTCTGTAACTATAAGGCTATTTTTTATGTTAGTAATAACAAGGCCTGATATATGGCGAATAGTTCACCTGTGAAGACGCTGTTTATTTGGGGCAAATTGAATTTGAATAAATAATTTTTCTGCCAAGAGCCGGTATTCGAACCTGGGACCTTTAGCATTGGAAGCTCAGTACCCTACCACTGAGCTACCCCACTCCCCTATATATATATATATATATATATATATATATATATATATATATATATATATATATATATATATATATATATATACTTTTTATTAATTATTCACCTTTCTTTAATTTTTTTTCTAAATTGATTAAAGTTAGAACGTAACTTTTATACGTTTTACTTTCACTTACGTGTATATGTAATATATAATAAGGGTAAGTATTGCGATCGTGAAAATTTTCGACTCTCAGTTTTCAACGGAAATACATGTTTTGAGGTCCCCTGAGTCCAAATAACCAAGTGTCGCAAAATGGTCTGTGTGTGTTAACAGTCTAGCTCATAAACGAAAAGTAGTACGAAACTGATATTAAGTATTTAAGGTTTGTATATGAGCCGGATGTGACAGCAACTTTTTTGTTAAAATCGGCTAACCGGAAGTGCCACTTTATTTTAACGCTGAAACACATTTTTACAATTCTCTCAAAAACAAATCTAACGATTTTGATTAAACTCGGTGTATCATTGTATAATTAAGTGGTCTTTAATCTCATTTAAGTCTTATCCCCGTTGATGTCATCTTACAGGGCTTAAATGCCCAATGTTCATATATGCCTTCCTCTAAAGTACCTTTAATTTGGTTTATTTTAAAAAGTTAATCATTTCGCATTATTTAGAGTTACGAAAAAATGCTACATATAAATTTTGAAAGAATTTTATAAGTTAATAAAGGAGAAAAAAAATGCAGAAAAACCTGCGTTGCTATAGACTGTAGCGCCTAAACGAATGTACCGATTTCAATGAAACTTCGCTCAAGTCATTTTCTCGACACCCTTTAAATTTATCTATATAACATACTTCAACGAAAAGAAGCTGCTAAAAAAGTTACGAGGGATGGTAAAATTAAATTACGAATAACTCAAAAAGTATACACTTTTTTGTCGATATTGTATGGTTTTTTAAAAGTTTATGGAATTTCCTAAAAAAAAAAAAATTCGTTAAAATCGGACAATTAGGAGGAAAGATATGGTCTCTAGTTTTTTTCCCTGAAGAGGCGAAAATTTGGATAAATTTAAAATATACTTTTTTAATTGTTGAGACTAAAAAACCTTTTTTCTACAGATATTTAATAAAGTATCTTTCCTAAGAACATCTTTCATAAGAAATAAGTACCTAAATTTATACCTTTATTCTCAGTTCTATATTTATCACTCAATCACCTCCGGAATCAACTTACTCATTGTCTGCATAGATAACTTTTTTAACTAAAAATATCACTAAAATGACATTACTCAAAAATGTTGAAATTGGAGTTAGTCATTCTGTGGTTTATAAAAGCAAATAAAGTTGTGTGGTTTATAAAAGCTGATGGAGTTACTAGATTTTTATTGACTAATGTCGATATATTAAATAGACATTTTGTAATTATAATGGTCTTAATGACTTGTTATCTGTAAGCTTTAAGCTTTAGCTACGTTTAAAATGCACTTCAAAAAATTTTATAATAGCCCAGCATTGCCAGAAAATAATTTCTTTTCAAAGTAGAGCGGTAAGTGAAAGCTGTGTGTTGATTTTTTTTTTTTGTGACCAGATTTTTTTATTACGTTTATTTGTTTATTCTGTGATTATTCTTATATATCTCTGAGGTAGGGATGGCTATCGATAATCGATATTATCGAAATATCGATAATTTCATTCCTATATTCGATATTTTAGCATCGATAGTATCTGCTTCTATATTATCGACTATCGATATCGTCCCTTCAACATTTTAATATAAAATAAAAATTAAAGCTACCGTTTTCGGAAAGTGCAAGAATTTATATATATATGAATCTGATCGTTAGAAAAAAAAATATAATCATCTTGACTTTTGATGTAGAATGTAGTGCGTAACATAGGAAAATATCGATATTTCTATAATATCGGCTATCGATGACCGTAAAGTTAAGTAGAGTTGAATAGCGCACGTGCCACCGTTCTCACTCAGTGAACCCAATTTGTCCAAATTTGTTAGTTAGAACCTTCTCAAACCAATGGCACGTATTGTCAGAGAAATCTATTTAGGATGCTAATAAAATAGCATTTCGCTGAATCCGATCTATGGGCGAATGGAAGGTATAATTGGTTGAATGGAAATTTATGGGAAAAGCTGAGGATAACGAAGATGGGCAGGAACTATAAAACTAATTTTATGAATTCTTGAAGGAAGTTAGTCGATTGTTCTACATATCATGGGTGATAAATATTCAGGAAGCAGTATTTTTAATAAAAAAATTTTATTTTTGCCAACGTTTCAACCCAAACATATGGGTCATCTTCAGGGCTGAAATTTTTTTTTTAAAATTACAATCAGAGATATAATAGTATACGACCGCTAATTATAAATAATAGACTATAGTGATTGATGGCACATGAACCTTAACTAATATTGTAAGACACATATTAAAATAGTTATACAAACTAAAAATAAAATGGGTTATATACATTATTTTTTATTTTTAGTTTGTACAACTTTTATAATTTATAATAGTGTTCACAGATCACATTCACACTCTATGTACAGTAAATAAAATAAAGTAAATGTCCTTGAGACAGATTGTAATATTTTTCAATAAATAATAATATTAAAAAAAAAAAAAAGTTTGTATAACTATTTTAATATGTGTATTACAATATTAGTTAAGATTCATGTGCCATCAATCACTATAGTTTATTATTTATAATTAGCGGTCGTATACTATTATATCTCTGATTGTAATTTTAAAAAAACATTTTCAGCCCTGAAGATGACCCACATGTTTGGGTTGAAACGTTGGCAAAAATAAAAAAAATTAAAAAAGACTGCGTCCTGAATATTTATCACCCATAAAAAAAACTAATTTTACTAAGGAGGGTGCAAGAATTTATATTTGCATTAATTAATTTAAAAAGGAAAATAACATATTTTTTGGTGCGTCTATGTGCTATAAAATCAATATTTGTATTGATATTAATATTTCGAAAATACTTATAATATCGACTATAGCTATTTCAGGTCCAATATGTTGATGCTAACGGTAGCTACAGGCAGATATTAATATTGATGACAATATAGATATTGGCCCTTCGATATATCATCCCTACTCTGAGGATCCTGTAATTTCTATCTTTGTATATTACTCTAAAGGGATTTGTCCAAGAATAAATATAGTATTACTTCTAGTACTATATATATTGTGGTCTCCGTCTCCTCCAATAATTGAGACAGAACGATGCCCATGACATATAATATAAGGAAATTTTTATATCTGTTTTAGTCAACATTTTAATTCAGTTTTATTTAATTATATTGTAAAATGGATCTCATAATTTAAAATTTTGAATGTATTAGATGACAAATAGAGTTAATCGAAATATTTGTAGTTTTGAGACTGTACATCTTTCATCCAATCTCGTCTTACCCGATCTCGGCCATCTGACTTCTACCCTCATCCCCACCACTAACGGATCCAGGATTTAATTTTTGGAGAGGCTTCAGTCCGAAAGCTTTTTTTTTTCATTCATATATATATATATATATATATATATATATATATATATATATATATATATATATATTTAACGATAATTACTTTGGAAAATAAAGAAAGATACTAACTACATATACGAAGTGGTGTTAAAGTGATTCTTGAAGTCCTACTAAACGTAATTTCACGAACAGTAATACTTTAAGAGATATTTTTAAATTTTTGTTTACCATAAAACATGGTCAAATTTTACCATTTTGGGGTGGAGGGGAAGTACTTCAACCCGAAGCGTCCTCCCAGTACTCCTCCCCCCCCCATAGATCCACCTATGATCCCCACCGACCTGCTGCATTTGGCAAGTCTTTTTTAAGTCGAGCCGCTTCCCTATGGAACCCACCATATGCCAGGTTTCAACGGTCTCCTCGTACAAATCTCTCATTTTTAACAACCTTTCCTTTACTCAGTTTATTTATTATTTTATATGAAATCACTTCCTCTTATATTTCGAGAAGTCTTCCTTATGATGTTTTCCACGTATCTATTATTATTATTTTCATTTTTGTATTTTTGTATTAATATAGTTTTGTTTCCTAAGTCACTGTTTATTTTATTTTTTATCTTCCTTAATTTTTCACTTAATTTTAATTGTATTAATAGTACGGTCACACTGTTTTGGCCACTACATAATACCCTTTCAGTTCTGTCCCAAACAATAAAGACAATTCTTCATTTCCATAATCTTATATTCAAGGAAACTTCGATCTTTCCAAATTATGTGGTTTATTTCAATTGGAATATTACATGGTTCATTCTGTGAATAGTTTATATCGATTCGGAAAGTTGGTTGATTTATATGACTGGGAAAGTTCTGTCCCTGGAAGACTGTGGCTCGCTATGTATTCATAAAAAGCAATCGCGTGACAGGGAACACCTCGTCGTGAAGACTTTCCAACATAACCTGGAGCCTCGCAACTTTATCTCGTTACCAGATTGATCAAATCCACCTGATTTCCCCCCCCCCCTCTCGTCTCCCTACCGCTACAATATAGAAGAAGCCCCTTCTTACACCCACGCACTTCTTTAACTTCACAGCTATCCAACTTGGAACATTCATTCTTTCACACTAGTTCCAAAAAGTTTATAATGTACAGTTTCAAACCATGAAATTTTTACAACCGGAATATAATTTTATTCTTTTTTTCTTATTCAGGATATTTACAACTGTATCAATATAAAAATAAGTTTAGTAAATGTTAAAAAATGAATATGATAACAAGAAAAAAATTGTTGAGAAACTACCAACTGGTAGCACTCCAATAATATATTTACATTAGGAGATCACGTAGCCATCTTCTTTTCAGACGCCTCGAAAGGTTATTAGGAATCAAAGAGGAAGCAAAGTTAGAAACTAGAATTGTAAAGTCGTTATGAATGATTAGTGACAAAGTAAGTAGCATTGAGAATTTTAAGAAGGATTTTGGATTGTAAGGATTGGATACGACAGGAATTCGATGGCTTAGTGGAATCACAAAGCTCAACTCCCAAATTCCCAAATAGGTCTTATTATAGTCATGTAAATGAGTCGTTTGTAATTAATTGAAAGCTTAGAGCGTTAGTCAATTAAGTGCCGAAATAGTCGGAAACGTCAAGCGATTTTTTATAGTTTCAGGCTGGATTGAGGATTCCAAGTTGGACGTTTGTCCAAGTATAAGTCCTAGTTATCGGATTTGTCCAACAAGGATAAGTGAGGTATTATCAAAAGATACTGTAGGTTAGGCGGTCATAAGTTTACTACGAAGTGTAAAAGTGATTTGATGGAGTTTATTTAAATCCTTCAGTTTTGACAATATCTCTAAAGAAATTTAATTTAAAAAAAATATAAACATATAATGATTGTCTTGCTCCATCCATCCCTACAATCCTCCACGAATGTTAGAACGGCAGAGGCCCCGCGACCTTTTGCAAATATGTACATATCGAAGATCTGGCAATGACCAGATTCTTCACATAAGTCCTGTGCTTTTGTTACTCTAGTTCTCTCTCTCAGTCTCCACTGGCTCTAATACCAGAAACGCGACTGGGAGGAAAGCACTGCGATATGCTGGAGTCCTACTTTACCTTCCAAATGTAGTGGACAAAGCTTTGCTCGGAATTGTTCGTACGAATGTAAATATTCTACATCGAAATGACTGTGTTCCATTTCTTTTATTTTTACTCAACTTCAATGTATTATTATTTTGACCCTAATCATCAATTGCGACTTTTCTGTAATCGCCAAAAATTATATTTTCTATTCTAATTGTGGTATATGTGCCTCACTCAGCCTTAGTACTCAGTGCCCTTAAGTGTGGCGAAATGTATTATTACTCAATAAACTGATAGATGAATAAAAAAAAAAAAAATGTGGTATCAAAAAGAATATTTAAAAAAATAAATTTAAAAACTATTTAT
This sequence comes from Nezara viridula, assembly GCA_928085145.1. Lineage (NCBI taxonomy): Eukaryota > Metazoa > Arthropoda > Insecta > Hemiptera > Pentatomidae > Nezara > Nezara viridula. Next base: position 95,872,101 of record OV725078.1, on the reverse strand, counting down.
TTGTAGCTCTTATTTCCAATAGTAATTAAAAATTATTGAAACTTAAATAGGGCTACTTTTGGAAAGAATTAAACTTCACTCCCTGTTTTTAACAAACAAAAAAAAAAAGCAGATTTATTAGGGTTTGGTTCGGAGTGAAAAAATGGTTTATGGATACGAGAGGAAAAAATTGTTCTTAAAAAAATTATCGTTTACTATAAAATAAATTTATATTTATTTATCATTTAAAAAAAAATGGTTTAATACCCTTTGAAGGTGGTTCTGAACTCAACAAAAATAACTGACTCACAGGCGTTGATGAACCTAGGGTTTCACGCCTTAAAGCCCAAACAAAATAACGAAAAATGTATTTTAAGATATTTTATTTGAAATACTGCCCAAGTCTGTTATAAAGTCAAAATTGATTTACTACAATCGTATTGATTTTTGTAATGTCGTTTTAATTCTAACGGTTTTATAAGTAATATCTAAATATTAAGATGCCTTATTAAAATGTAATATTAGCCGGTTTACTAACAACAGGTTGCCATGATGGCTTCATTAGGGGCCGGGCCAAGTATCTTGAATAAATACCTCCATTAATCAACTCCGACGAAGGTCGCTTCCTCATCTATAAGAGAATAATAAATTGTAAATATTAACACATCTTTGAGGTGTGGGGTGTGTCAACATTACGAACTATCAACGCCTACATGTGAGAACGTACCAAGCAAACAACACGTCACTATGCTTGTAAAGTCGTTTCAATCATACTCCAGTGTCATAAAATTAGCCAAAATACGACAAATTCGAATCATCATATTGAATTTTAATTACTTCATCTTCATGGACTTAACTAGCAGGAAGCTAAAGGTGCGTTCAGACATTTCACAAACTATGGGGGAAAAAGAAATATCTAAATGGTTGTTTCCCTTGGCTAGTGTTTTTGTTTATTATTTTTTTCATTAACAAAAGTAATAAAAAAAATGTTTGGCTTAGCGCTAATGTCACTTTTAGTTAATTTTAAGTTATATAATTATTTTGTCCATAGTTTGTGAAATGTCTTAACGCACCATAATATATTTCATGATAGTGGATTGATGGTTGACTGTAGTAAATAAATAAAGAGAAGTTTATTGGTGTATTCTGTCAAAATACATAGTAAAAATTTTTATTTCTTAGTTTATTACATATTAGCTTATTTATTGAAAAATGTTACAACCTCTGTCTCAAGGACATTTATAATAGTGTTCACAGATCACATTCACACTCTATGTACAGTAAATAAAATAAATTATACAGAAAAATAATATATATACAATAAATAAGAATAAAAAAACCTAAAAATAAATGAATAAAAAGAACGCATGCATACCTATATACAGTATTTACAATCTGGTGAGAGAACTCCAAACCAGACTTGTCCCTCCAACTGTGGAGTTAAAGTATGACTCCAGGAGATCCCTGCAGACATAGTAAAAATAAGTAAATTATATTTATTTGTATTCCCTTATAAACAGCCCCGTTGTCGGTTTGTGTTCTAAGGCAAGAGTACCCCATCTTTTGTTTAGAAGGAAAAAAATGGCAGTCAATTAAATTTCCAGACTACTTCCCCAAACGGAACATCCAACACATAGATATATTTTCAAACCAAAATTTTCCACTTCTTTTGCAAACAAAACGAACTCAAGACTTCCTTTATCAGGGAGACTCAATTCAGCTATAACATTCCTCAGAGGGATACCTTTGTCCAACCAAGAAATTCATAACCCTCCATGGACAAACGAACCGCCAAAAACAACTCTAAACCTGACCAAATCACCCAAAAACGGAACCAACCACTGAATAGAAAACCAAATTTCTACATCTTGTTCAAAAATTACAGGAACCTTTTTAATCTTTACTGATGGATTCAAATCCGACGAGTATACACCCTCTTCCTTTATTACGCAAAATTCCACCCGCAAAATAAAACTTCACAGATTATGTAGTGTATATAGAGCTGAACTCCATGCAATAACCTCGGCTCTCCACTTTTCCAAGTCAATGTCCTCCAAAACCATTGCAATTACAACGGATTCATTAAGTTCCTTAAAGGGTACGAATAGAATGTATTCGAAACTTCCAAGCATCCAAACAATTCATACATGTATCAACATGCTCGAAACATTGGGAAAAGCAGTATATCTTATCTGGGTATCGAGACACATTGGAAATGAGCACGTAGATATAGCGACCAAGTAAGCACTTGCACTTACAGGCCAGGGAGCTGCTATCCTAACGCTTCAAGACATAAGGCTTCCTCTCAAATAGAAATATTTTGTAGCTGGAAATCTATGTGGAGTGAGAGTCCGTCAAGCAAATCAAAAAATATTTTGAAAAAAACAGTAACGCCATGGACAACATCAAACCGTTCTATCGGCAGAGACGAGGTTGTCTTGACCAGACTAAGAATAAGCCATACCAATCTAGCCCATATACATCTCATAAGCAAACAGCCACCATCAAAATACCAACACTGTAATAGTACAATTTCAGTTAGCTACATTTTTCAGGTATGTTCTTTCTCTTTCTCGTATTTAACTAGTTTCAGATTCACACCCTCAATATCAAACATCCTTAAAAATGACGAAGACACAGTACAGTCAGTATTAATTTTCTAAAATTAAACCACTTGTTAAAAAAATGTAAACCTTAAAATTCAAATCTAGTTCAGATAAAACAAATTAAACACAGGCGTTGATGACCTCGAGGTTTTACGCCTTAAAACTTAAACTAACAACAACAACAAAAGAACATACGGCTGAAATTTTGATATGATGTCAAGAAAATTTCCCTAAAAGAGGATTCACCTTAACTTACGACATATTCTGTTACGTTTTGAAAACTGACCCGTCATTCTTCAAATTAAGCCAGTTGGATGAGGAAAAAATTCACTTCTGAATCTGAATTTGATGTTCCCGAACGAAAGTTTTTATTGCGTTCCGTAATATATGCAAAAACAGCGATATTTCCGAACTTTTTTTAGTTTTTTAGACATACCTCCGAAACGATGCATTTTATCGATATTATTATTACATACTAAGGAATATCACATTTATATGATTAAAAGAAGATCCATTGCAGACAATAGACATCATTATAAGCATACTCGAGCGGAACATTATTAGTTCATTCGAAAGTTTTCACAAGATGTTATGTCAGGTTTTGATGAGCTAGAAATCTTTTTAATGCGATTTCATAGGAAAGATAAGGTCATCAATTCTTTAAAAAACAGAAATCTTTCCTGACTTAACCCATAAAATGCTGTTTGTTAGACAATTTGAACAAAGCTTAAAAAATTTGAAAGTTCCTAACAATTTTGCCTCAGTGGTCTATAAATATATCGAATTATAAATCATATTATCAGTAAATTTTTTTATCTTAGCTTGAAAGGTAATTTATTTAGTACTTATTTTAAATGTTAGTAATCCTTTCAGTAAGATTTTTCATATTAATTTTTACAGTTCGATACCAGGTCTCAAATTTTATAACTGTTTGAGTTTTAACATTATTGGTAGAGATAAAACTTTTTACTGTCCTCCCCTCCAACTGCCTTTATCCTCAATAAAAATTGTTTGGAAATGTAATAAATTTGAAAAAATAAAAATAAATAAATAAAAGAACAATAACAATAAAACCTCAGTTCTCAACAGAGCTGAAAGCCATGCAATTTTTTAATAATAATTTTTAGGAGATAATCTGGTAAAAAAAAATCATGAAACACAACAATATTAAAAATTCTAAAATAAGGATATTTCTTAAACGAAGAATATTGATTTAAAAATATATATATTTAAACATTTATAAGCCAATGTTTATTTAAATAATTTTCCTCCAGTAATGTTGACTTGAATCATACATTTATTTTTATTTAGAATTTTTCAAAATTTAAAACAAAGATTCAAAATTCAAAATTTAAAACTTAACTTAACTTAATACTTTATTTTCATATAAAATATAAAAGCTTGCTGCCCAACTATGTTGGGTTGCTATACACACAGCATACTCATTAATCCGTAGGACAATAAATAAATATACATAAATATACAGAAGCGCTTAGTTTCTATGAGTATAACATACATATATATATATATATATATATATATATATATATATATATATATATATATATATATATTTTTTTTTTTTTTTTTTTATTTCATTGTTCATGCTTTTTTTTTCTTAAAATTTAATTTCCCTTTCACTCTCTTTATCCCTCCTTATACACCTCTCCGATACACAATATTAAGATGCTTAAAATAACATTAGAACAATAACAAAAAATAAAAGTGTATACAGAATTAAATAAAATTGAATATAAAACAAATATAATAAATATTTTTCATTAAATAAATATATAATAACAAAAACGGGTAAAGCTATTGATTTACTTTTTGTTTCATTTGTTTGAGAATAATATTTTTTTTATTTTTTTATTTTAATTGAATTTACAACTGTATTACATAGAAAATACAATAAGTAAATGTGAAATTGGTAACATGACATGTACAACATGAAGAGAAACTACCCATTGGTAGAACTCAAATTAAAGTTCTATATTAGAAGATCTCGAGGCCATCTTCTTTTCAGACGCCTCGGAGGGTTAAGAGAATAATAAAATACATAAATAATGACCATTATTTGAGCTTTGAAGTAGCATGTCTAAGTTGGACGGTTTTTTTTTTTCCAGAAATAAGGAGTTTTGCACTTAATATTTGTTAAGTATTTTAACATTATCATTTTGATAACAATGTCATCCGATATTGGCGATATCGGTATTTTAGATTAGGTATTATATATAACGCTATCAAAGTCGCTATCCTAATCTATATCTATAAGTGATACCGGGACTTATCCGATATCCCAACAACCCTAATCAACACTCTTAATACCAGATCTCAACTTATAGATCTATATTACAAATCCCTTCCTATAAAGCCGCTACCTCCTTTTGGAATTTTTTTCCTATCTACATAAGTCAATCCTCATCCAAAAATTCCTTCAAACCACTCCAATTTCACCTCCTCTACTCAAACTTCCGCAAACATGTGAGCATTTTTATATTTTATAATTACAATTGCTCATTAACAGTTAATTGACAAGTTGCATTTCATTATTTTAAATATATTTTTTTTAATATATTTGTGTGTGTATGTATTATTACATGCCAGACTAATGTAAATATTTATTGAACTCCGCTGTTATTCATAGGGGTCTTTAGTCCTAGAATAAAATTATTTTTTCACTTATTCATCTCACATTATCAACATTAAAGTTTTACCGAGATAATAAGATTTTAAAAAATCTAGTTAGTAACGACGTTGTAGCAGATATTTCCAAAATATATATCTATACTTATTTATTGGAACCCCCATACCAGACTGAAACGACTAGAAACCGCCCGACTTTTTCGACTACTGCAGCACTTACTAGACAAACTATCTAAGCTTTCAATCAATTATAAACGACTCATATATATGGCAATAATAAGACCTATTTGGACTTAAGGAATTGAGCTTTGGGGCCCCACTAAACCATCGAATTCCTCTCGTATCCAATCCTTACAATCCAAAATCGTTCGTAAAATCCTCAACGCTCCTTACTTTGTCACAAATAAAATCATCCACAAAGACCTTAATGTTCCATGTTTCCAATTTGGCCCAATCCAGATACCTGTGCTTTCATAACAAACTGTAGAACCATCCGAATCCTCTCGTTTCAAACCTTGCTTCCTCCTCGATCCCTGATAACCCTCCGAGGCATCTGAAAAGAAGATGGCCTCGGGATCTTCTAACATAGAACTTCAATTTGAGTTCTACCAATGGGTAGTTTCTCTTCATGTCCATGTCATGTTACCAATTTCACATTTACTTATTTTATTTCCTATGTAATACAGTTGTAAATTCCTTTAAAATAATTTTAAAAAATATATATTTATTTATATATAGCACGGATTTAGGAGATCCCTGCGCTTCTCCCTCGACCACTTCACTAGTATTTAAAACCAGCAGAGGATGAGTAAGAGCGCTTAAGCCACAGACACTCATGACTTGAGTGGAGAATCTGCCAGAATTCCAATTTATCCTTATTAATAAAATGTCTCGGAGACTCTGCCGTTTTAACCCACGAGGAAGATTGTAGAGATGGGTGGTGCTTGATAGGTATTGTGCTACGGGATTTGGGTGAAATTTGAAAAAAAATTTGCGATAAAATCAAGAATAAATATAATATTGGGTCATTATGCACGGTTTTATTGGTTACATAGAAGGGAGCATCGACTACTGTTCGGAAGACTTTAGACTGGAAAGATTGAATGCGTTTGATGTTAGAAAATTTAACAGTTCCCCACAGTTCTAGTCCGTAGGTCCAGATGAGTTTCAGTATTGCATTGTAGTTCAGTAATTTGTTTTAAATAGAAAGTTTAGATTTTCCATTCAGTAGCCTATATACCTGGCCATATCGTCAGATTAGTCTAAAATGTGGATTTCACGTTAGTCGTCTTTCTAAGAGAAAGCCAAGATACCGGACTGTGTCAGAGAAAGGAAGCTGGAGGGAATGGAGTCAAAATGATAAACTGGTGGACAAGAATTACTACAAAGGGTGAAGATAATGTGTTTACATTTAGATTCGTTTACCTTGATGCGCCATTTCTTACGCCATTGTTCAATCAGGCAGAGGTGCCTTTGTAGATTTCCGGACGCTGTTTCAGGATCTGAGTTGGAAGAAAGGATAGCAGTGTCATCAGCGAAAAATGTATGAGCAAATTAAATAGACATGCAAATTATGAGTAAGATTGTTATTCTTGAAACTTCGTTCCAGAATAAAGTTGATTTTTCTATTATATTATTTTATTATTCTATTATATTTTGAACTTTCTATTATTATTCAAATCTCATGGATTGATATAAATAATTTTTATTTTTATTTTTAATTTTTATAATTTTTAAATGATAATATTTTTTTTTCTTTTACAGGAAAACAATACCAATCCAGATCATCTCAAACAACTGTTACGAAAGGAATTCCATACTCTCGGTTCACCTCGACAGACCTATCGTGGAAATGAGTAAGTTGGTTTCAATAAAAAAAGTTGAAAAAAAAAGGAAAAGAGAAGAATTTCTTTTTTTTTATCTTGTCATAAGCAGGGATATAATTGAATTGCTGAGCCGAAAAATGAAGTGTCTGTTATCCGAGGAACTTAAACTGAAGTCACCATTATGTTCCGGAAGTCGAGTGTCATCGTTAAAGAGAGTAGAGATTGAGTTCCTTCTTTTTTTTTTTTTTCGCTTCTGGAAAAGTTTACTGTAGCGGCGGTTTGCCGACCATCCCTCCCATTACTCAAATTCCAAGGATACGATCCTCCGAGGAAATCTTTAACCGTTGTGGAAAGTTTTTCTGTTTGATACATTTATATTTTTGCATGCTAAGTACCATAGTTATTCCATGTTTTTTAAATTAATTTAATCTTTAAGTCAAGTATTATTCAATATCATTTTTTTATATTTAATTACAGACCTTATCTTGCGCCGTTTTCATTTATCTCCATGCAGCTCTATTAGATCTTGATTGATTCCCTCTATCCACTGATGTTTGGCCTTCCACGTGGTCTCTTGCCTAGTATTGAGACATTCATTGCCATAGCCCCAGACTTTTTTTTTTTTTTGATTTGGGGGATGGAATAAAATCACATGGCAGGACTTTAGACCATGTGTAGAAATTTTATAAAATAAACACACTTATTGTGAAATGAGCAATATAATACTGAATATTTTCAAATAAATTTATATATGTACTAGTTGGCCCGTGCGAATAATTAACAGTAAATTTTGTTTAGTGAAGAAATAGCAAAACGATATGGAAATAAGTAGTTCCTATTTATTATGTAAGGAAGGAATTAATATTTTTTCCTTGGTCGATTACAATATTTCATTTAACATAATAGACAAAAATATTCGTACAAATTGTTTTGCTAAGACCTATTTTTAAACGCTGACTGGAAGGATAATAAAAGTAATGAAGACAAAATAATGCCCCGATCATGGGATTTTATAAATTATTAAAAAAAAAAAATAAAATATAAGAACAACCAAATGTCTTTAAGAAATCATAAAGGTAATATATCGACCAGGAAAAAAACTGTAGTAGACTATTATACTCCTAAATGCAATATCTTTAAACAGGAAAACATTATTAAGTATACCAAAATTAATGGACTATATCTTTGGTAATAATTGTCCGATTTTTTTTTTGTTTCGTAGGTAATTTAGTAATCTTTCTAATTATCATGGGTACAATCCAGAAAAAAATGCATAATTCACAAATAAAGTTTTTTTTTCCTCCATAACTTTTTTTCCAGAAATTGCGGGGGATGGAACTATTTTTCGCATGTGAAGGAGAAGAATATCTTCAAAATGAGTGGTCAATAATTAGATTTGATGAAGAATTGACGAAGCTATGGCGTACCGACAAAAAAAAAACGCTTTTTAGAAATAATATATAGGATGTATATATCTTTATATATTTATAGTTCGTTTTTTGTTTTACGCGTATGTACAACTTTGTCACGAAAAATGTTATGAGAACATCACGTGAAAATGAGGCGTGAATATTAAAATCCTAGGATATGTTGCTATATATTATTATGCCTGAATATAGATAAAAATTGAAACAATAAGATTATTTAGGTCGTAATAAAATACTTACGTTCTTACTAATATGTCTTAGCCTAGCCAGCTAGTGGACTTTTTCTATTTTCTTAATACATTTCAACCGACCATCCTGACGGTAGAGCACATGCCGGTACTGCAGTCATTGTGCACCAATCCCTCTCCCATCACCTACTCCCACTGCCTACACACGATTTCCTACAATCCACCGCAGTCGTAATCAAAACCTTCTCCTTTCCTATTACCGTTGCATCAGCGTATTGCCCTCCAAACCAATCCATCTCCAATATCCAATTTAGTTCCTTCCTCATTTCCTTAGGACATCATTTCATCTTGGGTGCAGACTTAAACGCCAAACATCAACAATGGGGTTCAAGAACCACGAATTCTCGTGGTCGAACATTGCTGTCTGTACTCAATTCCCAAAATTTTACCCTTCTTCCACCCAACTCACCTACCTACTGGCCCACTGATCCTAACCGTAATCCCGATATCCTCGATTTCTTTATCCATAATGGTTTAGGTGCTCTCAACCATTCCGTTGCCCGTCTTGACGAGCTTTCCTCAGACCACAGCCCATTAATACTCCAAGTATCACTAGCTCCTATTCCTAAACCCTCTCCTCCGTCCTTCATCAAAGGCCCAGTTAACTGGAAACTCTTTCATCAAATCCTCTCCGATAAAATTGACCTCAGAGTAACCCTGAAAACCTCTGAAGACCTGGACAATGCAGTACATTCCTTCACTACCAAAATTCAAGAAGCAGTCTGGACTGCTTCCTCCCCTGATCACTCCTCAAAAATCCTTAAGAAACATAATTTACCTCAACACCTCCTTGACCTAATCCACATAAAACGCCGTGCCAGATTATTATGGCAACGTACCAGACATCCAGCCGACCGCCACTCCTACAATTATCACTGTAAAAAATTAAAAAAAGAATTAGCCACCTTCAGATCCCAATCATTCAATTCCTACCTCACCACACTCTCTGCTCATGATAATTCCCTTTGGAATATCACCAGAAAAATCCTCAAATCCCATCATATTTCCCACCCTCTTCGACGAGATGATGGCTCCTGGGCAGCATCTGATGAAGATAAAGCCGAGGAATTTGCCAAACACCTTTCCTATACTTTCGCTCCTCATCCAGCATCCCATCCCAGCCACACAGTAAAAGTAGAAGAATCCCTCTCAATACCTATCCCACTCTCCTTACCACCTAAAGCTGTTAATCCCTCTGAGGTCAAATACCTTTTACGGAAAATCACACCTCGCAAATCTCCTGGATATGACCTTCTAACCCCACAGATCCTTCGACAACTTCCATCTAAAGCCATCACATTTCTTACATATATATACAATTGCATCCTACGAACTACCCACTTCCCTCTTTTATGGAAACATTCCACCATCGTCCTCTTCTTGAAACCAGGCAAACCTTCCAACAATACAGCATCCTATAGACCAATTAGCCTACTCCCAATCCTCTCAAAAATTTTTGAAAAGATCCTACTGAAACGAATCCTACCTATAATTGAATCCTATAACCTTCCTACTCATCAATTCGGATTTCGTTCCCAACATTCCACTGTCCAGCAAGGACTCCGAGTTGTTGACCATATATCCTCAACCCTAGAAAGCAAGCAGTATTGCTCGGGTGCATTTCTGGACATAGCGCAAGCTTTTGACCGGGTATGGCACGCCGGATTACTCTTCAAGCTTAAAATCCATCTACCACAGTCCTTATACCTAGTACTCCGATCCTATCTTTCCGACCGCTCCTTCCGAGTTCGCTGTGGCACCGAATTCTCCGACTGTTACTCAATTGAGGCTGGCGTTCCTCAAGGCAGCGTCTTGGGCCCCATCCTTTACATTCTCTTTACCGCTGATATTCCTGTCCATCCCGATACCCTCCTGGCAACTTTCGCTGATGACACTGCTATCCTTTCTTCCAACTCAGATCCTGAAACAGCGTCCGCAAACTTACAAAGGCACCTCTTCCTGATTGAACACTGGTGTAAGAAATGGCGCATTAAGGTAAACGAATCTAAATGTAAACACATTACCTTCACCCTTCGGCGTAATACCTGCCCACCAGTTTATTTTAACTCCATCCAGCTTCCTTTCTCAGATACAGTCCGGTATCTTGGCTTTCTCTTAGACAGACGACTAACATGGAATCCACATACTCGACTTAAAAGACAGGAACTTAACAGACGATATGGCCAGCTATATAGACTACTGAATAGAAAATCTAAACTTTCTGGTGAAAACAAATTACTGATCTACAAGACAATACTGAAACCCATCTGGACTTACGGACTAGAACTATGGGGAACAGCCAAATTTTCTAACATCAAACGCATTCAATCCTTCCAGTCTAAAGTCCTCCGTACAATAGTCAATGCTCCCTTCTATGTAACCAATAAAACCCTACATCATGACCTTAATATCCCATTTATTCTTGATCTTATCCCAGCCAAATTTTCCAAATTTCACCAGAACCTTTCTCATCACCCAAATCCCGTTGTACAATCCCTATCAAGCACCACCCATCCCTACAATCCCCTTCGTAGGTTAAAGCGGCAGTGGCCACGAGACCTTTTGTAAATATGGATATTTTGGAGTTCTAGCAATGGCCAGATTCTCCACTCAAGTCATGAGTGTCTGTGGCTGTAGCGCTCTTACTCATCCTCCGCTGGTTTAAAATACCAGTGAAGAGGCTGAGGGAGAAGCGTAGGGATCTCCTAGGCCTCCCTTTTCCCTCCACATGTGGAGGGGACAGGATTGGTTCGGAGATCACCTGGCAAATTGTAAATAATGTATGTTTTATATAAGGTGTTTGTTTTACTTTTATTTCTATTTTTATTTACTTATGTGTATATATATTATTTTTTTTCTTTACTCTTTTGTTCTTTCTTCTTATTCTTTTGTTATTACTTTATTTATTTATATTTTTGTATATACGGTATGAATGCAATCTCTGAACTCTATTATAAGTGTCCTTAACTGTGACAAATTGTAATATTTCTGAATAAAGTGTTTTTTAATACAAAAAAAAAAAAAAAAAATACATTTCAGTTTACATATTTTATTCATTCATGGAGATTGTTTGTTTTTAATTTTAGTTTTGTCTTCAACTTCCAATTATTGGTGGAGGGGAAGGGTGATCTTCTTGTCCATCAACAATATAAGACATATATTTATTTGTTTACGTAATTATGTATTTATTCTTTATGTGACCTTATTTTCATAAAACACATAAAAGTTGTGTCCACTTAAATTTTGTAACTATCTGTAGGTATTGATTCTCAACTTATACCATTTTTACACCGTACATATTTTGTAATATATATGTAAATCGATAATAATATAGTTTTATGAATATATCAATACAAAAATTAATGTTGAAATTGAGAAAAATTAATTAGGAAAGAGTTTTTAAAGTTTCTTGGAACAAGTCTTAAACTGAGTAAAGATTTCAGCATTAACTTTTAAAAATTCCAGGATCATCTAATTCTAAAGCAACGTGCTTTAGAGTTTACAATTTTCTTTTTCCTCTTTATCTTATTATTTTTAGTTAGTCTTGGGTTTTAGAAGATCCTGAATCACTCTCCTATGTTTAATTAAAATTATTACTAATTTTAATTTTAATTAAATAATTTTCAATTTAAATTAATATTCGTAAACCAACGACTTCCTGCCCTACAGTTTCCTTTAACAATATTCCACTTATCCCTGATGAGCAAATCCGATACCTAGGACTCCACCTGGAAAAACGACTAACTTGGAATCCTCATACTAGACTGAAACGACAAGAAACCGCTCGCCGTTTCCGATTACTTCAGCACTTACTAGACAAACGCTCTAAACTTCCCATTAATTACAAAAGACTCATCTACTTGACTATAATAAGACCTATTTGGACTTATGGAGTTGAGCTATGGGGCTCCACTAAACCATCGAATTCCTCTCGCATCCAATCCTTACAATCCAAAATCCTTCGTAAAATCCTCAATCTCCTTACTTTGTCTCTAATAAAATTATCCATAAAGATCTTAATGTTCCTTATGTTTCAGATCTGGCCCAATCCAGATACCTATCCTTCCATAATAAACTTCAGAATCATCCCAACCCTCTCGTTTCTAACCTTGCTTCCTCTTCGATTCCTGATAACCCTCCGAGGCGTCTGAAAAGAAGATGGCCTCGAGATCTCCTATTGTAAATACATTTTAGAGTGCTACCAGTGGGTAGTTTCTCAGCAAGTGATTTCATGTTATTATATTCTATTGTACACATTTACTGAATGTATTTTTACTTGTAATACAGTTGTAAATATCATTAATAAATAAATAAAAAAAAAATAAAATACTAGTAGAGTTTGTCTTTTTCAAAACCATTTGGAACATTTGAATGGTCAAATTACGCTAAGTGATCTCCTAATGTAGTCAGTCATATCATTAGAGTGCTACCATTGGGTAGTTACTCAGCAAGTGTATTCATGTCATTATATCAATTATGTCCAAATTTACTTGATGTATTTATGTAATACAGTTGTAAATGTCATAAAGAAATAAATTAAAAAAAAAAAATAATATTGCTAAAAGAATAATTTTGATTTCAAGTGTGAAGAAGTTAAGGTCGCAATTTCATTTTATGTTTTTTATCACTATACATTATTACTTCTGTTAATCGGTAAATAAAAATTATATGCTACACTAGCTGACTTTTCAGGAGCAGAATCGAATTAATGTTAATATTCTGAGTTTCTTGGACAGATAAATATTTTATTACATTAATTACTTTTAATTTATTTATTTTTTGTTTTTTAAGATGAAAATCAGCCGAAATATGTCCCCAACCAACGGTCAACTAGGACTGAAGAAGAGGCAAAGATAGCAAAAGAAGGATTTCCGGAACTAGGTGAAAATTCTATCATGACCATTATTATCAAGGAAAGCAACGAATTCAAGGTGAAAATTAAAATTTAAAAAATAATAGCATTAAATTATCGCTAATAATTAGCAATAAATTATATTCATAAATAAATAATTATTAATTAGAATGTCTGTGTTGTATTCTTAATTAAAAGGTCAATTATTATATCTAGAAATATGAGTGTAGTTTTATATAGAAAAGAACGTTTTTCCTTTACTTTAGCCTAAAGTACCTATATTGATCTAAATTTTGTCAATTAAATCGCAAATTTAAATTTTATTTTTGCTGGTTTTGTTTGTTCTAATATGTTAATGTTAATGGTAAAGAAAAGCCTTTCAGGAATGAAACAAGTTCTTTCAAAGTACCGCCAAAGTCGGCTCTGTGAATGAGTCAGGTATGGTAAGAGATAAGAATGGAAAGCTGCTTGTTGTGGAGAACGAATTACAAGAGAGATGGAAAGAGAACTTCCAGGAGTTACTCAACCCTGCGGATGGAGAAATAGGAAACCGTAGAAACATACAATCAATAAGAGAGGAAGGTATGGATGAAGTCATGCCACCTGATTCGGACGACATCGAAAATATTTTGGAAAAGCTGAGGAATAATAAGTCAGCAGGATCAGATAGGATTCCTGGGGAATTTCTCAAACAAGGGGGGAGTCGCCTTTCAGATGAAATCACCAAATTAGTAGCAAATATTTGGGAAATAGAAAAACTACCGGAAGAACGGAAAGAGTCCCTCACTGTCCCAATTTATAAGAGAAAAGGAGATGTAAGTGATTGCAGAAATTGCATAGGTATCAGCTTACTTAATTCTGAAAATAAAGAATTTCTATTGCTCTGTATAACCGCATTATGCCATACGTGGAAAGACAGCTTGAAGACTACCAGGGTGGCTTTAGGACAAATCGATCAACGATCGATCAAATTTTTGCCCTTAGACAGAGCATGGAAAAAATGAGTATAATAACTCCATGTGTATAATAACTCTTCATTGGTTTTAAGGCGGCGTACGACACGGTGATTAGAGAGGAGCTTTGTTATGAATTGGGCATACCAGCAAAGCTGTTTCGTTTAACAATGGCTACCATGGAAGGCACCGTCAGTAGAGTTAAGGTAAAAGGAAGAATTGGCGACTCCTTTGCAGTTTGTTTGGGCCTTAGGCAAGGTGAATCATTAGCTCCACTCCTCTTTAATATTGTCCTAGAGACCATCGTGAGAAGGGCAAAATTAAATAACGGAGGAACAATATTCCACAGAATGACCCAATAGCTCGCATATGCTGACGATGTGGTGATTGCAGGGCGATCACTACAAGCAGTGAAGAGTGAATTCAGTAGGTTGGAGAATGAGGCAGGGAAAATGTGGCTAAGCATCAACGAAAGTAAAACCAAGGCCCTTGTTTTGAGGAAGAAAAAGCTTGTCCATCCACCACAGCACTATGTCTTGAGAAACCATAGTTTTCAAGCTGTATCAAGCTTCACCTACCTCGGGCCATAATTAAAAATAGCAATAACGAAGAGGAGGAGATAGAAGCAATAACGGAGATTTTGCTTTTAAGATAATTAAATTCTAAGCAAACCATCGTAAAGTAGACAAAATGTTCTCTAACACGACTGCTGTTCTGCTGGGTATAAATCGGGAATACAGAAATATGTTTCTCGCGTATGAGCACTGCAACATCAGCAGTACAGCTGTCGTATGAGACCTCCTGAAAGTCCCTTTTATCATTGACCTTAGTAAATTAAAACATTGTTTCTTTAAAGAAAATTTTGTCTAATTTACGATGGTGTTCTTAGAATTTAATTATCTTGAATAGTTTTTGAGAAATTACTTCTTATTCAATAAAAACGTGACCATTTTAAGGAAGCACGAATTTGGTCTTAAGTCCTTTTTCGTTCGGAATCGGCCTATGCATCAAATGAACTTTTTTGTTGGAAATTTTGTCTAGAGTCCCCCTCCCACCAGAGTTTGGCCATTAAGAACTGAGACACCCTGAATATTTTATTAAAAAAACAAAACGAAAAAAAATAATGTGTTCGGCACTTTTCATTCTGTATTAACATATTAGAAGAAACAAAACCAGAAAAAATAAAATTTAAATTTTTCGATTTAATTGACAAAATTTAGCTCAATATAGGTACTATAGGCTAAAGTAAAGGAAAATCTTTCTTTTCTATATAAAACTACACTCATATTTCTAGATATAATATGACGTTAGACATTTCACAAACTATAAGAAACACAAATATTTAAACGGTTGTATCACCAGGCTAGTGTTTTTGTTTCTCGTTTTTTACGTTTTATATATCTTGTCAGTAACAAGAGAGATAACAAAAAAGAGTTGAAAGTTGGGCTTAGCGCTATTTTCGCTAATATGTTCAGTTAGACAATTGTGTGTTCCCATAGTTTTTGAAATGTCTAAACGCACCTTAAGAAGAGATTAGGTCTCAGATTTTTATATATTTTTTTTTCATTAGTTGTGCTGACATACCTAACACTTATTTTATTCCAGATCCTATTAGTTCGTAAAATTGAAGAAAAAAAAATTGAAACATTCGTTAATGAGACACATTTTACATTAAATCTAACTTAAAAATATTTACGCTTTTTCTTCAAAATAAACAGCTTGAATTTTGTTTATTTAATATGAAAATGATCACTTTATCTATGCAACAATTATCCTTTATCTATAGTTTTTAAAGGTGTATTAAAAAGGTATAGCAATCAGAGTGTAAGTATATTTCAATTAAAATATGAATAATCTCATGTATGTTTTTATATCTGTTTAATATTTTTAGTCACTATAGATTCAAAGTTCTCTTCAAGAAAATTCTTCACTTGGTTTGGTCTTCGACATGGCCGATCATATTCTTATATAGCAGTATTTTTTATATTTCAATGATTTTCAATAATCATTCAAGAGCTTCTTCACTGCATAAGCGTACTTACGAGATCGCTGGAGATTGTGTTTATTACCCAACTACATCTGTGAGTTATTAGACTCTAGATGGTTCCAGGAAACGGACTCGCATATAAGAAACTAAGATCAAAAGTGACTGAGATCCATTAGTGAAATGGTTGATATAGTTATTCGTATTCATGCCTTAAGGCGAAATACAAAACATTTTATTGTAAATCTACTCAGATGTTAAGGTGGTAGACTTTTGAGGAATACATTTTTTTTATTTGAATAGCGAGGAACTCAGCGAATGAGTGGTCTCATTTTCACCGGAGCTCACAAGACAAACTAACTTAAATTTGCTCATAATAGTTCAATAACAGTTTAGAGGCATAGGCGTAGATTTACCATTTTGATTGGAGGGAGGAAAAGTGATGGACTAAAAACAAATATGGAGGAAGTTAATATTATGTGTAAGAGTTAAGTAAAATGATAAATGTATAAAATAAATATTATTGTGAAACGAACAATATACCTAGTCCTGTCACAAATATTTTACAAAGAAATATATACAGATTTCAATAGAGAAATTATTTTTTTCAAAAACTTTATTAGGAAATAAACTTTATATCTATATAGAGTAAAACAAAAAAGAAATTACTCAAAATGTCCCTCTTTTTCCTTGGCACAGACATTTAAGCATTTAAGTTTAAGTGCTCTGTAGCATTCCATCCTCTCTAGTTCGGACCAAAGCCGATAATCTATTGGGTTGAGATTAGAGCTTGCTGAGGGCCAATCCGAGTCAGGGATGAACTCTGGAATGTTCTTTTGCAGCCACTGCTGAGTTGACATGGCCTTGTGAGCTGGAGCGGAATCCTGCTGGAAAACCCAATGACTTCCAGCAAACAGAGTATCATTTAGAGGCTTGACAACGGGTTCCAATATCCTGATCGTCGTCAAGGAACTCTTTGCAACTATCCACTCTAATTTGTTTTAGGGGAGTGGTTGGCCTTTGCCCTGTCATTCTTCGAAATGCACCCATCCTAAGGTCACTTTTTATTATGCGAGACATTCATCTGACAGAGATTCCCATTTCCTCAGACCTGATTTGTTGTTTTCGCATGGGATTTCTTCTGATTCAAGCAGCCACTGCTCTCACAGCATTTGCCGTTCTCACAGTGCGGGGACGACCCGGTCGAGGTCTGTCACATACAGATAGGATCTCATTACATCTATTTATAATGAGGTACACGAACATACGGCTGTTACCCAAAGGTTTTAAAGTGTTGAAAATCTCTGACCTACATTTTCCAACTTTGTGTAAGGCGATCACAGCTTTTCGGTTTTCTTTATCACCCCACTCCGAGTTAATTAAGCGAAAAAAAATTCAAAGTAATTGTGATTATTATCCTAATATCTAAAGAAAATAACCTGATAGAGCTAAGGATCATCTAAATAATACCAAAGGATGTAAATAAAGTTCAACTTTTGTAACAGTATTGATGGCAGAATCAGGTAATACTCAATATTTCAAAAATAAATGGCTCCAAACAATCCTAGGAGATATTGCTATAAATTATTATCACAAAATATAAATAATAGGAATACATAAGTCGTGGTAGAATACTTATAACATTTTCTTTTTTATCTATTTTAGTTTACTATTTTATTCGTTCGTGTATCTTATTTTTTTATTAAATTTAATTGGTTTTGCTTGAAATTAATGAGGGGAAACGATATTTTCACCCCCTTATTTATTATTTTTATTGGAGGGAGATCTCCCTCTCCCCTCTCCCCCTCCCCATCCACCACCGAAATCTGTGCCTGTGCTCTGAATATTGGATATGAGTTATATTTACAGTTTATGATAGTGAGAGATATCATCAGATGGCCGTGTTTTCATTTCTAGACGCTAATATCAACGATATGTACGATTTGCCATAATCCACAGATTGCAATCCAAGGAGGCTGGTGTTCTGTGGTGAGATTTCTTTTGATGCTCGTAAGGAATTAGTGGTTATACAAGGAAAGACCTTAAATGCTCAGAGAAACAGTTCCAAGATCCTGTATTTGAAAAACGTTCTTGCTGAAGCATGGCAATACATAACCAAAAAGAGCTCTGAGCTCAGTTGAAGACGGCTGGTATCATATTTCTGGAGGGGCCATTGAAAAATCAAGAGCTTAGTCCTATAAAACATGTTTGTGTACTGTTAAGTGTCTATTACGAAGTTTCTGTTAATTGGAGACAGGTGTAGTTGAAGATTTGGACAAAATATCGCAGGAGTTCACTAATTCCGAGTCTTCCTTTTCTTAATATTTCAATAATATGTACTATCTGAATTTAACTCACTAATAATTCAACTCACTTCTTTTTTTTTTTTGTATGTTAGATATAAACTTGTGTCATTTTTCCGCCTAACAGGACACTGTTGACCAACTTGTTGAAACCCGCGCTTCGCCGTTCATCATCGGTACGAGGTCATGGGGAGAACAGTTCTCGGCTGTTTTGCGTGTTAAGGATGGTAAGTTCAAAATAAATGCATGTGTGTGTGTGTGTGTGTATGTTATTTTAGTTACACTAAAACATTACATATAAAATAATATAAAAATAAATTAAAATTATATTTGTTTCCGAAGTTAGTTGATGGTTTTAGTCACAGTTAGTGTTGCCCAAATGCGAGACTGAGACGAGTCTTGGTCATGGTCTTGGTCTTGCGCAAGAGTCATCCAGTTACTTATTAGCTTATTAATATAGAGATATTACTGTAATTTTTTAGATAGGAAAACCAAACTTAGCCCAAATGAAAAATTGGAGGAGTTAAATGCAAAAGTATATTGGTTATGCCAATTATTTACAATAGTAACTAAGATTGTCAAGTATTAATAATTATTTTGCCTTAATTTTTATTCGAAAAATTGATTATTTTTTTACCAGTACTAGTCTTGGTCTTGCAATAGTTAGGCGGCCTTGGTCTTGGTCTCGCAAAGTGCAAAACCAAGACCGATTTTGGGCAACACTACTCACAGTTAAAAACAAAAATTATAATTTTTAATAGAGTGCTACCTGTGGGTAGTTTCTCAACATACGCTTTCATGTATTTATATTTCTGTGTACGCATTTACTTAATTTATTTATATTAATACAGTTGTAAACATCATAAATAAAAAAAAATTAAAATATTTCATTTTGTACTTAAGCACAGTGGGCTGCCTGAGTAATCTAGCGTGACAAAAGTCAATACCAGAGAATTAGCTGGGTTTTTTTGTTTCAAATTGTGTCCACTTAATTAGAAAAAAAGAAACTGAATTTCTGAAATATTTTTGAATCCCGTTAAAAGATAAATTTCTCAAGACATTTTACATTGTTAAATAAAAAATCACATTTTATTTTAAATATGTACATACACTTAAATTAGTTAATAAATAAAATTATGTATACATCGGCTTCTTGTCACTTGATTTACTAACTAAGTTCACTGTTTATATCAAATTTTTTTTAGTTAAAAAATTATTTTTGCTTAGCTGAAAAAAGATCATTTTAATTTAGGTAATGTTTTTAAATACAATTAAAAGATTAATTCACAAAATATATTACTTCGGAAACTAAAATAATAGGAAAATACCCCCAAAAAATGTTTTATAAAAAATATTTATTTTTTCGGTTAATAAATTAGAAATTATTTATTTATCTAAGTAATGCGTTAATAAATCAGTAAAACATAAGACTGTAAACAATTAATGATTATAATTATAATTTAATTTCTCTCACACGAAGTAATTTGTATTCACTTCTTAGAATTTATTTATCAGCAGAAAAATATATTTTTGTTTTTATAACTTTTTATAATAATTTCTGTTTCGTTGTATTGTATTTCCTCAGCTCTGATGAAGCCCTGAAACTTAAGTCGATATGTGCTCGCACAGTGGGACAAGTACAGGAAAACGCGCGACATCGGCTAAATGTATTTTTTTTTTTATGATGTAGAGATGGTTGACCGTTGATATAATATGAGAAGGAGTTAGTCGGGGGTGCGGTCAAATAAATACTAATTTAAAATATATTAATTATTTTATTTTAATTTTGCCGACGTTTCGAACCACTTTGCAGGTCGTCTTCAGGGCTACAAAACATACAAAACATATTAAGAATAAAAATTAAATATAAGTAGATATAAAATAAGAAGAAGTTGTCAGATACAGAAATAAAAGATGATATCAGAGATATAGTTATATATCATATAGTTAGAGATATAGAGATATAGAGATTTAGTTATATATCATCTTTTATTTCTGTATCTGACAATTTCTTCTTATTTTATATCTACTTATATTTAATTTTTATTCTCAACATGTTTTGTATCTTTTGTAGCCCTGAAGACGACCTGCAAAGTGGGTCGAAACGTCGGCAAAATTAAAATAAAATAATTACTATATTTTAAATTAGTATTTATTTGACCGCACCCTCGACTAAATCCTTCTCATATTTTTTTTTTTTTTTTAATTATTCATTAAAAACGGTGAAAAATGTATATTATGCCAACTAAAAAAATATTCTCACGAACTCCGGAAGGTATCAATAAAACAGTTTATCTAGTTTGTGGAGTTCTAAAAAAAAATATAATTTCAGCTAGGAGTAATAATCCAAAATTATTAGCATATGTTGCATCACTTTTTTTTTTTTTTTTTTTCTTTTTTCCCGAAGGAACACCAAAGATGAAGGTGGAAGAAGTTGGCCTATTAACTTTTGATGAAAAAAGGGTCCCTGGAACAAATGATTCATTCAGAGTGGAGGAATAGTTAAAAATGTAAACGAACACGAACTCGGCCTCCTTTCTTAGAACTTGGCACTCCACATACTAGCTTGTCGATTCCCATAGCCATATACTTGCCAAACTGCTAAAATTTCATTTCTTACGTGTATTAAACTCGAATAGAGTTATAATTCAGCGTTATTTTGGTGCGTTATAATAATCTCATTCAATCGGCAACGATGACAATATATTTTATGTCTGCATTTCGATATTAAAATTTGACAATTGAAATACAAACAACATAATTTAAAAAATGAACGAACAAAAAATAAAACAAATAAAGTCTATAAGTAAACTCGCCTAACTGGTGAGCACATAAAAATGAGATTATTTTTGAACACAATACATCAGGAAAATTGGTTTTACTATTTATATCTCAGTATCTTATAATTAAAATAAAAATTCTGTTTACATGTATCAGTAATTAATTATTTGAATATTGCTTGTCTTCATTTTTTGATATGCAATTTAATTGTTTTTATTCCAATTCTTATTACTTTTTTAATAATAATATGTAGGAGAAATTATAATTATTGCCAAAGATTTATTGGTTTTTAGTTGTTTTTTTTGTTTTCTTTAAACTTCTATTGAATAATATTACATTATGTCTCACTAGTGGATCCAGGATTTAATTTTTTTTTTGGGGGGGGGGGCTTCTGCTCGAAAGATTTTTTTTTCATATACATATAACGATAATTAATTCGAAAAAAAAGAATGAAATTAACTACCTATATGAAATGGTGTATAAGTGGTTCTTGAAGTCCCATTAAATGTAATTAAACGAACAAGAATACTTTAAGAGATAGTATTTAATATTTTTTTCTGTAAAACATGATTACATTTTACCATTTTGGGAGAGACTTCAGCCCGAAAGTCCCCCTCCCCCACGTAGATCCACCTGTGATATGTCTCAATTAATAACAATGATAATAGTGGTAAATTAACAGTAATTTAGTAAATGTTATTTTATTCCATTATTTTTTTTCTTTTAAATGATTCTTTTATTTCCTACTAATATGATTTTTGTCGTAAATATTTGTCGAAAAAAACATTGATTTATTAATGTTTTTTGTTGTTGTTTTTCTTTTAATTTTGTTAAATAAATATTTAATGCTTGCTAATAAAGTCATTGGAAGTGCTCGGAAGCACAAAACTATTCTCATTTAATTATACTTTTTTTTTTTATAGTAACTTATTTTTAAATATTGGCAAAAAGTTAATTACCTAGATTTCGGTTTTGAGTAGCTGGGGCTCATTTTGAAAATATTTTGAATTTTGATGATCCAATTGTAAGTTTAATTAAAAAGTGAATGGCATGTGTATTTTTAATAATGTTTCAGTCTTTTAAATAACTATATAGGAATTATGGTAATAATAGGGTGTATAAAAAAAAAGTTACCGATTTATCAAATTCAAGATTTCAAAGGACTGTAAATATTTTAATCCTATTTAATACTTACCGATCCCTTCAGAGCATTCTCCAAGTTTATTTAATCCCATCCGACTTCTTCAAAAAAAGCCTCAGTTACGAAATTATCGTAGTTTTAAGGCATTAAAGAAAAAAAAAAATGACAGCCGCTGAAGCAACTCGTGAAATTATTAAATATAAAGGGGAGGATGTCCTTGACCAGCGCACTGCGCGGCGTTGGTTTGAAAAAAATAGCAGTGGGAATACGACGTTGGAAAGGAAGAAGGACTCCGGGAGACCATTAATAGATATTGATGAGGTTCTGCAGGAGTTGTTGATTTTGAGTATTAATTGTATTTTATATAAAAGAAATAATATTACAAATATTCAGTTGAAAAGCGGTCATTTTTTTGTATACACCTTATTATTTCCAAGTCAGAGAGATAGAGAAAAAAAAACATTTTACTTCGTAGAAATAGTTAATTATATAAAAATATTTAAACATTTAAAATATATAATAGAAATATTTTAACATGTGTTCCTTATATTCAGATGATGACGAAGGTGATCCGACTTGTTTTGACTACTTTATCCACATTTTGACTTTCTTCTGGAAATTGTTATTCGCATTTGTCCCTCCGACTGGTGAGAGATCTTCATTTAGTTGTTATTTTATATATAGTAGATTGTTCTGTTAAGCTATACCTAGAATATTATTTATTAATATAATGGAATATTAATAATTTTATTTTTTTAGAGAAACCGCGTCTAAAAAAAAAAA
Organism: Nezara viridula; assembly: GCA_928085145.1. Taxonomy (NCBI): domain Eukaryota; kingdom Metazoa; phylum Arthropoda; class Insecta; order Hemiptera; family Pentatomidae; genus Nezara; species Nezara viridula. Next base: position 95,848,572 of record OV725078.1, on the reverse strand, counting down.
AATAATAATATAACAATTAAATGATTAATATAAAAAAAACAATAATAGAAGTCATTTACAGAAAATTATTTAAAATAAATAAATGAACTGTTTATTAGATACAAAAAGGATTACCATTTAATGATTTTATTATTGCATTTTCAAGACATTATTTATCAGTTGGCTGAGTCACATATTCTATTAGTAGTATTGATAGAACAAAATTAACTAATAAGGTATTTTATGAAAGAATGTAAATATATATATAACTTATAGTAATACTATAAAATAAATTACAATGATAAATTAATTACGTTAATTAAATAAAAAATATTGAAGGAAGATAGTCGACTGTTCTACATATCATGGGTGGTAAATATTCAGGACGCAGTCATTATAAGGTTTTTATTAGTGCCGACGTTTCAACCCAAACATGTGGGTCATAATCATGGTTGAAAATTTTTAAATAGAATCATAGATATAATATTATACGACTAATATAACGGTTAATAACGAACAAAATATACATTGATTGATGATACATGAATCTTAACTAATATTACAATACAAATATTACAAATGAAATAAGTTATACAACCATAAAACTAAAAATAATTTATATAATTTATTTATAAAAATAGTAATATTTTCTCTTACTAACAGTGTTTTTGAGTTTTTACGTTTTTAATTTACTTATCTTTAGGTTATTTTATCTTTTATTGCACATAGTTGTTTGATTATTATTTAGTTATTATTTTATTTTTGCTAATTTTATGTTTTCTGTATATATGGTGTGAATGTGTTCATATCTCACTCTAATTATTGTCCACGTGAAAGATTATTATATTAAAAAAAAACCGTGGTTCAAGCACTGAAGATATTCAAGTACTAACACATTTGGTCCTCCTCTGACCCCCCACACTTACCTACCAAATGTGTTAGTACTTGAATATCTTCAGTGCTCGAACCACGGTTAGTATGAGAAAATATTAAAATTTTTATAAATGAATTATATACATTATTTTTAGTTTGTATAACTTTCTACATATTTCATTTGTAATATTTGTATTGTAATATTAGTTAAGATTCATGTATCATTAATCACTATATATCTTTTTCATTATTAACCATTATTAGTCATATAATATTATATCTCTGATTGTATTTAAAAATTTTCAGCCCTGATGATGACCCACATGTTTGGGTTGAAACGTTGGCACCAATAAAAACCTTATAATGACTGCGTCCTGAATATTTATCACCCATGATAAATAAAAAATATAGAGAACTTCTTATTCCATAGGCTAATAATAGTAAAATATATAAAGATATATCGTCAGTTTATTACAAAAAGTCATTAACTTACTTTTCATAAAATTAAGTTAACAACTATTCGATAATTTTTTCTTCGATGATATCAGAAAATTACATACGTATAATTATTGTTACTTTATTATTTATTTATATATATATATATATATATATATATATATATATATATATATATATATAAAAGTATTTTTATCATTTTCATACACTTACAGTGTTTTGTAAAGAATAATAAAGTCAAATTTCACAAAAACGTACTTAAAAGTTCATCAGAAACATACTTCGTTACTTTTTCAATAAATCGACGATATGTTGTATTAATTTCTTATATAATTTTTGGAATATATGTTTCAGCTTGATTGGAAATTATTAACCTCTTAACATTGTTTAAATAATATAATATATTTAGGAGATAAAGGGATTTGTTTACTAATAAATTCAAGGAATTCCCCTTATTAAAAAATAATAAATCAACTAAATATTATATTGTAATGCAAAACCATCTTTTTTTTAGAATATAGTTTCAAAAAAATAAACCTGTGCCTGTTTCTAGAGAATTAGGTGGAGTCCTCGAGAAACGTCTCAGCTGTAAATTTATTTTTTAGCTAAATAATGAATAATTATCAAAAAAAGGATTATTTATTAAAATATTACCTGTAATAAATGTCTTATTTCAAGGATAAATAACGAGATAAAAAATATTATGTAATTTTCGTATTTAATAATATAAAATATATATTTATATAGCAAATAGAAATGTATCAACTCCCTAAACTGTGTCCCCTGATATGAAAAACCTAAGGAACCTCTAAATAAAGTAAATCTAAAAAAATAAAATCAATTATTTAAATTACGTTCAATCATGACGAATTAGTTAATTAATTAAAAATAAATTTAATTGAGTAAAAAGGAGAATGAAGACAGTTTTCAGCTAAGGAAACTTTCAGATAGATTCTGATGAAAAATTAATTATTTTTACCAACTCAATAAGTGGCGCCATTTTGCCCGTTGTAGCCACTCAGGTGTCACGCTGACCACAACACCTCTCCCCTCCCCTCTTCATCCCCCCCCTCCACCTGTCACATCATCCCATTTAGTTTTCTATTCCTCTGGCTTAGAATAAGAACCGATTTGTACCCGTCACGGAGAGAGTAATACCACTGTCACGCGGAGCCAAATCCCTTAACATGCGGCATGATTTAATATCTCGAAAACTGCTAACTATTTTCGATGTACTACCGCTTTTAATTTATTTTAATTTAACATTATCTCAGCCTTAGAGAATTTTTTTTATAATCTTTCAATTAATTATAAAAGCCTCATTTACTTCATTATGATAAGGGCTATATGGACGTATGGAGTTGAGTTCTGAAGCCCACCAAACCATCGAATTCCTATCTTATCCAATACTTACAAACCAAAATCCTTACTGCTCCATATTTTATAATAAATAAAATCTTTTTTTTTTCTGTTGGCATTAAAGACCTTGATGATTATTTACCATATTAACCACTCTTTTCCCTCTGTCTATCTCGGGCTTTTTCTTTACAGTTGTGTGCATGGAGCTCTACTGCCCTGGAGCCAGGGCCCAAAAATCGGCCTGATCGCAGGCGAAGGTTTGATTGTAAATTACGAAAGTGTATGTTATTCTGAGTAAAAAAAACCTTGTCTGCCGTTCCAGAGACGCTGCTTTTAAAAATGGCGGATGATTTAAAATATATTAGGCCAATAATTTGAGGATCGAAACGGGAAATCCATTGCGAAAAATGTGAGAAAAGTTTTTATTTTTTTAACTTGTATATATGGGTTTATACATGTAAAAAACAACATTGCTAACGCGGGCCACCAAGGTAAAACTTTTTACAGCCAAAAAAGTCAGATCTTTTCGATATTTTTTGGGTTTTTCACCTATAACTCCTAAACAATGCATCAAAACGAAAAATGTTCTTTTTAACAAATCACAGAAAATTAAATTTTGCGTCAAACGATTACAGAAACATTAAAATTTGGTTACGCCATAAGGTATAAAACCACGGTAAACCAAAGCTGAGTTTTACCAAATTTGTCAAAAACTGAGAAAAATTACTATAAATGGTCCTGTAACTTGGAAATGAGTTCCCTAAGTGGAAGAACCCATAGAATCAAAGTTGTAGAGCATCAAACTTTGCGTCAACTGAGTACCAACGAATTTAATGTAGGTCATTGGCTGCGAAAAAAATCAGTAATTTATCGATGGTTAGAAATTGGTAATGAAGGTAAACCTGATTTTCAATATTTCAACAGTATGGGTGTCTTTTCTAATGAGTTAGTTTTGTTTAAAGTCTGTTACATGCAGTATAAGTTTCTTTTCCATCTCTCAACAGCAAAAGATTTTGGTAAACGATGTGCCGAAAGATTCCGAATTTTAGAAAGGACTAACGAATCCCGATTCAAGATATATAATTGGCTTAAAATAAAAATGTCCGTATCCAGTATACGCAAATTTTGATGCTCTACAACTTGGATTCTATGGGTTTTTCCTCTTAGTGAACTCATTTCCAAGTTACAGGGCCATTTATAGTAATTTGTCTCAGTTTTTGACAAATTTGGTAAAGTTCAGCGTTGGTTGACCGTGGTTTTATAACTTACCGCGTTACCAAATTATAAAGTTTATGTACTCGTTTGACGCAAAATTTAACGTCCTTTAATTTATTAAAGAATACATTTTTCGCTTTGATGCATTGTTTAGGAGTTATAGGTGAAAAACCCATAAAATATCGAAAAAATCTGACTTTTTTGGCTGTAAAAAGTTTTCCCTTGGTGGCCCGCTTTAGCAATTTTGTTTTTCACATGTCTAAACCCATATATACAAGTTAAAAAAATAAAAACTTTTCTCACATTTTTCGCAATGGATTTCCCGTTTCGATCCTCAAATTACTGGCCTAATATTCTTTAAATCAGCCACCATTTTTGAAAGCAGCGGCTCTGGAACGGCAGACAAGGTTTTTTTTACTTAGAATAACATACACTTTCGTAATTTACAATCAAACCTTCGCCTGCAATCAGGTCGATTTTTGGGTCCTGGCTCCAGGGCTATGCGCCTTTGTTGATTCGATCCACATGCTTTTCTGACTTCCATGCGTTCTCTTGCCTTAAGTTGAGGCAATTATTGTTGTGTAGAGGCTTCCTTATGGATAGCTCCAAGCTAGATGCACCGCCCATCTTAACCACCTCGCCTTCATATCATGGCATATTGATTGACCAGTTTCTGTAAGCAGTTAAATACCTTTGAAGGTTAAATAAAGTTTTATACGCTGGTATATTTCCAACTGTTAATTCATTGAGGTTATTGTGGAACCGATTTGAATATGTCTATTTTCTTTTTTCGTTTTACACGGTGGGCCGGACCCCCTTACCGTGCACCCCCCCCCCCCACATCCCTATAAATTGCATATCGTTGTGTTCCTTGTGACAATTTATTAAAAAAAAGCCAATGTTCCCACAAAAAAAGTGAACGAACTGTCCCAAAATGGCATCCAAACATGGCGGATTGACGACTTTGACTTTAGTTAGTTTTTTTGTTACTGAGAATCAGCATTTGGCCTAATTTTATCATAGTTGGTGTTTTATTAAAGCTGGATAGTCAGAGAATAATAAAACATGAAAAAATATTAAAAACTAATTGGCTTAGGCATTAAAAAAAATCAGTAAAGTCAATTTTTGTTACAAAAAAATTTTCAAGTTGAAAATCAGGCGTCGTTTGTAATTAAACGGTCAACAATAATGCAAAACGTGCAGAAATAAAACATCTGGAGAATACATTTATCTTTCTAAAACACTGATTACTTTTTAAAATATTTGAAGTAGTTCCGTAGAAAATGTATTTAAGCGGCAGAAAAGCGCTACTGGCGTAGGTGCCTTCAGGCCTCTACCACACCACTCAGTACTCATAAATGGCTTAGTTATAGTGCTATAATAACGTTTTTGTTATATTATATTGATTGTATTAACGAACAAATATTAATACAATAATTTAATTGTCAAAAAAATATTTTTTTAAATTTATTATTTTTATTATTTATTTTTTTAAATTTAACTTCCTTTATTCTATACGGAGGTCGCTTAAGAAGGCCTCTATTATAAAAATTATATAATTATAATAATAAAACTTAATTCAAAAATACTTTGCAGAATATCTTGAATTTTTTATTTAATATTTGCAATTTAACATTTTGTTTTATACATTTACTGATTCTTAGAGGTAATTTAAATTTATATACTTTCCCGGAAATGAGTCATATTAATATCTGTTTTATAAACTAAAATAATATATACCTAATCTGAACTACTTTTAATGAATAGGTAAAAGATTGTGTAGTACAATTCATATATCGCTATTAAAAAAATTAATTTTTTAAAAGAATTAAGTTTTATTATTATCATTATATAATTTTTATAATAGAGGCTTTCTTAAGCGACCTCCGTATAGAATAAAGGAAGTTAAATTTAAAAAAATAAATAATAATAAATTTTTAAAAAAATGTTTTGACAATTAAATTATTGTATTAATATTTATTCATTAATACAATCAATATAATATAACAAAAACGTTATTATAGCAATATAACTAAGCCATTTATGAGTACTGAGTGGTGTGGTAGAAGCCTGAAAGCACCTACGCCAGTAGCGCTTTTCTGCCGCTTAAATACATTTTCTACGGAACTACTTCAAATATTTTAAAAAGTAATCAGTATTTTAGAAAGAGAAATGTATTCTCCAGATGTTTTATTTCTGCACGTTTTGCATTATTGTTGACCGTTTAATTACAAAAGACGCCTGATTTTCAACTTGAAAATTTTTTTGTAACAAAAATTGACTTTACTGATTTTTTTTAATGCCTAAGCCAATTAGTTTTAAATATTTTTTCATGTTTTATTATTCTCTGGCTATCCAGCTTTAATAAAACACCAACTATGATGAAATTAAGCCAAATGCTGATTCTCAGTAACAAAAAAACTAACTAAAGTCAAAGTCGTCAATCCGCCATGTTTGGACGCCATTTTGGGGCAGTTCGTTCACTTTTTTTGTGGGAACATTGGCTTTTTTTTTAATAAATTGTCACAAGGAACACAACGATATGCAATTTATAGGGATGTGGGGGGGAGGGTGCACGGTAAGGGGGTCTGACCCACAGACTATTTTATCTTCAACGCAGAACCTATGATTGGGATGATATTTTCGGCTTATTATCATATATTTTGTTTTATCTTAATTTACTTGTAGGAAGATTTGCTCGGCGTCTCTTATCAGAGTCTCAGCGAGTTCCTCAATGTTCTCTTGGTAGCTTTTAAGGACAGCTAAATCATCTGCATTTCCTTATATTTTATGATTCATTTCAACGTTCACCCCTTCATTTTCACGTGATGTTCTTATCATGTTCTCCAGCGTTAAGTTGAACAACACCGATGAGAGTCCACCTTTACATCTATAAATAATTAATGTTCAATATGTCACGGATTTGGCCCGATCCAGATACCGAATCCTTTCATAATTAAATACGTACCCATCCGAACCCGCTTGTTTCGAACCTTGCTTCCTCCAATATTCCTGATAATCCTCCTAGGCTTCAGAGAAGATAACGGTCTCCGGATCTTTTAACTTGGAACTATTTTAAGAGTTCTATTTTAAGAGGGTAATTTCTCGACAAGTCTGTTAATGTCATTATTCCTGTTCTATTCAGATTTAATAGTTATATCTTATTTCAATACTGTTGTAAATTTCAATAAATAAATACAAAATTATCTAGAGCAATTCACCCCTCTAATGTGACAAATTTTTATTTAGTCCAAGTAGCTTTATTTTATTAATTTTTTTAGGGTTAAGAGACAGATTAATATAATCTTCTGGGCTCTGATAGAATTATAGAAAACAACAATTCCTCCATTGAATGTCCGTACCTTTTGAATTTCATTAGGTAAACCAGAATGCTCCAGAGGGAGGAGAAATAGTCTTCCATTGGTTTTCTTGGGAAAGACATAAAAAGGACCGTTAAACTCACTTGCCGGTCTCTCCCCCACCCCAACCTTTACTATTACCTGTACCAGTAATTAAACACGAACAGTCAAGCGATTAACTATAGTGTAGCTTTAAATGAGACTCAATCCAAAAAAAAAAAAAAATAATTGTTTAAACATTTCAGATAACTGTATGACTTAGGATCTTATGTTATTGTTATAAATTTCTCTGCATACAAAAAAAAATTAATACAAAGTTATTAACAAAATTTTATTCAACAACCAAAATAATATATATTACCGTAGACAATTAAAATTAAGTTCAAAACTACAAAATTTATAATGTTTTCAATTTTCCGTAGCAAAAAAAGACCGTACTAACAAAAATTATGTAGAAAATAACAGAATATACAATGAAAGTAAGAAATTTGGACATTTTGATTGAAAGAATCAATATTTTTTATTTAGAAGCATTATTTGGAATCAAAGGATCTAAGTTAGACTTAATGAAGCTTAACATGTTTTTAAGTCCTTTTCAACAATAATGTAAGCGCTTTTATTTTAACAACTGAAACCATCGGAGATTATTGTTATTATTTATAGAGCGTGTTTATTCAACTTATACTTTCTCATTTCTCCAAGGTAAAAAAAGTAACTGTAAAGATAATAACTGCTTAGAATTCAATTATCAAAAATCAGTAGTTGAAAGTAACAACTATTTCTTAGTAAGTAACAAGGTCTTACAATTTAAATTTAGGGGGATAAAGTAACTTTAAAAATAGATTAGTCAATAGCGAATCGATGAAATAAAATAAGTCATAATAAATAAATTATTATTTACATTGATTAATGATTATATTTTTATTTAGTTTCTGGGATGTTATATATAATTATATATTGAATTAAATCTTTTCGGAGAACATTTACAAGACTTTGTTTATACAATTTAACCACTTTTAATGATCCATCATTCTTTTTAAAAATATATATATATATATTTTTTTTTTGAGAAAAACTAATCATCATTTTTAAAAATTGTGTAGAAGATGAGTAAAATATAGTTTGAAATAAACAAAATATCATTGAATCGACACCACGAGAATTATATTTTAATATAAAGTGAAAATTAGTTTCAATATTATAGTGAAATATTTAATTGAAATTGTTTAAAATCGTATATTTCTAAAAAAATCATCCCAGCACAAAAAAAAAAAATTGTTTAAGCTTATTTATTGAAAAATATTACAATCTGTCTCAAGGACATTTATAATAGTGTTCACAGATCACATTCACACTCTATGTACAGTAAATAAAAAAAAATTATACAGAAAAATAATATATATACAATAAATAAGAATAAAATAACCTAAAAATAAATGAATAAAAAGAACACATACACACCTATATACAATATTTACAATCTGGTGAGAGAACTCCAAACCAGACTTGTACCTCCAAGTGTGGAGGGAAAAGCATGAGCACAAAAAATAAACTAATTTTAAGACGTTTCTGGTAGATCATGCCTTTCTCATAAGAACAGGTAGAAGGCAGTTGCTTTGCTTTCTGTGTAATAACAAGGTTTTCTTTTCTTTTCTTTTTTTTTTTTGTTCGATAATAGTTGAGAATTATTTTATTTTATTAACTTTTTATCAAGCCCTCCATGGTTGAAGTAGTTTTTTTTCCCTCGTTTAGATTTATAAGCACTAAGAGATGTCATGAAATGCAAACTTTATTACCAAAAATTATTCAGCCAAACTGTCAATATATAAAATGAAATAAACCAAACTTGTAATTATATTTTAAATAATGTGATCACATAGCTCTATGCAGTTTAACAAAATATGCAATCACATATAAACTCTACCTCTGCAACGTATATAATAAACGTTACAAATTATTTGTATAAAATAGTTTGAGTTTTATAAAAATAAAAAAATTAAATTGTGAATAAAATATTTAATTATATCTATATCCGTTTTTAGTTTTAAAAGAGTTTTTACCGTGATTATATGTTTTCTTATTATTTGATTTTAATAATAATTATTAGTTAATAAAAATATATATTTATTATTTGGACTTTTTAAAATAATATTTATAAAATATAATAAGATAACGTTTTTTTTCAAATACCTCATAAATAGAAATAATATAGATTTAAAAATTACAATAAGAAAATATTTATTACTAACAATATAACTTTTTAATTTTATTGTATATTGATAGTAATTTATACAGGATGTCCCAGGAGGAAAGATCAATAATTGAAAGGAGACAATCTATCGAAAATTTAGTCCAGAACCACCAGCCACAGATTCATAACTCAAACCATTGTAAAGATATGATATCTCAAAGGTTTTCCCAAATAAAACGAGGGTTTTCCTCATAGAAAATTTTCTATCACAACTCAACTATTCTCAAATTTCGCCATCATTTACGGAATCTATGGAGAATTTCTTCTAAAACGATAAACGATTTGTATAAAAATATTGTTTCATATTATAAAAATATCATTGAAGCCAAACCAATATAAACGAGTAAAAGTGTGTAATTTGTCGGAAATTCTCGGTAGATGAATTGTCAAGCAAGAAACTTGGCGATTTCAAAGAAGTTGTTTCATTTCAACAGATTTCTAGAGGCGTACCCTACTTTGCTAAATTAGTCGGATTTCAAAGAGATTTTGAAGTTGGGAAATTCCTACCTCGTATTTGTTTGTCCTGGTTTTGCGTTTCTCATCATACTGGGACTAACAAATATTAAGTGCTCTTATTATTGTAGGTATTTAAAGTTGTTTTATCTCCCAACCACAACATCTCTTTACAGTTAAACCAGCTTCGTGAAGTTGGATTCAAATAAATAAATAAAATTTTGATATCATTAATAAGTGTATATTCTTTGGAAGTATTAAAGTCAATTAGTAATTGTTTCCGTTGCTGAATGTGAAATATGCTGCTATAAGAAATATATATTACATGAAAATTACGAATAACAAATTATAAAGTAATTTCAAATGTTGATCAAAGTAAAAAAAAAAAAAATGAAACAAAATCTTTTATATGCATATTTACATTTTTTTTTTCAAATAAAAATGTATAGAATCTAGAATTTCCCATCTATATACCAGTCCCGATTGAAAATATGAATATCTATTTACAACGCTTTGGGAGCTGAATGGATAGCCGAGTTTGAATAGGTGGGACTTTAAGGTGGGGGAGGTTATGGAGTGAAGGATAAAGAAAGGAATAGAATTAAATAGGGATGTGAATTAAAGGAGAAATTTATGATGAAAAGTATTGGTTGATTTGGATGAGAATGGTTCTCAGGAAATATTTACGATGATAGAAAGGATAAAACCATTTCAACTCTTCTTAAAATCGGGAGGCGTCCCTTGGAATTTCGAAGATAAAATGTACAAAGCAGTACATGTCAAATGTATGGCCACGGTTTACGGGTAAACCAGCTGATAAAAGGAAGCTTCTTTAAAAAAGGCCGTAGTTTGAAAACTCATTAGAGAGATTCTGACATTTTCTGAAAAATTAATCATTTTATATTGCTTACCTTGTTTTGGCAACTATGATAGCTAGATGAAGCAATGTCACTATTGTTCTAAAGGGACTTGTTTCCAGAACAAATAAATAATTTGTTTATATCCAACTTCAAGAAGCTAGTCTAATTTTGAAGAGATGTTGTGGTTGCGATGTAAAAAACGTTTGATGCCTTGAGAAATAAGAGTATCCAACAATTTATTGTATAACGGGATATACCAAACCAGGGAAATAAAATACTAGGTAGGAACTCGAATCGTTGTAGGCGTCTAACGTTTATTTGACTCCCTAACTTCTATATGTCTTTGAAATCAAAATAACTTCACAAAGTAGGGTAAACCGTTAGAAACCTGTTTCAAGAAACTTCTTTGAAATCTCCAAGGTCGTAGCTCAAAAACTCATAGCGTTCTAACGAGTATTTCTGAAAATTACACGGTTTTCTTCTTCATTTTTCCAATTAAACCGTCACGTCCAGTGATACAAAAGGATATCTGTGGCTCTCCAGTGCCCCGTAGAACTTGGTTTTAAGCGATCAGGCCAAGGTCTTCGTTCTGGCCGCATCAAGATGAACACAACTCTCAAACAGCTCAGCTGTCTTTTCATTCCTACCACACTTATACAAGAGACTAATATCAATTCTGTTTTTGTTTTTTTAAGATGAGCATTTATTCTGTTGTGGATAGTCGTGAATCTGAACATCATGACTTGCTCTTTTCTATTTAATTCGCGATAGGGATCTTGGGGGTTGCTGTAAGGATGTTTTGTACCCCATCTTTCCTTATCGCTGATTTGCTTATGGTTTTTACTTCGTCCAGTGAGAGTCGGGAATCTATATGCCATTGAAAAGATCCAGTCTACTTTCTCATTCCCTCTGATACCACAGTGTGCAGAAATCCATCGCAAAACCATTCTTTTTTTTTTTTTTTTTTTTTTTTGATGTTCAGCTCCTCTAGTTGTGATTCCAGTTCATAACACCTTTTGACCCAATTAGTTTTTAAGGCGCCAAGAACTGATGCTGCATCCATGAGGAATACAATTTTCCCATTCTTCTGATTTGACAGAGAAAGCTTATTATCTGCACAACATCCACAATAGCCTCCTGCTCAATCCGATTAGTTGAGATTTGGCCGGTAGAGATGACTTTTCAATGGTACTCTGTTTCAACATATATAACAGCGGCAACATCCTTTATTGCTTCTGGGACTGAGCCACCCCTATATATATGTCCATTCGTCATTACATGTTTTTACTTGTTAATTTTGCTTTCGCTTTGATGAACGCTTTACAAAAGCCATATTTTTGTACAAATTGGTTGCTATTTGTTGGAAATTCTACACATAATCCAGAAAATGGATACAAAAAGTTGAGGAATTTTTGTAATTACATTAGAGAAACATGGATTTTTATGAGAGAGAACATCATTTTTTTTTAAACTTTTAAAGTACTATATCTCAACAACAGATTGAGGTATGAATGTGCATTTGACGGTGCTGAATTACATTTTCGGTAGACTATTTTCCCATCAATCATTATAATTTCCTCATTGGATAACCTGTATATGAGATAACAATAATTCTTTGACCAGTTTGAATTCTCATTGTTAATATTATTATTTATGTAGTACTAACTGTAATTTGTGATGTGTGTGTGCGTATGTGTTAGACTTTTGTAATGGCTACGTGTGTTTTACATTCTCCATCGCGTGCATTGGCCTCCTAACAGCAGTAATCGGTGATGTTGCTTCACATTTTGGATGCACAGTTGGCCTAGAAGACGCCGTCACTGCAATCACCTTCGTCGCTTTAGGAACTAGTGTTCCAGGTACCCATTAATTAGAAAATCAGCCTATAATTACCTAAATACACTCTAGAACCATATTGCTCTGTGATCAATACTTTGCATGATATTTTCATTAACCAAACTCCATATGTCATATTGAGATCATTTGCACTCATCGTTAAACCAGAGGAAGTGTCATGAATCGATATTAATGAAACTGCATATGTGCTTGTTTTAGATGAAAATTTTTAATATTATAAAATAAGGCTGTGCTTTATTTCTTCACATATTTATTTCAATTTACATAGCTACGTTTCGGCCGGTAAGCCATCTATAAGATAAAAACCATTAATTTTATATTCTGATGCAATTCTATACTCTATGATGGTGGTATTGGTCCTGTTTAATTTAATATTCAATAAGTTATAACCCTAATTAGTCTAAGTCAATTTTTTAATTTGTAATTAACACTACCAGTTAATTTGTAAATTAATAGTACCACTAGATTGAATGAGGTTGCTTTTTTAATGAAATCCAGATTTTTAAAACATCCCTACTTTATCTAACCCATGCTTTTTAATGCAGTCCAAAGTCAGATTAACACAGCCTCATTTTATAATATTAATGAAACTGCATATTTTTAAAACAAAAAACTGTGATACTTGTAAAAACGATATGATCATAAAAAACAAATTAAATATCCGTTAAAATAAGTCCACTAAGGCAACAATTAATATAGATTTTTATTTGTCTGAAAGGCATCAAAATGGGATCTTAATATTATAATAATATTTATCCTTTCCGGTGTTTGGAATTAAAATTTAGTTTTTTTGACCCCTGAGATTCTCTTATTCAAGTAATACTTGTATATTTCTCTCGTGATATAGATCTACGTTTCAAGAAAGCTCCTATCTTCAGTTTATACTTTTGTACTGTTGTCACATAGTATTTCTTATTTTATTTTATTTTTTCGACAAAGAAATAAACTGAAGTTAGGAACTACCTTGAAACGTAAATTTATATCAGAAGAAAAATTTACAAGTAGTACTTGAATAAGAGAATTTTAGGAGTCGCCGAAAATAAATTTTAATTCAAAACATCCTAAACATTAAATGTTATTATATGATCCCATTTTGATGGATTTCAGATAAATTAAAATAATAATTATTTTTTATCCAAGTGAACTTTTTTTATGAATATCATAAAGTTTTTTTCAAGAAAATAATTACCCTCATCACTTCAACATCCATTTATTTAAACTTCAAGAAACGACGTTTCGAGCTCCATTCACCAATTATCGAGTTATCGATAAATGAAAATGAAAATGTTAGCAATAAGTTGCAGTGATAATAAAATGATTTTTTATTTGACAATTATTTAAATTATAATCATTTATTTTTTTTAGGTATTAATAAAATTTTAAACGTGTAATATTTTTATATTCCCTTTTCTCACTTAATCATATCTTACTAATACTTTCGTGTAAGTTCAAAAATAAAATAAAATTATTGTCTTGCTGTATTTGCCTGCATTTAATAAAATTCCTGTCAAAGTAATAACTGTAAAATTTATAGTTATTATGTGAGTTATATAGTATATGTAAACAAATAATACCATTAACGTTATGAATTATTAATTTTAATGAATATATAGAACTTACTATGCAGAGCAATCTTTCTCCTTTCATTGCTTAAACTGGACTATGATATTTGTGCTACTTAGGGGTATATACCTCTGAGGATTTAGGATATAACTTCGGAGTGTTTTTTGTTATACAATTAATTTAAAATATTATTTTGAAATTAATAAAAGTAATTAGACAGTCAAGCATCTGCCGACTTATCCGTATCATTTACACATTAAGAAAAACAATATTAGTAATTTACGATTTCATTGCTTCAATCGAAAAAAAAACCATAAGTATTTTAAATAAGTAAATATGTTTCGATCTTATAAATTAAAATTGTAAATACTTATATGTGAGCATAATTTTTTGTTTTTTCGAAAATATTATATTTAACTTTTTTTAATATTAGTTTAATTGAATTTTGATTAAATTTAACTATTTAACTGAATGTTAATTAACATTATCAATAATTATAGTTGACTTTATAAGTTACCTTGTCATTTATTACCATTTCATTATTTTTATCTGTCAATTCTTTTTTTATTGTTTCTGTAACTTTAAAATATCAGAGTCCCCCACTCTTGTTTAAAGCTGTTCTAAAAATACTTATCCCAGAACCAATAAAGCATTTATTTTTATTTTTATTTATCATTTACTAAATATTCTAGTTTTCTTTTCTATCTTTGTTTTACATTACTTAAATAACAAAACATTCACTTATGATTTATTTATTGCTGTTTGAGAAACCCAAGGTGTCTTGGGATCGCCCAACAATATTCTAAAAACAATTTTTTTTCCTTTATTTTAAATATTCTCAGCAACCTTAAAAATCACCTAATCTACTTTATCTGACGTATTTTATCGACCTTTAAAAGTAAGTGGTAGTTTTTATGATCCAGAGCAAACCTTTTACAATGAAAAGAAAATTAATAAAAAAAGTAAACAATTCATCATATTTAGGAAGATATGCTGTTTCATTAAAATCTATAATGAACAGTTCCGTAGATTTACTTATCAGTACACGACCAGGAAGAACATTTACGATCGTGAAATTTTACTTTGGTCAATTTTTATAATTAATAGTTTGCCTAGAACCCGTTTTCAAAGATATAAATATTAGTTTATTCTAACAGATAATCAACAATTTTCTTCCTTTGATGCAAATGATCGTTGAAATAATTAGTATGTAAATTAGAATAAGAATTCTTTAAACATGTAAAATCTCATCTTCAATTAAACCCAACTCGATGAACACTTAATATTATTTTAGCTCATATTTAATCATTAGGAATAAGAATGGTATCTTTAAAATAATTTCAGATGAGCGAATTAAGGGTTGCATTTTTTTGTTTTAGAAAAATCGAATTCCATCAGAGAACACTTTTTATGTTCTACCATTAAAGCATCTGAAGAAAATATATTTTAAAAATGTGCATGCATTTGTAGTTTAGAATGTAAGCTTTATGAAGTAGCATGTACATTTTGCGTTGTATGTTTAGACTGTAGCTAGTCTTGTTGAACTATTTTCGTACATTTTTTTATTTAAAATACAATTAATGATTTATCATTGGTGAGTGTAAAATTGTAAACGTTGAAGTAGGCTGTGTATGTATCAATGTAGAAATTTAAAAAATAAAAAAACATAGAAATTGTTAGCTTTGTTAGGTTTATATAGTATCAATTAGTAAAAAGTTAAATTCAAATAGTAATTTCGTCCTTTGTTGATTGTGAAATGTTGCAATGTGAGCAATAAAATTTGGCTTTTGTGTTTTCGCTCATAGAGAACTCAACTGGTTAAATAGTGAGTATTTTTGTTGTTTTCTTTTCTTTTTGTTTTCATATAAATGTGATATTCGCATTATTTAGTCATAGTATAAAATTAATGGACTTTTTGGATAGATTTCTCATCGAAAAATACTTCTGAGTTCACCGATGGTCTGTTAAATAATAAAACAATTTAGGATTTTTATTAATTTTGTTAATTTTTTTAAATCTTTCAGGGGCCATATCGTTTTTAAATGATAGTTAATGAAAATTGTGGCGGTAGAACTAACGAACTTGGATGAGAGTATATTCCTTTCTAAACCATACAATTGTTTTTTTTATTATTATTATTTTTTCGGATCTATAAATCATAATCTTTTGTATGATAGTTACGAATAACAAGCTCGAAATTTCTGATTAGGGGCGGATCCAGAAATTTTATATAGGGGGGGATAAAAAAAAAGATATATATTTAAAAGCTCTTTAAATGGCAATATTATATTATAATTACAAAAAAAGGAAGGCTACGGAAGTGGTGTCACTGATTTCAGTTAAACTTTTTTTGGTGATACGAGGTCGAAAAATATTAGACTTAAGTCCGAAGGTTCTTGTCAATGCGCCCTAGGAGATGAGAAAAAATATTTGATAAAATTTTAACATTTGACATGTTGCAAATCAGATATAAGATAATATAATAATATAATAGAAAGACTTCAAATTATGAAGTTTTGATAACTTGAAAATGAGCAAACTGGTCGAAACGTCGTGAAGTATTAAATAAATTGTTAAACTATCTGGTTGGTAAATAAATCCTTTCGGTTTTTCTGTTTATTTTTATTTCACTATAATACACTTCTTATCTGATGAATTAATTTCTAAGGTGGATTGTTTTTCTTGTTTGTTATACGTCTTCAACTGTATCTGTTAACTCTAGTTGAAACTAGCTTAGTATTGTTTTTGCTATTGCACTGTGAATATGGAAGAAAATATCATTCATTATCTGCATATTTTGTTGTATTATTTTAAAAAACGTAAGCGTGCTGCTGAAGCTCATAGGAAAATATACAGTGTTTATGAAGACGATGCCTTAACCGAACGCGCCTGTCAAAATTGGTTTGCCAAATCTCATTCAGGAAATTTTGACATCAATGATGCACAATGGTCTGGTCGTGCGCATGAAATTGAAACGAGCAATGTTAATGCCATTGTTGATCAAAATCCCACCCAATCAGGGCGGGAGATTGCTATGGCCCTAAATGTGTCGCACACAAGCGTAGAAAACCATTTGCACAAACTCAGCTATGTTTCCAGGCTTAATTTTTAGGTCCGTCAGATGATTTTTTGTCGAAAATCACAAACAAATGTTATAAATTCAATACGAATTTAGCTATCCACAAGAAGTCCAAGTTCAATTTAGAGTCACATAAAATACACAAAATTACATCAACAGAACCTTCGTTAACAAACTACAAATGGAGATAAAAACCTACAAGAAGGTTTTGTTTATTTATTCCATATGTAGATATTAAATAAAAAAACCGTCGATACGGCTTCGAAGAACAATAATTCAGCTTTCCAACGGATATAGTAACATCGAATTCGTCCTGAACATTTATGAATGATAGGAAGGGTGTTGTGTTCCACTAAGACAACGCTAAGCCCCACACCTCCCAAGAAATTATTGAGTCTTGGATAGGATCTTCGGCCCCAGCCTCCCTATTCACCAGACCTAGCTCCAAGTGACTACCACTAATTCCGGTCTCTGCAGAAGTCCATGAATGGAAAGAAATTACAAAAGGAAGAGGACATCAAAAACCACTTGGATCAGTTTTTTAACAATAAACTCCACACATTCTATGAACATGGCATTATGTAGTTACTGAAAAGATGGGAAAAAGTCATATTAAATAATGGTCAATGTATTACAGATTAAAATAAATTTTATGTCTATAATACATTGAGTTTTAATATATTTAATATAGTTAACCGAAAGGACTTATTTGCCAACCCAATATAAGGGCTTACATTATATATATATATATATATATATATATATATATATATATATATATATATATATATATATATCCATTTGTAATTAAAATAAGGGCCCCTGAAAAACTTCTACGAAAGTAACTAAATATTTATTTTTTTATAACTTCTTTTATTAGTATATAGAGCAAACAGAAATCAGGCATTTCCAAAACTTTGAAAATATAATCGAAATATATTCTAAGCGTATAAGAGTATATCGAGGCGAGACCTGTTTAATGTGCTAAAATATAATTAGGCTGTATCTTGTGAGACGTAATATTTTTTTTACAATATACCTTTTAAAATTTTCCAATCCCGTTTATTAAAGCATTCATAAATATTTACGATTTCTCATAATTCAACGTCAACCGTTAAAAATATTTTTCGACTTAGCAACACCAAAAACTTTTCATTGAAATCGGTGACCCCATGTCCGTAGCCTTCTCTTGTTCGTTAGACCAAAGAATACAAAAATCATAAGATTTACGTGGTATCCAAAAATTACTTTACAGATTTTCCATATCATCCTGGATTCTTTCGTGTTTCCTTAACTACATTATGTCATTACAAAACACATCTAAGGTATATAATATAAAATTATTCAAAAAATTAAAAATTCCGCTTTATTCAAAAGGGGGGGGGGGAAGAGGGGGCTCTGGATCCGCCAATGTTTCTGATCTCTTTTAAGTTGTTGGGTAATGTTGTCTGCACTACCTACCTTAAGATAGATCGCCGATGAATCATTGCATTCATTCCTGTTTCTACAGCATTTCTGCATGGATGGCTTTGTTTCGTCGTGTCCATACTATGGATAGGTGTACTGACTACCTTGATTGGAGATCTTGCATCTGCATTTGGCTGCACAGTAGGATTAGAAGATCAATTGACTGCCGTTTCTTTAGTTGCAATGGGTACGAGCCTACCAGGTATACGAAAAATGATTTTTAACAATCATTTTCTTATATATTCATAGATACATGTATATATAAATATATTTATATAGGTTATGTTAATGATGCAAATAAATAAAAGTTATTCGCATTGACTATTAATATATTTTTTTTTTACTTTATCTATTTAGTAATGGATCTGCTGACAGTCGGAAAGGCTAAAAAGGTTTTCAAACTTTCATTTGCCTTTCATATGTTTTTGAATTATGGAGATATATACGGAGATTTATTAACAATTATAAATTATATATGAAATTAATTCAAATAATGTATATGTAGGGTTGGTGAGAGGTCGATGGTCGTCACTATTGTAAACAGTGGCGTACATAAGGGGGAAAGCGCTTAGGGATAATAACGTAATTGTTTTTATGAAAACAAATTTCAGTTTATTGCTAAGAAATATCTTAAACTCAGTTTATGATGTGTAAACGCGGTTTAAGAATGTAAGTCCTCTTTAATAATTCTATTATTCATGTTTAGTTTGTAAAATTTAGTTACCAAAACCTATTACTACAGTTAGTGCATTGCTTTGTTGATAAATTGTTTGATGAGATGGCAACCTCCTTGGACTTTACTTGCTTGCATTATAATAACTGCATCGATAATTTATTTGTTAGTGAATGAACTATTAATGGATGATTTTTAAACTTTGCTTAAGAAAATTTTAATTAATTTTTCCCATGCGAAAAAAACCCATACTGCATGAATTTAGCATTTTTATTTTGCATTAAAGCTTCCTATGCTTGTCTTATTAATTATTAAAATTTTCTTATTCATCTAATTGATTATAATCATTATGAAGGGGGAAAGGTTACGAGTGGTATACTTCAATGTCCTTTAAACATCTTTCGAATTGAACTTCATTTTTGAGTAATTTCAATTTTATAAGGTTTCACCTCAAGATGAATGCGATTGATCAAATAGTTCACTCGAGGATGAAAATTAATTTGTTTATTGTTTTTTAATTCAATACTTATTCAAAAAAAATATCATTAAAATAATATTTACTCCCTCTGCCCCAATTTTTTTTTCTTTAATTAGCAGCACTCCTCTATAGGAACGAAAGTTTTGTGGCCACAAGGTTCTCGAATTCTTCCAAATTCTGGAACGATTCCTTAACATGTTTTTGTAGAATTTTTAATAATATTTATTCCGGATGCAGCATCTCACGCAACCTAGGAATGGTAAGTTTTAAACTATGAATTTTGGTCGCGCTGTGTGATGGAAAAGAGAGGTTGAGCTACTTTATCGCAGATGCTGAGACGGATATGTGGTGAAAGAATTGCTGATTCGTGGAGACATTTCTGAATTTGAAATAGAAAACTACTAATAAATTTTAGTGAATGGGAAGTACTTAGACAGTTAATAAATATTATGACTTTTATAATGATATAGTTGAAATTTCAATAGTAAATAGGTTTTGAATTTTAGCCATACTTACGAAGAAAAATTAGTAAAAAAAAAAAAAAAAAAAAAAAAAAAAAAAAAAAAAAAAAAAAAAAAAAAAAAAAAAATTTGAAAGATGTTTTTAGGGTATTTTTCTTCCTAACTAAGGAAAAGTTATTTTCTTATTTTTAGATGATTCATGCACACTCGGAGTAAAAAAAACTGGTCCACTTTAAATCAGTTTATTATACTCTTTATTTCAACAAACCAATTGTTTTTTGTTTTTTATATATGCAAATAACATGAATTTTCTGAAGTGGAATCTGAAATTGAATAATCAGCTTGGCTACTTTGTAAATAGCATCTCTTGGTCAACGTCGTACTACGCTTCTGTTGACTCTAATTGCTCTAATCTTAAATATGTTTTATTTGATTAAGTTCAATTGGTTAAGTACAGCAGATCATTATCATGCATAAAAGTTATCGACATTGAAACAGGTGAATGGCACACCTTCGCCTGATTTTGAGGTTGGTTCCTAAAAACATGCATGGTTAATGTGTTTAACCTTCTTTTATTTATTTTTTAAACAGTGTTGGATTGTTTTTTCATATATTCTACCTCTTTTAATTACTAATTCTATATCTTTTAAATATAGCTTCAATATTTACAAACATAATCCTCGCAATAGTCCAAATCAATCCTCTCTTCCCTACTATTCAATATCCAGAGTGAGCTCTGAAAACTTATAAATTTTACGCTATAGGCTTCAATAAATGGTATAAAATGGATTTAAAAAAGGTCTTAGGTGTACCGTTGTGTGTTCACACCCCAAAAATATAATAGTAATAGTATTTAAAAAATACTAAAATTTACAATATTTCCACTCAGCCAAAGAAACCCTGAATCCACACCCACCGCATTTGAGAAGTAAAGCAGGGCACTAGGAGATCCCATTGCTTCTCACTCGCTGCTTCACATGTTTTATTTATCTTGAGTTCAGTATCGTTTTAACTTTCAAGGAGGATTATAGTGACAAATAGATTTGGAAAAGAATTGGTCAAAAGAACTTGGATGATTGGAAAGGTTTCGATGACATTTAAGTGCTAAAAGATAAAGGACAAAAATATGAAGCTCACGAAGCATGTGGGTGAAACGTTAACAACGGTTCACTGAAATTTGGATTTGAAGCAATGGATACCTTTCATGATTGAATGTATGCTGTCCCACACTTATAATTCTGTTCTATAAGTTACATTCTCGTTCCCAATTAAAATATGAGAGATCCTGCATAATATTTAGTGAACTTGGCAAAATCTCCTTTTAAGTTATTGTATTGTAAGACTGGTATTTTCCATGTGATTATTTTGTATAGAATGAATCCAAGACATCACACTGTAAATAATGACAAGATTTTCACTAGTGTGCGTTGCCATTCATTAAGTTCTATTCGCCATTTTTGCGTCATTGCTTGTTCTGAGAGTGATTGGAATAGGCTGTTGCAAGATTAAGATGGGATGAAAAAACGGTTGCGTTGTCTGCAAACTTCAGTAGTGGTGCCAAAAGGCGTAGCCAGCACGAAAAAAAATCGATAGGTAAGGAAAGCAATTTTTCTTTATTTATTTTTTTTGTCTTGTAGAGGATGACCTTTCTTCGTAATTATTTTCTTTACAACTGTTGAAAAACGAATAACCAACTTATCCCCGTCGCTTAAAATCACAGGAATTCGTTTTTGGGGAGAGCTGCTCCCTACCTTGCCCTGTGGCTGCGCCCCTGAGGGATACGATGAAGATGGCAGGGCCTAAGATATTGCCTTGAGGAACTCCAGCGTTTAGAGGATAATAGTTGGAATAGTTAGTCACTACGAAATCTGGAGAACGACGTGAGAGTCAGGAATCAAACATTAGAAATAAGATTTGAGGCTTTAGGTGAAATGTAATGCGACTAACTACGGTCCAAAGCTTATCATAAAGTTGCAGGAAAAGGAAAAGTTTGATTTTTTTTTTTTTTTTTTTTTTTGTAGCTTGTAGAACATTATAGTATGAGAAAGGGAATAAATGATGGTAGTGGGAATGATGAATACAAAAAGCAGTGCGTTTTCATGTTGAATGCACTAAGCAAAGTAGGCTTGTACTCTGGACTTGTATTAACGGCATTGATCAAGAGACAGTCCTGATTTCACAAATGGAAGCCAAGATTACAAGATCACAGAGGCAAATAGTAATTAAAACATGGTACAAAACCATTAAAATACTGGGTTTCGTTAAAGAATATCACCTTTTTTTTTTTGGTTTTATACCACCATTGGCTTATACTAACATAAGTATTTTAAACTGGTCTCCTTAATCAAATGCCAAATGTTGATTGTTCACGTTTTCTTTACTCCGAGTGTATATATGTGTGTGTAAAGGTATATATCTCATTTTGACAAATGAGAATACTATTCTTTAATATCATATAATTTTAAATTTAATATGTTTACTCGAATCAAATATATAATTAGTTTTATGTGATTTAATTTTCAAACTTTAAATCAATCATTTGATTTTTTTTTTTCTTTTAAAGCAGATAATTTCTATATCAATCATATACCATGCAAGAACATAGTCAATGTACCTAAAAATAAAATAAAAATTTTTAAAAAAATAATTAATTAAACTAGTACAAAAGTATCAATTCATCACTCTTACATTCTAGTATAAGATAAGTAGATATAATGAGAAAGTAGTATTATATTATACTTGTATTTATTATATTTATTTTCATTGCCTTTATTACAATGAAAAATGTTTATTTGTTTATTAATAATTTTCCAAAATGGCCTTATTTTCAGACACCTTTGCAAGTAAAGTAGCTGCGATACAGGACTCGACGGCCGATAATTGCGTAGGCAACGTGACTGGGAGTAATGCTGTCAACGTTTTTCTTGGAATTGGTGTTGCATGGTCACTTGCAGCAATATACCACGCAATGAACGATAACAAATTTATGGTTGATCCTGGAAAGTAAGATATCAATCAATCAATGACTTACAGACGATTTGGGTGGATTGAAAATGAGACAGAGTTAAACTGTCCTACATAATAGAAAACAGTGAAATGTTCTAAGTAATAATGGTTGGGTCGTTTTAAAAATTTGGTCTTTTATGTCACTGGACAATAGTAAGGTCAGATCACTACTGAAAGCAGTTAAATGATTTTCTCATGACATGTCCTTTTTTAAAAGCATTGTTTCCATCCATTGTTTGGTAAAAATTTTAATTTTATCTGACCCATTAAAAAATATGTGAAATGCTAAGTTCTCACTCCCTAGTGCTGTCTCAATCCAGACGTACTAACATACTAAGCTATTCATTGTGAACTATTTTTATGTGGGAGTCTCTAAAGCTAAGGCTATTGAGAAATAATGGGATGGCTAATCTCGATATTCACATTAAAAATATATTGATTCTTGGCCGTTTTGAGTCTTGATGCTCACTCACTTGAAAATTTTTTAAAGTTTCGCGAAACAAAAAGAAAAGAGAAATTCTATTCTAGCGCATCCATCGGTCATCATTTTTTTTTATTATTGTTACGGATATTGATGTCCCTCAAGCCAACAGAACATATAAAAGCTATGTAACTTTTTATACATTCCAGATCTGTTATATATATAGTTAAATTAGCCGAATCAAAAACATTGAAATGATGAAGGTCGCCTAGGCGTATTTCACTTCGATGCCATACGCTTTAACATCCGCTCAACGTTCTCACATCTTAACGTGTCTACATGAGGTACATAGGAAATTTAATGGTCTTTCAAATTGATAATAACGAATTTCTTTGAGAAATAAAAAGATTGCGAGTTTTGGGGAGAAACCCAACGAAAATAGATATTTATTGAATTAAAGTTCTTGTAATAAGCAAACAGTCAACATTATCTAACTCCTCACACCCGTTGGTCCCACTTTAAAAAGTTATTCATAACATTGATAGTAAATTGTATCTTCTTTAGCTTTCTAAATAATAATAATTTCGATAAAATGAATAGTTTCGGAGTCATGTCCAAAAAAGTGGAAATTTCGTCCGGGAACATCAAATTAAATTTAGAATCCAAAAATCCTAAGAGGAACCGGCTATCTGAATTTTTTCCTTATCCAACTACCGTTCGACTGGTTACTAATTTGATGAGTTTGACGTCATCACTATTCAAAACGCAACAAGTACATCACCAATCAAGATGAATTCTCTTTTAGGGGCGTATTCTTTACATCTTATCAAAATTTCAGCCGCCAGTTCTTCCGTTAAATGAACCGTCAAATTTCGCATCTTTAATTTAAATTTCCGTGTAGAAAGCAACGGCTTTCAACCGATTGACCGATATTGTGTGATCAGGTAAAGTTTATCTACAATTTAAAATGGTTACTAGCTTTAAGTTAAATGAAATTGTCAATAGCTCCTAGTCTATTTCGCCAGTTATAGTCCAGTAAAATTAGGAATTGACCCCAACATTAAAAAAATAAAGATGAAGCTTGTCAAAAATTTAAGAACCCTAGCAAGCTCATAATCCTCGTGAGGCTTACATTGAACAATGTAAGCTGCATGGTTCAGATCGGTGGAGAGAGATCGGAGGAATTCCCTCAATGAAGGGATTACGCCAGGGAGATGACTTAGCCTTCCTTCTCTTTGATCTTGCATTCGAGAAAGCAGTGAGAGATGCTGGGATACAGACCAATGGCAACATCTTTAACAGATCTGTACAGCTCCTTGCGTACGCGGATGATTTCATCATCATAGGACGTTCCTTCCAGGCTGCATCGGACGCTTTCCTTGCTCTAGTGAGTCCTGCGAGAAGACTTGGCTTGGAACTCAATGCTGAAAAAACATAATATATGGTTACGGGAGAGATGCCTAGGCCTGGAGAGGAGGTGACTTTCGGGGAGTACCAATCCGAGAAGACCAATGTTTTTGTATATCTTGGCTCATTAGTAACTCAAGACAACGCACCTGAACAAGAGATTCGGCGTAGGATCATAGCAGCAAATCGGTACTATTTTTCTATGGCAAAGCAGTTCCCGAGTAGAGCTCTTTCCGGAAAATTGAAGCTTTGTCTTCATAAGACGATAGTGCGTCCAGTCTTGCTGTATGGTTGTGAGACTTGGACTACTTCCCGGGCTTGTGAACAGGAACTCCTAGTCTATGAAAGAAGAATCGTAAGACGCATACATGGTGGTCTTCTCATCGGAGGAGAATGGAAAAGGAAGAATAACCAGGAGCTGTTCGCCATGTTTAAGGAGTCCGATATAGTTCGAGTGATGAAAATTGCAAGACTGTGATGGGCAGAACACGTCGTTAGGATGGGCCGTGAGGATCCACCAAGACAATTTCTGATAGACCCACTCCATGTTACCAGGAGAAGAGG
Organism: Nezara viridula; assembly: GCA_928085145.1. Taxonomy (NCBI): domain Eukaryota; kingdom Metazoa; phylum Arthropoda; class Insecta; order Hemiptera; family Pentatomidae; genus Nezara; species Nezara viridula. The sequence continues at coordinate 95,822,791 of OV725078.1, read as the reverse complement.
AAGACCAGAGCTGCGATGGACTGATGCAACAAATATGCTGGTTTCTAAAGGGAGGGTAATGAACAATTTTTGAAAAGTTTCATCTTTATTTTTTTAATGTTGGGGTCAAACCCTAATTTTACTGGACTATTATTATTATTATTATTAGCGTGGCTCTACAATCCGGGGCGAATCCCGGCCTTCTCCAGCAGCTTCCGCCAATTGTCTCAGTCCCCTGCAGCCGCCATTCAATTCCGAAGCCCCCTGGTAAAAAGTCCCAAAGAATCCCGCGTTGGGTTTTGATTGGGGGGAGGGGAGGAAGGACAGAAAACTGATAGTTTTTTTGAGAATATATCAAAAACTATTAGGTTTTTCGCAAAGATTGTTCAGTACAATATTAAACTAATTCAAAATTTCTATAAAAATGGTCCTATACATTTTTATGATGAAAATTAATGGTTACGGAGATATAAATATCTCCGAGTTTCATAAATGAGATTATATTTATTGTATTTCCACTTTAAGCAATTGCTTCAACCACGAAATTGATGTTGTCCATAGTCACAGGCGGTTGATCGTTCAAATTATCTACGGAGGAGGGGGATTTCGGCCTGAATCCCCCTCCTCCCCAAAATAGTAAAATATAACCACATTTTATGCAAAAAATCATCTCTAAAAGTATTAATGTTCGTTTAATAGGACTTAAAGAACATTTCTTATAGGTAGTTAGTTTCTTTCTTTCTTTCTTCCGAAGTAATTATCCTAAAATATACATACAAAAAAATATATATTTTGGGCTGAAGCCCCCTCCAAAACTAAATCCTGGATCCGTTAGTGTCCATAGTAGACAACACCTTTTCGAAGTTCAATTATTTTTTTAAACATTTTTGATCGTTCAAATTATTATTCAAAGTTTCTTTCTCTTAATGATTCTAAAAAGTCATTGACAACAGAATTATATTCCATATGAGGCAATGGGGAATTTCGTGGTAATGATATGAAGTTTAGATTGACATTAATTTCATATTATTGCTAATATATGACTCTTGCTAATTGCTAATTGCTATTGCTAATTAAAACTCATAAAAACTTACCATAAACCATGGTTTGATTACATACAGACAACCAGAAAAAGTAAATTTTGTAATTTTAAGCCAATCACGTTTCATGTTGAATAAAAAGTAATAAATATAAAAATGTTTAATTTAGGTTATAACCAGATACTTCATAGTAAACCAGATTAAATTAAATGGAAGGAAATCTTGTCTATTTTAAAATCGTTTAATGGAGACTTTTAAGCAATTAAACTACGGTAAGTTCGATTTTTCATAAAATCAAGGATTCATCTTAATTATTTTTATAACTCCCCAACTTGACTGAAGATACCACACTTTCATAAAAACTTCCTTGTTTAATAAGCTTGAAGTATATATTAGTTAAGTTTTAGTTTGTTACAAAGTTGAGATTCATCCCTAATTGAGTTAAATATTTGTATGTAAAAATATTTGGGTCGATTCCTAATTTTACCGTACAAATAACATTTTTACTCGATTAGAGAAAATATAAACTAAACTTAATTAATATTGACTTAAAGTTCATCAAACAGGAAGTTTTTCGGAAAGTGTGGTATCTTCAGACCAGTGGGGGAGTTATAAAACGAATCGCAAAGGATCCTTTTTTTTTTATGAAAAACTGAACTTACAAACTACGGTAAGTTAAATTTTAAGCAGTTAAACCACGAACTGCTTAAAATTTTATTTTAAATGGTTTTTTAAATACAAAATTTATTTTCATTTAATGTAAATTTAATCTGGTTTCCTATGAAGTAATTGGTTGTGACTTCAATTAAACATTTTTTTAGTTATTGTTTTTTATTCAACATAAAACGTTTTTCGTTTATAATTTACAAAATGTATGTTTCCTGGTTCTCTATATGTAATCAGACCATCAGACCACCAGACTAGTTTTAATGTATTTTATCACATATTATCAATTATATGAAATTAATGTCAATCTGAACATCATATCATTACCACGAAATTCCCCATTGATTGATATCAAATATAATTCTGTTGTCAATGATGACTTTTTAGAATCATCAAAAGAAAGAAACTTGAACCATTAAAACATGAAAAAACTAATTAAACTTCAAAAAGGTATCGCCTACTTTGAGCAACATCAATTTTGTGGTTTGAAGCAATTTTTGTTTAAAGTGAAATTACCATAAATATAATCACATATCCCCTTAACTATTGATTTTATTTTTAAAATGTATCAGGCCATTTTTATAGGGATTTTGAAGTACTTTAATAATATACTGAACAGTGCTTACGAAAAACCTAATGGTTTTTTAGATATTCTCAAAAAACTAAAAAAAACATCAGTTTTCTGTCATTCCTTCCCTCCCCCTCCCTCCCCCATCAAAATCCGAAGCAGGATTCTTTGTGACTTTTAACTGTTATTAAGGGGAGGGTAATGAACAATGTCTGATAAGTTTCATCTTTATTTTTTTAATGTTGGGGTAAGGCTGTTTTTTCCCCTAACTTTACTGGACTATTAGTACAGACCATCACCACTCTTTCTCCCTATTCTTCTTCCACAGCTCAGCCTTCAGTAATTCATGATTTCAATCATTTAATATCAATTAATTATAATCTCTTTTATATTTATTTCATATAAAATTCTTCAAAATTACTTCTGCGTTACGTATGAAATTAAGAATTTGTATCATGTTTTATATGGCTGCTCAAACTAAATTTTCTTAACAAATGTAGATAATTATATGTTGATAAAGCTACTTGGTATTTTAATTAAAGAAATACAAATTGAAAAAGATTTGTACAAAAAGCAAAGATTGTATCTCATAAATCTTTAAAAGTTAAAGTTATATAAGCATAAAAATGTTGTGTTAAGAAAAGTATTCTTTGATAGAACTATTAAACCATTGCAGTGGTAATTGTACAGTAGCTTGGAAGATAAAGCATATTGGAAAACAAAATGTATAGAGCAATTAATATCCAAACATTGTTTACCTTCAGTAAACATGACTTTCCAAAAAAGTTCTTATTATCTAAAAAATATAAATGTCTATGAGTTTCCCACATAAATAGGGCATGAATGAAATTATAACAAACGCGAGAAAGGAAGAAACTCTTTTGACTCCACATAATCAGTTGTCCTGACAAACAATTGAAGTATGCATTAAATGTTTGTTTCCATTTTGCTGAACTGTGAAAATTAGTTTTGAACTCTTTGAATGAAAACAAGAATTAATCAATAAATTTAAATAAATAACTATATTTTTGATTACCTATAACCTACCTTTTGAAAACATAAAGAAGGGGCCATTATTTTAAACATTCATTTACATTAGTGCCAGTGTGGCGCTGTCACGTGAGATTGCACTTGGTTTTCTTTATTCTTTTGTAAGCTATAATTACAAAATTGTTACATTACATTTTTCTTAAATTTATATATTTCACTAAAATTATTGAGTATAATCTACAAAGTGAATAAGAGGGCTAAGACATTAGTATTCATAAATATAAAACATAAATTTATATATAAATATACTTTAGGGTCAGAAATCTATTTTCAGCTCCTTAACTTTATTTTGAAACTTGTGTTGTAATGTCTCCTTTAAATGAATCTTTTTCTTTTACAGCTTAGCATTCTCTGTAACAATGTTCTGCACAGAAGCACTGGTAGCCATAACAATTATCCTTTGTAGAAGATGTAAGCCAGTAGGAGGTGAATTAGGTGGACCTCCTTGTTTTAAATACACTACATCAATTATTTTTGTTTCTTTATGGATACTATACCTTACTATGTCAACACTTGAGGTCTATGGTGTGATAAAGATTATATAAGTATTTAACCATCCAATTAATTACTGAAAAAACATTTTAAACGAGGCACAATTCTACTATTAAAGTAGACCTCAGTGTGTTTCATTTGCCAAAAAATAATAAAAATATTTATTAGTTTTTATATTAATAAAAAATAAAATATTACTACTTAAATAGTAGACATTAAGTCAAAGAAAGGGTGGATTATTTATTTTTCTTTTCATTTGGTGGATCAAGAATGGTGACAACTTAAATATTTTGATTATTAGATTTAAATGTTAAACTACACAAATCAAAAAATGTGATCAAAAAGACCATCAAAAGTAATAGATGGTACACTAAAGTATTTTATTGAGAGCTTTTATTGAGTAATTTGAAAATTCAGTAAATCTCTTTGGTTAGAAAGACACTTGTAATTATGTGAATCAAATACTAAACAACAACCATTAGACTTTTTTTTCTCCACTTTAATAACATATATATATTTTTAAACAATAATCCCTCACAATATTAACATTGTTCTTACTATTTTATACTTTACTTTACTATTTAAAAATATAATAAAGCACAATTTGCAGATTAACTTATTATTGTTCAAAGAATATCAGTAGGGACTATCTGAGAACCAATAACATTTTTTCAGATGTGTTTAATGGTCCGACATTTCTCTCCCACACTTTTACTCAGAAGAAATAATTATACAATCTATATAACTTAATATTACAACATTCCAAAAACTTCTGTGAGACATTATTTCCATTGGGGTAACATCATTCCAACAACCTAATAAATTCAAGAAAGCACTCGGATAATGAGAGCTTGATAATTAGATACCATACGGTGACAAAAGTGGATTCTAATGAATTCAAAATTATTTTTGACTGATATAATGTACTAACAATACATTGGATATTATAACATCATCGTGTTTTATTACATGATTCAAGTTGATTTTATAAATTAATAAAATTATAGGACTATTTTAAAAAGATTGAAAATTAATAGAAATTCTTCCAATGGTAATTGATCTTTTGATGAACTTATTTTAATTGAAAATAAATTATTAAAATTGATATTAGTATTTAATTGACTAGTTTAGTTAGAATGAAGAAGGCAAATACTTCCCTAAGAAGTAGCTTCATACATTTTATAAAATATATAAAATGATAACCTAAATCTCTCCATTCATTATTAATGATATAATTGACATAGGTGCCAAATAGATGTGACCATGATACATATTTTCCAATTATTTGTTAAATTACTATTGACCAGGAACTGAAAAATTGTTTGCTTTAATTTAGCACTTTACCAATTATTTCTATCATGAATCGGCGCATTTTTTATTTTTAAATCAATTGAAACTAATTTTATTGTAAAATTTCTTTTGTTTCTTGTATTTTTTAAAGCTTGTATTTTTCTTGTATTTCTTTTATTTTTCATTATTTACTTATACTTTTCAATTCAACAAAAGCAGCTTCTTTTTTTCCATACATATATACCACATACATATGCCATTCAATTCCATATACAAATGCATACATTTATGTATGCAACTTTTCAATTCATCAAAGTGGTATCAAAATAAAACAATTGTGTATCTATAACATGTAATAAGATTTCAGCTATCAGAATGCAATATTTTTTCTAATTTAATATCATTTTTATTCTGTTAATTTTTCCTAATTTTGGAGTCTTGAGGTTTTCATTTTTCATACTTTAAGGCCATAAAACATCAATGTTTTATTTTCTTCACGCTATCATTCTTGACAATGTTTTGGCCAAAACTAGGGCCATTTTCAAGTCTGGAAATATTGTTATTATTAGTTTACAATTTAATTTCTTTTACAGTTAAAACATTAATTTTCTTTTACATAACTTATTAATCTACAGCTCATTTTATACATTTATGCTATGCATCAATAATTATACTTTTCTAATTTACAATCAGTTATGTAACATAAGTTTTCCACATTTATATGAATTACATTATTACATTAATTGAGTCCTCCAACTAAGTATCCATGTTCAATATCCTTTCTCTTAATCTAAGAAGAATTAATTGTCTATTTTAGGGTTTCCTCTTCGTCATCTATGGAGGGACTGACTTATTATTGTCATGGTAGAGATGGTAAAAAGGAGAGGGGTTTTACTTTATTATTCTATATTGGTTTATTATTTTATCTAAATTGTTTAAATTTGTTTTATTATGATTTCATTATTTTATTACTATATCATATCAATATTGTTAATTACATTAGCATAGAAGGTATTTATGTTGTCTACATCGGTCTGATTATTTACGGAATTCTTCAAATTTTTAGTAAAATATTTTGAATCCATAATTTTTCTTTTATTATTATTATTTCCCTTATGAATTATTTTTGATGTTTGTTTAAGTTGCGTGTTGTGAAAGGCCAGTTGATGTGTTTGATTTGGAATTGCAGTTTTGTACGTGTTGTTTCATTCTTTTTGAGAACCATTGTCCAGTTTGTCCTATGCAGGATTTGCTTGTGCAATTTTTACAATCTATTTTATATATAACGTTAGTTTTTATCTCATATGGTATATTGTCTTTAGTATTAGCATATATTTTTTTCAATTTTATTTAATGGCTTCTTTCCTAATTTATTTTCTGATAAATCATATTCCTTGAATGTCCTTTCAATTTTACTTGTTAATTCTTTAATGTATGTTATTGACTGATATTTTGTGCTAACATGTTCTAACTTATTACAGAATTATTAGTTTTGATTATATTGAATATGGATACTTAGTTGGAGGACTCAATTAAGGTAAAAATGAAATTCATATAAATGTGGAAAGGTTATGTATATGATAGTAAATTATAAAAGTATAATTATTGATGCACAGCATAAATGTATAAAACAAGCTGTAGATTAACAAGTTATGTAAAAGAAAATTATAGAATTTATAAGTAGAAGTATATTTTAATTTTAAAAAGAAATTAAATTGTAATCTAATAACAACAATACTTCTAGACTTGAAAATAATTCTAGTTTAGGGCGAAACATTGTCAAGAATGATAGTGTGAAGTAAATAAAATATTGGTGTAATATGGTCCCCTTAAAGTATGAAAAATGAAAATTAATATAATTTTTTTTTTTTTCTGCTATTCCATCAAAATGAGACAAGGCAACACTATTTGTTTTGATTTACATAAAATTCCTGCTTGATAACAGGTATTTAATCATTTAAACAATTAAATATTATAATGTAATAGTTTCAAGCAGAAAAAACAAACTTGTTCTGAAAATTGTTTGTCTTCTATGTACATATTTGATTAGATCAACAGTATTAGTTTTAAAGATAAACTAACAAAAATTTTGTAAAACTGTTATTATTTTAATGTAATGAAAATAAATAAAGTACTAATAAAGAATTGTTTATTTAAATAATCTTTTCGTTGATATGAATGCTATCGAATCTGAAAAACGCCACTCTAATATCATTATCAATTCAGCTCAAAGCACGAGGATGTTTTAATTTCCACACTAGTATTTGCTTTTATGAGTGTTTGAAAGTTTTTTATTCACTCTATAAAATTTATTAATTAAAATTACAATTGCTAGAGTGCTGGTTTGAAAATTTTTCATATTTTCATATACGATAGTTAACATTGGTATCAACGTTGTAAACAATGTTCCACTAACTTCAAAATTTTTGATCATGGTGAGCAATATACATTGAGAGAAACAGAAACTACAAGTTTACTTTGTATGGATTTTTTAAAATTTATTTCTCAAATAAAATTCTGGTCAGTAATTCAAAGCAATATTTGTTTATTTTATAACACAAAATCAATGAAAGGTTCACTTGTACACCATCAGCTAATTATTTTGTAAATTTAAAACATAGCAATGGTTTAAAATTATGAGATAAGTCAATGTCAAAAATTTAAATTTGATTATATTTAATAGTACAAGATTATTAAGTTTTAGCCCTTAATCCATAAGTATTTTCGACCACTCAGACTTTTTCTTTGTTTTTAAAAGAGAATTTGAAACTAAAAAGAATATTTTAAGAAGTTTGTTGAGAGTGTGGTCAGTAGATAAACAATATATTAAAGTAGTATTTAATCAAGGTTTGATAAGATAACAATCGATTGGGTACCAGGTCACTCTGGAATTCCTGGAAATGAGATGGCAGACGAATTAGTCAAAAAAGGCTCACAAACAACACCCATAAAACCACAACCTACCTGCGGTATTATGTGTCTAATCAAAAGTAGAATTGGGGATTTATGATAGTTGTTGCTCGGCAGAATCTGTGCAAAGAGAAGTAATCTACTAATTAACATGAGCAGGAGTTCTCTTGAGAAAATAACTGCTATCTATACAAGTCACTGTAAACTGAACTATCATATATTCAATCTCTGACTAACAGATTCGCCTCTGCGAATACTCTCTGTAGTCGGGAGGATGAAACAGCATATCATATCACTTGTTTTTGTGACAAGTTTGCCGGGTTTAGATTTCCTCTGTTTGGTATTGATAAATTGCTGGAGCCTAGGGACAATGAGCTTGTCGATCCAACAAGCCTTCTTCAATCTACAGATACTGCGGAAATATTGCTTTGATCAGTGGTAACATTAATTAGGGTGCATTATAGGCCTTCATAATTAAGGTGCTTATTGCTACAAAAAAAAAATTAGTATTTTATTGCATTTAGATTTCGAGGCCACTGCTTTTTTAACCTTCAAGGAGGATTGTAGGGATGGCTGGAGCTGGATAAGGATTGTGCTAAGGGATTATGATGATGGATTAGGTTTTGATGAAAATTTAAGAAACGGGATGCGGGACTGGAAGGATTGGATGCGTTTGATGTTCGAAAATTTAGTTGTCCCCCACAGTTCAAGTCCGTAGGTCCAGATGGGTTTCAGTATGGTCTTGTATATTAATAGTTTGTTTTCAATTGAGAGATTAGATTTTCTATTAAGTAGTCTGTATAACTGGCCAAATCGTCGGTTAAGTTCTTGTCTTTTTAGTCTGGTATGTGGGTTCCATGTTAGTCTTTTGTCTAAAAGGAATCCAAGATACCGAACTGTGTCTGAGATGGGAAAAGGTACTGAGTTGAAAAGGATAGGTGGACAGGATCTGCGTCGGAGGGTAAAGGTGACCTGCTTGCATTTGGATTCATTGATTTTGATGCGCTAGTTGTTGCACCACTGCTCTATTAGGGAGATGTGTCTTTGTAGCTTTAGAGATGCTGTTTCAGGGTCTGCATGGGATGATAGGATGGCGGTATCGTCAGCAAATATTGCTAGAAGGGAATCAGGATGGGTTGGTATGTCAGCTGTGAAAAGAATGTAGAGAACTGGGCCTAAGACACTGCCTTCTTAAATTCGAATTACAGTCAATATCTCCATACCATTAAAAAGAATATTTACTATACAAAGTTAAATGTGCCTTAAACCTACATGCATTAAGGAAACTTAACTGGAAATCAAATTATAATTGAGTTCACTATATTTTCTTCACAATATGTTTATATAGTTTTTAATAAAAACCACAAGCAATGCTGGAATTAGAGAAAACTGTTTTTTTTTTTTTTTTTTTTTGTAACAAAATGATCTTGAGTAAGAAAATGGAAGAAAAAAATCTGAGAGACCAAAATCCAAGGAAATAGAAAAAGCTTTCCAACCATATAGATGTCCATTATGACATTATCCCTTTCTGAATATTACAATAACCATTTAAAACCCAATTCCATAACTTTAAAATTTGTAAGGAATATAAATCCTTCACCTGTTGTATCTTTGAAAAAAATATCCTCATAAAATAGTTCTTGGTTTATTTTTCCTTACAATATCTTCTTATCCACCTTTTTATTTCATAATAGATCACAGTCCCAAATCTCTCTGGCCTTCAGTTTTTGCATAATTAGCTTTTATATGAAAAAAACAAACCCAGGACTAATAAAACAATTAATGATTACAGTGTTATTGTGAAAGTTGGTTCAGAGCCTGAGTGCATTAAGACAAATCACCAAATTGGGCACAAGTTACCAAAAACTCCCACAGAAATTTAGTTTCCCAGAAGCTCTAATGTTACCAGCAATATACATTGCGTGATAAATAATAAAGTAACAATCTGCACTCTTCATAGCAATACAGGAGGCGATGAGCAACTGTGTGTGCTGTAAGATATTTTTTACTGTGAACAAAACCTAATCAATTTATAACTAATTACAACAGTGTTGGATTTACAAACATTTTGATTTGGTATTTACTGTTTTGGTTTTCATTAATATAAGGGTATTAGTGTACAATTCTAAAAACAAATTTTCAAGTCTCTCAAATAGTAGTAAATAACTAACCTGCCAAAAATCGAAAATTCATAAATCAACAGAGCAGAAAAAATTAAGAACACATAAATGCAGACCAGAAACCCACATCCAATATTAAAATTTTGAATAAGACTAGCCTAATATACAGTAGATCAATCCAAGACAATTCAAAAAATACTGAAAGAAACATAGATAATACTCCCAATGTTCTACTTCCCTTCAGTATTGGTTTAATTGTCTTTGAATAATGTGCTACCACTATAAGTGGTATTTTTGCCAGTGACATCAAAGTAAATGAAGTAATCAGCTGGTGATTAGGCACATATATTAGAAAATAAATAAAATATAAAAATGGTATTATTTGTATTTATATAACAAAACAATATGAACAATACTAAACATTTATATACACATATACAATATATTCAATTTTCTAAAATCATGAATAGAATATGAGAAATCAAAAACATAACAAATGCTAAGATTTTTGTAAATTAACAGCAGCACTTGAAGCTGGACCCATCAAAACTTTCCTGGATAATCTCATTTGTCCAGAGACAGGATCCAAACCAAAATACTTAACTTGGATATCTTGACCAACTTGTAAATTAAGAGCTCTTGGATCACTTACCTATGATAAAAAAAAAAAAATACTATATTAAAATTATAATTTAGTGTCTCAAAAATAATTAATTTTAAAAAATATTGAAAAATGTGAATAATAATCATAATATGAGAAGGAGTTAGTTGAGGGTGCGGTCAAATAAATACAAAAAAATTAAAAAATATAAATAATTTTAATTTTTGCCGACGTTTCATAATCATAATAATACTAATAATAATACTAGAATGATAAAAAATCATAATAATCATAATAATAATCATAATAATCATAATAATCATCATAATAATCATAATAATACTAGAATCTACATAAGATGTATTATTTGGGTTTAATTTATAAATAATTTAGTCATGTATGCGAAAATAGCTTCACGTGAAGTTAGCCTCAGACAGTGAAGCAATATCTATAAGATTATATAGGTTGTTTAGAACGGGTGGCCAAACCATGCAGTATGCTTCAAATGTGGCTCATGGGTAAGGTGACCAGGCATCACGCTTTCAGTGGGACAATCCAGATTTTTAACAATTATTCAAACGTCCCATGGCGTTTTCAAGAAGTCCCGATTTTCGGAAAGAATGCAAGACAAGCTAGGGACCAGGAAGGGGAAGAGAATATACAGTTTTTGGCGGTCCTGTTGCTATTTCGTCAGTATATACGTTTTTTATCATTTTTGTTCATTATAAAATGTTAAACTTAAATAATAACCAAAAATTGTTAAGAACTGATTATCAAGAACTGTCTAGCAACGTTCTTATTGTTGATTATTTGTTAGAATTCGACCACCATCTTATGGACTCAATGATAATAAACAACCCAAAAATGATCTTTTTAATCAGGAATCCTTAATAAAAAAATATACTGATAAGGAAAAGGTTAAATCTTGGGCATCAGGAAATTAACTTCATTTATTACTTTGATTATCGAAATGTTGTTGCCTTCAATAAATTTTTAGAATTTTGAAAAAGAGCTGCTTGATTGAGCTGCAAGCACAAAATATTTATCTTAAAAATTGTGTTAATCTTATAGTCATAACTTAGATGTCAAATACATCATAAAATTATTCGCCCTCAAAAATATCCCTTTAGAACTTAATTCTCAACCTTACTTCAGCTGAATACTATGTCACCTGATTAACATTTGCACCAGATTATTATATTTTTATTTTTGTCCAGCCCTTCGTCTCCTAACGGGCTATATGGGGACTTCCCGAGCCAGAGGAGAGAGTGAAGGATTAATGCTCCAGAGTTAAAAACCTCTCGAAACCGGGATGTGAACTTTTAATTATTTTATATCTTGTTAACTTTGGTTTATCAATCAGCTGGTTGCCGGGCAATGTGTGTTTAGCATAAGCGTTAGTCCGCCATATATATTACCATATCTACAACTTTTCTCTGCAAAACTCTATATTCCCATCCTCCTGGAAAACAGCCCTAGTCCGACCTTTGAATAAAATTCCCAACCCTACCTTACTGCACGATTTCCGTCTTATTTCTCTCCTATCCAACCTCTCAAAGACGTTAGAACCCCTTGTCCAAAATCAACTCTCCAACTTCCTAGAAGAATGTTCCCTTAACAACCCATTCCAATCTGGCTTTTGACCTGGTTACTCAACGCAATCCGCTCTCCTTAAAATAACCCATGACCTACAAAACTCCATCGAACACCAAAACCTTACCATCCACATCCTTCTAGATTTTTCCAAAGCGTTCGACACATAAGATCCACCTTACGAAATTGCACAATCTTCCTCTATCCAACAGTGCCCTGCGCTGGTTCAAATCCTTCCTTTCAAATCGGTCCCAGTATGTAGTAGTCCCAGGGCAACCTTCGTCTAAGACCCTTACTCTCTCCTGTGGTGTCCCTCAAGGTTCCTCTCTATCTCCTACTCTGTTTGCTATTTACATTAATGATCTTCCCCTCATGATCCATCACTCCTAATACCATATCTATGCAGATGATTTCCAAATATACCTGTCCTTCCCACTCTCCGACCTATTATCTGCCACATAGAAACTACAAGATGACTTGGATAGGATTTGTGACTGGGCGAGAACTAACAAGTTGAAGTTGAATGCGGGAAAGATGAAGGCAATCTTAATAGGCTCCAATTACCTCCTTAAAACTGTTCCTAATATTCCAATTCTGTTCCTGCATGATAATCCCATCAAATTTTACCCCACCGTCGAAAACCTTGGAATAACCTTCAATCAAACACTTTCCTGGAAAAACCATGTATCCAATATTTCCCGCCGTACCATTTCCACTCTAAAACGTCTAAATTATTCTCGTCACCTATTTCCATTTGAAACCCGTAGGCTCCTAGTCGCTTCTTTAATTTTCCCCAACTTTGACTATTGCTGTTCGGTATATGGGGGCGTCTCTGGTGATCTCGAGGCGAAACTAAATTTTGCCCCTATAATTCCCGTAATACTCGTTCCTGGTCTTCTGACTTATATATAAGGGCCCACTGAACCGCTGCTTTCGACAGATCTTTCATTATCCGATCCTCATTCCTTTGGAACTCCATCCCTTCTCACATTTGACAATCTAATACACTTCCAACCTTTAAATCCCGTCTGTTCAATCATTTCTTATCCATCCAGTCCCCATGAAATTGTAAATAGATACTAATGTAAATATGTATATAAATTATTAGCTCGTTCTTCATTATTTTTACTTCATCCTTTTTATTTAATTTCTTAATTTTTAATTATTAACTGATTAAAATTAGAAAGTAACTTATAATTTTTAATTTATTACTATGACTGTTTAATTACTCTGTATCTTTATTTATGTATCTCTGAGACTCCTTAGCCCATATTTATATCTTTCTGTATTATTCTAAAGGGACTCGTCCCAGAATAAATAAAGTATTATTATTATTATTATCTCTTTATTTTCCACATATACAATAGTGTTTATAATATGTAATAGTTGGGGATCTATTGGGTCAGCCAAAAATTACATTTATATATTTTCATAATTATTTAATATTTGTGAACTTCCTGACTATACTTGCTGTTTCCAACAACACCGCTTGTTGCATTCTTTCGATCTAGATGGTAGTTCTAGTTGTCGCAGAGAAAATAGAGTTTCTTCAGGTATCAGTCCGTTGCACGAGATTACAATTGGCAGAATTCGTGTTTCCTTTAAATGATACAATTGTTTCATCTTTTCAGCTAATTCTATGTACTTTCTCTTTTTTCCGCTACTACCTTGTGTAGATTATCATCAGAAGGGACTCCAATCTCTATGATAAACGCAGATTGCTTACCTTTATAGAATGTCTGGTCTATTGTGGGGGATGGTGTGATCCGTCAGGATCGGTTGATCCCAGAACACCTTGACATTGCACATGGAGATAATTGGTTCTGGATGATATTTATAATACGGACAATATTTATCGACAAGTTCCATTTTCTGAGCCATAGCTTGATGCACTACCTTAGCTGCATTGTTGTGTCTCTGCAAGTATTCCTTACCCGCAAGTATTGTGCATCCGATGTTACATGTTGAATTTATTATTATTATTATTATTATTATATATATATATATATATATATATATATATATATATATATATATAATAAACATAAGAAAATAAAATAACACAAATAAACAAAATATTTTCTGGGGAAACTTAAAAAGTTCTCTAATGTACAATTTTTGATCAGTCAGATTGAGAAAGGAGTAGGTACTTAAAAAAGAGAGATTTGAATGAGAAAACTGATTGTGCATGTCGGATATCAGGAGGGATAGAATTCCAGACAACTTGAATTACAAAGGATTCGTCAAACAAAGCAGTTCGGTGGGGATAGAGGTCGGAGGTACGGGATCTAGTGGAACAAGAGTGAATGAAGAATTTGAATTGTAGGCTCTGAAGAATATAGAGAGTCCCTGATTTCTAATGGTCCGGTATAAAAAGGTAACAAGGAAGTAGGATGGATAGATCCACTTCAAGTCGGTGTAATACTGGGTAATATGCATATCTCTTGCAATCCCGAAGACAAAACAAATTAAGACATTCATTAAGTGTTCAAGTTTGGCTTCGAGTTCTCCCGAAAATCCACCGTACACCATACAGCCATAGTCAAAGTGGGGGAAAACAAAAGAGAAAATCAGTAGTTGACAGGTTTTGTATGGAAGTAGATAGCGTAGACAGTTGGACTGCTTCGGGAAAGAAATAGTATGACGGGAAATTTGGGAGATGTGAGGTTTCCAGGAGAGGGTTTGATCAAAAATAACACTAAGGTTTTAAATTGAAGTATAGAACAAACTAGGTAAGTTTTTTCAGGAGAAGATTGGGAGGTACAGGAATAGATTTAATGAGTGAGGGGAATTTGATCAGGATAGCTTTCGTCTTCTCGGCATTTAGAGTGAACCTATAGCAGTTTGCCCAAGCGCATATTCTGTCAATATCTTCCTGACGTTTTAGAATGGCACCAGTGGAATCAGTCGGATCAAAGGAGAGGTTATTTTGGATGTCATCAGCATACAGGTGGTATTGACAGTGCAGGTTAGAGGACGGAAGGTCATTGATATAGATGGAAAAAAGGGTGGAAGATAAGGAGGAACCCTGTGGAGCACCTCTGGACAAGGGTAGAGACTCTGATGTAGGTCAGTCACATTCAATTAAAAAATAGTTAGGTGTTCTTTATTCACCATGAGATCATAAACATGACTTAGATAAAAACTTTAGTGATGTGAAAGTTGATAGGTAAGATAGCTTCTTTCAGATCAAACAGATACATGAAAATAGTTCAAAGGCTGTAAGTGGAGGATTAAGAGACAAGGTGGAATGTTGGCTGTAGGTTGGACCAATTCTGAAATACAAGGAAAAGGACCCACTTTCAATGGTGGTTGGTTTGGGGGGATCCGAACAGGATGAAATTGAACTACGTGTGGATTCTGAAATGGTAGTTTGGACACCCAAAACCCGGAGGATGCTGATGTTCATGTCATCATGTCTAAATAATTTGTTTGAGATTCTTATAGGCATGGAGGAGCAACAGTTGCTAAGACCAAAGGTTGATGGTCAATGCTGAGGTAAGTATCTGTTGAATATCAGGGAAAATTTTAACGATAGTATTACCAAATGGCCATTTGGAGGCTCTTCAAAACATATGAAGAAGTGAAAAAATGGGTCTCTGAATGGTTTGACTTAAAACAAAAAAATTCTATTGGGACAGTATCCAACAAATCACCTGAAAGATGGACGACAGGCGATGGACTATACTTTAAATGAAGTACTACTCTCCTGATCTTTCTTTAAATTAAAAAAATCAATAATATTAACAGATAAAATTGTTTATTAATGATTTATTTTTCATTTAAGCCTCAAAGCTCCAAGTTATTTATAAACTATTAAATAGGGACAATACGTCCCACAATGTATTCAGTTTTTATTATTATTAAAAACATATTAGAAGAATAAGTATTTAATTAGGACTATCAAATAAAAGATAAACCAACCAACAGAAATGGCTGGTTAATGATTAATGAGCCACTGCACTAATAGCCTTCCCCTCCCTCCCCCCACACACATGTATAAATCAATAGTTCTCTCCTTCTGAACTGAATATGATCATCATAAAAATCAAATATTTTTAATAATAACTTTAAACTAAGTCCAAAACAAATACAATAACTAATAAGTTCCATTGCAAATAAATAAAGTTCTTCACACATGAAAATCAAAAGGAAACTGATTTTTTAGTTTCTGCTTCATTTAACATAACATGCCTATTGCCATATCTCTGGTCTCTGGCCATAGCTAGTTAACTTGACTTATCCTCACTTTGCTTCAAGGTGGTCATTCTCTAACTCTTGAGCTCTTAGGCCATTGGTAAAATTCGGTGACTCTACTAGTTACTCTAGTAACTTTACTCTAATAGAGTTACCGAATTTCACCAATGGCCTAAGAGCTCAAGAGTTAAAGAATGATCAACTTAAATTAATGTGACGATAAACTGATTTAACTAGTTATGGCCAGAGACCAGATATATATTTATGAAAGGCATCAAATAAAATACAAGCCTGTTGCATTAACTTATAATTAATATTTAAAAAGCTTATTAATCCTAAAACAGATTTTTAGACCAACTAATTCCTACTACAAATCCCCTAAAATCATTTATTTTCCAATGAAAACATGAGTTGAAATTACGACAAAGATTTAGTAGAGATAGAAAATAGATTTAACAATTAAAAGAAAATCTGATTAGAGATAAAATACCTTCCGCTGATCAAGTTGTGAGTTATGTAGCAAAGCTGGTTTCATTGAATCATAAAGAGTTACCATAACACCAGATTCCTTAAGTTCGACAATTTTTGCAGTATATATTCCTCCAAATTCTAATACTGGCTCTTTGTCAGAATTCACAATGTTATTAATGAACTCTTTAGCTTCAAACATAGCGTCTTGATTTGGAGCAAATATGAGGTAGTTTCCTTCATCCTCTTGAAAAGTAACCTAAAAATTATATATGGATCAGTTTTAAACTTATAATATAAATAAATTTATAAAATATTTTGAGACATATAAATACAATAACTTCATAAATAAAATTATATGCACATCTATAAATAACAGGCCACGAGTTACAAGCTAAAACATTTCAATTATTATTATGTAAATTATTAACCATTATGTTCAGTTGAGACCAACTCTATTTGTATGGGGGCAATCCTCAAAAATAAATAGATAAATAATATTATTATGTGTTATGATAAATTGATAAGCAGGCTGCATAATGAAGCAACCCAATGTATTTGGATAGCACTTTTGATAAATAAAGTCTCTTTCTCTCTCTCTCTCTCTCTCTATATATATATATATATATATATATATATATATATATATATATATATATATGTATATACATATTATTAAATAAGTAAAGTATTAATAGAATCATTGTAGATGTAAAATTCAACATTAAAGACATACTTGAACTCCTGAGTTTACTAACAATCGTCTAATGTTAGTTCCTCCAGGTCCAATAAATTTACTTCTTTTATTAGCTGGAATTTCAACTGTTTCCACAACAGGCCAACACTTTTTTTCAATTCTGTAATTAAACAACCAGTTTTTATTCAATTAAAAATATATGTAAATATAAAGTGAATGAGAACTAGAATTCTAGCCAAGCTGGCAAGACTATTTTGTCTTCCTTACTTCCATCCTCTCAATAAAGGTTAAAAATTTTATAGTAGTATTTCGGGTGAGTAAAATATTTTTATCATTTCATAATATTAACTCACTGAATTGACTGAATTAAGATCAGGACAATCAAAAAGAAGAAACAATTATTTTTACTTAATTCATAAATAAAATTTTGATAGAACTTTGCCATCCAGGCGTGCTCCTTTAACCTACTTGTTCTGGGTGTGTGTGTATGTTTTTTTTTCGGTTGGCACTACACACCATGAAGATTTTTCTTTGGCCGCGAGATGTGGTTTCCTTACAGACGTATGTTGCTTGCAGAAGCTCAGATAACCTGGAGGGGGTCACCCAACCTCACTTTGCTATGAACCATGGTCTCCATGGTGCAGCGGCAGGACACTCGTAGCTCCATAGCCGATCCCTTTGGGGCCAATCTGGCAGTGTCCTTTCCACCAACTCACTCGGGTTCAAGGACAGTGACAAATCGGTCTAGATCCATGGATAATGGCTGCTCAGAATCAACAGGCGTACAAGGGCCTATATTTCTTTTCCCGAAACAGACCATCCATGGACCGAACCTCAGGAGGTTTTTAACAGTTTTATTATTGGGCAAAACAGGCTCTGCGATGAGCGCTTCCTTACTTTTGTAAAACCTATTCAGATGCTCACCAGTAAAGAGAAAAGAACTACCTTTCTTCAAGAGCTGAGTGAGTGGTAAAATTATGTCAGCCGCATTGGGTAGAAACTTGTGATAATAATTTATCATGCCCAAGAAACTTTTAAGTTCCTTCTGATTAGTTGGTGACTGCACCGGAATGATGGCTTTGACCCTGGATGGATCTGTTTTGAGCCCTTGTTCAGAGATGATATGTCCTAAAAATTTTATTTCAGCTTGGAAGAAATGGGATTACTCTTTTGACAATTTTAAACCGAATTCTCGAATCGTCTAAAGACCAAAGAGCTAAAGATTATAAGATCGCCCCTAGCGCGCAGAGAAACTTATCTATTAATCTTAGAAAGGTGAGCTGAGCATTTTAGAGACCGAACGGCATTCTCATGAATTCATAATGCCCCCTTCCAAACCTGAATGTTTTTTCAATAACCTCCTCTCGCATTCTCACCTGATGGTAATCAGATTTCAGATAGAGGGTGGAAAAAAGGCAGGCTTCTGCTGAACGATCTAACATATCTTCAAGTCTGGGAAGGGGGTACTGTTCCTCCATAGTGTTTTCATTAAGTTTTCTGTAATCGATTACTTAACAATATGAGGGATCCCCTTGCTGATTCTGTTTCTTTTTCTCTACTGCCCACAATGGACTACTAAATGGGGAAGTGCTATACCGTATAATAATACCTTGAAGAAGGAAATCGCGTATTTCTTGATTTATTATTGCTGTCATCAACTGCAGATACCTATGCCCTTTAGTATATGTAAAGAGACTTTGTTCTCTTTAAGTAATATCTGATGTGTGGTTTTCCTGGTCACGGGTAATGGACATCCTTCCTTGTAAAATATGTTTGAAAATTCTGACGACAGAAATTCTAATTCGGATTCTCCCATGTGGACCATTTCTACACAGTGCTCGTCGCCCTTATTTATAAGTCTACCATGATATACTTTCGCCCCGAGGGTCATTTCCCACTTTCCTTGCCTACCTTGTATCTGAAACCCCAC
Organism: Nezara viridula; assembly: GCA_928085145.1. Lineage (NCBI taxonomy): Eukaryota > Metazoa > Arthropoda > Insecta > Hemiptera > Pentatomidae > Nezara > Nezara viridula. Next base: position 95,803,190 of record OV725078.1, on the reverse strand, counting down.
CTTATCCAGTACCTCACACCAGATTAAGATTTCATATTTATCAGTTAATTCCACTAACACATGGACAACTGCACCTATTTTAACCCCAGTGAGATTCTCAAGTTCCCATACATACTCTCCCAATACTCTGCAAGGGCCGCTCAAAGTGATTATGAAACATTTACATACCTTGAATTAATACTTACCATCCAACCTTTTCAACACCCCTCTGGCTGATCACAGTACTGGTACTCCCAGTATCGACAGCGCTCTAATCCCGTCGCTGTACCCCTGCACTGCACTATGGACAACCTCACCTAAACTCCCCATACGCTGTTTACTAACTGTTGCCTTCCTGGGTTGCCCTCGACTTCTCAGATACTAGTAGTTTCATTCTGTGTGTCGATTTTTTTGGGTTTGTACTTCTGACTTGTCTGTTCACCCGCTTTTTCATCCAATTTTGACCAACTGTGCTTATGGTCACCTTCTTCATCACTAGAGAGCTTTTTCCGGAATATTCTTCTGAGCTCGAAGTTGAAGTATCTCTAGAACATATCATTGAGTGGGTGTTTACCTTCATGGGCTCTGGAGCTGGATTCCTCCTGTAAATCAAAGAACAAGGCCATGAGGCGTAGAATGTTTCTGTCCATCTCTATGGCTTGCAGCCATAATCCATGGATCTAGACCGATTTGTCACTGTCCTTGAACCCTGAGTCAGTGGGAAGGATACTGCCAGATTGGCCCCAAAGAGATCGGCTATGGAGCTACGGATGGCCTGCCACTGCAGCATGCAGACCATGGTTCGTAACAACGTGAGATTGGGTGACCCCCTCCAGGCTATCTGTGCCCCTGCAAGCAATGTACGTCTGTAAGGAGACCACATCTTGCGGCCAAAGATCTTCAAGGTCTGTAGTGGTATCCAAAAAAAAAATAATACAATATACAGAAAAGACAGAAATCCAAGTTTTGTGTTTTTTTAGGTCAGCCATATTTTTTGTTGAATAGAAAGCGATAACTGAAGAAATATTTAATTTAAGTAATTAACAATTGTTTCACTGCAAACTAGATAAAAATTTCTTTAAATAAAAATAGAATTTGTCATTGTTCAAACCATTCAAAGAGGACTTTTGAGCGGCTAAACATGGCTAAGTTCTGTTTTTAAAAATATAAATTATTGGGGATTTTTTGCTATCATTATCCATTTATACAGATACCCCACTTTTAGAAAAACTTCTTTATTTAATAAGCTTCAAGTTCATATTAATTAAATTAAGGTTTATTAGGCGAATTCTTGAGATTCACTTCAAGTTGTGTAAAGAAATGATGTCAACTTCTATCAAGTCACCTGACAGTGCTCCTGTTTTCAGCAAAAATGACTACAATTAACTATTGCAAAGCTTTTATTTTTTTTTTTTTCTTGATCTAACACAGATCTTTCTCATAGGAATTGATTTGTATTGATAAGTAACAAATTTAATGTTTGTAGTCCTAAAATTTAAGTTTAAAACAAAAAAAAATGCTACAAATTGCTTCAATTATTTTCATAAAAACATAAATCTTAGTACTAGAGATCGACCGATACTGATATTAATATCGGCTGATATTAAACGCAGTTTTATCGGCTTTTTTTTCTCATCTCCTCAGATTTTCAGCAGATACCGATATCCTAAAGACCAAAATATCGGCCTTATGACCTTATTTAATGAGATTGGTAGAAACCTCTTCCACATTGAATATTATTTTTATTTTCTATAAATATGTCAATCATTCGTCAAGGGATAAACATAAACATAAATTTGATCAAAGACAGATATATCGGCCTTATGGCCTTGTTTTATTGATTGATAGAGATTGACTGACTATTTTTCTTTTTTTTTTTGCTCATCCTCTCCTCAGATTTTCAGCAGATATGGATATCCTAAAGACTGATTTATCGCCCTCATGATCTTATTATATTTAGACTAGTAGAGTTTGACTGACTATTTTTTTTATTTTTATTGCTCCTCCTCTCATCAGATTTTCAGCAGATAAGGATATCCTAAACACCGATATATCAGCCTTATGACCTTATTTTAATGAGATTGGTAGATTGGACCAATTTTTATTTAATTTATTTTTTCTATTACTCCCCTTCTCCTAATTTGAGCAAATAATGATATTCCAAAGATCAATATATCGGCCTCACGGGACCTTATTTAATCAGGATTAGTAGATTTTTCTGTGGAATATTATTTATATTGCTAATAAAGGTGTCAATCAGTCACCAAAGAATCGACTTAAACATAAATTTGAGAAGATACCGATATTCCAAAAACCTATATACCGGCAGCCTGATGACTTCTTTTTATCGAGATTGGAAGAATTTTACTATTTTCTTTATTTTAATTTGTCCTTCCCTTCCCCTCATTTGAGCAGGTGGCGATATTCCAAATACTGATTTATCTGCCTTATGACATTATTTTAACAAAATTGGTAGAGTTTGATTATTTATTTATTAGTAATTTTTTTTTTGGTCCTCCACTTTCTTTAATTTGAGTATATACCGAAATTCCGGTTCTACTTTTTTATTTTGATCAGTGATATTTTAATATAATATTTTGAATGAAATTCTTTGAATCTCAATAAAACATTGTTATGAGGCTGATATATCAGTCTTTGCATTATTGGTATCAGCCCTAATTAGGGAAAGGCAAGGACCAGAAAAAGAAATTACATAACATATTTTCAAACTCTACCAATCTCAGTAAAATAAGGCCATAAGGCCGATAAATTGGCCTTTGCTCAAATGTATGTTTATGTATATATGAATCATGATAAAATAATAATAAATTATAATAGTTTATGAATTATAATAAATTAAAATTGTAAGGCCGATAAATCGGTCCAATGGAAGTACTATGAAATTAAACTCCATCAATCTTGACTAAATAAGGTTCTGAGGCCGATCTCTGTTTTGATATATCAGTCTTTGATCAAATTTATGTTCATGTCAATTCCTTAACGATTGATAGACACAGTTATTCGCAATATAAATAATATTCCAAATTAAATTTTATGAATCTCGATAAAGTAAGGTCGTAAAGATTGTATATCGGTCTTTAGAATAATGGTATAAGCTCAAATTTTGGGGACAGGATGATAAAAAAAAAATGTGTATGTGTATATATAAATACATACATACATACATATATATATATATATATATATATATATATATATATATATATATATATATAAAACTTAAGATATGAATTATAGTCGGATAATAGGTCATGAAATTTCATATATATCCTCAATTTGTATACATATATATCTTTTCTTATCTTAATCTCTGTGGTTTTTTTATAGTTTACAATACCATTGCGTATTGTATAACATATATAAATAATTTATTTTCTTTTAAACATTTTTTTTTGTTGTAATTGTTTTCTCATAAAATTAATTTAATGCCCCTTCCTTCCTAATTGTATTTATCTATTGATTCTTATTTTATATCTCTTATGTCGAGATAATGCAATATTGTGCTCCCGTTGCTCATCTTCTGTCATTAATATATCTTTAATCTATATATATATATATATATATATATATATATATATATATATATATATATATATATATATTTTGTAAGTTTTAGTTGTTTGGGTTTTAACATAACAAGTCAATACTTTTCATTTACGCATTTTGATTATACGCATTATTTTGATATTTTTTCTTTTCTGGAGGTTTTGCTTTTTTTTCTATACATATATATATTTTTTTTTCCAGGACAATTGTAAGAATAGTTGAGAAGATTTTATTTTACTTTTTTTTTACATACTATTATTTAAGTTATTGTATATTTTGTTTAAATCTTTATTAAGTTAGTTTTTGGCCAGATATGTATTTTTTCTTTTGTAACTCTTCAATATTGTTATTTTAAGAGGACATCGTCCCAGAATAAAGTTTATTTTCTATTCTATTTTTATTCTATTCTATATATCGGTTTTTAGAATATTGGTATCGGCTGAAATGTATATATAGATTTAGCCCTAGATGATTGATAGATACTTTCATTCAGTATTTACGAGAATTTTCTGTGCAACGATGTACGGTACCAGACATTTATAAAACGAAAGGCCAATATGCTAAAATATAAGTTTATCTCTCTTATTGTTCAAAATTTGTCTACAAGGTGATGTGTAGATGGTCTATTGATTCTATTATTTAGAAATGAGTATGATATTTCACATGGAACTATACAAATTTTAAAGAAAAGAGGATTAAATAAAAAAAAAAAAAGGAAATTAAAAATAATAATTATTACATGATTTTGTGAAAAGAATAATTATCTATTTCAAACCCTGATTTTAATAAAACTAATTTGATAGTAATACTTTAAAGATATAAATAACAATATAAATATATACATATATACCTACCTGGGTTTTGAAATACTTGAGTTCATAATTTCAATTATTTTGGACTTAGCATCATAACCAGCTTGAATAGCTTCCATTATGATCTTTAAAGGGACGCCTGGAATTTTTATATCTGCTTGTAAAGCTGTAAAACCCTTGTTAGTACCAGCAATTTTAAAATCCATATCACCCATATAATCTTCAATACCCTTAAATAATACATGAGGTAATTGAATCAGTAAACCACTAATTTGAAATAATGTAAAAAGATAGTTAAATGACTTGATTTCTTTAAGAACTTTCCTTAAGCTAACAAAATTGTAAACAATTAACTCACTAAAATAAAAATTTATGACAAGTTAAATGACTTGATTTCTTTAAGAACTTTCCTTAAGCTAACAAAATTGTAAACAATTAACTCACTAAAATAAAAATTTATAATAAAGTCAGAAATTCATCAATAATTAAATCTGTAGCATATTCTAAATTTGATATTTTAGTGAAGTGTAAATTAGTTCATATTTTCTATTGCAATTTAATTGTCTAAATCATATGGTTGAAAAAGAACATATGTTATTATTAGTTAGTATGTAAACAAGTTGTGAGTTGAGTTAAGAAATTAATTAAAACATTTATTTTGATTTATATGTTAAGAATATAATAAAATCAATGTTAAAATAAAAGGTCTTTAATTACCGAGTGTTTAATTCAACAAAATTAAAAGGTCAAATTAATAACATTGAAATCTTAATGATATGGAGATTTCATTCTGTTCTTAAGATATAGAATATCTAGAACACAATTTGATAAAAATATTTAGAATATTGTTCTGAAACATATATTAAATCATACTTAAAACTGATTAAAACACATGTCAGATTAACTAAGTCATGTCAGCAACTAATTTCTGTAAAAAATAACATGGAAAATAAGTAAAAGGAATTATAATTTAATTAAATGTAAAATTAGCTGAATAAATTGTCATACCAAAATATCAGTTAAAATTTTGTAGTTATTAATATGCTTTGTATCAGTACCATCATACTGAGTTACAAGGCCAATAGCTACACCTGCAACAGCGTTAGAAATCGGCACTCCAGCATCCAGTAATGCTAAACTACCACCACAAACAGTTGCCATCGAAGATGAACCTGAAATATTTATTTGAAGGCTTAATATAATGAAATCCATTTATAACATTTGGATATTTTTTTAAAAATACAAACCATTAGATTGTAAAACTTCAGAAGTTAGCCTAATTGTAAACGGAAAATTTGGTGGTATAACTGGTCTTAAAGCCTTTTCTGCAAGGGCACCATGTCCTACTTCACGTCGAACAGTAGTTCCAACTCTACCAATCTCTTTGGTTGCATAGGGAGGAAACTCATAATGCAAGAAAAAATTCTTTTCTTTCAAACCACTGTAGCAAAGAGAGGAAAATTCTAGAAACCATTTATAGTAAAAATAATTAAAATAAAAGATTTAAAGTTTGAGAAACCTTTTAAAAATACTTGATAAAATTAAATTATGACAACTTTTTTTACGTGATTAATGATGAAACAGGATCCATATGCAAAACTGAATTTTGAGAGTCTAAAGCTATTGTACATAATACTTGTGTTTGTCCTCTTTGAAAAAATGCTGAACCATGAAGAGGCTTAAACATATCAACATCACATTTAATATTTCTTAGTTGATCAAGTTGTCTACCATCACATCTAAAAAAAAAATTTAAGATAATTTTTTAACTATATAAAAAATATGAAAATTGTAACTTTTATCAATACCACCATTCCTTATCTATGAAATTGTGTGAAAGATTGTATCATAATCCTATAATTATTTATAAAAGTTAATCAATTTTGAAATCTAATTTATTAATATATACTAAAATTAAAAGAAAAAGCATTAAATTATTTTGGCAATATAAATTAATATGTCAGTATTACTAGAAATATACTAACCAAATGTTACATACATCTACAAAAATATATTCTATATACAGATAAAAAATAAACTAGTAATACAATAAATCAAAAACACCCTTCCCCCTCCACACCAAACAAATAAAACCAAAAAGAACACCAGAAATCAGATACACATTTGGATTGGAAGCTTATGAACACTATTATTACTTGGAAGACATTTTATAATCATCATGAGTAGACTCAGTAAAGCTGTATCAAAGTAGTAAAAAAAAATAGGATTTTGCTTAAAATATTAGGGCCATTAAAAAAAAAAAAAAAAATTCCTTGAGAGAAGGCAGTTAGATCCCTGAGACAGTACTTTTCTAACATCTCAATACTCCTTCCATCTCAAGTAACTAAACAACTTTAGAAGTATTGTTCATGTATTTATTTTGTTTTTGATTTATAAATGTCACCTTATATTGTTACCCTACAATATAATTTAAGTATGCATTTTTGCAGGAAATTTAATTTTCAACAACTTTCTTCCTCATGAATTTTTTCTTAGAATAGAAAAATAAAGGGGAAAAAGAGGGGGGGAAAGTGCAACAAAAAAAGACAAACAAGTTTTTTTTTCAAAATTAGAGAATTATGAGAACAGATATCTTGGAAACTATGCTAGATAGCAAACAAAATAATATAATCACTTCTGTTGCAAATTTTGTCAGCTTTAATTTTATAGAACATCCTTATCCTAAGGACACATAGTTTCTATGATATAAGTGGGAGACCTAAACAAGTGACACCAAGGAGAGGGGACTTTTAGTATGTTTATTTCCTAACTTGCTCTAAACAAAGTTCCAAAGTCAAAAATTGTATTTATTCCATTTCCCTCTAAAATCATTCATTGACTGGACTAATATACCTTCTTGTCTGTTGCTAAGGATCAATAGTACTCTACTAATAAAAGTAACTAATGAGCAAAATAAAATATTATCGGGACTTACACAAAAATATAAGTGTTTAAGTTCAGTAATATTTTTATCAAAATTTATTTGAACTATTTTTTTTTTCAAATAATATTATTTATTAAAATGCTTTGGACCTGATATAAAATTATTTAATATTATACATATTCAATTTGAACCGATCATTTTCTTTAATTTAATTTTTCAATTTGAATTTTAAAATGCCTTTATCATTGCTCTCTGTTTAATTATACATTTTACAGATGATTGTTCCTCACAGCAACAATCAAGATGAAGTCTTAATAATGTAAACAATCAATTAAAGCTAACTATTTCATTGTATAAATTGTACAAAATTTGTATAAAGTTGTAAGTTAATTTTTTATTGGACATTCAACACTTACAGAACAAATTCCCAAATTATTTATGTCAATGAAGATTGAACAGATAAATGTTACATATTCTTAAATGTCCAAAAAATAAACGATAACAGATATTAGGCTGATGATAAAAGATATAGTCAACTTAGAATTTAAAATACTAATGTTATCTGTATTTAAATGAGGACACCAACCAAACCGTTACTATAGAAAGTAAATTAGAACAGTGCCATATTTCTTGCAAATATGTGCATTACGGTGTCCCTTTTAATGTGAATTTCACTGAACTACTGAATCTAAGATGTCAAGTCCCAGGACAATTTTTTTTTTTTTTTTCATTTTCATTACTAATGTAGTCATTCTGACAAAATCCTTCATTTCATCACTGGCCAACCTTGGGGATTATTAAAAAATTATAAGCTTTGATAATTTAAAGCCAATCATACATCACTTCTATAACATATTTTGACCAAATATCATCATAGAAACAATTTCCTAAAATCAAAGATAATGCAATTACTATGTAATTATTAAACATTCACCTAATGAACAATATCATAAATTAGTCCAATTATTACAAGAACTTATCAGAAACAATTCCAATTACTTTTCTCATATTAATAAATATCATAGTGATTGAAAGTTTTAAAATAATTCATTCACTTTAGTTTTATTTATTGGTTCCTGAACGAACAATTCAAAAAGTAGTTGACAAGTGGGTCAAGATCACATATATCAAGGAATTTTGAAATTAGACAGATGTGTCTTTAGAAGCACCAAAAACCAAGTCGAAAGGGGAACAATCTCAACATATAGATGCACCAACCATTTAATGAGGGGAACTAACTTTGCATCTTCACTTATAAAGTGCGAAGAAATTAACAGATAACATTTAAGTATATTATTACATCACTTTTATGCAGCTTATATGTACATTATACAGCTTTAAAAAGAAAAAAAAAATAAACAAAAATCTCTTACTATATTGGGTCATCCAGAAAATAATGCAGGATTTTGATTTTTGTTTAAAATACCTCTCTATATAATAAACTGTTTATGTTTACTGGATTATTCATTTGTATGAATCTCAACACTTATTAATCCTCTTCCAAATGATAATGTTTGTTTACCTGTGTTTCATTTTGCTGCTTAGAAATAATTCAGTCTTTATTAAGATTTCAACGCTTGATTTTCGTATAATTTTGTTTTACGAGTTTAAACTCAGCAAGAATGGGGCCCAGACGGCCAGAACCATCAATCAAGCCATGGGTGAGAGCAACATTAATGAGTGCATGGTTCAACAGTGGTTCGAAAAATTTCAGGAGGGAGACTTCAGCCTTGAAGACAAAGAAGGTCGTGGAAGGACTTCCTCTCTTGATGACAATGTTCTGCGGGCTTTGGTGGAGGAAAACCCTAGAACAACTGTTTGAGAACTTGCAGAGAAACGTAACCGATTGGAAAGGTAAAAAAAGCTTGAAAGTTGGGTTCCACACACATTAAACAACCGCCAAAAAAAACAACAGCGTTATGAAGTTTGTACTAAACTTCTTTGCCAAAACAGAAACAACCATTTTCTGTCCAGAATTGTTATTTGTGATGAAAAGTGAATACTTTACGTTAGACGTTTTTGACAGTGGCTTGACAAAGGAGAAGCAGCAGAACATTTTCCAAAGCCTCATGAAACTCATGAAAAAAAAGGTGATGGTTACTGTTTGGTGGGATTCATTTGGTTTGAAGCTCTACAGCTTCTTAAATCCAGGAGAAACTATCAATGCCGAATTGTATTGTAACCAAATTAATGTAATGCATCAGAAATTGGCAATAATGAAGCCATTTTAGGTCAATTGGAAGGGACACATTTTGTTGCATGACAACGCACGGCCAAATGTCTCATTTGTGACATCACAAAAACTGTTGCTGGAGCTTGGATATGAAACTCTGCCACATCTGCCCTACTTTCCAGACCACTCGCCCACAGATTATCATCTTATTAGACACCTGGACCACTACTTGAGTGAGAAAAAATTTAATGGACAAAGGAAATTAGAAAATGTGTTTTTGGGGTTTATCAATTCTAATGATGGGAAATTCATTCCGAGGGAATGGAAAAGTTTGGCAGAAATATATTGATAGTAATGGAGACAATTTTAATTAAATAAAACAGCTGGAACTCTTTCTTTTTAAACCAAAATCCTGTATTATTTTTCAGACAACCCAATAATACTAATGAATGTTATTTCATAATATAAATGTTTGTCAATTGATAGTTGCCACTATTAGGTATCATAGAAAGTCCAGATATGCTTTATCACCTGTAATCTCCATTAGATTCAATTTTTATTAGAGAATAAATAACAAGGTAAATACAATCTATATGTCTATGACCAATGGTAATCATAATCATGCGCCCTAGTACTTTTTCGAAATACTAAGCACAATAATCATAGGTTGTCTACAAAAGTCCATCAGCCAGGTTCCCACCCAAAAAAAAAAAAAATTAAGAAGACAAAAAAAAAGGTAAAATAAAAGTAAAAATCTTTCATCAAAAATATTTATTAATAAAGATCACAATGACTGAATAACTAACAATGCATTTCAAACCAAACTTAAATGTGTTCCAAATATTAAGACATCAATGTCATAAAATATTGACTATTATCTTCAATGTTAAAAATTGTAAAGGTTTTGCAATACCTCCAGCTAACAGAGAAAAGGTGGAAGGGGTAAGGAACTCTAGAAAAATTCATTACTAAATTATGTGACATGATTACTTTATTCTTAATATACATAAAGAAATTCTAGGAACAAATTATCCGAGAAAACTATTAATTATGTAATGCTGGTTTTAATTATTTGAGTAAGAATATAAAAATTGTTTCAGATATTCATAATACTGAGGTCCATTATTGGATTATTGAAGGCAATTTTTATGAAAATACTATCAATTGTAATCTATGTTTAAGTATTGATTTATTTAACTTTTCAGATTTCCTCAATATAATGTCCTATTCTTATCTTTTCAGAGGCATACATTTTGAGAAAAGTATCAATTTTAAAATTTTCTATCGCATATAGATTTATTTTAACTTTATGTTGTTTTTTATAAATAACAGGAGTCCATTGTTATATTTTAGGAGGTGTAAGTTTTCAAATAACGAAAATTTCAATACTGCATCATTGCCTATTGGTTTCTTTCAACTTCCCACATTCCACCACATTAGGCTCATTACAATGTTATTAGAGGCTCTTTTTATGAAACTTAAATCAATTTTAACATGAGACCGGTCACGAATAGTTTTATATTAATTTAACTATTTTGTTTTCTTTGATTATAAGTTCTATTATTATAAATTTATATATTTTGATAAGATCTTGGATAGAAAGTACATCTAGCATCTAATTACTGCGAATAACTGGATTAGGCAATATTATTAGTAAATTTAGACAAACCAATGAATGTTGTATATTAAATTCATAATTTGAGTACTGATAAACTAAGCTTGTACCAAAGATTTCTGCGTTTTTGAATACCAATCCATTAATCTGTATATATATTGGGAACTCTTAAAACAAAAACACATGGACACACATATACTTGTACACTGAAAAGAATATTTCAATAAAAAAACATGACAAATAAGTTTAAAAATTTATAAAAATTCCTAGGGACGGAAATATGATTTTTGACAGGAGGGGTAAGCTTTTTTTTTTGTTAGAATGGGGAGGGGAATCTTTCACCTCCTGCTGTCCCAACTATTAGTCTTATAAGTTATGTATTTTAAATTAAAATCATTATCAGATAATATTAACTCATATCACTGACTGAATTAAGGTCAAAACAACCATAAATTAGAAAGAAATATCTTTTACTTAATGTAAAATAAAATTTTCTGCTGCCTGGAGTTATTGACGTCATTTTTATATGCATTATTATCTATCATTTTGGGGAGTAGCCGTACAGGCTAAGGCACTTGCAATAGGTAATCAAAGTTAGGCGTGGTTAATACTTGGATGGGTTACCATCCACCAGGGAAAGACACGCTGCCCGAGATTCTTCCCCCCTCCCCCATCCCGGGTATGAGACCAACTCACACCACAAGGAGATGAGCGACTCCTGTGTCAGACATGCTCCTGGTCCTCCAGGTTGGGGGTTGGGCATAGGGCTAATAACCCTATCTCGTCAAAAAAAGCACATTACAAAACCGAAAATCTGACTGTCTTAACATGGTAACGACTCCAGCTTTGTATAACAGACTCCATATTATATCATGGAATTTTTGGATATTATACACACCAGGGCCAGGCCCAAACGGCTGTTACAGCCATTTAAGAGGTAAAGTGGCCAGATGATGATGAAACCACTATAGACAGCCACACACTGTTATACATCGGGAGTAACAAAAAAAATGGGACAGCTGGCACTGGATTTATAGTTAGTATGGCCACAAGTAAGTCAGTAATAAACTTCACTCCAGTTAATGAAAGGATAATTGTGCTGCATGTAAGAGGTCATCCGTTTAATATCACGATTATTAACGTTTATGCACCTACCGAAGAAAAAGGGGATTAGGTTAAGGATGATTTCTATGATCAGTTAGAAAAAGTTGTGGACCAGGCTCCCAAATATGACAAAATTAATCATGGGAGACTTGAATGCCAAGATAGGTCCAGAAACTCAATTTAGACCGATCATTGAAGGTCAAAAACCAGCAGCGATAATGGAGTGAGATTTTTTTTTCTTTTTTTTTTCTGTTCTTCCCTACCTCGCATTTTAGGCTATACGGAATTTTCTCGGGCCGGATGGTGAGGGTGGGGAATTTAAAATCCCCTCTGAAACTGGGACACAAACTCGTGCTTTTTTAATATTCTCAAATCTGTTATTCGGTTGCCAGGCAACTCGCGGTGCTGTGCACACACTTTAGCCCATACGGCCACCCCCGCCCCAATGGAGTGAGATGTATCAGTCTGGCAGCAGCTAAGGGTCTAGTAGTGAGCAGTTTGATGTTCCCGCACAGGGACATACATAAGTAAACCTGGGTAAGCCCTAACGGTGCAAAAAGCCAAATCGACCATGTGCTGATAGACCAGAGGCTTCAAATCAAAGCTCCACACAAGACATAAGGAGCTATCGTGGAGGAGACTGTAATTTGGACCATACTCTGATTAGAATCAAAATCTGTCAGAGGCTGAAGCGAATCCACCAAATTGGGAACCAAGTGAAAAAAAAAGAGGTACAAACCCTATAGTACAGACTGAATTCCAACTAGAGCTGATAAATAAATTCCAACCCTAAAACTTGGAAAGCCGCACAGTTGACCAACTTTGGAAGGCACAAGAGTCAGGTCTAAAACAAACAGTTAAGGAAGTAATATGGATTCAGGAAAAAATAAAAGCAAAGAAATGATTCACAGAAGCATGCGAAAAGGCGATGAAGGAAAGAGAAAAGTCCTCTGCTTAGCAAAAACTAATCAAGCTATGCTGGACAAATACACAGCCACCAGGAAAAAGACAAACAAAATAATAATAACAGGAAAAAGAGAATTTCTCAAAGAACAAACAATTGGACTTGAAAACTGGCAGGCTGGAAATATATGGAAATTTTTCAGAGATATCAGGAAAGAAAGAATAGAATATAAAGTGAGAAATACACAGAAGCGAGGGAAAGATAGCATCAAAAGAAAAGACACTAAGGAACACTTCCATCAGCTCCTCAATCAAGGGCATTCCACAAACGAAGAAGACATGGACCACACTGAGAACATCGACCTATATGAGGTTGAAAAACCAAATGTTCTGGATGTGGAAATATCTATCGGCAGGCTTAAAAGAAGAAAGAATCCAGGGATAGACAAACTACCATCAGAATTGTTCAAAGATGGGGGGAGAACACATCAGAGCCAAGCTGTTAGACCTAATCCAGACAATATGGGAGGACAAACGGATACCAGGAGCTTGGAACACAGGGCTGATCTGTCCTATCCTTAAGAAGAGCTCTATGTACAAATGTGGCAATTACAGAGGCATAGCACATCTTCCGGCTGCCTATGAGATAATCACTAATATTCTGCTAAATCGGATATATCCGTATTAAGAAAACATAACAGGCAACCACCAATCAGGATTCATGAGAGGTACACTAGACCAGATATTCATCCTAAAACAAGTACTTGAAAAACGATGGGATGTAGATCAGAACGTGTCGATTTCGATTATTTGTCGATTTCAAAGCAGCCTATAATTACGTGGACAGAAACTGGGTGTTCCCAGGAAGTTAGTGAGGTTAACGAAGGCATATACAAATGATCCTAAATGCAGAGTACTAATATAAGAAGAAGTATCTAAAGCCTTTAAAGTTCGATTAGGTTTTTAGGCAGGGAGATGGACTTTTACCGATGATATTCAAATTAGCCCTAGAGAAAATAATAAGAACAACATCACGCAAAGATGGAGGGATGCACGTCAGAATGAAACATAAAACCCTAGCCTATGCGAATGCTGCGCATCATATATCCTGCCGCATGAATACAATGATTGCCTACCTTATGAAGTGAGGAAATAAATTGTTACCTGTCTTTTTAATTTTAATTTAATTTTCAGAAACTTTCTTAAGATAGTGAATGAAATTCTCAGACTTTTTACGGTTTTCCATTTGTAGACACCTTGTAAATACTAATACCAATAATAATAATAATAATAATAATAATAATAATAATGCCGCAAGGGGCAACTGATAGGTGCAGTTGCAGGGGTTTTACGATCCCCCGGTTTCTTGAGTACAGTACACCACCTACAGATACACACACAACCGTCCACTAAATCATTTACACTGACACTAAGGACACAGACAGTACACACCCTAGGGCTACCTCCCCTAGGATGACCTGGCAGCAGGTATAAAATGCATCTACCCATCAAAATGGTGCGAACTAGGAAACAAATAGCCTCGGACGAAACCGAAGTAAGGGCTGCTTCGGAGGGATTGGATATTCAGCCTTCGACATCTGCAGGTGGTGCGAGCGGTGCCTCGGTGTCGTATGTTCCCGTAAGACCGGCTGCCATAGGACTTTCATCATTAAACTCTGAACCGTGCTTGGATACCGTTGAGTCTCCCGCGCGAGGAAGAGGAATCATTGGCCAAATAGGTAGGCAACGAAGGATGAAGTGGGACCGCAATATGAATATTGCTGCTATCCGAGCTTACTTATTGGCTACAAACTTAGAGAAAGAAAAAACAGGATATCGCAAAAGAATCAATCGTCACTGGAATGAAAAATATCCGCAAATAGCTGTATCATCTCAAAGACTCGCTGACCAGGTCAAGCAGATATTAGAACGCCAGTTTTTATCCGAATCGGAAATTAATGCAATCAGAACAGAAGCAGGTAATATACTTGCCCGAAACTCACAGATAGAAATACAACAAGTAGAAGAGGCAGAATCCTCGGCGATTATGCAATTGGAAACGACTTCCGTGAATACCCAAAAAGCGTCACACATTATAGAGATGCGTAATATACTATTAAGAGAACACATAATGTATGAAGGAATACCTTTGGACAGTAGACCCTCTATACCAAAGGTACCATATTCCAAAAGAACTTTATCCGCTGTTAACACCGTCAACGAGATACTTGCTGAGCATATGTCGATGGGTATAACTCTAGAAGAGATATGTCATTGGATATACGTAGGGGCCCGAACTGTCTCGATGGAGCTAGGTTTGATAAAAGATAAGGTGAATTGTAATAAAACTAATGATTGCAAAGATCCTCCCTGGAAGAGAAGAATTAAAAAAAAGATCGAAAATATACGGTGTAAAATCGGAATTATTACTAATTACCTTCGGAACCCAGAAAATGCTTCTTTAAAACTAAAGAAAAAAATTGATGAAATTATTGTATTAAATATTGGAGGAGTAGTAAGAAGTGAGTTGAATAAAAAGGTTGGTGTTTATATGGAAACGCTCAAGCAGAAATTAGCAGTGTTAGCAAATAGAATTAGGAGGTATACAGAAGCTCATGATCGAAGGAGACAAAATTCAATATTTAATAAAAGAGAACAATATTTTTATAAATCTTTAAAACCTAAAAAGGAAAATAATAACGATGTCTATCCAGATCCTATTGAAATATCAGAGTATTGGAAAGGTATTTGGGAAAGTAAAAAAAGTTTTAACAATGAAGCAAATTGGTTGGAAAATATTCGCCATAGCTTATCAGATCTCCAACCTATGGAAGCAACCAGTATCACTGTGGAAGATGTGACTAAGGCACTCAAGCAAATGAAAAACTGGAAAGCTTCTGGTCCAGATAAAATACAAAATTACTGGCTAAAGTCCTTTAGCAGTGTTCATAGCCACCTAGCTGTGTGGTATCAGAAACTATTGTCTGAAGAGATTGACTTACCAGCGAAGTTCTGTACCGGTACGACTCACTTAATAAAGAAAGGAAGCAAAAACAGGATTTGAGACCCATAACTTGTCTTAATGGTGTGTACAAATTACTAACGGCTGTAATCAGGAATAAGTTGACAGATTACATTGAGGAAAAGGGTATTATGGCAGCGGAACAGTTAGGTATTAAGGCAGGTTCAAAAGGTTGCAAAGAACTTCTGATTATCGATTCTTTTATTGCTGCTCAAGTTACAAAAAAATCTCGTAATATTACATTGTCTTGGATCGACTACCGTAAAGCCTTCGATTCGGTTCCCCATGATTGGCTTCTGGAAGTGTTGAAAATCTATAAAGTAAACCAGGCAATAATAGATCTATTAGAACGACTGATGAAAATCTGGAGGGTCTCAATCAGCACACCAACTTTGAATGGAATGAGTTCCAATGAATACATATCTATAAAGAGAGGTATTTTTCAAGGGGACTCCCTTAGTCCTCTATGGTTTTGTTTGGCGCTTAATCCACTTAGCAAATTATTGGCTGATACAGATAAAGGGTACCTACTTAACTCTGAAATGAAGCTTTCTCATTCATTCTATATGGATGACCTCAAGCTTTACGCTAGGAATGAAGACGAAATGGAAGCTCTTCTGAAGACAGTAAGAACGTTCAGTAATGATATAAAAATGGATCTAGGAATAGATAAATGTGCAATAGTACACGTAAAAAGAGGAAGAGTTATTAAGGGGAGTAATATTGAGATATCGGAAAATGTAATAATGAATCAATTGAGAGAATCTGATTCTTACAAGTACCTTGGAGTACACCAACTTCTGAAATTCAATGCTAATTCAAAGAAAAACTTTGAGGAAGAATTTAAATACCGTGTTAAATTAGTACTTAAATCACATTTAAGTGGAAGAAATTTGATACGGGCATTGAATACCTGGGCGATACCTGCTTTAGCCTACTCATTTGGGGTACTGAAGTGGACTAAAACCGATTTAGAAAGGTTGGATCGTTTTCTGAGAGTACAGATGGTGCTTTCAAGGAAGAGGCATCCAAAGTCATCTGTAGTGAGATTGTATCTTCCTAGGAAGTCGGGAGGGCGTGGTCTAGTCAGCCTCTTGAATTTATGCCGAAAGGAAGAAAATAATCTTCGCAACTACATTATAAACCATACTTCCAATATCCTTTCAACTATCGCATCATTAGATATAAATTATACAGCTTTGAATTTACGAAGTCCTGGAATCCCGATTAGTGAAGCAGATGATGGCACTCGATCAGAAATATGGAAAAATAAACCTTTACACGGACGATTTTATCACTCATTAATGGATGTAGGAGTGGACGCTGAGGCGTCATTGACATGGCTGAAGAGTGGAAGTATCTTTCCGGAAACAGAAGGATTCTTGTTTGCTATTCAAGAACAGGTAATAGCCACAAAAGCATACAGAAAACATATATGTGGAGAGGGCATCGATGACTTATGTCGCTTATGCAAAAAGGCAGTTGAATCAATTCAACATGTAACATCGGGATGCACAATACTTGCGGGTAAGGAATACTTGCAGAGACACAACAATGCAGCTAAGGTAGTGCATCAAGCTATGGCTCAGAAAATGGAACTCGTCGATAAGTATTGCCCGTATTATAAATACCATCCAGAACCAATTAACTCCATGCGCAATATCAAGGTGTTCTGGGATCAACCGATCCTGACGGATCACACCATCCCCCACAATAGACCAGACATTCTTATAATAGATAAAAGTAAGCAATCTGCGTTTATCATAGAGATTGGAGTTCCTTCTGATGATAACCTACACAAGGTAGTAGCGGAAAAAAAGAGAAAGTACGTAGAATTGGCTGAAGAGATCAAACAATTATATCATTTGAAGGAAACCCGAATTCTGCCAATTGTAATCTCGTGCAACGGACTGATACCGGAAGAAACTGTATCTTCTCTGCGACTACTAGAACTACCATCTCAGACGATCGAAAGAATGCAACAAGCGGTGTTATTGGGAACAGCAAATATTGTCAGGAAGTTCACAAATATAAAATAATTAAGAAAATATACAAATGTAATTTTTGGCTGACCTAATAGGTCCCCAACTATTACATAATTTAAACACCATTGTATATGTGAAAAATAAAGAGATAATAATAATAATAAGGCTTAGCGAACCCGAAGGTTCGATGCCGACACCACCAATCGCTTATTACACACCTCCCTCCACCGTTCGCCGTCCAAACCCAGTCCCTTCAGATTGGCTTTAATGCAATCTTCCCACCTTCGCTTCGGTCTACCCCTCGGACGCTTACCATTCGGCACAGCAAATATTAACCTTTTAGGAATTCTCTCGTTACTAAGCTCAACAACTTTACAAGCCCATTTGATTCGCCGCGACGAAATTACATCAATTATATTACCCGGATACAGCTCACGCAATTCGGCGTTGTGTAACCGTCTGAACTCTCCGGTTAACTCATCCTTCTTCGGTCCGAATATTCTACGCAATACTTTATTTTCAAAAACCTTAAGACGCTGCTCATCCCTTAATGTAAGCGGCCAAGTTTCGCATCCATAGAGAACTGTAGGCAAGATAATTGTTTTATAGATTCTAATTTTTAAGTTTCGGGACAAGAGGCGCGAACTAAGTAGTTTTGTCACAGAAAAATAACAAGCATTCCCCGCCTTCAGTCTAACCTTAATCTCTTCTTCAATTTCGTTTTTTCTAGTTATCGTAGAACCTAGATACCTAAATTTATCTACCTGTTCAAACATATTACCATCTATATCGATATCACCAGTAGTATCGCCATTTTTGCAGCTAACCATATATTTTGTTTTATCCACGTTTATTTCGAGTCCTAGTTCTTTACCGGCTTTCATTAACGTTGTCGTATTTAGTTTTATAGTTTCAACGTCTTCGCTTAACAGTACCAGATCATCAGCATAGCCCAGCACGGATGTTGTCCCGCCCAGATCCAACCCTTTCTCGGTTCGCATTACCTCCCTAATGGCATGTTCTAATGCCAAATTGAACAGGACAGGCGAAAGAGAATCCCCCTGTTTTAAGCCCGAACGAACCTCAAATTTTTCGGACAAATTATTACCGATTCTAACTTTATTGAGTGTCTCCGTCAAGCACATCCTGACTAGATTTACTAGTTTTTTTGGAATCCCCTGCTCGATTAGAATATTATACAGTTTCTGGCGGTCAATAGAATCGTAAGCCTTTTTAAAATCTATATACAGCTGGTGAACAATACCGTTATACTCCAATTTTTTCTCTAATATTTGCCGTAAAGAAAATATTTGATCAATTGTCGAACGATTCCGTCTAAATCCGCATTGGTAGTCTCCGATAATTTCCTCGGCGTATTCCGTGATTCGACTGGTTAAGATTAAAGTGAATATTTTATAACATACCGGAAGGAGTGAAATTCCTCGATAGTTATTACAATCCGTCCTCGGACCCTTTTTGTGAATCGGAATAAGAATAGATTCTTTCCATTCTTCAGGTAATTTCTCGTTCACCCAGATCTTTTTAACCAACCGATGTATTTTAGAAACTCCAGCTTCCCCGCATGCCTTAATTAGTTCAGTAGGAATATTATCGATTCCCGCTGCTTTATATGATTTTAATTTTCCGATAGCTACTTCAACTTCCTCTTTACTTGGTCCTTCTATTAACGGTTCAGCACTCTGGTACTCAGAAGGAGGACACAGGTCATAATTTCCCGTATTTAAAATATTGTCAAAGTGGTCCTTAAACTTATTCAATATGTCAACCGGATCGGTCAGAATATTGTTATTATCATCCCTAATTCCAGACGTTACGGGGCCTACACATTTACGTGATCTGTTTATACCTTTGTACATGTCTCTTACGTTATTTTCGATTCTATTAGTTTCTATTTCTATTATTTTATTTTTAAGATACTCCCTTTTTTTATTTTTGAGCAATTTGGTCGTTTCGTTCTTTGAGATTCGGAAGTATTCCAAATTGTCTTCGCTAGGATTATTTAGAGCTTTTAATTTAGCGGCTTTTCTTTTTTCACACATGTTTAAGCAATCTTCATCAAACCACGGTTTGTTATTCTTATTTTCCTTTTTTCCTAGACACGAGTTACCGACCGCTTTAATATTATCCCTGATCTCTATCCATAACTTGTCAATATCCTCGTGGTCCTCGTCAGGAAGCTCTAAAGCTTCAAACCTATTCTTACCATCTAGCTCGAATTGGTTTCTAATTGATGGATTTTTTAATTTTTCCAAATTAAAATTCTCAAAATCGAAACGGTGTTCTTTTCTCTTTTTTATATTAAGTTTTTGTCGAAGTTTCGCGATTACTAATTCATGATCCGCCCCACATTCTGCTCCGCGATAAGACCGTACATTAATTATACTGCTTTGCCAGCTATGTTGTATCAAGACATGATCGATTTGATTTCGTGTTTGCGAATCCGGTGATGTCCAAGTATATTTATGAATATCCTTGTGTTTAAACGTCGTACTTTTAATTATCAGGTTTTTCGAGATGGCAAAGTTTATCAGACGGATCCCATTATCATTACTATATTCGTGCAAACTTTCTTTACCAATCGTCGGAATATAAACTTCTTCCCTTCCTACCTTTGCGTTCGCGTCACCTACAATTATTTTCATGTAGTTTCGCGGTAGTTTATCATAAACCCATTCGAGTTTATCGTAAAATTCACTTTTGACTTCATCGTCACTGTCTTCGGTCGGACAATGTATGTTTATTAATGCGATTTTAAACCAACGTCCCTGAAATGTAGCTACCGAAATTCTATCACTAAAGAATTGTACGTCCCTCAAAGCGGATAGTAATCTACTCCTAATTAGAAACCCGGTACCCAAACAATGATTCCCGCTTCCTCCGTACCAAATAGTGTACTTTCCTTCCCTCATCGAGCCCTCCCCTGGCCAGCGAACCTCTTGCAGAGCCACGACATCTAAATTGTACCCATTTACCTCATTCGCGACCGATTTTAGCCCCCCTGCTGTGTTTAAACTCCTTACGTTCCACGTACCAATATTTAAATCCCTATATTTCAACTTGCGGCATGAATCCCCTAAAGCAGTCCCCACCCGGAGACCCGAACGGGGGACTAGTTTACCTCCGGATAATGAGCGTTTTACCTTAGGGAGATCCATGACTTTTTGTGGTGTTTGGTGAACTAAAGATATGTGAGTAGGGCGTTCAATCCTACGTCACACCCTCCAGCAAGTCTGGTGGGCCCCTACCTCCAGCAAGTCTAGAGGTCCCCTCCCTCCAGCAAGTCTGGAGGGCCCCTCTCATTGTTGGTCAGCGAGTCCATCGGACTTAGCCGGGAGGAACTTCCAAGGAATTTCCACCGACCATCCCCACATCCGCCACCCGTGGGACGCTCCCCATACGCGGTAATGAGCCCGCGCGAGGACCAATACCAATAATTTAAAAAATAGGAATTCTACTGAAATAATAGCGATTAAAATAAGAAAACAAATGACAAGTTAAAGCAGTGAAGATCAAACTTAATAATGCAAAAATCATTAAGACTAATGTAAATAATAAAATCCAAGAATTCCATACATTCATATAAACCTATTAAACAGAACAGTTAAAATGTTTGTTAAAATTTTTATAATTCTTATAAAAATGGGAGGTATAGACAGTCAAGTTAGAAAGATTGAATCGATAGGGAAGGCAATAGCTGATGCTCACAATAGTTGGGGGGGGGGGGAGAGGGGAGGGTTCCATGTAAAATCTTATCAATATGATCTTGGCTCACCTATCAACCATATTAAAAAAAAATATCTACACAAAAGTAATACCTTATGTTGTTTTCTAAAATCAAATTCCTGAATATCTGTTTGGTAATAATATTGAACGCTTCATTTGCCATTTCCATATTAGTTTCCGGCTGATCCTGCTTTAGCTTTTCTAGTACATTTAATCTAATATCTTTAACAGCATCATCCCTAGACAACTTATCATGAGTAAAATCTTGAAATACTTCTTTAATTTTCATCTCAATCAAGCTTTTTATTCCAGAAAGAATAGCCTCATCAATCTCATTCACTGGTTCAACACTTCTTTTTGCTTTTCCTTTCAACTTTTGCAACTCGGAAATGGACTGAACAATTTTTTGACATTCTTTTACACCAGTCTTAATAGCTTTCAAGAAATGCTGTTGTAAAACATTATTACCAGAGCCTTCGAGCATTACAACTAAACTTTGAGAAGCAGCTGTAACAACCATATTAAGAGCACTTTCCTTCAATTCACGTCTAGTCGGATTAATTATAACTTTGTCATTGATTAAACCAACTCTAACTGCACCAACAGGACCATTCCAAGGAATATCTGATAAAGCAAGAGCTGCTGATGCAGCATTTATACATAGAACTTCAGGATCGTGAATACCATCAATAGCAAGCAAATTACATATTAACTGTGTTTCACAATAATAATTCTGAAATAGTGGCCTCAACGATCTATCAATTAGTCTACTAGTCAAAATTTCATGTTCACTAACACCGTATTCCCTTTTGTGAAAATTCATAGGTATTCTGCCTGCTGCTGCTGCTTTTTGTCGATAATCCACTGTTAATGGCATAAAATTTGATGAAGAGGGTTTTGATTTGCTAACAGCAGTAACCATAACAGAAGTGTCACCACAACTTGCGACTGCACAACCATCAGAAAACTGGGCATATTCAGTACAAGAGATGGCCAAGGATGGTCTAAAAAGAAAAGAAACAAACACAATTAAAAAAAAAAAAAGTAAAATGAAACTAGCTAAAAATTTAAATAACGTGATGAGTCAATGATAAAAGTTAACTCCCATAATAAAATTCAAAAAGTTAATATTAAAACAGAAGGGATTAATCTATTAAAAGTTGTCAAGAAGAAATTTATAAAGCCTCTAGCATGAAACTACTCAGAATATCATAAGGCAAATAAGTAATAGGAACAGAGGCATAAGATAATAACTACATAATGAAAAGGTTAGGGAAAATTGAAATATATAATAATCACCTGTCAGTAAAAGGAATGCAAATTTCAGGACTAGAACTGCTGTTTCTGAATTTTATTAATGAAAGACTTTTTCTGGTAGGAAAATGATGGTTTATCATAGAAATACTACGTGACAACATGATTTCTAATTTTTTTAAGCACGCCTATTATACGATTATCTGGCAAAATAACACCCACTTCACGAAAACAATATATATACACCAATGCTTAAATCGACCCTATCTCAAAACATACTAACAGAGGCAAACTGTTCAAACTGTTGCATGCTAATCACCTATGAGTAACTCAAAATACTAAAGAAGAACAAGTGGAAACAATTGTGGAGACATTGATTAACATAGAAAACTTGTCAACTAAAATACATAATCTAGATAGGTGTTAAATTATTAAAACATTTACAATAGTAATATATTTCTTAATATGTAAAAATATCCTTGCACAAGTATCATTAGCGCCTAAGGAAGAGTTAATAAGAATTAAGAATTAGCTGATAAAGAAACAGGTTTCCAAATACATACTGATTGAACAGAAATATATATATATATATATATATATATATATATATATATATATGGTATCGTAATCGGCAATGCTTTCGATGATATAGATAATAAAATAGGAAATATGTCTTCAAAAAATAATGTGTTTTTGAAATAACCAATGTGCAACATAACCAATTTTACAAGAATACAAAAGTTTTTACAATTTAAGGCTGTGTGGTAGCTCGCGCATTTGTACAAACAGTGGTTTTTTCAATTCTTTAACACATATACATCATTTAAATGAAGGTTTGATATTTAACTATAAACGAGGCTTTAGTTGTTATCATCAGTTAACATCTTCTTACTTTCACGTCTATGGTATAGTTACCTAAAATTCCCATAATACTCCTATATTAGGGGTTCTCAAAGTGGATGCCGCAAAAATATGCCAGCGTTACCTAGACAATAATATTTAATTTTAATAATTAAGGTAAAGCCTATATAGCCCATCCTAGATTCTAATCACATTATCCCTGATAACCAATTTGGATTCCGTACATCGCATTCCATTATCCAGCAATGTCATCGTGTGGTATAAGTAGTCTCTGCATTGAAGGGTAGAATGTACTGCGCGAGAGTCTTTCACGACGTTGAACATGCGTTTGATAGAGTCTGACAGCCGGGACTACAGTACAAACACCGTAAATTCCTACCTCCTACATACTTCCTCATTATCCGTTCCTACCTTGCTAATAGATACCACAAAGTCAATCATAATAATGTTTGTTAATCCCTCGTTGCTCAGTCTTCAAGCGTTCCTCAAAGTAGTATCCTCGATTCTATCCTCTAAACAGTTAATACAGCTGGCATCCCAACCCATTCATTCCGACACTGTCATAACCACGTACGCCGATGATACATCTTTGCTATCTGTTAATAATGACCCTTTAATTGCATCCCAAACCCTCCAATCACATATCACAAACCTTGAAGAATGATGTCAAAATTGGAGAATAAAAATAAATTCCATCAAATCGTCTTTACACTGAGTCGTAAATCTATGACTTCTTGACATAAAATATCCTTCAATAACAGTCCACTTATTCCCGTTGAACAAATCGGCTACCTAGGACTCCACTTGGACAAATGTCTTACTTGGAACCCGCATACGAGACTGAAACAACATGAAACTGCTCGACGTTTTCGAATGTTAAAGCACTTACTAGACACACACTAACTAATCAAGGATTTAATTTTAGGGAGGGGCTTCAGTATGAAAGATTTTTTTTTGTATGCATATATTAGGATAATTACTTCGGGAGAAAGAAAGAAACTAACTATCTGCATGAAATTGTGCTCAAGTGATTCTTTAAGTTGTATTAAATGTAATTAGACAATTATAAACTCGGATCCACGAACAACTTAAAAAAAAATGGCATGAAAAACAAGTACAATGTTACATAATGAGAGCTACAACACTACTGAGACATGAGCTACTATATGCTACTGCTTACTACTAAGGCCTATATATAGTGGTGGGGAGAAGTTACTGATGCTGCAGTACAATATTAGAGTAAATGGTGTCTAACTCATCCCATCCGAAGATTCGAGCTTAGCGAAGAATGGGTTGAGAATTTGACCAGGGGTTGAAAGTTGGTTGCTGTGATACTTCTACCATCGGGGTAACTGATTTGTTTACTGTAAAGAGCTTTTAAACTTG
Organism: Nezara viridula; assembly: GCA_928085145.1. Lineage (NCBI taxonomy): Eukaryota > Metazoa > Arthropoda > Insecta > Hemiptera > Pentatomidae > Nezara > Nezara viridula. The sequence continues at coordinate 95,777,901 of OV725078.1, read as the reverse complement.
TGAATACTTGAGGTATATACGATACGAAAATAATTAAAATACAATAATTGAGGAAATTAAACACAATATTTCAGATATAGACATGTTATGATCCCATGAAAGGCTATCTAATTCTACTATAGAAGTTTCTATATATTCTAAGTTATGAAAAGATATATTGGAATGACTAAATCTAATTATTTCATATGAGTAAGACAAAGGTAATATACTAATATCCTTATTTCTAGTAATATTTACAAAAGAATCATTATATCCTAACTTTGATACACAACTTTTGGGTACAGGAATGGGCAAGGTACTATTGGGCAGTGGGTAAAGAACATTCTGGTTATACTATATATATACATCAATATCTTCAATATATCTAATAAATGATTTTTGGTCATTAATAGTAATAGCCTTAAACAAGTGGTAATATCATTTTTGATAACTTTGTTAATACATAGGTTTGTATTTAATAAAACATCTGTGCAATAATAATTAGTTTTGATGTAAGAACAGTTTCATAATAGTGGTTAAATAATTGACTGTCGTGAATAATGGGAAGAAGAATAGTTGGGGTGATCAGTCAAATAAGAAGGCAAAATAAATGATAATATTTATTTGGTCATTTGCCGACGTTTCGACCTGAAGTTCAGGCCATCATCAGGACTAAGAAAAGAACCAGATAGCAAGGTATGAGAAACATAAAAATTACAGTAAAATGCAGTTGTTAGAATAATGACAATAGTAAGAACAAGAGACAAATAATAATAACAGGTACAAATTGTGGAATGATGAAGTAAACATAGTCAAAAGGTGACATAAGTAATGTAAAGGGAATCTTAGAATAAAATGTAAAACAGAAAAATATGAAGTTATATAAGAGCAGTTTCCTGTATAAACTTGATTGTTGGAAAACAAAATTAAATTATTTGGTACTACTGTTGTTACAAGATTATTCTGATGAATAGATGGTACAGATAATCAGGTTGACAATTTTCTACTTTCTTTTGGAATTGACAAAATATAATGAATTGTACCATTTCTTATGGCACAGTGGATTTTACTAGTTTGCCATAAAGTTTCTAAATCATTACTTATATATTTTTGTTTTAGGTCAGTATGTTTAATGATGTAAGCATGTTGTATGCCTAGTCTACACATTTCTAAAGAGTTTTCAATGTCAAGGATTTTAATAGTTATATAGTTAATGATAGAATAAAGTTCTTCTAAATGTATTTTATATTTGTTTTTGTCAGTTTGTGTAATGACTTCATTTAATTTTTGATTATTATTATTTATAATTTGTTTGTCTTCATTGAATTTAGAAATCATAGTTTTGTTGATAGTAAGTTAGTAAGGTATGCCTAGTCTGCACATTTCTAAAGAGTTTTTAATGTCAAGGATTCTAATAGTTATATAGTTAATGATAGATGTATTTATATTTGTTTTTGTCAGTTTGTGTAATATCTTCACTTAATTTTTGATTATTATTATTATAATTTGTATGTCTTCATTGAATTTAGAAATCATATTTTTGTTGATAGTAAGTTCTTTAATTAAGTTAACCTGAATATGGTTTTCGTTTTGTTTAAGATATTCTATAATTGAATCATATCTTTCCTTATCGGAAGCATCCATATTGCCAGTTAGCCATTTAATAGCAGTGCCTAGACCATTAATAATACCTCGCTTACTTCTATCGTGAGTCGTTAGCGATTCTATTTTATTTTCTAAATAAGAGATTTCTTTAAGTGTCATATTGTAAATTGATTCATTTGCAGGAAAATGTATTAATCTTTTTTTTAATAGTCTGTCTGTTTTCAATTAAATCATAGAAGTGAATTATTGTTTCGTAATTTTCTAAGATGTAAGAGTCAGCAAGCTTAAAAGTCATTAGTTCACCTGAGTGTGGCACGTCAGTTATTTGATAAGCTAGAGCCCGAGTCGCTATCACCATTGTCCATATCACCAGTTGCTTGGTTGTCATCATCTGTAAGCAAAACAGTCTTCTCACGCGTCTTTCTTGGCCTTCTTACATTATTAATATGGGCATGCACAATCTTATTTTTGTCTATAAAGGTTTTTACAGGCTTAAATACGTTTTCATCCTTTGTCCTAACCCGTCTTTTAATATACGCTTCGTTTGGAATTTCTCGGTGGGTCTTCACGATTTTGATTAAGGCATTCGGTTCTTTTTTATTTTTCCTCCGATATTTTACAATTCGCTAATTTATGAATAACGTTCAATTTGTCGTGATATTTTTGTACTAAGTTCTCTTTAATTATTTGTTCGTCTCGGTCTGGTTCAATAATTTTACCAAAAGTTATTTCGTTGGGAGTTAATTTAAGATTTTTATTTAATGTCTCATTGAATGTCCTTACAGCAGTATTTACATTAGTTTCTAAACTATTTGAAGGGTTTTCTTCTTTTATGATCCTTATAAGCTCTATTAAAGTTGAATGTGCGCGATTTAATATTCCTAATGAATTTGAGTTATTTGAAACAGTGTAATGACCATTAATACCTAAACTTGCTAATAAATTTTGAATAAGACCATTTTTATATTCTCTACCTTGGTCCATTGTTATTTGTACGGCGAGAGGATAAAGAGCAAAATATTTTGTTAGTACTTGATGAATGTTTGTTCTAATAACGTCAGTATATAGTATTTTAGAAAACGTGTCAATTATTGTAATAATAAATTTTCTTTGGTAATGTAGTGTGTCAATCATTAAATATTCAAAGGGTCTTTCTGTAGTGGGAGTGATTTGAAAATTTGTTTTAATAGGTTTCCTTTCATACTTAGTTTTTGCACATATACTACATTTATTTATATAGGTAGCAATTTCATCTTTCATTCGAGGAAAATAATAATGTCGTTTTAATTTTTCATAGGTTGCCATGATTCCGCTGTAATAAGATTTTCCGGAGTGATAATTTTCAATAAGTTCAGTTTGTTCTGCTTTATAAGTGATGTCTATTAATTTTGTTTTATATCTTTTAATTCGAACAGTTGGGCATTCAGTTTCTACAAAATTTGAAATTTTATTAAATATTCCTTCATAGTCATCTCTAATTGTTTCTACATTTGGTTCACAGCAAATTCCATAAGTACTATTAGGTTTAATTATTTCTTTTAATTTTTCTTCTAGATCATTTTTCCATCAATAATCAGTTTCAATTTTATATCGGAATTTATTAAAAGGTCTTTCTAATTGAAATTCTTCGTTGTCACGAGTCACAAAAATTTGGTATTTCTCAACGTTATAATTGGTCTGTCTGTTACAATGAAAATTTGATTATGACTACTTTCTTGAGAATGTTGTGTAGCAAGACTTTCGGCGTCATTATTAATTTCGTTCTCAGGGGCTTCTGGTAATGCGTTTTCTAGTTCGTTTATTAATTCGCGATATTTCGAAGTATTTGTGGAGAGCATTGGTTTATCATTATTAACTAGGTTGTCAATGTCAATGTCCATATCTTCTATACCATTAAGATCATATATTTTAGTATTGTTTTCAATTTTAACTCTGCTAAGTGCATCCGCGACTTGATTTGTTCTACCTTCTATGTTTTATTTCGAAACTAAATTGATTTAAAAGAAAAATCCATTTCATAATACGAGTGTTATTATTTTTCATGGAGAATATCCATTGAAGGGGTTTATGATCTGTTTGAATTGTAAAATGTTGTCCGTGAAGATTAGGTTTAAAATGTTTACAGGCGTAAATTATGGAAAATAATTCTTTTTCAATTGTTGAATATCTAGATTCTGTGCTAGATAATGTTTCTGAGGCAAAAGCTATAGGATGTTCTTTTCCTTCTAGAGTTGAGAAAGCACTGCGCCGACTGCTATATTACTGGCGTCAGTTGTGAGAATCGTTGGTTTTGTAAAGTCTGGATAAATTAAAATAGGAGCATTTAGTAATAAAGACTTTAAATTATTAAAAGAGTCAATATAAGTAGCAGGATTAATGTTACCTTTTGATTTCCGTAAACTAGAAGTTAAGGATTGAGCAATACGAGCATAATTATTAATACATTTTCTATACTAACCAGGCTATCCAAGAAACTGTTTAATTTCTTTTTCTGTTATTGGGAGTGGAAATTTTTCAATAGCTGTTTGTCTTCAAGTATTTCCTGGTAACCTTTGGCCAGCAATTCACGCAAGCAATGAAATCTTTAAAGATGAGGTAAATGTAACATTTTTTCCATAGTCACAACTAGAGTTGTTATTCTAAGGAAGTAATTTGATATTGAACTATATTTTACCTTGATGGCTTCTTCATGTTCAATTTAGTTTCAGTTTTATATACTGACAAGAATAGTTTTAAACACGCTATACAACCAAAAACAGTACAACCTCCTATTCTCTCAACTCCCCACAATCACCTACCACTCCTTTCATATACAAATCTCTCTCCTATATTCTTATTCTTTCAGATAATATACGAAAATTCTCAAAATCGACTATAACCAACTTACGTCTCGGCTTTAAGTCCCATAACAAACTTTCTTTCCTTTTCACCAACTTGAATGAAAGAATACTTTTATAACACCGATCTAATGCAGTTTACCGGATGCCTTACTCTACTCCTAATTGTAATAGTGCCTATATTGGCGAAACCAAAAGCCATCTAAAACTTGTGTTTCCCAACATAAAACATCCATAACTTTCCGGAACCCTTCCGCCTCCGAACTATCAGAACATGCCTTAACCCTCAATCATTCATTTTATTTTGAAAAAAACCTCTATTCTTGCCACGGTCCCCAACCATGAAAAAAGACTCATTTTCGAATCCATCCACATCCACATGGAACAGAATCCTATTAATCATAAAGTAGGAAAAAAATGCATTTCTTTAACAAGTAGGCACATTTTAAATCTTACGAGTGAAAAATAACTTATTTATTACATCTTACTATTTTTTATCCATTTTCAATTTTTATTGATTAATTTTATTTAGTAGTTCATTATTTTTAAGTATTTCCGCTTTGTATATCAATGTACGATCATCCATTTTTACTTTGTAATCATTGTTCTTTTAACAATTATGTCTCAATATTATCTAATATCTAAATGTAATTTTCTTAAAATATGTACAACTAATTATAATTATAGTTATTCATATTTATTTCTTCCCTATACTTCTAAATTAGTTCTGCAATGTATGATCTCTCATTTTTATATTTACATTTTCTTCTGTGTATGTTTTACTTCTTTCATATTTGTTTTTATTTACATTGTAATTCTATCTATAATTTCTTGATTCAATTTTATATGTATGCTTAATTATATATTAATAATTTATTAGTCCATAGATATCGTATTTTTTCTTGTATCCATCAATATCTTCAAATTTTAGATAATGTAATATTTCAGGTTTTGTTTTGCTTTTACTACTTACCCCCTCACCACACCCCAACCAGGTAAGAAAATTTTCTCATTGGGTCTCTACCCAAGTTTTCCTAGTTTTAAGTGAAACTCCTTGCTGAACATACCTGTTCAGTACGTGCCTACAATAGGTTGACTTGAAATCAAATAGTTTTCCACTATTTTAGTCTATTTATGATCGACATCCCGGACCATCTCCTTCCTCCAATTAATTATTTATATTTATATTTTTTATTTTTGTTATTAAATCCAGCGAACGGGATTTAAACTCGTAGCAAGAAATTTTTGCAGGCGTTGAACTCTCTCGACCACTTCTGCCCCAAAATTTTAATATTATTTGTGTCTTAGGAGAGGTATGAACTATCGTTAGTTGCTAAGACTATCGATAAGGATATCGATAGATTTATTATCGATACATCGGTAGTACTATCGACTATTGCCCATCCTTATATCGATTATTTTTTCTTTAAAATTATTATGAATAATGAGCTTGTTTGTTTATATTTCTTTTAACTGCAAGAGGAAAGCAATTTAAGTAAAAATAAAGCTATAAATTCATGTTTCACTCTCAGAATTTTTTTTTATTTTTACGGAATGCAACTGTCCTTTCTTTGAATCTTAGAAATCGTAATAGTAAATTAACTTGAAATGCCTTGTTAACATGTAGTGGTTAAGGATTTGATCTTTTTATTTATTAGTTCACCGGACTACTTTAATTCGTTTAAATGTAACTCTACACAGGTCCAAATTTAGACTTTTTCCTGCTTCTAAAATTAATTGAGATGTACAAAAATAACTCTGGCAACAGTTCAAGTTTTTTACACAGGAGTTCATCTACACCAGTTTGTGTGTTGGCTTTATCCATGTAGTTAAATTGAGTTTTATTCAAGAGTTTTAATAATTTATCAAAATGGCTATACCAGAATCAGTTTTAAAATGTGTTGCAATTTTAAATAGTGCTAAAACAGATACTGAAAAATTTGCTGGTTTGTTTATGGTTACTAAGTTAACTAAGAGTGAAGAGACTTCGAGTGAGGCCAAGAAGCTTTTATTTGAATCTATTGGAATTGATTTTTTGAAGAGATTAATTCTGTGCCAATCTGTTCCACCGGATTGCCCACCTCAAGTTTATAAATCAGTAGCGTTAGCTATTTTTTCATCATTTTGTAATGACGTAGAATTAGCCCATCACCCAGATATATTATCTAGTATTCCTTGTTTTTTAGAAATTGTACAACAGGCTGACACAGATGATTATGAAGACAATTTAATGATTATTGGTGAGGCATATGAATGCCTGAGATGTATAGCAGAATCCGATGAAGGTAAAAAAGCTCTTCTTGATCAGGGAGCTGTTGTTAAAATGGCTGATATTTATTCTTTACAAAGTTTTCAAACCGATGAAGCTCTTCAAATTCTTGTGGCTCTAGTACAGCATTTTGGACCTTTAGCTTGGGATAAGGAAAATCCAAGGTATTTCCATTCTCTTATGAATAAAGTAGCTCTAGATTTTGAAACAGATCATAGTGAAAGGAAATTTGAATTGTGTGGTGTTCTTGAGGCACTTGTTATATCTTCTGACCGTAAAACAATTATGTCTACATACCAAGAAGAATCATGGTCAACCAGCGTTTATAAAGGACTTAATGACATACTTACTAGTAAAATTGGTAAAGCACAGCGTGATCCTGCATTAAAGCTGGCAGCAGCTATGATCGATTTACTTGGTGTTGAATGGACTCTAACTGATAATGAAAAACCTAAACAATTTTTCTTGTTACTTGTACATTTAGGTTCAGTTGAAGTGAGAATGCAATTAGAAGACAGAAACTTTGAAGTAATCCTAAAAAATGTTGATTTGATTACATCCTGTTTTATAATACTTGAATTATCAGTATCTTATATTGCCAATGACTCTTTGGACTTAGAACAGAAAGAAAAACAGCAACTTTATACAGCTCTGAAGGGTGCATTTTCTGCTGTCATAGGAACTATTAAGAAGTATGTTAGTAGAATTTCTATGAACAAACAACAGTCAGAAGAGGGAAAATTATTTATTTGTGCTTTAGTACGTGTTTTGGCTGCCTGGTTGGCCCAAGAAACAACAGCTATGAGAAATGCTGTATATGAGCTTTTACCATTTATTTTATCTGTTGCTAATGACAGTTTTTATTCATATCGTTCTCACTATGTAAGTGAAAAAGTTAAATCAACTGCACTTGTTTCATCTGGTCATTCTCATCAAGTTGATGTATTGAGAGTTATGCTTCCTGCTTTATGCCATTTTACTATTGAGGATAAAGGACGTAAAATAATGCTTGACAGTAAAGAGGATGAAATTTTATTAGAATGTTTTACCTTTCATTGGTCCATTGTAAATTATAAAAGGCCACCTATTCCAAAGTCTGAGAGGCTGAAAGCCAAAAAGGAGCCACTCCCAGAGTTACCGGCATCTCTGATTGATGAAATGAATGATTCAAAAGCAGCAATGGTCAGTATGTGTAATATTTTTATGAACATTATTGTTTTGGAACCTAAACTGGCAGAAAACAGTCCAGTATTTGCTGCCTTGCTAAAGTTTATTCTGAATAATCTTACAGAATTAAAGAATATTCCTGAGAATTTAGTTTTACATGGAAATATGGCTGTATTAGGTCTGTTATTATTAAAACAACAATCAAAAAAAGTGAAGAAAAATGATTTTTCTATTTGCCGGTATATTCAATCAGCAATAAGATTTTTATGGGATGCTTATAATGTTGATGAATCAAATGATTCATCTACACTTGTAGTATCTATGACATATAAGAAGTATTGGATTGAGATCATGGAACTTTGGTTTCTTGGAATGCAAACAATTAGTGTTGTTTTAACTTTGATTCCATGGATTTCGGAATTTGCTATGGAAACAGGATGGGCTCAAGGAATCATTGAAACCCTTAAGAAAGTAAAAGTTGGTTCATTGCCATCCAATACAAAATCAGCCTATGAAGACTTTTTATGTCATTTAGTTGATACAAATAATGATGTTGCACCAGTATTAAAAGAAAATGATGTCTTGACTGTTTGCCGTAAGCACATGATGATGGAACTTGGAAAACGATTATTTGGAGATTAAATTTATTTCATTTATATTTAATTGTAAGGTAATTAAATTTATTGTTTTATAATTTTATTTAAATCTTAACATAAATTAATCTCAGATCTGTTTGTTATTGATTGCTAAACTACATGTAAAAAAAAATAATGAAATTTTTTGTTATTATTATTGGTTTTGTTCTCTCTCTTTTTTTTCTTCTTTTTTTATAAAGATTTTCATGAACAGAAATAAAGGCTTCTAATTTTTTTTATATATTTTTTTTCTTGTTTCATTAGTTGCATGCAATTAATTCCATTGTTAATTCTACTATTTTGAGCAAATAAAGACTACTATTGAATCATAAAGATAAATTCTATAGTTACTCTTATTTATTAATGGAGCGTATAACTTGGTAATTGTTTTTTAATGAGAAGTATCAATGTACTATGACTCACTATAATCTCTTCATATAGGAGTTTATATAAAACAAATCTTTGCTTTTAATTTACGATGAAGAAGATGATCCTTATATATTTTTGTTTGCAATAAAAAAAATATAATTTAAAGTTTCCATTTCTAAAGAATGCATCTTTTTTTTTTTGTTTTAAATTAGTGTGAAGGAAGGAAAAGAAAAAAAAATTCAGTTTTGTGTCTTGTGTTGTCTTATTTGTGTTTTTCCTTTTACATTATTATTGTGTTTGTAATCCTTGGACATTCCTCAAAGTATGTTTTTTTGTATTTTACACACTTTTGTTCATTATTATGATTCTCTTTTTATCCTCCCACACCAATGCTTCCCTACAACTATTGTTGAAAAGTAATTTTTAAATTGTGGCCTATTTTTCTGCAATGCAACATTTAATTATTAAATCAAATAGATACATAAAAAGTATATGTCTTATGCTCTCTTTACAGTGGAGAATGGATCTCCTCAATAAAGATCTAATGCATTAGATGCATAGAAATAATTTAAAGACTGATAGTTTATGTAATGGCAAATTTAAAATATGTTTGACTATTAAACTATGCATTATTGCTTTTATAGATATTTTAAGTTGTTTAGAAAAGTATATTATTAAGTTTTTACTTATTGTTTTTATCTTAATAGTCATTAAAAACCTAGTTATTCATTCTATGGTTTATGAGTTCTTTAATCATTTCTTTCTTCTCCCCATTTCTGCAGGAAACATCTAAATGGAATTTATTTTGTTGGCATGATATATATATATATGTATATATAATTTATATTGTAATGATGAAATTTGGATTGTAATAACAATCAATCTGATTATAGACAAACACTTAAAATATAATATACATTTTAATATATATACACATGTATTCTTGGCTGCTTTTTATTCAGTTAAAATTTATATATTAATCTACAATCAATTTATTCATTTCTTTCTTCTCCATATTTCTGCCAAAAATATCCAAATGAAATATGTGTCATTGACATGAGTACACACAAGCAGACATATATTCCTGCCTGCTTTTTATTCACTTAAAATTTTTATATTAACCTATAATCAATTTATGTTACATTATTGAAATCAATTTCTTTCAAGAGCACAACAGACTGGAGAAGGATATCCAACTTCATGGGCATTGGCCATAGTTCAGGAACTGGCTATCTTCACTTGAAGATCCATCCCTTTATGCCAAATCTACATTAATTTTTTACCAGTATAAGATTACTTATTTTTCTTAATTTAAAGCCAATTATAAATTATCCTTGAACAATGTGTTATGGAGGGATATCAGTGATCAAGTTGTTACAAACTATCGGATTCGGAGTGCATAATGAAAAGAGCTTTATTTATTTTCAGCACAATCTACAATATACAGTGGGCAAAAAAAGTATTTATACACAACATTATTTAGTTAAAAATCTTTTTAGATATATTTTTATCATAAAACGACTAGAGGTGACAATTAGAAATTTCATTTTTCATTAGTTTTACAAAAAAAATAATACTATATAACTCATATTGTATGAAAAATATCAAAATTTTCAAATATGAAAAAAATATTAGTGCATTTAACTAACTCAAAGAAAATATAATAAATATCAGTCTCAATTAGTTTTAGTATTTTGTAGGGTATCCATTCGCTTGTATCACAGTATTGAGTCTTCTTAGCATTGATTCCATGAGCTTTTGGGACAACTCTGGTCCGATTTCAAGATCAGCGATTTTAAGATTGTTTATCAATTCATTACGAGAAGAATAAGAATATTCTTGGATTTTCAATTCCAGTAGCCCCATAAATTTTCAATTGCATTAAGATCTGATGATTGAGGAGGTGTTTTGAGCGTTTTGCGAACATATATAGCAGCGATTTTTAAGTTTTAGTGGCTGTGTACTTAGGATCTTCGTCCTACTGAAACATATATGTATCCTCCCTTCCTAACATTCGCGCAGTGTTATTTAATAAATTGTATCGAAACACGTCAACATTTTTGTCAGCATTCATAATCCCGTCAAGAAAGGCTAGTTCACCAACTCGTCTGTCATCCCCAAACCATGACACTACCCTCTTCCTGCTTCACAGTGGGTTGTAGATTTTGGGTTTCAAATGCCTTTCCTTTTTTCCTCCGAACATATTTTCTTCGTCAGATACAAATATAATATAATTGCTTTCATCCGAAAACAACACGTTTTCCCAAAACGTGTAGGATTTAGTTACATGTTCTTGGACAAACTCCAATTTTTTTTTTCCCATTTATAAAAGGTGTTTTCTTACAGCTCTATCTCTATAGCCAGTTTCAAATAGCCAACTCCTCTTGGTTTGAAGATTTCCCATAAGCTGACGAGATGTGAGCCAAAACCTCTTGAGCACTTAATTTGTGATTTTCTACCACTGTACGTAAAATTTCATGAGATTCTCACATTGTCAACAAGCGCTTTCTCCTTCGGCGAGATTTATTGTCCACTGATTCGTTTTTAATTTTGCTTATAATTTAATAGACTGTCGTATGAGCTAATGACCGAACGTTTTTACAATATTCCGCAAACTTAAATCCTGTTGAAAATGTTTTACAACGTCATCTGTGAGATGAAAACTCAATTCTTTGGGCCTACGACCCATTGTCGAAAAAATATTCCTTAGTACTGAAGTGAACAAGCAATTTATTGTGCAGTTTTATCTTTTAACTCTCAGGAGTGAATGATTAAAAGTAGAACGTTAAAACGTTGTTGTGATAACAGAAATTATTGCATCATTAATACTTGCTCTGGTGTACGAATACTTATTTTTTGTACAAATTATTGAAATATTAATGTTATAAAAGTAGTATGAGATTTTAAATTTTGGCAATACGTAAAATTTACTCAAAGTCAAGTTTGTAATTGATATCTGCTGTTATTTCCAATTATAATAATTATAGTGAACCAATTTGGCCAAAAAACGGGGTGTACGAATACTTTTTTTGCTCACTGTAGATGATATTAAGAACTGGTTGATAATTGTATTTATAATATAGTTAAGAGAACGCGGAGGATTTTATCATTAGGATTAGATTTATGAATACTTAGTTGGTTTCATAAAGTCTACTCAACTCTGTTTCTCCTAATAAGCTTGATAATAGGATATGACTTCTTTTTTTTTTTTTTTTATGATCAGCATATTGATCCTTTTTCAAGTAAATATTTGAGAAGTTGAAATCATTGACTATTTGTCATTTAATCTTGTAAGGTACAGTGATGGAAAAGTATTTGCACAACATGTTTTTATGAATAAAGTAGTTCAAGGAAACAAAAAACTTCGCTTTCCTTTGCAAAAATGAAAAGTAAATTTATTAAAAACTGAAAACACCTTTTTACAAAAAAATAAAAACACTTCATAATCAAACAAAATAATTAAAACAATAAAAGTGCTTGGAAAAAAGTATTTGCACCCTTCCACATTTACAAGTTTATTTTAAATTTATATAGTTTTAATATTTTATAAATAGGCCATTTGCGTCAATAATTGTAAACGTCTGGGCATTGGATGCACTAGGTTTTTAATTAAATCTACGTTTATTTGTTCCCATTCTTGAACAAGAAGTTGTTTAAGGTGATGTCCACTAGTGATGATATGGTGTTTTCTTACATTTTGGTCAAGGGTGTGCCATAAATTTTCAATGATATTTATATCTGGTGACTGAGGAGGAGTGTGGAGCTATCTTGGAACATTAAATATCAACCACTCCTTTGTTCTCCTCAAAGTATGTTTTGGATCCTTGTCCTGCTGGAAATAGTACTGATCCTGGATTCCCATTTTTTCGGCACTAACACGCAAATTACGTCGCAAAATGTTCACATAGCCTTCCGCATTTAAAATGCCTTCAATGCTCACAAGATTTCCCACGCCATGGTAGGAAACACACCCCCAAACCATAACAAGTCCTCCACCATGCTTTACAGTTGTTAAAACATTTTGCTTCTTTAGGGCTTCATTCCGATGTCGCCATATCGTCCTTCGACCATCTGAACCAAACAAATTAAATTTGTTTTCGTCAGAAAATATGACATTTTCCCAAAAGCAAGGCGCTTTTTGCGATCCGTTTCACTTATGTATAGCTTCTTTCTTGGAACTCTACCATGGAGCCCTTCCGAATTCAGGGCATATCTAATTGTTCTGCTAGTAATCTGAACTTCAGACGTTGATTGGACCATTGTAGCCAGCTCCCGAGAACTTATCAGAGGATTTTTAAGAGCTTCTTTTCTGATTTTCCTCTTCAGCCTGGGAGTTAACTTTTTTGGACGCCGATTTTCGATTTTCAGTCGAACCACGTTCTTCATAACTTTTTATGACGTATCTCACTGTAGAAAAATAACCCTAAGAAATCGGCAATTTGGCGATATGTTTTTTGCTGACTCCTCAATAAAACAATTTTTTTGCGAGTTGCGGCACACAGTTCACTTGTCTTTGGCATGATAATTGTCTATTGACTAAAGGAAACTGATTGAAAGACTAGAGAATACTGGTAATAAACAATTAGAGATAAATTAGTAAACAAACCTATGACCTATGGACACAGGAGGATTAATGCCAAAGTAAACACAGCTTGTGAGTCATAGTGTGGAAATACTTTTTTCCAAGCACTTTTATTGTTTTAATTTTTTTGTTTCATTGTGGAGTGTTGTCATTTTTTTCCAAAAGGTTTTTCTCAGTTTTTAACAAATGTAGTTTTCATTTTTGCTAAGGAAAGCGAAGTTATTTGGTTCCTTGAACTCATTTATTCATAAAAACATGATGTGCAAATACTTTTTTCCATCGCTGTAGTATCTTATTAAACTTTAGTCAATAAATAATCCTAGGCAGTAGATTGGTTTGGTAGGAATTAGTAAAATATTATTCAAGAATAATATTAGATAGGTTGTTGTAGATTTATACTGATTTGATGCTTATTTTAATTATGCTGTTTTAAACCTATTATATATGGTCACATGATATGTGGCTGAAGAATTTTGATTGCTATAAATAGACAATTATTCACTGATAGCAAAGATGTTTCATTAATGCTTAAGGGTGGTCAGAATAAGGATGGGCTGGGGTACTAACTTTATGAATCATATTGAGTATTCAACTGAGCACTAGCGGATCCAGGATTTAATTTTGGGGGGGCGCTTCAGCCCGAAAGCTTTTTTTTTTCATAAAAATAACGATAATTACTTAGGAAAAAAAGAAAGAAACTAACTACCTGTATGAAATGGTGTTTAAGTGATTCCTAAAGCCCTTTTAATATTAATCACACAAACAATAACACTTTAAGAGATACTTTTTTAATATTTTGTTCGATAAAACATGGTTATATTTTTCCATTTGGGGGGGGGGGGGCTTCAGCCCGAAAGCCCCCTCCCCCCGTAGATCTGCCCGTGCAACTGAGGATATAACCCTATCTTTAGGGCACAAGAAGTCTTCTAGGAAAGAGTCAGGAATTGTAAAATTATGATTTACATTAAATATTCTGTTAGAGAATTAGGAACATGTGATGAGGAAAAATGTATAAATAATTTTAAAATAAATAAGTTTGTAACAGTAGTATTATATTATATTATATTGCCTTACAGAAAAAAAAATTTTTACAAATAAATTAATTCTAACTCAAAATTAATACATAAAAATCATAATCATATAAATACATTACATTATAAATTTCTACTTCTTATCAAATAAAAATTGGTATCTGTTATTTTAACTTGACAGTAATTCGACCAGCTTATAGAAATGAACACTTACTCATCTACTGCTTAATTTACATATACGTATGCATAATTTTTTTCAAGATATGTTACAAGTGAGATATTTTAAAATTAAAAAAAAGGTTTTTCAACATCTTATTTGAAAACTTTATCTTTATTTACACACAGTAATGGTTTTATTTTATTTTTTGTTAATTTGTCTAGATGTATTAAGCTACACTACATGTATTACACTACTCATTTTATTGAGGATTATGTAGGAGGAAAGGTTTCTTGGACAGGGAAAAGAAAGAGAAGTCAATATTTTCAATTGCTTATTTTGTTTTCTGTTCCAGTGGGACCTGAAAAGAATCCCTTCAAAGTGAAACATATATGAGCAAACACTTAATTTTGTATTTACTTTTAACAACTGATTGTGAAATGACATTTTCTGTATTATACATTGTGATTGATTTATAATTCCTCCTTACTTTTTCTTCATTATTAGATTTACAGCAGCTAAGTGATTTGGCAGATAATTGCAAATAATATATTATATCAAACATATTAATAAGCTTGTACTTTAATAACATGTTTTTTTTTCTATTGATCAATTTTGTTATTAATTCATTAAATGTTGCTGTTTGAGATTAGAAGAGTGACTAGTTTTAATATTAATAGTATTTTTTTATTTATTTTTTTTGTTCTTTTTGTAATTGATATTATATGTACATATATTTTTGTTACTATTGTATATTTCAAAATAACGAACTAATCATGTTTATAGAAAATAAATATATAATTCAAACATCTTTTTTTTTTTTTTCCTTGATCTGAAAAATAAGAAATATTAGAAAAAATTATCTTCTTATTATATATATTTATACATTCATAATAATTACTATTTTTTTTTTTTTTTTTTTATAAAATGTTTGATATGAATGCTAAATAGTTGTAATTATATGATTTCTGTTTTTATTTTTCTAACACATTTATAGTCGGAATATTTATAAACTATGGGTTAGGAACACTAGTTGGTTCTTTATCTATACAAGTGAACTTACTTTTGACTCGCGGCTTTGAAATTATCAACTATTGTGTACTATTTTTTTGCTTTCTGGAAAATTTCATGGACGGAATGAGTTTTAGAATGTTTCATAAGAAAACGTGCACAGATCTCAGCAAATAAGGATTTTTTAAATATGTCATTGTCGATACTTTCATAATCATTTTTTTGGGACTCTTCATCATATAGCCCAACACTCCATCGACAGGCCTGATTGACAGGTGTCACACATCCCCTTTATTTTTTTACAACTCTCCCTATCCTTAAAGTTTACAGACAAAGTTCCGGTTCTTGGATACAGTCTCAGGTAAAATTCAGACCAGGAATAGAACAACAATCAATTGAACTAAGAGGCGGTTTAAAGAGCGATCTTTTTTTGTTTTCCTGAAAAATAAGTAGACGCCTCAAGGTCAATCATTGATCTGTGCACATTTTGCCTATAGATCAACAGAAACTCACCATCCTGATCCTTATTGATTTCTCTAAAGTATTCGACTCAGTTGAACATACTATCCACCTAACCAAACTTAAAAATATATCCTTATCATTCAGTACCCTTAAGTGGTTCCAATCCTTTCTCACCGATCGCTCCCAGTACGTTGTAGTTCCTAATAACCCTCAATCAATGTCTCTACCTCTGTCCAGAGGCGTCCCACAAGGTTCCTCATTATCCCCCACCCTCTTTTCCATCTACATTAATGACCTGCCTTCCTCTATCATACACTGTCAATATCACCTATACGCCGATGACGTCCAAATTTATCTTTCCTTCAACACGACAGATTCCTCTAATGCCATCCTGAAACTGCAACAAAACATCAATAGAATATGCGCATGGGCAAATCTTAATAAGCTGACATTGAATACGGAGAAGACAAAAGCCATCCTGATCCCCCCTCACTCCTCAAATCCATTTCAACACCTCCTAATCTTCTTCTGGACAACTCACCTATCTCCTTCCATACTACCGTTAAAAACCTAGGCGTTACCCTCGATCAAAGCCTCTCCTGGAAATCACACATCTCCCAAATTTCCCGCCGTACTATATCCACCCTGAAACAGTTTAACTATCTACGTTATCTTCTTCCGTTCAAAACCCGTCAACTCCTGGTCTCCTCTCTTGTTTTCTCCCACTTAGACTATGGCTGCATGGTGTATGGTGGACTCTTGGGAGAACTCGAAGCCAAACTTAAACGTTTAATGAGTTGCTCAATCCGCTTTATCTTCGGGATCTTAAGGTATACGCATATTACCCAGTTCTACACCAAGTTGAAGTGGCTTTATCCGTCCTACCGCCGTCACTATTTCCTGGCTACCTTCCTATACCGAGCCATTACAACACGGCGACCTGCCTATATTCTACAGATCCTACAATTCAGACGCTCCTTTCAATCCCGTCCCATTAGATCCCGTGCGTCCGACCTCTATCCTCCTCCTCACCGAACTGCATTTGATACATCATTTTTTTAAACAAGTTGTTTCCCTCTGGAACTCTATACCTTCAGATATTCGACACGCATAATCGATATCCTCTTTCAAATCTCTCCTCTTCGAACACCTACTCCATTCCCAATCCGATTGATCACGAAATGCACTAAACCTAAGCTGTAAAAACCTCCAAGTACACCCAGATACTCTGATTATTTTGTAATTCATCGATATTTCGTTCACTTAATTACTTTCTCGGTATATATTATATTTATACGTATTTATATCTTTTTATCATTTATAACTTCATTGTACTCCGAATCAACCTGTGAATATTAAATTGTATTTCATGGACACACTAAAATATTAATATATATTCTGTATTTGTGACTTGTTCTAAAGGGACACTAGTCCCAGAATAATAAAATTATTTTCATTCATTCATTTTCTTATGAAACATACAAAAACCCATTAAATCTTAATTTCGTCCTTGATTTTTTCTGGAAAGCAAAAAAATAGTACACAATAGCTGATAATTTTAAAGCCGCGAGTCAAAAGTGAATTCACTTCTTTCTTCTACCCCATTTATCAACGTTTTTTAGAGGTGAACCAATTTTGTTTGTATATCTTGAACTGTTTAATGAGGAAGCTTTAAAACTAAGAAACTATATGAGGCCTAATATCGATATTCATATAAAAAAAAAATTGATTTACGCATCACCTAACAGACCCATTTTAATGAGTGTCGCTGGCATAGGTGCCCATCCCCCCATGTCAATGGCGAATGAATTTCTCTCTCCTCCCTTCCCATCCCAAGATCTGTGATGCATCCCATCCCAAGATGCACTGTCCCCTTGTTCGAAACTTTTCATTTCGAAAATTAACGATCTTGTTGAAATGTACCCTCCTCAAAAGTTTTTATGTCGTAGTTTGCGCCATGAAACCCCCTCTGGGCACCCCTGGTCACAGGTGTTGATCCTCACTTCCTATAAAATTTTAAAAAGTTAGGTAAAGCGGAAAGGAAAGGATAATTTTGCTCTGGTTTCTGACCAGAAGTAACAACGCTTCAATTTTTTATTTCTAATTTTATTTAGATCTGAATCTTTCTCCTCTTTAATATAGAGAACAATTATTTAATTTATTCCCCATATCCCCACTTCCTTGTGTATTAGTTTTCGCAGAAAGATTAGTCAATTTCAATCAAACTTTTTACAATGAGTCAAGTTTGATAGCACTTTGTTTGAGAATATTTTAAAATAATTCAGTTTCAAAATCTAAGTAAGCTTTACTCACTTATTAGCTTCACACTCCCAAAATAATCCTAAAAACGCTGTATGAAGCTTTTATTGCTTAACAACTCCGTTCAATTCAATATTAGAAATTAAGTCAAATATTAAAAAAAAAACACACACAAAAAAAACCAATACAATTATTTAATCATAATATATAAAATTTAATTATTATATTCTGGCGTTACCTGATTAATGTTCTAAGAGAGAAAAATATATATATTTTTTAAATAACGTATTTATGGTTGTGTTGATGACTATTTATGCTAGCATTAGCATTCATACTCATCAATAAAAAGAACTATACAGATCGCTAAGAAGTCGAAAAACACGCCATTTCTCTTATTTTTTTTCTCGAAAAAATGTATGTCTAAATGTGACCAAAATTTTGAAATGCCAATATAATATCAACTATATCCAGTAAAAATATATCGATAAAAATCGGCAGAAGGTTTCAGTGGCTCACATGTTTTATAATCCTAAAATTATAAAAAATGTGAACTATTAAAAGATTACACCAATTTATCCTGGCTATGGAAAATGGCCATCATATTTCGTCAACACCTCAAGTATGTTGTTGGTTTCATGAGAATGGCATGTATTATTTATTTATTTATTATTAACTATTTCCCCGTCGAGCGGCGAAGCAATCCCAGTGTTGGACGCAGATATATTATTGCTATGGACCTACAGTTTGAGCTTAGGCGAGAGAAAAGTGAATCAGGTGGGATTTGAACACAGGACAGTGCACTTATGCTAGGACTTGGCTTAGATCCTCCGAAAGCTAATTCTATGTTTTGTGTAAATCGTGGCCAAAGATAATATCAGTAGAGAGAACAGGCATTAGCCCCAGTGTTTAATATGTTAGTGACTTTGTAATTATATTTGCCTTTAATACGAATTCAGTTTGTTTTATACGATATTTTACAAATTCATTTTTAACTAATTTTAGTTTTGCTATAATCCTTTCTCAATCTATTTAAAAAGTTGACAGAGTGGTTAAGATTCGTAGTTTGGTTCATCCCTAATATTTCGAGTGAATTTTATAAGATATTTATGATAAATTATACATTAGCTGTCCGTATAAGGATAGATATTTTAGATGGATCATGAATTTTTTATTAGATAACCATATATTTTTATGGCTTGGCCACTCTCAAAACGCGTTACGTATATATTCATACGTAATTTTGCCTTTTTGGACAACCATGACGGCTGCCAGCTACTGACCAGAGTGGGAGTGTAAAGATTCATTTCTGGGGGTACCAAAGAAATTTATATTAACTGTATCAGGTGGAAATCGAACCCATAACGTTCAGTACTTGGAGCGAAGCGACGCTCATCACAACAGGCTCGGACATCCTGTCCGATGTGTATGCTACCAGAAGAACAAAATTCGCCGATCCGATCTGTTGAAGCGTAGTTCATAGATGAAAAACAAAACCTTAAGTTTATGGCTACTACTTATAATATAAAAGTAAATAGTCATCAAATCATTCTCAACATAAATTCTTAATTTATTCTAATTTGGAAGTTAGAGAAAGTTGAACTGTGAAATACACGATATACTTCCTTGTTTCTGTTTAAGGTTGTAACCAAGTATAGGTTGCAATTTGGTAACATTGTTTTGAAGTTTTAAAAAATTTAATATTAATGTAGTATAAATTTTACATTGTTTATTGTTTAAAAAAAAAGGAAGAATTAGTGTCAATTAGCTCTTTAGCAAAATGGTTAAAGTTTTTACCGGTGTTTTTTTGAAAATGATATAACTTCTAAACGTAAGTTTTTCTTTTTCTTCTGTTAACATCTTTTGATAACTATAAATAGTTGCTCCATTCTCACTATTTATTTTCTCAGAACAAATTTTATTTTCTGCCATCTATTAATGAAGTTGTAGAGAAATTTTCTGCATATTGGTGTGAAGCAATCCATCATTTTGCCATTTCTGATAAAAAAAAAATACTTGTACATCAGTTTACTTCTGATTTATTCAGATTTTTCTCATTAATTTTGTATTAAATTTCAAAGAATTCTATGCATTTGTCCACCTTAATTAATCTAAACAGTCTATTGACTATTGAATAGACATTAAAACATTTTTAAGCTGCAGGTGGTATCAGATTTTTAATATTTATTCCTTGTTAGGTGGATTCAAATTACAGGTCATGTTTGTATTTATATTATCAAACTGTTATAGTTAGTGGTACTAGTCTAGAAGTGTCAAGTTTGGTTGACAGATGGGTCAAGAGGACACCAATCTTTCTGTGGGATGAATTCTGAAAACAGTCGATTGTTGACAACTATGTTCACTAGTGGACTCACTCTACTCACTCATGAGAGCCTTATCAGCAGAAATCTGCTGATAACATTAGTGCTCTTTTAATTTACATTAAATGCAGTCCGTAACCATCTCCTCCAACTAAATGATATCATTAGGTTGAAGTAACAGTGGGCAAAAGAGGTATTCGTACACCCCGTTTGTTGGCCAAAATGGTTCACTATAATTTTTTTAAACTTTAAATAATGACAGATATCAATTATAAACTTCATTTTGTGTTAATATAATGTAATGCAAAAATTTAAAATCTCATACAACCTTTATAACATTAATATTTCAGTAATTTTTATTCAAAAAAGTATTCGTACACAAGAGCAAAAATTAATGATACGACAATTTATGTTATTAAAACTGTATTTTAACATTCTATTTATAATCCATTACTTTAGAGGATTGGACGATAAAACTGCATGAGAAATTGCTTTTATTTCAGTATTAAAAAATATTCTTAGGCAATGGGTCGTAGGTCCTAAGAATTGAGTTCTCATCTAAAAGATTACATTGTAAAATATTTTCAACATGGTTTAAGTTTGCGGTATATCGGAAACAAGTTCAGACTAACTCATACGACATTGAAATATATTATAAAAAAATTTAAATCCAGATCAGTGAAGAGTAAATCCCGCCCAGAGAGAAAACTTTTATTGACATTGTGAGAATCTCGTGAAATTGTGCTTAAACTGGCAAAAATTCCCAAATTAAGTGCTCGAGATGTTTCGGCTCACATTGCTTCAGCTTATGGGAAATCTGTAATACCTCAAACCATGAAGAATCAGCTACATTAAGAGCTATTGAGGTAGAGTTGTAAGAAAAAAAACTTTTATAAATAAACAGAAAACAAAAATTGGAGTTTATCCGAGAACATGTAAATAAACCGAACAGGTTTTGGGAAAAAGGTTTTTTTTCGGATGATAGTGAGTATAAAATATTAGGATCTGACTGAAAAAAATATGTCTGGAGAAAAAAAAAGGGCATCAAAATTTACAACCCACAATGAAGCAGGGAAAGGGCAGTGTCATAGTTTGGAGCTGCATGGATGCCAAAGGAATTGGAGTTGAACTAGTCTTTATTTATGGGATTATGAATGCTGACAAAAATATGAACATGTTGCGATTATTTAAATAAAAGCGTGTGAAAGTTAGTGATGGAGAATAAATATATTTTTCAGCAGGAAAACTATCCCAAGCACACGGCCATGGCCATGAAACCAGAAAATGGTTGCTTTATAATGTTTGAAAACTTCTCAAAACATCCCCACAACCACCGGATCTTAATCCAATTAAAAATTCTGCTGGAATTACAAATCCAAAAATATTCTTATTCCTCTCGAAATGACTTAATAAACAATCTTCAAAAAGCTTGGGAAGAAATTGGATCTGAGAACAAGAGGCTTGTGGAACCGATGCCAAGAAGAGTCAATACTGTGATAAACATGAAAGGGTACCCATCAAAATATTGAAATTAATTGAGATTGACATTTATTATATTTTCTTTGGGTTAGTTAAATGTACGAATATTTTTTTGCGCTTCATATTTGAAAGTTTTAATATTTTTCATACAATATGAGTGATAAAATTTTACTTTTTTAATTGAAGTTTCTAATTGTTGTGGTACTTGTTCAATAGCGGGTAGTGTCCGACTGCTATCTGTCAATGTTTATAACGTTAACACTGATAACTCTGATAAGCCACTGATAATATCTTCGTATTCATATTTATTGTATTATATTCATATTAGTATATTTTTGTATTCATATATATTGTATTGTATTGATATTATTGAAATTGTGAACAAAAACAAAAACAAATGTAATAATAAAAAAAATACTTTTATTTTACAAGATATATATTAAATTAACCATAGCATTATACATATATAATTAAAAAACATTGCAACATATATATAAAAATAAATGAAATAATAAAAATAGGCAAAAAATAGACAAGAATAAATGAAATAATAAAAAACCACTTAAACAGCATATGTATATATAAAAGAAACACTATGAAGACTATAAAGAACGTATGTACATATAAAAGAAACAGTATAAACAAAATATAACAATTTTATTTTAACTTAATTTATTTTGGTAGGGAAAATAGTTTTATGGTATTTAAAATAGCGAGGAAGGGATCTCTTCTCTGTGAGCCCCCCACAAAAACTCCCGCCGCCACAAAAACTCACATAAATATGAATCGAGGTGTTGTCTGCAATTCCTCTATGTTTTTTATTTCTCCACTTAGCTGAGCCCCATAATCGAATTAATCTTCCCTTCCGAACTTCATTTGATGACCTTCATCACAATATTTTACCTTTGCAAATATCCTGGCGTCTTGAAAATATTTGATAGCCTCTTCTTGTGAAGATGGCAATTCCCACAATGTGATGACATCCATAATTAAATAATGCTAACTCACAGATTACACAAGGAACAAAAAATAAACTAGGAAATAACTTAGGTTTAGAGGAGATAAGGGAGGTTTTGTGAAATAAGATTAGATAACAAGGGAGGTTTTGTGAAATAAGATTAGATAACAAGGGAGGTTTTGATGCTACCTGCTGCTATTAAACAAGCACAGTTTTCTATAGTTACTGTATGTTGAAAACATAAATAAAAAGATTTTTGACTTAAGCATTTGGTGTACGAATACTTTTTTTGGTCACTGTATATTAATGTTTTGGTGACTAGAACAAACTAACACTTTACCTCTGATAATCTGTTATTAGCAAACCTTCAAAATCCATATTCTAAGTGTAGATTAGACCTTATTTGTGTCATGAAAGTCTTCAGTTTTTATTATGAAATGTTCCTTTAGTAACACATTAGAGTTTTGTAATAATATAATCTCGAAAGTATCAATTTATATTAAATAAAACTAGATGGGTATTAAATCATATTGGGCCGGATGATTAGAAATTGCTGCCTTAAAAAAATAGTTGTCAGCTGAAGACAAGTCGGGTGAACATGGTGGATGTTATAGAACTTTGAATTTCAGGTTGTGCAATTTTTTTTTATCTAATTCAGAAACATGTTTCATCAAGTGACCTCTTGTCACTAGTCTCCTAACTAATAAAAAATGTACTCTTAGAGCTTAACTAACACTGAAAATTCATGGAAATTTTCCTTTTATTCCTATTTATCGTCAGAAATGGGTATATTTATATTAAAAAATATAAATACGAATACTATTTATATTTATGGCACTTTTGAATATAAATACGAATATATTTATATTCATAAAAACAAACATAAATACACATGATACGTATTCACAGCTGTAAATATAAATATGGCCGTATTCACTACTTTAAAAGTGAATACGGCTGTATTTACTGTTATACGTTTATTCACGTTTATTAAAATGAATACACTTAAATTTACAGAAGTAAATGCAAATATATTCACACAACCTTATGAATGAATACTCTTATTTATTGAATAAATATTAATTTATTTGTTACTTTAGATATTTTCCAAAATAAAACAAAAAAAGTTTGCAAAACTTAAAAAAAAGTTCAGGACAGTAAGGGGTTTATTAAATAAATTTCTTAAAAAATGTTGGAATAATGTTAAAAAGTTGGTATTTGCTAACTCAAAATGAAATATACATAAACGTTTAATTTTATTAAACATAAAATTATAATTATGTATATGTTAAGATCTTAGGTAGGAGGGTGCTAATTATGTAAACTAAAGTCAATTAAAGAAATTGGAAAAGTTGACTAGATGACTAAGCTAATGTTTAGATATACATATGTATTTTACCATGCTCTATGTCCCTATTATAGAAATTTTAGTTAATATTCAATGATAATTATATGCATCAACATATCCTAAGATTTTATGATTAATTAACGACATTCTTTAATTTTTACATGAAGATTTTATTACATTTCCGGTAACAAATATGAAGTGATGAGTTCATCTCACTGACTAAAACGTTTAAATACAAATAAAACTATGAAACATATTCAGTTGGTTTGTTGACATATTTTTAAATACAACCATACACACCAAAAAAAAAAATTTACCATACATATCATTTTATTTTTATATATTTTTTTTTTTTTTTTTTTTTTTTTTTTTTTATTGAATAATAATACAATCAGCCACTGTTGGAGGGCTATAAGTATTAAGGCTAAAAGTTCTCATTCATACAGTATATACAAGTAATACAGAAGTAACTATAAATATAAAAGTAAATAAATAATACTTATAAAAAAAAATGTAAATCAATAGAAAAAAAAATAAAATAAAATAAAAAAATAAATAAACAAAATAAAATAAAAACTTCTAAACACATTCATACCTATATACATTCGCCCAGGAATCTCCGAGCCAGCCTTTTCTCCCCACATGTGGAAAGCAAAGCAGGACTCCAGAGATCCCAGTGCCACTTTTCCAGCCGCATCACTAGTATTAAAAGCCAGTGGAGGCTGAAGGAGGGCACTAGAGCCACAGATGCTCAGGACTTGAGTGGAGAAGCTGGCCATTGCCAGGACTCCAGAAGCATATTTACAATAGATCTCGCGGCCACTGCCGTTTTAACCTTCGAGGGGGATTGTAGGGATGGTGGGAGCTGGATAGGGATTGAGCTAGAGGATTATTTTTTTTTTTTTTTTTTTTTTTTTTTTTTTTTTTTTTTTTTTTTTTTTTTTTTTTTTTATATATAGTATTATATTCTTTGTTTTACTATATGTTATTTTAATTATGTTACAATGTATTTTGTTACGTTAATTATCACTTGTAATTTTTGTACATAATATAAATTCCCAAAACCTTTTTTTTTTTTTTTGGGAGTATTTATCGCCTCCTTTCCTCCTACCAGAATAGAAAATCTGTGTCTTTGATCCTTTCGGTGCACTGTTTACTTATGGGTTGCTGATGGCAATAAAGATAACTTTAATGAAGGTCAGGGTAGGCACAACAGTCGGAACGATACCCTGGAAATTCCAGGGGGGAATACAGGTACACGGCAGCCTTTGGATAAAGCTAGGGAAGGAGCAAGGGCAGGCAAATTTGGATAATGACCTTTCCGGGCCTGCTGTTCAGTAAAGTAATAAAGTAAAAGTGAGTAATAAAGGTATGACTATGTGTGTTAATGTGCGTAATGTGTTAAGTTTTGCATTTAGAACAATGTATGAAATTAATAGCGAAACTGAGTCTGTTCCTTTAGCACAGGCTCTTCTAGTCTGAATCAGGATTTTGACTTTAGTGAATATTTTCAAGACAGTTCCGCCTCTTTAACAAAATTAAAGGTCTCTGTACGAGTCACGTTGAATAGGACTTCTTTTTCAAACCATTAAGTAATGATATAAAAGCGATTTCACAAGAAACACATAAATTTAATTAGTTTTGCAGTTTATTTTTAAAATGTCCTGTGTCATTGATAAGTGACATAAGCATCAAGTGATTAATAATTTTTACAAGAAGATATTTCTATTTTGTTTAAGCATTTAAAAATGTAACATTTACCAGATTAAGTTCCAAATATATTAATTAATGCAGTAAAATGTAATACATTTTTATTTTTTAATAAAAATAAATTGTAGAAAGTGATTAAAAAACAATTTATGATAGATACTTTTATTTTGTTTTAAAAATATCCCATACTTTATTAGCATATTATTTTATTTTATTTATTATTATTATTCTATTTTATTTATTATTTTTATTTTATTTATTATTTTTATTTTATTTATTATTTTTATTTTATTTATTATTTTTATTTTATTTATTATTTTTATTTTATTTATTATTATTATTTTATTTATTTATTATTATCATTATACAACATTTGCGAATGTGTGTATATATACACACACACACACACACACACACACACACACACACACACACAAATATACACGTATATTCAAATCTGTTCTGATGAGATCAATTCAAATAATCTTAGTATATTAATAATTATAATTTTATGTTTGATAAAATTAAACGTTTTATGTATACATCATTTTGAATTAGCAAATACCAACCTTTTAACATTATTCCAATAATTTTTAAGAGATTTATTTAATAAACCTCTTACCTGGACAGAACTTTATTTTTTGGATACTTTTTTTATTTTATTTTGGAAAATACCTAATGTAACAAATAAATTAATATTTATTTAATAAATAAGAGTATTAAATAATAAGATTGTGTGAAAATATTGCCATTCACTTCTGTAAATTTAAGCATATTCATTTTAATAATCATGAATACAGCCGTATTCACTTGTCCAACTGTAAATACAGCCGTATTCACTTTTAAAGTGGTGAATACGGTCATATTTATATTTACAGCTGTGAATACGTATCATGTGTATTTATGTTTGTTTTTATGAATATAAATATGCCCATATCTGTTTATTGGCCCATAGATTTGATTATTGGTAATAACACAAGCATTTTAAAAACCAAATATTGATTTTTTTTTATTTTTTTTTTTTTTTATGATTCTCATATTTGTATTGTAATGCTCTATAAATAATATTTTATTTTTCCAGATACAAATCGGATTTCATTTAGGCATGGGCATAATTTCAGCCTCACCATGAAAAATAATGTAGCTGTAAGTAAAATTTTCATTTTTATTGATTATGATCATTCATTTTATGGAAAAAAAAAATGAACGTGTTTAAACTCTCAGGCAAAATTAATGCTTCATTTTATTTATGTGACAATTAACCTATATCTATAGTTTGTAAAATTTTATCAAAAGGTTATAACAGTAAGTGTTTTTCCTGACATAATGGATCTTTTCTCTCATAGCATTATTGCTTAAGAACATTTTGATGGATTTGAACAAGAATTTTGGTTAACATATATAGCTAATTTGAGAGTTCCTGAAGACTTTTTATTTATCATATAAAAAATCATTTGACTTAAATAATTTGACTTGACTTGATAATCTAAAGATATAGATTCACATTTTAGAAGATGATATCAAAAGTGACAAAGGTTCACCTGCCATATGGATGACAGGTTTGTTTGCATTCAGGTATTAAGATTCCTATTTTAACTAGAAATAAACTTAGATGTCTGGTTAGTAAAATCGGCGAGTTATTTCCATTCAGAGTGTGAGGAGAGCTGATATTTAAATTTTTTCAAGGGAAGAGTTATAAAAAAAAAAGTTATAAAATGAATGAGCAATAATAAGTAACAAATAAAATCCTTTTGGATTAGTACTAAAGTGTTACCACTGTCATCTAAAACATAAAACATTAAAAATTTCTTCAAATATTACTGATTAACAAGTCAAACATCTTAAATTTTGTCAATAGCAGTCAATGAGTCTTGTGACATAAATGTTACAGCACCAATTTCACTTATTGTATGATTTATTTTGTCTACAAGTCTAAAGAAGAACTTAATTTGAAGAAGTCACTCAAAGGTCAAACAGGATGAGTGGATATAGCAAATACTGTACTTTTAGTCCGAGAGCCCATGCAATTTTGTCAAAAACTGAGACGAATTACTACTAATGGCCCTGCAGCATGGAAATGAGTTCTCTAAGAGAAAAACCTGATATAATAAAAGTTGTAGAACATCAAATTCCATGTCCACTAAGTACCAACAGAGTTAATGTAGGTCACTTACTCCACTCGAAATCGGTAGTGAATAGTTGAATAATGATGGCTGGAGAGTGATAATGAAGAAATCTGTGATTTTAAATATTTCAAGTATATGGTTGTCTATCCTACTGAGTTATTCTTGTAAGGATTTGGTATATACAATATAGAACTCTGTTCCTCCTATCAGCAGCGAATGATTTTGAGAAACGAGGTATCATAAGAAACCGAAATTTATGAAGAAATCACGAATCCCGATTCGAGAGGTATAATTGA
Organism: Nezara viridula; assembly: GCA_928085145.1. Taxonomy (NCBI): domain Eukaryota; kingdom Metazoa; phylum Arthropoda; class Insecta; order Hemiptera; family Pentatomidae; genus Nezara; species Nezara viridula. The sequence continues at coordinate 95,749,303 of OV725078.1, read as the reverse complement.
CCTACATTAAAACTGTTGTTACTCAGTAGACGCAGAATTTGATGCTCTCTAACTTTTATTCTATGAGTTTTTTCTCTTAGAGAACTAATTTTCAAGCTGTAGGACCAGTAATAGTAATTTGTCTCAGTTTTTGACAAATTAGGTTAAAATCAGCATTTGTTGGCCAAAGTTATCGATTAACCAACTTAAAATAATTAAATTATTATGTTTAGGTTCTCATTAGACGCACAGTTTTACTTATAAATAGAAAAATCCAAACTACTAAGGCATGAGTCTCCAACATACAAGTGAATTAGTTAACTTGCAAAAGTTTAGCCAATTTAGGCATCATCAGGGCAGAAAAACCAAGATCGCTTATATCCAGAAAGAAAAAAAAAGATTTTAATTTATAAATTTATATTAAAAACTTTAATTTTTTTTTTCGTTTTCCTTTTTTCTTTCTGCATATAAATAATCTTGGTTTTTCTGCCTTGTTGATGTCTGAATTGGCGAAACGTTAGCAAGTTAACTATTCACCTATATGTTGGAGACTCGTGGGTTCGTAGTTTGGATTTTTCCATTTATAACATAATTAGCTTATGTCTCTTTTCTAGCTGTATGCATATTTTACTCAATTTAACGTTCTTTAATTTCTTAAAGAGTACATTTTTCGCTTTGATCCAGTGTTTTGGAGTTATAGGTTATAAAACAAAAAATGATCGAAAAAAATCTGACTTTTATGGCTTTAAAAAGTTTTCCCTTGGTAGCCCACATTAGCAAATTTTTCTAATAATATGGACTTAGTTAACAACACAATAGTAAATTTTAAAAGACCTGGAAAAATAAGATCTGTTGATTTTGAACAGCGGGAATAGAAGAATCAACTTTATTCTTTGACAAAGTCCCTTAAGAATAACAAGATTGTTCATAAAAATTAACCTTAAATCTGGCTAAAAGACCTATTACAATAAAATAATAACTAAAATATAAGTAATAAGAGAAGTATTTATTGCATAGCTATAAAGATATATTAAAGAAATAGATGAGCTATAAGGTCATAATAGTATTCTTGACTAATATAATCAGCTGAAAAATCAGCTTATTCTGATCTACATATTCATATGAACCATTATTTTCAAGCATGAACCTTATCAAGAGTAAATTGACTTATTGATGAGATTCTAGAATCGTGCCTAAAATTAAAAACAAAAACATATAAACTTGATTTCCAATAAGATGTAAACACATTGTTCAAGAGTCGGACAATATATCAGAAATTGGTTAATAACTTCTGAAAGCATAGAAATGATCGATGCTGCAGACTGTAACACAAGTTATTAAGTTAATTTTAGAATAAATTATAGCATTTATTATGTTTTTAATTTTGCAATATTTTTAATTTAAAAAATGAAAACACTAAATTGCCTAAACATTCATATTTCGAGGTGATGTGTAAATTTTGTCCAGGAAATTTTACTGCTTACTACTAGACCTTTAGCTGCTGCCAGACTAATGCATCTCACTCCATTGTCATTGCTAGTTTCGTGGAGACTTTGGCTTCCGATGATGGGCTTAAATTTGGTTTCTCGACCTATCTTGGCATTGAAGTCTCCCATGACTAATTTTATGTCATGTTTTGGAGCCTGGTTCACAACTTTTTCTAACTAATCGTAGAAATCGTCCTTCACCTCATCCTCTTTCTCTTCTGTTGGTGCATACACGTTAATAATCGTGATATTAAACCAACGATCTTTTACGCGCAGCACACTTATCCTTTCATTAACTGTGGTGAAGTTTATTACTGATTTCCTTGCGGCTTATTAACTTCGATTCATTAACTATAAATCCAGTGCCAGCTGTCCCATTTTTGTCATTTCTCCCGGTGTAGAATAGTGTGTAGCCGTCTATAGTGGTTTCCCCACCATCTGGCTACCTTACCTCTTGAATGGCTGTTAACGGTATGTTGTACCTTTTTACTTCATTATCTACCGTTTGGGCAGCTCCTGGTCTGTACAAGCTCCAAACATTCCAGAGTCATTACCGTGTTAAGACAGTCAGATTTTCCGAGGCTAGTTTTAGGTTTCTTAATATGGTGTTTTTGACGGGATAGGGTTATTAGCCCTATGCCCAACCCCCAACCTGGAGGACCATGAGCAATCTCTACCACAGAGTCACTCACCTACCTCCCTGCGGAATGAGTTGCCTCCAGTTGGCTGACGGGTCTCACATACCCGAGGGGGGAGAGGAATCTCGGGTAGCATGTCTTTCCGTGGCGGGCGGTCACCCATCCAAGTATTGACCACGCTCGACGTTGTTTAACTTTGATTATCTATTGCAAGCGCCTTAGCCCGTACGGCTACCCCTGCCCTTTATATATATATATATTTTGTAACGTTCCCTTTGTCAACATAAATCAAAACAACGAGTTTCCTTTCTCAATATACTATTTATTTTAACACATAACATCAATTCTCAGGTTGGGTTCTGACAACTGAACACTCATTCATCATTTAATAACTATAATTTACTAATTACTAACTACACTTATTTATAATTTAAAATATTTTATAAAATAATTTGTACCGGTCTAAACTTTTGGTTCTATCCCTCTGTCAACATAAATGGCATTGTTAGCACTCATCCAAATGTTTACGCCTGCCAGCGAAATAATATTTTCTTACTTACGAATGTCCCGTTTTCTGTACCACTTAATTATTTTCTGCTATGTTGTTTTCTTCCAACATAAAATAATCTTCACTAGTGGCCTCTATCAACACTCGAACCGGCTAGGACTCCTTTTTCTATTTTCTCAACTTGCTGGCTGGCACCTTCTCACTTGGCAGCTCGTCACCTTCCCTCTTGACAGCTTGTCACATTCTCTCTTGGCGGCTCATAACCTCCTCTCTTGGCCGCTATCACCTTCTCTCCTGGCGGCCCGTCACATTCTGAGTTACATGAAGCTTGCTTCCCCCACTTCTTCCCCGTAGTTCGTGCTGTTACCGCTTTTGCGCCACTATTCAAATGCCATGTAATGTTGACATTACAATTTATATAAACAGTTTGCTGTTTGTGGCGAGATCCTTTTACTTTTATCTTTATGATATTTGTTAACTGTTGTTCTTGATTTTCACATTGTGTGCGTGCGTGCATGTGTGTGTATTTGTGTATATATATTTTTTTTTTTTTTTTTTTTTTTTTGGTTGACACTACAGACCATGAAGATCTTTGGCCCCGAGATGTGGTCTCCTTACAGATGTATGCTGCTTGTGGGAGCTCAGCTATCCTGGAGGGGGTCACCAAACCTCACATTGCTACGAACCATGGTCTCCATAGTGTAGCGGCAGGCCACCCGTAGCTCCGTAGCCAATACCTTTGGGTCCAATCTGGCAATGTCCTTTCCACCGACTCACTCGGGTTCAAGGACAGTGACAAACTGGATGGAATCTAGATCCACAGATTATGGCTGCTCGGAGTCAGCAGGCGCATGAGGACCTATATTTCTTTCCCTGAAACAGACCGTTCTTGGACGGAACTTCAGGGGGGCTATTAACATCCCGGTAAACCACATCCCGATTCCCAATTTAAGTACACGGTGTAGGGTCATCAGTCCTACGCCCGATCGATGTGAGTTGTCTCCAGTAGGCTGGAGGGTCTCACATACCCAGGAGGGGGGGAGACTCGGGCAGCATGGCTTTCCCTGGTGGACAGTCACCCAAATCAGGCGGGCACCAATCCAAGTACTAACCACACTTGACGTTGCTTAACTTTGATTACCTATTGCAAGCTCCTTAGCCCGTACGGCTACCCCAGCCTCCCTATTTTTTTATCTCAATTTTTAGTATATTTCAAATAAGTATCCTGCATCAATTTGTGGAAAAAAAAATCCATCATTAGTTGACAATCTTGAATCTATACCTCTTCCAGTAAACAACATCCTACTTGAAAATCAATATTTTTTATCTAGTCATCTCTTTAGTTGTTTTATTTTTATGTTAAAATAAATTGAAAAAAAATGTAGATTTTGTATTCCTAAGTGTTATATGATTATTGTTTATTTATTTACATTTTTCTTAGTATACTATGTATGTTCATTGGTAATTGCTGGTTTTTATTGTTCATAAAACTCAAATATTTCTAACATTTACCAATTTTAAATATATTTTCAATATTGGTTATTATCTTTTTATTGTATTAACAATTCGAATAAAATGTGTTTCTTTTTTTTTCAGGTTTTTTATATATTGTAGACTCTTTATATTATTTAAAGAGATGGGCTCTTTCAATGAGGCTTTATTTGAACAGAAATTGTTGTACTTAAAGGACACTCATGACAGCATTGCAAACTTGTCATCTTGGTGTTTATCACATCAAGAACATCATGGAAAGATTGTATCTACTTGGTTGAATGTACTAAAAAGAGGTATAGTATTATCACATTATAATATCTTTTCGTAGTATTTATGATATTTATATGTAGCCTTAATATCGTGGAAATTATTTATTATTAATAACAGGCTTTTTATTGTATCAAAATGTGATGTTTATATTAATTAATTAAAATTGTTTTTTAAGAATTAATCTTTTCTTTTTGTAGTAATGTTTATGTTAATCATCCAGTATACCACTTCACTCCATTTTTCTATTATTCTATTATAATAGCCACTAAGGTCTTTAATCGAAGAAATTAGCTTATAAATATATTTGATTTTACAATCATGATTACCAGATCAAGTATTGTTTTTCTATCTTATAATGTTTGCAGTGAAGACAGAACATCGTCTACTACTTTTTTATCTGGCTAATGACGTTATCCAGTATAGTAAACGGAAATCTCTTCCTTTTACGGATTCATTTGCTCCAGCCCTTCAAAAAGCTACAACAATGGTCAGGTTGGTTACTATATTCTTGTTAGTTTATATTTAACATTTAGAATCATGCTGCAATTTTTCAAATGAATGTACGTGATATTTTGCATTGAATTTTAAACATTATGTTATTTTCATACCAAATTGTTATTATTATGTTATATTAAGGCTCCTATTTACCTTCTTAATATAACTCCACTTAAACTACTGTTTGTATGGTAGAAATACGTGTCTCTAGAGATCTGAAGGTGATATTAAAATATCTGATTTACTGTTTTGTTAAATTTATTTTTTGGATTTCGAGGGACGACTCTGTCTCAGTTTTATGAAAAGTTGTAGTGGGTTTAATTTACTTGTCACTTAAGTATTTCCTGCCATCCTTCCTTTCTCTAATTATATGTCTTTTAATTATTTTGAGTGCCTTGAAATATTGTACCGTTTTTACTTTGTTATGAATATAATATAGCAAAAATGGTCCATTATAATTTATGCTCCATTTTGCATAAATCCATATCTCCTACTAATAGGCACTTGGGTTTGTCCCATTCATTTTAGTTTTGTTTGGAGTACAATATATTAACTGTAATGTTTTGAAGAACAATATCTCATTTAATTGAAAAATTTTAATTAAAAAAAAAACTCATTTTTTTATTCTGCATTCCACTACAGTTTATCTTCTTTTCTGATTAGCATAAATAGGTAATTTTGTTTTAACCTATCAAGGTGTTAGGCTATCTTCTTACTCATTTCAATGGTGCACATATTTAATAAATTTTTTTCACAACGTTTTTACTTTTATTGAAATTTTTTCATGGTTATTATTCTAGTTTGCAGTGAGTAGTTTGTATTTGAGATCTCGACTGTTTAGGCATAAATAGATTTACGTTTGATCAGCTCTGTCATTTTTGATACTCATCCTCCAATGTTAATTCAATGTCTCACTTTATCCAGATCTGGGTAATTTCTGATAAATATTGCTTTTTCATCATTCATTAATTTAACAGTACAGTATTCATGCAGTAAGGAACTTTAGAAGTATTGATTTTCATTCTAGTGGCAAGTCTTTAGATTAGAGTTTCCCGCCAATTGGCAGATATGAATTTCATTCAGATCATTCTGTATTGCATCCAGTTCTCTACCTAAATTGTTTTATGTTGAATATGTTCTCCATAATATGTGTATTAAACATATTCTTGGAAATGTTAGTGTTTAGTTCAGAAAGATTGTGAGTGATTTTGAAGTGCCTATCTTCAGGTTGGAAAAGTTTCATATTGACTCGGTAATATTTTAATTGTATATTAGGTTTACTATTCTATGCTGACCATGGTTAGCTATAAAAATTAATCTTTTTTACAATTCATTCTTTTGTTTCTTTTGAATGTATAATTTTTATGGATGTGTAGTTATTCATTCATAGACTCCCTTACATTTACATGTTTGTTTTATAGAGAGGACAGTGTTCGAAACAAAATACTAAGACTATTCAAAATATGGAATGAAAGAGGAATATATGATGAAGGTTTTTTAGTAGATTTAAGTGGTCTACTTAGCCGTGTACATAAAAATACAACACGTATTGATGTTCAAGAATTTCAGGTATGGCTGATTAATTTTGAAAAATAAAATATATTCATTAACTGTTTACTGAATTATTTTTCATTGTTTTTTAGCCATCTGTCATGTATTCAAGGATACGGAGTTGCAAAGAATTAGAAGATGATACTGATGTTAAACTTAATACCTTGAATGAAAGTCATGTTTCATTTACTGACATAGAGAAATTACAGAACTCTCTTAAAGGTATATTATATAATGATATATTATATAATGACTTTTTATTTTAACAAGTTAAATCTTTTTAAGTTTAATTACAATTATTCAAACCACATTTTAATTATGTTTAACATTTTATTCCTATTTATATTCAGTGAAACTTCCCTATAACAGACTTTACTCTATAGTGGATAAATTTATAATCCCCATCTGATTTCAATGATTTTATATTATAAATCAGTGCTGTATAACAGATTATCTCTATAACGGATGTGGACAGGCTTAATACAAGGATTTTAATTGAAAAGCAAGAACTCAGTGGAGCTCATATTCCAGAAACCATATTCCAGAAAACTCATATTCCAATTTATAATAGCTTGGTTTAAATATTTATACCGATAAGTAGATTTTGGATTAGGGGTTACAGCTTTAACCTTTTGTTATTAATTCTCCTATAGATTTGATTGTCATCCTATCAACTTGTGTCCAGTTAATTTTGAAAGATAAAGTTGACATTATTAATGTGATTGCATGTGAAAAACTTTGTATTCACAATTTAACTGCTCTATTCAAAATGTAGTATTAAAATTTTCAAAATTAACTACAGGAATTGTATGCTTAAACATCTTTTAGTAAACATGGACAGTGCGAATTCAAACAAGGAAGATCTACAACAGATATTCTGCTTCAGAACAATCCGTGAGAGAGGAAATAAATATCATATTAAAACCCATCATCTTTTCGTAAACTTCAAGGCAGCTTTCTACAGCATTAACCTAGAATAACTGTTCAAGATACTTGAAGGATTCATTATCCCTGATAGCGTTAGTATGCCTTCTGTTTAACTTAGCACTTGAAAAGGCAGTGAGGGATTCAGGTTAATAAACTTGACAAAAGAGTTTACAGTCAGTTGGTCCAGCTGTTAGCCTATGGGAAGATGTGGTCATTGTGGGACGGTCATTGCAGACAGTCAGAGAGGGATTTTCAGCTCTGTTGGAGGCCGCCAGAGTTCTTGGGTTGGAGGTAAATGAAAGAAAAACTACGTATATGATCACAAGAGAAGTCCTTAATTTACTAAAATTTTGATGAAGATTTTATTCTGAAAATGATGCTTGGATGACTGAGATGGGCTGGTTAGGATGGATGGCATAGCCATCCCTAAGATGATTCTGAAGGAACCTCTCCACAGCATTAGAAGCATGGGAAGACCCAAACTCAAATGGTCAGATGGTGTAGCAAGAGATCCACGGTTATATCCTGGGAGTCAGAATTTGGATGGCAGCTGCACAGAGCAGAGGTGACTGGAGGAGGCCAAGAATTATCACCTAGTGGTTGCGCTGAGATAGATAGCTAGATAGTAAACATGGACTCAGCAACATCTGGAAATAATATTGCCTAAAAGATAAGTGCTTTAGACTATTGAATGGTTTGTTTACATTTGGGAAACTATTGGTAAATATGGTAGATTTAATCTCAACTCTTATAATCATCATTTTTAGGACTACTCATTGTATACTTTCATCTTTTTTGACAAGTGATGTTATTGTTTAAATTCTATTTAATATCATAATTAGGTTTTAATAAATACTATTAGAATCTTGAATAAGTTCTTGCTGTTTTATTTTTTTGTGAAAATCAATGCTTTATTTAAAGTAAGTGGTAAAAAACACGTCACTCAAATTATTGCCTATCATTAGCCAATACTTTATCCCATCTTTCTGGTTTCAGTGGTCCCATATGAATTCCACGTCAGAAAAATGACTCATATTTCAGAGATATCCAAGAAACTACGTATATATATTTTGTAAATGAATTATAATTTTATATTTTCACAACTACAATTGCTGCGGGTGTGTACTCTTGTACAATACATGAAAAATCTCTATATATAAACTGGTGGTCAAAAAACCCAGTGCACCTTGGATTTTACACAAAAACTGGAAATTAAAGAAATATTTTTGAGCCTAGAGTTATAACAAGTATATGACAGGTCAAAGGGGATTACCATGCATTAAACCTTTCTAGAAGATTTCATAATTATCTCTAGGGTTAAGGATCAAAATATTAAAAAATAACGTGGATTTCATATCAGTTTTCTATAGTTGCCTGTTCAATCGCATTGGTTTTGCTTTTGCGTTTTTTTTTCTTGAAAAAAAAAATTCATTTGTTTCAAACATTTTTAAGAGTGTAAAATAGTTTTGGGTCCTGTTGTAGTAGCTCAGATTACTGCGTTAATTGAGAACGGCCAAAGTCAGCGATATACGGCCTGAATCCATGGGTTGTCTGAAACAACGGTTTGGCGGGCAGCCCAGAGGTACTGGGAGAGTTTTCCTTTAGGAGTCGGCTCAAACGCATCAATTGTAGTCAGTGGCAACCTCCATTGATAGTTTTATTCAGTTTCTGCAGCTCATAATATATTACACCATGCTGATCCCACCAAATGCAGAGAAGCTACGAACCATGGATATTTAGATTTGCTGATGATGTTGAAGCAGAGCGTAGCTTACCCCATGATATTTTAAGTTTAGAATTATTGTACTGTATCCATTTTTCATCACCAGTCATAGTATGATGCAAAAAACTTCAACTCACACATAGAGCATGCTCACAGTGAGTCTCAACAAGGATTCTGTTTGCTTCAGCTGCAGATTTCTTTGGAATATAATGGTGTAATAAATTTCCCCACAAATACTCTTAATTTGGCACAAATCTTGACATTTTTAGAACTACGAAGAAAAGCGTTGCTCACACTGTGGCAAACTAACGTATACTGAAGGCCAAGGCGACAGTAGTTCTTGGAAAATTGTGTTACCATCTGATATGAAGCGCTCATAGTACTGGTTCTGTCATCTGTTGAGAAACAGTGAGAACTTATTCAAGTTCATTTTCATAGTCCTGTAAATTCCAATTTTGGTTTTTCTTTGCAGGTGCTTTAAAGAAAGTAGCGTCCCAGTGGAGTGGTAAGTAGCATGCTCTCTTCTAAACTAGTTTTATTTCATTTTAGTTTTTATTTCCTTTATGTTAAGATACTTAAGTCTTGCTGAAAAATAAGTTGCATTTACCTTTTCATTATTTTTAATTTTCTGAAAATCATTGTATATAACTGTTTGAAATTATCTCTTTGTAGTAGTATTTTAGTTTTCATATTGTTTGAGTTTCTTAAACAAAATATTTAATTTTTTTGTGGATTGATGGTTGACTGTAGTGAATAATTGAAGAGAAGAATGATTAGGGTGATCAGTAAAAAAAAAAAATAATAATAAATAAGTATATTTATTTTTATTTTTGGCGATGTTTTGACCCAAAGTTCAGGCCTTCATCGGGGCTAAGAAAAAAACAGATAACAATAGGTATGAGAAACTATAAAAATTAAATAATTAATAAAATAAAAGAAAGAAATAAAAATAAAAAATAGATGAAGTACTGAGAGGAAGAATATCGAGGATAGAGAAGTGCTGCTATGAATGTTTTAATAAATTCAGAATTTAGGAATAGGCCAAGGATAAGTTTTGTTTCTCTTTTCTTAGATTCACTGTCTGTAGTTGAAGGGTTTCAGAGATGAGTCGTTTGTCATGGTTAGGAACGGAGGCAAGGATGGAAGTTTTGTCAAAATCAAATGTATGGTTTAGGGAGAGAGAGTGTTTGGATAATTTTAGGTGGTAAAGCTGCAAGAAGATACAGAATATTTATGTTGGGTGCGGCAGTCCTTTAGGAGATTTTTGGTTTCAGCAATATAAGATGAAAAACAATTAGGGGTGGAACACGGAATACGGTAAACGATATGAGAGTGGTGTGAAAGAGGAACAGGATCTTTTAGGGATGTGTACAAATTAGAAAGTATGTTTTGAGATTTAAAGGCAAGTCGTAAGTTAGGGTTGGTAGATCGTAAAACTGTTTATGTTGTCAGAAAGATTAAGAATATGAGGTAGAGATCTGTATATGGAGACCAAAATGGGTTGTGAAGAAACAGTGGAGGTTGAGATTGAGGAAGAGCAATTTTTGTCTTTTATAAACTTATAAATGTTGATAAAGGGAGGGAAATTATTATTTGAAAGGATCTTTTTTATATGTTGAATATTGGTTTGATGGAATAAAATTGGGGATCAGAGAAGGAGAGACTTCGGTGGATGAGATTTTTAGCAACATTAATTTTTTGGTGATAAGGATGTTTGTATTGGAAATTCAAAAGTCTGCATGTTTAAGTTGGTTAAGTATACCAGTCTGTGGATATGGTATTGTTAGGATTCCTTATGATGAGAAGATCGAGAAAAGTGAGAGGATTATTTAATTTGTGTTCTACTGTTAAGTTGAGGCAAGGATGGTAAGAATTGAAGGCTGACAGGATATCGGGAATTTTATCTGGATTGAGAACTAAAAGGAGGCCATCTACGTATTTTCGGATAAAGATGATATCGTCTAGAAACAGAGGGATAATGGAGTCTAGTAGTTCGTTAAGAACAATGTTGGAGAGTTTTGGGAGCAGGGGAGTTGCCCATTGCTAGTTCGGAAATTCGGTTAAAAAATTGTCCTTGGAAGGTGAGATAGCCTGATTTACAACATAGATGAAGGGGAAATATATATATGCTTATTTATTTTTACTTTTTTTTTTTTTACTGATCACTCCAACTTTTCTTTTTAAAAAATTACTATAATTATAAAAAAATAAAAATCCCTTCTTAATCTCTACAAATATTCTATTCCTTTGCAAATTTGGGGTTAACTTGACTCATTCTTAAAGAATTCATTGCATTATTGATACTTACTGATAGGATTATGACATTCCTTCTATCAGAAAGGTTCTGATTAGTTTTCTTAGATATAACTAGAAGTGTGTATAGATTTATAATGAAAAGGGCTGAATTTTATTTATATTTACATACATAATTGGTAAGGAGAAGTTGTAATCTTGCCTCCTTTTGGTCTTTTCATGGAGGAGAAACTGGGTACAGCTGTTAGGAAATTCCTAGGTAGCTAATTCCTTTGAATTAGTTCATACTAGATGAACTACTCATGTGTCTCAACAATCTGGACACCCTATAGCTGTGTATCCCCCTTCACACCCAAGAACTGCAAGTGTTATGTTACTTTTTACCCTTCATTGAAGGACTCCAAAATTATTTTTTTTATAACACTTATAGTTATAATTCATAATCCAGCAGCCCAATAAAGTTACTTCAGAAACTGCTATAGTCTTTAATGGTGTTTACCCAACCCCATTTCCTGGAGCAGTTGTACTTATCCTGGTAGCTAGAAAATAACAACCTACAACCATTGACATGAGTAAGTAGGAAATACCTTGATTCAGTTTGATGTCATCGAGCTCTATCAGCTTTATTTGTATGGGTATTGTTCATTAATGCCCTCTTCAGTTTCCACTCTTTAATTATCTTATAGCTCTATAAACTAGAGTACTATGACTCCTCCATCCAATTTCTCAGCTGGATTCCCTCCAATATCTCTGGTGTAACTAAGAAGTCAGATTGTCTTTTATAAACAAAAGTGAATTAAACGTTAAATATGGTATACATATACATGGTATACATATCCTCGAGCATTTTAATAATGTTTAAACTCTCAGCTGGTACTTGTCAGATAACAACTTAATACTTTTTTATCTAATAATTTCATTTGTGTATATGGAATGGTTACCAACCCAAAACCAATGTTCATATGTTCTACTAATCCCTTTTTCAATATTATTTTTCCAACCATGAGATTGGTTAAGGAAAGAATAAAAGCATTTTTTGTTTCCTTCCTCCGTCTTATGGTAGAAAAATTATACTAAGTTGCTTTTTTAAAAATCTTAATATAATCGAGTTATAGAAAAATATCCTGTCCCACTTGCTCTTTTGAGCTCCTCTTTTTTTAATTATTATTATTATCATTACATGTTTTCTTTGCTGGAATTGGAAAAAAACTAACTGATGGCCAAATATTCGAATGATGTCAATTTTTTTGTTGTAGACAGAGAAAATGGAGATGAACTACTAGTTGACTTTGATGCGGGTTTAGCGACTGTCAAGGCATACATAAAGGCTTTGGAGGCTGAAATTAAGGAACGCCATGGGCTTATTGATTTGCTTGAGATTGGAGAACAATATTATGAAAGAGAATTTCAAGAAGCTAAAGTTGTAGTGAATGTAAATATATAAATATATACTTTTTCTTGCAAAAATAATTATAAATTTTAATATTTATTTTATTGCCACTGCTTTGTTTTTCTCTAACTTTCTTTATGAATTCAGGAATCAAGTTCTGGATAATCATTAGGGATATTAATCTTCTATTATCAAATTATTTTTTAGGTTATTAATGGTTCATTTAACTAACTTCAAAATTTTTTATTTCCAGAACTTTCTTTATATCAAAATATGGCCTATCAGGTATTGTGGTGGTTAATAATTCTTAATTTTTCTAAACGAGGATTGGTCCACACTCTAACCTCTTATGTTATTTTGTTGCTATGACAGTACCTTTCAAAACACTGTTGATGTTTAAATGATTTTGGGCTAGCCTAATATTTTTTCGTATGGTAAATATGTCAAGTTTTAAAGCAGATTAGGATCATTTATGACACATACTGCTTTTCTTGTTCAATGCAAAGCAAAATGTGAGTGAAAGCTGTCATATACTTGTAGAAATTTATGGTGACCATGTACTAATGCTAGACGCTTGTGTGCATATGTTGAGACAATTCTAAAGTGGTTATTTTGACTTAGAAGACAAAGAACATCCAAGTCAAGTGAAAAAAATTTCAAGATGGGGAATTACAAGCACTGTTGGATGAAGGCGATACGCGAACTCAACAATAAATGCCAGTCAACTCAACAATCCTATCAATCAGGACCACACATGTATAGATCTCATCAGTATGAAAAATTCTAAAGCTCTTGGCGTTGAGTGGAAACCACTGCAACTATTGAAGTATGGCATAGATGTAGTACTCTATGAGCTTTAATGAAATCATTTTTAATTTGTGAGTGAGTGAAGATGTAGACATCCTAAGATGAAATGGTTGGACGAAGTTGAGGCAGATTTATAGCAGCTGGGAGGAGTCAGAAGGAATAGAGCTGTTGCTGTTGATAAAGCAGCATGGCAGAAGGAATTCTTTATCCTCGTATTGTTACGTCAGCTGGTGCAATTTGTTTTAATATTGTACTCATACTATAGCTATCTACCAAATATATGTTTTTTTCTAAAATGGCCCATTATCTAGAGTATAGATTCTTTTAGGGAAAAGTGAAATTGATATTAGTGTTTTGCAACTCATAAAACCCTTTAAGATGAATTTTCATAGCAATCAATAACAAAAATAGTTTGCACATAATTTTTGCCTATCTCCTAGGTTTTGGGTCACAATCAAAATGTTTTTGACTGTGATAACTTAAAGACAACTCAACTAATCCACACAAAATGAATCCACTTCCACACGGAAAAATCCACACAAACTTACACGGAATAGCACAGACCTGACATCTATTAGATGAAAGATATACAATTACAGCATTTGAAAAGTTTTTCTTAAATTCTAGCTTATAATGGTATAAAATCTAAAAGTTATTGAAGGCAAGTAATTCAGCTTTCAAATGGTTTTGTTAAAATTTAATTCTAGAAAATCCTGAAGAGTTATGAATGCTTTAGTCAATGGCGAAAAAAACAAAATAAATAAAATAAAAAAGCCTAGAAAATCAAGACTTAAATTTATATTTTATGATTTATATAAAAAATCTTATTAAAGCGTTTTAAAGGACACATTAAAAACGAATCTAACTCGTTCTTTCATTACAAAAATTTACTAGGACTACTTTACTAGAAGTGTTTTTTGTAATTTAGGATACTTATAATATATTTAGTACTATAGGTAATATTTTATTCTTATTCTGCATAATAAAGAAAGTGATCAGTATATAATTACATTAAAATATGGGCAAAGCAACGGCAAAAAAAACAAATAAAAATTCAAATTGTATAATTTTTTTTTTTTCTTGACTCCTAAGGCCCATTGAAACAAACATTGTCACAATGTAGTATCACAAAAAAAAAAAAAAAAAAAATTGATTGAAATCGGTAACCAACTGACTTATAATTTACAGATTTATAATTTTCCTATCAAATATTATTTCTTCCATCAGTTTAATTTTCCATAGGTTATTGTGGTTCACTACTTATACCTCCAGCAAGTTTTTTCTTTTATTTCTATCTTTTTGTTTTTTCAAATAATTCAATCTATAAAGTATGTCCTTCCTTAACAATGTTATATTAAATATCACGGCTATTCACTTACTTAGTCCAATAAGTCATAAATTCCATTTTATGCCTTGGCTTAAATAAATACTGCTTGTGTATATTATTGATATGTGATCGGTTCAATTTCAATATAGAGAATTTCATATGTGTTTCTGGATAAAATTCAATTAATTAGTTTTTTTATATCAATAAGAAGTTTACTATAATTGTAATTTTTATATGAATAAGCATACATATAATATACATATGTATCTTTAAAGGCTTATAAATGTTTTGGTACAAGAGTGCGAGGAGTAAAACGTAAATTAGAAGAACAAATTGAAACAATGCCTAGTCCGATGCCATCTCCTGATGTCAATGCTCCTTCTCCTTCACCAGAACCGAAAGATGGAATAAGTGAGTTATTAAACTTATTTTTAAATATATTATCCATTTCAAAACATCTAGTGGTATTATCTGAAGTTTTTCATACGTCTGATTTGTTTTACATTTTTATTTCTCATGTTCAAAAATCTGCTTATTTCATCTCATTTTTATGTAGAATGTGGTTTATTTCCTATTCATTATTGGTGCAAAAAAGCATGTAGTTGCACCAATAATGAGTGAAAAATTGTCCTGGGCCTGCTCAGTTACCTTCCCCAATTGTCACTCGGCAGCATGCCTTAGTGATATTCCATTTATTTTTCCCAAATTCTCCATTACATCCATCCATCTTGTCTTCTGTTTTTTCCTAGTCCTAATTTCTTCTGGCTTCCCATAATATAACTTTCTCATTTCTCGTCTAAATCTAAAAATTAGTCATGACATACTTTAGCCATTTAATATGATATAATCGAGCAGACTAAGAAATAAATGTTGTACATCTAGTAGGCTTCTTTATTTTTTCTTTGGCAGGGAACTTCATTTTCCGTAATGTTTTCTATCCAAGCTTCAATTTTACTATCATCAACTGTCAGAGTGTAATCATATTCTTTGTCTTCTTAATAAAAAATCTACTTTTAAACTAAGAGATTCACCTATGGGTAGTACTACTTTCCCTGAGCAGCCTTGGCCCTCTTAGCAGAATCCTTTAAAAACATCTACTGAGGCTTGAAAGAATTTTGTTACTAATGTTCAATCCTTTAGCATATGTAAACACTATTATCTGAACCAACAAATCATAAAATCTCATTTATTGACTTATGCTATTAACTTTCATTCCTGCCTAATGTACAAGAGGTATTGGAAATTTAAGATGCTTTACACTACAATTTTTGAAAATGACCATTTAATTCTGAAACCACGAAGGCTGTCCAGAATGTACCTTACGTTTTGAAATTTTAAAAAAATCTAGAGAAAAATATTATATACATTGAAAAGCATGCTCTTATACTATTTTTCTAAATAGCCACCTTTCAAAGTGAGATTCTTATCATAACAATACACCAGCTTTTGAATACTGTCAAAGTAGAACCACCTGAGATTCAAACGACTGCTTCACATCTGCATGCAGTTCTATTTTGTTATCAAGTTGTATATTGTGAAATATCATTGGAAATAGGTGGTAAATGCTCGGTGCCAGGTCTGGACTCTATGTGTATAATCAAACACTTCCCTTTGCAGAGCTGTTAAATAAAAAAACAAAATAAAAACTTAAAGCTCAGGTTTCGCCTTAATGAAGAAGTGATTTTCATGATTTTTTTCATTCATTTTTATTGCTAGTTCATCAGTCTAAAAGGCAAGGTTGACCACTGCAGTTCTCCTTATCTCAAACATTTTTAACATAATGCACTATTCACCTTATTCTATCTTCTGACATTTTTCTTCTCCATACACTTTACCCATTGATGTTAATGTTTTGAACTTCTTCTTTTTTGATGATTGTGAATGGTTCCTTCTATTAATTGTTATTACTTTAGACTTTTAGTAAGTTTAGATTAACTATGGATAATTTGATTTAAACTTTTACAAGGAAAACGATGGTCCGGAGGGGCGGTGGTAAAATAAATAGTTTCCCTCTATTTTATGACTGCCTCCCCAGACCACCTTGTTCCTTATTATACAAATGGTAATCTATTAAATATCTAATATGACAAACTTTTAAGGTAGTTGTATTGATATCAAGGTTTAATGTATGTTAAAATATCACAATTACCTGAATTATTATCAGTTGTTCTTTCCCAACAATCACTTTCTAAATTTAATTTCTAAATTATTTGTATAAAAAAAATTTAAAATATCTTTTATATGTATAATATAGGTTTTTATTGGTGTCATTGTAGCTGTGTATTAATGTGTGTATATTTTTATTTTAAATTATTTCAAATACTGTTCCTGATTATTATACTTCATTTATTTATTTTTTTTATTTTTTTTTTTTTTTTGTAGGTAGCACCATTAAGTCCTTTTCTGATTACAAATCTAATAATTATTTTCCTCCACCTGAAGTGAAAAAAGATAGTGAAACTACATTAGTTTCTCCATATAGTCCAGACTCTAATTTTGATGCTGAGCCTGTAGATTCTACCCAACATGCATATTGTGGGCAAATAGATGAACCTAAAGTGTATATACCACCGAAGCTTCAAAAGCATTTCAAACCAGATGTTGCTGAAACTGAATCAAACAGTAATACACCTTATGGGTCAGCAGATGCTCTATCAGCTGAAACTTTTCATCATGGTCATTCATTTCTGAATTCAGCTGCAGCTAATAATTTTCAGATAATTAATGTTAGTCAGGTATTACTAGAATTTCTTGTGATGTGCTTGTTAATGTTGTGAATGCGAGAGTTATTAAGTTACTTTCCTTTTTATTAATTTTTTGTTCAAATAACTTGTATAGACTTTGTTGTCGATTCCTTCCTTCCTTCACTTCATTTACATTTAGTATTTTAGTTAAGTGTTAAAACATACATTTTAATAATATATTTTCTTCTTATTTGTTTTAATTTTTGTTTATTATATATTAAGTGAATATGAACATATTATTTAACTGGTGTGTTTTGTTTTTAGTAATATGGTTTCTTCAATAAGCAATCTAAAATGGGGAATGAAAAATTGTCAAATGTATTTTTCCCTGATAAATTTCTGATGATAATGAGTTTCCATTTAGCTATATGCTAAATTATACTTCTGATAAAACTTAAGAGAAGTATATTTATAAAATAACTTTGTCTAATCATGTCAAGAAACTTTAACCAGTTATAGTTTTGTATCAATCCTCCAAAACTCCACCTCATCTTTTATTAAAGATAGAAATTAAAAATCTTTATTTGTGATACCTGCAGTTGCATAAACTAACATTTTCTAGTATAAATATGCAATAATTGAAAATATTGTTCACATATTGAGTATATTCACTGAACATCATTATTAGATTTTGCCCAATTGAAATACCATATTTGCTAAAATATAAGTTGAGGGATTTTTCTGGGACATTTTAAAAACATTTTTTTATTCTAAGAATATTCAGTCAATTACTTATAATGTTTTAAAACTCAATTCTGCAATTCCAATTTAGGTTTATTACAGCGGTGGGTGTTATTAAAAATTGTATCTAGATAACGAATGATAGATAAATTTTTATTTGTTAGTTTTATTCATGACCTTTGGACAAATAATTATTTTTTATTTACAGATAACCTGCACTATCTATTCTAAGTTATTTAAGATAAAAATATGATTCGAATGATGTTTTTGCAACTTTAGGTATTTTTCAATATAAAGATCCACTATTATTATGTCAGGTGCACTTTTTATGAAAATACTGTCGGATTTGCGCATCAAGTTTCTTATACTTTTCGGATTTATCCGATATATGGGTCCACTAATATGTTTTCAGTGGCGCTCATTATGAAAATACTTACTTATTTAAAATTGCACATCGTGCTTTTGCTATTTTTCAGACTTCTTCGATATATTTTGATATTTATGGGTCCACTAATGTGTTTTCTGGCTGTTTTTTTATGAAAATAATGTCGAATTATGGATTGCACATTGAGCTCTTGATACTTCTGTTGTCTCATCGAAATATAGGTCCACTAATATGTTTTCAGTGGCACTCTATATGGAAATACTGTCGGATTTAACATTGCACTTCAAGCTTTTGCTACTTTTTGGATTTATTCGATATATGGGCTCACTAATATGTTTTCAGGGGTGCTCTTTATGTTATGGAAATACTGTCGGGTTTAAGATTGCATAATTGTGCATCGAGCTTTTGATAGTTTACAAATTTCTTTGGTATTTGGGCCCACTAATCTGTTTTCAGGAATGCTCTATATGAAAATAATGACTGATTTAAGTTATTGAGAAAATTGTTGGGAAGGTGAAAAACCGATTCTTTATTCTCGAGATAACTAAAAACTTGTACCATTCCTGTTTGCATCGGCTTACCTCTAAACAATCGGAAAATAGTTGGAACAGTGAAAAACCGAGCATCTACTCATAAGATAAAAGAGGAAAAGCAAAGAAAATAAGAAAAATTGTCTATATCATTTCCCCATTAAGAAAATATTACTCCATTTTCCCTTCTTCTAAACAGTCGGAAAATTGTAGGAACTGAAAACTGAGCATCATTCATGAGATAAAAGAAGAAAATCGAAGAAAAATCAGAAATTTGTCTACACCACTACCCCATTTTCCCCTACCTCTATATAACCGGAAAATTTTTGGTACAGTGAAAAACCGATCCTTCATTCCCGAGATAAAAGATGAAAAGCGAATGATAATTCAGAAAAATTTTACACCATTTCCTCATTTTTCCCTACCCCTAAACAGCTGGAATGGTGAAAAACTGAGCATCCATTCACAATATAAAAATAGAAAATCGAATGATGATTTGGAAAATTTTGAACACCAATTTTTGACAGGCTTGCTAAAAGAAATTTATAATTAAATTATTCTAAATTTATTTGAAAAACTTGAATAGAAAATAAAAAGATAATAGATAACTTGAATTTATTTACTATTTAGACAAACGATAAACAGAAATATTCATATATTCATTATTTGTAGTTGAATATATGAATAAGTCATTCGTTATCTATTATTTAAGATAAATTTTGCCCTATTCTGTTTTTTTTTTTTTTTTTAAGACATGATACTACTTATCTATGCAGCATATAAATAATACGTGTAATAAATAGCATATAAATAATACCTCTTCCCTCCCCCCCCCCTTTCTTCATCTTTTAGGCTATATGTGATTTTCTTGGGCTAGGGGAGAGTTCAGGAAATTAATGCCTAAGTTAATAGTCCTCCACCCACTGGGATTTGAACTCGTAATGTTCGGTTTATCAGGTTGCAGTCCTAGATGTGTTTTACACACATTAGCCAGCTCGGTCACTCAGCTCTTCACCTATGTAGTACCTAATTTAAATATGTTTGCTTCATTTTGAGATATGTGTATCAAATTTGGAAACTGATTTCTTCTAAGGAGTTCAATTTTTCTACTCCCGTATTTTTTTCCTAAAATTTATTTTCCAAATGGTGGCTGAACTATATTCAAGCCAATACGATAATTAAGTCAGTAATCATCACCATTTTGGTGTGGAATTAGATACTTGTTTTTAAGTAAATTGCTCGTTACAATTAAACCTTTTATTAGGAAACTCTTTATAAAAAATAACACAAAAAATAAAACCTGAAACAGCAATAACATATATTAGGATAGGTTACAGAGGCTCAGATAAAGAACTTATGACAAATTTATTCAAGAAAACATAGAGTTACCAATATTCTTAAATGATAATCCTTATTGGGTAGAATTAGGATCATCGAGTCTTGCCATCTAAATCGGCTGTATTTTGGATGGAATTTGGGGTAAATAGTTCAGATTTTGACGTTTCATTCATTGGAATGGTAAACACTTGCAATTTTCATAAACTTATGTTACACCCAGTAAAGTTAGAAGCTATAGCACAAATTGATGTCATTTGGTGCATTTTTAAATGCTTGAATGTGTCAATTTTTTGGTTCCATTCAACTGGCCAGTAAATGGCTCATAGGCGCAGACTTTCTATTCTATAATTGGGGGAAAATGGACAACCACAAAAAATTCACGGGAGTTTATATTATGTATGAAAATTATGCGTGATAACTAACATAATCAATATAATTATATTGTAAAACAAATATATATAATTGTAAAACGAACAATGTAATGCTATGTATAAAATTAAACTTATACATGTTTATAAATTAGTTCTTATTTTTTTTCCACATGGGTATATTTGAAAATATGTTACCAAATCAATTGAATATATTACACATTTTTATTTTTATTTGAAGGTTTGAGACAGTGAGATGAACCCTCAATTCTCCGATCCTTCAAATTTGCCAAGGGAAATGTGATTGCGTAAAAATGGAAGAGTGCACATGAATGAATCATAAAATCCTAGGATATGTTGCTACATGTAATTATCTTTGAATATAAACTAAAATTTCAATAATAGGAGCATAGGACGTGGTAAAATACTTGCTTACTTATTTCTAGACCTCAGCTTAGCGATTTATCAACATCCTATTTTCTCAATTGATTTTAGTTAACCCATTTTACTCATTCATGTTTATTAATTGTTATTGATTTTGTTTGTATTTTTGTTCTTCTGGTATATTTTAGGGAGGAGAGCAAAACAGTATTCTCACCCCTCTCTATTTTTATTGGGGAAGGGGCGATTGGGTGGTCATATGAAATTGATTTTCAACTACCTTGCTATGCTAAATATTTTAAAAGAATTCCTAGCCGTTTACATTTTGGTCAAATGGAAATTTTTCAAATTGTATTTTACATTTTTCTAATACAGTTAAATCAATTTAACCTTCTTTTTTTAAAATAGAGTTGAGTTAAGTAGATTCAACTAAAATTGCTTTTTGTGTCAGTTTCCATGCAAACTCTCCTGCTTCATTGTACATGATTGAATTTTACTCACCTTGCCTGGCTGGATATTTTAGATGACATCCGTCTACCATTTGGTTAAATGAAACTAAAAAAAAGTTTGACATGTTTGAACATGTCAGTCTTGAAAACACCCAATTATGTCGATTTCCGATAAGGCTTACAACATGCATTAGTGGGTGTAATATGCCTTTTATTTAAATTGTAGGTATACCTTTCCATTATATGGGAACTTAAAATCTGACTTCTTTGAGTCCAAATTTCACCCAAAATGCACCAGGTTTGGACAGCAAGATTTGACAATTCTAGTTCTACCCAATAAGCACTATCGATTAAGGGTATCAGTAGCTTTATATTTGTAGAATATTTAGAATATCTTAGAATGTTTCCTTGGCTTCTCGACTATCTGTGTTGCCATTGTAAATTTGAGAAAATTAACTGTGATGTTTTCTATGAAAATTTTATTTTAAACACTTTTAAAAGACACATGTGTCATATCAGTAAATAATGACCCAACTATTGCATCCCAAACTCTTCAATTCACATCACAAGTCTTGAAGAATGATTTCAAAATGAGGATTAAAATAATTTCCAATAAATCACATCAAATCACCTTTACCCTTCATCATAAACCTATGACTTCCTGTCCTACAATATCCTTTAATAACATCCCACTTATCCCTGTTAAACAAATCTGGTTTCTAGAACTCCACCTGGACAAATGTCTCACTTATAATCCTCATACCAGACTGAAGCGACAAGAAACTGCTCGACGTTTTCGACTAATTCAGCACTTATTAGACAAATGCTCTAAACTTGCAGTTAATTACAAAAGACTCATATATATGACTATAATTAGGCCTATTTTGACTAACAGGATTAAGCTTTGGGGCTCCAATAAGCCATAAAACTCCTCTTGTATCCAATCTTTACAATCCAAATTCCTTCATAAAATCCTCAGTGCTCCTTACTTTATCAGTAATAAAATCATCCATAATGACCTTAATGTCCCATATGTGTCCGATTTGGCTCAATCCAGATACCTATCGTTCCATTATAAACTTCTGAACCATTTGAACCATCTTATTTTTACTCCATCTATTTTTACTACAATCTTATTTACCTTGCTTCCTCTTTGATTCCTGATAACCACCCGAGGTGTCTGAGAAGAAGCTGGCCCCGGGACCTTCTAATATAGCACTATAATTGGAGTGCTACCAATGGTTAGTTTCTATTCATTTCATACATACCATATTACAAAACTCAAATTAACTTGTATTTTTTAACTAATACCGCTGTAAATTTCAATAAATATATTAAAATCAAAAGTAAATTATAAAAATTTAACTGAATCTATATAAGTTCAATTTTTCTACACAAAATTTGCAACGAAGGAGCTGCTAAAGGCTTGTTCATCACATCTGAAACTTGATGCACTGACAAAACCATATCAATTGCATACATGCCTTTAATTAACTACTCTTGAATGAAGTTTTATGCTTTCTTTGGATTTTTTTTTTTTGGTTCTGCAATGATTTTCTTGGTTTTGTGATAGTGATCAGCAACAGCATTGTTAATCTGTAAAACAGGAACTTCTTTGTCTATTTGTCTCTAAAGGCTACCATACCAAATAATTTCTTTTAAGCTTTCCAGCTGCTTTATGACTGATTGACTCTGTTGAGACATCTAGACTTTCTGGCTTTTTAATGTAGATGGTTTCATTGAGCTCACATACAGGGACATCGTGTTTATGTCAAATTAACCTAAGAGCATCTTCTCTGTTGCAGTAACACTGGGTATCAAATGAATAATTTGCATTGGGATTAAACCATTATGCTATAGTTGCTTTTTCTCTGATCTATAAATTAAAATCTGATCTATAAATCTTCATTACTACTTGGGCTTTATGCTTCAAAATGGTACCTTCTGGATAAAGTTTTAGTCCAAAGAACCACATTTATGGAATGACTTCAGCCTCGCTAGTTCCATGGCCATTAACTTTGTCCTTGATCTTCTCACAAACTTCATCATAAACTGTACCAGGCACTCACTGACCGCTAAGTTATGCTAATAACTGTTAGCTTTTTGGTAAAAATCGCTTCACTTTTCTTAATATACTTACATAGTTTTCAGAGATGGATGTATAGTTGAGTATTGATATTGTAATGATGATGAATACTCAGGATGTGTGGTCAAAGTAAACATAATTTTTCACATCCTGACCATTTTTCATCTTTACATTGTTTTTATTTTATTACAATTATTTTTAAAAATATGAACATTGATTTGTTTTTATTTATTTTATATTATTATGTTTGTATATTTTCTTAACTCATTAATTTAATTCTCAATTTCTTTCTTTCAATTTCCTCCAGTTGTTTTCATTTTCTTGGTGTGGTGCATCCAATTTTACATAAATATTTGTTGCACGTGCTTACTGTTCTCATGTGACATATACAAATTTAAAATTAAAATATATTATTCTGTGAAAAATTATTCAGAAGGTAGTTTAAAAATATAATAAAATATGAGCTTTAGGATAAATTTAAGTCCCGCTGTATCTGTTTTTATGGCGTATTTCTCCTTGTTATGCTTGTGATTCCCTAACGCTGTTGAGTAATTCAACAAAAAAAACTATCGGGACCCCAAATTTTAGTGGATTATTAGATTCCATTTATTATTGATCTCTCCTAGAGGTTCTGTTAATTTAGAAATTATTATTTTGTTTACATTAATTTTGTTGTTTATTATGACATGCATATTGAAATTCAATAAATTCGAACAAAAAAATGTCATACTAATAATTAGAAGTTTAGATTATATAAAGGTTGTCATAAATGTTAAGTTATTTTCCCCATCATGATCTCAGAAAATTAAATACATTTTAAGAAAAAACTGCATTGGTTCTGTAATGCATGCATAAAATTTAATGTCTTAAAATTGTTTAATTGATAATTTATTTCCCTTTGCATTTATATTTATTGACTTGAGATGATGTAATAATAAAATCAGGGTTGCTACCATACATTGAAAACCTAGAAAAGTCAGGAAATTTCATGAAGAAATACTAAAAGTCGGAATTTTACAAGCTAGGGAATACAGGTGCTACTTTGCAGTTTTGATTCTGAAACATTATTGATCTCAGTGTTTCATAGATTTTTGTGCTAAGCAATTACTTTTTTTTTAGGTTATGTTATTAAAACTATTTATCAATTATTATTAAAATATCTTAAAATAAATATAAAAGTCTGTATCATAGATCTTGCTTCTATTATTTTCAATATAAAATATGTTATTTCAATAGTTTTATTTTTATGCTAAAGAAAGGCTGTTAAATAATCATTATTTTATGTAAACTATCTTACTAACTAATGTATCATCAAAAATTATGATTTTTCGTAAGGCCTTCAGTATCGTGAAATGCATTATTTAAAATTTTAAATATAGTATCAATTATTTAAAAACTATTAATAAAGATGTCCGTTAACAACTATTTCGATGAACTCAAATTTTTCCTATAATGAAAATCTGGAAAGGTCGGTTATTTTAATAGAAGTGTTCTAATATACATTCTGCAAAAATATTCCACTATGCAGATATTAGTTTTCTCTTAAACAATCTAAATTAAGTGCTCATTATTATTATTATCGCTGTTGACTCCTGGTGGAGAATAGGGTATCTACAAGTGTGTTCCACTCCGATCTTATTTTTTCTCACCCGATGTATTGGGTTGGCAAGTACGTCCTTTGGGTTTTTCAGGGTGAAATAAAACTCGATGTATTACTGACTTAAAATTTATTATAATCTACAATATATTGACCATTATTTAATATGACTGCCTATCTCGCCACTAACTGCATAATGCCATGTTCATAGAATGTATGGAGTTTATTGTTAATAAACTGGTTCAATTAGTTTTTGATGCCCTCTTCCTTTTGGAATTTCTTTCTGTTCATGGAGTTCTGCACAGACCGGAATATGTGGTAGTTACTTGGAGCTAGGTCTGGTGAATAGGGAGGGTGGGGCAAAAGGTTCCATCCAAGGCTCAATAATTTATTGTGAGTAACCAATGAGATGTGGGGCCTAGCGTTGTCTTGGGGGAACACAACACCTTTCTGATCATTCATAACTCTTCAGGATGTTCTCCAAATTTGATGTTACTATACCCATTGCAAAGCTGAATTATTGCTTATGTGGCCCTAAATTCCTGCTAAATTTTTTGTAGATAGCTAAAATCATATTTAAGTTATAACATTTTTTGTGATTTTCAAAGAAAAATCATGTGAGGGACCCAAACATTAAGTCTGGAAACATATCTCAGCTTGTGCAAATGGTTTTCTACACTTGTGTGCTACACATTTAGGGCCATAGCAATCTCCCGCACTGATTGGGTGGGATTTTGATCAACAATGGCCTTAACATTGCTCGTTTCAATTTCATGCGGACGACCAGACCATTGTGCATCATTGATGTCAAAATTTCCTGAATGAAATTTGGCAAACTAATGTCGACAGGTGCGTTAGGTTAAGGCATCATCCCTATAAACATTGCAAATTTTTCTATGTGCTTCTGGAGCCCGCGTACATTTTTTAAAATAAAATAACAAAATATGCCGATAATGAATGATATTTTCTTCCATATTCACAGGGCAATAGCAAAAATAATACTAAGCTAGTTTCAACAAGAGTTAGCAGATATAGTTGTTGACATATTACAAACAGGATAAACAATCCACCTTACCATTAATTCATCAGATAAAAAGTATATAGTAGTGACATTAAAATAAAGAGAAAAAACCGAAAGGACTTATTTGCCTACCCAATATTTATGTATTTAAACATTTTTAGTTTTTGTTAATCGTGGAAGGAAGTTAATTTTTGTTTTTTCATTTATTACTGTTCTACAATACTTTAATTTATCTAGTAATAGTAATAATAAATTGAACTAAGGAATATTAGAAAATTATATTAAATTCATTAATTTAATTTACATAAATACAGTTTTTTTTTAAATAGCTGTGAAGATGCCATAATTTCCTATTGCTAAATGTATTAACATGACAATTTTTAAAAGTTGGATAAATTTATATTTTTTATTTCTATTTGATTTATATTTATTGTTAATTTTTAGGGAAACAACATTGAAGTTATAACATCATCTGAGGGCCAGCAGTTAACACTTTCAGCATTGTTGCAAACATTAATGCCTTCTGAAAACACAACGCAAACACCGAAAAGTCAGGTAGCAACAAGTGATCTTTCTCATCCTCCAAAATTTTCTGGCTGGAGTGATGAACCAGAGCATGTTTGGGAAACGCCTGAATCTCCTCCACTTTATGAAAAAGCCAATTACCCTACTGTGTTTGATGAAAACATTTTAAGCCAAGATATCGATATGCGTTTTAGTGATGTAGATCATCGAAACTTGATAAACTTGACTGAAACTGCAAGCTCCACTTGGGCAGGCGACGATACAGATTATAGAACTAAAGAAAGCTCAAAAAAGACATCATCTGCTCCTAGCCAAGATAATGTTGAAAATGTTGATATGGAGATGAGTGATGAAGAAGAAAAACTTAATGAAAATATAAAAAGTGATGTAGTTGATTTGTTACAACCTCCAACTAATAGGTCTAGTGATGTATCAAGTGCCCCTGTTCAAAATCCTCCAACCAAAAATTTCAGTTTTAATAATCAACCTAAAGAAGACTCATATTTTAAGACGAAACCGGAAGATAAAAAGGATGTGAAACCTACACTACTCCCTGAAACAGTTCCCTCTTTATCCTATAATAATAGTACCACCTCATATAGTACTGCTTATCCTAATAACTCTATCCATACTACTAATAACAATTCATACAATAGTAATCCTTCTACTTATACTATGAGTCCATCATCAAGTTCTAACAATTGCAACAATAATATTCCTCCGTTTAAGACTTATTCTGATATGTATGTATCACCACCACCTCCATCTATTAAGGCTGACTCTAACAGTGTTACCGATTTTAACTTAGATAAATACCCATCACCCCCCAAGTTACAACCTCCTTTACCACCTCCTCTACCTCCACCACCACCACCGCCTCCTCCTCATCCCCCTCAACTTTGGTCTCAGTCTTTCACTGCACCTCCACCTCCTCCTCAATTTGATACTTCTCAAAACTTTTCCCAACAGTCATTATTTTTTTCGAGACCACCTCCTCCAGTACCTCCTTCTCCTCAAATGCCAATGACAAATAGGCCATACCGCAATAATTTCAGACCTTTTCAACGGGTTAATACTCGTTTTCAAAGATGGTAAACAAATGAAAAATAAATAAATTATTTATTAAAACAATAATTAAAAGTAACCATGTTTAACTTATTTTATTTCTTCTTTCTATAGAGGTCATATCTATTGTAGTTTGTGTAATGTTCAAATGAAAGTCTAGATCACTTTGTAAAATTTCCTAAAAAAAAATATTATTGGTTGGAATTGGCATTTGCATAATCATTTTAGAATTTATCACCATTATTCTTTGGATTATATTTTTTCTAACAACTTGTTTAACAAAAATTTGTTACATGTCCAGTTTCATAACTTAATTCATTTTTTTCTTGACATTGAATTCATTTTTTCATGCTGCAAATTCTGTTCAACGGTAGCATTACATTTGTTTCTAGATTATTTGTGAATTGTAATTTTTTTAATAAGCAGTTAAGCTAAGTTATATTTTTTTTAATAAGCAATAAAGTTCATTGTAGGTAAATAAGTGTATAAATATATTTGTAATGTTGGGAGTTGAAAAATTACCATGTAAATAAATTTGTAACTAAAAAAACATTTAAAACATGTGTAAATGTTATGTTGTATATCTATTTTATTACAAGTTGTGAATACAAAGTCTTAATGTAATTTTGAATCTCTAATGATACTGTAGTATTCTTGAATCTACAATAAGAGGAATACAGGTTGGAGAAACTTCCATTGTTGAGTATTCTGAATATTATTGTTGGAGATAAGAAGTATATAAATGTAGATAAGTAAATATTAGATTTGTGGAAGAATGTTGAATAATATACCTTTGTAAATTTAAGTGTACATTGATGTCCTTATTTTCTCAGCTAATGTATTCATGTGCTTATGTATTTCCATGCAAAAATGGAACATTTCACTCTTAAATATTTTGTTAAATTTTTGTTATATTCTTTAGATTATTTTAAACTTTATTTTTTCAGTTAAAATTTTTAAGCAGTTGTGTTTTTTTTCTGCAAAAACTTTCATATATTTGTTGATTAATTTTGTTATTGTAATTTTGAAAGTCTTTATGTGATGTAGGTGTTGCTATGATTTTGTTGTTTTATTTTAAACTTTTCTATATTCTTTTGAGTTGAGATGATGTACATAATAAATTATAGTCTCATTTTATAATGATGTATAGAAAATAATGGTTTATTTATTTATTATTTTGTGTTTACGTTGTTTCTTTGTATAATGAACAATGTGAATGATTCTCAGATTATAGGCAATGTTTTTGGTTGACTTAATTATTTGAATTGTTTTAATATTAATTTTTTTTAAATATGACTATACCTTCTATTGATATAACCTTATGAAATGATAAAAATCAAAACTGATTTTTTGTAATGACTAGCACATTGCATCTAATACATTTTTTTAAGATTTAGGGACAAGGGATTGAGTGAGATCAGGTAGGACCTGGGCTAGGCTTCCAGATGTGGGGAGGGAAATAAAAGTTGATAATTCAAAAAGTTTGGTGAATAACAAATACATGCAAGTATAAAAAATATTTAAATCTATTATAAATTATATTATGGGTGATAAATATTCAGGACACAGTCTTTTTTAAATTTTTTTTATTTTTGCCAACGTTTCAACCCAAACATGTGGGTCATCTTCAGGGCGTGGTTTGAGCACTGAGGTTGTTCATGTACTTATATTACATACTTGTTCATGTTGGTTGTTCATGTAAATTATATTACATACTTTTATCATAATTTGATAGTGTAGTCTAATTTATTAAAGTGAATGTTGTTTATAGTTCAAAAAGCAAAGAAAGTATACTAAGTCTAGATTAGCAAGAACATTGAAATTTGCCTTCATTATTCAAACTTAAGCTAAACAGAAGGCAAGAACAGTGTTTTTAAAAATAAAAATAATTTAAGCTCTACTTGTATTATTGAGAGAATTTTATTTAAGGAATTATTATTAAATTATACTGTTATTATTAAGTAATTTTGTGAACAAGAATTGTGTTGTATATTATATAAAAAATAAACTTGTTATAATTTGTTGTGGTTGTAAGTTACGTTTTCATAATAACTAAGACCGTTTATTAATATTATTGACAAAAATAAAACAGATGAAATATTTAACTGATGATGGTCTTGAAATTGGGTGAAACTTTTGTAGTAGGTAGTGCCTTATATCTATAGAAAATTTAAAATAGTCATCTAATAAAAATAATTTTATTTAAAATTTTTATTAAAATAAAATAAAAATTATTATTGGTATTTAATATAAATTTTCAAGCAGTAAAATCCTTTTTTTTATTTAAATAAAAAAATAGATTTAGTATTAATTATATAAAATTAATGGTACAAAAATTTGAAAAGAGAAACAATTATTTGGGTGTGGTAATGACACTTCCATGTATTTTACTCCACCAAAACCGCTATAAGGGGATTGGGGTAGCTCAGTGGTAGGGCACTGGGCTTCCAATGCAAAGGTCTCAGGTTCGAACCCCGGCTCGTGGCAGAAAATTTATTTATCTGTTTCATTGGCCGTGGGGAGACCCTCCTTGGGCATACCCAGCCTCTATAAAGTGGGAACCCTTAATTAAATAATTAATTAAGGGGGAAAACCTGGTCGTTGAGCGTGATCTCGGTCAAATCACCTCCTTGCACAACCGTTGAACTAGAAACAGTGCTTTCCCTAAGTAGTACTGAACCCCAGACCCTTCATGGGTTGTTGTGGTACATGTTTTTTTTTAAACCGCTATAAATAATATAAATTTTTTTTAGTAATATATCTTACTTAAATATATTTTGTTAAATATAAATTATTTATTTATTTATTTTATTTTATGTTACAAATGCTTTGAGAATGGCTCCCCAACTGAGGAACGTTGTCAGCTGGTCCTTCAGCTCAGTGCTAATACTAGGCATGGAAAAAATTCTAATTAAGCTTTATCTCTCATAATTTATTTACTTGTTAATGACATCGAAATGACAAGACTTGGTTTGAAAAGAATACTTCCACTTGTAAAGTGAACATACTTGCCTGTTACTGAAAATTAGAAGACAAAAAAAGCATGATTAGAAATGCTTTGATTATCTTTTATGAGTGGAAAAAATGGACTTCCATTTAATGTAGGACAGAGAAAAAAACAAAACATGATTACAAGAAGAAAAAATAGTGGGACACTGTATGTTAATGACATTTCAGTAGCTTAATTGAACAACCATTTAATTAAATTATTCTTTAATATTCTATTTTTTTATATTTAATCAGAAAATCAGGTAGGATAAAAAAATCAGGTTTGATTTAACTAATTGAATAAAAGTTTAGATATACTAAAACTTGCTTCTGAATTGAGAATCATTCATTTGTGTGTTTAAGTAATATTGATATGTACATATTTACAGGGTGCCCCATAACTAGACAGAAATACAGAAAAGTAGGAAATTTGTGTTTTGTTTAAGTTTTTTTTTAAGTCACGTTTTTTGATGAGTAGGAAGTGATAACCAAAAAAAACATTAATTTAAATTATTAACAATTGCTTCACAGTAAACTAGACAAAATTTACTTCCAACAAAAGTAGAGTTTGCCATTGTTAAAATCATTTAAAGATGGCTTTTGAATGATTAAACTAAGCTAATTAAGTTCAGTTTTAAAAAATAATCATGAATTATTTAAAAAAAAAATTTTCATCACTGCAACTATCCTACAGACACCCCAATTTTAGGAAAATTTCCTTGCTTAGTAAGATTTTAAGTCAATATTAATAAAGTTGAGATTTATTATGAAATATGTTGAGATTCACCTTATGTTATGTAAAAAAATGTGGTGATTTGACACACTGCAAAGCTTTATTTTTTTTCTATATTCTGGGGTGTATTAAAATAAACATAAATGCACATTTACTCATTAAAAAAGTTAAAAACAATGATTTTTGAAATATTTATCATTCAAAGCGATAATGAAACTGCTTTTTACATAGATCACTCTTGAATGAATTGATCCTTTTTGACATAAACATTAAGACTTTGAACATTTAATTGGTCGCTTATAAATACGGATCAATTTCTATTATTATAGAGTACTTAATAAAAAACAAAGGATCATTATCACCTTAGATGATAAATATTTATTTTTAATAATTGTTTAGATGAATAATTATTATTTTAAATATTTTTTAAAATAAAAAAATGTTTATTTTTACAGTTGTGTTTATTATAATACATTCCAGGTCATGGGAGAAAAAAATTAAAATTTTGCAATAATTTATTATAGACATTTTCGCTGAAAACATGTGTACTTTTAGTTGACCATAATATGATTTGAAAAATCAAATCTGTTTTTTCACATATGAGGTGAATCTCAACTTTTTTTTCCCAAATAAACCTCAAATTAATAAATATTGACTTAAAGCTTATTAAAAGAAGTTTTTCTGAAAGTTGGGTATCTGTAGTATTGTACTGATAAAAAAAAACTGCTAATTGTTTATGATTTTTTTTAAATCAACTTAGATTAGTTTAGCTGCTCAAAATTCTTCTTTAAATGCTTTTAAAAATGACCAACTCTACTTTCAAATGAAAATTTGTATTAAATTTTGTTCAGTTTACTATGGAGAAATTATTTATTATTTAAATAAAATAATTTTTTAGTTATTACTTCCTATGCAACAAAAAAGTGACATTTTAAATAACATAAAGTTTTAATTTCCCACTTTTCTCCAGAAAAGTGGACTATTGTTTATATACTTTTTTTGTAGCTCTTGATGTCTGTTATTACCCCTTTAATTATTTCTCTCTGCTTACTGGATATCCTGTATGTGCAGTGCCGGCCTTAGAGATTCGACACCTCTGGGCAATGACCTCATCTCTCCTCTCTCCTAAAATTTAAATTTATTTCTTTAATTGTTTAATATTTGAATTTTATTTTATTAAACATTGCTCAAATATAGTTACATCATTGATAGGCCAAAATTAATTATTTTAATACATTTTTAACCAGTGGCGAGTGAAGCCGGAAGATCACCTGGCGCCCCTCCAGATCGCTGCCCTGGTTGCTCCACCCTAAAGCTGGCACTGTGTATATATGTATACATATGTATATATATATGTGTGTATATATGTATACATATGTGTATATATATATATATATATATATATATATATATATATATATATATATAAACTTTTTTTTTTAAATATAAATAGTCAAGTGCTAGCCTTTTTTTATCTAACAGCACTGACAAAGGGCCCACAAAATATTTATTTATTACACCATTTGTCATGTTAATGAACTTTTTCACATTTCTACTGTAGGATACTTTAAATTTAAAAAATGTCAATTTTTTATAAATCTGTTTAGATTAAACTCTTAAAATCTTTCTCAAGTATTTTTCAGTTAATGCCGTACTTTTTTCTTTTTAGCTCCATTGATTATTTCATTCAAACAGTTTTTACAATTATTAATTACAAATAAAAAAGGAAACTAGATTAGATAGCAATTGTGTAATTTATTTTGTTTTACCTCTATATCATTATTATAATAGAACTAAACTACTGGCAGAACTAAAAGAAGATCAACTTTCTCAAGTTTATATCTTATTTTTATTTTTCATGGTTAGTAAATCAAATGAATGTATCTGAATATCAAAATCGTTTAAGATATTGTCAATTTTTTTTACCCTACTTTCGAGGAAAAATCAACATCAAGTTGTGTTTTCTTTGTACCATTCTAGTAATTATTTGGAAACTTTTTTTGTATTATGTTATCTAAAAACAAATACAGTGATTTTGTAAAAAAAAAAAAAAAAAAAAAAAAACGGTTTATACAGTTATTTTTTGTGTTTATAGTTATATTTACATAGTTGTTTTGTATAAAGAGCCAATACCAATTCAATGTTTTTTTAAATATTTATTTCTGTGAATATATCGGTTTTGTTTGTCATAAAATTTATCTTGAAACTAGCAACAATTCAATATTTTTTGATAAATTTAAGAACATTGTTTTTTAGTTTTTAAGTCTTATCCTACTTCATATTAATTTTAAAAATACTAATTTTTATTATATTAATTTTTAAAAAACTAATACCTTGTGTCAAATGAGGTGAAATAAAATGTCACAAAGAATAATTCTAAGAATACTGATAATTAATTTTGATACCATTATCTGTAATTGTTCTATAAAAAAGTTACTGGGTTTTTCCCAAATATTTGCCAATTTTCCCAAGATAATAGCTGTTTATGGAAGTTAAAAGTTTTGTAAATAATATAACTCATGACTCTCAGTAACAATTTGCATTTATTTTCACTTTTTCTAATTTAATATTTATCTGATTGCATAAATTACTTAATAAAATAAATGCTCTCATTTCATTTAATAATAACCTATAAAATATGTATAGTTTTGTGTTTAAAAGTAAAATTTACTTAAGGCAATGGACTGTTCAAAGCAGTTAGCAGCAAAATTAAATTAAGTTCTTTTAAT
The DNA here is from genome assembly GCA_928085145.1 of Nezara viridula. Classification (NCBI taxonomy): domain Eukaryota; kingdom Metazoa; phylum Arthropoda; class Insecta; order Hemiptera; family Pentatomidae; genus Nezara; species Nezara viridula. Next base: position 95,714,834 of record OV725078.1, on the reverse strand, counting down.
TTTACTTTTAAGACTTGTTTTGTTTAATGATACTTTGATTTTAACTTCATAGTAGCTAATAATTTTATTACTAGTCATTTATATTACTATTATGGTATTTATTTATGTACATTTACTTTTATATTTGTTTTCATGAATATTTTAGTTTTATTAAAACCTTACTATTATGAATTGTAGTCCTAATGCTATGAGAAATATAGATCAATTTTCAAATCAATTTATAAATGGTCTACTACATGGTGACTGATATTTGAAATGTAAAGCTCATTTTCATTATTTTGAAAAACAAAAAATAAATATAACTTTTAATTCAAATTGGTTAAACATTCTATTGTGAAATAAAATTTCCAATTGGAATGTTGTAGATACTTTATTTTATATTTCAATTATGTATATATAGGAGTTCATTGTAATATAATTAATTAAATATTTTAATTATTAGTTTCATTGTTTCATCCTAAACAACGACTTTTCTTGTGATAATTCTTTCTTATCTATGAAGCCCCTGGTCAATCTAAAGGTGATCTTGCCCTCCAAAATTAAAAAAATACGGCGCTACACCATCAGACAGCTTTCACTTACCAACCTTAGAGTGGATAAGTATTTTCATAAATAATTGTGGGTTGATGGTTGACTGTCGTGAATAATGAAGAGAAGGATGGTTGGGGTGATCAGTCAGAAATAAAAAGGCAAAATAAATAATAATATTTATTTTAACATTTGCCGACGTTTCGACCTGAAGTTCAGGCCTTCATCAGGGCTAAGAAAAGAACCAGATAACAAGGTATGAGAAACATAAACAATGTAGGTAAAAAAAATTAAAGTAAAATGAAGTGGGTAGAATAATGACAATAACAAGAACTAAGAAATAAATAATAATAACCGTTACAAAGTGTGGAATAATGAAGTAAACATAATCAAAATAAGGTGACATAAGTACTAAAATGGTAATCTTAGAATAAAATGTAAAACAGAAAAAAGGAATATGAAGTTATATAAGAAATAAAAATAAATAGTAAAATTAAGATATTGTAAATAGAATAGCTAGATAGAAAATTAAGATATTGTAAAGTCTATCAAAATGTACTGACAACATATAATAGAATAAAGAGTTAAAACAGAGAAAAGGAATAAAAGGAAGGAGGAAAAAAAAAGGAGAATACTGAAATAAGATAGAAAACCAACCTGCTGCAAGAAGTTGCTGGAATAGAGTGGAGATATGGTAGCATGGGAGGGGGGAGATGTATTGTTGCGTCATCTCTGACGATTGACTGACAAAGTTTGAACTAAAGTACCGGAAGCTTAAATAATGGACGAGAGATATATTACTCATAAATGTGGGCGGGGTGGCCAAATGGGCTAACGCGTTTTGCACACCACCACCGTTGCCCGACAACATGATATATGATTAATGATACAAAAATAGTCATGAGTTCGCGTCCCGGTGCCAAGGCGTCTTTAAAATCCCCACCCACAACCCCTGGCCCGGGAAAACCTCGTTAAAAACAAAAAGTTTGATTGAAAGAGGATGAAAAAAATCTTGAGAAAGAATAAAACAGAGATAATAAATGTTAAGTAATAAAGGAGAATATTTTAAATTAATATATTATATATATAGATATATACACTGACAGGCAAAAAATTCCACCCACTTGATTTTTCCATGTTTTCATCTAAAAATATTTCTGTAAAGTTGTAATTGTATATAATATATGGTATTTGTAGATAATACTTAGTATTTATGGAATTTTATAATCTTTTTTACCTTTAGTAATCAAAATGTGATTGGGTAAGAAAGATTAGAGAAAAAAAATTGAAAAACGAACCATTATTATTCTAAAAGAAATTAATTACATCATTGTTTAGTAGCGCGTGTTTCCTGCTCTTGCCTTCACTAGTTCTTGAAGACGCCTCGGCATACTTTCCACCAATCGGGAAATGTATCTTTGCTGGAGGATAGCCCATTCCTCCCGAAGAGCCCTTTCAAGGTCCTGCAGTGTATCAGGAAGTGTTACACACGCTCTTATTTGTCTTCCAAGGTTATCCCATAAATGCCCAGTGGGGTTCAAATCTGGAGAACGTGGTGGCCAGGCTAAAACCTCAATATAGTTCTGTTGAAGGAACGTCTGCACTATGCGGGCGACATGTGGGCGTGCATTATCATGCATTAGAATAGAACGATCGCCGATTTCGTTGAGGATAGGCAACACATGAGGTTCCAAAATCTCATCTACATAACGAATGGCCGTCAAAGACCCTCCACGAACAACAAACAATTTTGTGCGGCGCTCCATTGAAATCCCAGCCCACACCATTAAGGAACCACGTTGGAAAGGTTGGCTCTGGGAAAAATTACAGGCTGCATATCTTACGTTTCTTCTTCTCCACACACTTTCACGCCCGTCTGGAGATCGAAGAGCGAATCTTGACTCATCTGTAAAAAGTATAGCACTCCATTCGTCCATAGTCCAATGGCTGTGTTCTCGATCAAACGCCATCCGTGTTACTCTGTGAGTTCTGGTCAACTCTGGTCCTCTTACTGGACGAAAAGCCATTAATGCATACTTATTTAATCTTCTCAGAGCGGTAAGTTAAGAAATTTGCGCACCTCGAACTTCTTCGAGCTGATGAATCGCTTGAACAACGGTAAGGTGCCGGTATCGTAAAATTCTCGAAGTCAAAAACCGGTCATCCCGTGGTTCTGTTACCCTAGGCCGTCCAGAACTGGGCCTTCTATTGTAAGAACCAGTTTCCCGAAAACGCCTGACGGCGTCTCGTAAAGTTTCATATGGAACTCCGATGGCATTAGCTGCATATCTAATGGAACGCCCATCATCAATAAGTGCCACACCACGCGCAACATCCTCAGCACTAAGAGGAATTTTTAAACTTAATATTGAAAAAATTAAAAGCCGGAGACTAAGAAATGTGCTGCAAGAAACGGCACTGGACAAATGATACTGAATAAACATTCGGATTCCATAGAAAGTAAACATTGGAATCTAGAATCATTTCATTGAATTAAGGAATAAGGGTTATTGTCCTCTATATTAACATTCCTAATTGAAAACAAACACAAAGATTACCTATTTATTCATTAAAAACAATAGACCACTCCAAAGCAGAAATATTTTTAGATGAAAACATGAAAAAATCAAGTGGATGGAATTTTTTGCCTGTCAGTGTACACACACACACACACACACACACACACGCACGCACGCACGCACGCACGCATGCACGCACGCACGCACACACACAAACATATGTATATATATATATATATATATATATATATATATATAATATATATATATATATATATATATATATACCCTGTGGAGGAATGCAACTAAGAAAGGAACTCCATAACCTCATTTTGAAATTATGGGAGGAAGAGAAAGATGCCTGAGGAGTAGAAAAGGGGAATTATCTACCCACAGCACAAGAAAGGGGACCAATCAGGTAGCGACAATTATCGAGGCATAGTGCTCCTATCATGTGATTATTAAGTTCTCTCTTACTTCGTATTTGAGAAACTAGTACCTCATGCCTCATACACTGAGGCTGGCGCTGGAGAAATGCAGAGAGTATAGAAGTGTTGCCCATCACCTCTTCGTTGATTTTAAATCTGCCTACGATAGTGTAACTCGGCGGGAGCTCTATCATATCAGGCCCTGTTGGAAAAGAACGTCCCAATTAAACTGATACGTCTCGTGAAAATGACGATGTCAGGCTCGAATTGTACAGTACGAGTAGGAAGTGACTTCTCGGAAGGCTTTTATACTAACTGTGGTATAAGACAGGGGGATGCTTTAGGTTGTTTCTTTTTAACTTCGCTGCAGAGAAAGCAGTGCGTATATCCGGATTCTAACTCCACGCAACCCTTCTTAACAGTTTAGCATCTTGGGTACGCTGACGACTTTGATATTGCCGCCAGATCGAAACGTTTATTAAGAGAGTCGTTCTTGGCCATAGAAGATGCAGCAAAGAAACTTGGGCTACACATTAATGATGCTAAGACCAAGTATACGAGAGTCGGAGAAGATGTGCCAGGGACCGGTTCTTTTGTGGCTGGACTATATAATTTCGAAAAGGTCTACCTCGAATCTTAGATCAACTCCGAAAACATCTCTCAAGAAGTCAACAGGAAGATAGCAACAGCGAGAGAGTGCTACTTTGGCCTTTCGAAGCATTTTTTTTTTTTTAATTTTATTTTATTGAGATTTACAACTGTATTACATGGAAAATACAATAAGTAAATGTGACATTGGTAACATGACATGTACAGCATGAAGAGAAACTACCCATTGGTAGAACTCAAATTAAAGTTCTATATTAGAAGGTCCCGAGGCCATCTTCTTTTCAGACGCCTCGGAGGATTATCAGGGATCGAGGAGGAAGCAAGGTTTGAAACAAGAGGATTCGGATGGTTCTGCAGTTTGTTATGGAAGGAGAGATATCTGGATTGGGCCAAATCGGAAACATATAGAACATTAAGGTCTTTATGGATGATTTTATTTGTGACAAAGTAAGGAGCGTTGAGGATTTTACGAAGGATTTTGGATTGCAATGATTGGATAAGGATTCCGTAAGTCCAAATAGGTCTTATTATTGTCATATATATGAGTCGTTTGTAATTGATTGTGAGCTTAGAGCGTTTGTCTAGTAAGTGCTGCAGTAGTCGAAAACATCGGGCGGTTTCAAGTCGTTTCAGTCTGGTATGGGGGTTCCAAGTGAGTCGTTTGTCATGGTGGAGTCCTAAGTATCGGATTTGTTCGACAGGGATAAGAGGGCTATTGTTGAAGGATACTGTAGGACAGGAAGTCATAGGTTTACGGCGATGAGTGAAGGTAATTTGATGGGATTTATTGGAATTTATTTTAATCCTCCAGTTCTGACAACATTTTTCAAGTCTTGTGATGTGTGATTGAAGCGTTTGGGATGCAATAGATGGATCGTTATTAACTGATAGGATACACGTATCATCGGCATAGGTGGTGATGACAGTGTTGGTCGAAGTATTTTAGAAACAGGTTCCTCCCTAACAGGACCAAGATCACTCTCTAAACAACCTTAGTCCGCCCTGTTTTAACTTATGGATCAGAAGCATAGGCCTTTAAGAAGCAAGATGAAAATAGACTTCTGATCTTTGGAAGATCAATCTTGAGAAGGATTTTTGGTCCTGTTAGAGAGAGTGAAATCTGGTGAAGAAGAAATGCAGAACTCGCTTTCCTTTATATGGATATAGACTTGGTCAAGTTTATCAAGATAGGACGACTTCGATGGGCCGGGTACGTTGCACGTATGGATGATTCAGTGATACCGAGGAAAATGCTTTCCGGAAAGATGCATTGACAAAGAAAGGTTGGTAGGCCTAATGTAAGATAGGAGGACTCAGTGACATCGGAAGCATGGGCTCTCCTGGGAGTCTGAAACTGGAAAGCTGCTGCAGCTGATCGTATTGACTGGCGAAAGCTTTTGGAGGAGGCCCAGGCTCGGTGACGGGATGTAGCGCCATCTATGTATGTATGAATCAAAAACTTTAAAGAAGTCAAGGAAAATAAGGATATTACCATTGGTCAGTTTTCTATGAATAGCCCACGTGGCCTTGGTATTAGGAGAGCTGGATAAGGAATGATGTTATTAACGGGATTTGGATCGGCGTACTGCATATTGAATGCTGTTTCAAAGCAGTTTGAAATAGAGAAAATCTTCAGAAAGTCGAGTTCGTTTAAACCGTCGCTTTGCAGCACCTCTTTCTCTCATACACTCTCTCAAAGCAGGAGTCAGCTAAGGAGCGAGAGGATGTAGGATGGTTTTATTGATAAGAGGAGCATGTCGGTCGAGGATTCAGTGAAGATGAGTGGTAAGGGTTTCTACCATGGTGTCGATGGATTTTAAGAAATAAATGGGATCCCACTGGATATCGTCATGTTATTGCTACAGTATTTCATGAGTGAGAGAATTTATGTTTCGGAAGGATATCGTTCGGAGGAGGAGGAGGGAGAATGGGACTGAGATATTGTAAGAAATCTGTATAAGATTGTGGGAAGATAGAAACGATACCAGGTGCTGTGATGTGGTATAGAGTTTGTCTGAGTAATCTAGGATAAACAGATCGAGCCAGGACTCCGAGAATGAAGTATGATGTAATAATAAATGATGGGTTGTAGATTACTATGTAAAGAATAATTGGAGGGTGGCATCAGTAAGTTTGTGTTAAAGTCTCCGGAGAGGATGACATTTGAGTCTGAAGGGATGAAGTAGACGTACCAGGCTTACAGATGATTATCAAGCGTTTAGGGTGCTCCGCAACTTGACACAAACAAGAATTCGGCGAGCTAAAGCTTCCTACTTCCATGAAGCCCTCTCATCTGCTCCAAATCCCAAATCTAAATGGCTAATCCTTCGTTAACTTTCCCTCTGTGAACCGTCCAGATCCCCTTCCTCACTGGTCTTTCCCGTTTCACCTGACGATTTAAATGAACATTTTATTTCTGCCTCCTCTACCTCTTCTTTTCCCGTCTCTTCCAACTTTGCTCCTGAGTCATCATTTAATGATGATGACTTTTATTTCTCCGACATTTCCCCGACTGACTTATTAACCGCAGTAATGAAATCCCACACCAATTCCATAGGACCAGATGGCATTCCTGTCAAATTGATAAAATTATGTTCCCCCGAAATCCTCCCAGTTCTCCTTTTCATTTACAATTTCTCCATACACAACTCAATATTCCCTACCTCTTGGTAAATCCATTGATTAGGCTTTTTATTTAAAGGGAGTACCTTTAAATAAAAAGCCTAATCAATCCTCTCCCGATGACTTTCGCCCAATCTCAATTCTTTCCAATCTCTCAAAACTCCTAGAAAGATTGTTGCAATCCCAAGTTTCTAATTTCCTCGAAAAGTCCAACCAACTTGATACTCTCCAATCTGGTTTCCGTCCCGGCTACTCCACACAATCTGTCTTAATCAAAATCACCAATGATGTTCAGACTGCAATAGATAATAAACAATTAACGGTCCTTATACTTCTTGACTTCTGTAAAGCCTTCGATTCCATCAACCATCCCATCCTTTTCAACAAACTAAAATCACTTTCCTTCTCCAATAGCTCCATCTCTTGGTTCCAATCTTTTCTCTCAAAACGCACCCAAGCAGTCTCCATTCCTAATCAACCATTATCTGCCTACCTGCCTTTATCCTCTGGAGTTGCCCAAGGATCTAGCGTATCTTCTCTCCTTTTTAGTCCCTATATTAACGACCTCCATGACTCAATTCTCCATTGTTCCCACCACCTTTATGCAGATAATTCACAAGTATACCTATCCTTTTCTCCCCCTGAGCTATTGGCAGCATTTACTAAGATCCAAGCAGACCTATATCGAATCTGTGCCTGGGCAACTTTAAACGGATTAAGGTTAAATGCTGCAAAAACTCAGGCTATTGCCATTGGTTCCAAGCCCCTCCCTAGATCCTATACCGACTTTCCCATACTAAACCTTGGTGACCAGCCAATCTCCTTCTATTTCACTGTTAAAAATTTAGGACTATTTATTGATCAAAACCTCTCCTGGAATCACCATATTTCTCACATATCCCGACGGACAATTTCTACCCTCAAACTATTCAATCGCTTCCACCATCTCCTACCTCAACATACGCGTAGACTCCTGGTTTCCTCTCTCATCTTCCCCCACTTTGACTACAGCTGTGTGGTGTATGATGGACTCTCGATGGAGCTCCGTGACAGACTGAAAAGATTAATGAACAGTTGCGTGAGATTTGTAATTGGTGCCCCGAGATACTACCATGTCTCTCACCACTATACTGAGTTAGAGTGGCTCTTCCCCTCCATTCGAAGACAATATTTCCTAGGTACATTCCTCTATCATATCATCAACAATCATCGTCCTTCTTATGCCTACAACCTTCTCCAATTCAAATCCTCAGTCCACTCACTTTCCACAAGATCTCGACCTTCCGACCTTTACATTCCTTCTCACAGATCTGCATCGTTCCAAAACTCCTTCATCTCGCTCTGCTAAATTTTGGAATTCCCTTCCTATCAAAATTCGGCATTCTTCATCCCTGTCTACATTCAAAACCCTCCTATTCCAATTCCTGTCCCAAAAACAGTCAGATACCCACTAACCTTTTATGTAAAATTACATATTATTCATAATAATGTATTTACATATAGCTCATAACTGAAATACTTATTAGCAGATTCGACTTTTTTTATATTTTTTTAAAAAGTATATATTTATATTTTATAATTGTACAGTTTTAAGTGTCTTGGCAAGGTTTCAAGAGTTTTGTATATAGATTTTTTTTAAATTTTATTTTGTATATAGTATGTAAAACTAATATTTTCTTTACTAAGTTAGCTTTACTTTTACTTTTTATGTTTGTTGTTATTTGGCCAGATACAACATTTTAATTTTGTAATTTTTTGTTATTCTGAAGGGACTTCGTCCCAGAATAAAATTATTTTCTATTCTATTCTATTCTATATATATGTATGTATGTATATATATGTATGTGAGTGTGTATGTATATGTATGTATGTATGTATGTATGTATGTATGTATGTATGTATATATATATATATATATATATATATATATATATATATATATATATATATATATATATATGTATGTGTCTGTGTGTATGTGTGTATATATATGTATGTAATACCTGAACATTTCGGTACTTCAATAGAACTGTAATGGTTTAAAAACTCACTTTAACGATTTAAAAATGATAATACAAGATATAGACCCATTTTGCATTGCCCTACAAGAGACACACCTCACAACAAAAGAAAATTTTTCTATAAAAAATGTGGATGTATACAGAAAAAGCCCAAACCCAAACCACAGTCACCACGGAGTTTTAATAGCTATACATAAATCCATATATTCCGAATCAATCGACATTAATTCCCACCTTCAAGTTGTTGCAATCAGAGTTCACAAAGACTTTTCATTTTCTATCTGTAGTATATACCTTCCACAAGACCGTAACATAGATACACAGCAACTCTTAGATATCTATAACCAAATGCCTCGTCCAGTTCTTTTTATTGGGGATCTGAAAAGTCACAACCCTTTATGGGGCTCCCAAAACATTAACACGCGAGGTAAAGTAATAGAAGGTTTTTTATACGCTTCTACTCATCACCGGAGAACCTACCTTTCTTAGTTCAAGTTATACCACTTACTCGATTCTTGATTTGTCATTCTGCGATTCCTCATTATTTACCATTACAAACTGGACGGTTTTGCCTGATTTATATATATGGTAGTGACCATTTTTCAATACACATAAAATTCAAAATAACGAATCCCCTCGAGGAAAAACCGAAATTTGTCCTAAATAAAGCTGACAGGGCTTTATTATCTTCCTTAATCACCTCGAATCCTCCCGCATCAAATGAATGTCGATGAAGGATATGATACCAACACGAATAGGATCCTAGAAGTGGCTAAAGCATCAAAACCAATGACCTCTGGCTCTCCAAGAAGGCAGCTTGTTCCCTGGTTTAACGATGTTTGCAAGGAAGTCATTAAAGATCGCCGTAAAGCCTACAAAAAATTCCAGAAATATATGACCTCTCAAAACGTAATAGAATATAAAAAACAGCCTGCAATATGTAGAAAAATAATCAGCCAGTCTAAGGCCGAGTGAAAAAATTAATAAGCTCCATTAATTCCTCAGCAACATCAACTGACATTTGGAACAAAATCCGAAAATTCTACGAGAAACATCTAAAACAACAAAAGTGAACACTTCAGAACCAGAACTTCAGCCACAATCAGTAACTTCCTTTCAAGAAATGATCGAAGAATCCCCTTTCTTTACTCCAAACCACTACCAAGTGCTTCAAAATGACCGATAGATAATGGAGTCTGCAGCTATACCCACAGAACCAAGACCTCCTCCGATATTTATAAAAAGATATCAAAAATTTCCAGTTGTTCTGCACCCAACTAAATAAAATCTGTTCTGGCAGTTATTCATGCGTTAACAGGACCAACCATACAAAAATAACACCAAATACTGCAAAAACCTACCGAATAATATTGAAGAACCTGTCAGAAACGAATGCGAATTTTCATACGTACCAGCTGATGCAGGAGAGTTCATTACGAGTGGTAATAAGAAATTTACACTCCTCAACACCAACTAAAGTGATAAAAGAAGAACTAGCGGCGCTTAGTTTCAAAGTATGTCAGGTAACCAACGTTCTGAAGGTGAATAAGGAGCAGCCTGGAGGAAAAAATAAAGTCCCGCTAGTTTTATTTTTCATGGATCTAGAGCCATCGCCCGGTATTGAGAAAATATACGATATCACAAGATTATATTACACAATGGTGAAAGTAGAGAAATCATGCCTCAAGAGAGAAATCGTGCAGTGCCATAATTGTCAGGCGTATGGCCACACGGAGATTTATTGTCACCATCTAGCGGTTGCATGAAATGCGGTGAACAGCACAAATCTGTGGAGTGCACCAAACCGATACAAGATCCTGCAGTGTGTGCACTATACCTGGAGGGACACCCGGCCAACTACAAAGGATGTCAAATTTACAAGAATCTCAAATCCAGACTCTAGAAAAACCGGATTTAAGATGAAGCAGGATGACCAAGAAGAGCCACTCCTAAGAGCCTTCTTAAATAGTAAACAATAGTGTATCATTTTATCAGCTACTTAGAAGTAAGAACTCAACCGATAACTGTCAAGCCCTGCTGCAACAACAACCTCAACCCCAACCTCAAAATCCTATTGACCCGAATATACCTAACCATCAACAACAAATGCATCATATACCTCCTCCTTCAAATGCAACAGATCTTACCGGTTTGTTGGCATCTTTCCTCACCGATTTCAAATCCTTATTTACTCCACTTATACCACTCCTCACAAATCTCATATCTCACCTCATCCCTCCTTTAAAAAATCCTTAATGACTCACATTTCAAAACCCATATCCATTCTCCTTTGGAATGCGAATGGTGTTAGAAATCACGTTGACGAACTAACAGATTTATTACTGGACAATAACATCGACGTAGCACTAATTACGGAAACACGACTTACCAGAAAACAGCATTTAAAAATACCTCAATATATAACATACCGTACTGACCATCCTGACGGTAAAGCACACGCCGGTACTGCTGTTATTGTACACCACTCCCTTTCTCATCACCAGCTCCCATTACCGACACAAGATTTCCTACAATCTACCGCTGTCATTATCAAAACCTTCTCCTTTCCCGTCACCATAGCATCAGCATATTGCAATCCTAACAGATCCATAAACAATATCCAGTTCAGTTCTCTTCTCAACTCCTTAGGGCATCACTTCATCCTGGGTGGAGATTTAAACGCCAAACATCACCAATGGTGTTCTTTTTTTTTTTTAATCTATTTATTGAATAATAATACATGCAGCCACTGCTGGAGGGCTATAAGCATTAGGGCTAAAAGTTCTCATTCATACAATATATACAAATAATAAAGAAATAAATATAAATATAAGAAGTAAATAAATAATACTGATGAAGAAGATAAATAAAAAGAAAAGAAAAAATAATAATAATAAACAAATAAAATAAAATAAAAACTTCTAAACACAATCATAACTATATACAATATATACATTCGCCCAAGAATCTCCGAACCAGGCTTTTTCCCCCACACGTGGAAGGCAAAGCAAGACTCCGGAAGATCCCAGCGCCACTTTTCCAGCCGCATCACTAGTATTAGAAGCCAGTGGAGACTGAAAGAGGGCACTAGAGCCACAGACGCTCAGGACATGAGTGGAGAAGCTGGCCATTGCCAGGACTCCAAAGGCATATTTACAAAAGATCTCGAGGCCACTGCCGTTTCAACCTTCGAGGGGGATGGTATGGATGCTCGGAGCTGGATAGGGATTGGGCTAGAGGATTGGGATGATGTATGAGGTTCTGGTGAAAGTTGGAGAATCTGGATGGGATGATGTCATGGACATATGGGATGTTAAGGTCATGGTGTAGGGTCTTGTTCGTGACATAATATGGAGCATTGACTATTGTTCGAAGGACTTTAGACTGGAAGGATTGGATGCGTTTGATATTCGATGATTTAGTTGTCCCCCACAGCTCAAGTCCGTAGGTCCAGATAGGTTTCAGTATGGTCTTGTAGATTAATAATTTGTTTTCTGTTGAGAGATGAGATGTTCTGTTTAGTAGTCTATATAGCTGACCAAATCGTCGGTTAAGCTCTTGTCTTTTAAGTCTCGTATGTGGGTTCCAAGTCAGTCTTTTGTCCAGAAGGAAGCCAAGGTATCGGACTGTGTCTGAGTAGGGAAGAGGAATTGAATTAAAAAGGATTGGCGGACAGGATCTGCGTCGAAGAGTGAAAGTTACATGTTTACATTTTGATTCATTAATTTTGATGCGCCAGTTGTTGCACCACTGCTCAATGAAGGAGAGGTGTCTTTGCAGGTTCCGGGACGCAATTAGAGGATCCGAGTGGGAGGATAGGATGGCAGTATCATCAGCAAATGTTGCTAGGAAGGTATCAGGACTTGAAGGGATGTCAGCGGTAAAAAGGATGTAGAGAACTGGGCCCAAGACACTGCCTTGTGGGACACCAGCCTCAATTGGATAATGTTTGGAGAGTTCAGTGCCGCAGCGGACTTGAAAGGAGCGATTTGAAAGGTAGGATTTGAGGACTAGATACAAGGGTTGAGGTAAATGGGTTTTGAGCTTGAAAAGCAAGCCATCGTGCCACACCCGGTCGAAAGCTTGAGCTACGTCCAGAAAGGCACCAGTGCAATATTGCTTGTTTTCAAGTGCAGAGGATATGTGGTCCACAACGCGAAGGCCTTGTTGGACAGTGGAGTGTCTTGAGCGGAATCCAAACTGATGGGAAGGGATATTGTGGGATTCGAGTATGGGTAGGATGCGTTTGAGAAGGATTTTCTCAAAGATTTTGGAAAGGATCGGAAGTAAGCTTATCGGTCTATAGGATGATGTACAATTAACAGGTTTACCTGGTTTAGGAAAGAGGATAATTATGGAGTGTTTCCACACCAGAGGAAAGTGGGTTGTGCGGAGGATACAGTTGAATAGGTATGTAAGGAATATAATTGCTTTTTTGGGAAGTTGTCTGAGGATCTGGGAAGTAAGGAGATCGTGTCCTGGAGATTTGCGAGGTTTTAGGTTCTTTAAAAGGAATTTGACCTCAGAGGGGTTGACGGCTGTAGGAGGTAAGGAGAGAGGAATCGGTGAAGAGAGGAATTCTTTAACTTCAGCAGTATGGGAGGGATGGAGTTCAGGATGAGGAGTGAATGTGTACGATAGATGTTTAGCAAACTCTTCTGCTCTATTCTCATCTGACGAAGCCCAGGAACCATCATCACGGCGGAGGGGGTGGGAAATGGATTGGAATTTAAGGATTTTTTTAGTTACATTCCAGAGGGAGTTATCACTTGCAGATAGTGAGGAAAGATAGGAATTATAGGATTGGGATCTAAACGTAGCCAGTTTTTGTTTTACCTGCTTGGAATAATAGTTATATGATTTCCGATCATCAGGATGCCTGGTTCTTTGCCAGATGGTCCTAGAGCATCGTTTTCTATTAATAAGGTCCAGTAGGTCTTGGGGTAGAGGATTTATTTTGCGGTATTTTTTAGAAGGATAAGGTGAAGATGCAGTCCAAACTGCTTGTTGGATCAAGGTAGTCATGGAATATACTGCTTCATCTAGGTCTGCGGGTGTTTTTAAGGAAACTCTGAGGTCAATATTATCATCCAGTATTTGACGGAAGAGGTTCCAATTAACTGGCCCCCTGATAAATGAAGGTGGAGGTGGTTTGGGAATTGGTGATGTGGAGACCGTTAGGATTAGGGGACTATGGTCTGAGGAAAGATCATCAAGTCTTGAGATGCAATAATGAAGGGACCCTAGACCTTTGTGGATGAAAAAATCTAGGAGATCGGGATTGCGGTTAGGATCTGTTGGCCAGTATGTGGGAGAATTGGGTGAGAGGATGTTGCTGTGATGGGAATTAAGTGCAGATAGCAATGTTCGTCCTCGGGAATTTGTGGTTCTGGCTCCCCATTGCTGGTGTTTAGCATTTAAGTCTGCACCTAGAAGGAAGTGGTGTCCTAAGGAGTTAAGGAAGGAAGTTAATTGGGATTCTGAGATGGGTATTTTAGGCGGGGAGTATGCTGCGACTACTGCTATTGGGTAAAGGGAAGTTTGGATTATCACGGCAGTGGATTGTAGGAAATTATGGGTTAGCAAAGGGAATAGATGATGGGAAAGGGATTGATGGATAATTATGGCAGTGCCAGCATGTGCTGTTCCATCAGGATGGTCGGTTCGATAGATATGATAGTTGGGGATGTTAAGTGGTCGTTTGTTGGTAAGTCGAGTTTCAGTTATTAATGCTATATCAATGTTTTTGTCCTGTAATAAGATTGTTAGTTCGTTGACGTGATTTCGAATACCATTCGCATTCCAAAGGAGAACGGAGAGGGATTTGATTGGGGACATTTAAGGATTTCTCGACAGTGGGATGAGGTTGGATACAACATTGGTAAGCAAGGAAATGAGAGGAGTGATGAGTGACCTGAATTCAGAGAGGAAAGAAGTCAATAGGCTTGTGAGGTCAGTGGCATTGGGAGGAGGAGGAATGAATGTCTGGTTATTAGGCCTAGGTTCAGAGATGGGATAAGGGTCTTGTGGTTGAGATGTGAATACTCGAGGTTGAGGTTCTTGTGGCAGGGCCTGAGTTTGTGTGGGTGCAGTGTCTCCTTTGAACATCTGAGCATAGGACACTCTTGTATTTACAGTTCTAGAGGGTTGTCTTGGTGGCCTGGATGGCCGTTCTTCTCTTGGAGCTGCATAAATTCTTGCTTTCAGTTCCTTATATGTTTGGCAACCCTTGTAGTTCGCTGGGTGCCCTTGGTGGCATAAAGCGCATACTGCTGGTGTTCTTCTGGACTTCTGGCAGTCCTCAGTTTTATGTTGATCACCGCACCTGACACATCTAGGAATGTGGTGGCAATAGCGTTTCGTATGACCATAAGCCTGGCAGTTATGGCATTGTACAATGTCGCGCTTAGTGTAGGGCTTTTCTACAACAACGCTAGTGTAATAAAGGCGTGTGACCTTGTAGATTTCTTCGACCTGGGGCGTTCGGTCAAGGTCAACGAAGAATAGTGGGAGCGGTATTTTATTTTTTGTACCAGGCTGTTCTCTATCTTCCTTGAATATATTCACTATTTGTCGAACACGGAACCCCATCTCAGTTAGTTCTTCTTTAATGGCATCCAGCGGTGTTGATGGGTGTAATCTCCTGATCACCACCCTGAGCGCTCTCTCTTGGCGCAGTTGATATGTGTGATAATCCGCCTTAGTGTCAGATAAATACTTGACAATTTTTCTGTACGTATCTGGGGTGTCAGGCATTAATTTCGTGTCATTAGTGCGGCTTTGGCATACGTATTTACCTGAGCCCACTATATTATTTAATTGTTGACACATTAATTGGAAATTTTTTATATTTCTAACGAATATTGGTGGAGGTTTAGGTTCACTAGGGATGGGTACTGCTTCCATTTGTTCATTCTGTGTGTTTGACAGCACTTGGAATGGATTAGCTGTAAAAAAAGGCGATTCTTCTAGCGTACCTTGTATTGGTATAACTTGTGTTGACATATTTTGTGATGATGTGCCAGGTTGATTTTCAACTTCGTCAACTGAGCTCTCTGGTGTAGCTGGCGGGGTATTTTTTTTAGAGCGTCTAGCCCTTTTCTTGATGGGTGAACTCTTTGTGGTATCGAGACTCCTAGATCTTAAAGTTCGATTGTTACCTTTGCTCGACATTACCATATGAAAATAGCGCATCTCATATTAATTTAATTAGAGGTAACTGTAATAATTTGAAAAAAAAAAAATGTCCTTTATCAATTACGTATATATTACGCGAGTTTGTAGAAGTCTAAGTAACGTAGATGTGCTTCTGCCAAAGGGCAGCAGCCCACTGGTCGGATTAACGAATGTATATGGCCGGCTTGTTATCTATCACTATCCTCAGGTCTATTTACACTGTTCACAATGCCGTTATAAATAAGTGATTACTCACCTTGTTTATGTCCAGTTTCAACTTAATTGTTAACTTAACAGTTTACACTACGTTTTCACATATAACATGAATTATTTCACTGTTAATAAAGTCACTTAATGAGAGACGAAATAAAGAGTATATGTGTAAGGTTAACGCATGCGCAGAACTCAATGGTGTTCTAGAACCACGATTTCTCCTGGAAGAACATTGTTATCTGCACTCAATTCCCAACGTTCCAGGATCCTTCATCCTAACTCACCTACCTACTGGCCCACAGATCCTAACCGCAATCCCGATATCCTTGATTTTTTCATCCACAGTGGTATTAAGGTCCCCTCAATAACTCCCTTACCCGTCTTGCCGAACTATCCTCAGATCATAGTCCATAATTACTCCAATTATCTCTAGCTCCTATTCCTAAGTCTTCTCCACTGTCCTTCATCAGAGGCCCAGTTAACTGGAAACTCTTTCACCAAATCCTTTCCGATAAAATTGACCTTATAAAAACCCTGAAAACCCCAGATGACCATGACAATACCGCACACTTTTTTACTACCACTATCCAACAAGCAATCTGGACTTTCCTCTCCAAACCACTCCTCAAGACCTCCCAAGAAAAATAAGTTACCTCAACACCTCATAGACCTAATCCATACCAAACGTCGAGCCAGATTATTATGGAAACGTACTAGACACCCCACCGATCGTCAATCCTATAATTATTTTTGCAAAAAATTAAAGCTAGAATTGGCCACCTTCAGATCCCAATCCTTCAACTCCTACCTTACTTCCCTCTCCTGTCATGACAATTCCCTATGGAAGATCACTAAACAAATCCTAAAACCCCATCATATATCACATCCTCTCCGGCGAGGTGATGGATTTTGGGCAGCATCTGACGAAGATACAGCCGAGGAATTCACCAAACACCTTTCCCTTACATTCACCTCTCATCCGGAATCCAATCCCACCCACACGTCAGCAGTAGAGTAATTCCTTATTTCACCCATCCCACTCTCCTTACCGTCTAAAGCAGTTAATCCTTTTGAGGTCAAATACCACTTACAAAAACTACCTACCCACAAATCACCTGGATACGACCTCCTTACCTCTCAGATCCTCAGACAACTTCCTCGTAAAGCTGTCATATTCTTTATATACATATACAATAGCATTCTACGAAGCACACACTTTCCTCTTTTATGGAAACATTCTACTATTATCCTATTCCCAAAATCAGGCAAACCTCCCAACAGCTTAACTTCCTGCAGACTCATTAGCCTACTTTCAATCCTTTAAAAAATCCTTGAAAAGATCCTCCTGAAAAGAATCCTACCCTTTATAGAATCTTAAAATCTTCCTTCACACCAGTTCGGATTTCGTACCCAACACTTCACACTCCAACAAGGACTTTGAGTGGTCGATATTTCCGCAGCCCTGGAAAGCAAGCAATACTTCTTCGGGTGCATTTCTGGACATAGCTCAAGCTTTTGACCGGGTATGGTAGGCCGGTCTTCTTTTCAAACTTAAAACCCATCTTCCTCAGTCCTTATACCTTGTCCTCCGTTCCTACCTCTCAGATGGTACCTTCCGAGTTCGCTGCGGCACTGAATTTTCAAATTGCTATCCAATTGAGGCTGGTGTTCCTCAAGGTAGCGTATTGGGACACCGCCATTCTATCATCCGACTTAGATCCTGATATAGCATCCTTAAACCTTCAAAGACATCTCTCTCTGATTGAGCATTGGTGTAATAAATGGCGTATTAAAGTAAACAAATCCAAATGACAACACATCACCTTCACGCTCCGACGCAATTCCTGTCCACCAGTACACTTTAATTCCATCCAGCTTCCTTTCTCATACTCAGTCCAATACCTTGGCTTTCTCTTAGACAGACGACTAACGTGGAACCCTCATACTAGACTTAAAAGACAGGAACTTAACCGACGAAACGGCCGACTATGCATACTACTAAATCAAAAATCTAAACTCTCTATTGAAAATAAAGTACTTATCTACAAGACAATATTGAAACTACTTAGACTTACGGACTTGAACTGTGAGGAACAGCAAAATTTTCTAACATCAAACGCATCTAATCCTTCCGATCCAAAGTCCTTCGAATAATAGTCGATGCTCCTTTCTATGTAACCAACAAAACCCTACACCATGACCTTAATATTCCACTTGCCTAGACCTTATCCCAGCAAAATTCTCCAAATTTCACTAGAACCTTACCCATCATCCAAATCCCTTTGCACAATCCCTATCAAGCACCACCCATCCCTATAATCCTCCATGAAGGTTAAAACGGTAGTGGCCCCGCGACCTTTTATAGTTTGTAAATATTGGAATTCTGGCAATGGCCAGATTCTCCACTCACGACATGAGTGTATGTGGCTAAAGCACTCTTGCTCAATCTCCACTGGATTTAGCCCCAGTGACGCGGTTGAGAGAGAAGTCCAGGGATCTCCTGGAATCATACTTATCATCATACTTAAATTAATACAATGACGACACAACAATATTTAAGTAATCTAAGTTAAATTTTTTCTAAGTATTATATATTACTTTTACGTCTTTGGAATTTAGTTATTTGGACTATTATCTACTTGAACGACTTCATACAAAACTTTGTTTTTAGTTCATGAAAATGGAAGATGTACAGTACAGGAATAACGCTAATATTAGCAAATTTATCAAGACAAATAACATTACTGAAGATTACAATATTTCAAATACAGTTTTAGGTTTAGGAATTAATGGGAAGGTTGTGCAGTGTTATAGGAAACAGACAGGAGAATTGTTTGCCCTGAAGGTTAGTACTATTAAGTTACTAATAATGTTACCATTTAAAGAGTAATGGTTTAATTACTATGATGGAATTGACAAATTCTTTTCTTTTTTTTTTCAATTTTATCTGTCGTGGTAGATAGTGTGTTGTATATTTTATATACATGACTCTGAGCAAATAAAGCAAGCAAACCTTTGAAAATTGTATATTGTCATGTCTTGTCACTTCCCACATTATGTCGCTGGTCAGTCACTGTCACACAAATCACACTTTTGATGAAAATTCAAAAGTAGTTGGTGAGTTGAGAGCTATGTTCAGTGTGGAGCTAATTGTGCTTATTGATGGATTAAACAAATCTCCAGAAGGGATTGTGTTGTTATGTTATCAAGCAAGATTCTTTGTCATTAGAGATTGATTTTTTTTTTTCTAATTCATCATCAAAATCCTTTCATCATTTATTTCTAAAGAGGCTCTGGAGATTAGTCTCCACCCTATACTTTGGATATACTTAATTACTTTTTGGGACTATGTGTGCTGTACGTTCTTGACCCACTTGTCTATCAGATATGAATGACACTTGTGAACTATTGCCAAAATGAAACCAAACAAAGCATAAGATCTTATTGCTTTCAGTTTGACAAAAATTATAAACGTTATCAAATTTAAGTTAGGTTTATTTTTATTTCTATTATTTGTAGTTACATTCTTTCTTAATTATACGTATACGCTGTCAAGTATGCAGATATGTAGATTATGCGGACGATGTGGTCTCCCCATTAATCTCTTCCCCAGTAAAATTACAGCGAATAAAACGCCTTTAAAAATTATTGCCGTATGTGGAATCTACATATAAATTTGCAAAATCAAAAATAATATTTTTCCGCAATTGAGGCAGACTTTCTAAATTTGAGAGGTGGAGCTACGGAGGAAATACAGTCGAGGTCGTGAATGAGGATAAATATCTGGGCATAATAATTACACCAAGACTGATCTTGGGGCATCACTTTGGTGAAAGAGTTAGCCACGCAAAGTTTGGTCTGAATTCTACTTAGCATAATTTCATGGCTAGCAAAAATGGCCGTATTCAAGTAAAGTAGAAGTTTATAAGTCAGTTTCATGGTCAGTGATTAGTTATGCTGGGCAGGTATGGGGTTTCGAGCAGTATGATATTTTGGAAAAATTCTTAATATATTTTATAAAGAAATGATTGCTTCTGCCGAATTCTGCCTCTTATTATATTTTAGCATATGAAATTGGCATTAGCTCGATAAACGCTTACACGCTAAAAATACATTTTAGTTATATTGTTATGGAGATAGCTGACTGTGGATTCAATTTCAGAAGAAATTGGTCGGGGGTGCGGTCAAAAAGTACTATATTATATAATAGTGTATTTTATTTCATTGCCCACCGTTTCAATCTTGGGAAGCCACACAGCGCTGGAGACGATTCTTTCATTCCATCATAGCAGTGCTGGAACTCGAATACTGGAATAGCCTTCAGTTGATCAGTTACAGATGTTTGAATATTCTTCAATATCCCAAAATGTCATCCCTTGAGGTGATTTTTCAATCGTAGGAACATAAAAAAGTCACATGGACTCAAGTCGAATGTATAAGGAAGCTGAGGAGTCTTAGGAATGTTTTTACTGATCAAAAACTCATTGATAGATATCTCTGTGTAACAAGGAGCAATTGTGAATATGTTCCTTGGCTATCAAAAAAACAAATTAGCATTAATTTGATTTTTTACTTACTCATTCTTCCTTTTTTTGGCCTTGGAGAGATTGAAGTGTGCCACACCATGTTCTGGCACTCGTGTTCCGGGTTGTACTCAAACACTTATGATTTGTCACCAGTAATAACACGTTCCAGAAAATGGGGATTATTTTCAATTGCTCTCAAAAAGTCAAAACACCTTTCCTTTCTGATGTCTTTTTGCTCTTGTGAAAGATTTATCAGAACGCTTTTTGCACAGATTTTTCTCGTCACCAATTAACTGGTCAATATTTGATGAACAGTTGTTTGAGTCAAATTCAACTCTTCACCAATCATTTGGACTAGATCATGGATTCCTCCAATATTTTGATTGGTTCTTGAAGATGAAGGCCTTCCGCTGCGAGGCTCGTCTTCAGTTGATTCTCTTTCATTATGAATATGCCTTAAACCACCTAAAAATTTTGGCTCTCGACAAAACACTGTTTCCATAGGGCTGACAAAGTTTTTCAGATGTTTCTGTTGCACTGTGTCCAAGTATGAAGCTGATCCTGATAGTACTAAGTTGTTCAAAATTGATGTCACTCATTTTTAGAATCCACTAAAAAAATCTTTTCTAACAAAAAAACTCACTACAGACAGCACAACAACTCTAGCATGTTCAAACATGTACAGGATGATGTTTACCTGCCTCAGTGTTGCCAGATCGAACATTAGAAAATCAGTCTCATTACTTAATTTATACAACTAGTAATAATGGTGGAGATATTGATGACTGTGGATCAATTAGTAGAACTTCTGATCAAAGATAAACTACATGCACAAGGGCTTTATTTTCTTATGTTCCAACATTTCAGCCCAAGTTTTAGGCCGCCATCGGGACTGTTCATGGAGATCTAAAACTTAGGCCATAACATTGGCACTTAGGGAAAATAAAGCCTTTTTCTCTTTGACCATACCCCTGACCAACTTCTTCTAGTATTGTATAATAGTTGTTGGTTTAGACTGACAAATTTATTTACTTTATTCACTGTTGGATGAGATGTATTTATTATTTAAGTTTTCAGCTTTTATGGGTACCGATGTTATGAGATATTTATATTGACATTGATATTCCTTCTGATGCTTTAATAATTTTGCATTCCTTTTGTTTAGGTTCTCCAAGACTCCTTGAAAGCTCGACGTGAAGTAGAACTTCACTGGAGAGTCAGTGGATTCAAGCATATTGTTGGAATAATTGATGTTTATAAAAATACGTACACAAATAATAAATGTCTCTTAGTGGTTATGGAATGGTAAATATATTTTTTTTAAATATAGAGGTTGATTAGTACATTTTTTTCTCTTTTTTTTATGGATTCCAAAAAATTATGTATTATTAAAAAATATTTATTCTTTTAGTATGCAAGGTGGAGAATTGTTTCAAAGAATACAAGAGAGACAGTCTGGTGCCTTTACTGAAAGAGGTAACATAATTTTTCTTGTGATTTATTTTTAGAATTTGCTCATGCTTATGCATGTAAGGACGTGAATATGTAATACTTATAATATATGTAAAAAGAATTTATATTTATTATAATTTTTTTTAAATATGACTTTGTTTTTAAGTAGTATAATTATGAAGTTTATAGTATGCAAATCTTCAATTTAATGCTATTATCTTGTAGTTATAAGTTCTTCATTGGTTGATTTTAATTTGTCTGTTTAATACTAATTTTATCAATCTCTGTTTTATGTAGAAGCTGCCCAAATCATGCAGGAAATTTGTTCAGCAGTGAAATACTTGCATGACAAGAACATTGCTCATCGAGATCTTAAACCAGAAAATCTTTTATATTCCACACCAGGTTAAAATGAATATTTAGTTTTTATGTAGAATTCTATTATATGTCTTAATATTTTTAATTATACCCTACTAAATAATATCACTTATGGAATTCAACTGCAAATTTCTAAAAACTCTGTTTTTGAGAAATGTCCATTCCTGTTTTGCAAGGTGATTTTCTCAATCTTTCTTAGTCATAAAGTAGGCTATCATTTAGTATATTGTTATATGGTCTATACATTGCATTGTCATTTATCGTTTCCTGGAAGGTGAAAGCGTTCATTCATGGATTTAGTATTTTATTTAGTCCATAAAGTAAAAAAACAAAACAAGGATAGGCATTAAAAAAAAAAAAAAAAAAAAAAAATGGAAAAATCGAATCGGAACTAACTCAATACATAGAATATATTTATCTTAGTTCAGAAAAAATGGGACAGTATATGCAAAATGATAATAAATATAGATGAAAAGTGAATATAGAATCAATAATTATAAAGGTAGTTGTTAGTACTATAGATTAACTCATCACGAAACCACAAAGACAACCAAAACAACTGGTTTTTTTTTTGTCATTCTTCTTTCTCTACCTCCTTCCTTTGTGCCTTTCAGCGTGGAGGTGTCTCGATCCATGAATCCCAAGTATTTCGTTCCTGAGCTAGAGCCCTCATATCCCTTATCCGTATATCTCTTTTCTTGCTGATCTGGGAGATGTACTCCATCCACGACAATCTAGGTCTTCCTCTTGGCCACGTTCCTATAGGTCTCACCTCCATGAATTTTCATGGGTCACGGTCTTCATTCATTCAGAATACATGCCCAAACCATCTTAGCTGCCTCTTTTCTATAGAATCCTTTAGTGGGACAGTGCCTAGATCCTCTCTTATTTTTTCATTCCTGATCCGGTCTCTCCTGGTTCGGCCGGCTACCCTTCGAAGATGTTTCATCTCACTTGCAGTAACTCTGCTAAGGTGTTTGGTTAATGGAATCCAGCTTTCACTCCCATATATAAGGGTTGGTAGATATACCGTTTTTAAAATATATATTTTTACATTCCTCTCTACCTCCCTTTTCGCAATGACTGTATTGCATATACTGTAATACACATCATTGGCCTTTTTAATCCTGTTGAAAATTTCATGGTCAACCCTTTCATTCTTGTATATTACTGCACCTAGATATGTGTAGTCCTTCAACATTTCCAGTACCTCTCCTTTGCAATAAATTTCAACAACCTCCTGATCCCGACCAATGTGCATTACTTTTTCTCTTTCCGACACCATTGCCATACTCTTTCTTTCTAGTTCAGCCTCCCATTCGATCACAGCTTGCTGCAGATTTTCCTTTGAGTCTGATATGAGAACGATGTCATCTGCAAAGACCATTACTTGCGTCAATATCGTCCTCATGTTCCATTTTCCTGCAACTATTTGTCTTTTACAAATCTTTAAAATTTTGTCCATATATGAATATATATATATATATATATATATATATATATATATATATATATATATATATATATATATATATATAATATTATAATATAATATAATCCCAATCTTGGAAGGAGTGGGGGAAGGTTCATGCACCATCGAGCTTGGGGAGGATGGGCACCCTGTGTATATCTATGTTGTTTTTAGGAGATGTAAAAATGATAAAACAACTAAAGCATAATTTTAATTCTATATATTTCTGCATTTATTAATTTTTATTATTACATTTTAATTTAATTATATATATGTATATAAAATGTTGGAAACTTACATTTATTTGTTTAGTAGACAGAGATTCACGTGTACCAAAATCAGTATTCAGTCAAAACCAATATTAAAAAAAGAAGAAAAAATTATAAAATTAACTTATTATCATTTATTTTATGTATAAAACATTTAAATAGAATATAGATAAGATCATAGATATGACACAAATAACAGAGGAAGGACATACCGACATACCTTGGGTTCAGAATAAATCTGCAACTGATAGCTTCCAAATGGTCAGAATCCGGAATGACTGCACTGAGTTAGCTACTGGGGACTAATAAATGCACCGACCAAACAACAAGTCAAATAGTGAGGGCCCCTACCTGTTTAAGTGGCGACGGCCCAGGCGGGTAGCCATATATCCTGGCCGCACCAGTGTCCCAACTCGCTGTCGGGAAGGCTTATATCCTGTCTTCAGTCAAAGGGTTAAAAAAAATGGATGGATGATGATCCATATACTTTAATAAATGTTTGTTTTATGGTTGATGGGATTAGATTCTAGGTGGACAAAAATTGCTTCAGTGAGTTGTTAATCATGGTTGTGGTTACTTTCTAATGTATATTGATTCATAAATGTTATAATACTATCATGTGGGTTTTTATATTATTTATCTTTCAATAACCCAATCTTTGATGTTTCCATTTTGGATTTTTTTATTTCAAAATATGTTATAATTATAATGTATAGTGCATCTAAGTAAGATACCCTCAAACTTATCTTAGATGGAGTCAACTTATAAAAGTTTGGTTGAATAAATATTT
This sequence comes from Nezara viridula, assembly GCA_928085145.1. Taxonomy (NCBI): domain Eukaryota; kingdom Metazoa; phylum Arthropoda; class Insecta; order Hemiptera; family Pentatomidae; genus Nezara; species Nezara viridula. The sequence continues at coordinate 95,689,832 of OV725078.1, read as the reverse complement.
ATAATATCTAATCTCAAAAATGGAATTTCGTTCTTAAATTATATGTATACACATAAAATAATAGTATTTTAAAACAATTTAGGTACATATGTAGTTAGTTAACTTGATTGCTGTAGAATTAAAATTTGTATGTTTTTGTTTTTTAGATATGGTATTTTCTATTGACTCTGATAGGTTGAACATATTACTAACTTTCTTCACACCAACACTCATCTCTTAATGGTTTATTTTAATATCTAATATTATGACTTATTTTTTAATTTACACATTAACTTTTTTTTTTGTTCTCTCCTTCCTCGCCTTTTAGGCTATATGGGTTTTTCTGTGGACCGGGGGAATTATGCCGAATTAACAGTCCCACCGGGAACCAAGATTTGGACTCATAATTATTTTTCCATCTCTAACTTCGGTTATCAGGTTGCCGGGCAACACATGGTACTTTTTAGCACACATTTTCGCTGAACTGGAAGGTACTATTCGAACTAAAGAGTCTCTAAACTCTCTCCCTCTCCCTTTCCCTATCTCTCTAACTTTTCCTTTAAAGATTAAGAGCTTCTAAGTTTTTCTTTCTTTTTAATGTGAATATGAATTATTAGACATAAACATAATTTATTGGATGAAAATATATAAGATTTATGGAGTCAAAACAAATTGTTTTATATACAAATTTAAAAGATATTTTCTTGTGATCAATACATTTGTAATTTGATATCGTAAGAGTGTTGATTTTCCAGCTAGGATTGATTTGGATAGTCCTTTATAAAAATCTTACTACTCAGTCTGGTTGACTGGATGAACTATTGACTCACTTCTCTGAATAGTTCCTCCATAGTTCCAGCACCAATACTTTCTTACCATCCTATAGCAATGATGTGCTACTGCCCACCCCTTAACATCTTTTACTCTTTAGGAAATATATGCACTCAGTGAACCTCTTTCCAAATAGCATTAGAACAATTTACTTTTTAAACTTCCGTTAGTATTCTCTATTTCTTAAATTTTATGTTTTTCTTTATTTTCAGACGAAAATGGAATTTTAAAATTAACTGATTTTGGATTTGCTAAAGAAGTGTTTACTAATGATAAACTTGAAACACCTTGTTACACTCCATATTATGTTGGTTTGTATTTACTTTTGTTTTTATTTTAATTTTATTGCTCTTAAGTAATTGAGTAATTTCTTTGAATTTTTATACCATGGTATGTGTGTATGATGATTAGGGCTCTGGTTTGTGATGGATTTATCCTTTTTTTTCTGTTAAAGGGAAAACAGAGTTCTTAACAGATCATAACTGTTTTGTTAATAATGCTGATTTTTCGCTAAAGTCATAGATTAAAAAATAATAGAATCCTAAATTTTAATGAGTTTGTTAAGGTTGTTACTTATGCATTTTAATATATAAAGATTTGAAACAAATTTATTTATTTTTATTATTGATATTATAACAATGTTTTTTTTTTCTTATAGTAATATTAATTTTATTTTTTTAATATTAGCTCCAGAAGTCCTTGGACCTGAGAAATATGACAAAAGCTGTGATATATGGTCTTTAGGTGTTATTATGTACATTCTGTAAGTATTTTAATATTCACTCAATATTTATTAATTATTTTTTATCTATATCAAATTCCCGCTTTGTCTTTCTTTTGTCAGTATAACCATAATTACATTTATTTTCCTAAGAACAAACATAAATGGTTGGTCTTACACCTGTTTTCCTTAAACCTTCCTTTCAAGTCTTTCTTTTCTGTTGAATTAATACTAATTTGTGTTTGTTTGATATTTATTCATCTAATACTGCAGTACACTAATTTTCCATTTTCAACTTTTTATATTATTAGATACTATTATATTTTTTTGATAATACTCAGTTTTTAGTTTTATGCTGTATGGGAGTGAATAATTTTTAAAAAATTTACCTGCTTTGTGTGCTTATTGTTTTTCCTAGTTATAATGTTAATAACATTTTTTTTTCCTTTGTCCAGTAAGAAAGAAAAATTATTATATGTCCAGAAAGAACAAAAATTACTCACACATAATGTCTATAAAATTATATTAACTTCTTAACCGTATTAAATAAAAGGAACTATATTTATATTTATTTTCCCTTTTGTATTTGTCATTTTTATGATAATCTGATTGTTTTATTTGAAAACTGATCATGCTTTCTCCAAAATTACAGGATTTTTCATCATATAATTTTTAAAAAAATCTTTATGACTTACCATCAAAATAATTGTGTGTGCAAGATTTAAGGCCACTCCAGTTTAGATGACTTAGGACCCAGGTGAGCATAGCTGATTTTGGGTTTTCTTTGCATGCCATTTCTCCTTATTCTGCAGTTCATCTCATTGACGTATTTTTTATTATTCTTTCAGTATTGTAAAAATAGGGAAGGATGGAGTGGCATTTCTTTCTAATTTTATACACATTAAAATTTTCAATGATTTAAGTATTTTTTTGTATATTGTTACAAATTACTTGGAAATAATGTTTTTATTTTATGAAAATTAAAAGTGACTATGTACGGTTGACTTTATATAATGCATTCCCATATTTGTAAAATTAGTTCTTACTGTTATAATATAATAATTTGTAATATTTGTATTTAAAGCTCAGAGTTAAAATAGTTATTGTAGGTATATTACCTTTTAAATTTGGCAGAAGCTCATTGAGGAGGCCAGGACCCTCTGAGGGTTGTAGAGCGATTAAGATAGATAGTTAGATAGATATTACCTTTACATTTTGTATTAACAATACAAAATTGTTGTATCCACACCCAAAATTAGGGGTTTTATTGTTAACAGAAATATGTTCATTGACTTCAATTTAAATTTAATTGAATTACTTCAGTTTTTTATCGTAATCAGAACTTATTTTCTTATTTTAAGTAAACATTATTGAAATTGTATGTTTTTTATCCATTTCATTTAGTAGAAGTTTAATATTAAGTTATACAAAATAAATTAATTAAATAACAATCCAAAAACCTAAATTTAATATAAGTAGAAGATGATACATTCATCTTAGCATTCTCCTGCTAATGCATGAACCAACCCTTATAATGCCTATAACTTAGGCAAAAATTTTAGCACAGATTTAAGAAGTATATTTTGTCCTTGTGTTTATCTTTTCTGATAGCTTCTTTTATTATCATTTGGATAATAAAGACATCATTCTCCGCTAGACTTCAGAAAATAAATTGAGCCTGAATCCAGTGAAAACTACGGTGATCTTCATGTAATCAAAAACTTTTCTTAATATCCTTTCTCTCTATCCATTGTTTTAGCTCATAAATTCCTATTCATTTCAAATAATCAAAATATCTATTCAATTACCTTTGATCAATATCTCCATCTTGGAATAGCTCATATTTTTACTCAAAATTTGTATTTTCTCTAAGCCTTTGATATTATTTACAAAATATTCATGAATATATTCATTCCTACTTTATAAAACGAACAACGTTCCCTTCCCCAAAGAGTTTGTATACCTCCCTATTATAGTATATTTTCCTTCATTAATCGGTCCAAAAATACGGCACAAAATCTTCCTTTCAAAGATAAGAAGTTTTTTCTCTTCTGAACTACTCACCATCTCCACGTCTCTGTAGCATAAGTTAGTACTGGTTGTATTAGCGTTTTATAAAGTTACCACTTGGTCTGATGAGACAAGGCCTTACTGAGGAGTTTTCTTAGTCCGATTATTTGATCCACATCAGAGTTACCGTTTCTAAATCCTGGCTGATAACTGCCAATTTATCGCTCAGCGAATCAAAGGAGCTTCATGAAAAGAACATTATAAGGAACTTTATATGTGCATTGTAGGAGTGTAATTTTACGATAATTGTCACATTTATTTACATCGCCCTTCTTGTAAATTAACATATTATACCCTTTCTCCAATGAATATATGCATATATTGAAAGATCCTATTTTAATACATTATAATTTATATATCTGTTAGTAAATATTTTTTAAATGATGTCAGAAAATTTTTTTTAACTTTTTTTTTTTTTTTTTTTTTATTATTTCAATGGAATTTACAACTGTATTACATAGAGAATACAATAAGTAAATGAGAAATTTGTAACATGGCATGTACAACATGAAGAGAAACTACCCATTGGTAGAACTCAAATTAAAGTTCTATATTAGAAGATCCCGAGGCCATCTTCTTTTCAGACGCCTCGGAGGGTTATCAGGGATCGAGGAGGAAGCAAGGTTTGAAACGAGAGGATTCGGATGATTCTGCAGTTTGTTATGGAAGGAAAGGTATCTGGATTGGGCCAGATCGGAAACATATGGAACATTAAGGTCTTTATGGATGATTTTATTTGTGACAAAGTAAGGAGCGTTGAGGATTTTACGAAGGATTTTGGATTGTAAGGATTGGATACGAGAGGAATTCGATGGTTTAGTGGAGCCCCAAAGCTCAATTCCGTAAGTCCAAATAGGTCTTATTATTGTCATATATACGAGTCGTTTATAATTGATTGAAAGCTTAGATCGTTTGTCTAGTAAGTGCTGCAGTAGTCGAAAACGTCGGGCGGTTTCTAGTCGTTTCAGTCTGGTATGGGGGTTCCAAGTGAGTCGTTTGTCAAGGTGGAGTCCTAAGTAGCGGATTTGCTCAACAGGAATAAGTGGAGTATTATTGAAGGATACTGTAGGACAAGAGGTCATAGGTTTACGACGGAGGGTAAAAGTGATTTGATGGGATTTGTTGGAATTTATTTTTATTCTCCAATTTTTACACCATTCTTCAAGGCTTGTGATATGTGATTGAAGAGTTTGGGATGCAATTAAAGGATCGTTATTAACTGATAGGATACACGTGTCATCGGCATAGGTGGTGATGACAGTGTTGGATTGGGTTGGGATGTCAGCTGTATAAACTGTGTAAAGGATAGGACCTAGGATACTACCTTGAGGAACACCGGCAGACTGAGTAAAAAGAGATGAATAAGCATTGTTATGATTGACTTTGAAGTATCTGTCAGTAAGGTAGGAACGTATAATGAGGAAGTATGTAGGTGGTAGGAATTCACGGAGTTTGTACATCAGTCCCGGATGCCAGACTCTATCATTTTTTAACTTAGTGCTACATTTAATTTAATTAATTTATATTAAATATCTGTGATAAAAATAAACAAATTGTTTGCAATCTTTAAGTAACTCCCATACAATGTTCAATGGAAAAAGTCCAAGTCTCAAGGTTCACCTATAATCACCACACGGTAACCATTTGACTGCCTACTACAAACCCTACCTCTAATAAATCAGACATACTCAATCTTTGCTGTCATCTTTTGTCAGGCTAACAAATAGAGGTGTTTATTGATGTCTGATGTACACGTGGTATAACTCATTTTCTTCCCATCTTAGACGATGTGTAGAGAAATTCATCTTCATTCTTCTCAGCTCATCTTTCAGGGTTTGTTGGAAAAAGTGTGTAATAATAGGGCCTGTGGTTTCTTCCTGTTTAGAAATAATAATAAAATTGAATTTCTAAATGTTGCCGCATAGATTCCTATATATACAGTTTTGTGCATACTACGCTACTCTCAAATATTTTTGGAATTCTATTTACAATGTTTTTTTGTAGTCTCTTAATATGGTCTGCTGCTTTCTCCCTATGTAACTTCTTTTATTATTTATAATTTTATTTATTAAATTTATTAAATTATTATTTATTATAAATAATTTTATTATTTATAATAACGAACAATATAAATGGCTGATTCTGATTCAGTAAAATATATATTTAGCATTTTCAACATTTTCCAAATCAAATTCAATTTTTTCAAATCCAATTCAATTTTTCTAAATCAAATTCAATCTTTTTCATTTCAAATTCAACTTTTGATTTTTTTTGTAACCTTTCTGAATTAAGGGTCAATTACTATGTTATCAAAGGCATAGATTTTGATTAATAATAAAACTTTATTATTACACTATCACATATCAATTTATTGTTACTTTTCAGATTTTTAGGTTTAACATTTTGATATCGCATCCTTTTTTAAAATTAAAATTCAAACTTTTCCAAGTCAAATTCACCTTACTTTTTTTCTTAATTGTTTTTTATTTTTTGACATTAGAGTTTATTATTGTACTCCTGTAAGTGTAGTTTTAAAAATACTATCGATTTTAGGATTACACAGTCATGTATCGATTTAATCTACCTTTTTGGATTTATTTGATATGAGAGCCTATTGATATGTTATCTTATGCGTAGTTTTTAAAAATACTATCGATTTTAGGATTAGTAGAATAATCTCTCAAAGTCCCATTGAGCTCAAGCATGGGTTTTGGTACTGATGATGATAAGATGGGTAAGGATGGGCATTTCCATATTAATTTATTTTACCTTTTTGGATTTATTCAATATAAGGGACTAGTATTATGTTATTGAAGCCATATATTTTGAATTTACTTCTGATTTTAGGGTTACATGATCGAATATTGATTAATTGTACCTTTTCGGGATGTTATCTTATACATAGTTTTTGAAAATACTATTGATTTTAAGATTACAGGGTTGAATGTTGTACATTTTTGGAATTTATTTGATATAAGGGTACTTTATTATGTTGTCAGTTTAAAGATTGCACAATAACACATGAGTTTGCGTTACCTGTTAGATTTCTTTGATATGAGCAAAGGTCTATTCTTATGTTCTCGGTGGCGCTTTTATAAGAATACAATTGGATTTAAGATGGCTCTATCGTGTATCATGTTTTTGTAACTTATTGAATTTATTCAACATTATAATGTTCTCGGGGGCGCTTTTTATGAAAATGCTATTGGATTTAAGATTGTGCGATCGTGCATCACGTTTGCTTGCCACGAAGCTCTTCAGCCAATGTCCTCTTAAGGATCTCATTCTCCTTCATCCTTGCAACGTGGCCCGCCCATCGAAGTCTCCCAATTTGGATCCACTTGATGATATCAGGATCTCTGTACATTCTTGAGAGTTCCTGATTCTTCCTCCTTATCCAGGTGTCTCCCTCTCAAACCGGGCCAAAAATTCTTCTCAATATCTTCCGTTCAAACAACAGAAGGAGGTTCTCACTGGCACTAGTGAAGGCCCAGGTCTCTGACCCATACGTAAGTACCGGACGGATCTGGATCTTATACAGGACAATCTTGGTCTTGTTGGAGAGGTGTCTGCTTTTGAAGTATTTTGCTAGCCCAAAATAGCTTCCATTGGCTGCGGCAGTTCTTCTGTTGATCTCCTGGGATATGTCATTTTGAGTGTTTATTTCTTAGCCCGTGTATACAAAACTTTGCACCCTCTCAAATCTATATGGTCCAACTTCAAAAAAACCTGTCCCTAAATCTGATGATCCTATTCTTAAATACTTTGTCTTGGATTCGTTGATGACCAAGTCAAGAATTTTAGTTTCTTGTTCTAGAGCCAGGAATGCTTCTTTTAGGGCACGCTCAGCAACTGGCAGCTATGTCCAAGTCATCTGCATACCCCAACAACTGGATCGTACTGTTGAATAAGGTGGCCCGTGTTTGGATCCTTGATCTGTGTACTGCTCGCTCCACCACCAAATTAAAGAGAAGGCATACTAGGGGATCTCCCTGTCTCACACCGATGTTTGCGGCAATAGGTTCAGAAAGGTCAGATCTGATACGAACCACGCTGTTCGCCCCCAACATGATCATTCTCACCAGAGGAATCAGCTTCCTGGGTATGCTCATTCTGTCTATGGCTGTTAGAGCTCAGGTCGGGTTACACTGTCGTACACAGACTTGAAATCCAGAAAGAGGTGGTGCGTAACCATCCTGTATTCCTTGGATTTTTCCAGAATCATTCTCAGGGAGAAGATATGGTCCGTGGTTGACCTACCCCTTCTGAATCCAGCCTGGTAGTTACCTATCTCTCTTTCAGCATGGGGGTTGAGTCTATTGAAAAGGATATTTGACACCACCTTCTAGGCAGAGGCCAACTAGTCAGTAATAATTAATTGAAAACAATTTTCCTCTCTTCTTCAGTATTTAATTTTTTTCTATTGCATGATAATTACTAGAAACTTTTATTTGGGTATTTTTAATATTTTCATTAACCATTGATAACGTACTTATTTTGGGGATTAAATTTTCCATATTAATATTTGCAGACGTGAAAGGGATTCTTTTCTTTAAGTAGAATAAAACTTCAAAGTATACGTGTCTAAATCTATAATAATAATATATCTTTATAAATTATATCTCTATTAGTGTATTATTTCTATTGTCATTTGTGTTTTAATGTTCGTGAATACCTGAGTAAATTAAAGATAAAAAATATTTATATATCCGTTCTTCTTTAGTTAGGAAGTGTTAAGTGTATTAATTAAGATGTTGGTAATAGAAACTTCCAAATGATGCAAGCAGAATTGTATTTGTATTTTGTTATTTTCTTTTTGTTGACGTTTCAGGAAATCTTTCCTATCTACTATTGTTTTCATAATCAAAACATAGTAAAATTAAATAATGTAATATTACCAACAAACATACATACCCAGATTAAAAGAAAAATAACAAATAATCAAGTACAAAGTTCAATAACAAACCTTAAGTAGCTAACACAGATATCCAATTGTTAGTCTAGTGATGTGGTTGTTCTGGATAATACTTTTATAAAAATTCTTAAATTAAGACTAAGGAGCACACATAGCATAGGTAAATATAAAAAACTGTAAAATCTTAACATAACAAACTCTGTTACATTTATTCATTTTTAATAATCATTTTTTCTAGCTATTGACTACTTGTGAATGCAAGAAAAAGTTCTGAACATGAGAAAGATTTTGCTTGCATCATATGGAAGGTTTTATTGAGAACATATTAAAAATATTTATATTATTATTTTTGAGAATTATTTATTCTTATTAATACCTGACTTTGTACTTTTGTACTAACAGGAATTATTATGTCATCTCATAGGATATTTTTGTTTTTAATTAATTTAGATTGTATTTTATAGTAATATAGTCCAGTAATATTATATTTCATTTTCTTCATGGGTCATCTTCCTTATTTTAAATTTGTCTGTTTAAAAAAATAAATAAATTTAATTTCAAATTGAACCACCTCTCTTGGTTTAAAAAATTGACAATTTTTCTTGCTTACACGATTTCTTTGTCATAGGTCTTAGTTTTTCATGAGCAAGAAATCACTGAGCTATTTTGTATTTGTTTCGATGTCTAACTGCAAAATAAGTTTCTATATTATTGAGGTAATTATTAATTGAAGAGATGATTTAAGTATTGTATTATTATTTCATTTTAATATGTTGAGAGGAAAAAATCAGTTTGTGGCATGGAATCAGCGCTTTCTCCCAGGCTGACGATCTAGTTGTATTACTAGTTATTGCTGTATCACTGTCACACATTTCGTGGTCTATCACAGCTAGTTATACAAGGCTACAACTGTTTCTTAACTATAGCTTCCAGATTGGAATAGTTTTTTTTTTTTTTTTGGTTTTCAGGACAATTAAACCATACTGATATTAAAAACACACAACAATGTCAACCAGACCATAAAAAAATGATCACAAAATCAATGGTAGGATAGCTGATTTATGGTTAGTTGGCAGCCCGAGGACTAACCTACGGCACAGAATTGAATCTTAACATTTTATTTTTTTAACTGATCTGTTCTTATTATTATTATTATTTACAAAATATTTGCATATATATATGTGTGTGTACACATTGGAATATTAAAATTTTATCTTTCAATTCATTTATATATTTGTAAATAATATGAAGAGATTAGGGGAAAAAATAAACTGTTTCAACTTACAAGGGGAGGTTACGGACGTGGGCTCACCGATTTCAATGAAACTGTTTTGGTGAAAAATATTAGATCCATGTCCGAGGGTTCTTGCCAATGTGCCCTAGGAGCTGAGGAAAAAATCTTTAATTGAGGCTTGATGTTACAGTTATATATTTTTTTAGTGAAAAACATGGTTGTTATTCGTTTTTCGCATCTCATAAAACCCTTAAACATGAATTTTTATTGCAATTGAAAAATTAAAATTTTCTACACGAAATTTTCGTCTAGGCTGGAACCTTAGAAACTTTGTCGACAACCACAAAAACTGTGATAACATCACCATGTCTCCACCGATTTACACGAATATTATTAGGTATGTAGGACTCTATATGCTATAGGAAATGGTATAACCTCACCTCCGTAAACAAATTAGAACCAAAGATATAAAATAAAAATGTTAGAGAAGTTTTTCTAAATTTCTAGCTAAAAATGGAATGAAATTCAAAATTTATTGATGTGTTTTGGAAAAGCATAAATTCAGTTTTCCAACGGTTGTACTGATGTTGAATTTGGATACAATATTGAGAAGTTATGAATGCTTTATTTAATGGCCGGAAAAACAATCCTCAGCAATGTACTAAATTTGAATTTTTTCATTTATCTAAAAATTAGTATTAAATAGTTCTAAAGAACACTAAAAACAATTTTTTTTTCATAGAATACTTTATGAATCATTTAGTATCATAGTCAATATTTTTCTCTTATTTTGTACAAAAAGAGAAATTGATTGATATATAATAACCTAAAAATTCATGCAAAACAAAGGCAGAAATTAATGACATAAATTTTGTTTAAACTGTTTTGTCAGTTCCTAGGGTGCATTGGCGAGAACTCTCGGACATGGATCTAATATTTTTCAACCTAGTATCACAAAAAAAAGTTTCATTGAAATCGGTGACCCTACGTCTGTAAACTCCTTATTGTTAGTGTCATATGAGTTTGACCACTACCATCTAACCATGGTCGAGTTATAGCTCTTGATTTTATGACTAAGGAAATAACTTTATCTGGATAAGAATTCTTACAAAAATTATTTGTATGACCATAAGAAATCAGTACAAACTCATTAGAATCAAACAAATGCATTGTTATTCATAGAGGTGATGACATTGCTAGTGCCATTTTCTTAAAAGTTCTTACCAAATCTTACTAACCTGTATGACTATTTCAATATGACCCAATTATTTTATTTTAAATCCAAAATGTGTATCATTTGTTTCAAATGTGTATTTATAACTACAGATTGTGTAGAACTTATTACTTTAGTGGATGAAAGAAAAGCATAAAAACAGATAAAAAAAGCAAACATTATATCAGAGAATTAAGAGTTTCTCCTAGCTTTTCTTATATTTCAAATATCCCGTTTTTACTTCTTGATGCAAAAAATTAATGAACTCTTATCTGTATGTATAAATATCCCTACAAAGGATGGCAGAAGTACCTGAAATATATTCAAGCTCAGAAAATTGATATATATTTCAACAAGAAAAATTTTAAACTGTGATGAAACTGAAATTTTAACATCAGTGTGATCACTCTATTCTTACAAATTTAGACAAAATGTTTCACAAAAACTTGTAAGAATAAATTTTCTAATTAATTCTTATCCAATGTAAACCACCACCTTCCTAAGTTACAATTAGATTTAAGGCCAGTTTTTTTTAAAGTACTCAATTGTAATTGTTATTTTATTTTGTTGTTTTAGGTTATGTGGTTACCCACCTTTTTTTAGTAATCATGGACAGGCTATTTCACCAGGAATGAAGAAAAGGATCAGAACTGGACAATTTGACTTTCCAAAACCTGAATGGAATAATGTATCCAAAGAAGCTAAGGACTTAATACGTAAAATGTTATGTGTTGACCCAGCTTCCCGTCTTGATATAAATGAAGTCATGTCAAACACTTGGATTGCTGTATGTACTTTACAGAAAATAAATATTTTTAACACTAGTATTTTTTTATAATTTTTAAAGTGAAGTTAATGTTGAATGTTTATTTTTAAAATAAATTGTTTATTATTGGGAATCAATATATTATAATTAGAAATAATTATTTATTAATTTAATTGTACTAACTAAATTACTTTTTTTTTATGATGCATTCATTATGGTATATTTTTAACCCTTTGACTGCTAGAGCTCATTCAAGTGTGTCGATCAGATAGTGGATCCTGAAATCCAAAAAAGATGTTCAGAAAAACAGATTTTTTTTCCCCCATAAATTTGTTTAAAATACTATCTTGAGTCACTGCACAAAATCTTAGCTTTCAAAAATGCATTTTAACTTTTTTATTCACTTTTTAATAAACGGGACATATGCCTTCCTGACCGCACATGCAAAATGCCAAATTAGAGCGGTAATCCGGCAACACTTCGCTTTCTTGCGTATTTGCTCATTTCTAAAAAGCAAAATAACTTAAAATTATCATAAAAAGAACTGTAAGTGATCAAGAAAATTAAATTATATTATTTCTAAAAAAAAGACACCGACAGCGGGATTTGAATTATATATTTCTTTGTATTTACAAATTTTTTTCTTTCCTAAAAAAGTTCCATATTGAAACATAGCGCAGTTATAAATTTTATTATTGCACTTACATTTATTTAGAGTTTCAAACAATTTTCTATTATATGAAATATATTGTTTTTAGGTGGATGGAAAAATGATTAAACAACTAAAGTATCATTTTAATTCTGTATATTTTAACTATTACATTTTAATTTTTGTATATTCTTACATTTACTTATAACATTATATACATATATATATATATATATATATATATATATTTTTTTTTTTTTTTTTTTTTTTCCCTACGTGGTAACCCCACACAAGGATCGTTTATTTGATTTTCCTTCATGCTCCATGTCTTAAAGACATACTACATGAATTACATTTGTTTACAATTGTTTTTTTTTTCTAGTTTCACATGATTTACATTTTTAGTTCAAATTTATATACATTAACAAAAAAAAACACAAAGAATAAACACACAAAAATTAAATCGGAAAATTAAATATTAAACACACAAAGTCAATCCAACAAAGCCAAAAAGAAATCACCCACGCTGCCCATCTATATATATATATATATATATATATATATATATATATATATATATATATATATATATATATATGTATATATATATATATGAATATATTATTTATGAAATTTACAACTGTATTAAATGATAAATACAACAAGTAAATATGAAACAAGTAACATGACATGAAGAGAAACTACCCATTGTCCACACCCAATATATATATATATATATATATATATATATATATATATAATGTAGTAATTTAATTATATATATGTATATAATATGTAGAAAACTTACATTTATTTGTTTAGTAGACAGAAATTCACGTGTATCAAAATTAGCATTCAATGAAATCCTAAATTAAAAAAAAACAAAAAAAAAACTTCAAATTAACTTATCAACTTTTATTTGATGTATAAAACATTTAAATAGAATATAAATAAGATCATGGATATGACACAAATAACAGAGAAAGGACATAACAACATACCTTGGGTTCAGAATAAATCTGCAACTGATAGCTTTCAAATGGTCAGAATCCGGAACGACTGCACTGAGTTAGCTACAGGGACTAATAAATGCACCGACCAAGCCAAAAGTCAAATGGTGAAAGTGGGACTTGCTACTAACTGTTTAAGTGGCGACCGCCCAGGCGGAAGGCATATATCCTGGCCATACCAGTGACCTTAACGGGAAGGCATGTATCCCTTCCACAGTCAAAGGATTAAGCATGGACTTTATAGTCGACCATGAAAAATATAATTAACTCCCCTCCTTTTAAATTCGGTCCTTTCATAGCATCAAATATCTGAGACACTGCAGTGTTTTGTTCAGATTTGGCACAAAAGTCACTGGTTGCCCCAGGAAGAATCTCGAAGCTTGACATTATTGGTGGAACAGGAGTTGGTAGAAAGAATTTGTGGATGAGGATTGACGTATGGAGCTAACCCTATAGCATACCTAAGTAGAGTTCCAAAAGAAGGTAGCACAAATGACAAAGGACTTATTGAAGAAAGTAGTTTTATGGGAGGAGATATATAAATCTATAGGTTGAGAGAGTGGACTGAGGAACGTAGAGTAAGGAGTCCCAGGATGTAGGGAGTGTTTTTGGTTTCGAGGACTTGGAAAAGGAAAGCACAAAGGAAGTATTGTCGTTAGGAAATAGGATAAAGCCACTTCAACTCGGTGTACCTGAATGAAACATGAGAACCCTTGGGGATCCCAAATATGTACCTTATGAAACAGTTCATGAGCTTATTTAATATCATTTCTAGCCTGGCAGATAGCCCTACATACACCAAGCAGCCGTAGTCGAAGTGGTGAGGTTACAAGGAGCTGTTTGGTTTGTAGAGGAATACAATCACGGAATCTTAGGAGTTGTTTAAGGACAGTTATGGATTTTCATTTTATCTGGGAGATACGGTTATTCCGGGAAAGGTTCTGGTCAAAGGTTACTCCTAGGTTTTTGACTAAGGAAAAATGGATGGGGCAGTTATTGAGATAAAGTAGAGGAAATTAGGGAAGTAAACTAATGAGATGTCTGGTCCCGATGAGAATAGCTTTCTATTCTATATAAAATATTTATATGTTTTCGGGGCCATAATTTTTGAAAATGATCTCTATTGTTGAGTTCACAAATAAACATAAATGTGGCATTATCAAATACAGTAGAACTTCTTGATCCTTTACTTCTTTTCTGTATTAACTTAGTATCCGGTTATAAAAAAGTTTTTATAGTATAGAGCCACTCTCATCCTCAGCATCGGTTAAACAACTTTTTCTTAAATTAAATTATGCATTTTCTTAATTCTTGAATTATGCAACCATGACAGGTCTATCGGAAAGTAATAAAGTAAGCGATAGACTCATAGTAATAGTAAGAAGTAATAAAATGAGAGTGGTTTTGAAAGAAACTATGACATCTTCAAATTCGGAAATGTGAATTAACTGATTTTTTATTTTTGAATAAAAATTATAACAATGATTTTCATGTTTAAAATTTATTTAACGTTGTTAAATTGTTTTATTTAACATTCGTAAATTTATTTAAAACAACCTATTCTAAATAATAAATATTAGAATTATTTAAAAAAATCTTTTTCTTTGATTAATATCAGAAATTTTGTTTTAAATAAAATGATATAATTTTTTTAATTGAATTAATACCTTTTCCTTTGATTTATGGAAAAATTGACATAATGGAGGCCTTAATAATCAAAATCTGCTAAATATAGCATTATAAAATTGCAAAAATATTCATGAACATATGAATGATAATACATGAATAACAAAATTTCTTAAATTCTAGAAATTTATTGTAGCAAATTGGTAATATATGGTGCGGGTTTTGATACTGAAGACCTCAAACATTTTTAACTTTATTTTATATTTTATTATTCACAGAAAATTATAAGAATTATCATTTAATTATCATACTTTTTCTGCTGAGTAAACAATGGAATCAGAAAATAAATAAGGGAATCTTAGGCCTCATTGTCAAGACACTTAACATTTTTAGTAAACATAAAAATTGCAGGTATATATTTTTGAATTATTTTATATTTTTTAGAAATGTATCGGAGAAAAACTAGTTAACAACAATCTTAAATAAAATTTTCATTCAAATTATAATAAATTCTCAAAAAAAAGTAGGTAAAATAGGTTTACTCCATATTGTTAAGTAGATTCTATTCAAATAATAGCTTATTACAAAATTACTCAACATTAATTAATTTTATTTGTTTAATTAATCTAATTTTCAATTAAATTAATGATCAAAAGTATATTTATAGATATGATCCAAATATAAATGTACTGAAGAAATCCAAAAAGTCAAAATGTGCTAGGGCAACCTTAAAATAGATATTTTTTCAAAAAAGTATGCCACCAAAATCTTATTTATAGACCCTTATATTGAAGAAATCTGAAAAACTCAAATAAGTCGAAACCTAGTGGCGTAATCTTAAAATGGAGATCATTTCCAAAAACTGTGGCTCCAAAAACATAAAAAGACCCTGATATTGAAGAAGTTTGAAAAGTATTAAAAGCTCCATGTGCAATTGTGCAATCTTAAATCTCAGTATTTTCATCAAGAGCTTCCCTGATAACATATTAATGGACCTCTATATCGAAGAAATCCAAAAAGTATCAGAAACTTGATGCGCTATTGTCCTATCTTGAATCCGACATCATTTTCAAAAACTGTGGCTCCAAAAACATAAAAAGATCCTGATATCGAAGAAGTTTGAAAAGTATTAAAAGCTCCATGTGCAATTGTGCAATCTTCAATCTCAGTATTTTCATAAAGAGCTTCCCCGATAACTTAATAGTGGACCCTTATATCAAAATTATTTATTGTTTATTTATTTGTTTGTTTATTATATCTAGATAAAATTTCGAATAATGTTATTTGCATCAATTGGGGAGCACCAAAGTGGTTTTAGGCCAGGAAGATCCACAACTGATCACGTTTTCTCTCTTAGGCAAATGTTGGAAAAATCATACAAGTACACTTACCATCATACTTAACACTTCACCACTTAATTATATATTTTAAGCAGGCATATGACAGTATTGACAGGAAACAACTGCTGTTGGCTCTGAGCAAGATAAATGAGATGAGAACAGGCTTAGAATATGGGAATGAAAGGTACGGTGGAAGATATTTGGGCTTGTACGAGAGGACAATAAATGTAGGATAAGATTGAAAGACCTGCATTCCGAATCGAACATAGTGCAGGTTATTAAGAAAAGAGGACCGAGCTGGCTTGGACATGTGGAAAGGATGCCTACGTCGAGATCACCTAGACAAATGCTGTATGATCATCTCAGAAGTTCTGGAAGGAGAGGTAAGCCTCACAAACGATGGTTGGATGATGTGGAATAGAATCTAAAAGAGCTAAATGTGGATAAATAAGAGTGGAGCAGAATAATGAAGGAGGATTTGGTTCTTAATGGACTGTAACTCCATGCTATGAGTGAGTCAATTATTCGAAAAATGCTCAACACTGGAAACTCTAATTTTTTGTGTAAAGGCACATAATGGCCTGCTTTTGTCTCTTTACCTGACTGAAAATATCTCAGGAAGTAAAAATACACTATTTTAAACGCATCATCTTTATAGAATCTGGTTTTACAGATTTCACTATCATTTTAAGGAACAATATGTCTTTATTATTATTTTATTCAAACATGTTTCCTTTTTTTTCTTATAAAATTGATTAAACTGATATTCATTATTATTACAGTTTACTTAAATTTATTAATTATAATTTTGCAGCAATACACTGAAGTACCTGAAACACCTCTATATACTGGTCAAATGCTTAAAGAAGGTGAAGATGTTTGGCCAGAAGTTCAAGAAGAAATGATGAGATCCCTTGCTACAATGAGAGTGGATTATGACCAAGTACATATAAAATCACTAAAAAATTCCAGTAATCCTCTTCTTGATAAAAGGCGGAAACGAACTCAAGATTCGGTGAAATAAAAAGCAAATATTTAAAGTTTTTATTGTGCACACCAAATTCTGCAAATTGAGTAGCTGGGCTAAACAGAATCTAAATGAATTAGTTTAGCTTCATATTGAATATATATACATTCTATATATATTCTCCATATAGATAAAGTTTGGTATACTTACATTTTCATTGTTTATTTAGTTAAAAAAAATAATGGATTTTAGTCACTTTATATACATCAGTTGTGCTATGAATTAGTTGAATTTTATAGTTATTTTTTCAGTATTTCTATTTCTTTAATGAGTACCATTATGCACAAAGTTATCAATATAATATGACTATTGTGCTTCGTTATAATAACCTAATACCTACTAGATAATTCTCATTGAGAAAAGTAATTCTATTTCGTTATTTGTATAAATTCAGCCAGTTGCTTGTTTTTAATATTTTTGAAAAAGGAACATTTTAATTGGATGTTTAGGATATTGTGAATATCTAAACTTACAACTAATTACTAGTCTTCTATTTCATAGTAAGCAAAATTTAGGTATGAACAGTACATGCTATCATGTTCAGTCATAAAATTTTCAATTTAGTTATTCTTATTAAACTTAGAGTTAAGTATTGTTACTATGAAATGTTCACATTAAATGGATATAGTAAGTAATGACATTTCCAGTTATTAAAATTTTAAATTTTGTTTTAACATTAAACTTATTGCTGAGTAATGTATAATACTAAAAATTTAGCTCTGGTAAGGATAGTTTTGCTAAAATTGTTAGCAACTGAATTTTCATATTTCATTTTCCCTCCCATTTCTACTTATGGCTGAGTTAGTTTATGTTATTATTATTATTTTGTGTTACAACATATGTCAGTTCCTGGCATTCTTGATTAATCTTTGTTTTGGACAACCTCTTTTCAATGTCTAACAAGTAAAGGAGTTTTGGTATCAGATACCACCCTCCCATCCACCTGCAATGCATTTTCAGATCTCCAACTCTCCTAGTTGCACTAGCTCCATATTTTCTTTGGAACATCTACTTCTTCCATTCTCATCTAATGATCTGCCCAGCTTAGTCTTCCTTGTTTAATGAGTTACATTAGTATCAGTAAAAAGTTGATAGGGCTGCCTATTCTTTCTGTTTCTCTAAAACGTTCCATTCTTTACAAGGCTGAATATTTTGCACAGAACTTTTTTCCTGAGGCTAAGGAGTTATTTTCCATCAATTTTCGATTGAGTCGAGGTATCTGCATGCAGAGGTATGCTAGGGCATACCTTAGAGTTATAAATTTGTATCTCAGTGTGGTTTCATAATGAGCCTGCTCTGCAATGTTTCTTCATGCTAAAGTAGTGGCAAAAACTCTTCTCATTATTTCTGAAGATATATCATTTGTAGAGTTTACTTCACCTCTGAGGGTAGTTGAACTCTGAGACTCTCTCAAATGTAGTTGAGCCAGTGATCATTGGTTTACTCTAAGTGAGGGCGGCAGATGCTAAAATTTTTAGCATCTGAATTTGTCATTTTTCCTTCATGTTAGACTTATATATTAATTGATGGGTAACCAAACTACCTCTTATACTTGGATATATATAAATCTAATTTTAAAATACTTATTTTATAAAATAAACAATTGACAGAAAACATCAATGTGTTATTTTAACAGTGAGTGCTAGGATTTTTAGTAATAAAAGTTTTAAATGTCATTTTTATTCATATTAGACTAAAAGTATATAAAGTTTTCTTTATGCCAGAACTTTTTGAGTTCAAATTTTTCTGCCATTTTCCATCTTAATAGGCTCCTAACTGAGTTATGTTGGATATTATGCAGTTCACTTTAGGTGAAGACTGTAAATTACTTATTTCTCAATTATTTCCTCATATGTATCACCATCAAGATTTATGTACATATCTGTATTATAAAAGTAATTTTTTTAACAATGAATGAACCCACTGTATCACTATTACTAATATCCTTAATTGTGACAAAATATAATATTACTCAATAAAAAAATATATAAATTCAATTAAAAACTCATGATTACCAGGACATGGTTATATTCAGCAGCATTTATGCCAAATTAGAGTCTTTGGATGTCTTGTGTATAAATATAAAGTGCACATAGGTATGAGCATAAGAGGGTATGAATACTTTGCTCTTCAACTATTGTCTTTCTCTTGAGGATAACAGGGGTACATTTATTGATTCCAACATTAATTACTCGAAAATAGCGAAGCTGTTCTAGACTGCCAAAAAGTGAATGACAGGATTGTCAAATTCTGTGACCCTAGCATAAAGAAAAAAAAGTACTTATTTTTATAATTAATACTTAATAACTATGAGGGATAGTAATATAGTAAATGATATCATTTTCAAAAATTGGTTTTATCAAATTATTTTAATTTATTTTCTATTTATAAGACTTAAATTATATACCACGAACTTACCTCTTAAATGTTGTTAGTTCACACACACATATATATATTTTAAAATATTTAAAAAAAAAGATTTGGTAATTTTTAATGTTGTAATTATATGCAAAAACTGCAGAAAATTAAGTTATTGTGTTATATCTGTTACTTATTTTATAAAATTTACAGTGCATTGGTTTAGGATTATCAAGCTGTATATTTAGATTCAAATATGGTTGTATACAGTCATGTTATTGAACATGATCTGGAAAAAAATGCAGTTCTTTGACTTGTGATAAATGATGTTAGATAGTTCTAAAGAATTTACCTTGGTAAAAAACAAAAAAAAAATATAAATATATATTTGTATTTTTAGTATCTGTAGTTTGTAGTCAAATAATAAACATTAAATGTTATGTCTTAAAAAGTATTTTTGGTGTATGATTTTAATTATTTATGAACTAAATGCTTATGTAAAAGATATTCGGCTATTTAAAAATTATATAAATTCATTGAAATTATTTACATATTATAATAATTTCATATCCTTTATTTAAAATTATCAGATGTTTCATTCCAGTGTGCTGGTGTCTTATGACATAATTGTACACTCATTATATTTGAAACTATCAAATAAAAAAATGTTAATTTTTTACCACTCATTTTTATTTTATTCACTCTTTATAACCTAGAACAAATAATTGATTTCCTTTCAATATCTAAAATACTTTATTACCAATTTGGATTCCGCACATCCCATTCCACTATCCAGCAATGCCATCATGTGGTGGCTCCTCTGCATTGCAACACAGAATGTATTGCACTGTAGTCTTTCTCAATGTTGAAAACGCGTTTAGTTGAGTCTGGAATCCAGGATTGCTTTATAATTTCCATAAATTCCTCCACCCTACACACTTTCTCATCATCCATTCCTATCTTTCCTGATAGGCATTTCAAAATAAATCACAACAATGCCTATTCATACCTCTTTTCTCGATCTGGTGGTGTTCCTCAAGGTAGTATCCTTGGTCCTGTCCTTTACACAGTATATACAGCTGATATTCCAACCCATCCTAACACTGTCAGTACCACGTATGTTGATGACACATGTGTTTTATCAGTTAATAATGACCCATCAAATGCATCTCAAACTCTTTAATCACACATCACAAGCCTTGATAAATGGTGACAAAAGTGGAGAATTAAAATAAATCCCATTAAATCACCTTTACCCCTCATCGTAAACCTATGACTTCCTGTCCTACAGTCCTACAGTATCCTTTAATAACACCCCACTTATCCCTGTTGAACAAATCCGGTACCTAGGAATCCACCTGGACAAACGTCTCACTTGGAATTCTCATAAAACCGATTTAAACGACAAAAAACTGCTCGACATTTCCGCTTACTCCAAAACTTACTTGACAAACACTCTAAATTTCCAATTAATTACAAAAGACTCATATATATATATACATATATATATATATATATATATATATATATATATATATAGCTTTCAAGTCAATTTCAACCTTATCCAAATCAAATTCAACCTTTTACAAGACAAATTAAACCTTTTCCATTTCAAATTCAACTTTTTCTAAATCAAATTCAACCTTTTCCATTTCAAATTCAACTTTCGAATTTTTGCAAATTTTCAATTTTTTTCTAAATAAAGGCCACTTGCTGCTATATTACCGAAGGCATAGCTTTAGAAAAATACAAACAAAAATGTAATTACGCGGTTGCATATCCATTTATTTTTACTTTTTAGACTTTTTCAGTATAATATTTTCATGTCATATTCAGTTTTTTTCAAGTCAAATTCAACCTTTTCCAAATCAAATTAAACTTTTTCCAAGTCAAATTCCACCTTTGCCATTTCAAATTAAACCTTTTCCAATTCAAATTCAACCTTTTCCATTTCAAATTAAAGTTTTGATTTTTTTCGAAATAAGGGCCATTTTCCAATATGAGGGTCCACTAAGTAGAGTTTTTCAAAATACTGTTGACTTTATGTTAAACTTCCGGATATCGATTTATTGTATCTATTCGGATTTATTCGATATAAGTGTCTAGTATTATGTTATCGTGTGCCTAGTTTTTGAAAATTATCACCATTTTACGATTACGCCACTGCATTAAACCAGATATTCTGGATGTGGAAATAGCTATCGGCAGGCTTAAAAGAAGAAAGGCTCCAGGGATAGACAACCTACCATCAGAATTGTTCAAGGATGGCGGAGAAGACCTCAGAGCCAAGCTGTTATATCTAATCCAGAAGATATGGGAGAAGGAACGGATACCAGAAGCATGGAACACAGGGTTGATCTGTCCTATCCTTAAGAAGGGCTCCATGTATGAATGTGGCAATTACAGAGGCATAGCACTTCTTCCGGTTGCCTATAAAATAATGACTAATATTCTACTAAATCGGATATATCCGTACTATGAAAACATAATAGGCAACCATCAAACAGAATTTAACAGAGGAAGGAGTACGCTAGATCAGATATTCATCCAATATCAAGTACTTGAAAAACGATGGGAAGTAGTTCAGGACGTACACTCATTATTTGTTGACTTCAAATCAGCCTATGACTTCCGTTGTCTCTGGAAGATCATGACTGAGCTGGGTGTTCCCGGGAAATTAGTGAGGTTGACGAACGCGTGTACAAATGAACCTAAATGCAGGGTACTAATACAAGGAAATGTATCTGAAGCCTTTGAAGTTCGAACTGGTTTGAGGCAGGGAGATGGACTCTCTCCGATGCTGTTCAACTTAGCACTAGAGAAAGTAATAAGAATAACATCACGCAAAGATGGAGGGGTGCACGTTGGAATCAAACATAAAATCCTAGAATATGCCGATGATATAGCTGCCCTCAGAAGCTATCAAGAGGATATTGAGAGACTCACTAGGACTCTATTAAATGAAGCAGAGCAAATCGGACTACAGGTCAATGTAGATAAAACAAAATACATGGTAGATAGCTGAAACAGCCACCCTAATAACATCATCTGCATGGACTTTAAGTCATTCCCGGAAGTAGACAGATTCAAATACCTCGGCTCCACAATAACCTCAATAAATGATCAACTAACAGAGATAGACCAGCGAATAACAAGTGTGAACAGATCTTCTCTCTTTCAAAGGTATTGAAATCCCGAAAAATCTCCAGAAATCTCAAAATAAGGGTGTACAACGCCATGATTAAGCCAGTTTTGCTGTATGGTTGTGAAACCTGGGCTCTAACTGGGACACTAGAACCCAGAATTGAGAGATTCGAAAGAAATTTTCTACATAGGATAACAGGACCTATATAAGACCAGAATCTTGACACATGGAGGAGAAGGAACAATAAAGAACTGCTGAAAGAAACGGGTCAGTCAATATCTCATGACATGAAGGCAAGGAGGTTAAGATGGGCAGGGCATGTAGCTCATAGCAATCCATCAAGTCGCCCTTACACGACAATCAATGCCAGAGTAGTTGGCAAGAGACCACGTGGGTGGCCAAAAACCAGATGGATAGATAGGATAAACAAATATACGGCTGAGCTTCATGCTGCAAACTGGAAAGCAGTAGCCCAAGATAGGTTGAGATGGAGAAGGCTGGTTCAGGTGGCCAAAGATCTACAAGGTCTGTAGAGCCAACTAAAAAAAAAATATATATATATATTTTTTATTTCAGTTGGTGCTATCGCGAGTGTGGTCTCCTAGACCACATCCCGATTCCAGATTTTAAAGTACGGGGTAGCGTCATCAATCCTACGCCCGGTCAGTGTGAGTTGCCTCCAGTAGACTGACGGGTCTCACTTTCCCGGGGGGTGGGGGAATCTCTGGCAGCGTGGCTTTCCTTGGTGGACGGTCACCCATCCAAGTGCTAGCCACACTCGGCGTTGCTTAACTTTGATTATCTATTGGAAGCGCCTTAACCCGCAAGGCTACCTCAGTTCCCATATATATATATATATATATATATATATATATATATATATATATATATATATAATAATAATAATAATAATAATAATCATGAATAAGACCTATTTGAATTTACAGAGTAGAGTTTTGGGGCTTCACTAATCCATTTCTCCCATATCCAATCCTTACAATTCAAAATCGTCAATGCTCCTTATTTTGTCACAAATAAAATAATCCATATAGACCTTAATATTCCACATTTTTCTGGTTTGGCCTGATCCAGATACCTATCCTTCCATAATGAAGTTCACAACCTTGCTTCCTTTTCGATCCCTGGTAACTGAGGCATCTGATGACACATGCCTCATCTGAAAAGAAGATGGCCTCCTGATCTCCTAATTTATAAATTTTATTAGAGTGCTACCAATTGGTAGTTCCTCTACAATTGTTCTCATGTTATTGTATTTCTATGTATCACGTTTACTAGTTGCATTTTTGTTTTCATACTGTTGTTAATTTCATTATTAAAAAAAAATATATGAAAAATAGCAGCATCCTTAAATCAATACATATCAAATAAGGTTATCTAGACCATACCATGGCCAAGTAAATTTATAGAATCAACCCCTCTTCATTGATCCCCTCTCCTTCCCTTCCCACCTAGCATAAGCAAGATAAGGTGGACAGAACTTCAATTTAAGTCAGCATAATATTTCCACCTGTCTCATAGTTTATATTTATTTTGGTTTGTAACATTTAATCTTAAAATTATATTAGTTTTAAAGGTAATGTTTAAATACTTTTTCTAGAAAAAATATTATCAGTTCCTTATTTTACTTTAATATACATTGCATTTCTCTAAGAAGGTAAGGGAAATATAGTATATAGCATTTCCTAGTCGATTTAAATTTTTCAAAGACAAATTAACCTTTTTCCCAATGAAATACAATCTTTTCTATTTCTAATTCTAAAGTAATTAGCAACAATTTTTTACAACTTTATCTATACTTCTTTTTTTGAATTTTTGAGTGGGCACATTTCAACGGGGGTAACAAATTTTCGGAATGAAAAGTTTTAGCAAGTATAATTGTGTATTTATTTATTGTGATTTATGATTTTTCTAATTCTACTTTCCCTTGCTCCGTTTTTAAGAAAAATGAGAAACAAAATATCTTTGGAGGGGAGGGGATAAGTTGTTGCGCCATTGACCTTGGGGTGGATGGGCACCCCTGGTTCAGGGTACATTCACATAACTCTTCATCTATTTTGTTCTTACTTAACATCATTCTACCTTTCTGGCCACTGTTTCCGTTGAAAACAACAAAACTGTCTGAAATTATATCCACTTGAATTGTTCGTTTTAGTAAGATCTTAATTACTAACTCCATGAGGTCTATCATTATACCAGGTCTTGCCACAAGTAATTTCTTTATTTAATTGCATGATGTATGGAGTAGGATAAAATCAGTGAAACGGGTTCAATCTAAAATGTAGTTACTATCTTGTTCTATTACAGTTTTCTATCTTGGAACCAAATTTTGTATATTTTTTCCGAAAAAAATATTCAAATTCATATTAAAGGAAACCAATACCTCATTTTCAACTGAATTCATTATCCTGCATATTAATGAGTTTTAGAGACTTTGTAAAAGGCGACAATCTGAAATTGCTAAATCAGGAGAATATAGTGAGTGAGGAATAATTTTCCATCCAAAGTCCTTTAATTTTTACAATGTTTATTTTGCAACACGGGGCTTCACACTATAATAATGGATCAAAATACCTCTTCTGTTGATAAGTGATTGACGTTCACTTGAATTGCCCGCTTCAATCGATGCACCTGATCACAGCAGAGATTTTTAGTGATGGTTTGGTTAAGAACAAGGAATTCATGATAAATGATTTCTTCCATATCCCACCTAATAGTCCTCATTACTTTGTTCGGATGAAGTCCTCTCGCTTCTGTTCTCGGCATTTCTGTAGTACTTAACCACTGTCTCGACTATCTAACATTGCGATAGAAATTCCACTTTTTGTCTCCAGTTAATGTCCTGTTTAGATAAGATTCTTGATCTAACCAGGAAAGTAGAGAAAAGCAAGCTGAGGCATGGTTTAGGATTAGATTCAGGTAGTTCAGATTTTTCATAGGAACTAACAGCTACAATCGTACTTTTGAGTGGACATATTACCAACTAAAAAACCATTATGAAACAATTAATTTAAAATTATTATTGATATTTAACAATAATCGAAAAATAAAATAGGCTGCTTACCGCTGACACCAAAAAAAAAAAAAATCAAATCGAGTTGGTAAGTTCTTTACCAACTAAAATTAATATTTATAAGACATGGTAAGGTACAGAGTACTTAATTGGTGGATCACCGACGTACACTGGCTTATCGTAAGCTACCGTATCGAGCCTTTAATTTTTCCTGTAGAGAGCAGCACCAGATGGACTAACTCCTTGCGGAAAAAGTCGTTAAAAAGTGTTCACCTTCTGTTGGAAGTCAGCGATGCTTAGTTCGTGAAGGACGCACTTTCCCTATTTCGGTACCTTTCCTATCAGCTGCAAATGACGTTGGACAGAAGGACATATCGATCCACGTTTTCTCCTAATTCTTCAACAGTAGCCTGCAGAAGTAAGTTTTCAAGTTTGCGGTTTCCCGTTCGAAACCACTCAAACCACCTCTGCAGTTGCCGTTCACTAATGACGTTTTATCCAGTTCCTGACAAGGTAAAGCAGTCTTTTCTCCTTTATCAAATTCCCAAAGCATAACATAACATAAGTGGTTTTTGGAGAGATACATTTTATTTGAAATGTTTACACAGAATTACTTAACTTTCTCCAACAAAAGTATGATCAATAGAAGATTATGTAATGCTGTAATAAACAAAATACGTTAACACAATTCAGTTGTAATGGAGAGATTACTAATATCAATATAAACAGACAGTTTTTTATGAACTATTGTTTATGCCATACGCTGCAATTACTACTGGTGTAACAGAAGAGGGTCGTCAGGTGGATTGTAGACACCTGAGCTGAATGTTTACCTGGCACCCTTCCACACCCAACCAAATCGGCCTGTAGCCTACGTTCTCATGTTTGCGAGTTATTCTAACTGTACCTAGATATGCCTTTGCATTTCCACCGATGACCAATAATTATAGAATCTCTAGCCTGGTTGTTGCGCTTTTTCTAACAACTGTACTTTAACTTTAACTTTAACTGAGGTTAACAATAATGATTTCTACTTGATAAACTGTTTTGCATGAAGGTATAAACAAAGATAAACAGGAATGAATCAGAAAGTGGAATGTGGATAGAAAAAGCACTGTTTTATATTATATTATTGTGGTAACACTGAGTAACTGTAACCAACTGTGGCAACACTGTATGTATGTAAGCTTCTTTAATTATATTATTAGATGTTGCTATGTTAACCAATAAAATGCTGTTTCTATTAAAAAGGTGTTTTCCACTATAAGAGAATCCACGTAAATTTGGCGACGAGGTGAAGTAGCAAACTTCGAACTTCTATTTCCAGTACTTATCCATTATTTTTCAACAAATAAGTGGTATCTATTTAAAATGAACACAGAACAATTTAAATTACTTTTGGCTGCTATCCTACAATCTCAAAAGGCAATGATAGACGAAATTGTAACTAAACTTCAATTTCCTGAACATAAAAGTAGCAATAATATTTCCAGCATTTCACCCTTTGAAATTTTTTTGGTACTTTTTGTCTAAGCGGCCGCTACTGACTGCTATGTGCCAATGTTTATAACCTGAACACTGATAACTCCCATAACGCAGTGATAAGCCTTCTCCTACTTCACATCTTCGTATTATTATATTAAATTCGTATTATTGAAAGTGTAAACACATACAAAAACAAATGTAATAACAACAAAAATACTTTTATTTGACGACAAATATATTAATGAAATAATAAAAAAAAAAACTTTAAGAAGATATGTACATATAAAACATCAAAATGAAATAAAAAAAAAACAAATTTAAAAGAACATATTTACATAGAAAAGAAAAAATATCAACACTATAAACAACGTATATACAAATTATTTTAAGTTAATTATTCACTTCCTTTTGTCTTTTTCTTTTTCACTTACTTTTGTCACTTCCACATGATTTTTTCTTTTAGAAAAAAGACTTTCGTCAGCTTCAACCACTTTGCCAGGTTCTCCAACTTTTTTCTTGGCCTGTATAAACATGTCATGGGCACAAACCTCTCTTAGACATTTGTTCCACGTTACTGCGGATAATAACTCAAAAGTTTGGCGGAATAAGAAGAGGGAGGTTACGTGACATGATGTTAGATAAGATAGATAAGAAGTGAGGTTCCAAACCGGCCGCTTAGACAAAAAGTACCATTTTTTTCATGACAGAGAAAAGTTCTCCTGTTATATCAAACGTTTTGAAAATTATTACAATATGAAAGGTGTTACAGGTAGCACGACTCCCCCATTTATTGAATACCATAACACAAAATCTTTGAAACGCTTTGGAACCTGTCGAACTCGTTTAGGACGAGTAGGGTAGTTACTTGTTTGTAGATCTTGTCCACAACCCTCACTACTTTCCACTTCTGGCTCTTCCGCATTAGGATGTATGGAACACGATGTATGGAACAAGATATATATATCCTTGGAACGTGTTATAACAAAAGTTATAAAGCAGGTAAATATAAATGTACATTTTCTTTATAAATTAATATATTATACACAATTATGGGTGACCTTATCTAATGTGCTTACCATTTACTCAGTTTTTTGTTATTAGGTCATAATCTAGACTATTGATAAATTTTGTGAGGTTTTGTCGAAAGTTATTGTACAAGTCAAATTCCGATATTGGCCAGTTTTTCCCTTTTAAAAGAGTAGTCATAATCAATTCAGATCTATGTTGTTCGTATGATTGACAGTCATAAATTATATGTTTAAAAGTTTGTTCTTGTCCGTCTAGAGAGCAAGTGCCGTCACTAATTAAATTGAATCTTTTTAAGTATTATATATATATATATATATATATATATATATATATATATATATATAATAATCATGAATAAGACCTATTTGAATTTACAGAGTAGAGTTTTGGGGCTTCACTAATCCATTTCTCCCATATCTAATCCTTACAATTCAAAATCGTCAATGCTCCTTATTTTGTCACAAATAAAATAATCCATATAGACCTTAATGTTCCACATTTTTCTGGTTTGGCCTGATCCAGATACCTATCCTTCCATAATGTTCACAACCTTGCTTCCTTTTCGATCCCTGGTAACTGAGGCAGGCTGAATAGAAAATAACTTTATTCTGGGACAAAGTCCCTTTAGAATAACGAAATAGAACATAATTAAAATACTACATCTGGCCAATTTAAACAATAATAAAAAAAGAGAAAGTAATGAAAATATTAGTTAAACAAGCTATATACAAAAAAAAAATCTATATACAAAACACTTAAAACTATGATAAAACACTTAAGACTATGTACAGTAGGAAAAATTATAATAATACTCTTTTGAAAAATTAAATAATAAAAAATAAATTGAATTCTTCTTTAAAATGAGGTGTGTTTCTGCTAACAAAGCTGACAATATAAAATATCAGTGTCTTTAAATAATGATTAATATGTAGACTCATCATTGTCAAATGCTAGAGGAACCGATTTAATTAAATACCAATAAAAAATAATAATAAATAAAAAAATAAAAAATAGATGTGGTCAGTGGCATTAAGAGCCGGAAGATATTGTAATATCCCTAGTGAAGTTCACAGTATAGAATAGTACTATCATATGATGATGACTAGAATATCGAAAGTTTAGCAAGTATCTGACTGTTTTTGGGATAGGAATTGGAATAGGAGGGATTTGAATGTGGATATGGAGGGGGAATGCCGAATTTTGATAGGAAGAGAATTCCAGAAATTGACAGCGCGAGCTATAAAGGAATTCTGAAATGAGGCAGATCTGTGTGAAGGGATGTAAAGGTCAGAAGGTCGAGATCTTGTTGAAAGGGAATGGACTGAGGACTTGAATTGGAGAAGGTTGTAGGCGTTGATAAGAAGGACGATGGTTGTTGATGATTTGATAGAGGAACGTACCTAGGAAATATTGTCTTCTAAAGGAGGGGAAGAGCCACCTTAACTCAGTGTAGTGGTGAGAGACATGGGAGTACCTCGGGTCACCGATAACAAATCTTACGCAGCTATTCATTAATCTTTATGTATGTAACCTTCTTTGTTATTAGATATTGTTATGCACACCAATCAAATGGGTTTTCTATTAAAAGGTATTTTCCATTATAAAAAAATCCACGTTAATTTTATTTATATTTTTATCAATAATTCGTGCACCCTTGGTCATATAGAATAGTCATAGTTTCACAGAGTGTTTACCATACCTAGAAAAGTCAGATAATTTTATGTGAATATACGGAAAGTCAAGGATTTAAACAGCTAATGGGGTAGCTCAGTGGTAGGGCACTAAGCTTCCAGTTCTGAAGGTCCCAGGTTCGAATCCCGGCTCATATCAGAAAATTATTTATTCTGTTTCATTGGCCGTTAGGTGACCATGGGGTAGGGAGACCCTCCTGGGGCACACCCAGTCACCACAAAGTGGGTGTTCTAAATTACATAATTAATTAAGAGAAGAAACTTGGCGGTTGAGCATGGCCCTAGCCCGATTACTTCCCTGCACAGCCGTTGGACTTTCCCTAAATAGTACTGAACCTAAGACCCTTGATGGGTTATAATGGTGGTACAAGTTTTTTTTTTTTTAATAGGCACTAGCGCTTATTCATTGTTAAATAATCGTTTTTCATAATCAGACATGATGCAATATCGATATATTTCTTTCGACATCGCCTAATATTGTATCGAAACAAAGGATATTTGTATATTATATATTATCCTAATATCGAAAGAAAAATGCCAATATCGCATTTCGATATTTTTTCTTCGTCCACAGTATAAACTTAAATAAATTTGATATTTATAAAAAAAAAAACTGTTTCAACATATACCAATATGTTTTAAACCATTTAAATAAAAACCCTTAACCATCTCCATATATTATAGAATGGAGTTATAATAAAGAGTTATAATAAATAAATAAAGAGAAGAACTCATTTCGCCGACTTGTCGCAAAAAGTGACTAAGTGCATTTTTGATGGCGCTGTCCTTTTAAGAACGTTTTTGTGAATTTCGACCTTATCTATTAATAAAAAAAAAAAAAATACACACACTAAGTGCACTAAAATGACACATACCCGTTTATGTATGAAATATAGTTGACAAGTGCACGATTTTCTGTTTTGACAAAAAGATAATTTATCAGTGTTCTTAGCGATTCGAGATTATGAAAAGTCATATAATGAGTTTTTACAATAAACCGATCACATATTTGTTAAGCGCCTCGAAAATTTCATTTTGATGTAGGTATCAATGGATATCGATAAAAAATATCGGAACTTGCTCAATTAGTTGACATCCTTGTGATATATACTAATGTTTTATTTATCAGTTTATTTACACATATACATACAATACATCATGTCATAATAATTATTACATGCTTGTGATTACCTTAAATGTTACAATAGTGGTTTGATTGCTTATTTATCATGCAGAAAATCTGATTTTAAACAGTTGGAAAAACCTACATATGAACTACAAGATAAAAAGAAACTGAATATATATATATATATATAGGGCTACATTACAGACTCCCATGGTAAGTAAGTTGGAGATAATATAATGATTTTTTTATTTTTTTTATTTTAAGAATAATATTTCTTTTTATTGAGAAATAATACATTTTGCCACACTTAAGGGCACTGAGTACTAAAGCTGAGTGAGGCACATTCATACCAGATACACAATACAATAAAAAAAATATATACATCTATATAACAAAGGCAAGAACTATAATAAACCAAGGAAATGTAACTAAAGTTACAATTAAATAAAATACAGAAATTCGTAGCAAAATTAAATAAATTATAAGTAAAAGTTATAAATAGATAAAAAAAAAGAAAAGATTAACAAGAAAAACATTCATACTTAATTATAATATACTGAATTAAGAAGAAAATAATAAATATCTTTCAATTGAACGAATCTCATTTATTTGGAGAGGAAAGCATGCTATTTTTTTTTTTTTTTTTTTTTTAATATGCCAAGATCTTATTTTTTTGTAAATAAATGTTATTATAATGAGTTTAGGAGTTTATGTTTACTCCGTCTGTGAGTGTACCGTTTTAGTGAATTATTATTGTAGTTTCTTATTGTTTGAATTATCGGATTTACTGAAACTGGTGAGAGGTCAAAAAATCTTTGTATTTTAAAAAAGATATGCTGTTTTATCGATGATAGCTGCAGTTCTGATAACATCGTGGAAGTTTTAGTGTATCTTGGGTAGTTGTTTATAATTCTCATATACATGTTTTGAATTACTTCTAATTTTCTATAGTTTGATTCTCATGTGTAACTCCATACAGGGGTAGAATAAGTTATTATAGGGCGGATTACTGCTTTATATAAAATAATTTTATTGAGGCCTTGCTTTCCCTCCACGTGTTGGGAGATAAGTATGGTTCGGAGTTCCCATGGCCGACTGTAAATAGTGTAAATAGGTATGCCTGCATCTAAGATGTTTATTTTAATTACTTTTTTTTTTTTTTTTTTTTTAAAGATAATTTTAATTCTATTTTATTCATTTATTTTCATTCTATTATTACTATTATTTGTATTTTCTTTCTTCACTATGATATTTTATTTTGTTCTTTTGTAGCTTTATATTATATGAAGTTAGCTTATTTTTTTTAATTTATTTATTTTTTAATTTGTAAATATGGTATGAATGTGCTCTCAGAACTCTATTATAAATGTCCTTTATTGAGACAGATGTAATATTTATCAATAAACAAATAAAAAAAAATTAAAAAAAAAATTAATTGAGAATATCTGTTAAAATATGGGACCATTTTGCTAATTATGTTTTTTGCTTTATTGCACTTGTTCTTTACATGTTGGGTAAAAGTTGATGGGATTTATATTTCACAGAATTAGATCAATGGATCTATACATCTTTTATATGTATGTAATGGGTTTATGTGTGTTCTTGTTTTTGTAAAAATAATTGCTTCCGTTCTTTTATCATTTATTTTTATTATCCATTTTTCAAAATACTTGCTGAATCTTATAAATTGGGATTGTAAGCTGTCTATTCTGAAAGAAGAGGTGACATAGCTGTATCATCTGCATATAGTGAGAGTTCTGCATATGGAATGGAAGCGAAGTCTGAATGGTAAAAGTTAAATAGAGTAGGGGAAAGAGAGGAGGCTTGAGAGAGACCTGCAGATAGGTAATGGATTGACGAATGGACATTCTTTACTGTAATGCAAAAGGACCTATTGTTGAGATATGAGTGAAGGAGGTAGATTATGTAGGGTGGGAATTTATATAAAACTAGAAGGCCCGTACGAAAAATTCGCACAGCATATTGTTATCACATGCCAAATTAATAATAAAATAAAATAATGCAAAGTATCAAAAGATAAAGAAATCAATTGTTACTTCATCGATAAATATAATCGACAAAGGAAACAAAAATTAATTTAAATCTTCATTTTTGTTTGGAACCAATATGTTTACAAGTTTCAATAAGCTGTATTTTTGCTAAAAATTGTCCGATTTCGATGCTTTTTTTTCTTTTGTAGAGAATTTACTAATATTTTATTTAATGTGGGCATAACTAAGGAAAAAGTGTGTAATTTTTCAGTTATTAGCAAATAGAGTTTGTTTTCTTTCATAAATTGTTTACCTGAATTTTCGGGGTGATTGGACTATTTTGCCCCCCTGAAGGTGAAGGAAGCCTTCGAAATTGGTGGCTCAATCTTGAGATTTGGTGAAGGATTGACAATGATATGGCTTGCCGATCAAAAATACCATCGATAAATAATATGAACTCCTCCTCTCTCGATCATAGAGACCTCAAAGTCGACGAAATGAGACATGTATTCAATGACAGTACTACAATTAATGTAAGGTTGTGTGAATGCGAACCCTATGCCTTGCGTTATTTCGAAAATAGTACGTTTTTAAGCTTAAAAACGCAGGACTGCTGTATTCTTCAAAAATTCAAAGCCCAATTTGTCCCGTTTCGATCTACAGACTTACCACCGTTTCAGTGTTGAAGCCTAGCAAAATGTTTGTATCGACATCATTTATTTTAGAAAAAAAAAACAAAAGTGGAGAATACGATTCGTTAACCCCTCGTGAAATTGCGAATCCAACGGTAGCCCATTCATGGTATTTGAGCATGACAGGAGCTTATATTTGGTATAAAACCGATTTCGAGCCTTACTGTAATAATATATGGGGAGATGAGATTATGGATAATGCCCGATTTCCATACTATGTCGAATGCTTTTTCTATGTCTAGGAGAATCATACCGACGTACTTCTTTTCATTGAACGCTTTGATATAATATAGTCGGTCAGTCTGGCTAATTGGGCTACTGTTGAGTGATTTTTTCTGAAACCAAATTGCTATGACTCAATATCCTTTTTGAGAGCATTTTTTCAAAATTTGTTGATATTATAGCAAGAAGGCTAATTGGTCTGTAGTTTCCAACATCTGCTGGGTCTTTATTTGGTTTTGGAATGATAATAATTTTTGCTGTTTTCCATGATGGGAAATATTTGAAGCGATAAGGGGTATGGCATCAGGACCCGGTTTTTTAGTTTTTACCAGTTTTATAGCGTGATTCACCTCTTTGAATGAGATTGAGGGAAATGTGTTCGGGACCAGTTTTTTTAAGAAGCTATTTACAGATTTTTTTATTATTCTATTATGATTGATGGTGTCTAAATTAGCCGAAATATTCGAAACTGATGAGAAATAATTAGCCGTAGCTTCTGCCTTCTCTAAATTTTATTTATTTTTATTTTATTTTATTGAATACTTATACAATCAGCCACTGTTAGAGGGCTATAAGTATTAGGGCTAGAAGTTCTCATTCATACAGTATATACAAATAATAAACAAATAACTATAAATATTTTTTAAATTTTATTATTTTAATGGAATTTACAACTGTATTACATAGAAAATACAATAAGTAAATGTGAAATTGGTAACATGACATGTACAACATGAAGAGAAACTACCCATTGGTAGAACTCAAATTAAAGTTCTATATTAGAAGATCCCGAGGCCATCTTGTTTTCAGACGCCTCGGAGGGTTATCAGGGATCGAGGAGGAAGCAAGGTTTGAAACGAGAGGATTCGGATGGTTCTGCAGTTTGTTATGGAAGGACAGGTATCTGGATTGGGCCAAATCGGAAACATATGGAACATTAAGGTCTTTATGGATGATTTTATTTGTGACAAAGTAAGGAGCGTTGAGGATTTTACGAAGGATTTTGGATTGTAAGGATTGGATACGAGAGGAATTCGATGGTTTAGTGGAGCCCCAAAGCTCAATTCCGTAAGTCCAAATAGGTCTTATTATTGTCATATATACGAATCGTTTATAATTGA
Source organism: Nezara viridula (assembly GCA_928085145.1). Lineage (NCBI taxonomy): Eukaryota > Metazoa > Arthropoda > Insecta > Hemiptera > Pentatomidae > Nezara > Nezara viridula. The sequence goes on along the minus strand of OV725078.1, from coordinate 95,654,560 downwards.
TTGAAAGCTTAGATCGTTTGTCTAGTAAGTGCTGCAACTATAAATATAAAAAGTAAATAAATAATACTGATAAAAAATGTAAATCAAAAAGGAAAAAAAAAATAAACAAACAAAATAAAATAAAAACTTCTAAACACATTCATACTTTTCTCTAAATTAGAATTGGCAAAGCTATTTGTCAGTTTGATTAGTGTAATATAGTGGGGTCGATTCATACGAATTTTATGAATCTCCTAGAAATTTTTTTCTACCCTGGGACAATTCGTAAAGGTTTCCTGCCATCTGAGATTTCTCCCTCTCGGTTCAAACGTATTTTCACATAGATATTTAATTCGTTAGTGATATATTTATGTTTCATGTTTCTGGTCAGTTGGTATATTTTACGGAATTTATTCTTTATATAAATAAAAAAAGTTAGTTAGTGAGGTATATTATCGGTTTTGTATTGAGCTACTTCCTTCTCTAAATTATAATTGGCGAAACTATTTTTTATGTGATATTAGACCTCAAGAGCTTAAAAAAATGTTATATAAGCCATGATCTGATTTTGTGAATTAATCCTATATAATATTTTGCATACCTCAATCATTGTTTTTTTAATTTATTTTATACTAGCTTTACCCGGCCACGCAATGCTGTGGCTTAGCCTGGCAAAATGAAAAAGAAAGAAAATAGAAAACACATATGTGTAGATTAGTAGCAAAGGACATCTGTCATTTTTAAAAAGTTGGGAAACAAATTTGTCTGTAAAATGGCTTCAATTTAAACAAATTGTAATGATTTTTTTTCTCATGGTTCAAATTGAACATTCATAATCATCTGAGCGAACACGCCGTCATTCATAATCATCAGAAACAGTCTGAGTTGAACTTATAAAACTAAATTAAAAAAATTAATATAAAAAAACGTAATAATAGTATTGACCTACATAAGGAGAATCATATAACTTCTTCAAATGATAATTTCAATTACTGTAGTAATTATAAAATTTTCGATTAATCAATAAAAAGTAAAAAAAAAAAAATGTTTGCCCACCGGAGGAAGCAAAAGGAAACGACCTTTTCTAGAGAGAAAGCAGTAAATGTTTAAAACTCTATAACTCTGCAATGAACCGTCCGATTTCGATGATTTTTTTTTATTTTGTCGGCAAATCATGAATCTTTCAAATAAATGTGGGTATTATTGGTCAAAAATTGTGTACTTTTTTAGTTATCGGCAAATAGAATATTGGAATTCATCGTAACATTTTTCAGCTTGTTTTCGGGAAAGTATGTTATACATATAAATTAAAAGGGTTTTGAGGAGAAGACTTTAGCCAAGTTTCGTTAAAATCGGTAAAGCCGTTTTGGCGCAACAGTTTATAGCGAAACATTTTTTGCGGCTTTGAACAGAAAAACATTTGCATTTTTATTTTTTTTACATATATAAAATTATCGTAAGACAGAAGTACTATGCCAGAAACCTTCCCAGGAGTGTATGGAACAACTTCCCAAAGTTTCATGGCGATCGGTTGAATCGTTTAGTAATGCACTAAGGACAAACAGACGGACAGACATACATACATTCATTTTTATATATATATAGATTTTAGGTTTTTATTAACCGTGAAATTAAAACGAGAATTTTATATTTACATAGCATCAGTCATTAGAATAAAACGCTATTTATAGAATATACTTTACATTGTGAGTGCCTGTTTTCAGTTAAAATAAATAAATTACGTTTTATTATATCACGTTTTCCTCTAGGGATTACCCAACTTCATGAAACAAATTGCTCGATATCTGCTGAATTTCTGATACTTTTTAAAAATAAATTGATAGTTATTAGAATATTGTTTTAAGTTGGGTAATATTGTTATAATTCATGGTTCTCTAAATTTTTCACTAGCATTTCTATTTATCAAATGACCTTCCAAAACGCTTGGCATTCTTTCATATTTGATACTAACACTCATACAATCGTTGACCTATCACGTGACAGAGACCTTAAAAAGGGTTGAAACGTTTCTCGGTATTTAGTCCTGCTTTCTACGAGGCCGAAGTGTTAGTGATGAAATGATTCGATGCTATACATTTCTTGTATTCCTTCATGTTTCAATTTTAATAAATGGTATTTTGGAAAACATATTCATACATTAATTAACTTTTTTATAAACATATACGTTTGTTTCCGCCATAATGAACTATGAGTTATTTTTATCTAAAATAATTTGAGTTTTTGTCCAACATTATCTATTCATAGATAGCGCAACTTAAATAAACAATAATATAGAATGCTAAAAGCTCATATACCTCTTACTATATTTAAATACTTATTAGACGTTTTAAAAACATTAAAATTGTTGTGGCCCTAGGGATCTGGTAAAAATAGAAAGGGTATCTCATACGATTCTCATTAAACAAAAAGATTTAGTTGTTTGACTCAACAGCAATAAATAACTATGCTTATATAACTATATATATATATATATATATATATATATAGTTTATTGTAGTAATTTTTGCTGAAAACAGGGGCATTTTTAGATGACAGAGTATAAACTCATATAATTTTTTTACACAACTTGAGGTGAATCTGAATCTTTTCCTTATATATATATATATATATATATACCTCGCCAAAGTAGGTGAATTTCCTTTCCCTAAGGAGCCTAATCAACTCGAACTTGACCCGGTGGTGACGACGTGTTATGAGGAGGGAGTTGTTGGGGCATTTTCCCAGCACATGGGCAGGTGTTTCAGACTCTCTGCCGCATTTACGGCAGAGGAACACAGTACATATATATGTGTTATTCCGTAATCGAATAAACTAACGAATGAGACAAGTCAGGAAAAATATATGTTAATTAATAGCTTTAAATGAAGATGTGCCATACGAATTTTACTTTCACATCCCTGTAAAGGGTGTCTCATTTCTTAATGGCCAAACGCTTGGAGGTGGCTCTAGACAAAATTTCCAACAAAAAAGTTCTGTTGATCTAAACGGAAAAGAAGTTAAGACCAATTTTGTATTTTTCTTACGGTGGTTATATTATTTATTGAATAAGAAGGAATTGCTCGAAAACGGTTCAAGATAATTAAATTTGAAATGCACAATTGTAAAGGGAAAGAAATTATTGAGAAAACATTCATTAAATTATTTCCGTAATTATTATTATTTTTCGTAATTATTAAATTATTTCCGTAAGTATTTCCTGGCATCCTTCCTCTTCCAAGTCATTCACTCCCGCCGCCTTTCATACATCTCCGTGCTCCTTCAATTTAAATCCTTTGTCCACTCCCGCAATACCCGTTCCCGGTCTTCAGATTTATATATAATGGCCCACCGAATCGCTACTTTCGATAAATCTTTTATTATCCGATCCTCGTCCCTTTGGAACTCCATCCCTCTCAATATCCGTCGTTCCAATACTCTTCCTACTTTTAAATCCCGCCTATTCAATCACTTCCTTTCCACCCAATCCCTCTAAAATAGAAACTTCTGTAAATATTTATATATATCTTTAGTTTGTTTTCATTTCATTGTTCTTATTATTTTTTTCTTCTTGATCGATTTAATCTAGGAGATAACTTTTTTTTTTTAAATTTCTCTATTATATCTATTAGTTAACTTTGTAAATACATTTATATATATCTGATGCGCAAAAGCACACATTTATGTCCTTGCTAATTATTCTAAAGGGATTCATCCCAGAATAAATAAAAGATAATTATTATTATAGTTGAAGAAAGAGAAATGGAAAATATAAATATTATAAAAATTATGAAATTATAATATATATAACGATAAAAATTAACGAACATTACTTAGCTCATTAAAATGATTTTCAGGTTATCTTTTAGCTTTGGAAGTAGGAGAAAGAACGAGAGATTTTCGTTCGGAGATGTTCATTACCGCATTGCGTGACATGATGGTGGCTATTCCCACTAAACATGTTGCCTTCATTACTGATGATCACACAGGTAATGATTATCAATAATATTGTTGATTAACGTACTATATAAAATATACTTTTTGATAAATTTAAACTCGTATCCCATTGTTCTAATATTGTTCAATATCATACTTTAAGAAAAAAAAAAAAGTAAAAACGTATTTAATAAGTTTCGATGCAGGTGGTACCCCTCAATTTTTCATTGTTGGCCTTATAAATTTGGCTATAGAGTAAAAGCAACAATAGCTGACAGTGTACCAATAGCTGACATTCTCCTCGATAAATGGGAATAATAAAATTCCAAGCCTCCTAGACATCTATTTCATATATTTTTAGTTTTTATATTTTTTCCTTGTATATTTGTATACTTTAGTCTTGCCGGAAATCTGGACCAAAATAATGTGTCGCAAATTAGGAAGATCCCTTGCGGTCTACTTGGTGTCTCAGTTACTAGCGGATCCAGGATTTAATTTTGGGGGGGCTTCAGCCCGAAAGCCCCCCTCCCACCGTAGATCCGCCTGTGGTCCCAGGAACAACCATCAGTCAGTCAGAGATGAATACGCTTAAATTTACAGAAGTGAATGGAAATATTTTCGTACAACCTTATTAATGAATACACTTATTTATTAAAAAAAAATTTATTTATTAAACTAGTTATTTAAAAAAATATATTTACTATATATATCATTTTATTTTATATATAGTATTATATTCATCCTTTTACAATATGTTATTTTAATTATGTTACAAGGTATTATGTTATGTTAATTATCACTTGTAATGTTTGTACGTATTATAAATTCCCGAGCCTTTATATTTACACTAGTAAAAGTGAATACGGCATTATTAACGTTTATTAAAATGAATACGCTTAAATTTACGAAAGTGAATGCAAATATTTTCACACAATCTTATTAATGAATATTCTTATTTATAAAAAAATGTATTTATTAAATTATTTATTTAAAAAAAATTCTATATAAACCATTTTATTTTTATATATAGTATTATATTCTTCGGGCATCGCCCCTCTCCTTCCCCCCAATAAAAATTCTGAGTAGGTGAGAATATTGGAATTTCTTATAGAGCAGGTACTCTCGTGAAAAAAAAATTGAAAAAAAAAATCCCTATTATCCAGATTACAAGAGCCTGTTAAACAAACAGACTCAGTTTCGCTATCAACTTCATACATTGTTTTATATGCAAAACTTAATACATTAACAAATATATTCGCACACAGTGTTGGGCATTAACTCGAGTAAATGTCGAGCAGTGACGTCACGAGTGATCACTCTTGGAAGCTTAGCCATGAGTAATTTTGAAAATTACTCATGAAACATTTTTCCTTGATGAGTAAATCACTCGTGAAAAATGTTATCTAGATGAGTAAATTACTCATGAAAAATTTTAACGCCATGAGTAATTTTGAAAAAAAAAATGTTTTTATTTTATTTAACCTAATTTTTTTTTCACCTTTCCGATTTATTCAATATCGGGGTCCACGTATATGTTTTGGGGGGGCGCTTTTTATGGAAATGTTATCCAATTTGAGATTGGGCCCCCCCGGGCCTCGACTTTTTTTAACTTTTCGGATCAAAACGATATCGGGGTCGACTCTTATGTTTTGGGAGGCGCTTTTTATGAAAATGATATCGAATTTGGGATTGGGCCATCCGGGCCTCGACTTTTTAAAACTTTTCAGATTAAATCGATATCAGGGTCGTCTTATAGGTTTTGGGGGGCGCTTTTTATGAAAATGATATCCAATTTGAAATTGGGCCCCCAGACCTCGACTTTTTTTAACTTTTGGGATTAAACCGATATCAGGGTCGACTTATAGGTTTTGGGGGGCGCTTTTTATGAAAATTATTTCGGATTGGATATCATTTACATAAAAAGCGCCCCCCAAAACCTATAAGTCGACTCTGATATCGATTTAATCCCAAAAGTTAAAAAAAGTCGTGGCCCGGGAGGCCCAATCTCAAATTGGATATCATTTTCATAAAAAGCGCCCCCCAAAACCTATAAAATAAAGACCTTAAAATAAATAATTAAAATAAATTATTCCTTAAAATAAAGACCTTAATGTTCCATATGTTTCCGATTTGGCCCTATCCAGATACCTGTCCTTCCATAACAAACTGCAGAACCATCCGAATCCTCTCGTTTCAAACCTTGCTTCCTCCTCGATCCCTGATAACCCTCCGAGGCGTCTGAAAAGAAGATGGCCTCGGGATCTTCTAATATAGAACTTTAATTTGAGTTCTACCAATGGGTAGTTTCTCTTCATGTTGTACATGTCATGTTACCAATTTCACATTTACTTATTGTATTTTCTATGTAATACAGTTGTAAATTCTATTAAAATAATACATAAAAAAATATTCCTCTTTTCTTTATCTTTTCTCTGTTTTACACTTTAATCTAAAATTACCATTTTTTCATTTCTTACGTTATCTTATTTTGATTATGTTTATTTCATTAGTCCGTGCTTTGTTACAGTTATTATTATTTATTTCTTAGTTCCCTGTTACTGTTATTATTCTATCTACTTCATTTTTTATTTTAATTCTTTATTATGCAATGCTTATCGTTTCTTATACCTATTGTTATCTGGTTCTTTTCTTAGCCCTGATGAAGGTCTGAACTTCTGGCCGAAACGTCGGCGAATCTGAAAATAAATACAATTATTTATTTTTAATATTTTATTTTGACTCATCACCCCAACCATCTTTCTCTTCAATTATTCACAACAGTCAACCATCAACCCACAATTATAAATAAATAAGTTATTATATAAAATGAGATAAAAAAATTCTTATTTTATACATATATGCTCATTTTTAATATTTGTATTTAATGTTAGGCAAATATTTTTGATACAATTAATAACAGCGGTATTGAAGTTGTAATTGGGCGATTAAATAAAACAAATATGTAGGAAAGAATTATTTTTATTGATTTATGTAAACTTTTTCTGGCCGCTTTATTAATGAAAAATGGGTGTTGTGTCCCATGCACCAACAGTTAACTTGCCTATCAAATTATCTATGGATGAGTCATTGAAATATAGTGAGACTACTTCATATTTATTTTATAGAAATGAACATTAAATCTAAAAAAGAGAAAAAGTTGAATGGATGCCAGTTTGAATTAGTGATAGCTATTTCATGTATTTTTTTTGTTCCAGATGGATATCAGTTACATCAAATATCTAAAGTTTTCTTTGAAAGTGGTATAATGTTAGCATACTTCACCCTGGAGCCTAATCCTCATGAAACCTCGTCCAATGATCTCGTCAGATTTTTTTTCTTCCTTCAAATTTATGGATCATAATTTACTGTCACTTTTTTTATATTAAGATTACCATAAATACATTTTAATTATAAATACAAAAAGATTAGTTTCTCAAATACTATATTTTGTTATAAAAAAAATTGTTTTTTCAGTTAGTTAAAGACATAAAAAAAACGACAACATTTTTTGGCAACGCTGTTTACATAACCATAGCCAACCCTTCCAATGCTGAGGGAATCATGCAAATGGTAAGCAATCATTGCACATTGTATTGTACATATTACTATAAATGAGCATATAGCACAAAATGAGACAAAGTAATTAGGATATAAATTGAAAACTCCAAACCGAAAAGTCTTAAGTCTCTTTCTTACATGCAGGTGATAACGGTTAACCTGCTTACTTTATACCGATTCAGGCATCATCCAAAAAAAAAAAAAAAAAAAAAAAAAAAAAAAAAAAAAAAAAAAAAAAAAAAAAAAAAAAAAAAAAAAAAAAAAAAAAACCAAGATCACATATATGCAGAAAGAAAAAAAAAGAGATAACAAATTACATAAAACAAGTAACATTTCATCAAGCCATCCAAATACACAGTGAAGGAAAAATACGGTTGGATAAATATATTCCACAGCAGAAGATATATTAAACAGCTGATTAGAAGGGATGAGGAAAACAATTGCATATACAAAATTTAATAAGATAAACATGTAACTATTTTAAAAAAAAATACGAATAAAAATGTTTTACGACTATAGATCAACATATTTTTATATTTCTTACAACTTTTTTTTTTGTATTTATTGGGATGGCAAATAAGTCCTTTCGGTTCTTCTGTTTATTTTTATGTCACTATGATACACTTCTTATCTCATGAATTAATCCCCAAGGTGGATTGTTTAAATTGTTTGTAATATATCAACAACTATATATGTTAACTCTAATTGAAACTAGCTTAGTATTGTGTTTGCTATTGCACTGTGAATATGGAAGAAAATATCATTCATTGTCGGCATATTTGTTTGTGTTATTTTAAAAAAGGTAAACGTGCTGCAGAAGCTCATAGAAAAAATTGCAGTGTTTATGGGGATGATGCCTTAACCGAGCGCACCTGTCAAAATTGGTTTGCCAAATTTCATTCAGGAAATTTTAACGATGATGCTCAACATTTAACATTAATGGTCGCCCACATATAATTTAAACGAGCAATGTTAAGGTCATTGTTTATCAAAATCCCACCCAATCAGTGCGACAGGTTGCTATGGCCCTAAATGTGTCGCACACAAGCGTAGAATACCATTCACCCCAGCTCGGCTATGTTTCAAGGCTCAATGTTTGGTTCCCTCACATGATTTTTTTTTTTCGAAAATCTCAAAAACTGTTATAACTTTAATACAACTATAGCTATCTACAAGAAATTTAGGGCCACATAAACTACACAAAATAACGTCAACAGGACCTTCGTAAACAAATTACAAATGGAGATAAAAAGTAAAAACCTATAATGAGTTATTGTTTATTTGTTCCTTATGTAGGCATTAAAAAAAAAAAAAAAACATTCATATGACTTTGAAGAGGAATAATTCAGCTTTCCAACGGATATAGTGACATCGAATTTGGATAACATCCTGAAGAGGTATGAATGATCGGAAGGGTATTTTGTTCCACCAAGACAACGCTAGGCGCCTCATTGGTCACTCGCGGACCATAGCTTGTACTGAAAAAAAAAATCTTGTTCTATAAATGACACTTCAGCTATGAATATGAGATTTATAAAAGAAAATACCCATGCAATAAATGTTGTAGTAACCTCGTGTGTGAGTAATTTATTAAATTTCATTTTTTAAAATAGTTTTTTAAATTTTACCAAGTAATCCAAGAAACTTTTGAGGGCCGGATTGAAGGTGCTTACGGGCCGTAGTTTGGAGACGTCTGTATTTTAGTGATGTGTAAAGTTTCTCTCCAACCTTTCTGTTAATATCATTCGCTTCACAATAACCCGCTTGATACCATTATTATTATTATTGAGCTTAAGTTAAATGACTTATCTGAGTCTTAAAACCTTACTTATGAAGAAAGGACTTATGATTTAATTCTTTAATAAAAAAAAACAAACATCACTTTTAGAAATAACTATAGATATTTAATAGGTAATAAAACTTTAAAATAGGAAAAATCTATTAATTATTTACTGCACAAATTATCATTCGTAAATGTACTTTTATTCCTCTTTTATTTACAGATAGATGCAGAAAACTTGGCTAAACGAAATATAATATACTTTTTCTATGCAGGTAAAAATCGGCTAAGCCATAATTTTTTTTCATATCTCAACGAAGCTATGCGTATTTGTTTGGTCCTCAACCCCAGATATGGAATGTAAGGATTGATACAGTTTAAATAATATTATATTACACGAAATAAAATTGTTTTTAAAACATTATATGTCATGATTTTAATACTGATTTTAGCGAATAACAATACGAAGATCTGCGAGAATGGATCGTGTAAAAACAAATCCATTCCTAATCCTAATGAAATGCATCTTGAACATATTAAAACAGAATTAACTATTAATTTTCTTATGTCTCTTTCTCCAAAAGCGTTCCATCCTCCAGACATAATAAAGATCAACCAAAAATTAACCATGGAAAAGCTTCCTGAAACTTAAAAAGAATTAGAACTGAAAAGTTTCTTGTCTCTAACCCGTAACAACACGAATCCTTATACAGCCCCCTCGAAAAAATGTATGCTTTATTTCGATCCAGTCATTTTTCCAACTAATCTTTCGCGACGTATAGCATGCTTTTGACGAAGTCATGTATCTAGAACTGCTTTAAAAATTCCGTTGATTGCTATCTCCTTCTACATACATATTGACTATTAAACCGCTCCTACCTCACAGATGGGAACTTTAAAATAAATAATAATTTTCATATGGTAAGGAAAGTACTCCGGAGAATATATGGGCCAATTAGAGAAAATGTATGGGAAACCAGACCTAGTATCCTGTGTGAAAAAAGCCCGCCTAGATGGCTCGAACTGGGAAAATTGTAGGGGAACAATACAGAGAAAGACCAAGAGTGAAATGGTTGGATGACGTCGAGGAGGACCTCAAGTTGCATGGAGAACGAAGATGCTAGAAACGAGTAAAATATAGAAATAAGTGTCCTTAGTTCTTAAGGAGAGCCAAGTCCTCGTAGGTCCGGTACTCCCAGCAGTAAGTAAGTAATAATTTTCATATTAATCTCTGTTTTTCCAGACCGTTGGTGTTCCACAAAAGAACATAGGCTCCGTTACCTACACAGTTTATACAGGAGATATCCCAACCCACTGCCCTCTCTTCTTACGCTGATGACACCTATGTGTCATACGTCAATAATTACCCAACTGTCGCATACCCATCGCTATGGTGGCAGACTACAGCCATTGAAGAATGGTGTTAAAAGTGAAGAATTAAAATAATTTGCTACAAAGCCCATCAAATCACTTTTATTCGTAAACCCCTTACATCGTGTTCTACAGAATCCTCTGTAGAACCCTTAAAGCTCCTTATTATGGTACGAATAAAATTCTCCTCACAGACCTCAATATTACATTTGTTGTGGATTTGGACGGAAATAGATATATTTCTTTTAATTGGCAAATCCTTGGCCACCCAAATCATCTAATAAAACCTCAAAAGAAGGTGCTCACGGATTCCATAGCCAATTAAAATAGCCAACAAAGTCCTATCAATGGGTCGTTGTTTCACAAACTGCTATCATGTTTTATTCTACTGCAATACTTATCCCCACATATATTATTACTTTCATGCTCAAATACCATGAATAGGGTACCGTTGGATTTAGAATTTTACGGGGGGTTAGCGAATTGTATTCTCCATTTTTGTTTTTCTTTCCAAAATAAATAAAGCCGATACAAACATTTTGCTAGGCTTCAATACTGGTACGGTAGTAGGTCTGTAGATCGATACGGGACAAATTGGATCTTAAAGATTTTGATGCGTACAGCAAGACCCGGATAGTTCCTCCGGAATAGTTCCTCAGGGAGAAATCTCAGATGGCAGGAAACCCTAAGCAAACTGTCCCCAGGTAGTAAAAAGTTCTGGAAGATTCATAAAATTCTTACGAATCGACCCCACCATATCCCACCAATTAAACGGACAAATAGCTTCACCTATTCTAATTTAAAGAAGGCAGAAGCTATGGCTAATTATTTCTCATCAGTATCCAATATTTCGGTTAATTTAGGCACCATCAATCATAATAGAACTATAAAAAAATCTGTAAATAGCTTCTTAAAAAAACTGATACCTAACACATTTTCTTCAATCTCATTCAAAGAGATGAATCACGCTATAAAACAAGTAAAAACTAACAAATCATCTAGTCCTGGCGCCATAACCCCAATCCTAATCAAGGACCTGAGCAAAAAGTCAATTCTATTTCTTGCAAAAACTTATAATAGTATCTTTCGCTTCAGATATTTCCCAACATCATGGAAAACAGCAAAAATTATCACCATTCCAAAACCAAATAAACACCCAGCAGACATTCGAAACTACAGACCAATTAGCCTTCTTAACAAAATATCTAATATTTTTGAAAAACTGCTTTTAAAAAGAATATTGAATCATATAACTCAAAATAATTTAATATGCGACGAGCAATTCGGTTCCAGAAAAGGTCATTCAACAGTAGCCCAATTAGCTAGACTGAACGACTACATTACCAAAGCGCCCAATGAAAAGAAGCACACGGGTATGCTCCTTCTAAACATAGAAAAAGCATTCGACATAGTATGGCAATCGGGAATTATCCATAATCTCATCCCCACATATATTATTACAGTAAGGCTCGAAATCGGTTTTGTACCAAATATAAGCTCCTGTCATGCTCAAATACCATGAATGGGGTACCGTTAGGTTCAGAATTGCACGAGGGGTTAACGAATCATATTCTCCAATTTTGTTTTTCTTTCTAAAATAAATAAAGTCGATACAAACATTTTGCTAGGCTTCAATACTGGAACGGTGGTAGGTCTGTAGATCGATACCGGACAAATCGGACTTGAAGATTTTGATGCGTACAGCAAGACCCGGATAGTTCCTCCGGAACTATCGGATCCTTCGTTTTTAGGCCCAAAAACGTATTATTTTCGAGATAACGCAAGGCATAGGGTTCGCATCCACACAACTTTACATTAATTGTAGTACTGTCATTGAATACATGTCTCATTTCGTCGACTTGAGGTCTCTATGATCGAGAGAGGACGAGTTTATATTATTTATCGATGGTGTTTTTGATCGGCAAGCCATATCATCGTTAATTTTTCACCAAATCTCAAGATTCAGGCAAACAAGTTATGAAAGAAAACAAATTTTATTTGCAAATAACTAAAAAAAAATACACACTTTTCTCTTGGTTATGCCCATGATTATATAAAATATTACTAAATTCCCTACAAAATGAAAAAAAAACATTATAGAAATCGGACAATTTTTAGCAAAGATACAGCTTACTAAAATTGGGAAACATGTTGGTTCCAAACAAAAATGAAGATTTAAATTAATTTTTGTTTTCTTTGTCGTTTATATTAATCGATAAAGCAACAATTAATTTCTTCATCTTTTGATACGTTGCATTATTTTATTGTCTTAGTAATTTGGCTTTCGAAAACAATATGCTGTGCGAATTTTTCGCACGGTCCTACTAGTTTTATTATATTTATATAATTCTAAATTTATATAAATAAACAAGATAATGATTTCGGGGAATGAAATGTGAAATTCCAGTTAATGATGCCTGATCCAGTTAGCTGAAGATCGAGACATTTGACATCCATATTTTGAAATAGTTATTAAAAATGTAACAATGATATTCTGTATCTGGTTCATCCAGGATGAATGTTATGATAATACCTTGTTATGTACTTATAATAATTAACTTTCTTGTCCTCCGCTCCTACCTCATTCGACTCAGATTCTGATATATCATCCTTAAACCTTCAAAGACACCTCACCTTGATTGAGCACTGGTATAATAAATGGTGTATTAAAGTAAATGGATCCAAATGCCAACATATTGCCTTTACACTCCGACCAATTTCCTGTCCACCAGTACACTTAAATTTAATCCAGCTTCCTTTCTCAAACATATTCCGGTATCTTGACTTTATCTTAGACAGACGACTAACGTGGAATCCTCATACTAAATTTAAAAGGCAGGAACTTAACCGACTATACGGCCAACTACACCGACTACTAAACAGAAAATCTAAACTTTCTATGGAAAATAAGTTACTGATCTACAAGACAATACTGAAACCTATTTGGACTTATGGACTTGAACTGTGGGGGAAAGAAAAGTTTTCTAGCATCAAACGCATCCAATGATTTGAGTCCTAAGTCCTTCGAACAATATTCGATGATCCTTTCTATATAGCCAAGAAAACCCTACATTATGACCTTAATATCCCATTTGTCCTACACCTTATCCCAGAAAATATTTCCAAATTTCACCAGAACTTTACGTATCATCCGAATCCCCTTCTAGTGTTTAAAGCGCTCTCGCTCAATCTCCACTGGGCTTAGCACCAGTGACGCGGTTGAGAGAGTAGTGCAGCTCTCTTCTGGAGTCGTACTTTTCCCTCCACAGTTGGAGTTCCCTCGCCTGATTATAAATAGTGTATATATTTATGTATGGGTTCTTTTTATTTATTTATTTTTAGGTTATTCTATTCTTGTTTATTGTATATACATTATTTTTCTGTTTAATTTCTGTTTATTTATTGTATATATAGTGTGAATGTGATCTCTGAAAACTACTATAAATGTCCTTTGAGACAGATTGTAAAATTTCTTAATAAAAAAAAAAAAGTAAAATAAAACTATAATTAACATACTGATAAAGACGGTTCAGATTTCAGGTGCTGTACTCGCAAGCAAGAGTAAGAGAGACGGGTTTCTTCTTGATAAACTGGTGGTCGAAAAAGGAAGGGATTTTCCGATCGCCGCTTCTTCCCTCCGTCTATGATATGTACCGCAACTTCCACCGAAGGGTTTTCAAGATACCTGTCCTACATGTTAGGCTAATATAATTTTATTTATGTATGCAACTTAGTTATAATCAAATCAGCAGGGGTATCCATGACAAATTTTATTAATTACTCTAACTTTCTAATGATAAGATTTGAAGATGTATCTATTATGGCATATTATGACGATGGCCTGAAAATTTTCAAAAATACCTTCTTCTCTTTACCTACATTTTTTTAGTTATGTCCTGAGTTATAAAAAATCAAAGCAAATTAATAAAATGTAAGACTAATCAATACATATTAGATAACATATTAAATAAATTTGATGACAAAATAAGAGTCAATTACTTGTTCAATTATCTAAATTCATTCGTCTTCTATAATTTCTATTTAATATGATTTAATAAGAAATAAAACCCATAAAAATGATTTGGTTATGGAATTGGTTGCTCGACAAGCCAGGTCGAACTTATTTATCCCTGATAACCAATTCGTGAAACATATTCAATTCCGAAAGACTTTGAAAATATTTTTAAGGGATTGATTAATGATACGTTCGCCATTTAGCATCGTGAATGGTTCAGTCTTTAATTCTGAAATTAAAGGATCGAGGAATTACGTCTAGCTGCCAACAAAGCATCAACCGTTTTTCTTTCAAGTATTTATTACTATTTATGTATTATTATTATTTATTGAATGATATGCATCTATAGTATACTTTTATCATCTGTTTATTTTCTTCTAGTTTTAGAAATTATTTTTTTATTTAGATTCTGGGTCAGCAATATTTATTTAAATAGAGGAGATAATTTGAAATTATTTTTTAAAAATAATTACGTCTTCTGTTTATTCCTGTTATTTTTTCCCCAGCCCTAGTTGAAATCTTAGCTCTCTAAATCGTCTAAAAACATTATTTCATGTTCTTTTTTCTGGGAAGTTGTATGGTATTCTTTGTTATTTGGCAATGATTACTTCCAATTAACAACAATTGAATTTATTTGTTGTATTATCAAATTGCATGTTTACAAGTTAATGTTTCGGGATATTTACTTCCATCTTCAGAACCACAATCCCAATGATCTTGTTCATCCATGGCTTAAATCTTTATTTTCTGTCCATCGTCAGTTTCTAATTCATGTTATAATAAATCTAGGTATATAACATCTAGAATAACATCTTGCTTTTAGACTAATTATTGGGTGTCTCTAGAACGAACAATAATACTTATAGAGATATTTTTTTCATAAGATGTGGTTATATTCAGTAGCTGTATATGAATTATAATTTAAAAATAGATCATATAGTTATTGCTTAAGTATTTAGCTTAAATCGCTCACAATAACAAATATGGACCAATAAAAGTAAAATAATTTTTCTATTTTAGGGGGCTATAGACCGAAAATCCCTTCCTCAACCGTAGATCCGCCTGTGATTTTATGTGAACCTTTGGTCCAACCTTTCTGTTAATAATATAACAGTTTTAACAGTCAGTCTGTTACATAGTCTTAAAACCTTAATTTATTGGAAAGGAAATAGGCTATAATTTTTATTTAAAGAACCGATAAACAGCTGTACGAGATCTATGCAAGGCCGGATTTGGTCTCAATTGTGTGGAGCAACCAAATCGGTTGGGCCATGGGGTGTGTATGTCCAGAGACTTGTGCTTCTGATGGTGGATCGAACCTGGTGGAAGGTGTGGTAGAGGAAGGCCACGCTTGAGATGGCTGGACGAGGTGGAGGACATCCTGAAAAGGATGGAAAATCAAAGGTAGAGGAGAGTGGAAGAGAATTATAAAAGCGGCCGAGGTAATCGTAGGACCGTAGATATAAGAATGAATATATAAAAAAATAATTCAGCAGATTTACGATGGAACTGGAATAAACTAAGGCGAAATTCTTATAATGATATATATTATAAATAGGATAAGAAAAAGGTATTTCCTAGAGAAATAAATTACGATATACAATATGTTGTCTTCCAATTTCAATACTTCTTTAAAAGGTGCAGTAAAGAACTGATCTTATATTTTTTTTCGCAATTCGCTTTTCGCAGAATTATTAGTTTAATATTGTTTCCGAAAAATCATAAGATTTGGATTTCCCTCTTACAGAAGCCTCCATGGAATTTCGTAACCTATTTCAACGACTCCTTTGAGGTCAAAGGAGGAAGAGACGACAAAGTTTTGAGACTATTGGCTTCCAAACTCAATTTTAGGTAAGCATCTATACTTTGAGATTTTTAAATTTATATTCCTATTTATAATGTTAGGTTATATTTGGAAAAATCCAATCACATAGCCTTGTGTTTCTAAAATGGAGGTAAAAATGAAAATAACCGTCAACGCTACGCTAATTCAGGCATAGTCAGGACAGAAAAAAGTGGTGATATCACTCCACGGACATCAAATCACATACTGAAAGTAAATAAGAAAAAGTTTTCTTTCAGTATGTGATTGAATGTCATGGAATGATGTGATCTTGTTTGTTTCTGTCCTGACAATGCCTGAATTGGTGAACCATTGATGCACGGTGGGCCAAATATAATGCATATATTTTCTTTCTCATTGTATATTTACTTTGTTTTTTTATATTATATTTATTATTAATTTAATTAACTACATGTTATTACGAAATCTCGTTATATATTAATTGTTTATCTGTCAGTATATCGTTCGTTTGGAAGAAGAGTGCTACAATGCGAAAATATTAATTTTTTTCTCGCTTGAGTCTTCTACTCACCTATATATCTTTATGAAAAATAATTCAGATTTTATATTTTTATATTTACTTTATTAGCAGCTTTTTTTTTTTAATGAAAAACGTCCACAATTTAATTACTCATTCACATTTGAATGATCAAAAAATTGAGATAGTTTTTTTTCACACGAATAACGAGAATATGGAAAAAATTTCATATTTGATATTCTAAATTAGATCTTAGTGACAATCACATTTTCATAATCACTTTAAAAGTAGATTATCTGTAATATAGTTGGAGGATGATAAAATAAAATGCAAATAATTTATGATTTAAAAAAAAAAAATACTGGCCTTAGTTTAGCCGCTCAAATGTTCTATTTAAATTACAATGACAAACTCTATTTTCTTTTGAAGTAAATTTTGTCTAGTTCACAGAGAAAAAAATAATAATTACTTAGATTAAATATTTTTTTTTTTAGTTATCTCTACCTATAAAACTAAAAACGTGACTTATTTAAAAGAACACAAAACACGAATTTCCTACTTTTCTGCCAAAAATCGGACAATTTTTTATACAAGCTTTTTTGTAGCTTTTGATATCTGCTATCACTCCTATAAATATTTTTCTATGTTTACGGGACACACTATATTTACTGTTAAATATATAAAGTTATATAATATATAAACTTTAAACACTTCTCCTGTAAAATTCCACTTTTTTGAATCATATTATATTATATTATATATATATATATATATATATATATATACCCTTCTTACAAGCGAACGGTATATTTACATTAATTTATAACTCACTCTATATTAGTTATTGTTGTTCCACATTCTAACATCCTTATGTGTTATTAAATTATTCTGTTAATATTTATTTAATTATATTGGTCATTAATCTTAATTTAAACTCAATAATAATGTTGTTTATTTAGCCCGGATGAAGACTTCCAAATCGGGTTGAAACTATATTTTTAATTAATAGTTTATAATACTTTAGTTTTAGTTTTTGTTTTTTTTTTTGCCTTTTTCTGGTTTATCTACTTCTACCCCTTCATTCGTAAAACCAGCAGACACGCTATTCTGATCAGTCATGCGTTATTGTATCCACTAGTAATGAAGGGGCAATCAGCCATAACTCAATAGTTTTTTTTTTTTTCTTGAAAAATAACCTATCTTGTATCCATATTCACTCATTTTTTTCATATCATATATATAATATAAAAATGTTGTACTTGAGATTTTTTTAAAAATAAGTTAATTGTTAATAAGTAAGAAAGTACTTTTATTTATATAAAAAAAAAGGTGTAAAGTAATGTATCTTTTAATTAAGAACAAAAATCTTTAATAGGTTATAAACATTTTTTACTGTTCACCAACTAAATCTAAAATTTAATTTTTGGTCTTATATTTAAAATAATATGTTGGTTTTTCATCTAGACAAAATCTTTATTTTGTCGGTTATTTTTTATTTATTTTTTTGGTGGTATTTTTCTTCTAAATTATAGAAAAATCTTTTATCATTAATATATATTTCATATGTTAAAATTAAGTCAAACAAAAAAATTAAATTACATATAAATATTTTTTTCAGTTAAAAAAGTAAAATATATTTCATTTTCATCTATATTTTAAGACAAAATTTATTTATTTTGTCAAAGATATGTTGTTTTGGAAATTTTTGTATAAACTATTTTTTTTTTTTTATACATGTATGTAGATAAATAATTTGCACATTTTTCATCCATCTTTTCATCACTAGAATGAAATAGAGAAAAAACTACTTTGTAGCGCTTTATGGTGGAAAACTTTCGATATTGTGAAAAATATACTAAAGATATGCATTTAAATTATACTTTTACACAACAAGAACTTCTAGTGGTTGGTCATGTTTCCGCAGCCCTGGAAAGCAAGTAATATTGCTCGGGTGCATTTTTGGACTTAGTTCAAGCTTTAGACCGGGTATGGCACGGTGGGCTTTTTTTTAAAGCTTAAAGCCCATCGTCCCCCCGGTCTTTATATCTTGTCCACCGCTCCTGCTTCTCTGATGCGGCCAAAGCGCACGCACTCAATCTTTGCTGAGTTTAGCAGGGATCTCCTGGAGTCCTGCTTTTCCATCCACAGTTGGAGGAACAAGCCTAGCTCGGAGTTTTCTCACCTGATTGTAAATAGTGTATATAGGTATGTATGTGTTATTTTTTAATTGATTTATCTTTAAGTTATTTTATTCTTATTTACTGTACTTACTTTTTGATTATTATTTAGTAGTTATTTCGCTTCTGTTTATTTTATATTGTTTGTATGTGTATAGTGTGAATGTGGTCTTACCCCACTATAACTATTGTCAAATGGATACAATGTTATATTACTCAATAAATAAAAAAATATTAATTTGTGATATTCTTTAATAATATTTTGTTTTAGATACGAATACTTTGATCCACCGGATAGAAGCCAAGGTTCAGCAGTGGTTAATGGTACAATGCAAGGAGTTTTAGGTCTCATTTGGCAAAGGGTGAGATATCCCAAAATGTTATATAAAATGAATCCCAAAATGAAATATGAATGTTCATATTAAAAGCAATCTTTCAATTTTCAATTGTATGTGGAAAGTTATTTTTAATTCTTTAGTTTCTTTTTGTTTAGTTTAGTTTATATACATTTACTTTTAATATTATTGTCTTTCTGTATTATTTATTGTTGATAGATCGTGAACGACCTCTCTGAACACTATTATAAATGTCCTTATTTGTGACAGATTGTAATATCTTTCAATAAATATGTTTCAAAAAAATTCAATGTGTCCAAACATATTTAATTATAGGTAGCAGACATTTTTATTGGTGACCTGACCGTGACTTACGAGAGAAGTCTAGCAGTCGATTTTTCTTTTCTGACATTGACAGACAACGAGGCTTTTTTAACGCATGCGCCGGGAAGACTCAACGAAGCGTTAGCCCTAGTTCGCCCATTTAATTGGAAGGTAAATAAAGATTTAAATTTACGCCTAAATAGTAATTAGCAAAGAGTTATTTACTAACAAGTGCAAATTCAGGATTTAATTTTTTTTTGGGAGGAGGGAGGTTTTTTGAAGGCCTGTTTAAAAAACCGGTAACAATGTAGCTTTTAGGGATAATTTTTTTTTTCATGACAGGCGCTTACATTTAGTAACTGTTTATGCATTATTATTAAAAAAGATAATATATTGTTATTGTTTAAGTATTTATGTAGCTCAGATCACTCAATGTGATTATGGGTCAATGAAAAAGAAAATTATTTTTGTGAGGCCTTAGTCCAAAAGCGCACCCCACCTCCCTAGATCCATCAATCAGCAGTGCATACTAACAAATCGTTATGCTAGTTAAAAAAAAAAAATTGTTCTATAAAATTTATTCTTTTAAATTATTGAATATCTCCCTCTTATTTGCATAATGACTCCAAATGAAAAAAAAAAAACGTTCTAGAGATAATCAAAGGAGACGAAGCTGTGTTAGAAAAATAGCATTATAGTTTCTCTCTCTCTCTCTCTCTCTCTCTCTATATATATATATATATATATATATATATATGATCTCTGGCCCAGAAGCCCCGGAGCACCTTAGTTCAAAAATCTTTTTAGTAATTAATTTTATCTATAATTAACTTTCGTTGACAAACATGTAGATATTGTACTTAAAACGTTCTATATTATAAAGAGATGACAGGTTATTATAAAATGATTGTTCTTTTATTTTCAAAAGTTTTTTCATACGGAAACTTTAAAATTTTCACAATGTGTTTTTTGATTTTCATCTATAATGTGACACCCCGTGTAATATAATGTCCGTATTACACAATATGCGACACCACCGACATAATAAAAAATTAATCAAACTTATCTGAACCGGCGAGGACGTCATGGCCGATCGAATCAGAGTGTAGGTTCTATAAGTTAATGTTTATTTCTTGAAGGCCCTTAGAAATGTATCTCGTCACTCCCACTCTGATTAGTATGTGCTGGAAATATTTAGGTAGCATTTTATATTTCGTTTGTCATTTCTGGCAAGTTTATTTGGTTTATCATTTGGTTGGTTTCAAGAGGCACAACCAAATCTATTCTTGCCACAATGAAAAGATCGAGATTCTTTCAGTGACTGTGCCACTAAATAAGCTTGCCTTAACGTTATTTACGCCAATGATTATATTAATAAAGTAATGTTATGTTCTTCCATCACTTCTAAGCATATTTTTAGACGTTGAAACTTGCTTGGCCCAAATTTGGTGCATGTCTTATGGTGTGGTCATACCCGGATCAAAATATTCTATTTTAAAATATGTTTTACAACCATTCATACATATGAGTAATTTTTGATACTTTAGTAATTATTGGTTAAACTTATATCTTCAGATAGTATTTTTTTTTTTGCCGGCAGATAAAATTCTTATTGATTTTAATAGCATTAAATTTGTGTCAAGGTTTGGCCAGCGGTGGTGGCAACGTTTATCCTAGCAGGTGGTCTCGTTTATTTATTTTTCCTTGCAGCGAATGGCTGGAAACCACACAAAAGAAAACTGTTGTACCAATGCGTTTGGATTACAACTTCAATTTTTCTTAAGCAGAGTAAGCAATTTAATTATTCCTTCAATAATTATCAATATTTTAGATAAATATTACCAATCAACTTTAATTAACTATAATTGTTTGAAATTAATTTTTAGATACCAGCGCCAATTTGAAATTTGACAGAGTTCGTTTTTTGGTGATCATTCTCTATTTGATATCTACGTATGTAATTGGCGACATGTATTCAGCCAACTTGACTTCAATGCTCGCTAAACCTGCAAAAGGTAATCGAACCATTGTGTCGATGGTTTAGCAATGTACTATTTTATTATTTCTTTAACTTTTCAGAAAAGTCTTCTCATTCGTATACCTAGAAAGTTCATTCATGATTTTTTTCAATGATTTATATATAATTATATTATTATATATAATTCACATTTCTAATACACCCAGCGACAATTCTGTTGCCGCCAACAATAAACCAAATGAGACCACAGAACCTCACGCGTTCACCGAACCAGAGCCACCACCGATCTACGTAAGTAAAATTGATAACTTCATGCAGTTCGGTCAAGAAATAGCCGATCTTATCGGACAGCTTAACTTCCGGTATTTTTCTCATATTAATGATATAAAGATCACAAATTCCAAAGATAATTATAAAAAATTCATTAAGTATTTGACAGCAAATAATTATGACTTTCACTGTTACCAACTTAAAGAAGAAAAAACATATGGGTTATTTTTGAGAATTCATCACCCATCAAGACATCGGCCACAACGTAAGGCATATATCTTCTACAGAAGTATTTTTGTAATACATTACATCCTATTGAAAAATTTCCTATACCATTATTTTTCATTAATCTTGAACCAGCCTGGAATAATGCCGAAATCTTTAAAGTTGATAGATTGATGTATTCAACTACGGTCAAGTCACTATGGTGGTTGTGTTCACATCGTCTCCGTGCGATACAGTTTAAAAAAAGTGCTGTAGTTGATTTTGCTGAATGAATCTGTGCAATTGTGATCAACTACTATTAAAGAACAAACTGTTAAAATTTACTGAGTATCACACGAGCCGATCGTACTAAATAAGGTAAAAATTATTTTACATTTTTGTGACAGATTAAGCAGGTCTATAACAGGATTATTTGGGTGGGGGAAGCTCCGTCCTTATCTATCCAGGCCTTTAACTTCAGTACCTATCTGGCCCTTAGTCGAAGTTGCGCTAATTTGAAGAACACTGCACTTACGTGTTCAATTAAAATAAAAGAAACATTTTTTTGAACACTTCCCGTTAAAACTATTAACATCTTAATAAATATCGTCCACCTTCGTGAAATATATCTTTAAAAAATGGGTTGTACTAACGACGAGATTATTCAGGCTGTTAAGGAAATAAACTCAAATCTGGAAAAGAATAATAAACCAAACGGCGAGGTAATTGAGGAGTTGGATACATTAAAAAAACATTGCATCCATTTAGAGGAAAAAAATACTCGATTGGAACGAGAAATTATATTTCTAAATAGACAATTAAGGCGGAATAATCTTGTTATACGTAACATACCAATGACGGAAAACGAGGATGTCTTAGATGAAGTAAACGATTCCTTAAAAACTGTCAATATAGCACTACCGGAATATGCTGTTAATAATTGCTTCAGAATAGAAAAGGGCCCCATATTATTGTCATTAAATAACAGCTTCTTAAAATACGAAATATTTAAGAATAGAGATGCTCTAACATCAAAAAAAAAAAATATGTGAGCCATGACAAAACCCCCGGAAGAAAGAGAACAAGGGAAAAAGATTTTCAGTTACATAAACAAATTAAAGATTATTGATTCTCACGCGTCCTACAAAAAAGGTCTTTTTAAAATAAGAGGTACATTGTACGCACTTAATGAAGTAGAGGCACTGTTAGAGAACTTCAATGATGACCAGCAAGAGTTGGAACCCTCTCAAGCAGCAAAAAGGAAAAAAATAGAGGAAAAATTGGGTGAGTATAAGTTCAGAAGCTCATCGAAGGAACACACCTCCACTTGACATTTTGCTTATGATAATTCGTTTTCATCTAAAATAATAATAAATTTTAAAGCTAAAATGCTGGCGAATTTAAGTGCAAACCACTCATACGAAGAGTTATTAAAAATATTATTCTGTAACATGAATGGCTACAAAAATTTAATAAATCAAAGTATAGAATCAAATATAATCAAATAAAATAAAATTATCAGTATGGTAGAGACCTGAATACTTAATGAATTTACCGTACCGTCCTGGGTCAATGATTACTTTGCTTACTATTCTTATGCCGTGAAAACACATATAACTGGCAGAGGAAGTGGGGGATTGGCAATACTGATTCATAGCAGCATAGCTCACGAAGTTACCGTCTTGGAAATCAACCGCTTTTGGATTTGTTTGAATATAAAATTAAATAACAAGTTTTTAACATTGGGAAATATCTATCTTCCTCCAAATAATGATATTGTTTCTAGCATGGATGAACTTCATAATGTCATGACTCGCATAATGTCTAACTATCCGCATAGCCGCATTATCTTAACCGGTGATTTTAATGGACACGTGGGAAGTGATTTAGAGAAAGCATTTTTGTCGGGCTCACGACTTTACAAAAAAAAAGATTATCATATCACAAACATGTGAACCGGCGAGGAAAAATTCAGTTAGAAACTCTGGAGTCTCTGGGGATGATAATATGCAATAGACGTACTTGTTTCGGATAGGCCAGGAAAATATACTTTCGTTACAACCAAGGGGAGATCGGCGATCGATCTGGTATGTATAAATGAAAATTGTCTGGACAGATTTATAGACATGGAAGTCGTTAGCATATCAGGGCTTTTGGATCACATGGCTTGTATTACCTCCTTGCAAACCATTAGATCACAAAATCCTCCTATGAACAGAATAGCTTCGCCAATAGAATGCTTAGTTACCAACTATTCACCGTGGGATGAAGACAAGATTAATTTATTTTGTGAAAATATTTCCAACTCTGAAAAAATTTATTTCTATTTGGAAGATGTAAACCAGCTGTATGATAACTTTAAACAGGCAATGCAGGAGAACTTGTTGGAATCAGCTTTAATATTTACGAGGAAGATGACCGCGAATACCACTTCGCAACCTAAGCACAAATGGTTTGATCAGGAATGCAGGAGAGGTAAACGAAATCTTAAGAAGTTGCAAAGAATTATGCAAAAGGACAGTTTATTGACAGGATTTATCAGAGACTTCCTTCAAGCCCGAGATGAATATAGAAAACTAATAAAAAGGAAAAAAATGGAGTTTAGAACATCAGTAATTACAAATTTGAGAACTGTAAAAAACAGTGGAGAGTTTTGGAAGACGGTGAATGTGTTGATACCATTTCACAATCAAAATAACGAAATAAGTCTGAACGATTGGTTTCAATATTACACGAATCTATACGGCTAAAAAACGATACATGAAACATACTTTTTCTCTGTAACTCATCCACTCATGGATATCAATATATCATTGGAAGAACTGCAACAAAGCATAGGTACTTGTAAAAAACATAAATCTCCAGGACCTGATAATATAACTTATGAAGTTGTTAAATCTCTCAACCCCTCTTGGGAGCACTACATATTAAATTTATTTAATAACGTATTGAATTATGAACAAATTCCAGGAATGTGGGCAAAATCTAACTTGCATCTTCTGTATAAGAAAGGTGATAAAAAGGATCCGAACAACTACAGAGGCATATCCTTACTTAATACTCTAGCAAAGTTATTCACTAGCATTCTAAGGAACAGAATCATGAAATGGGCTGAATTAGAAAAATTAATACCGGAGGAACAGGCGGGTTTTAGAACGGGCAGGGGATGCATTGATCACATATTCACATTGATGTCAGTTGTCAACATTAATTTGAGGTCAAAGGGCAGCTATTTTTACGCAGTGTTTGTGGACCTTAGGAAGGCCTTCGACTCTATCAACCAAAATTTGTTGTGGGAAAGGCTTTTTTTCTCTTGGAATGGGGGGGGGGGAGAACTAATTAGACTACTCAAAAAACTATATAATGCTTCATCGATGCGGATAAAGTTAAAACATGAGCTCTCAGAAGAGATTGGTATCAGTCTAGGCCTGCTTCAGGGGGACAGTCTTATTCCTGCATTGTTTATCCTGTTTGTGTCGGATATAGTTGAGTACTTCCGTGACCGAGGAGCTGTTGGTATTAGTATAGACCACAACCATGAAGTAGTTATGCTTCTGTTTGCGGATGATATTGTGCTCCTCAGTAATTCGTGGCATGGTACACAAAGAAACATCAATATTCTGAGCAAATACTGTAAAAGCAAATCTTTGACCCGAAATCCATCTAAGTCTAAGGTGTTGGTGTTCCATAAATCTCCAAAGATGAAGAAACTTAAGACTTTAGCTTGGCGAAACACAAGTTTGAAGTATACCAGAAACTACACATTTCTGGGTGTACCCTTTTCTTCTTCTGGAAAATTTGAGAGAGCAGCGGAGCATTTCTTACATAGATCATCTGTTGCAGCGACCAAAGTGATGGCAATCCTAAGAAATGGAAAAAGCGACTCTTGGGAGACAAAATCCAGCCTCTTTGACTGGTTTAGAGACGTTTTAAGAATAATCTCCTGAATAGTCAAATTTTTACATGACAAAATTATTTAAATATTAATTCTTTGCACCATGTTAGTTTTAGTAGACTACCCCTTTAAATAAATATATATGTAGAAAGTTCTATTCTCTATTTAAGTATCATTAACTGACAAATGATATTATTTCACAATTGAAATTTTGGAATAAACAAGTTTGTCAATTACAAATATATTCAAGTTGAAAATATTTAGCTTGTATAGCTACTAGAAGTTAAAATAAATTTTAAAATAATAGAAAATCGTAAATATGAAAAATGAAAACATTCACTCATTGTCAAATGAATATTCTTTTGTTCATTTATGGCTCAATGTTTTATCATCATTATTTTTTTTCACTATTTGAGTGTATATTATTATACATTTTATAACAGATTATGGTTTTTAAGACATATTTCAGTGTTTTTTTTTGTTGCATAAATTCCAGGAATTAATTATGACACTAGTTTACTATAAGGAAAGTTGAACGAATAACATATCATTCTGAATAGTATAATAGGTAGAATTGAATAGAATAGAAAATAATTTTATTCTGGGACAAAGTCCCTTTAGAATAACAAAAAAGTACGAAATTAAAGGTAGCACTTATTGTTAAATAGAAACTTAAAGTTTTAATTACCATACTCCTAACACCTAATTGGATAAAAATATTAATGAACTGATTGATTTTCAAGTAAAAAGAACTATGTTATAAAATAATTACTTTTTTTATATATACATATAGAAAAGCCCATAAGCAATTTAGAACAACTGGATACTGCTATGAGGTCACGTGGTTATGAGCTTCTAGTTGAAAAACACAGCGCATCCCATACAGTATTGGAGGTAAATTTAATTTAAAATGAAAATATAATTGATTAGAACACAATTGACATTTTTTCTTTAACATACTATTTTTTTAATGCTTATTTTTTCAAAAATTACTAGGCACACATGAAATATAAGGACAGTAAACTGGGACAAATATTAATGTTAAGTTCAACAAATCAATGAATAATATTATATTTATAGCTCACCCCAGAGTCCTCCTTTGCATGCCATTTAATATTAAATCTTTCTAATTATCTTAGATATTTCAGAATACTTCAGAATTAGACCATCTATATGCATGCAGTCTACCATTTTCAGCATGATGGATGCTTATATTTCAATATTTTGATAAAAATCATTGTTATTTTTCCTTTAATTAAAATAAATTTTCATTTAAGAGTAAATAACTGAAAACAAAAGCATCATATCAAGGGAAAGAACATTAACTGCTGATGAAATTTTAAAAAAAGGCTTTAAACTTATTTTTATTATAGTGGTTTAGGTCCCCTCAAATATTCCCTTAACCGACTTGACGAACGTTCCTCAGATCATAGTCCATTAGTACTCCAATTATCTCTAGCTCCTTTCCTAAACCCTCTCCACCGTCCTTCATCAGAGGCCCAGTTAACTGGAAACTCTTTCATCAAATCATTTCCGAAAAAATAGACCTCAGATTAACCTTGAAAACCCCAGAAGACCTTGACAATGCCGTACATTCCTTCACTACCACTATTCAACAAGCAGTATGGACAGCTTCCTCTCCAAATTATTCCTCAAGAACTCCTAAGAAAAGTAGTTTACCACAACACCTCATAGACCTAATCTACACCAAACGCCGTGCCAGATCATTATGGCAACGTACCAAACACCCCATCGATTGCCGCTCCTACAATTATTCAATCCTCTCCAAAATCTTTGAAAAAATCCTTCTCAAACGCATCCTACCCATACTCGAAACCCACAATATCCCATCCCATCAGTTTGGATTCCGCTCAAAACATTCCACTGTTCAACAAGGCCTTCGCGTTGTTGATCATATATCCTCTGCGCTAGAAAACAAGCAATATTGCACCAGTGCCTTTCTGGACGTAGCGAAAGCTTTCGACCGGGTGTGGCATGATGGCTTGCTTTTCAGGCTCAAAACTCACTTACCCCAATCCTTGTACCTAGTCCTCAAATCCTACCTCTCAAATCGTTCTTTTCAAGTCCGCTGCGGCATTGAATTCTCCAACTATTATCCAATTGAAGCTGGTGTTCCACAAGGCAGTGCCTTGGGCCCAGTTCTCTTCATCCTCTTCACCGCTGACATTCCAACCAACCCCGATAACCTTCTAGCAACCTTCGCTGACGATACCGCCATCCCGTCATCCCACTCAGATCCTGAAACAGCATCCTTAAACCTACAAAGACACATCTCGCTGATTGAGCACTGGTGCAACAATTGGCGCATTAAGATAAATGAATCCAAATGCAAGCATGTCACCTTTACCCTCCGACGCAGATCCTGTCCACATATCCTTTTCAACTCTGTACCTCTCCCCGTCTCAGACACAGTTCGGTATCTTGGATTCCTTTTAGACAAAAGACTAACTTGGAACCCACATACCAGACTTAAAAGACAAGAACTTAACCGACGATTTGGCCAGCTATACAGACTACTTATCAGAAAATCCAATCTCTCAATAGAAAACAAACTATTAATAATCAAGACCATACTCAAACCCATCTGGACCTACGGACTTGACTTGTGGGAGACAACTAAATTTTCGAACATCAAACGCATCCAATCCTTTCAGTCTAAAGTCCTCCGTATAATAGTCAATGCTCCTTATTATGTCACAAACAAAACCCTACATCATGACCTTTATATCCCTTATGTCCTTGACGCTATTCCATCTCGATTCCCAAATTTTCATTTGAACCTAATCCACCATCCTAACTCCTTAGCACAATCCTTATCCAGCTCCAGTCACCCCTACAACCCTCCTCGAAGGTTGAAACGGCAGTGGCCTCGAGACCTTTTGTAAAGACTGTCACTAGAGTTCTGGCAATGGCCAGCCTCTCCACTCACGTCATGAGCGTCTGCTGCTTTAGTGCCCTCTCTCAGTTTCCACTGGACTCCTGCCGGTGAGGCAGCTGAGAGAGAAGCGCTGGGATCTCTTAGAGTCTCGCTTTGTCCTTCACACGTGGAGGAAAGGGCTGGACTCGGAGCTCCCTTGGCTGATTGTAAATAAAGTATGAACGCTTTTCTTTTTTATATATTAAGTATGAATGTTTTTCTTTTTTATATATTAAGTATGAATGTTTTTCTTTTTTATATATCTATTTGTTTTACTTATGACTTATTTAATTTGCTACCAATTTCTGTATTTTTTTTATATATATATTTTTTTTTATTATTATTATTTTTTTTTTAATTTGAATTCAAGTTACATTTCTTTAGTTTTATAGTTTTTACCTTTGTTATATAGATATATATTTTTATTTATTTATTTTATTTTATTTTATTTTTATTGCATTGTATATATAGTATGAATGGGCCTCACTCAGCTTTAGTACTCAGTGCCCTTAAATGTGGCAAAACAATTTCTCAATAAAAAGATTTTAAAAAAACAAAAAAACAATTATTATTGTAAACTACTAAAGCAAAAATTATCATCCTTCGGATCCCAATCCTTTGATACCTACCTTACTTCTCTCTCTGTTCACGACAATTCCCTCTGGAAAACCACCAGAAAAATCTTAAAATCCCATTACATTTCCCATCCCCTTCGTCGATGCGATGACTTCTGGGCAACGTCTGATGAAGATAAAGCTGAGGAATTCGCCAGACACCTCTCAAGTACATTCACTCCTCATCCAGAATCCCATCCAACCCATACCGTAAAAGTAGAAGAATTCTTCTCTTCACCGATTCCACTCTCCTTACCACCTAAAACAGTTAATCCATCTGAGGTCAAACATCACTTCGCTAATGATACCGCTATCCTTTCAACCAACTCAGATTCTAAAACAGCATCATTAAACCTACAAATGCTCCCTGATTGAACACTGGTGTAAGAAATGGCGCATTAAGATATATGAATCAAAATGTAAACACATAACCTTCACCCTTTGTCGTAAATCCTGTCCACCAGTTTATTTTAACACCATCCAGCTTCCTTTTTCAGATACAGTCCGGTACCTTGGCTTTCTCTTAGACCGACGACTAACCTGGAACCCTCATACTAGACTTAAAAGACAGGAACTAAACCGACGATACGGCCAACTATTACGACTACTTAACAGAAAATCTAAACTTTCCATTGAAAACAAGCTACTGATCTACAAGACAATACTGAGGAAAGCGAAGTTTTCTAGCATCAATCACATCCAACCCTTCCAGTCAAAAGTCCTTCAAACAATAGTCGATGCGCCTTTCTATGTAACCAACAAAACCCTACATCATGACCTCAACATCCCATTTGTTCTAGACCTTATCCCAGAAAAATTCTCCAAATTTCACCAGAACCTTATGTACCGTCCAAATCCTCTTTCACAATCCCTATCAAGCACCTCCCATCCCTATAATCCTCCAAGAAGGTTGAAACGGCAGTGGCCTCGCGACCTTTTGCAGATTGTATATATTGGAGTTCTGGCAATGGCCAGATTCTCCACTCAAGACATGAGTGTATGTGGCTAAAGTGCTCTCGATCAATCTCCGCTGGCTTTAGTACCAGTGATGCGGTTGAGAGAGTAGGGCAGGGTTCTCCTGGAGTTCCTTCACCTGATTGTATATAGGTATGCATGTGTTTTTTTGCTTAGTTTTAATTTTCTTATTTTTAGGTTATTTTATTTTATTATTTATTGTATGTACTTTTGATTATTATTTTACTTCTATTTATTTTACATTTTTTGTACATACAGTGTGAATGTTATCCTACCTCACTATAACTAATGTCCAAGAGACAGATTGTTGTAATATTCAATAAATAAATTTTTTTAAAATTTATTATATACAATAACTATATTAATAATATAACCAAACATCATATATAATGATCAAATATCATCATCGTTACACACTCAAACCAAAATTTTACTTTTCATCCTATCCGTTATAATTCATTATTTGCTACAATTTTGAAAAAAGAGTTCTTTTTATTTTGCATTACACAGATTTATAATGTGTGAAAATTAGTAATAAAACAATTATTCAGATGTATCATGACATATGTTAAGATTTTTTATGAGATAACAAGCCTCCAGCCTTTGTTAATAACTGTATGCATGCTTCAGAATGGAACTGGTTTGTACAAAAGTATATGGGAGAAAATGAAAACACAACAAACATATTTATTAAACTCTACAGAAGAAGGAATGCTTATGGTTCGAGACAAAAAAAATATTGCTGTTATTGGTGGCCGGGAAACATTTTTCTATAATACTAAGAGATTCGGTAGGATTTTAATCAGAAATGAATTTACTTCAATATCGTAAAATTTAATATTTATGTTAAATTTTGATTGCAGGTATTCATCACTTCCATCTAAGTGAAAAACTTTTTACACGTTACTCTGCCATTGCTCTCCAAATGGGCTGCCCATTTATTGACAACTTCAATGGAATGTAAGCATTTATAATTAACACTAAACAGTTAATTAATCTTTTAATGTGAATCTATTCATACCAATCAATTAAAATGAATCATTTCGGAAAAGTATTGTTCAAAACGTATTATTCTAAGTTCGAAAATAGTGATGGCATTTTATAAAGAGTGTAAGTAGCAAGTCCGAGTTCATTAAGATTTTTATGTTTTCACTTGTTTGTTACAACAAAATTTTTAATGGTAACAGCTTATGGCATTTATTTTAAGTACATATCATGTCCATCAAAGTTTATTTTATTAAAAAAAGAATAAATTACAGAACAAAAAGTCAATATACGGAAAATTTCATTCCTTATTTATCAGATATCTGTTTCAAATCTATTATATGCAAGGGTTGTATAAACTGTTTTTGAAAAATTTACCAAATGATGAAATAAACTTTTGTGTCCATATGACTTAGAGCTATAGTTACAAAAAAGTCTGCAACTTCACAAATATAGTGAAGCTGTAGATTCAATATATATAAAGTACAGACTTGGTCTAAACAATCAAGAGTGGATGACATGGGTCTGAAAAGTAAGTCTCATTCAAAGAACTGTCAAGGATGGGCCTAGATAGCCTAATAACCATCTTTTTTTTTATTATAAAGATAAAAATACACAATTTCTTAACCCACTAGCAGTTCTATGGTAAATTTGAATATACAGAAAAAATATCTAATTTATATTTCATTAGGATTTATAATGGACTAAGAATTCAAGATCTTCAAAAAAAGGTAAGTAAGATTCTTAAAAAAATTATGGCTTGAGATGCAGTATTATGTATTCAGTAATAATTAGATGATGGTGTTTATTCTGTGTATCATTGAATCATTCTTGAAAGTTCATCATTTAATATAATAGAAGCCGGTAGTGAGTATAATATTTATGTATATAATAGTTCAAATCAAATTTAAAAATAACAGTTTTGATCTAAGTCTATAGTAAATTGTCCAATCTAAAATTGAAAAAATAAATCAATGACTGATTACAGAAAGCTTGAGTAATTGTTTTAGATTTAAATTAGAGACTCAATGTTGGGGTTAAAAATATAGAACAATTTCTTTATACTGTGAAAATGTATTAATGCTTCTAATCATTATGATTAATAGTCTCCATTCTTTGAAATTAATTTATAGGTGTGTGTGTATATATACACACATAAATTTATATATTTTAGATTAATGCAGTTGTTTGAAGCTGGAATATTGACAAAAATAACTGAAGATGAATATCAAAAACTTGGTGAACTAGGAGCAACAGTCTCAGAGAAAGAAAATACTAAAGATAACAACATCGAAAGAAATCATCAAAGGGAGGATGACAAAAAATTAAGAACAATGAGCATGAAAATGTTGCAGGGAGCATTTTATGTATTACTCTCAGGACATGCTATGGCAGGTAAAATAACTTTGTATTAAATTTTTTTTTGAGATAATTGTACACCGATTATGGTCTAGACAATATTAATTTATGTTTTGAATCAGAAAAGGATAATAAAACAAGTTTAATTAACATTAATCAATAGCGGATCACTCACCCTTTACAAATGCACTTCCCTCACCCCTTACAAATGCATTCAATTAAAGAATAGAGCACGATACAATTCTTGAACATCTCCTCACCTCACCTCTTGAAAAGAATAGTCTATACCCCTATGAATACCATTCACTAAATCATAATTGATTTACAAATCTAAATATCTATTCTTTATCTAGATAGTTCGACTAATATTTAAAATAAGAAATATTACAATTATTCTTTGTATTCAATAATAAATATTCAAAACATATAAAACAAAATTTGTGAATACTTCTTTATGGAAAGAATTTAGATTTTGTAATATAAGCATATGTTATTTGGTTTATACAATTATTAATAATTGTTTATTTTAGTATTTTCATTCCTGCTGGAAATGTTGTTCTATTGTTTCAACACAAGAGGACCTATCAATCAAGTATTTTTATTATTGAAACGAAATTCATAAAATTTATCAAAATATTGAAACTACTGAACAAACATCATTCTCAAAGGTCTTTAATGATGTATAAAAGTAAAAAAATCAAAAAAAAATCTGCCATTTCATCAATCCAAAACAAGGTTTGGATAACTGAATACATAGGAATAAGTGTTCTTAAGAGCTTAGTATGGATTGAAGTAGGTTCAATGTTCATTTGAATCAATTGTTATTTTTGTGACACTTCTACTCTAATTAGAAAATAACCTTTAAAGAGTTGGGGTGTACATTGAAATTTCAGTAAAAGAGAAAAAAGATATTTCACACCTAGATGTTTTTAATCATATTTTAAAAATTACAGAAAGATGGTTAACATCGAAGAATTAGATTTGTAATAGCTTTGATAGAACAAATAAATATTGCTCCTTACAAAAAAAGCAACAATTCATTAACCTTTTTCAAGAAAAAAATTAATACTAGGAATTACACAAAAAGTATGGTATAACCACTCATTTTGTACATTTATAATATTTTAACAGTAACAAATAAATATTAATATATTACTTATTGTAGCATAGAGGCAACACTGGTTATGTGTAACCTACATGTGATCTAATCTAAATATTTGAATTTTGTAATTGTATGGTTATTAAGTATTGAATAAACTTTGTAAAGTTGATTTATTTTTCAAGAATCCTACATTTATTACAAAAAAAAGTACCAATTTACTAACATTTTTCAATAAAACAATTATTACTAGGAACTAAACAAAAAGTATGGTATTGCCACTCATTTTACACATTTGTTCAGCATAAATTACACATAACATTTCTTGTTTCAGTTCTTTTTTATTAATTATATTTTGTAAAATATTCCCAAACTACTGACACGAAAGATGTAAATCACAAACAATGCATTATCAAACACAAACAAAAAAATGGAGGATGGATGCCAGTTAATTTTACCACAGCCACAATCATCTATCGTGGCCAGATGCCATGATTTTTAAACAATTTAACTATCTTTAATATGATTAACCATATAAAAATATAATTTTTTTATTATGAATCAGTGAAGACATTTTTTAGCCCAGTTTCTACCTCTACAACAAACGGGGGTGCCATGCTGTCAGACACAGTAAGTATATATCATAACATAAACAAATCATACCATTATCGAAAATTCAAAAAGTTTATTTTTTTTTTTTTTTGTCGAGAAACCAACATCTTTGTGGTCTTTTTGTCTCTAAAAAAAAATTATTTTTGATACTCAGATATAAATATTGATATATTAGTAAAAATAATATTATACACCAATATCAACTTTTTTTTTTAAATATCTCTGATATAAGTTATAGGACTTGCAGAATAAAGGAAAAAATAAAATAAAAACAACTGAATTAATAATAAAAAAAAGTGAAACACCATCAAAATAGGATTACTGATAATTTATCAAAGTTTGTAAAGTATAGAAATAAAAATACATAATTATTTAAAAATAAATGAAATTGATCCTGTGAATTTAGGTTATGAGAAATGAACAGTTAATAAAACAATTTTAGAACAAAATCTATTTAAACAAAAATACATTTAACAAAAAAAAAAAACAAAAAAAAACAACAACAACAATTAAGAATTAAGATAACATGCTTACATTTATTTTATCCATAATACATAATTTATAATAATTAAAAAATAAATATATACACAATACATATTAAGTAACATCAACAACAACGACAAAATATCACATGATTACAACCCAAGTTTGGTGGGATCAAACTGCATATTACTACCATGAGTAACAGAAAGGGACCCAGATTCTTTCACCATCCATTCTTTTGATTTGGACTGACGCATACTCAAAATGCTGCAGTAATGTATATTTGGAAGAATCCGGTAGATTTCCTTGGAACTTCGGGGTTGCTTTCCAAGTAATAATCTTGAGCAAACATCAAGTGTCAAAGAATGGCCAACAAGCAGAATATTTCCTCCTAAACAATAAGAAATTCTTACTGTTAATTTTACTAAAATGCAATAATCAAAATGTAAACAAACCTCAACCAATTAAGTAATACAAGTTGGAAAAAAAAAAAAAAATAGCAAGCAAATCATGTCAAATCATAAAATATTCTTAATTTTACATGACCTAGAATTGAAATAAGGAGCATAAAAAAAAAAAAAATAGAACAAACAAATTATCAGTCTTTATGTGAAAACATATAAGTATAAAATATTTTGACTTTAGGTTATTTTATTATTAAATTTTTGCCTAAATTTTGCTAAAAACAATAAATTATTTAACATTTTTAACTCAATAGTATATAACCTGCTAGAATTTAATAATTAAAATAAACAAATTTCAATATGATGGAAATTAATCTTTTGAACTATTTTTGGCTCTATTAAAATTTTAACATTTTTCAGGTATTGACAAGATGACTACCAATTTAAATAATTGAAATTCCCAAATTTTTCCAATAATTGAGGAAAAATTGATATTTTTCTGTTATCTTTACATAAATTTGAGATATGAGCTTATGGAACTTCAAATCCATCACCATTCTGAAAAAATAAAATTATCGTAATGTCAAGTTCCGAGGATTATCTTGATATAAACCATTACAATGGCGTGAAATCTTCCAGCTCTCTCGAAGAAAGGCGGCGGACATCGGTATATAAAATTTCTCATCAGCCGCTATCTTGAAACAAAATAGTGTATGGTAATGTTGAGTTCTGAAAGATTCTTCCTAGAGTGAACTGTGACTTTAAATTGAAGTTGAAAAAAAATTGTCAAAAAGCCATGGATGCATATTTTTATATTTAAAGTTTAGTTTCTATGTATTTTGAAATGTAAAAAATCAAATTTGAAGAGCCATTTCTTTTCTTGGTTGATTACAAAAGTTAATTATTGAAACAATAAACCAAAATAATTGCATCAATAAGAAAAGCTATAATGAATAAAATAAAATCTTTATTTGAAAAACAAAAATTATGGTCAGACCTAACACAAATTGCTTCCCATATTTGTTTCCATTTGGATAAATGCCCTAAAAAGAAATCTATTTGTTTTTTTAGACAGCTCAAATTAGGTACAACTGAAATTGAGGAAAGGCGTAAAAGTTGGCAACTCATGAGGAATTTTACAGAATTTAATATGAATTCCTGACTAACTCCCAATTTATTTCAACCATTTAAATTTAAAAAATATTCCTGCGTTCCTCGACTGAAAGACAGCCTGATTAAGACCAACCATATAAACACTGACTGTTAAATGATACTTAATTTTACATGATAAAAATTCATATTAGTTATCTAACATTTACTAAACATTAGAATAAAATTTAATTTCATCTAATAGAAATCAGTTACCTCTTTCTTCAGTTTTCGAAAGGATTTCTGAAATAACATGATATCCTCTCCTATAAAACTCTTCTATATTTTCCTTAGTATTTTCAAGCTCATCTTTTTTTATAATAGGTTCATACTTCGCCTCAATATTAAAACCAGAGGCTATAAGCTCTGACTCAGTCATCCAATCTGGCACACCACTGGGGTACCATGAGAGCCATTCAAATAAACCTGGCTCAATATTCATGGCGATTGAATTTTGAATTTCAAGTCCTATAAAAAATATGTAATTTATTTTAAAACTTTATCATATAATTTTATATGATTTTGACAACTGTCAAAATATTTAACTACAAGTATTTTTTCTCAAAATATAAATAAATATATATATATATATATATATATATATACATTTTTTTCTGGCTCCCTTGATGTTAAGTTAAAAAAATAATTAAGTTTCCTTTAAAAGTTAAAATAAATTATATGTACTTTAATCTTTCATATAAACATGTTTGAGCTATATCACCTAGGAAAACATATAGTTAGAAAAAAAAATGCAAGGTTTTTGGCAAATTTTCAAAACTTGACCCATTTTGAAAGCTTGATAGTTCGCTTCCTGTTGGATTTAGAAACAAAATATTTTCTTGAGAAATACTAATTTATTAAATTTAAGAGGATTAGAATTGTTGCTTGTGTGATTACTTAATCAATTTTGAAATTATCAGTCTTCTGAAGGAGGACAGGCCCTAGAGAAAAGGTAAGTTCTAAACTGCATGACTCTCTGGACTTTCAACTATTTTATTAACAATTAGTTGGGTTTGGTAATCAGTAGATCCATAGAACGAATAGATTATAAGTGTATAACTATTATTAATGAATAAAAAGTATGTAGTTATCCTATACTATAGTAAATTGTATCTGAAAAATTATAAAATTAAATAATGTTAACTTACCACAAAGGACATTGTGAGCAGTTTCAACACACCTTAATGAAGGTGACACAAACACATGGTGAATCTCATTTTTATTTTCTTTCATTGCTTCACCAGTTAAATGAGCTTGTAATATGCCAATATTAGTTAAAGGGGTATCATGAGAAAATGCCTGATTTCCACCACTCCTATAGGGTAAATGTTTTGGCATGTTCAGATCTTTACGAATGTACTGACCTGCAATTATAATAAAAAATAAACAAAAACATCTTTGACATTTTAAAATTTTTATTTCCTAATATATATATATATTTTAACATTATTATTTAAATTGGGAATTAGGTCACTTAATTATTATTCAAGAAACTATAAAATGTTCACTTCAATGAACATTTTGTAGTTTATTGAATAAAAATTAAGTGACCTAATTCCCAATTTAAATAATTATGTTAAAATATAATACTCAAAGGTCGATTGAAGAAATTTTGTAAATATATATATATATATATATATGAGATGAGGAAGAAAAAAAAAAAAACAACTAGTCGCACTCTTTAAACCAATTCTATAAAAAATGTAATTCCTGACATGTAAATTAGTTAATACTTCATTAACTGCACAATATACAGTGTTTATCACCGAAGAGGATGTCGATTATTTCTTGGAAAAAGCTTAATTTTCTTATGTAATTGATGATATATTACTTCTGTTTAAGCTAATATTTACTAACATTTCAACAATAACATTTTGGAAACCGATTCCCATCATCAGAATGTACATACTTTTAACTATTTATTCCTGTATATTTCAGTCCTTTGTCATTAATGCATCATGATTTTATCATAAAATAAGTTTTTAATGTATTATTTTATACAGATATACCTCTATTTAATCCCTGACCATTGTTTCAATCAATGTAGAATTGGTAACCATTTTCTATGCTGTTTTAGAATTATTAGGTCATTCATTTTAACCAAAGCTGGACAGGACAAGTGGATGAAAGATGCAGTAATATTCAGGATACAGGAGTGCTGTTTGGGGAAGATGGCCAATCAAAGTAATGACATTTCTACTTCTTTTGTGGTGCCACAGTCTTGGGAATCTTTGGTTTCTAGTACAATCACCTTGATCCAGCACTTTCCTCCTACATATTAGTCACTCCACGCCTGGTTAGCGTGCTTCTTGGCTTCTTCAGCCCGAACATCTCTTCTTTTCCTGCTCCAAAACTCTTCTTTTATTATTTTATACATCAATTGTTCATCCAGTATAAGGCCAAGGCAACATATTCCTCTCAATTCGGCAAATCTAACTATATCCTCATGCCCAATGAATTTCAATTTCTCTGCTCTTCCTGATTAACTAAGTGTCTAGAGGGCACATTGAATCAATTATATGCCTTAATATTTTCATTTTGGAAACCCTTAGAGCTAACTGATTTGAACTTTTCAGGGCCCAGGTTTCTGCTCAATAACTCACTATTTCCTTTATCAGAGATTTATACATTTTAAATTTGGTTTGCTTAGTCAAAAAGCTAGATTTCATCAATCTTTGAAAGCTGAAGTAGGATCTGTTCCCTGTCATTATTCTACTCCTGATTTCATCAATCCCTTTTTTTTTCAGTTTCGTTCCACTCCAAGGTAGGTGAAGCGATCAACAGCTTCAAATCAATAACTCCCTAAAACTAGATTATCCAGCCTTTATCTTGCTGTGGAAGCAGACATCTTCCATGTATTTTGTATTCACTTCATAAATTATAAGGCCAAATATTTTACTTACACTGTCAACCTTGAGTAGAAATTCCTTTAGAGTGCTTTCGCCTCTACTAATATGACAAGATCATCCATACAATCAAAAATTTGTGACATTCACTTTGCGAGGTCAGTAGGAATGATTCTGTCGACAACTTTAAACAGAATTAAATCTAAGAGTATAGCTAACAGGGCACATGCTTGCCTAAAACCAGGTTAAGTGTGATTTTGCAGGTGGTTTGATGAAAAAAAAGACACTAACTTGTGTTTGAGCCATGGTCATTTTAATTAAGTTTATCAATTTATGAGAGATTTTAAACTCTTCTAGGGCTTGATAAAGTTTGGGTTTCCTGGCATGGTCAAAAGCGTGTTTTTTTTTCTATTATTTATTATTATATTTACAACTGTGTAAAAAAAATACATCTAGTAAATTCGTGCAATGGATATAATGACATGAAACACATGTTGAGAAACTACCCACCGGTAGCACTCTAAAAAGTGTGCTTAAAGTCAATGAAGAGGAGGTTAACATCTGTATTGTGCTCATAGCACTCCTCCAGCATTTTCTTTACAACAAAAATTTGATCTGTTGTTGGTTCCTCTATTGATTCAAAAACCACATTAATAGTCACTGAGGATTGTTTCAGAGTAGATATTAAGTTAACCACTCCACCCAGATAATCTTAAATCTTATAAGCATATATGCCACATTCAGAAGGGTGCCAATTCAATACTGTTTCTCTATCAAAATCCTTGGCAAACAATTTTCTGGAAAGACCGAGCATCTCAAAGATCCAACATTTATTTTCATTCTAAAACAGCTTTAATAGTCCCCATCTTTGTCTCTCCAAATGCTTTTACTAACTCCTCGTTTTTTTACTTTATGTATTATTAAGTAAGACTGTGATTGTGTGGTTTTTCATAGGAGCCCAGGCAAGCTCGGAACTAAGCTAGAAAGACCTACTAATTCCTTGAAATACACAAAAATAAATGAATAAGGAAGAAGGTCTCAAAATAAATATGAATAAAACAAAATACATATAATATAATATAAAAATGGCTGGTAGTTGAATTGTTGGAGAGATATATACTTGGGAGACATGTCCAAATATCATTTTTTTTACAGAGAAATAAATAAACTGGCGGTCAAAAAAACCGGTGCACCTTGATTTTTAAGTAAAAACTGCAGATTAAAGAAATATTTTTGTGCCTGAAGTAATAATAGGTACATGATAGGTCAAAGAGGATTGCCATGCATCAATATACCAATTCTTTCGAGAACATTTCAAAATCCTCTCAAGAATTAACGATAAAAGTATTGAGTAAAACGTGGACTTCATATCAGTTAATCTACAGTTGCTTATTAAATTACATTGGTTTTGCTTTTGAGTTTTTTTTTCTTGAAAACCTATATTTCATTTGTATCAAAAATTTTTAAAAGTGCAAAATGGTTTTGAAATGATACCATGGCAGTCGCTCAGATTACTTTGTTAATTGAGAATGGTCGAAGCCAGCGATTCACAGCCTGAGTCCATGGGCTGCCTGAAACAATGATTCGGCACTTTTGAGGGTCAGTGGTGGTTTGGGATGGAATATGTTTAGAATCAAGGACAGACCTCCTTGAATTCCGAAGGCTGATGCTCAACGCACCGACTTACATCACTGACATCATTGAGAAATATGTAGTACCTTAGGCCAGTTTTTGCCCTCTGTTTTCTTTTTATGTAGGATAATGCTCGGCTGCATATCACAAATGTTGTATGGAATTACCTAGACAAGATTATTGTACGCACCTTGGAGTTGCCAGCTCACAGCCCGGACTTCAATCCAATTAAGAATCTTTGGAACCAACTTAGGACATCAATCTTTCGACAACAGAACCCTCCATGTCATCTCCAAAAACGTGAATGGGATCAAATTCAAGATTTGGTAACCAACCTTATTTACAGTATGCCTACGAGAGTATAGACTGTTATTCAAGCAAGGGGAGGCAACACTAGGTACTAGAGACCCAGATTTAAAAGAATTAGATGCAGTTTATTTTTGTTTAATAGTGTTCATTTGCTCAATTTTACATTACAGATTGTTTAAAATGTTTTTTTTTTCTTTGTCTGTGGTCTTCTAAGTCACACTCTATTGAGATAAAAAAAATTGCCAACGTTTTTCTGTTGGAAAAGAAATAACAACATAATTTAAGGTGCGCTGGTTTTTAAGATCACCAGGTGTATATGAGGGCAATATGTTTTAATATATAGAGGAGTTTAAATATCTAGGTTCTACATTACTAAAAATTAAAAAAGGAAGAAAGTGAGGTCAAAGGCAGAAATTTCTGTTATATCTGTCTCAAAATTTCTCATTTCATATATAATATCAAGAAATTTTAAAGGGAGAATTTACAAGACTATTATATTTTTAACTCCGCCCACTGGAACAGCTTTGCTGAGAAAACTACCAGTCCCAAGTCTGGATGAAGGAGGATGGTTGAGGTGAGCCTGAAGAACTCACCCCATAAAAAGACTGTCAAAGAAACTGCTAATGTAGTTTGTTTGGCAATGGTAAAGAGAATCCCCATGGGAGTCTATTCGGATTCGGGGAGGCCCGATTTTATCTCTATATTTTTCTCCCACTTTGACAATGGCTGTATGGTGTATGATGGGCTCTTGGGAAAACTTGAAGTCAAACTTAAATGCCTACTGAATTGCTCAATACGTTTCGTTTTCGGAATATCAAGAGATACGCATATTACCTAGTATTACACCGAGTTAAAGTGGCTCTAACCGTCCTACTGCTGTCAGTACTTCCTTTCTATACCAGCCAATGTCTTAGAGAAAGCCTACTACAAATACTAGAGAAAGCCTATGAGTACGATATTACATTACATCATTTGTTTGTGTACTTCAGACAAGCATATGACTTAGTAAAAAGGGAAAAAATGTACAAGCGACTGGAGAGACTAGGAACTCCAAAGAAATTAATAAGGCTGGTCAGGATGACACTGGCAGATACATCCAGTAGAGTGCTTTTTAATAGGAGACTCTCACGAAAATTCAAACTTGGAAGAGGCCTTAGACAGGGAGATCCATTATCTACAGTGCTTTTTAATCTGGTATTGGAAGCAGCTATAAGAAAAATAGAAACAAATGGTGGAGGTACAATTTATAATCATATGACACAGCATTTAACATATATAGAGGATGTTCTCATAATAGCACAGACTGTGATAGTACTTTCAGGCGCCCTTGAAGAATTCCTGAGGGAAGCTGGAGAATTAGGTCTAGAAATTAATACAGATAAGAGCATGTACATAAGGACCTCAAGAAGAGACCAGTTGACAGGAGAGGAAATGAGAATAGGAAACTGGAGATTCAAGAGCTGTGATGAATTTAAGTATCTCGGTAGCACGATCACCTGCAAGAACCAAGTAGAAAAAAACAACAAAGTTCGTATAGCTGCAGGAAAATTGATGTCTGTATAGTGTACAGAGGCAGCTGAATTGCAAAAATATGACAAGAAGGACAAAAAATAAAAAAACTCATTCCATACTTCCGTTAAAAACCTTGGTGTTACTTTTGATCAAACCCTCTCCTGGAAACTAAACATATCCAAAATTTCCCATTGTACTGTTCCTACACTGAAACAACCATCAATGCTATCTCCTTCATAGGAAAAGCTGTCTACTCCTGATTTTATCTCTTGTTTTCTCCCACTTTGACAATGGCTGTATGGTGTATGATGGGCTCTTGGGAAAACTTGAAGTCAAACTTAAATGCCTACTGAATTGCTCAATACGTTTCGTTTTCGGAATATCAAGAGATACGCATATTACCTAGTATTACACCGAGTTAAAGTGGCTCTAACCGTCCTACTGCTGTCAGTACTTCCTTGCTACCTTTCTATACCAGGCTATTAGAACTCAGAACTCCTATATTTTTCAGAGCCTACAATTTAAATCCTCCATTCAATATCGTACTTCCGACATCTATCCTCCTCCTCACCGAATTGCTGTATTTGACAAATTCTTTGTACTTCAAGCAGTCTCCTTTTGGAATTCTATCCCTCCTGATATCCAACATCCTCATTAAGCACCTACTCCTTTCCCAATCCGACTTATCACGAACACCTCCTGAAAGCTGAAAATGATCTGCACTTCCCCATATGAAAGTAATTGCTGAAAACTTTAATACCAAGTTGTGAAAAAAAACAATATACCTGTGGATAAAAGGACAAAAACATCCTTAAATATATAACCAACAATAATGGACAAAGGCCCATTAATTTTGCAGAGTCCAGATATCTAATTTTGGGGAGTACTTTGTATCCACACAAGAATATCCAAAGGGCACATGAACATCACCCGATCAGTAAGTTGTAAACCAGATTGAACATATCTTAATAGGAAAATGTCATTTACGAAATGTGAGAATATTCAAAGGAGCTAATGTAAATTCAGATAATTTTTTAAGTATAGCACATGCGATGGTGAAGATCTGCTTAATAAGGAATTCTAAATCTGTCAATAAACCCGAAAGTTTCCACTTTATAAAGTTTTTTAGAGGGCTCTTGGTCAAACTGTTGTAAAGCAACAATGCAAACAGCAGTAGATGTACTAGGACCATACAAGAAGGACCCGAGATTCTCATGGTTCAATGAGGAATGTAGAGCAGCTACAAACAGAAATAATGTAGCGAGCAAAACAATTAAAAGAACAACCAAAAGGAGGTCTGTTGATGAATACCAACAGAGAAGGAAAAAAAAAAACAGGAGAGGGAGGAGTTGGAAAATACTAAACTGCTGAGATGTAACAAAGAAAATAGAGATTTCTGTAGATTTATCAACAAGGAAAGAAAGCAAT
Organism: Nezara viridula; assembly: GCA_928085145.1. Lineage (NCBI taxonomy): Eukaryota > Metazoa > Arthropoda > Insecta > Hemiptera > Pentatomidae > Nezara > Nezara viridula. The sequence continues at coordinate 95,610,076 of OV725078.1, read as the reverse complement.
ACACAAATTAAAATCCTGCAAGGATAAAGAGAGTAACTAGATTACCAACAAGTTAGATGTTTTTGACGAATGAAGGAATTACATTAATAATCTTCTCAACTATAGATAAGAAGACACTAGTGAAGAAGTAACAAATCAAGAAGAAGAAATAAATAGAAGACAGATGTAAGAAAAAGGATGAATTTCAAGCCACCTGATGATTTATATGAAATTGCAGACGACAGATTAGAGAAATTTCATGGATTATTAATCCTTTAATGACAATGGACTTATAAATGAGTCGAGATGAAATTGGGCCCAGACGACAGTGGGCTCATATAAGAGTCGAGAGCCTATCTGGCTATTTCTCATCAAACGATAGGGTGCTTAGCGATAATTCTACTATTAAACTATCTTGTGGCCTTTCTATGAAGTAGTAGGTAATTTTTCTGTGACTGGAGATTATGGGCATTTTTGACTGATGCTTTAAATAAAAATGAGCCAGTGGTCAGTAGAGGTGATTAAAACTATTCCATCCTCAAGGAGGTTCCACCCTTCCCACTCATGGTTGCTAAAAGGTTAATATTATTACTTACCAGGAAGTTATCTGATATCAACCACCTAACAAACACTTAATTTGCTAATAAAGTGATAAGCTTAAAAAATATATAAATTATAAATTAATATTTATAATGTCCTTATGCATCAAATTTACAATTTGATACAATGTATCAAATCAGATGTTATTGAATATAATCCCTTCAGAATGAGCTATTATTAAAGAAATTTTGATAACCTAAAATGTAGCTAGGCAAATTTAATAAGTACTTAAAGAGTCTAGATTACTATACTTACTTTAAAATAGTGTCGACACTGAACAATAAATTACAATTCAGTTAGCTTACCATTTCCATCAAAACAATAAGGAACCCAATTTCCAAAGGTGAAATCCACCCTTTCGCCATGTCGCATAACATGTATCTCACGATTGTATGGTATATCACCAGTTTGAATGCAACTCTAAAATAAAAATGCAAATCAAAAGATAAAAATTAAAAGTAATAATAAAATACTTGAAATTCCTTACAAATAAATAATCAATGAATATAAATTCATTCATATTTATGTATTAATTTAAAAACAAAAAGGCTGACATTAAAAAATTAAATTACTTGCGTATCCTCAAGGCCTGATTCTTGGGAGCCAGATAAGTGTTTTTTTTCATCACTAGTTAATGTGACTCTAGGTGATGCTGATGAAATTGAGGTATTAGTTCCTCTTTTATCTGATAAGCTAAAAATATAAACAAATTGATCAACATATATTAAATATTGATATATTTTTAAAAAAATTAGTTAATGTGTAAGAATTGATTGCAGCTATAAATGGATTTAACAATTAGGAGGAAGAATGGTGGACAGCCTGATATAATTCCTCATAACCATAACAATTTTTTCTACCTGGGCCACTACTTATTTGATTAAATATAAACCATTTTTCAATTCTGACCTTCATTCTAAATATCTTTTCACAACTTGTTGATTTGTCTTGTGGTCAATTCAATGATAATCAAATTAGTTTTTGATCGCCATTCATTAGACATTTCGAGGAATGTTTGTCCCCCACTTCAACAATCTAAAATAATACAATTAATATATAATTGGTTTTATCATGAACCAATCACTATTACAAAAAAAAAAAAAAAATACATGACATTTAAAACAATTTACATTTAAACAAATATAAATTGTTTATTAAAATCACACATAATTAACTTATATTGAATGTCCCAAAAATTGGCTAAGTCACAGTATTTTAATAAGATTGGCCAATGGCTAATCTGATAGTAACCTTATAAGTTTATAAATATGATTTACACTCTGCCATGATTTAACCCTTGCCTGTCACATTAAACTTATAATTTAAGTATTAGCTTGTTCAGCACTGGTTCATTATAAATTTACAAAAGCTATTAAACATTGCTTTAAATATCTGATGATGGCAAAAGACAAAAAGGCTCAAATTCTCAGGAAGAAGTAGATAGACCAAGCAGAATGTATGTTATTTTATCATAAAAAAAAAAAAAAAATTGAAACATTAAGAGAATTTCCAACATGATAAACTTCAATAATAAAGATCTAAAAGTAACAGCTAATGTAATTGAAGCAAATTGAAAAACATTCTAAAAAGTGTTCAATGTCATAATTACAGAAATAAAATTTTTTGAAATTTACAAAAATAATTACTAATTGATACATTATAAACTGTGCTTAGGAAGAAGAGGGTGAATTCCCAAAATCTTAAATTCCTGATGAGCAGCAGAATTGTTGTATTACACTGCAGTATTAAATGTTTTATAATTATTATTTAGAATGCTACAATTCTGCACCAAATCGTGCCTTTTGGTTCATGTTCACACTTTTGTTCGTAGTTTTTCCCACTCCATTCACTATATCAGTCATAACTCGTCAGAATGTTCTCCAAATTCAATGTTACCATTAGGGATCGACCGATATTGAAATTTTGGCCGATACCAATAATCAGCCGATACCGATATTACAAAGGCCGATATATCGGCCTTTTTTTTCGCTTTTTCGTCAAGAATTGTGCAGCTCCACATGGAATATCCTACTTATTGCCAAATAAAAGAATAAATAGACCATCTACACATCAGCCTATACACAAATTTCGACCAATAAAAGATAGATAAACCTATATTTCAGCATATCAGCCATTCGCTTCTATATGTCTAGTTCAGTACAATCTCGCATAGAAAATTCTCGTAATTGCTGAATGAAAATGTCAATCAAACATCACGATATATCGGCCTGATGACTTCATTTTATTGAGATTAGCACAGTAAAACCATTTTTTAAAATTTATTTATATTATTATTTTTTTTTATCCTCTTCTTATCAAAATTTGAATTAATACCAATATTCTTAACACCGATATATAGGCTTAACGACTTAATTTTATCATGATTCATGGAGTTTCACATAGGATAAATATAGCATTTCCAAGTCAATTTCAACCTTTTCCAAGTCAAATTCAATCTTTTCCAAATCAAATTAAACTTTTTCTAAGTCTAATTCAACCATTTCCATTACAAATTAAACCTTTTACAATTCCACGCCATTGTGTTTTGACTTATTTAAGTTTTTAGAATATATCCAATATAAAGGTCTACTTTTAGGTTTCCGGAGAAGCAGATTTTGAAAACGACATCCATTTTAAGATTAGGCCGCCGCATTTTAACTTATTTGAGTTTTTCGGATTTCTTTCATAAAAGGGTGTATTATTATGTTTCCGGAGCCGTATATTTTGAAAAGGCCTCCATTTTAAGATTATGCCACTGCGTTTCGACTTATTAAAGTTTTTTTGATTTATTCGATATAAGGGTGTATTATTATGTTTCCCAATCCGTAAATTTTGAAAATGACATCCATTTTATTTTTACGCCATTGTGTTTTGACTTATTTAAGTTTTTAGAATTTATCTAATATAAAGGTCTACTTTTAGGTTTCTGGAGCCGTAGATTGTGAAAACGACCTCCATTTTAAGATTAGGCCACCGTGTTTCAACTTATTTGAGTTTTTCGGATTTCTTTCATAAAAGGGTGTATTATTATGTTTCTGGAGCCGCAGATTTTGAAAACGACCTCTATTTTAAGATTAGGCTACCGCATTTCGATTTCTTTATATATTTAAGTTTTTTTGATTTATTCGATGCAAGCGTGTATTTTTATGTTTCCGGAGCTGTAGATTTTGAAAATTACCTCTATTTCATGATTAAGCCATCATAAAAGTCTAATCTTTAAATTAGATAAATTCGAAAAACTTGAATAAGTCTAAACCCAGTGGCGTAATCTTAAAATGGAGGTCATTTTCAAAATCTACGACTCCGGAAACATAAGAATACACTCTTTTATGATAAAAATTTGAAACACTTAAAGAAATCGAAACGCGGTGGCCTAATCTTAAAATGGAGGTCGTTTTCAAAATCTACTGCTCTAGAAACATAAGAAAACACCCTCATATGAAAAAAATTTGAAAAACTCAAAGAAATCGAAACGCGGTGGCCTAATCTTAAAATGGAGGTCATTTTCAAAATCTATGTTTCCGGAAACATAAGAATACACTCTTTTATGATAAAAATTCGAAACACTTAAAGAAATCGAAACGCGGTGGCCTAATCTTAAAATGGAGGTCGTTTTCAAAATCTACTGCTCTAGAAACATAAGAAAACACCCTCATATGAAAAAAATTCGAAAAACTCAAAGAAATCGAAACGCGGTGGCCTAATCTTAAAATGGAGGTCATTTTCAAAATCTATGTTTCCGGAAACATAAGAATACACTCTTTTATGATTAAAATTCGAAACACTTAAAGAAATCGAAACGCGGTGGCCTAATCTTAAAATGGAGGTCGTTTTCAAAATCTACGGCTCCGGAAACATAAGAATACAGCCTTTTATGAAAGAAATCCGAAAAACTCAAATAAGTCGAAACGCGGTGGCCTAATCTTAAAATGGAGATTATGTTAAAAACTAGGTACAGGACAGCATAATGCTAGTCCCTAATTAATCCGAATAGGTACAATAAATCGATATCCGTAAGTGAAAATTCTACTTAGGAGAGCATAATAATAAACTTTCATATTGGAGGAGGGGAGGGGATGGCCATTATTTAAAAAAATATATAAAATTTACAAAAAATTAAAACATTAATTTGAAATCAAAACGGTTGAATTTGAATTGGAAAAGTTTTAATTTGTAATGGAAATGGTTGAATTTGACTTGGAAAAAGTTTAATTTGATCTGGAAAAGGTTGAATTTGACTTGGAAAAGGTTGAATTTGACTTGGAAATAATTGAATATGACATAGAAATATTACATTGAAAAAATCTAAAATGTTAAAATAAATGGATATGTAACCACGTTATCAAATTTTTTTTTGTATTTTTCAAAAGCTATGCCTTCGATAATATAGTAAGTGGCCTTAATTTCGAAAAAAATCGAAAATTGACAAAAATTGACAAAAATTTTAAAGTTGAATTTGAAATGGAAAAGGTTGAATTTGATTTGGAAAAGGTTGAAATTGACTTGGAAATGCTATATTATTTCTATTCCTAATAGATATGTCAATCACAACATTTTTTTTTTTTCAGGGTCCATCCCTTTCTCACCTTTTAGACTATATGACCTTTTACCGGGCCAGGGAGAGGGAGACAGTGGCGTTAATGCCAGAGTTAAAAGTCTCCCTAGGCACCAGGACGCGAATTTGTAACTGTTTGTATAAAATTCTATCATATATCAATCAAGTAGCGGTAACAGCGGTGCTGAGCTTACGTGTTAGCTTCAAGACTTCATTATAAAACATTATCAAACTCTACCAATCTCGAGTTTTTTTTTTTTTTTAATTTTGTGCTTGTCTTCATCCAAATGTTTTTCAGTTCAACCCATGAACCAATATATCGTCCTTTTGAATTTATTTCATCATAATCCATAGAGTTTCACAAGGAATAATATTTATAAGGATAATAAAGACTGATATATTGGCTTTAAGATTTAATTTTATCGAGATTTATAGAGTTTCGTAATTTTTATTTTGTACTTGTCTTATACCAATAGCAAATGAAAATTGTTCTTATTTTGCAGAGTATTTCATCATGATAAACTATTGATGTTCGATTCAATGCATACATATATATACATACTACAGCAAATCTAATTTATGGCCGAGCAAAGTTACATACAGAAAACTATCCAACCCTCTTAGACTATTATTTCAGAAATTTTTTTTAAATGAATAAAAAAAAGAAAGAAAAAGAGATGTAATAAAACCAAAAATATCTAATTCTGGAGATAACCTTACAAACAATAAACTTCAGAAAGATAAAACAAGATGTTTTAGAACAATTTGATACAACTAGAAATTAAACATTTCTTTGATAAAAACAATAGAATTACACATAATTAGATATTAAATAAACATATAGCATTTCCAAGTCAATTTCAACCTTTTCCACGTCAAATTCAACCTTTACCAAATCAAATTTAACCTTTTCCATTTCCAATTCAACCTTTTTTTATTTATTTAATTATTTTTAATTTTTCGATGTATGTGTCTGTTATCGTATGAGTAGTTTTTGAAAATAACATCCATTTTAAGATTACACCACTCCATTTCGATTTATTTAAGTTTTTTGAATTTATTCGATATAAGGGTCTACTTCATATGTTTCCAGACCGCAAATTTTGAAAATGAACTCCATTTTAAGATTACACCACTCCATTTCGATTTATTTAAGTTTTTTGAATTTATTCGATACAAGGGTCTACTTCATATGTTTCCAGACCGCAAATTTTTAAAATGAACTCCATTTTAAGATTACGCCACTGCGTTTCGACTTGTTTAAGTTTTTCTAATTTATTCGATATAAGGGTCTACTTTTATGTTTCCGGAGCCGAGTTTTTGAAAACGACTTCCATTTTAAGATTAAGCCACTGTGTTTTGACTTATTTAAGTTTTTTTGATTTATTCGATATAAGGGTGCATTCTTATTTTTCCGGAGCCGCAGATTTTGTAAATGACCTCCATTTTATGATTATGCTACTAAGTTTTGACTTATTTAAGTTTTTCGAATTTATCCAATATAAAGGTCTACTTTTATGTTTCCGGAGCCGTAGGTTTTGAAAATGACCTCCATTTTAAGATTACATTACTGCGTTTCGACTTACATAATTTTTCCAATTTATTCGATGTAAGTGTTTACTTATATGTTATCGGAGACGTAGTTTTTGAAAATGACCTCCATTTTAAGATTATGCCACTGTGTTTTGGATTATAAAAGTTTTTTTGACTTATTATTCGATGACTAATTTAGCTACGACATGCAGGAGTCGTTGGTGATCCATTTCCAACACTTTTATTATATACTCGATGTGCAATTTTAAAGTATAAATACACAAATTATCAGATTCCGTTTCGAGATATACCATGTAGCTAGGAGTATTATCTGGGAGCCCAATCATCTTTTTTAGAAAATACCTCTGTTGTTTTTCAATCTCCTCGAATTCTTGGTAGCCCCAAAACTGTGGTCCATAACATATCATAGCCCTCGCCGTAGAGTTGAAGATTAATGTCTTATGTTTAACAGATACCCGTTTATTTAATATAATCTTAGACCACATCATATTAAGTGCATTTCTTGTTATTCGAAGCTTTTCCCTAAAATGATCTGATAAAGATAAATTGTCATAGTAACCCCCAAGTACTTATAATTGTCTACTATGTCTATTAGGTTCCCATCATATGTCCATTTTAATTTCCTATCAGTTTTTCATTTCCTTTTTTGACATATTATTATTTTTGATTTTTCCAGGTTGATTTCTAGGCACCACATTTTGCAATAAGTCTCTAATCTATTTGTCATTTCCTGCAATATCAATGGGTTGTCCAAAATCAAAACCACATCATCCGCATACATGAGCACATTAAGCTTCTTCCCACCTATTAGTATTCCACCTGCAACTCATTCCACTAAATCATTGATAAAAATAGAGAAAAGAAGCAGGCTAAGCAAGCAACCTTGCCTTAGGCCTATCTCTGCATTGTAAGATCGTGAAAGTCCATCTTTTGTCCATACTGTAAATGTTGTAGTTTCATACAGGCTTCGTAAAATTCTTATGGCTTTTGTTGGGAGATGGATAGTATTTAATTTATAAAAAAGTGATTCTCGGTCTATCTTGTCAAACGCCGCCTTAAAATCAACAAAAAATAAATAAATAGGCTGATCATTATAAAATTTACAACTTATTATTCCGAACAGAATAAACAGGTATCGTGAGTGGAGTATCCTGGCCTGAATCCAGCTTGATTTTTCATGCATAACATTATTATCTGACGCCCATTTTGACATTCTGATGAGTAATATTCCGGTAAATATTTTTGAAATGCTGTTTTGGAGTGATATACCTCTGTAATTGTGAACATTATTTAAATCTCCTTTTTTAAATATAGGTAATTTAATAGATTCTTTAAAACATCTAGGTACTTTTTCATTCTCAAATATACTGTTGAATACTTGAATTATCTTTTCGAGGAAGCTCGGGGTCGCATTTTTATAAAACTCATAACTTATGCGATCCATCCTTGGTGTTTTATTATTTTTACATTTGTAAATCACTGCCATTGTTTCCTCAATAGTAATTTTATTTTCCATGTGTTCACATTCAATCAAAATCTCCGCATACGCTATCGGGTCAGGACAAGGAGGAGAGGTCAGTAGTTGAGCAAAATGAGTCACCATTTCTTGTGATTTTATTTGAGGTCCACTAACAAACTTACGCTGCCTAAAGAACACAATTGTCTTCTAGATATCGCTTGAATCTTTTGTCTCATTTAGTTTTGTTATTATTTTAGTAAAATATCCATTTTTTCATATATACAAATTGCTTTAAATTTTGCATTGGCAATCAAATAATTTTTTTTTATTTTAAGTGATTTGCTTTTTCTGAATAATTTTAAAAGCGCGAATAATCTCAATCTTGCTCGTGCACATTCCCAATCAAACCAATGATTGCGAGCAACTCCACATTTATTTTCTGTTAGTTTTGGAGAAGCGTTTGTATAGAACTAATCAGATTTTCTAGATTTTTTTCCGGGTTTTCGGTATAGATATTCAGGTTTTCTGATATTTTTTCTAATTTTATCCTATATATATCTTTCTTTTTTTCATCCCATTTTAGTTTTGGTGGCAAAGATATAAATTTTTTTTTCAGAAGAACTCAACAAATTTACGCCCTTTCCCATCCACTTTTCTATCATCCGAATTCCTATTTATATTTATCAATTCAGTTTCGATAATCTCACTACTTAATATTTGTAAATTCTCTGTATGCACGTTACAGTCCCCAATAAGAAATACTTTACCAAGCTGTCCTCATATAAATATTTCTACCAACTGAAGAAAATAATTTTCACAAAAGTTACAATTTTGATACAAAGGTATTAACAAAATGGTCCCATCCCTGTTTTTAATTTTTACATAAACAAAATTTCCGATAATTTCAAACTCAGCTATTTCAGGATATAATTTAGATTTGATTCCACAAAGCAAGCCACCGCTACCTCTCCCATACTTACGTTTTTTTATAGCGGGCAACCAAAGCACTTCAAAATTGCTGAATAAATTTTCATACATCGATGTCGCCTCCCTCAAAACAAATGTCTCAGCTAAAAATATTATATCAAAATCATTTAAAAAATCTTAAAAATAATATTCATGCTTCTTACTTACAAGGCCCTTAACATTATAAAACAAAATATTAAACATATTAGAACTAAAATTAAATTTATCCTTAACTAAATCATGGTTTAAACCTCGATGGATGAACTCTTCTCAGTCTTGTTTATATACCACTGAATGTTGCTTGTTGTCATCGGGTAATCCTCTGCCACTGCGTAGATGACCTACCAGCTGAGATAATTCCAGACCAATCAGTGCCTCCAGTGATCTCAAAGCCTCTGCACCTTCGTGAAGCAAGGTACCGATTACAACCACATAAAAATTTTACCATTAAATAAAAGTTTATCTCCTCTTATGTGGATTTTACAGTCCTTGTTTCCTATACCACTCCTAATTTCTCTTCTTAATAAAAGCAATTTGGACTGTTTTATTCTACTGCTCGCGGTAAGGTCTCGATAAATGTTAATACCAAGGTTCTTCAAATTTCTCGTATTGTATAATATGTTTTTCACATCAGTCTTCATTTGGAACTCCACCATCAGCGGCCTATCTATTATTGAATTTAGGTGATCCTAATATATATATATATATATCATTAATTTTAGTGTCTTCTACTTTTAATACATTTTTACATAAATCTTTTATTGCAATGGTGGCTTCTTTTTACTTTCAATATTCAGACCTTTAAATATCAAATTTTTCTCCCTGAATTTTTTTTCTAAATTTTCTATTTTCAATTTCATTTCTGCATTTTCTTTGGGGATGGCTATTATCTCTTGCTTGAGGCTGATATTTTCGAGGACATAACCTTTTATCTTATTCTCCAGTTCATTTATGTCCGATTTTGTTGCCAGACTTTCATTTAGCTATTTGCCTAGCAGTTCTGAGATTTCATTTAGGAGGATTCTATGTGTGTCACTATTAATTTTTTGTAAATCCGCTATTGTGGTTTTAGATCTTTTTAGTTCTTTTTCTTGTACTTTAAATTCCGGTGAAGATTTACTTCTCTGTCTTTTATTGCTAGGAGTAAAAAACTTTGTAATAGGTCTATTATCGTCACCAGGCATTAATATAGATGCTAGGCAGGTTATAACCGACAGCTTATAACAACCAAAAGTGGGCTTTAAGTGTTTAAATTAATTTTCTAATTGCTTATTTCAATGATATTGAATAAATTGTAGAATGTTTTAATAAATTAAAAAATATCCTGGAAATATAAAAATATAACATCAAACCACTTTAGTAAAATAAATGATAAAACTCAAATAATGGATACAAATAATAATATATATCAATCACAATGCTCATGTAAAAAATTATACATAATATGAAATTTAAAAACAAAAAAGAATAAATCAACATAAAATACAATAGAAACCATATTGTTTTAAGTACTCACATACTACAAAATAAACATATATTCATGAGGACAGTTTTAACAATGTAAAAATATTAGACAAAGAAAGGAATACAATAAAAATAAAATAAAATCGATTTATAAAATCAATATCTAGAACAAACACTTAATATAAAAGAAGATTGAAGCTTATTCATAATACTTGGAACCAAGTTATAAAGTAATATATTTAATCTTTTAACCCTCTTCCCCCTCCCACTTACAACCCTAAATAGACTTTAATCCTTTTAGTTGAATAATAGCCATTAGCCAATCTTATTGAAATACTGTGACTTACCCAATTTTTGAGGCATAAAATGAAATTCAATTATGATTTTAACAGATATTATAAAATAATTTATATTTATTTAGACAAAAATCGTTTAAAATTTCATGTATTTTTTAGTTAATAGTGATTTTTTCATGATATAATATATTAATTGTATTATTTTAGATTGCTGAAGAGGGGGACAAAGATTCCTTGAATATCAAAATAAAAAACAAATTTGATTATTATTGAATAGACCATATGGAAAATAAATTAGCTGTAAACTTATTTATCATTACAAGAGGTTACAAAGAATTCTTTTTTAAATAGAGAAATAAATCAGAGAAATAAATTACTATGGACAAATTTACTGTATTTTCCTTTTTCCGATATGTAATTAGTGATTTTTGAAAGATCATACCCAGTACAGAAAAGACACAAATTATTTGGTATACAGTAATAATAATAATGACAACCACAATGACAGTATTTATTTAGTATTATGTAGCCTCATATGAATAAGTATACTATATTAATGTTTTATTTATTATTTATAATTAATTTTTGACTGATGTAAGATTAAAAACATGTTTTTTAGGTTATAACAATTTTTATTACATTAATAATTTTAAAAAAAAATTAAAATATTAATTTATTTCAGACTCCATATTTTGCTAGGGTGATAAATCTGAGTAGGCTACTCTAGGCAAGGCCTATGGCTAGAATGACAGATGGAGATGGTACAGCGTACAAGAAGAGTAGGACCCTCTAAGATGCAATGGTTGGATGGGGTAAGTGAGGATTTCAGAAATCTATTTAATGCCCAGAAGTGGAAGGCTGCTGCATTGGACAGGGAGGACTGGCGGAAATGGATCAAGGAGGCCATGGCCCATTGATAGGCTCTAGAGCACTAGTGCCAAGAAAGAAGAATTAAAAAAATAATTTCATACTTATAACAAGTCCAGACTGCTGTAGTTGCTGTCCTCATAAGATGCTTTGATGGGACCTGTCCTGATAAACCTGAGAGCCAAGATGTTCCCTCAATCCAATGATCCATGGAGGGATCAACAAACTTTTCTTGATCAATGTATATGAAATCCTCTTTTTGTATCTCTAACTGATTGGAGGTCGTTGCTCTCAGTGTATGTAAAGATTTATAAACCTATATCATTACAAAATTTGTAAAATATTACTTAACTCCGTTAAATAAAAATATATATCTTAAGGTATAATAAAAAAAATTAATTCCGTTGATGTGAATCTATAGCATAATTATTGATTTATTAAGTTATACTTACTTTGCAGGAAGAAAATAATGGATCACGGGAATACATTTCAATCTTCCAATGACAAGAAAGATCAATATTAATCATTTCCACCAGGGTTTTCAACTTTTCGAAATCATCAGCATTAAATTTATATGCTAATGTCAAATGCATTGGTTTATCTGGCTTCTCTATTTCAATACCTACAGAATATATAGTAACTAAAATATGATGATATCAAAATTGAAATGTGTTTTATGTTCTTACATAAAATACAACAGAAATATCAATTAAGGACCAAAATGCCTTATATCATCTAAAATCAAATATACAAACACGTAATGAAATATATATACCATTTCCAAGTCAATTTCAACCTTTTCCAAATCAAATTCAACCTTTTCCAAGTCAAATTAAACCTTTTCCATTTCAAATTCAACCTTTTCCAAGTCAAATTCAACCTTTTCCATTTCAAATCCAACTTTCGAATTTTTGTCAATTTTCGAAATGAAGGCCACTTACTATATTATCGAATGCATAGCTTTTGAAAAATACAAAAAAAATGTTGATAACGCGGTTGAATATCCATTTATTTTAACATTTTAGATTTTTTCAGTGTGATATTTCTATGTCATATTCAATTATTTCCAAGTCAAATTCAACCTTTCCAATCAATAACTTTTCCAAGTCAAATTCAACCATTTCCATTTCAAATTAAACCTTTTCCAATTCAAATTCAACCGTTTTCATTTCAAATTAATGTTTTAATTTTTTGTAAATTTTATATATTTTTTTAAAATAATGGCCATCCCCTCCCCTCCTCCAATATGAAAGTCTATTATTATGCTCTCCTAAGTAGAATTTTCACTTACGGATATCGATTTATTGTACCTATTCGGATTTATTAGGGACTAGTATTATGCTGTCCTGTACCTAGTTTTGAAAATAACCTCCATTTTAAGATTACGTGACTGCGTTTCGAATCAATTAAGTTTTTTTGACTTATTCGATATAAGGGTGTATTTTTATGTTTCCCGATCAGTAAATTTTGAAAATGACATCCATATTATGTTTACACCACTGTGTTTTGACTTATTTAAGTTTTTAGAATTTATCCAATATAAAGGTCTACTTTTATGTTTCCGGAGCCGTAGATTTTGAAAACGACCTCCATTTTAAGATTAGGGCACCGCGTTTTGACTTATTTGAGTTTTTCGGATTTTTTTTCATATGAGGATGTATTCTTATGTTTCCGGAGCCGTAGATTTTGAAAACGCCCTCCATTTTAAGATTAGGCCACCGCATTTCGATTTCTTTGAGTTTTTCGGATTTTTTTCATATGAGGATGTATTCTTATGTTTCCGGAGCCGTAGATTTTGAAAACGACCTCCATTTTAAGATTAGGCCACCGCATTTCGATTTCTTTAAGTGTTTCGAATTTTTATCATAAAAGAGTGTATTCTTATGTTTCCGGAGTCGTAGATTTTGAAAATGACCTCCATTTTAAGATTACGCCACTGCGTTTCGGCTTATTCAAGTTTTTCGAATTTATCCAATTTAAAGGTCTACTTTTATGATGCCGGAGCCTTAGTTTTTAAAACGACTTACATTTTAAGATTAGGCCACTGTGTTTCGTTTTTTAAGTGTTTTGATTTTTCCTTCGAATAAAAAACAAAATACGAAGGATTAATTTATTTTTCAATAAATAAATAAAAATATCTAATCAAAATAAATAAAATATGTATTGTCTCATTTTTAATTTAATTTTAGTTATCTTTTTTATTGTTGTGGTATCCTGTCACAAAATTATAAGATTTCGAACAATTAGCTGAAAAATCTGAATACGGTAGGTTAAATTTATTACCAGTTGCTTTTCAGCTTTTTAGTTTGTATTCTGTGGTTAATTTAACTTTAGCTCCATAATATTTATTTATTTATTCATACTCGAAAACATATTGGTGAAACTTTGTATTGAAAAAATCCAAAATGAAGCCTAATTAATCGAGATACAGCGGCTTAATCATAAAATGGAGCTTAATATTAGATAAATTTAAATATTAAAGATTAGAAAAATTTCAATACGTCTCCGATATCATATAAGTAGATCCTTATACCGAAAAAGTAAAAAAAAAAACTTTTATAATCCAAAACAGTGGCATAAACTTGAAATTGGGTCATTTACAAAATGGGGGAAATCTACTGCTCCAGAAACATAAAATTAGACCTTTATACTTGTTAAATTCTAAAAACTTAAATAAGTTGAAACGCAGTGGCGTAATCATAAAATAGAGGTCATTTTCAGAATCCACGGTTCCGAAAACATAAAAGTAGACCTTTAAATTGGATAAATTCTAAAAACTTAAATAAGTCAAAATGCAATGGCGTGATCATGAAATGGAGGTCATTTTCAAAATCTACGGCTCAAGAAACATAAAAGTAGACCTTAATATTGGATAAATTCAAAAACTTAAATAAGTCAAAACGCAGTGGCGTAATCATAAAATGGAGGTCATTTTCAAAATCTACAGCTCCGGAAACATAAAAATACACCCTTACATCGAAAAATATCCAAAAAACTCAAATAAGTCGAAACGCAGTGGCGTAATCTTAAAATGGAGGTCATTTTCAAAATCTACAGCTCCGGAAACATAAAAATACACCCTCATATGAAAAATATCCGAAAAACTCAAATAAGTCGAAACGCGGTGGCCTAATCATAAAATGGAGGTCATTTTCAAAATCTACGGCTCCGGAAACATAAAAGTAGACCTTAATATTGAAGAATATCGAAAAACTTAAATAAGTCAAAACGCAGCGGCTAATCATAAAATGGAGGTCATTTTCAAAATCTACAGCTCCGGAAACATAAAAATACACCCTCATATCGAATAAATCCAAAAAACTTAAATAAGTCGAAACGCAGTGGCGTAATCTTAAAATGGAGGTCATTTTCAAAATCTACGGCTCCGGAAACATAAAAATACACCCTCATATGAAAAATAATCTAAATCCATCCTGATTTAACTTCTTAAGTCAAGTCTGTTTAAAGCTTAAATCTAGGTTACTTTTACCTAAATATACAAGAATATATTTAAAATAGGATATATAACCATTTAGGTACTAAGTCAAAGATAATAGGATGTTAATAATTTATTTAAGAGAAGTTGGTTGGGATGATCAGACAATGAAATAAAAAAGTAAATATAAATTAATTATAATTATTTTTGTCCTTTGTGCTGGTGTTTTGACCTAAGTTTTAGGCCATCATCAGGGCTAAGCAAAGAAAAGATAACATAAATATTAAGAAAACAGTAGACAGTAATAGTAATAATATGTAGCTAGAGTGATGAAATAAACAAAGTGATAAAAAAACAAAAATAAAGAAATGAAAATTTAGATAACAAAGAAATGAAATGGAATATTAAGAGATACAGATCGTAAGCAGTAAAAGTGAAATAAATAGGATGACATAGTTGCTTTAAGTTAATGTCCTTATATGTTCAGAGGAAGTGATATAAGCATAGAATAATAATGAAAAACAAAGAAAATGAAAAATAAGTTATAGAAAGAAAATAATAAAAATAAATAGAAAATAATAAGATGCACTGAAATCTACTGAAACATATCCTCTACATATAAATTAATTGAAATAATTAAGTTATGTAAATTAAGAGAATAAGACACGAGTAAATGCAACAATAAAAACAAAATAGTGGTATAGACATGGAAAAGAGTAAAGAGAAAAAGCCTAGTGAGGTGGATAAGAAAAATAAATGAGAAATAATCAAACACACTTGTTCGTTTAAAGATTGTTGGACAAATGCCAACAATAGAAACATCAGCACCATCTGTAGCAGCAAGTGCTGAGGCTCATAAATTAAAGCCCACAAACGTGTATAATAGTTCATACTCTCCATTACCGAACATTGAATGATTTTACTTTTGTAAGTTGAATGATTTTACTTTTGATAGCCATTCCTTTTCTACCGAGCTCTTTCTACAATTCTGTCACCGTCTGCTATAGCTTCTCTTTGGGATCTGCAATGAGGACAATATTATCTGCATATTGCTGGATCACCATGGGAAGCAAATTTCTCCACTCCAGGAACATCTTGTCAGTTTGACTTTTGCAGATTGCTGCTATCTCATCCCCATATACAGTAGGAATAGTAAGGGGCTAAGTCTGTCACCTTGTTTGGCCCTCCTTGCTATGTTAAAATACCCAAACTCCTGTCAGTTAGCCTAACTACTCCTTTTGGGTCTTGGTTGTGGACTTAATGGCATCTACCAGGTTTCTGGGGACATTCTTAGCTCTCAGATCTTCCCATATTTCATTCCTTGGGACAAAACAGCATCCGAAGGTCAAGAAAAGTAAGGTACATATTTTTATCGCGATCCCAGAATTTTTGGAGTACATTTCTGAGAGAGAATATGTGATCCTGTGGTTGTTGTCCTGGTCTGAAACCAGCTTGTTCCTCTTTTACGAGCAGCTCCACCAGAGGTTTCAGTCTATTTTCAAGGTGTAGATGTATACAATTTGTATATTACCACTAGGGATAGATATATAGGTCTGCATTTGGAGCATTCTGCCTGACTGCCTTTTTTTGTGTATACGAACTATGACATACTCCCATTTTGTAGGAATTCTCTTCTCGTCCCAGGCTTCTAACATTGACATGTTGAAAAAAATAAATATAATTTATTTATTTTTACTTTAGTCTTTCATTTACCGAACAAACCAACCAAATATTTTCTTTCTAAATATCCCCTACAGTCCATTATTATCCACTATGATGTTAATAATTATTTGTACATTTCACTAATAATTACCTTCATCAGCAAGAATGTTGATTAAATTATTAGCAAGGTTTTTTAAAAACCTACAACTTTCATTAGACAGAAAAAGTCCAATATAATTAAGAGAAATATATTTCTCCAATTTGATATTTGAAAGAAAGCTCAAATCAGAAACATTTAAAGATTCTTTGATTTTAACAATGACTTCTTCAGCTTTGGTATCTGGAATCTGAAAAAAAAAAAATAGTAATTGATTAATCAATAACAGAAAAATTTAAAATTAAAACAATCAACATCGATAGTTTCTGAAAAAAACATAACATACAATTATTAATTACTAAAACGACAACATAACAAGATCAGTAGAAATAATTATAATTATTATATATCAATGTTATAATTTCTGAGATAAACCATAGTATAATAAGTGTAAACACCAACAATTATGCTAAATCTTCAAAATAACTTCAAAGGGAAGGAAGACCTCTTAAACTTTTTTATTCCAATATCCTATAATATTCCTATCTTCGTCTGTAAACAATTCTGAACAAATCTTGACCATTTAATCTATTAAACAATTTATTCTATATTCGACTCCAATTTAGAACTCATCTATTCCTTCCACTCTATTGATTAAATAGTGGAATATTTCTCATCTAAACTCCTCACATTTCCTAATCACCTTTGCCTTCCAATGCTCCTCAGCTCCCTGGATTAATTCAGAACTTTAAGAACTAATGAAGAGAAAAGGTGATGGAGACATTTTAGATATACCCAAATTTCTAATCATTATACCACTTACAAGTACCTTTGAAAACACACCCAGTCCACCTTGGGTGGTGCCACAGTATAGTATTTTCATATTATTCTTTCTGAAGCTCAAGATCTTAAATCTAAGAGAATAATCCTAAAGGGATTCTCTGTTACTAACTCCACACCTTGTACTGGTTACCCATTTTCATTTGACAACTAAATCTCTTTTCTGCTTACCTCCACCCCCTTTCCATTCCTCAAGCTCTATTTAATCTATATTGTTTCTTTTAATTTCACTTGATAGCTGATGACTTAATCGCATCCATACTCAAATCCCGAATGAAGTATGGATGAATTCGGTCCTTACTATTTCACGAATGTAATATAATCAAAGCCAAATTACAGTAAAAATGACTAAACTCTGTCTTCCAATATCCTTCCTTCTTTCCCTTCCACACATGTACAATTTTTCCCTTCAGAAATCCACTTTTCCCACAGCCTGGAAAATAGTTCATGTACACTCAACCCACTGAATTGAGTTCATTCTACTTCTACAACTACCAACATTTGGCCAATTTCCAGTCAATCAAATTTATCAAAGTATCCGAAAAGATTATTTCATTTTCAGCTCACCTTTCTTCAGAAAAATTTACTCCTTAATTCTTTCCAATCAGGTTTCCTTTCTGGTTATTCCAAACAATCAGCTTGATAAACATTACTCAAGGTCTTTATTCCTCTATGAATCAACAAAAACATACAATTCTACAACTATGCATTTCCTAATCTAATAGAGTTTTAAGCAAGTGGTACTCCTTCTTATCTCTCTACTCCCAAACACTCTTTATTCTCAAAAAACTTCCCATATCTTCTCTACTTCTTACTCAAAGTATTCCTCATGAATCTTCCCTCTAACCAGTCTTATTTTCCACTTATATAAATGATCTATCACATTTAATCTGCTACTCCCAGTATCATTTATATGTAGATGACCTGTAAATATACATATCCTTTCAACCTTTTAACATCCTCGAGACATATCGTAAGCTTTAGGATGATACTGATAGTGATAACCATTGGGCTTCGGAAAAAGAATTTTGGAAAACTAAATTTAAGTTCAGAAAAAACAAAAGAATTTAATAAATTGACAACCATGGTACTTTTCAAAATTCCAGTGAAAAAAATTGAAATTTAATCATATTGCATTATAGTATAAACTCTAATTATATTACAAGTTATAACTTGTAATTATGTGAGATAACTTGTAGTTGGTGTCATAAGCAATATCAAAAACTACAAGTTATCTCATAGTTGGTAGTCAAAGGTGTTAATTTCAAAGCATCAAATCAATTATAGGTTTAAAACATAATGCTCACTTTAAATGGTGGCCCTAATGTGAGATGAGGGAAATGATCATGACCTCCATTCCATGAACATATTTGTTTAGAGGTATTCCAAAATTCATTTAGACATGCTGCAAGTTCACCTGTGGGAATACCATAAATATAGTATTCTCGACTATATTGTCGGTCTATATTAGGATCTCCAGCATGATTGAATAACCAATCTGTGGCTAGTGATACACCTTTGAAGCCTGTTGCAGCTAACGCCTTGGATCTGTGAAGTAAAAACCAAAAAAATATCAAGATCAATAGTTCTTAATTATACAATAAGAGTTTTTCAGTAAAAAATATAAGATTATTATCCTTTATTTGAGAATTAATGGTTGATAAATTTATCAATGGTTCATTGATATATTTTCATTACCTTGATTAGACACTAGTCAAGGCATTTCAAATCGCTATAATTTATTGAATAACTTATCCATTTCTACTTTTAAATTCAGACATTTGAGCCAAAACAAGAGACCGAAACACAAACATTTTTATAGGGTATAACAACCTAAATAAAATGGTTTGGCCATATTAATTAGTTTATTAGTCAGTAAAAGCCCTTCAAATCACGAAGTCACTGAAAAAAGAAGTAAAACGAGGAAATAATATTTATGCGAACATTCTACTTCTAGTTTAGAGATTAGGTAATTTAAAATTTATTTCATAAAGTGAAATTTTTTTGTATTCAACAGATCCACAAAAACTTTCAAGGCGATTATATAAAAAAAATCTGCCTGTCATCTGTGTAGCCAGTTATAAACAATGTTTTAGGGTTACCTGGACAAATATTATACTTTCTTTATGGCACCAGTTACAAAAGTTTAAAAATTAACTAACCAAATTTTATAAGCAGGTTAAAATAGGAGGGACATGTAGCTCAGAGAAATTCAGCACAGAAATTGAGACATCAACTTTTTTTTTTTTTTGCACCTACAAGTATTAACTGTCAGAAAAAAGTCTAAATCTGTCTAAACTGATTCCTACTTTTTTCACATTTCAATCTAAAGTTGTTGCTAAGTTCTGGTAAGGCAGCAACCGAGTACTGCCAAACTCTTATTTACATAACATGATGAAACTTGGTTTTAATGAAATCTTGGAGTGGCAAATTAAAAAGGTATATTTAATAAAAACCAAACCAGAAGGATGATTTCTTGCTATTTTACACTTCATAGGGGGGGAGATGTATTATGGCCATTTTTTTATTTTAGGAATGTATGATGGCTTCCTTAAAGTACTTAGTATTTCATTTTATGTTGTTTATTTAAGCAAAATGAGTACTACCAGACGGTTCTGTCACCTACATTTACTTTACAACACACTAAGCCATTCTCAGGATTTCTTTTATAGTGTAACCATGCGATCTTGAACCACTATGCAGTAGTATGTCATTAAAAGAAAATTATCGAAAGAAACATTATTTCAGCGGTGACTAGATCACAATGAAATATTAAAATAAGAAAATGCATTTGAAAGTATCAGGAAACTAGTTTGTCATACACTATACCAAAAACAAATATTTTCTCGACAATATCTTGCCAGTGATTAATGCATTCGATAAAAAATAAGAAATTCTACAATGAAAAGAGTTCTGACAACTTAAAAGTCATTTGTTTCCTAAAATGATTCGATTATAACTTCAACATACTTATTAAATCAGCACCACCTGATGCTTGCTCAGAATATCACTTAATACATATTTATGCTCATTCCTAACAATTTCACTGGATGGATCTAAAGAGTTTTGCAAATGCCTTGCATTCAATAGATAATGAATTTGATACATGGATGTAGAAGTGATAATTAGCAATGTGAACCAATATAATTATATTATTTCATAAATTTATTACTGCAAGCACTTAATAGTTTGTTTAATAAGTATCTTTTAATTGATTTTCAACCTTAAAAATTAAAAACATGAAACAAGCGAATTTTACAGGTAATGAAAGAACTGCCATTTAATGCACAATCCACTGATTATGAAGACTAATCAACTACTACATGCTCAATTCATTAACAAAACTATTAATTAAAGAGCAAATTCCAAATTTTTAAAAATACAACAGAATAGACTTCAACCCTTACACTCTGTTGGGCTCAAATCCCATAGAGATGAGCTTCTCTCGGTCTGATATGGGCTCCTGAGTGCGCCCAGAGAAGACACTCTTCGCCCTCGGCGACTGCATTTCAATTAATTTAAATAACAACAACACAGACCAATATGTCAAGTGGAGTCAATTCAAATAAACACCGCCTCCGCTGTAATCTTTCCGCCAAAGAGGTCTGACGCAGGAAATGGTTGCAGGACAGAATGCACAATCAAGATAAAATTAAGCTGCTTAACGACGTTCCACAAACTATGGGACAAACAAATGTGTAAATAGTTATTTCATTCACTATGTTAGTATTTTTGTTTCTTGTTTTTGATATTTTTCCTCTTCTGACGGTATCAAAAGAAATAAAATAAATATTATATTATAGCAAAAATGTAGCTGTTAGTTAAGTTAGATAATTGTGTTCCTCGTAGTTTGTGAAATGTCTAAACTCACCTTCAGGGTTATGGCAAGTCAATATTAATTAATATGAAGTCAATTTCGATTAGTTCATTCAAATTGAAATTTATCCAAAATAAAGTAACATAAAAATTCATTATAAAGTAAAACATCCATAGATCATCACCACTGATCATAAACAGCAATAGATTATCGTGATCAAACACTAAAATATTGAAAATTAATGCTAAAAATACGTAAAAAATAATCAAATATTCTGTCCTTTTTATAAGTTTATGTTAGTTCACATTTTTAAAATTAATAAAATTTATTATTACACATTTTTTTGTTTGTAATTTCTATTGTATCTTTTGATTTTAAAATGTAAATTGATTGTATCAATTTACAGACATTGATATTCGTGAGACAACCGCTCTTAATTTCCCGTCGAATATAGTTTTAAATTTATATAAACCTTGTTATGTACTTTAAAAATATTTCTAAAATAGTTTAAATACGTGTTCTTTCTTACATAAAGATCGGTTTAATCTAGATGGGATAACATTTATGAATCCCTGCAACAAATGTTAAACGTAAAAGATTTTTTTTTTTATCAGAATATACGAGATCACGAATGTGGCATTGTCGAATGACCTTGAGATCTTTACCTTCTTTTCCAATAAAAATGATGATCTAACTGTATTAAACAAATATCTGAAAAACAGTATTACGTCGAAACGCAGTGGCGTAAACATAAAATGGACACCATTTGAAAAACTACGGCTCCGAAAACATATAAATAGACCCTCATATAAAAGAAATGCGAAAAACTCAAATAAGTCTAAACACAGTTGCTTAATCTCAAAATGGACATCATTTTCAAAAACTACGGCTCCAAAAACATATAAATACACGCTGATATGGATGAAATCCGAAAAACTCAAATAAGTCATAACGCAGTTTAATCGTTTAACAATAACGCATCGTAATCTCAAAATGGATCAATTAAAAAAACTACGGCTCTGAAAACATAGAAATAAACCCTGATATGGAAGAAATCCGAAAAACTCAACTATGTAAAACGCATTGTTGTAATCTCAAAATGGAGATCAATTAAAAAAACAACGGCTCCGAAAACATAGAAATAGACCCTTATATGAAAGAAATCCGAAAAACTGAAATATGTCAAAACGCAGTGGTTTAATCTCAAAATGAATATTATTTTTTAAAAATCAAGTCTTTAAAACATATTATAATATTGTATATGAATATTTTTAAATAAATGTATACTTATAACGGGATCGTAATATCGATATTATTAAAAAAGAAATCCAAAATTTGTTATGAGTAGTGAGTTAAACAATTAAAAGATTATATTTAACTATATTTATGTAATTAGAATAATGACACATCTATTAATATAATTTATATATTTAGGTTATAAGTATCTGGTACTTTAAACTATAATTTATAATAGGTCGTGAGTAAACAAAGTAGTACTCAAAGTGGCGCAGGAACTATTTGAAGAAAATGATCAAAGTTGGGTAGTTCAACATTTAAGTAAAATACTCAGATTCGGGAAAGTTGAATATCTGAGTACCATAATCAGAAGCGGGGAGGTCAAAGTTGAGTTAAATTCTTGGGACTCAGTATTCACTTTGGGATTTTCCCATCCCTGCAATAGTGTCGAAGAAGTTCTTACGGCTGTCGATAGCTTCTCTATGTGCCGTTACATTACTCTCCTCCTCTCTCCTTAAAGAAGACCGAATTAGGAAACGGAGTCCTTGGCGAAAGCCGTAACAATCTGATTTTGTCCCTTTTATAATTTCCTCAGATGTCACAAAAGCTGTTTCTATTTTGAATTTCATTTTATTAACCCAAGCTGTCGGAGTTCGTGAACGCATGGTTTTCCGCTTAAGTGTAGGAACGTAGGTCATCGTACCTTTTTTTTTTATCACTCAGTGATCTAAGGTGGTTTTAGCTGTGGTGTTACTGGGGGCATACTAACTGATTCTGCCAAATCCCTCAACTAGTCCACTATTTCTCCAAATGTTGGCTTAATACTTAGTCTGTTAGGTCTGTGCCACTCCACGTTGGCTTCTTTTTTGCATAAGCCGCTAGGGCTTGCGTCTTCTTTTTTGTATTACTCTCATCCTCTTCTTGGAATATGTGTTAGGGTTATAAGCGGCATGGCAGAGCTAGGAATAATTATTTGACATCTGCTTGGTCCATTATAAGACGTGAAACTGATTGATAGATGCATCGAAAAGCTTTTTTTTCCATTTTTTTATGAACACTTTTATACGGTGATATGCGCCGCTAATTCTGGTCTCGTTTCAGTTTTCATCATGGTAGTTTTCTTTTCATCGTCATTCATGCTAGCTTGAAATGCACATGTTTCTGGTCAACCAGGTCTCTACATCTTGTCACCAGTGAAACAAGTTAGAATAACTGCAAAATACAATATAATTTAGTAGTGGGCACAATTAGACAAAAGCAATTAAACAATTATGTTCTTTATTATAACGTACATATTTAACATAACATAATGTATATTTATTATAAAAGTCAAGTTATAATTAATCATTTAGGAGGAATTGAATAAGGGAACATGGATAACAATATCGACAATATAAAATAATAATTAGTTTGGTCTCTTACAAGAGAAGTTAGCTAACTAACTATAACTTAAAAAAACATAATTTCCCGATAACATACAGCGACAAAAATACGAGTTTACAGCTGCACGCAGTATCATCTAAAACCAAACTCAGGAGCACCATGACCGTTGACCGGGGCCTGGTATTAGTCTGGGGTTCATATCTCATGATATAAATATATATGGAATCAAAAGAAAGATCTTAAGCATCTAGAAAGAATATTTCCAGTAACTTCTCAAGCAAGGGCCGTCCGTAAAATAAGAATACATGGACTAAATGGAGGAGTTCGACCCACTAAGGATTAAAAATCTGGATATTGTTAATTGGGAAATATCTATCGGTAGGCTTTAAATAACTAAGGTTCTAGGATCAACGACCTATCGTCAGAGATGTTTATGGATGGAGGAGAACACCCAAGAACTATGATGTTAGAACTAATCGAGAAGATATGGGAGGCAGAACGGATACCAGAGGCATAGAAACAGGCCTAATTCCGTCTCTGTCCTTAAGAAGGATTCCATATACAAATGTGGTAATTAAAGAGGCTAGCTTTGGTTCCGGTTGGCTACAAGATAAATACTAAATAATGGCTAGACCAGACCTTCGCCCCACAATAGGTACTCGAGAAACGATGGGAAGTTGATCAGGATGTACAAACCTTATTTGTCGACTTTAACCAGACCATGATTCCGTAGACAGAGACTGTCTTCGGAAGATCATGAATGTGCTGGGTGTTTCCGAGAAGTTAGTGAGAAAGTCGAAAGCAGATACAAATGATCTAAAATGTAGAGTCGTTATACATGGGGAAGAATATTAAACTTTTGAAATTGGAAGAGGTTTGAGGCAGGGAGATGGACTCTCGCCGAGAATGTTTACTTAGCCCTGGAGGTAGAGCGGTACATGTCGGAATGAAGCATAAAATTCTAACATACACGTATGATACATCCCGTCTTCGGAAGCCCTCATGAGGATTTGAAAAACTCTCTTGGATTTGGATCACTCAAGAACTAATCGGGCTACAAGCAAATGAAGATAAAACAAAATATACAATAACCGAAAAATCTATTTTTAACCATAGGAACTACATAGTAAGTCATCTCTGAAAATAGACAGATTAAAATGCCTCAGCCTCTCAATAGCCTTAATTAAATGATCAACTAATAGATAAAAAATAGTGAATAAAGTACGCCAAATGAGCTTTCTTCTTGCTCTCAAGGGTAATGAAATTCCAAAAATTCAAAATTAAGGGTATATTACGTCGTGCTAGCCAGTTCTGTTATACGGTTGCGAAATTCAGGCACTCTAGAAAGCAGAATCGAGAGATTCGAAAGAAAAGTTGCTCTGCGCGATAACCAAAGTATTCTGGGATAAGAACCTTAACTCATGGAAGAGAAAGACGACAAAGAACTGCTAAAAGAAACTGGTCAGTCAAAATGATATGAAGGCAAGAAGAGGAGAGACCATGGAGCCGGCGCCCAAAAATTAACTTCATCGCAGGCGAAGCTTTGTATTTAAATTACAAAAGTGTATATAATTATATGTAAAATAAACCGTGTCTGCCATTCCAAACCCTGCTGCTTTAAAAACTTGCGACTGATTTAAAGAATATTTCTTTGTTATTCTCCTATAACTCCTAAACGGCAACGAGGCGAAAAACATAATCTTTAAGACATCATATAACGTTAAATTGTCCCTCAAACAAGTACCTAAACATAATAATTTGGTAAGGGTAAATGAACCAATAGCTGACAGTGTACCAGTACCTGACATCTTCCACAAAAAATGGGAATAATTAGATTTTAGGACCTCCTAGACCTCTATTTCATATATTTTTAATTTCTGTATTTTCTCCTTGTATATTTGTTTGTTTTGCTTTGGTCTTGCCGGAAATCGCAAACGAAATAATGAGTGGCAAATTAGGAAGGTTCCTCACGGTCCACTTATTGCCTTAGAGACAACTGACAGTAACAGCACCATGCCTTAGGTTCGCCTTTTCTCTTTAACTACTCTGATTTATCAAAAAAAAATTGTTTGATTGTTTTTTAAAGTGTTTTTGAATTATGTTTTATCTGTTTTTAATTTATCTTAATGAATGAATTGTCTATTTAATGAGTGTTAGCTACTGTAGCCTTATTATGGGGTCTGTTGCCAGTAACTGACAGGTCAATACCCTCGTAAATTCTTTTTTTTAATTTTTTTTTTATTATTTTAATGGAATTTACAACTGTATTACATGAAAAATACAATAAGTAGATTTAAAATTGGTAACATGACATGTACAACATGAAGAGAAACTACCCATTGGTAGAACTCAAATTAAAGTTCTATATTAGAAGATCCCGAGGCCATCTTCTTTTCAGACGCCTCGAAGGGTTAGATCGTTTGTCTAGTAAGTGCTGCAGTAGTCGAAAACGTCGGGCGGTTTCTAGTCGTTTCAGTCTGTTATGGGGATTCCAAGTGAGTCGTTTGTCAAGGTTGAGTCCTAAGTATCGGATTTGTTCGACAGGGATAAGAGGGCTATTGTTGAAGGATACTGTAGGACAGGAAGTCATAGGTTTACGACGAAGAGTGAAGGTTATTTGATGGGATTTATTGGAATTTATTTTAATCCTCCAGTTTTGACACCATTTTTCAAGGCTTGTGATGTGTGATTGAAGAGTTTGGGATGCAATAGATGTATCGTTATTAACTGATAGGATACACGTGTCATCGGCATAGGTGGTGATGACAGTGTTGGATCCTCGTAAAGTCAAAGAGATATAATGAATATAACTGGTCTTAAAAATGGGACCATTCACTACTGCCTCGTTAAAAAAAATGCTAATGATTTGGATAAAATGTGAAGCAAAAATAGTTTTTCCTATTGCCACAAACCATTGTTGACAGTGATAAGCATTTATTGAAAATTTTAAGCCAGGAACCTCAAGAAGTTAGTTTTATAATAAGTTAAAAGTAATTTTTGTTAATCTTAAAATGAAGAATATGAAATTTCGCTTAATTGCATCCTTTTTCTCACTCCTCTCAGCTTATAAGAATATTCCAAATCAGACAGTGTCATCCAATGGTGAAACAAAACTGTTCTCGTAATTTTCATTTTTTTTTTATTTAGATGAATGCTTCACGGATTATAAGATGAGAAATAATTCTATAAGAGGAATCCATGAAAAATATAATAATATAAATATTTATGTTTTTATAATTAAAAGTTAAAAGAAATTTCTTTAAGCATGCCACCTACTGATGCATTTACCTAAAGTGCTATGGTAGAAAACCACGGTCAATGAACGCTGACAATAGCGGATCCAGGATTTAATTTTGGGGGGGGGGGCTTCAGCCCGGAAGCTTTTTCCTTCATATATATATAACGATAATTACTTTAGAAAAACAGAAAGATATTAACTACCTATATGAAATGGTGTTTAAGTGATTCTTGAAGTCCTATTAAATGTAATTAAACGAGCAATAATACTTTAAGACAAATTTTTAAAATATTTTTTACCATAAAACATGGTTACATTTTACCATTTTGGGGGAGCTCCAGCCCGAAAGCCACCCCCGCCCCCGTAAATCCGCCTGTGAACGCTGATATATACCAAATTTATCAAAAACTGAGACAAGTTACTATAAATGGCCCTGTAGCTTGGGAATGGGTCCCCCAAGAGGAAAAACTCATAGAATAAAAGTTGCAACTTTGCCCCTACAGGACATCAAACGCTGCGTCCACTAGGTACTAACAGTTTTAATGTGTCATTTATATCTCTCGAATCGAGATTCGTTATTTATTCGTTCATTTCGTTGTTTTTTTTTTACATCTCGCTTCTCAAATCCTTTATTACTAAGAGGTGGAAAATAAATCTATATTGCATACTCGTGTAGAAGACTATAACAAGTTAATAAGTTCATCACCAATATCCAGCCATCGGAAGATTATCGATTCTATGCGGGTTAAGTGATCTGCATTAAAACTGTTAGTGCTCAATGGACGCAGAATTTGATGCTCTACAACTTTGATTTTATGAGTTTTTCCTTTTAGCTATTGGGTCATTTATAGTAATTTTTTGTATCTGTTGTTGACAAATTTGGTAATAATCAGCGTAAATGACCGTAGTTTTATACCATAAGACTTAACCTAATTATTATGTTAGGTACTCATTCGGTGCATAATTTAACATTCTTTCTTTAATTTCTTAATCAAATTCATAGTTATTTTGAATGTTATGGTCTTGCCGTGGTTGTTGTTTTTAGCAATAGTTACAAGTTGTTTCAGTCTGTTTTTTTAAATTCTGTAATTGTTCTCCAATAAGTATATTATAATATTTTTACGGCATTGGACACATTTCATTTAAAACATAACTTTTACATTTAATCACTGTTGCATCTGCGGTGGGAGGAGGAAAGGGGAGCTTTCAAGCTTAAGTTTTTCCAAATTGGAAATATAGACATATATTTTTCAATTGTCCATATTTGTTTATACGAGTGATCTAAGCTAAATACTTAATCACATTATATTCTCTTTTTAAATTTTAATGCATAAAAAAAAGTCCCCTCCCCCAAAAAAAAAAAAATTGAATCCTGGATTCGCTACTGCATTCAATCAATAATAGATTAAGGTTTAAAGGTACATTTAGACATTTCACAAACTATTTTTACAGTTATCTAACTTATCTAATACCGACATTATTGTTAAACCAAACTATTTATTTTATTTCTCTGTATACCGATAGCAGATGGGAAATATAAAAAATACTAGTATAGTGAAATGGATATTTATATTTTTTTTTGTGAAATGCCTAAACACACCTTAAAAGACCATAAATATTCCACAAAACCCATTTCATAAATAATAAATATTTATAACGAGAAACATGTAATTTTATAAATTCCGTTAAAAAAAAAAAAAAGAAAACATGAAATAAAGTGAGTATATTAAAAAAAAAAACTATACTTTGTATACTACTATTAATTTTTACTGTTGTGGTAATATAAGAGCTAGATTGAGAAACAACGGTGTCACTTTTGAACTGAATGAAATGAAAATTTAAAATACTCTTTTTTATTTCCAATATTAAAGATTGGAATGAACATAAATCAATCAATTACGAAAAGCCGAAATAAAAAAAAACACGAGTAAAACAAAAAGTCTGAACATGTATATTACAAAAAAAAAAAAAGATCTATTTCTTATCTTTGATCACTTGGAATCGGAACTATTTTAGTAATTTTTTCTGTAAACATATAACTAATATTGAAAATAGACAAAACTGCCACAATAATATGAAAACATATCACGAAAAAACGAATATTAAGGAAAACGATACATGTGTTTTTGTTTACTTATTTTTTAAAAATGAATTTAAAATATTGAGACACCAACGTTCAAGTCTTAAAACCAGACTTTAGGAATTAGTAAGACTCTTTGCCGATATTTCTAATGAAAATATAAACATGACACTATATGACTTAGAGTACCCTTATGAAATCTATAATTTGTTAAAAGAGGATAAATAATATTTATTTCGAGTATTAAATAAATATAAATTTTATATTTATATAAATCTTAAAAATTTCAAGGCAGCAATTTTAAAACGGCTGAAAGCATCTTTCAGTCAATGTTGAAATGTATTTGCTTAATTACGAAGTGAGTTTTGATAAACACTGTTTCATTAGTTCATTATACTCTGTACTTTTTTTTTATCTTTTTTTTTTTTAGGATACGTGCATTGTGAAATCATTCGTTATCAGTAATGTTTTTGTTTTTACTGTGACTCAACTAAATGTTCTACTGAGGTCCTTTTGAAGTTTTCACACATGCTAAACTACTTTATCAATATTTAGATTTAACTTTTTAATGATTTTATTATGATAATTTATGAGGCATAAGAGTGATATTTTTGTCATAATCGGTGATATTTTTGGCTATTTACAGATTGCACTTAAAAAAAAAAATGAATGAAATCCATAGATGGGAAATTAGTATTTAATTCACCGGTGATTGTTTTTTGTAGTGGTGGGGCAAAGTTTAATCGTGTTGATTCGTGCGTTGTTATGCAGAATTTGATCAAGTTTCAGATATCGCAATAGGAAAAACGTTTTAAGTTAACTACCGCATTAGTTCATTAAGTTAACGTATAGGAGGCAGTGAAGACTTTATAAGTAATATTGTATTCATAATATATGTTACAAATGGCATCTAACGTACTGAAATATACTATGGATAGATGGGTTGCCTACAAGAATTCACTCCATGTCTCCTACAAAAGTGTGATTTCAAGAATGTAACTGCAAGAGTGATTTGTTTTGAGGACCATGGAAAATTGACCTTTGCTGAAATCTGTTATTGTTCCCTAAGTCTTGATAATGGGTCTTGTGTCCAGTCGGTACATTCTTGATAACTATTTCTAAACGATCAGATATAGCTTGGCTTGCCTATCTAGGGAGAGAATTGTCAATACAATACATGATTCACCCATTGGCATATTTAACAAACTCAATTATTAAAATAAAAGTTAAATTGATATTATTATTATTATTATTTGTTACGGATTAAATCCATTCCGTAACGATCTTATCATGCCATATCTTACTAGCCCACGTAAGGATCGGGAGTTAACACAACATAACTTTACTACAACACTAGACATGCTACAAAAATAAGGTGGGAAAACTAGTTTTCAGTACAGACCTCTTCTTTATAAATTATTAACATCCGTCTAAAACTATTTGAATGGTTTCATCTTATCGTAACCTACAACTATTTTATTCACAAAAATTTTCAGAAATGAGACGCATTCAATGTCGAGATCAGTTGAATACGTCAGATTTCAACATATTGCACTTAAAAAAAAATGGATGAAATCTTCAAGTTTAATATAAGATTGATTAATTTTCTATTTTATTATATTTGAACTACCCCTCTCCTCGGAACCCCATGTTGCTAGGTTTTCAATTGGTATCATTGGCTTTAAGTCCAACAAGCTTTTTCAAGCTATTTCATCGCTTAAACGATCTCCTATCATCTGAACAACGACTCCTGATTTTTATATCATTCCATTCCTTACTTCGCTACAAGGCAGCGTCTAGTCCGCGTTACAGACCCCTTTTTTAAAATCAAATTATTAATATCTGTATAAAACTTCTTGAATGGATTCATTTCAATGTAAACTACAACTTTTTTATTCACGGAAATTCTCAGAAATGGGACGTTTTCAATCTCGAGATTGGTAAAATTTGTCTATTGAATCAGGTACTAAAAACTCGTGAACACCCATTTGATTTTCACCTCAATCGTAAGATAATTTGATCACGAAATTGAGGAAAAAAGGTGGCCTCCAAAAATATTGTCCGTCTGGCGTAACCTCCACCCCCTAACATGTCAAAATAATGAGATTATATTATATTATGGGTCTTCATGAGATTTTGTTCAAGTTACGCGCGCCTTAGTCACTTCATCTAAAGCATAAATATAGCAGCAATAATAATATCTTCTACTATAACCATAAACTAATTTATATTATAAGGTACAAGGTTTGACTTATCCGACCTGCCTTTCAATAATATTAAATAGACAAAGTTTACCGATCCCGACATTGAAAACGTCTCATTTCTGAGAATTTTCGTGAATAAAAAAGTTGTAGGTTACGATAAGATGAATCCATTCACGAAGTTTTAGACAGATGTTAATAATTTAATAAAAAAGGGTCTGTAACGGGGACCAGATGCTGCCTTGTAGCGAAGTAAGAAAGGGAATGAGATTAAAATCAGGATTCGTTGTTGAGATGATAGGAGGAGATCGTTTAAGCGATGAAATAGCTTGAAAACGCTTACTGGACTTAAAGCTAATGATACCAATTGAAAACCGCATTTTACACACAATTTCTATTTTTATTTCATATTATTTTAATGTAAAAAAATGCAGTATACACTTGTGAATATATCTATACATTGTGATGTCTTTTTAATCATAAGATTTCATGGTAATAAGGTGTACTGATCCAAGATTAAAAAGTAACACTAAAGAAATCAAAATATATTTATATATAAATTCTTTTATTTCATAATATTATATTCTCTCTCAATTAAGGACAATGATGAAAGAGCATATTTACACCATCAAATCAAGATATTAAGTAAAAAAAAGCAAACATTGAAGTGATATTATTTTTCTTATCAGTCTCTGTATTAATTAGCCATGGCATTTTAATTTAATCATATACAACTAGTTAGGCATAACTGCTATTAATCATTTCAACACAACTCTAAGCTTTTTAAGATTATTTAAGACATATTTTATTTATTTATTCTATTTCTTTTATCCAACAATTGTTGTACAACAAAATTTGTTAAATTGTCGATTATTTCTTGCTTTCATCTTTGAATGGAAATTCTGGATGGAGCTTCACACTAAAAAAAAAAAAATAAATAAATAAAAATAAAATAAAATCACAAGAATAGATTAAAGTTTAAATTTTTTTTTTTTAAACTAATATCGAATTGAGAATTTTAAACGTTGGGTGTAAAACGACCTGGCTTATTAAAGTTGTTTGTTTTTTTAAGGGGTTAAGTTAAGCCTCATTTCGCTGTTTGTCTACCATTCGTCAAATCTCGTCGCATAGTGTATGGTAGGAATCTAGTGAAAAAAAATTCCCTTAAAAGTCTCCTTAAATGGGTTTTAACAAAGAAAGATTCTACATATATTTAAAGAGAATTTTGTCTAGTTTACTTTGAAGCTATTGCTAATTAGCTAAATTACACTTTTTTTTTTATCTATCGCTTCATATTTAACAAAAATGTGACTTGCTTAAAAACAGCAAACTTAAATTTCCTTAAGATCTACTATAATCTCTTTAAATATTTTCCTTTTACTTACGGGACACCCTGTATAATTACAAAAATAATTATATTATACAATTAAATAGTTAAAAGGTGTTTAAAATACAACTAACTGTCGCGATATTTCTCTATTATTTTTTAATGTGTTTTCACTTCTCATTTTAACAGCATAAATTTTAAATATAACATTGATTATACTCATCAATCTGGCTTCTACTTGTTAGTGATATTTTAAATATAGAAATAATAAATAAATAAATATTATAGAAATATACCTTTTTTTATTATTATTATTTCAAATTCCTATATTAATAACTATATTTAAGATGAAACTCTACAACATTTTACCGATCAAATAGTAAAGATCGAGAACTAAAAAAAAATATATAAAAAATTGTATTTTAATAGCATTGTTTTTATAAGTATTAATTTTTTAATTAACTGCTGTATAAGGTTCTTCCTTAGAACTTGAGAGGTAAGGTTTTAAGCACGCTGAATAAATTTGTAACTTATTTTGAATTGATTTTTGAAGAAACTCGGTATGAAAATCTATTTCGATTTCACTTACTGAGTTTTTAAGTAAATCTAAAAGTATACCTAGATAGAAACATTCTAATTTAACATGCAAAGCAACGTTTACAAATTTCATGGGATCATGGGAAATAATAGCGTGGAAAAGGATGTTTATCTATAGTACAGGAAAATTATGAATTGACCCAAAAAAAAAAAAAAAAAAAATGCAATTTGTTAGGAATATTGTATACAGGGTGTTTTAGGGTTGAGTGCCAAACTGCCAAAAATGAACTTAAGACCTCAAAACAAGTAAAATAATTCCTCTGAAGGTATGTCCGTAAATGCTTTGTTTAGGAGATATGCTTTGTTTAGAGAGAGGATTTAAAACCTACATATTTGTTCTAAATATTGTATTAATTAAATGAAAATATTAGCATTCATATTAAATGTTGTTCAAAGTTATTTCCTTGAGCATTAAGACAGGCTCGGGATCTTTCTTCAACAGCAGCAGTGGCAGAACGGCACTGGATATGTGTTATTGTTTCACAAGATCCAATTATCCTTCTTCGTAAGGAATTAAGGTCATTGACCTGACTTCCATAGATTTTTGTTTAATGTCATCCCAAAAAAAAATCGTTCGAATTATAATTAAAAGTTTCTTTCTTTCTATGAGTCTAAAAAGTCATTGGCAACTGAATAGTATTCGATAACAATCAATTAGGAATTTCTTGATATCGATGTGGTGTTTGGATTAACATTGATTTTCTATAACAGATAATAAGTGATAGCAGACTTTAAATCCTATAAAAATTCAAAACAGACCATGGTCTGTCTGATTTCTCACAGAAAAACAGAAAAATGGTTTTCTATTTTTTCTTTCAGCCACGTTTTTGTCGAATAGAAAGTGATACATCATAAAAACGTATTTAATTGATGTTATGAACTATTGATTCATAGTAAAAGCCGAATTCAAAAAGGACTCTAAGCAGTTAAACTACAGTATATTATATTTTTCATAAAACATTAATTATTCCCTATTTTTTTTATAACATCTCAACTGGATTACTGATACACCACTGTTAGATCTTTCTTTCAATTTATGATTTAAGTTCATATTTATTAAGTTGTGGTTTGTTATAGAATAAGTTGATATTCACCTCCAGTTGAGTAAAAAGATTATGTGGTTTGATATTCTGTCGGCCCAAAAACAATCCGTAACTGTATTTTTAGCAAAAATAACAACGATGAATTATTTAAAAACTTTTGGTATTAAAACCAATATCAGCTGGAGATCATTAGAGTCTAAAAAAAGGTCAGTTATCGGTTCTTCTACCTCTCCTCCTTCCCGAAAACAAAACCCAACGCGGAAAAACTAAATTTCGAATAAAAATATTTCTCTATTACATTATAAGGATAACACTTTGCAAAATATGTAAAGCCGCCTTCATAATCTAAAAGCTGATATAAACATATATACCCTTTGAAAAATGAGAAATCAACGATTCGACCTCCTTCCCCTTGATCAAGTTTTTCAAGTTGGTTTATCTCCTCATTTGAAAGACTTATCTCAAGTGCCTGCAACATAAGAAAATTACGAATCTAATCAATAACAGCTTACCTGCTTATAAAATAAATACCTATAATTGGAAATAACAAAGTGTTGGAAAAGAGGTAGCTGAGAAATTAAACATATTTCTTTTTTCGGAAGATCAGGAGATGCGGGATCTGCAACACTACAATAAAGTCAAACATCGAGATAAAGCTGGTAAAAAACACTCTAGAAGAGAATAAACTAAGATGGTTTGGATAACCCTTTAGCTCCATATATGAATATGGAAAGAACGGCCGAGATCACATTTGAGACACGAGTGGAGAGAAGAAGATCAAGAGGATGGTAACGAATCACCTGAGAGGAAGTCGTGCGGCAAGCATTTAGGAAGCAATGGCTAAACTGCAACAGGAGGAGAGAACTTTTATAGGAAAGAGTCACTTGTTCCTAACTCTATAGAGAGCATCACCATACTGCGCAGCGGATCATGAAAAATCCGTGCTGCTTAAATATTATGTAATATATTTCTTGGCATGTAATAAATTGTTCTTTGTGAATCCCGAAACAAAGGAAACCCATGCTTAGCAAAGACTTCCCTATTATTGAAAACATATGCAAACAAAATGATTTTTCACCTTTTTGAAAATCATTGAATTTAAAGTGACGAAAATCATATTCTTGTTCAACAACTTTGAGGATCAAACCTCATAAACTCGAAAGTGCAAGATATCATAACTCACCCAAAAACTTCAACTAATGCCTGGCCTTATAAAGCTTATATTGAATAATATCGAATAAAATATATATTTAACAAAGAAACCTATATTTTTAATTAGATAACGTAAGTATTTACCTATGAGGACGATGTCGTAGTAATTACAAGACCACTATTTAGTGTTAAGGACAGTCTGAAAAGGCTTGAGATGGAAGCAGGTAGGTCAGAACTAAAAATAAATTAAGAAAAGAAGAAACTCCTAATACAAAGAAGAGAGAGCTGAGAGGCAAACGTTGTGGGGACGCTAGGTATTGGTTCCAATACCTCGGCTCAATCATCAATGAAGAATTTTAGCTGGGAATCATCCATACTTTGCCATTGACATATTACTGAATTAAATTGTTAATTGTAGAAAAAAGATTGTCTAGTACAAAACACTGATTCGGCGTGTAGTGACTTACATCTATAAGGCTTGGACACAAAGTGAAAACGTCTACAGTTAGTGGACAGATTTGAAAGTCGGATCCTTAGACATATCATAGCCGCAAGTCTAGGAACATGCTGTATGGCGAAGAAAAAAAAATGTTGACTTGAGCATCTCCTATTTTGCCAGGTTGAAAAGGTTGTGTCAATTGCTTAGAATGGATGAAGGAAGTATAGCAAGAAGAGAATACGAGAACTGCCATGATGGAGTAAGGCCTAGAGGTAGGGCAAAGGATAGATGTAGAGAAGATGTCCTGGAAGATCTCAGTTCCCTGAGAAAAACTGTATCAGGACCGAAACAAATGGAACGTGGAAATTGAGCAAGCCAAGGATCGCTCTAAGTATCTGTCTCAACAATAAATGAAGAAGAAGATTGTATAAAACATGCCTAATTAATTAATTACTAATCTGTAAAATTCACCTTGATGTTATTTACTATGTGGTTCAAATTTATACTCTTAGGGATCACTGCAACATTTTTATGAAGTAAGAACGCTAGAAGTACTTGAGCCGGTGTAACATTATTAGCTTTAGAAATTATCAAGACATCCGGATGTTCTAGCAGCATTGGCAACTCTTTACTGAAAAAGAAAAAGGCTATTTTAATTTTTGAACATTGTACTGATTAATAAATAAATATCAGTCACGCCAACATGAGTCTTAAATTAAACAACATGGTAACAAGATAGTATGGTAAATGACAAAAAAATCCAGGAATCTAAATTTCAACATGATAACTCAACTTAGTTGATTCATAGAAGTTATTAGATTATTAACAATTGCAAGGAGTATTTTATGTTGCTATATCTTTATAATTTTCCCATATTCAAGTACAATACAGTATCAACCTAAACCTCCATTCCAAAGCGCCTTTGTCGACACCAAAGGTGCTATCGACCGTAGGGGTTTTAGATGTAACACGAGTGCTTCTGGGGACAAAGATGTGTACTGACTTATTTACTTCTTGATTTATTCTTATCTTTAATTTGATCAATACGATCTTGTTCAGATTAATGTTGGAGCATAAAAAGCAAAGGATCTTCGTTCAACAACATTGAGTGAATGTTCGCAAGAAGGAAGGTTACAATGAAAATTGAATTGCTGGAGGAATGTCTGTGCTTAGTAAATGTACCAGAATCAAACTGCCATAATCGTGGTTGGAGACTTGTCAGTATGAAGGTGTAAAATCAAAGAGGGTGATTTAGGGAATTTCCATCTTCAAAAAGTTTTGACGTGGTAAGATTACGAGGTTTTGCAAGCTTTTTATTCGAGTTTTAGACGATTAATGAGAAGAACAAATTAATCTACTTTTGAGAACTTGATCAGTGTCTTGATATTAACATACCTTATACCAAAACACTCGAACAGTTTAATACTTCCTGGAGATCCAAGAGGCGAATAAGCTGTCACCGTGATTCCATTCTTTTCAGCGAATTCTCGGATATCATTTTGTTGCATATAAACATGCATTTCGATTTGCAGGTTCTCTGGTTTAATGCTACAATTGCTTAATATCTTAGAAATCTGAGCTTTATTAAAATTAGAGATACCTATAGATCTGGTTTTCTTGCTTTGTACTAATTTCTCCATTTCCTAAAAAAATCAAATTACGTTACGTTGGCATATATTGTGGATTGATGATTGATAGTAGTGAATAATTCAAGAAAAGTTGGTTGGGGTGATCAGTCAAAAAAATATATGTGTCTTACAATTTGATTTTTCACCTAAACTATTATTGCAAAATGATGATTAATGAGGTTCAAGAATCATTAATCACCATAGGAAATCTTAATCATAATCAAAAAATAATTAAATTAAACAATCATATTCACCTTCCAAACAGCAACAATGTCAGTATTCATGTCCAATAATATTGAACCATCATCGGAAAAGGGATGTAACGAATCACCTTCTTTAAAAGAAAATGGAGCATGGATCAGGTACAAATCGACGTAATCTAGTTGAAGTAGTTCTAAGGACTTGTCCATCCATTTTGAAACTGAGCTAGGACGATTTCCAGCAGCTGGTAACTGAAATTTTGATATTTATTTCATAAATGACAGCATACTAGAAATTAGGAAGAATTATCAAGCAAAAAAATTATCATCATTCTCTTCTCCAATTACGATCAGTTGAATAAAATTACATTATTGGATACATTTTTTCAATCAAAATTAATTATTAATAATACTAATGCCGAACTCATTCTTTTATTAATTTTTAAAGGAGAGCAGTTCTATGAAAAGGCATATATAGGTTTGTGGGCTGGGATTGCGTGTTTAGATAATGCATAGAAGAACAAGGAATAATCATATTAAGAAAGTTTTATGGTTGTAAAGGTTTGGAAAAGGAATAAACCTAGGAAATATTGTTGTTGGAAAACTGTTTAGAGTTACTTTTACTAGGCATACCAGCTGGAGATGTGGGAGTGCCTGAGGACTCCAAAGATGAATCTAATGAAACAATTCATTAGTCTAACCAATCTGATCTCAAGTCTAACAGACAGCTCACCGTATTCAAGGAAAAAATAAGAGAGGAAACTAGGAGCTGGCGGGTCTTTAGGCGCATAGAATCACGGAATCACAGGAACTGTTTGAGTTTTTTTACAGGTTTGTAGATTTTCGGATAATTTGTGAAATTTAATTATTTCAGGAGAGGTGTTGATCAAAAATTATTCTACAAGGTTTCTAAGGGAATCGTGGAAGTGAATAGGTAACCCATTAAGGTAAAGTAGGGGATAATAAAGAAATAAATTAATACAATGCTTGGAATCAAGGAGAATGGTTTAGGTCTTTTCACCGTTCAACCTCGAATCATTGCTTGCTTTCCATGCGTTAATATAGTCTATATCTTCATGTAGGCTTTGAGTCGCCTCAAGAATCTGGATGGCAGGAAAGGTAGATTTGGAGGTCGTCGGTATGAGATATTGTGAATGATGGATGGAATCAGGAAGGTCGTCAATATAGATAGCGAAAAGATTTGGAGAGAGCAAAGATCCCTGAGGAACCCTATGAGATAGAAAGAGGGGGAGGAGAAAGGACTTTTATTCGGAATGACGACTGTTTTGTATCTGTGATACGAAAAGCAGCATAATAATTTTATTACGCTATTTGACATGAAGATGTTTTGGAATTTGGAAATGAGGATTTTTTGATTAACTGAAGCGAAGGCTTTTGAACAATCAAAGAGCTAGTGTCAAACATTTTTGTTCTTTGTAACCCTAAGATCTCCGAACTGCTGCCAATGCTCCATATTATATCATCAACGAAACACTACTTTACATGCATATACTAAACTAAATATACTTTACACGCATGGGGAAAGAGTGTGACTTGCTGTTTGGAACATCTGAGCGTACCATAAGTCTTGTATTGTAAGTCTTGGTACGTCTTGTATCATATGTACCTATGTATTATTTTTTTTCTTTTTACTTTAATTATTTAAAGAGTCTTATTATTATTATTATAATTGGTAAATGGTTGACTGTCGTGGATAATGAAGAGAAGAATAGTTGGGGTGGTCAGTCAAAAAAGAAGGCAAGAATAAATGATAATATTTATTTTTACATATGCCGACGTTTCGACCTGAAGTTCAGGCCTTCATCAGAGCTAAGAAAATAACCAGATAACAAGGTATGAGAAACATAAGTAGTGATGGTAAAAAAAATAATAATCAATAAATAAATAAAAAATTACAAAAAATAAAAAAAAAAGTAAATAAATAAATTTTTTTTTTTAAATTTTTTTATTGATAAATATTACAATCTGTCTCAATAACGGACATTTATAATAGAGTTCTGAGAGCACATTCACACCATATTTACAAATTAAAAAAAAAAAATAAAATAAGCTAACTTCAAATAATATAAAGCTACAAAAGAACAAAATAAAATATCATAGTGAGAAAAAAAAAAAAAGTAATGAAAATAAACATCTTAGACGCAGGCATACCTATTACACTATTTACAGTCGGCCATAGGAACTCCGAACCATACTTATCCCCCACATGTGGAGGGAAAGCAAGGCTTCAAAATAAATAAATAAAATAAAAATAAAAATAAAATAAATGAATATAAAGTAAAATGTAATTGTTAGAATAATGACTAAGAACTAAGAGATAAATAATAATAACCGTTACAAAGTGTGGAATGATGAAGTAGGCATAATCAAAAAAGGGTGACATAAGTGTTACAATGGGAATCTTAGAATAAAATGTAAAACATATTTATTTATTATTTTTTTTTTTTTTACCATCACTACTTATGTTTCTCATACCTTGTTATCTGGTTATTTTCTTAGCCCTGATGAAGGCCTGAACTTCAGGTTGAAACGTCGGCATATGTAAAAATAAATATTATCATTTATTCTTGCCTTCTTTTTTGACTGACCATCCCAACTATTCTCTTCTTTATTATTATTATTATTGAACATCGTATTTTTTTCTCATCTTGTATGAAAACAAGTAAATTATTAATATAATATCA
Source organism: Nezara viridula (assembly GCA_928085145.1). NCBI lineage: Eukaryota > Metazoa > Arthropoda > Insecta > Hemiptera > Pentatomidae > Nezara > Nezara viridula. The sequence goes on along the minus strand of OV725078.1, from coordinate 95,569,255 downwards.
AAAAAATAAAGTGAAAGTTTGTAGTGAAAAATTATAGTGAGAAATGATCAAAAAAATTCTTATGTCGTACAAATTACACTAATTAGAGTAGATGACCATAAAGGAATTAAAAGGGGAATAAGTTATCAGGTTCTCATATGATTGGGCTGACCTTAGTAGTGATGAATATTTCTTCTCTTTTGATCTTTCCAGATCGTAGCCACCTGCTGAGTACATTACCGATCGCTTCTTCATTTTCGTAAGCACTCGCTGTGTCGATGTGCCGGTACCCACATTCCAGCGCTATTTCCAAAGCTTTTTCCAATTCTTTGCCATCCACCTTAATTCAAAGCATATTAATTAAACCAACTTTAGAGAGAGAAATACTTTATTTAAATCAATGCAGCCCTATCATAGAGGATGTTTCAGGGTTAAGTGGCCAAACTGCAAAAATTAAGATATTCACACCTAAAGATTTTCTTTGTTATAAATAATTTACGTTATATTAAATACATAAAACCTATTTATTTGTTCTAAATGCTGTGTAATTTACTAAGTTGTAAACAGTAACATTCATATTAAATGTTGCTCAATGTGATTTCCTTGAGCATTAAAACAGGCCTTAATTTCTTACGAAGAAGAATAATTGAATCTTTTGAAACAATAACACATATCCAGTGCCGTTCTGCCACTGTTGCTGTTGAAGAAAGATGCCGAGCCTGCCTTAATGCTCAAGGAAATCACTTTGAACAACATTTAATATGAATGCTAATATTTATATTTAATTAATAAAATATTTAGAACAAATATGTAGGTTTTATTTATTTCATAATCTTTAGGTATGAATATCTCCTAAACAAAGCATTTGCTGACATACCTCCAGAGGAAATATTTTCTTGTTTGAGGTCCCTAGTTAATTTTTGCAGTTTGGCCACTTAAACATGCGAAAAGTAAGTTTTTTTAATAAAAAAAACTTTATTCTGGGACCAAGTCCCTTCAGAATAACAAAAATGTACAAAATAATATAATATTACTGGCCTAAAAGTTTGAAACAATAAATAAAATTGATAAAATAAAATAAAAAGTAAAGAAAACCTTAGGTGCACAAGCTATATACAATACAGATAAAACTATGTACAGAGCATTTAAAATTATGAGCAAAACAATTAAAACTATGAACGAATCACTTGAACTATGAACAAAATTATATATAAGGGTTGAACAACATAAACATACACTTTGAGAAATGAAGAACGAAAAAGAGATACAATGAGTTCATTTCATAAAAAAAAAAACTTTACTTGAATATATATATATAAAAATAAATAGTTAATTACAATTGAATAAAAAAAAATGTATGTATTGAAATTCCTACGTCGATAGTAGGAAATACATGTACTATCTCTTACCAAGTATTATGATTATCTGATTGCTACGCAATACATATATAATATTAATAGTTAGCTGGTATCTGACTGTTTTTGGAACAGGAATTGGAATAGGAGGCTTTTGAATGTGTATAGGGAAGGGGCATGTTGTAAGTTGTGCGACCTAGCTTTGCTCAGTGTAGCGGGAACAATAAATAAAAACAATATATGTAATATAATATGTTTATATATAATATTATGTGCTGGCAGGGTGTCAGGGAAGGTGCAATTTAAGTGTAACGGTTTTACGGGACTTGCTTTCGTTTTAATATTTTGTAAGATTTATGTATCTGTTTTTTAAAATTAAGATAATTAAGGAAGAGAGGCAACTTCAATGCGTGCGTTAGGGCACCATTATCGATTGGTGCACACCTGGGTAAATCGAATAGGATCTTTATAATTTTTCGATACATTTTTAATATAAAGCATCCTGTATTACATAATAAAATGAATGGTTGTTACAATTGCTTTAGACAGTGAGTATAGAATAACATTAATGTGAGTACGTTATTTTCTGTCTAGTTTGATGGCCGGTCTCAAAATGAGCTGCTCCATTCTTCTTCCTTTTCATACTTTAATGATGGCTTTGAAGATGCAGATCATTGTTAACCGATAGAGCATTAACCATTAAAAACAGTTCTCTTTTATCCATTAACATCACACCATTATTTAGTTCCAGTTCAATTAAGACGGTATGTGTGAAAGAACTTGCCATAGCTTTAATATTATTCATATTAGCCGTATTGTAATATTATTAAACAATGTGCAGTGAGGACTCAAGAAAAAATAATATATTAAAAACATTTTTGCATCCAGACAATAGTCATATATAATTTAGTGAAAACCTTGTATTGGATCTGCATAGATTACCTAGAAAAAAAAAAACACACACTCACATCCCTGGATAAATATTTTTCTTTAAGAAAATATTGGGTAAGAATATCAGTTTTAGTTTTTCGACCAAATTATTTGTATTATTGAGCAATCGATATTATCAAGGAATTTATAAACAAAATCAAAACTTGCTGTAGAGCAAAAAAACACGTAATACAATAATTATTTCTTGTTCAGAGTTCAGCACATTTTGATTTTTCATAAAAAAAGTCCGATTGAACAGGCAGAAAATTTGATATAGAATAACTAATGTTTTTTTAAAAATATTTTGTGTTTAATCATGACATGGGAATGAAACAGAAAATGGTTTTTGAATATTGGAAACAAAGAAGTGATTCTAGTTTCGGATTAAGGTTAACCCTAAGGTGTAAATTTAACGGTACTATAAATCAAAAAAATTATTATTTACAATATTTAAACTAGGAGACTCATTTTATAAGAGTACACAAAAAATATGGCCGAACATATGTAAATTTATTCATTAGAATATAATTTATATTTATTCATTATTAATATGGGAGATAATTTTCATGCTAAAAATAATCGTAGTATAGAATTAATGCGCAGGTGTGACTCTATATTTTCTAATGTAACCAAATAAATTTCTAAGTTCCATAAATTGATTTTAAAGAATCGCGAAGAACCATTTTATGTTTTAAAGTGAGGTTTCATTTTTTTTTTTAAATAATATTAATTCCTAATCTTATTTATTAATGATTTTCCATTTTTTTTTTAAATATCAATTTTTGATTACTGCCAGATTCAAGGGAGCTTTCGGGCTGAACCCTCCCACCTCAAAAAAAAAAAAAGGAAATCATTTTTTTTATTGGTTCACATTTGTTTTTATGAGTTATATAAGCCAAATACTTAAATCATCACGACATGTTTTCTTTTTTTATATTTCAATAAATGCAGGATGGTCTCAAAAACTTTCTTCTTGAAATTTTCAAAAGTTAGGACTGATATTTTGTCACTTTTCATGGAATCTATGATTTGAAACTAGATCAATTGACGCACTTTTGAGTGGTTAAATCAAGTTTAATTGAGGCATATATCTAACTAGGATAGGATTTTTGAAAATATTTTGTTATATTTCACATTTTTTTTCCTTTTCAATCCATGTAGTTCATGAGTTTGTCCAAGAGGAACTGAGACACCTTGCAGATCTTCCTCAATTCTCGAATGGTAAAAAAATTACTTCGTTGCTAAAAGAAATTATAGAGCATGGCGAATAATATTTTTCAGTAAACTAGTGTCTTTTATTCATTAGTTTAGCGTTGCACTCATAAAGAGCTTTTAATGTAGTTTTGGCTCATTAATTAAAATTTATTTCAACAAGTATAGATAGTTAACTTGTTAGAAACGATGTAATAATAGTGTTGTTTTTTTGTTTTGTTTTTTATTTATTTATTGATTATTACAACAATCTGTTTCTTGGACATTGGTTATATTGAGGTAGGATGACATTCACACTATATGTACAAAAATATAAAATAAATAGAAGCAAAATAATAATCAAAAGTAGAAACAAACATAGTTGTAGATCAATGAAATTTGTGAATTATGAATGTACAATTGCGTAAAAATTAATTATTAATTATATACATGGATTACAAACCCTTCCTACAATTGCATTTTTACTAAACCTATTTTGAAAACGAAGAACATATTTTGCTTATAATATCAAACCTTCATGAATTCAACGATATATATATTTTGTTTTTATGTACATCATTATAAACTAAAAAGCAGATGGATGCTATATTTTTCAATGGATACTGAGTTCCGGGAAGTACTGCTTATAATTGAGTATTCGTCTTACAAATAATAATAAAAGTTTTCTCAAATAATTGTTTGGTTAGTTCGTCAATTCGACAAAGGTTAACCATTCTATGAGTGAAGATAAAAAAAAAAAAAAATCACCTGCCAAGTTCCGAAACCAACTTTAGGCATGAAGTATCCCGAGGGCAACAGTATTGATGACGACATAACGTCTATTGAAGTCCCGCTCAACTACTAGATACTAATCAAGCTCAGCTTCAAAGTTTCTCCCACCTCCTCAGGCATTAGTAGATCCGGAGGGGGGACGCGGGGGCCCCCCTAAACGAATGTTTTTATATTATGCTACATAATTATCCTATTCAAAACAAAATTTGTAATATTATAAAATAAGTAGGTATTTAAACTTATTCTTTTAAATGAACCCGTTGTTGGATTTGGATTCCATGCAATACAGTAGAATCTCTGTCTCGATTGCTTCTGATGGATTCATAATTGATGAAGAAGAAAATTTAGATAAACAACAAGAAATTATTGAAAACTATCATTTAGAAAAAAAATTCAACATCGCGGTATATTAGAAACGTTTGAAAAATTAAGAAGACTAGTTTATTTTCCCAATATGAAAGATAAAATTACAGAATATATTAATAAACGTGAAATATGTAAAAAAGCAAAGTATGATAGAAAACCAATTAAAACTAAATTTGAACCAACTCCCACACCGGAATAATCTTTTCGAGAATTGATGATTGATATTTTAAAATATGAAAATAAAATAATATTTACTGCTGTTGGCACATTTTCGAGTTAAATAACGCAATTAATACTTTTGCAATTATAACGATTGTTTGCAAAATTATTTATCTCGCTATCCTACGCCAACACAGACCTCATTAGATCAAGGCACAGAAATGAAAAATAACTTAGTTCAACAATTTTGTAAACATAATAATATTTCTTTGCATCATACTTCCTCCAATCATTCAAATTCATTAGTATTACTGAACAGAGTTCATTTGATATTAAGTGAATTATTAAGAATAATTTCACATAAAAAAAACTTTACATTTGCAATAATCGCATACAATAATACTTTAAAACTAACTCCGAATGAAATTAGATTTGGTTTTATACAAGAAAATAATAATAAAAAAAATCTTAATAGAACAGAATTATAGGTGCGAAAATATATAAAGATTTAGAACTTCTTCATGAATTAACACATAAAGATTGATGCAGAAAAAGAAAAACGGACGGAAAAATTAAAGATCCACCTGAATTAACGGAACAAGAATTTATTAAAAATACACATTCGAAAATTAAATTTTTTTTATTTTTTTAAACTTATTTATTGAAAAATATTGCAATCTGTCTCAAGGACATTTATAATAGTGTTCTGAGATCACTTTCACACTCTATGTACAATAAATAAAATAAATTATACAGAAAAATAATATATATACAATAAATAAGAATAAAATAACCTAAAAATAATAAAATAAACAGAACACATACCTATATACAATATTTACAATCTGGCGAGAGATCTCCAAACCAGACTTGTCCCTCCAACTGTCATGATTCCAGGAGATCCCTCCACTTCTCTTTCAACCGCGTCACTGGGGCTAAACCCAGTGGAGATTGAGCAAGAGTACTTTAGCCTCATACATTCATGTCGTGAGTGGAGAATCTGGCCATTGCCAGAACTCCAATATTTACAAACTATAAGAGGTCGCGGGGCCACTCGTTAAATTCTGTAATGTTAAAATTTTTGGAGGGTATAAAATCGTTTTATGATATCAGATCCTTTTTCGGCGATCATAATCGTCGGTGCATTGGTGTTTCCACCAGGTATGCTTGGCATTATAGAAGCATCTATTACCCTTAAGTTCCTTATGCCATGAACTTGGAGATCAGTATTTACGACCGCTCCCGGGTCTTCCTCGCCCCCCATTTTAGCAGTTCCAACGGGGTGAAAAATCGTCTCAGAATAGAAATTAATTATACATTTGATAAAATTATTCTGATTCATGCCTTTGCGTTTAGGATAAAGTTCGGTACACAATTTAGGAGAAAGTAACATTAACAAATATTAAAAAATAATTGGATTAGGCAATAAAAAACACCAGTAAAGTCAAACATTTTAACAAAAAAAAAAGTTGAAAATCAAGCGTCGCTTGTAATTAAACGGGCAACAATAACGCAAAATGTGCTGAAATAAAACATCTTGGAAATATATTTCTCTTTATATAAGTAAGAATATTTTTTTCCAGTGATTTATTCTCCCATTTTTTTCCCACTCTATTATATTATTACATATAACGTTTCGGGATCCATTTATATCCCATCTTCAGACTGTATCCTGCATCATCTTAATTCTCCATAAGACTTGTTATGCTAATAATTTGTTTTATTTTTTGTCTTATCGATGGAAATCTTATTTAAGTCTCCTCTAGGGAGAGTCTAGTCAGATACTGACTACATAATAAGCTTCCTTCGTCCACTTAATATCATGTCAAACTGTCAAACTGCATTTGACCCCATTTTAGCAGCATCTTGAAATATTCTGTTCACCTGTCTACTATATATTTTCTTTTTCTTTTCCGAGATGTTGGCATTTCTTTTCTCGTTCGCTTAACGTATTTTTCCAATTTTTGGGTTCAATTTCGCGTTTTTCCTCATTTTGAGACCACTTCCAAACAATCGGTTCCGGTTACTAGAAGAACTTATAGTTTCACCCTTTCCATCTTTATTTATGCACAGGGAATAATGCATTCATTAATAAAATTTTCTATTTTTTTATGATATGCTCCAAGTTCAATGCAACTATTAATTATTTGTAGTTCAGATTAGGTATATATTATTTTAGTTTATAAAACAGTTATTGATATGACTCAATTCCTGGAAAGTATATACAATTTAAATTACCTCTGAGAATCAGTAAATATACAGAATAAATTGCAAACGTTAAATAAAAAATTCAAGATATTCAGAAAAGTATTTTTTAATTAAGTTTTACTATTATAATTATATCATTTTTACAGTAGATGTATACCTAAACGACCTCCGAATAGAATAAAGTAAGTTAAATAAAAAAATTGTTAATTTTTTTGACAATTAAATGATTGCATTAATATTTGTTCGTTAATACAATCAATATAACGTATAATACAACCAAAAACGTTATTATATCACTATAACTAAGCCATTTATGTGTACAGAATGGTGTGGTAGAGGCTTGTAGGCACCTACGCCGGCACCGCTTTTCTCCCTCATAAGTGCATTTTCTACGGAACTGCTTCAAATATTCTGAAAAGTAATCAGTGTTTTAGAAAGAGAAATATATTTTCCAGATGTTTTATTTCAGCACATTTTACGTTATTGTTGCCCGTTTAATTACAAACGACGCTTTATTTTCAACTTCAAAATTTCTTTGTTAAAATGTTTGACTTTACTGGTGTTTTTATTGCCTAATCCAATTGTTTCTTAATGCTTTATCATTCTTTGACTATTCAGCTTTAATAAAAGAACAACCATCTGGAAATTAAGTCAAGTGCTGATTCTCAGTGACCATAAAACTAACTAAAGTCAAAGTCGTCAATCCGCCATTTTGGGCCAGTACGTTCACTTTTTTTTGTGGGAACATTGGCTTTTTTTAAATAAATAGTTACAAGGAACACAACGATATGCAATTTATAGGGATGTGGGGAGAGGGGGAGGTGTACGATAGGGGGTCTGGCCCAGCGTGTATTATAATAGAAATAAGACGAGGGAAAAATGATAGGTATGATTAAAGAATTAGTTAGGATGTAAATTATAACATTGAAGTGAGTAACATCCTTGATTATACTTTTAAAGGTAATAGTTCAGAAATTGAACTAGAATGGCGGAAAGGCACAAGATCACATTGCATATAGTTAGGAATGGTCTTAAGATGTATTTATGGTTCAAATAAGTTTGCTTCATTAATCCACTGAGTTATGGACTACAACTAACTAACATAAAAACCAATCCGAAACAATAATAATAATATTATCATATAAAAATTATGGAAAAAGCTTGGAGGGATATTATAAAAAAAGAAAGAATAAAAACCATAACAACCTTGATATAAAACCACTGGACTAGCGGTTTGTGCACATATTCTGAATCTTACGCAATCAGAACTTAGTAGTCTAAACTAGTATGATTTATGATATTTTACAAATCATACCAATACTGTAAAAAAAATAAATGTTCTTCTTTAATAATAAAGTTTCCTTGTTATTCATGGGTGGTCTTCAGAGATAGTAAGTCAGTATCAGGCAGCTGGTTGGTATCAAGAGAGCATGTAAGTCTCTTAGATAAACCTGTTTAGTTTTTAAAAACCAATTTCCCATCCTTCCTAGTCCAGACGTTCTATTTTTGTAGAAAAGAAATTGGGAGTTCAGAGAAAAAATATTAATCATATTTAAGAAGTAGATTTGAAAATACAGTAATGATTAAATGTCATATAACGATACTTAAAGATAATAAGTAGATAGTTTTAAATTCAGATGAAACCAAATAAATGGTAATTATTAAAGTAAATGTAAAGTAAATAATCTTATAGTTAACAGTTGTAGAATTGAAAATAGGAACAGTCTCATAAATAAGAATAAAATTGAAACTAAATAATCTGAGAATTTATTTCATTTTACACATTATTTTTAAATATATAATTTCTGTTAGATGTAAATAATTAAAATAAAGAATGGAGTATTGAGTTGATTACAAAAAATTTTTGAGTTAACAATTAATTTGGAATAAGGATTGTGAAGGAATCAAGGGATCCACTCTTCTCCCTCAAGCATCTCAGAAATGAACTCCTGCACCCTTTGGAATATTGATTTATTATCTGCAGTATACAAATCAGCTAAGTAATCTTCATTACGAATGCAGAAGTATGATCTGATAGGGCTCCTAAAAAAAAAAAAAAAATGTATACATATATAAATAAATAATTCATCCAAATCCACACATGCATTTGTGAGTAGTATATTTTTGTATATCGAAACAGATCCTATATTCAAAATGTTAAAAAGTCTAGCACTACTAGTCTGCAAAAAACAATTTAGATTCTTTTTTCTATATTTTATACAAATGTATTTGTTGGTGGTATTACATTAATTAACTATTTTATTTTGTTAGAAAGCAATGGAGGATTTATTAGTTTCCTGTTATTTCTTAATATTTTTAGCTATTGTAATAAATAGTCATTAATACTTTATTTGTTTAATAATACTTATTATCTTTCCAATTTATTTTAATTGTTTTAATATATCTTAAAATATGGCCATGAAGAAACATGATTTACTTCCTATATTCTTTATGAATAATAAATTGGACATTTGGCAAGAGCTAACAAACTGCAAGAAACATTACTATAGTGCAGGGGTTCCCAACCCAGAGCTTGAGCTTTTTTTTACTTGAGGGCACCATGTGATCCCCCTATGTCTAACATAACCTTTAGCGGCCATCACTTTGACTAGTTTTACTGTTGCTTGCTACAGATCGAAGTTTTCTATTAAATATTGAATATTTTTTTTTTTTTTTTTTTTATTATTTCAATGGAATTTACAACTGTATTACATAGAGAATACAATAAGTAAATGAGAAATTTGTAACATGGCATGTACAACATGAAGAGAAACTACCCATTGGTAGAACTCAAATTAAAGTTCTATATTAGAAGATCCCGAGGCCATCTTCTTTTCAGACGCCTCGGAGGGTTATCAGGGATCGAGGAGGAAGCAAGGTTTGAAACGAGAGGATTCGGATGATTCTGCAGTTTGTTATGGAAGGAAAGGTATCTGGATTGGGCCAGATCGGAAACATATGGAACATTAAGGTCTTTATGGATGATTTTATTTGTGACAAAGTAAGGAGCGTTGAGGATTTTACGAAGGATTTTGGATTGTAAGGATTGGATACGAGAGGAATTCGATGGTTTAGTGGAGCCCCAAAGCTCAATTCCGTAAGTCCAAATAGGTCTTATTATTGTCATATATACGAGTCGTTTATAATTGATTGAAAGCTTAGATCGTTTGTCTAGTAAGTGCTGCAGTAGTCGAAAACGTCGGGCGGTTTCTAGTCGTTTCAGTCTGGTATGGGGGTTCCAAGTGAGTCGTTTGTCAAGGTGGAGTCCTAAGTAGCGGATTTGCTCAACAGGAATAAGTGGAGTATTATTGAAGGATACTGTAGGACAAGAGGTCATAGGTTTACGACGGAGGGTAAAAGTGATTTGATGGGATTTGTTGGAATTTATTTTTATTCTCCAATTTTTACACCATTCTTCAAGGCTTGTGATATGTGATTGAAGAGTTTGGGATGCAATTAAAGGATCGTTATTAACTGATAGGATACACGTGTCATCGGCATAGGTGGTGATGACAGTGTTGGATTGGGTTGGGATGTCAGCTGTATAAACTGTGTAAAGGATAGGACCTAGGATACTACCTTGAGGAACACCGGCAGACTGAGTAAAAAGAGATGAATAAGCATTGTTATGATTGACTTTGAAGTATCTGTCAGTAAGGTAGGAACGTATAATGAGGAAGTATGTAGGTGGTAGGAATTCACGGAGTTTGTACATCAGTCCCGGATGCCAGACTCTATCAAACGCCTGTTCAACGTCGAGAAAGACTCCCGTGCAGTACATTCCGCGCTCCAATGCAGAGGAGACTACATCTACCACACGATGGCATTGCTGAATAGTGGAGTGGGATGTGCGGAATCCAAATTGGTGATCTGGGATAATGTGTTTAGAGTCTAGGATGGGATACAGGCGTTTTAAAATGAGTTTTTCCAGGATTTTGCCCATAATGGGTAAAAGGGAGATAGGACGGTAAGAGGATGGGTGTTCTGGCGGCTTTGTGGGTTTAGGTATCATTTTGACAATGGATAGTTTCCAAGAGTCAGGAAAATATGTGGTGCGGAGTACAGCATTAAATATATAGGTTAGGAACAATATGGCTTTTTTAGGAAGACATTTTAGGATCTGGGAGGTGATTAGGTCATGGCCAGGAGCTTTGCGAGAAGGTAATCTATTAATGATATTGGATATTTCTGAAGGATGAAATGCTTTAGGTGGAGGAGTCAATTGGAGTGGGGTATCCAATTCTGCTTCAATAAACTCAAGGTGGGTTGGATTAAGGATGTCTGGGTGTGGATTAAATGTTTTTGAGAGGTGTTGAGCAAATATTTGAGATTTTTCATCATCAGATCTGGACCAGGTTTGGGTTTCAGTAATAAGTGGGTGGTTAAAATCTTTGAATTTAAGGAGTTTTTTAGTGGTCAACCATAGTGATTTGTCACAAGTAGTAAGTTTTTCTGTCATGTTATGTAAATTTTGAACTTTGTATTTTCTAATTTCAGCTTTTAGTTGGTTAGTTAATTTGTTGTAATATGTCTTATCTGATGGATATCTAGTCCTGTGCCACTTCGATCTTGCTCTGCGTTTTTCCCTTAATAAGATACGAATATGCTGCGGCAAATTTGTCTGTTGGGAGTTGTCAGTTTTATTGGTAGATGTATTATTCTTTATTTTGTCACTTATAGATGTAGTAAGTTCTTTTATGGCTGTGTCAATATCACGTTTCGTCTTAAGTGGAATATTTAGGTCCAATTTATTTTCCAGGTCTTTACGAAAATTGTCCCAGTTTACTCGTCCTGTAATCAGTGTAGGAGAGGACGAGGGCTTAGGAGCGAAGGTTGTGTGTAATGAAAGCAGAACTGGAGAATGATCTGAGGAGAGGTCATCCAGGGATTTTATTGTGACATGGGAAGAGGAAATTTGGGAGGTGACAAATATGTCGAGGATATCAGGGCGTTTTTTGAGGGATGTTGGCCAATAGGTAGGATTCATAGGAGAGAGGACAGAGTAACTATTGGAAGTTGAGACAGAAGATAGTATGTTACCACGGGAGTTGGATGATCGACAACCCCATCGTTGGTGTTTAGCATTGTAGTCTCCTCCAGCAATAAAGCGCGATCCGAAGGATTGAAATAAGGATTCAAGTAAGTTATAGGTAAGAGTATGACCGGGAGGACAGTATACAGCTGAGAATGTTAAATGGAAAGGACGAGTTGAAATGATAACCGAGGTTGCTTGAATAGCCTCCGTTGGAGTAGAAGGAATGAGAGAATGGGATAAGGATTTATGGATAAGGATGCAAGAACCGGCATGGGAAGTGTTGTCGGGGTGGTCTGATCTATAAGTGATATAGTCACGTATGTAGAAATATGAACGTCGAGTGAAGTGAGTTTCTGTCAGTAGAGCAATATCAATGTGATAGTCATGAAGAAAAATGTCGAGTTCGTCTCGGTGGTTTTGTAGTCCGTTAGCATTCCATAAAAGAACAGCTAGGGGCTTAGTGCTCATCGTGAGAGATTGAAGGGAATTTCGGTAAGGATTCTTGTGAGGAGGGTAATTAGTGGCTTGATAGTCTCTTGGAGATCTTTCAGGAAGGACGCAAGGGTGGAGTTTATTAAATCGATCGGGTTTTGTTGGTCAGGTTGGTTTTGATTAGGAGTTCGTGAGGGAAAGATCTTATGATAAGGAGTGTCTGATGAAGGATGTACCCTTGGAACTTGGGAAGGAGAGTAAATATGAGCAGAAGGGTGGGAATAAACAGGAGTTGGATGTTCGGGCGGTAATTTTACACGTATAGGTATCTGGTGAGGAGGCATTTGCTGACGTGGAGATTTTGAATGAATGTGGGAGATTTGAGTCTTGGATTGGGAGGTCTGGATCTTAGGTTTGGAAGCCTGAGTCTTAGTTTTGGAAATCTGAGGCGTCTGACGTCGCGGCTGTTGATTCTTCACCGTAGTGTCTGAATATAGGTGCCTAGAGTCTTGATGGGGATGATCTGTTGATGTAGAAGGGTTGTGCGTCAATTGTGGTATTATTTCGTTCGGCAGTTGAGGAAACGCTGCCAAATTTAGGAGTTCAGGTGCCTGTACCTGTGCCTGGGTAGAATTCTTCTGTTCTTCTTTTAATGATAAATTATAAGTTCTTTGCTTGTATAGCTTCTTATAGATAATGCAGCCCCGATAGGTTGCAGGGTGGTCCTCACCACAAAGGGCACATTTTGGTGGTTCATTTAACGGTTTCTGGCAGGTGTTAGAGGCGTGAGGCCCGGCGCATTTAACGCAACGCACCGAGTGATGGCAGTAAGCCTTTGTATGCCCTAAGTTTTGGCACTTGGTGCATTGAACGACTATTGGTTTCTGCCTCGGCTCTTCAAATTTTACAACAGAATACAGCAGTCTTTTAACTTCGAAGATTTCTGCATTATTCCGGGCTGGTTCTAGATCGATGAAAAATAATGGCAGTGGATATTTATCAATAGGATGTAAAATAGAAGATATATGTCTTACCGAATGGCCGATATCTTCCAGATCTTTTTTTATAGCGGTAGTGGGTGTGGTAGAGTGAAGACCTCTCAAAACCACTCTATATGTTTTGTCTTCTTTTAGTTGATAGCAGTGGAAGTCGTGATTGAGTGCTGTCAAATGATTTATAAGTTTTTTATAATCATCTTTAGTATTGGTGTTAATCTTTATATCGTTGACTCGAGAAAAACACCGGAAGTTGGTCGGTCCGATCAGATTAGCTATTTCTTGACCGAACTGAATGAAATTGTCAATCTTGCTTACATAAATCGGAGGTGGCACTGGTTCAGTGAAAGTTCTAGGTTCAGTGATTTCGTTAATTTTATTATTGGCTGTAACAGAATTGTTACTGGATGTGTTAGTTGATGGTTTAGTGTCAGGTTTCATAGCTGAATTATTACTAGTTTTTGATTGTTTATTTACTTTGAGAGCTTGCTTTGTTTTAGCGGATTTGTTTTTTTTTTTATTAGGTGAGTTGCCCGCCGAACCGGGGGCAGAGTTTCTATGGCGCTTTTGGAGAGTTCGCCTTGTTAAATATTGAGAATCAGTCTCACTGATTTCGGAGAAAGGAGTCTCTTCATCTGATTCGTCAAAAGAAATGTTCTTATCAGAATCCATACCTCTAAATAATAATATATACAAAAAGAAGAGAGAAAAAAAAAAGTATCACTAATAAGAAAATTTACAAAACAAATACTTAATAACTAATCTATTTACAAATATATATACAAATATTAAAAAAAACATTTTTATAAATAAATAAAATAGAGTCTCAGTAGAAAAAAAAATATTAAAATAAAATAATCAATTAAGAAATAAAAACAGAGAAAAAAAAAAATATATACTGTCTTAGGTACGAACTCAAGATATTCTGAACGTAAAATAAAGCGCCGTGACCTTGAATTTGAAAGATAAGACCCGCTGAGGGGAATTATCTGCCACGTAAACTGTCTCTAGCAATCGAGTACCAATTTAATGTTGCTAATTGTTAATAAAAGTCACTCACCTCACTGATTGTAATGTAAAAATGTTAAATTGTTTATAAACTCACTGTTTACAAAGTCTGAGAACAGGATTTGAGATAATAAGCACATAACAAACTAGCAAAGACGGAACGATACGAATATAGAACCTCAGTTTCGGCCATGACACTTACGACTCATATTGAATATTTATTTAGATAAATACCTAATAATTAATTGTTAATATGAATGCTCACTTTGAAAGTTGTAATTTATTTTTTATATTTTTAAATCATCATTTTTTTAAGTGGCATGCTGCCGACAAGTTTTCATTACTAATGTCGGATATCATCTACATTTTTTACGATTCCTTTATTAAATTTATGAATATTTACAAATCTAACAAGAGTTTATAGATATAAAATTTAATAATAATTATCTAAAAATAATAATTCATTTATCGATATATCATTACTATTGTTTTGATTAATATCTTTGTTTGGTAGTAAAAAAAAAATGAATGACACTGTTGGTAACATAGCATTCAACCCATTTAATAACTAGTTATAGCCCATGTTGCTTTTAATTAATTTTCAATTTTAATTTGAAAATGTTTTAATATAATATAAGAAAACTATATAAAATTAATACAATCATTGCATAGTGTTTTGCCTTGTCTGTAGAAATATATTTCATTAGTTTTAGAAATGATAAAGATGTCTGCTACAATAAGTATATATATACATATATATATATTTTATTGATACCACTTACATTTTGTTTTTAAATTTATATACAGTAACCTACCTGCAATTTACAATGAACAAAAAAAAAAAAAAACAACAACAGGATGCTCCCATTCAAGACATAACCTATAAATGTGCCTGCTGCTGAAAAAAGGTTGGGAAAACCTGCCATAGTGTATGAGATAGGGAGTTTGAATAAATGGTCATTTATTTTGTCATTTTACTATACTTTATTTAAATTAAATAAAAATAAGATTTTCACAACATATCCAAACAGTATATTAAAATCCAATTCATTGCATGTCAGAGTAATTTACAATTTCAAACGAAAATGTTGCAGCAAATCTTAATAATGGTTACCCACACTTTCGAGACACTTGCAGAAGATGGGAAAATTAAAAAAAACATTAATAAATGAGCACTAAATGAACTTCTATTTAATAACCACTGACCTGATCTTTCAAAACAAACTTAAATCAAACTAATTGATTTTTCTATACCCAACTTATTCTCAAGTGTTGTATTCAACAGATTTCCACTATCTTAAAAATTTGGACAATAGCAAAAAATTTTTTTCGAAAATGTATAGGTACAAAGATATGTTTTTTGATTTTATGCCTACTCAAAACTCAGAATTTTTTAATAATATATATTTCACAAATTGGGACTTAAATCTTTAAAGTAAATGATAATAAACTTCAATTCAATCGAAACCACAATTTTCAGAACCAGGCACTCTGGGACTCACACCCCAACATAGCTCACCTATCACGTCCTTTGTTGAGATTTCTGAAGGCAGCTTTTAAGTGTTGGTTGCTGAACTATACCTAATATTCTATTTGGAAAGTCTCCTTACAGATTGTTTATATTATCATTATATTAAAATATAATAATAATAAACATTATTATTACTATTCAAGGATAGTTACTAGCCTTAAAAAGTATTAGTGATTACAAAGACATATGCAAAAAAAAAAATATATTAATAAAGCATTAATTCAGTATAACAAAATATCTAAACAAGATTTTAATTATATTAAATTCAATGTTAATTTTGAAACAAAATTTCAATAATTATTTAAATAAATATAGAAAGATTTATGAACCAATGATAAAAAATTAGACTTACAAATCAACCAATAAAAAAAATTAAGTGAGTTCAAAAAAAAAGAGGGAAAATCACACCGTTGAGACTATTAAATAATCTATAACATTGTTTTCAAAACAATACTAACTTTTTTAAATTTAAACTATAAATATAATAGTAAATAGACATTACCTGCACAATGGACAACATTTCAATCTATTGAAACAAGATCCACAAACACAAGTGTGCCTGCATGGTAACAAGGCACGGGATATAGGTAAATTTAAACAAACAACGCATATATGCTGAGACCTTTCTCTTCCCAATCTATTTAGATCCTTTTCCATATTTACATTTTCTGGATCATCATTGGCAAGATACAGTTGCTAAAACAGTTATTTGACAGTTAAGCAATTTCATTATTAGATTAAATAATCCTAAAATATATTTTCTTAAAAATAAATATATCTGCAATACTGAAAGAGAGTATACAGTATGATTGGAGTACCTCTGTTTAGATTGCGACTTAATAATGTTTTTGATTATTTCATTTACTGTAGAATATTGCTTCCTCATTTGATTAATTTACAAAATGAGTTCAAAATGAATATGGTAGCCTATAGATTTATTATAGTAATCTAATTTACCTTAAGTCTTGAAACCTGTCCATTGGCTTGTTTCAGGTACTGTGAAATAATACTAATTGGCAATTGGGAGACAGATTCGTTATTCACATGTAATATACTAATCAATGCTACCTGAAAGGTTAAAAAAAAAGAAAAAGATATTATGACAAAAATCTTAAATTTCAGAAGACATAGATGACAGTATGATATGGAGAGGTATTGAAAAACACTAAATTAGTGTTTCTCTAGAAGTGTTTCATTCCTAATGTTGCTTTTGCAATATTCAAATATAGCTATAGCCTAATTACTTAAGGAGATAGTTTTGGTAAAACTTGGACAGATTTTATTTAAATTAATGATTAAAAGCTACTACTACTAATAATAAATTTTCTGTATCCTTCATTAAGAAAATACAATTTATTAAATATTACTTTGTTTATTTATTATCACTCAATAACGATACTGATAATAAAGGTCAAAATCAGATAACAATAAAAAAAACATTGGTAATCTAGTTTGATCTGACCATCGATTAAACATTAATGTGATGGTAAAAATCACTTTCCCAGCCAAGAAAACAGTTTTTGCTTTTATTGGAGCTGGTTCCCCAATTGTAGTCCACTATATGGACTGTATTTTTGTTTCGGGCGTATAATGGTGTATCCAAGTTTCATCTACAGTCATTATTCGCCGGCAAAACTTGGATTTATTGCGCCTAAACTGCACCAACAGAGCATTGGAAATGTTCATTCAAACACATTTTTGGTCTAACGTGAGCAAACGCGGCACCCAACGTGTGGACAGCTTTCTAATATCTAAATGTTGATTTAATGTGTAACAAACACGTCCTTTTAACTTGCTCATAACCTCTGCTATCTCTCTCACTTTAATTCGATGGTCGTCTAGAACCATTTGGTGAACTTTAGCGATGTTTTTGTCGGTAGTTGCAGTTTTTGGATTTACCGTTCATCATCTCCCAAACTCTCACGGCCACGTTTAAATTCAGCTGCCCAAAATTTCACTGTGGTAAATGATGGTGCAGAGTCCCCATACACAGAATCCAACTCATCTTTGATTTGCGTAGGCGTATTGCTTTTCAAAAACAAATATTCAATGACAGCTAGATACTCGATTTTGTAGACTTTCACAAACTCTCACATCAACTCAAACAACTGTTACATAAAAACTGTGCGTCCAAAATGGCTGAAACTTTGGTAGGTAACTGCCAGCAGATGAACAACAAAATTTACTTGCTTTTATTTACCAGAGCTGCCATATTCACCTGGTGGATGGAAACTTTTCAGACCACCCTCATATTTATGAGTCTTAGCATGGCTTAGATGAATACAAAATGATTGTGTAGTTTATTGAATTAAACAGTGTACAGACACAAGTAAATTTTTATATATTTGCGGAAGTTTGAATAATGGAGTAGGTGGTGGAACAGGAGTTGTTTGAAGGAATTTTTGGATGAGGATTGACGTATGGAGTTAGGTAGAGAGTTCCAAAAAAATATAGCATGAATGATGAAGGATTTGCTGAAGGAAGTTGTTTTATGGGAAGGAATATATAGATTTATAGGTTGAGACCTGGGACTGAGATAGTGGATAGAGGAATGCAGTGTAAGGAGTTACAGGATATAGATGTATCTTATAAAACATTTCACGAGTTCCTTTAATCTCGTTTCTAGCCTGGCAGATAACCCTCCATACATCAAGCAGCCGTAGTTGAATTGGGGGAATATAATAATGGAATGTTAGGACTTGTTTAAGGACAGTTATGGATTTTCGGGTAATCTGGGAGATATGGTTATTCCAGAAGAGGTTCTGGTCAAAGATTAATCCTAGGTTTTTGATCAGAACCTCTTTCAGAAGATTTTCAGCACTGTTTCAGGCAATGGAAGATTCTCATGGAGCATTTTAGCAATGAAGATGGGGTGATAATTCAAGGTGATAAAGAGTTAATAAGTATGAAATCAAAATAAAATGTTTTACAGCATCAGTCTCGTTATTTAATAGCCACATCTCATATATGTTGATGGTTGACTGTATGATAAATCAAAAAGGAGATCAGAAAAAACATCAAATAATTGCTGACTATTTATTCAATACTAGTTTTGACTCACATAGGTATTCATGGAGGCTGAAATATGGAGACTAGTAGCTGTCAATTGAATAGTTGCAAGAGCCGGTATTGAATGAATCATCAGAATTTAGAGTCAATAGCATTTATACCATAGTTATGATAACTATACAATATAAGAAATTTATTAGTAATACCGATTGCTTATGATGGTAATATAAAAAAAAAAAACTGAACAATAAATAACAGAATATTATTAAATAAATTAAAATGTTAATCAAATGGGCCACTGCTACTGGAGAGGGGGAGGGGCACAACCGAAAAGTAGGCCTAATGGTTTTTTTTGCCAACCTCAAAGAACATATCAATGAAAACCTATTTTTCCTCAATCTTTTAGTTATTCAAATTGAATAGAGATAACTATTTAATGGAGAAAGCTTTCTATTCTAAGATTTTAACAGAACCCAGAACCTAAGCAACATATATTGATCATACTGCAATATAATGAAGAACAGTTTCCAATGCTTTCCCCCAAAGGAGGCACAACTTCTACTATTTTATAAACCTTAAAGTGTTTTTAGAATCTGTAACGACCTATGAATAGTCCAACAGTTCATTTTTTAGGCTAAGTATTCACTTGATTCCAGAAGGGCAAAGTTTTTTAATAAATGCCTTTCTTTGTATAAGCCCAAAACATTCTATGCACTCCTTACCGGTTTTTCTTTGTGCTCAAAGAAGGATCACTTTGCCTTTATGCCATATGCCTAATGAAGATTATGGCATTAAAAGAGGAATCTGAACATCGATTCTTGCAAGCTCATCAGCTTTCTCATTGCCTATAAGAACTCTGTGACTAAGAACCCATACTAGCACCAGTTTCTTAGAGCAGGCAAGAGTTTCCAAGGCCTGTTCACATTCTCTCACTATATTGGAGGTCACTTTAGAGGACTCTAAGGCTCGAAGAGCTGACTGACTATCTCCATAGAGAGACTTCCTAACATGTGGCTGCTGACAATATGGCAAATACGTCTGCCTCAAATAAAGTAGAATGCTTGCCTAATGGAATACTAAATTCTGTGCCTAAGTCCTCTATGTGGACTTTCATTAAATAATCTTATGCAAACCTGTCAGCCAAAAGTGCAACAATAACCTAATAATATATAAAGTTGACCTTTAATAATACTTTAATATTGTGGTATAATATTGACTTTTTGTTCAACATACGCAAACAAGCCTTATCGTGAATTGATGATAAAGGTTCATTTTTCATCAGAAATAATTATTTTTATGAAGTTAACTTACAGTTTCTTCTGGTTTAGGGGTTTCTTTACAGTCAGTAACCAAAAATATGACCAAAGGATAACACAATGTTGGAGCAGCCTTAAAATCATCAGAATTTAAAGAAGGAATGGGTATTTTGAGGACTTCCTCTTCATGGCTTGCATTTCTGAAAAACAAATGGATCAGATAAAAATTAATTTCATGATAGAGAAAAATAATAAGTAAAGTCTGTATTAATACTACATTAAATATTTGATTAAGAATATAATAAAATATCTAGGCCATAAGCATAATTTAACATTGATTAGCAGAAAAATTAAAATATTTTTTAGACATACATGTCAGCTTCATAATTCTGTGAAGACGAATACTTATGAATAACCAACCCTTTTAAATGTTTATATCTTTGAAAAAATATTACTATAGTTCGAATGTGATAAGTTGGCAAGTCAAGGGCAAACTAACGCGACTCAAGGTTGGAAAACATTTTATTTTTCCTTAACTCACCAAAATTACTTACAGAATATTTACAAATGATGAAAAATGGTATCTAAATATTCTATAATTGGTAAATGGTTGACTGTCGTGGATAATGAAGAGAAGAATAGTTGGGGTGGTCAGTCAAAAAAGAAGGCAAAAATAAATGATAATATTTATTTTTACATAAGCCGACGTTTCGACCTGAAGTTCAGGCCATCATCAGAGCTAAGAAAAGAACCAGATAACAAGGTATGAGAAATATAAAAATTACAGTAGAATGAAGATGTTAGAATAATGACAATAGTAAGAACAAGAGACAAATAATAATAACAGGTACAAAGTGTGGAATGATGAAGTAAACATAGTCAAAAAAGGTGACATAAGTATTGTAAAGGGAATCTTAGAATAAAATGTAAAACAGAAAAATATGAAGTTATATAAGAAATGGAAATAAATAGTAAAATTAAGATAGAGTGAATAGAATATTTAGATAGAAAATTGAGATGTTGTAAAGTCTATCAATATGTACAGACAAAGTATGAAATTATAAAGAGTTAAAACAGAGAAAAGGAATGAATGGAAGGAGGAGAGAAACTGAGAAGGTTGAAATAAGAAAGAGAATAAGTAAGAGAAATTATAACAACCTGACTGCTCCTAAGGTGAAGATGCAATAACCTTGTTATTGAAGGATGGAGGTGGATTCACTCTAAATATTCTAATTTATGTATATATTCATAATATTTTAAAAAGTAATATTGGAAATTTAAGAGAAAAACGAAGTGTGAGTTTCAGCTTAGTGCTCCATGACCCAATCAATAGATAATACTGTACAAAAAAAATCTCATGCGGTGCGTGCATCATACAACTTTCACTTACCACCCTCTTCTTAGCAGAAATAAATATTTTCAGACAAAGGGTAAGTGAATGTATAAATTATAAATGCTATATTCATTTTTATTTCATTGTGGATATTTTTATTTGTTTACCCCTATAAGTACCCTTATCTATAAAATTTTTAATATTTATACCGCTGTAATCTATACAATTAAATATTAAATAATACCAACGAAAACATTTAGGAAAACTCCATATTTATATGTACATGATATTGTCGGAGTTCATATTATATTAAACTCATGTTACTTAGGAAACCTGTTCAAGTCTTCGGGCCAGCTCGGGTAAGCTCGTATTCCTTTGATTCCTCTATTCCAACTATTATCTGTTATGATCTCTTATTTCTCTTTTAGTCAATTATCAAATTCCTTCATATTGTATATTTAACTATTTTTATATCAAAGATTATTGTGAAATGGTTAATTATTTCATATAAAAAAAAAAGAAAGGTACTTTAGAGGAAGCCAATATTGAAAATTAGCCATTTAAACTCTGATAGAGAACATCAATGAGAATAAAACCTACATTATATTAAAAACTGCTTAATAATACACTGATAAACTTAGTTTAATCAAATCCGTTAGAGCTGTTTTGAGAAAATCGTAAAAATGTGTTAAATCGATTATATAAAGTACCACTTCCGGTTTCCCAATTTTGACGAAAATGTTGCTGTAACATCAAAAGCTTATACAAACCTTAAATATGCGATTTCACTTTCATACGACTTTGCGTTTTTGAACTAGACTGATAACAAACATACACTCACACACACACAGACCATTTTGTGGGACTTGGTTATTTGGACTTAGGAGACCTCAAAACATGTATTTCTGTTTAAAACTAAGACACGAAAATTTACACGATCGCAATAGTTACCCTTACTATATATTGCATACATAGGTAAGTGAAAGTAATATAAGAGAGAGTTAGGTCGAACCATTGGAATACATATCAGATATGCCAAGAATGGTTTATAGAATCAAATAACCAAAGGACAAAATCAATATATGTGGTGATGGAGGATTTCTAGTGAGTCTAAAATAATAGGTTCTGTCATGGTCTGCATCTGCTCACTTCCAATACTGAGCTTCTGCAAGAATTTACTAGTAATTAGAACCATAGACCTTTAACTAAAGCTAAATTAGGAAAAAGCTAATTAGGAACATAAAATATGAAAACGGCAATATAATTACAATTCTCAAGAAAGATTCCCTGTTAGTGAAAATTACAGATAGCTTAGCCTAACCTCTGCAGCTTCTGTTGGTTGTTTTGATGTTTAGGCGCAAAGCATCCAAATATTAAGAGCCCGATTAACAAAATCATGCTACTGTAAAATATTCAGCAGGTAGGTTTAAAAAAAAAGAAGGAATATATATATATATATAAATATATATATAAATAAATATATATATATATATGGGCTGGGGTAGCCATGCGGGCTAAGGCGCTTGCAATAGGTTATCAAAGTTAAGCAACGCCGAGCGTGGTTAGTACTTGGATAGGTGACGTCCACCAGGGAACGCCCCGCTGCCCGAGATCCTCCCTCCCCCGGTATGTGAGGACCGCCAACCTACTGGAGGCAACTCACACTGACCGGGCATAGGACTGATGACCCAACCCCATGAAGTTTAATCGGGAATCGGGAAGTGATCTAGGAGACCACATCCCGCGGTCAAAGATCGTAATGGTCAGTAGCACCAACCGAAAAAAAAAAAAAAAAAATATATATATATATATATAAATAGAAAATCATCTTTATTGTGGGACTAGGTCCCTTAAGAATAACAGTATTGTTCACATAAATTAACAATAAATCTGGACAAAAGACCTATTACAATAAAGAATAACTAAAATACTAGTAATAAATTAAGAATAATAGCTCTTAGGGTATATTAACGAAAATAGTTGGGTAATATGGTTGCAATACTACAATATTGGAGCTAAAACAATAACATAATAATCACTAAATGAAATTAGAAAGGAACGCTAAATCAATTTTATAAGCACAGCATTGTAGTGATGGAATATAAAAATTTAAAAAAATATAACTGTTGATATATAAAAAAAATAAAAAAAAAAAATATGTTCCCTAAGATGTTTAAGTGAATACATGTAAAGATTAGGAGAAGAAAAAAATAAAATAAAGTATACATATATATATTATATGTATATATATATATATATATATATATATATATATATGTATATATATACGCTTTAGACGCACTAGGCTCGCTGACGACTACCAAGCGTTTAGGATGCTCCGTAACCTGACACAAACCAATATTCGAAGAGCCAAATCCTCCTATTTCCACGAAGCCCTGTCAGCAGCTCCTGATTCCAAAACCAAATGGCAACTCCTTCGTGAACTCTCCCTCTGTGACTCTTCCAGATCACCTTCCTCAGCAGCCTTTCCAGTCAAACCTGATGATTTAAATTCATATTTTATATCAGCTTCCTCCTGCATTCCTCCATCAACCTCTTCCTTCTTTACTCCTGGAATATCATTTAACGACGACAACTTTTATTTTTCAGATATTTCTCCTACAGACCTCATATCCGCTGTCATGAAATCTCATTCCAATTCCATTGGTCCAGATGGTATTCCCGTCAAATTAATCAAATTATGCCTACCTGAAATCCTTCCCGCTCTACTTTTCATCTACAATTTCTCCTTTCAGAACGCAATATTCCCTTCCTCATGGAAAAAAGCCATTGTCCGTCCTTTACTTAAAAATCCTAACCCTTCTTCCCCTGAAGATTACCGTCCAATCTCAATCCTGTCTAACCTTGCAAAACCTCTAGAACGAATAGTCCAATCCCAAATTTCCAACTTCCTAGAACAGTCCAATCAACTTGACCCTTACCAGTCTGGTTTTCGACCAGGCTACTCCACACAATTCGCCCTAATCAAAATCGTTAGTGATGTTCAGTCAGCCATAGATGATAAAAAACTAACGGTCCTTATCCTCCTGGACTTTTCCAAAGCCTTTGTTACCATTAACCATTCCATCCTTTTCTCCAAATTGAAATCGTTATCCTTTTCCAACAGCTCTATCCTTTGGTTTCAATCATTCCTCTCTCAACGCACCCAAGCAGTCTCTATCCCGAACCAACCTTTATCATCCTATCTAACTCTGTCCTCAGGAGTGGCACAGGGCTCCAGCATATCTCCTCTCCTTTTTAGTTCATATATTAACGACCTTCATAAATCAATCCTTCACTGTTCACATCACCTTTATGCCGATGATTCCCAAATTTACCTCTCCTTCGTTCCCTCTGAATGGCATGATGCGTTTGCCAAAATACAAGAAGACGCAAGTGAAAATGGATTAAGGTTAAACGCTGCTAAAAACCAAGCCATTGTCCTCGGTTCCAAACCCCTTCTCAGATCAAATACCAACATTCCTCTCCTGTACCTGAATGACCAACCCATCACCTTCAACACTTCAGTTAAAAACTTAGGTGTTATCATAGATCAAACCCTCTCCTGGAATCACCATATTTCCCTCATATCCCGACGTTCAATTTCCATCCTGAAACTCTTCCATCGCTTCCGCCATCTCCTACCCATATCCACACATAGACTCCTAGTATCCGCCCTCATCTTCCCCCACATTGACTACGGCTGCGTAGTGTACGGTGGCCTCTCATCGGAACTTGGAGTCAGACTGAAAAGAATAATGAATGGCTTAGTACGTCAATGGGACCCCGAGACTCTATCATGTTTCCCACTACTATGCCAAGTCAGGGTGGCTCTTCCCCTCCTTAAGAAGACAGTACTTCCTAGGTACATTCCTTTACCAAATAATCTATAATCATCGTCCGTCCTACGTATTCAATCTCCTTCAATTCAAGTCATCTATCCACTCCCTCTCCACAAGATCTCGTCCTTCCGACCTTTATACCCCTTTCCACAAATTGGCCTCATTTCAACACTCCTTTATTGTCCGATCCACCACATTTTGGAATTCCATCCCACTTAAAATCCGCCATGCACCATCCTTATCCACATTTAAAACCCTCCTTTTCCAATTCCTCCTTACAATTCAATCAGACGCTGGGTAGCCTATATTGTATTATTATACTATTGTTGCATTGTATATATGTATATGTGTATGTATGTATATGTATATATATATTAATATATGTATATTGTATATATACTATTGTACTATTATTGTATTCTCACTATTATTGTATTATTGGGTGTATATATTGTGTATGTACGATTACACTATTATTGTATTTCGATTATACTATTATGTTCTTCGAACATACTACTATTACTATAACATCTTTATTATTATTTGACGCTCATTTATAATTTCATAGCGTATTGTGTATAGCAACTATTTTGCAGTATTAGGACCTTATTTATCATATTATGGCTTCCTATATCTGTACAGTTATGTAAATACCTTTTATCCCTTATTTTTTAGTTGTTTTTTTTGTTTGTTTTTGTTTATTATAATATACATTTTGGCCAGATGTAATGTTTAATTTTATGTACAATATTGTTATTCTCAAGGGACGTAGTCCCAGAATAAAGTTGATTCTTCTATCTATCTATATATACACAAATGAAGAGGAGTGTGTCATAGATAAGTAGATAATAAAATACATTTCAAAGAAATAAAATCTTATGAATAAGAAAATTAGAAGTTAAGAAAAACAAATTTACCTACTCACAATGCTTTGTGAGTGGTGATGGAAATTCACATTTAACACAGAATAAATATAAGAGAAAAAAAAAATGTATAAAAAAAATTAAAGCCTTATAACATAATATATATTTAGGCAGGGTCTGATTGGATTGTGAAGAGAAATTGGAATAAGAGGGTTTTAAATATGGATAAGGATGATGTATGGCGGATTTTTAGTGGGATAGAATTCCAGAATGCAGTAGAACGGACAACAAAGGAATGTTTAAATGAGGCAGATCTGTGGAAAGGCGTGTAAAGGTCAGAAGGACGAGATCTTGTGGAGAGGGTATGGATAGATGATTTGAATTGTAGGAGATTGTATGCCTAAGAGAGACGATGATTATTGATTATTTGGTAAAGGAATGTGCCTAGGAAATATTGTATTCGGAAGGAGGGGAAGAGCCATCCTAATTTAGCATAGTGGTGCAAAACACGAGAATGCCTCAGGGTCCCAGTGACAAATCCTATAAAGGCGTTTATAATTCTTTTCAGTTTCTCCCCGAGTTCTGCCAAGAGACCACCGTACACCACATAGCCGTAATCAAGGTGAGGAAAGAATACTGGGAGTCTACGTGTGGGAGTGGGTAGATGGCGGAAGCGATGGAATAGTTTCAAGGTACCAATTGACCGTCCGGAGATGTGAGCAATGTGGTGTTTCCAGGAGAGGGTTTGGTCTATGAAAATGCCTAGGTTTTTTACTGAGGATGTGAAGGTGATGGGATGGTCATTTAGGTACAGGATAGGAATGTTGGTATTGGCTCTGAGAAGGGGTTTGGAAAAAATTACTATGGCTTGAGTTTTTGCAGCGTTTAATCTTAGTCCATTTAAGTTTACCCAGGCACTGATCCGATTCAAGTTTCTTGAATTTCGGCAAACACATCATGCAACTCTGAGGGATAGAAGGAAAGGTAAATTTGGGAATCACTGGCATAGAGGTGATGGGAGCAGTGAAGGATTGATTTATGGATGTCGTTGATATAAGAACTAAAAAGAAGAGGAGATACGCTAGAGTCCTGGGCCACTCCTGAGGACAGAGTAAGATAGAAAGACAAAGGTTGATTAGGGATAGCGACAGCTTGTGAGTGTTGAGAGAGGAAAGACTGAAACCATAGGATAGAACAATTGGAAAAGGCTAATGATTTTAATTTGGGAAAGAGAATGGAATGGTTGATGGTATCAAAGGCTTTGGAAAAGTCAAGGAGTATGACAGTTAGGTTTTTGTCATCTATGGTGGACTGAACATCACTAATGATTTTGATTAGGGCGGATTGTGTGGAGTAACCTGGTCGGAAACCATATTGGTAAGGGTAAAGTTGATTGGACTGTTCAAGGAAGTTGGAAACTCAGGATCACATTATTCTCTCCAGGGGTTTCCAAATGTTAGAAAGGATTGAGATTAGCCGGAAATCTTAAGGGAAACACGGGTTAGAATTTTTATTCAAAGGACGGACCGTGACTTTTTTCCACAAGGAAGGGAATACTGAATTTTGAAGGGAGAAATTAAAGATGAATAGGAGTACCGGAAGGATTTAAGGGAGGCATAATTTGACGGAAATGCCATTTGGACCAATAGAATTAGAATGTGATTTCATCACGGCGGATATGAGGTCTGTGGAAGAAATATCTGAAAAGTAAAAGTTGTCGTAATTGAAAGATGTTCCAGGAGAAAAGAAGGAAGAGGTAAATGTAAGAGTTAAAGAGGAAGCTGATATAAGATAGGAATTTAAATCATCTGGTGAAACTGGAAGCACTGCAGAGGGAGGGAATCTGGAAGGTTCACAAAGGTGTAGCCATTTGGATTTTGAATAGGGAGCTGATGAAAGGGCTTCATGGAAATAGGTAGATTTGGCTCGTTGGATTGTGGTTTGTGTCAGGTTGCGGAGCTCCCTAAATGCTTGATAGTCGTCAGTCAACCTAGTACGTCTAAAGCGTCTATGGGCAGCATCATGCCTCTTCTGAAGATCCTTAATTTTCTGACACATCCAAGGAGCAGGAAGGTGACGATCAAAGATGAGGAAAAGGATATATATATATATATTGTAAAGGAGACACTCATAGTTGATCCTAAGATCAGATTTGAAACTATGTTCTAAGCTATGGTTAGGAAGTAGGGGAAGCACGTCTCTTAATACAAGTATTTCTTGCATCTGCTCCCTTGTTGGAAGGGAGCAGATGCAGACCATGACAGAAAGAATTATTTTAGACTCGTTAGAAATCCTTTATCACCACATATCTGATGTATTGCAATGGTGCGACCTAACTCTCTCTCACATTTTTTTACGGTATTATATATTGATTGATGAGTTATTTAGCAACTCAACACAATTGAGCAGCTGTACAATGCTATTGTATTTCTCTCTAGTAATTTAATTTTTATTTTATTTTATTTATAAATTTATTCTTAGATTAAATAAAATATTTAATGTATTAATGTCAATTATTTGATTCTTTGTAATTCACAGTCCACGAACCATTTAAGCCCCCAGCATCCATAAAATTTATCATTACATATAAAAGTTATAATTCAATATTTTTTTTTATTTAATTCATTATTTCATAATATCAGAATATTTGGCTAGCTTTAAACAGGGACAGAAATTTTAATCATTATTTATTTTTATAAAATAAGAACTATATATATATATATATATATATATATATATATATTTGGGGGCTGGGGTAGCTGTGTGGGCTAAGGCGCTTGCAATAGGTAACCAAGTTAAGCAACGCTGAGTGTGGTTAGCACTTGGATGGGTGGCAGTCCACCAGAGAAAGCCACGCTGCACTTCACACGAAGTGGTTTTGCTTTTTCTTTTTATATATGTAATGTTTTTGTTTATTTTTTTTCTATTACAACTATAAGTATTCTTGAGAAGGTTTTATTTTAGTTTTTAGTTGTTTCCATACTATTATTGTATATGTTGTTAGAATCTTTATTAAGTTAGTTTTTGGCCAGATATGTATTTTTTTTTTTTATTTGTTCATTATTGTTATTCTAAGGGGACTTTCCACAAGAATATAGTTTATTTTCTATTTTCTTTATTATCTATTCTTTATACAGTCAAAGCTGATGTTTATTTTATAAATATTTAAATTATTTTCACATTGTAATATTCAGATGTAAAAAATTATTATTGTTGCAAAAGTTAAAAAGTCTAAAATCTCTTTGTAAAGTTTTGTAAGGTTGGAATAGAAGTGAGTTTATTTCAATTCAGAATATTCAAATTTTGTCCGAACCTAGAGGTCAATTATCGATGTTTAAAAACAATTTTTCCCTTGAAAAAAATTGAGAAAACGGGCCATGGATCTAAATAAGTAGTAATCCATTGGTGCAAGGGCTAGACTATATGGTGGATGAGGCAGCAGTTCGAACCCATGAAGTTCTTTAAATTTTTCTTTGGTTCGATGGAAAGTGTGAGGATGAGCATTATCTTGTTGGAATAAAATTTCTTTTAGGTCGATCAAAGCAGGATAACGTTCTGACAACTTTACATACAAGCTTTCCAGTTGTTCGCAGTAGAGTTCAGAATTCATGAAACATCCATTAAGAACAAATTTGTGACGAATAACACCTTCAAAATTCCATAAAATGCAAAGCATGGATTTTTTTTCAAATTGCCCCCTTGCAGAAACCAGAAAAGCAGTTTGACCGCGATCCAGCTGTTGCTCACGGGTATTAAGATTTTGCTAGTAAACCCACTTTTCATAACAGGTGACAATCTTCAGGTAAAATCTCATATTAGAAGGGTTTTTCAACAAATTTTCACAAATTTCTAACCTCTTAACTGATTGCTGAGGAGTAAGTTTGTGAGGGACCAGTCTACTGCTCTTTTTCACCTCTCCCATGGAGAGTAGATGGGAACTAACAGTATCTTTCGACACACCACACTCCCTGGCAAGTTCGCGAGTACTTGTGGACGGATTTGACTCAACAGCTTCCTGCAGAACCTCATCAATATCCATTAATGGTCGCCCGGAGCCCTTCTTCCTTTCCAACGTCATATCTCCACTGCTAAATTTTTCAAAGCGTCCTGGTCAAGGACATCTTCCCCTTCATATTTAATCATTTCATGAGTTGCTTTAGTGGCTGTGAAATTTTTTTTCCATTAATACCTTAAAATTACAAGAATTTCGGAGGATACTCATGTTTCTTCTGTGAAACAAATAACTAAACTGAAGCTTTTTTGAAGAAGTCGAATGGGATTAAACAAGCTTAGACAATGCTCTAAAGGGATTATTAAGTATTGGTAAGT
Organism: Nezara viridula; assembly: GCA_928085145.1. Classification (NCBI taxonomy): domain Eukaryota; kingdom Metazoa; phylum Arthropoda; class Insecta; order Hemiptera; family Pentatomidae; genus Nezara; species Nezara viridula. The sequence goes on along the minus strand of OV725078.1, from coordinate 95,538,642 downwards.
ATTAAATAGGATTAAAATATTTACAGTCTTTTGAAATTGATAAAAGGGTAATTTTTTTTTTTTTTTATACACCTTATATAAAATTCAAATTTTATTTAAAACCAAATTGAATGTATTGTTTTATTTTGATTTTTATCTCTTTTATTTTAAGTAAATAATGAAATAGGATAATTTAGTTATGAAAATAAACCATAATGTTAATTTGAAAAATAAAACTGCGTATGCCCTTAAAACAAGTGTGGGAAGATGTGTGGAAGTGAAATCTTTAGACATATTAAAAAAGAAATTTCATAAAATTATTTCCTATATTAAAACAACTAATATTTAAACTGACTTGCAACACATTACAAAATTAAAAAGTTAAAACCAATGTTAACCAGATAAAAAAAAAAAAAAAAAAAAAAAAAAAAAAAATATAAGGAGAGCAATTTTCTATAACCAAATTATTGTAAAGCATTGAGTGAAAAGGAGTACTTGATGAGTTTTTAATTTTTAATTTAATCATTTATTATTTTAACTTTATCAGAATATAATTTATATATAAAAATCAAATATCAAATTAATAATGTTTATTACAGTATGATTGATTTTTTAAGGTCAAGTAAATAAAGTGATGGATTTACTCTAAAAAAAATAGTGATTAAGTTTATATTAAAACTTGATAAATAACACTGTAAACAAATAAAATAATTTACCTTGAATGGGGTCCTTTCATTACATAGTAGCCCTGTAGAAAAGAACCTTCTTCAATTGATTTCGACATAACTTTCCATGGAAGCCACAAAAGCATATGAAGTTCATGTACTGATACTGCCCAGAATGCCATGAATCTATAACTATCTTGACTTGATATCAAGCAATGAAGTTCTAACAAAAAGAAAGAGGAGCATATTTAATTACTTATGTAATAATGTTCTATAAAAGGAAAGTAATGGTAAGAAAATTAAACAAAATATAGCATCTACACTTTGTTGGTTATAGACCTATCTCAAACTATAAACTGACACGTGAATGAATGCCATTAAGATAGGTTGGCATAATTTTCCAGCAATCAGTGTTTGTATTGAATCTGAGGAAAATTAGATGACTATAGTGCAACTATAAATTGATGGCTGAATGGAGGAAAAGTGAGGGGACAGGAATAGAGTCGAAGAGTGGAGGAGTGGGGCCTTTAATTTACAGATAAAGTGTACAATTCAATGAGTGAAACCTAGGAGTTAACTATTTAGATAAACTATAGAAAAAAAATAATAAACTTCTTCTGTTCATTTTTCCTACTTTTGGTGTCTTGAAGTTTTTTATTTTTTACAATAAATTAGGCCAATTTTCACCAACATTTTATTGATACGCATTAATTTGACGTTTCGACCATACTAAGGGTCATTTTCAAAACTTGATGAGTCCTCCGTTATATGTTCATCATTAATGTTGTAATTAATATGTTCAGTGAACATTAATTTGTCATGTTATATAGGGGCTTCACTGAACATAGTAATTACAACATTAATGATGAACATATAACAGAGGACTCATCAAGTTTTGAAAATGACCCTTAGTATGGTCGAAACGTCAAATTAATGCGTATCAATAAAATGTTGGTGAAAATTGGCCTAATTTACTGTAAAACTTAAAAAAAAAATAAACTTCCTCTTTTTCTGATTTTTTTTTTTTTTAATTTACTATTGCAAATAGTCAAAATATAATATTTAAGTAATGATTTTTAGTAAAATTGTTTAATTTTATTTCAAGAATAAAAAATATTCCATTAAAAATATAATGTTTTTTATTTATATATTTGATTAATTTTTACAGTTGGAACTAAAACAAATTAAATAACAATAGTGGGAATAAAAAATAAATAATGAAACTGGAATATCAATGAAACAAACTGTATTTTTTGATCATTAGACTATAATCATTTCAGTAATTCCTATAAAAATTTATCAGAAGCTAGAGACTTTCCTGCGATCCAAGAAGTGTAAGAGAAGGGGCACATATTCAAAGCAATTACCAATAATTTATTATAGTTTTTAGGAGTAACATTATATTTAAATATGAGCTTTACAACTGGAAGTGGAACTAAGAAAATGGTTATTGATTTTACACCAGTGATCATTGAATATGTGGTTTAAGAACCTAGCAGAAATTTTATATCTATAGCAATCAAGTTATCATAGAGCTAAGGAAGTTACTATGGAAAAAAGAGAAGAGCTGATTGATAAAATTGTACTCATAGATGAATTAACTTAGGAAATGACATTTTGAAACGTCATGCGCAAAAATGAATAGAGATATTGTTAGTTATGCATGATTTGTTTTGCCTGGAATTTTTATCTTAACATTATTCTAGACTCCCTTGGGATCGTTCATCACCAGATATATGGTAATTAGGAGTTAATTTTGGATATTTATTTATTTAATTTTGATTATTTTATTTTATTTAATCATTTCTTTTTGTCTGTGTTCATAGGATTATGTTACTTGGTGTGTGTGCGTTCTAATTTTATAATTTTGGCACTCGAATATCTTTATTTTTTCTTACAATATCTCAGAGTTAGTGCTGTATATATATATATATGGAAATATACAGCATTTCCAAGTCAAATTAAATCTTTTCCAAGTCAAATTCAACTTTTGAATTTTTGTCAATTTTCAAAAAAAAAAAAAAAAGGCTACTTACTATATTATTGAAGGCATAGATTTTGAAAAAGTACAAAAAAATTTTAACGCGGTTGAATATCCATTTATTTAAACTTTTTAGATTTTTCCAGTATATTTCCATGTCATATTCAATTTTTTCCAAGTCAAATTCAACCTTTTCCGAGTCAAATTCAACTTTTTCCAAATCAAATTAAACTTTTTCCAAGTCAAATTCAACCATTTCGTTCAACCATTCAACGTTTCCGTTTCAAATTAATGTTTAGAATTTTTGTCAATTTATGATTTTTTTTTTAAATAAAGGCCATCCCCCCCCCCATGTGAAGGTATATTATTATGCTCCCTTAAGTAGAGTTTTTCAAAATTCTATCGATTTTATGTTACTTACGGATATCGATTTATTTTACTTATTCGGATTTATTAGGGTCTAGTATTATGTTGTCCTGTGCCTAGCTTTTGAAAATGAACCTCATTTTACGATTAAATCGCTGCGTTTCGACTTATTTACGTTTTTTGAACTGTATTCTTATGTTTCCGGAGCCGCAGATTTTGAAAATGACCTCAATTTTAAGACTACGCCATTGCGTTTCGACTTATTTAAGTTTTTCGTATTTATTAGCTATAAGGGTGTATTTTTATGTTTCTGGAGTCGTATATTTTGAAAATGGCTTCCGTTTTATGATTACGCAACTGCATTTCACCTTATTTAGATTTTTCGGATTTATTCCATATAAGGGCGTATTCTTATGTTTCCGGAGCCGTAGATTTTGAAAATTACCTCCATTTTATGATTACGCAACTGCGTTTCGACTTATTTAAGATTTGCAGTTTTATTTGATATAAGGGTCTATTTTTACGTTTTGGGAGACGTAGATTTTGAAAACGACCTCTATTTTAAGATTAAAGCGCTGCGTTTCAACTTATATAAGTTTTTCGGATTTATTCGATATAAGGGTGTAGTATTCCTATGTTTCCGGAGCCTACTTTTACGTTTACATCATAAAACAGAATATTGCTGTTTAAACTTGAGAAAAGTCTAAAACAGCTGTTGGTTAATACAACGACTATTCTTCATGTTAACTATCCTTTAGTTAATAATTTATTAAAAATAAAGAATACTTGGTATTCAATTTTAATTTTTACCAACTAATAGAAGAATACATAACAAAAGAAAAAAAAATATGGTATTTAAATTAAAACAAATCAAATAGAAACATCCCTACTCATTTTGTACAGCATAGTTCCAGGAGATTTCAAAGCCAAGAGGAGGAAGAAACAAATTTTTAGGCCAGAAACATGAAAACATAGCTTTCATTATAAGTAAAAAAATATATATACATTACAATTAGTACAATGACAATTTAGAAACTGAGGGCGTAATATAATAATATAGCATTATTCAAAAGTGCAGGCGTAGGGAGGTGGCGGTCCCATCGCCTGGACATTGTACCACAAACAGCCACTGGCTCCCCAGGTTGGGGAAACTGTACACTGGCGTGCACACAGTACACCACATACAGCACACTACACTCACCCCCACAATACAGACGAAGGTCAAATACACTACATACCCTATAGTCACGGAGCCCCTGGCAAAAAAGGTGTCATGTTTCATACTAAGCTTTGTCCTTATAAATTGATCATATCCACAGGTCTAATGAGAAAAATGCGCATCTGCCAGCATATAGCCGCTGGAATACAAGATGGCGGCCAACTTAAGATAGATAGAGATCCTAAATAGGTGGTAAGCGTATATATAGAGAGGGCTTATATAGATATATAAAGCTAGCAATCCTTTCAATTTATAGTATTTACAGTCTTAAGACATGTGATATGTGAAATTAAAGCTGACAAAATTTGCAATAGAAATGGTTAAATTATTTTTTTCACTATATTCTATAGTTTCCATGATATTCCTCTTCATAATTTACTAATTATGAAAAAACAAATTTTTTTCATCGCATTTTTATCATTATTTGACACACAAACTCTATAACTTTTCATAGACTGGATTTAAAGCAGTGGATCCCCAGATATGCTACTTACATATGAGATGCATATTCTACAATTTTAGCCTCATTAATAACCATGCCCCAAAGGAACCCTTCATGCGGTAAAAGATGATTTCTACACCAAACTGGAAAATTGTCTGGACCAGTTGGATCAAATTGACGAGACTTGATACTAAACTAGTCATTGGAGACTGTAATGCCCAAATCAGGAAAGCGAAGGAGTTCAAACCAGTTATTGGCAAGCACAGCATACATGATGAATCTAATGACAATGGCCCACTATTGGTCAATCTTGCTGCGTTGAAAGGTTTGGTTATATTGGAAGCACACTCTTTCTTCATAAGAAGATCCATCAGGCAACAAAATGGCGATCCAACGATGGTATTACCACAAAACTAATTGACCATGTTCATATTAGTGCTAGGCATATCTCCAGCCTAATGAACTATCATGTGTTCTGACCACTTTCTTGATGTTGTAGGAGTAAGGGCCAGAATCTCAGTAGTTAAGAGACTTCAAAGAATACAACAAAGAAAATAGTGTTTCTCCACCATCATCAATGAGAGAGTGAGGCTGCTTGGGGAGCCTGAAGATCTTAACCAACACTGCTCTGGATGCAAAAATGTGTTGGCACCTGGCTCCGACGAACTATCTGCTGAAATCTTTAAATATGGTGACGACAAGCTGACCTGATGATATGCATGCAATTATCATGAAGGTGTGGATACTTGAGGAGATCCAGATGAGTGGAAGGGTAGTGTGTTATACCCCAAACATAAAAAAGGAGATGTTCTTGATTGCCGAAATGACAGAGGTATATATTTCCTTATTTCCATGTGTATATAAAATCTTCTTGTGGATATTATACAAGAAAGTAATGTCATTTGCAGAGCGTGAGATAAGTGCATATCAAGCAGGATTTATGAGAGGGAAATCCACTACTGACCAAATATTTTCAATCAGGATCCTACTGGAAAGAACGAGGGAATAAAAGATGCAAACGCGCCACCTCATCATCTTTCAGGCTGTATATGATAGCATCTTTAGAGACAAGCTCAATGAGGGCATCCTTGATTTAAGCATTTCTTCTAAAACAGTATGACTAAGTTAGATGACCATGAAGGAAGAGAATTGCCAAGTTCGAGTACACGGAGACTTGTCCAATTGCTTCCAGACTCACATGGGACTACGGCAAGGAGACTGCCTTGCATGCCTGTTATTTAACTTGGCACTGGAAGGTGCCATCAGATGGTCACATTTTTTCAATAGAGGAGCACAGATCCTGGGATTAGCTGATGATCTGGACATCATTGGAAGGAGCCTCACTGAGGAAGAGGAAGCATTATTTAACCTCCAGAGGGGAGGGGGGCTGCTTAAGTCGGGCTGGTCATAAATGAGAAAAAAACAAAGTATATGAAGAAGGAGAGAAAAGAGCACCCCCTCCCCTCCCGTGATCAAAATAGGGGACACTATGCTTGATTGTTGATGATGAGTTTGTATACCTTGGACCGCAAGTGAACTCTGACAATGACAAAGTCAGAAATCTAAAGGTGAATTTTAGTGACAATAGAGCTACTTTGGAATGATAAAATACTTCTGCAATCGAACTCTCACAAGAACTACTAAACTCTGCCTTTATAAGTTGCTAATCAGACCAGTTCTAGTATACGGCTCTAGAAGCTGGACTATTCTACAGACCCTGGAGCAAGCTCTCCTCTGCTTTGAGAGACGAATCCTGAGAAGGATCTTTGGAGCAGTATGCATTAACAGTGAATGGAGGGAGGGCACTAACGCGGAAATCAGAGAACTTTATGGTGAAGCTGTCATAAAATTCATCAGAATTGGGTGGTTGAGATGGGCTGGGCACACCATCAGGATGGGGCCTGATGAGGTACCCAGGAAGCTTCTAGAAGAGCAGATCTATGGATCAAGAAGAGTTGGCAGACCGAAACGATGGTGTGGCAGCCCGACGCGAGAACCCTCTTAAACCTCTGCAATTGGAAAGCATCTGCACAGGACAGAGAAGAATGACCGACTAAGTTGCAGGCAGCCCTGATTCTTCAAGAGTTGTAGTGCCATCGAGGAAGAAAGAATTATTCAAAAGTGTCATTAAAAAAAAATATATATATATGATGTAATAACCAAGGTCCATAAATAGTGTTATAAAAACTTGCTAGTAGGATGCCAATTTGAAATGTTTTATTTTGAATTCTGGTTTGAAAATGGTGGCAACTTCAAGGTATTAGATAACATTTATAGTTGAGTGTGACACAAAGACTCTGTAAAAGATGTGGAACTTGGCTAAACCAGTAAGTAATTAATAAATAGAGAAATAAAATACAGCGTAAGTCCCAGAAACTATAATTTAATTACTTCCTAGTAAAATCTAACTCTGCTTATTAATATTTATTTATTTCTGTCCTCCCTTGCCCGGCAATACAAATTTTAGGTAGAAGTATTCGCTACACATTAGTAACTGAGGGAACATGTTTATTAACTGAAGGAAATCGCCCTCTCTGATGATGAAGAGATGGAAGAGCCTAGTTTCCCTCAGTAGTTTGCCCTTATTGTCTCAAAAGAGGTGCAGGTCGTTAGCAGTTTCAGTAATACCATAACAGGGTCATAGGGGATTAATTTCCTTCTCCTAGGAAGAAAGCTTGGTGCAGAACCTCCCATGACCTTTGAGGATTTGAGAGACCCAATAATTCCTCATAGGGTATGGGGAGAGGTTTCGCGCCAAGCTTCATGCTTTAAGAAAGAAAATTAAACCCCTGTTAATACATCAATATAATACATATACATATAGCAATATAATACAAAAGTTAAAATATTACCATTGTCCACCAATTGTGTTCCTTGAATTTTAAATACAAAGGGAATATGAACCTCCATCATTTTCATTTTGGGGATTTGAGAGTGGCCATAATTGACAAGGCTACTTCTCCCAAGATTCCTTCGATAATCCCATAGATCTCTAGCATTCCTAGAATATAGAAAAAGAATTGTTTCAACATTTAGGAAAGAGAAATACTTGAATCCTTAAAAATATACATAGAATTAACAAATTACTAGAAGTTCCAATAGCATTTATGATAAAAATTATGCTATTTAGCTATATTTTATTTGAAAAGAAAATATACACTAATTATTAATGTCTTCAGTGATAGTAAAGAGGATATAACTCCACAGAATGATGAAGTTTTGATTAGGATATTACATAAAGACAAAAATAGGAAGTTATAATAGAATAGTTTTAAAATTATAAAGATATTTTTATAACTTGATGAGCATCAATTCCACTGATGCTCAAAATTTAGTAAAAAAAATAAGAGTGAACAACCTAACTTCTTATTCTAATTTCACAATACCCTACAGTGATAGTAATGGGATCAGGGCCAAAATAGAGTATTTATAGTAGGAGAAGGTTTGAATGTGAATTACAAAAGTATATGCCATTTTAAGTAAAACGAACTTTATTTGTCATTTCAAAATGATCAGAGATAAAAAACAGTAGGATAACTGCAGAAGGTAGAAGCTTTGATTTTTACTTTCATTTACCTATAAATGCAATATATAGTAATTGGGTAAGTATTGCGATTGTGAAAATTTTTGAGTCTGAGTTTTCAACGGAAATACATGTTTTAAGGTCTCCTGAGTCGAAATAACCAAGTCCTGCAAAATGTTGTGTGTGTATGTTATTAGTCTAGCTCAAAAACGAAAAGTCGTATGAAAATGAAATCAGCAAACCGGAAGTGGTATTTTATATAATCAACTTAACACATTTTTACGATTCTCTCAAAAACAGCTCTAAAGATATTGATTAAACTCAGCATATCAGGGTATTATTTAGCAGTTTTTAATATAATGTAGGTTTTATTCTCCTTGATGTTCTCTATCAGGGCTTAAATGGCTTATTCTCAATATTGGCTTTCCCTAAAGTACCTTATTTTTTAAAAAATAATTAACCATTTCACATTAACCTTTGACATAAAAAATAGTTAAATATCAAGTATGAAAGAATTTCATAATTAACTAAAGGAGAAATAAAGGTAATAAAGAAGGAGAAAAGGATTGTAACGGATAATAGTTGTAATAGTGGAATCAAAGGAATACGAGCTTGCTCGAAAGATTATAACAGGCTTCCATACGTAACAATAATTTTCACTTTCACTTTCCCTTAGTCTGAAAATACTTATTTCTGATAAGAACGTGGTAAGTGAAAGTCGTGTGATGCGTTCACCAGATTTGTCAACTTGCATATATGGGTGCTGTAAGAATAGTTATCTCTATAGTAGGCAAAAGAGCAGGTAGAAGGCCAAAAAGTGGATGGATAGATTGAATCAACAAAGATACAATAGAGCTCCATGCAGATAACTGGAAAGAAATGGCCCAAGATAGGCGGATATGGAGTAGGTTTATTAAGGCAGCAAAAGATCTACAAGGCCTGTATTGCCCACAGAAAAAAAACACACGCGTATATATAGCATTTCCAAGTCAATTTCAACCTTTTCCAAGTCAAATTCAACCTTTTCCAAATCAAATTAAACTTATTCCAAGTCAAATTCAACCTTTTCCATTTCAAATTCAACCTTTTCCATTTCAAATTCAACCTTTTTTTATTTATTTAATTATCTTTACTTTTTCGATGTGTGGGTCTGTTATCGTATGAGTAGTTTTTGAAAATAACCTCCTTTTTAAGATTAAGTGACTGCGTTTCGAATAATTTAAGTTTTTTTGAATTATTCGATATAAGGGTGCATTTTTATGTTTCCCGATCAGTAAATTTTGAAAATGACATCCATTTTATGTTTACGCCACTGTTTTGACTTATTTAAATTTTTAGAATTTATCCAATATAAAGGTCTACTTTTATGTTTCTGGAGCCGTAGATTTTGAAAACGACCTCCATTTTAAGATTAGGCCACCGCGTTTCGACTTATTTGAGTTTTTCGGATATTTTTCATATGAGGGTGTATTTTTATGTTTCCGGAGCTGTAGATTTTGAAAACGACCTCCATTTTAAGATTAGGCCACCGCGTTTCGACCTATTTTTCAGTTTTTCGGATATTTTTCATATGAGGGTGTATTTTTATGTTTCCGGAGCAAGAGAGTCCGGTGTCAGCGGACAGGTAAGAGAAGTTGGGTCCCTCTGTCGTAAATGCGACAGAGAGCCAGAAACACCAGCACATGTGCTTGGAAAATGCCCCAACAACTCCCTCCTTATAACACGCCGTCACCACAGAGTCAAGCATGAACTGATGAGGCTCCTTGAAGAGAGAGAATACGCCTGTTTCGAGGAAGTATATTGTATAGATACGGATGGATCCACCCGATATGCCGACATTGTAGCATTCCCTAAGACGGGAAAGTCGGCGATGATTTTGGATCCGACCGTGAGATATGAGACCAACGACCTCGATCAGGCAGAAAAAGTGGAAAGGGAGAAAAAACAGACATATGAGAAATGCATCCCTTTCCTTAGTGAAAAGTTCCGCGAGAGTTTCGGGCCGAGAGAGTTCCACGTGAGAGGCCTTTGGTTCGGAGCTCGCGGAACGATACCAGACTCAACAAGGAGCTTCATGGAGGGCCTTGGTGTCGACATAAAGGACGTGGCAAGGTTGGCAGAGAGTATAATCCTCGACTCCCTGGGAATCATCCACCACCATGTGCATGGGAGCGGATAGGGGGAGAGTTTGCTCGCGGGGGGAGGCATGCGTGTGTTACAGCATTTTTATATTATTATTTATTGAACACGTCCACTGTACTTAATGTATTTTTTATGTATTAGGTTAGAAATAGAGAGGAGAGAATGTGAGGAGTGGGAACATGTATAGGGGGAGAGAAGGAAGAGAAAGGGTACAGAATGATAATAAATGAATGAAAGTAATAGTAAAAATTATAAAATAAAAAAAAAGGAGAAAAAAAAGGAAAAAAAAAATAATAATATATATATATATACGTATAAAATATTGTATACTATGCTCATACATATTGTTAATCCTATATAATTGTATAATAATTTTAAATAATGTCTGTAGTGATTAATAAGAATGCTGTGTTGTTAGCAACCCAATGTAATTGGGCAGCACCATTTTATTCTATTTTATGAAAATAAAGTGATTCTCTCCTTCAAAAGCTATGCCTTCGATAATATAGTAAGTGGCCTTCATTTCGAAAAAAAATCGAAAATTGACGAAAATTCGAAAGTTGAATTTGAAATGGAAAAGGTTGAATTTGACTTGGAAAAGGTTGAATTTGAAATGGAAAAGGTTTAATTTGACTTGGAAAAGGTTGAATTTGATTTGGAAAAGGTTGAAATTGACTTGGAAATGCTATATATAGATGGCAAATTGACAGCATCAAAAGAAAAGATCCTAAGCATATGGAAGGAACACTTCCCGCAGCTGCTTAATCAAGGGCAACCCACAAAGGAAGAAGACATGGACCATACTGAGGACATCGACCCATTTGAGGTTAAAAATCCAGATATTCTGGATGTGGAAATAGCTATCGGCAGGCTTAAAAGAAGAAAGGCTCCAGGGATAGACAACCTACCATCAGAGCTGTTCAAGGATGGAGTTGAAGACCTCAGAGCCAAGCTGTTAGATCTAATCCAGAAGATATGGGAGAAGGAGCGGATTCCAGAAGCATGGAACACAGGGTTGATCTGTCCTATCCTTAAGAAGGGCTCCATGTACAAATGTGGAAATTACAGAGGTATAGGACTTCTTCCGGTTGCCTATAAAATAATGACTGATATTCTACTAAATCGGATATATCCGTGTTATCAAAACATAATAGGCGACCATCAAACAGGATTTAGGAGAGGAAGGAGTATGCTAGATCAGATATTCATCCTAAAACAAGTACTTGAAAAACGATGGGAAGTAGATCAGGACGTACACGCATTATTTGTCGACTTCAAATCAGCCTATGACTCCGTGGACAGAAACTGTCTCTGGAAGATCATGACTAAGCTGGGTGTTCCCGGGAAGTTAGTGAAGTTGACGAAGGCGTGTACTAATGATCCTAAATGTAGGGTACTAATACAAGGAGAAGTATTTGAAGCCTTTGAAGTTCAAACGGGTTTGAGGCAGGGAGATGGACTCTCGCCAATGCTGTTCAACTTAGCACTAGAGAAAGTAATAAGAACAACATCCAATGGAGAGAAGATGGAGGGGTGTACGTTAGAATGAAACACAAAATCCTAGCATATGCAGATGATATAGCTGTCCTCGAAAGTAATCAAGAGGATATTGAGAGACTCGCTCAGACTCTGTTAAAAGAAGCAGAGCAAATCGGATTACAGGTCAATGTAGATAAAACAAAATACATGATAGTTAGCAGAAACATCCACCCTAATAACATGATCTGCGTAGATTCTAAGTCCTTCCCGAAAGTAGACAGATTCAAATACCTCGGCTCCACAATAACCTCAATAAATGATCAACTAACAGAGATAGACCAGCAAATAACAAGTGCGAACAGATCTTTCTTCTCTCTTTCAAGTGTACTGAAACTCAGAAAAATCTCCTGAGATCTAAAAATAAGGGTGTACACCACCGTGATTAAGCCAGTTCTGCTGTACGGTTGTGAAACCTGGGTTCTAACCGGCACATTAGAAGCCAGAATTGAGAGATTCGAAAGAAAAGTTCTATGTCGGATAACAGGACCTATATGGGACCAGAACGTTGACACATGGAGGAGAAGGGATAATAAAGAACTGCTGAAAGAAATGGATCAGTCAATATCTCATGACATGAAGGCAAGGAGATTAAGATGGGCGGGGCATGTAGCTCGTAGCAATCCATCAGGACGCCTTTACATAACAATGAATGCCGGAGTAGTAGGAAAGAGACCACGTAGGAGGCCAAAACCCTTCAATTTGAAAGGGAAACCATTCAGTAGTTATCTGCAAAAATAAAATAATAATCTAAAATTTTTAAAACCCTTCGAGTGAATAGGGAATTGATTAAGGAATTGGCAAAAAGGACCTTGAGGCCCACTTGTTGGACTAGCTCCCCTACCAGTATATACAAGTTTAAAAAATAAAAGCTTATAACCCACATTTTGTAACATAACGCTCTGTTTCAATCCTCCACTTTCTGCCCTAATATTTTTGAAATCAACGGCTTTCCAATGACAGACAAGGCTATCTTACTTAGAACAGCATACATTTATTTCATTCCATTCAAACCTTCTCCCGCTATGAGTACTCTATTTTGGCCCAGGCTCCATGATTAAGACTTTCATTACAAGGGAGTGTTCAGCATAAATTCCACTCTTTTCTAACACCATCTAAGTTTCTGAACTGCCTGAGAGTTTTGTCCCTACTTCTGTGTAAATAACTGATGTACTTTAGGTAAGACATTCTTGGACATCTTTTACTATCATGGATATATTTCTGGAATCAGGGGATAAGACGATAATCTAAAGTCTTCCATGGTGACAACATGACCATACCACTTAAATTGGTAAGACTTTATGACCTCTTTCATTGAAGTTATTGCCTTCCTGATCCTCTCAATACAGGAGACCCTTCTTATTTTGACAGCAGTCCTTTGGAGAAACTTCATTTTTTTATCTATGAATTTTAGTTATTCTCTTGCTTTCAGCACCATTTAAGAGTAAATGTATATACACCAACTTGAAGAGCTTCAATTTTCACCAATCCTAAATATTACAGACTTAACAGAAACCTAAGTTCACTTTACTAATTAGGTGTCAACTATTATGCAATGGGCTACAACACACTACTGTGGAATGCAAAGGGCTTAGTAGATTATCATCCCAGATTTAAAACATTGACATTTAAGCCATTATTCAAAGTTTTTCAGTGAAAATTATAACTGAACCCATTTTTATAAAAAAACTAAACAACTCAGTCTAATGAAATAAATGGACTCAGTCTAAATTTGTATTTGGGTTAAGATTTACTTTTTAGAATTAGTACTCTTTTACAACAAAAATTAGTTGAAACTAAAAATATCAGCCATGTATATTTTTGTATGGACAAATAAATATAAATAATAGAGTACTAGTTTATAAGTGTCACATCTAGTTGACAGGTATGTCATGATCACATTAATCATCACACGCTGGACTACTAATGGGATTCTATGTACTATGTGATCTTCATCCACCTGTCAACTAAATATGACACTTGTAAACTAGTTCCTAAAACAGTAATATTAATATACAAGACTATAAACCCCAATCAATATTTACAAAACAGAGGAAGTTCTCAGAATGAAATTTCGTATCGTCTAAAATAAAGCAGGATGAAATAGAATAACATTCCATTATTTTTTCTATACCGACAACTGTCACTGTATGAGTTCTTAAAATATTTAAATACATACCCTAACACACTAATATATAGTAAATTAAAATAGCTGAAATATTATTAAATAAAATTATTCTCAGTAAACTATCTTTTTGGGATATTTAAAATGGTGATAGTTCAAAAGTGTCACATCTGAATGGCAGATGACTCAAGAACTCAATGAAATAGTTGATCAGTTGTAATAAAAATTATAATAGTTAAGTTGATTAGATAAAACCAAGTTTATCAATAGTCCAGAAGTTATGTGACAGCAGTTTTACTAAAATATATATTTAATATCACTAGTTCAAATAAATTATTAGGATAGAGAAATATCTATTATGTTAAAATGTGACACTTACCTGAATATTAATAAACACGAAATGAAAGCTACAACACTTAATAGGATTAAAGGTAGCATGTTCTCTATTCCACCAGAATAAAGAAACGGAAACAGCATCCTAAACACTAATCAAAAATATGAAATATCTATTCAAAAATAAAACAAAAGGGTTTTAGTACCCTAAAAATGCATAAGGTACCCATGATAAAGTGACTAAATTGACATTGAACAACTGAAAGTAAATACTGATACGATGGGTTATAAACTGAAAACCAAAGAAGTATAAGCTACAAGACCTTTGTTCTCCACCAAGAAGATTGAAGTACTGCATTTCACCTATCAGTGCCTTTATTTTTATGATGTAAACTGAAATTCTAAACCGATTGTTCTCCTTAAAATTAAAGAAATAATAAAAAAATGTTCATAAAAAACCAGAATTAAACAGACTAGATGTACGTTCGTCTCGCTATATTAATTTATAAAAGAAAGCTGGTGAGTTACAAATCAAGTTTGGTAAATATGATTTCAAATCAATTATAAATAATTTTTTGATAGATATTGTTTTTAATAGGGCACTAGGAGAGAAAATAATTCATGAAATAAGTAAGGAATCCTCTGAAATGATGACGGGATGGATTTAATTCAGTGGCTGTCAAAAGTAATTAGTCCATAGCACAGGCCAAATTTTGGCTTTGTATTCAAATTGAAATGAAATATGATTGTAAAACTTTTATGATGGAATATTCTTTTATTTAGACAGAGATTGAGCTGAAAATTATCAAATGAAAAAAAACCAAAAAAAAAAAAAAAAACACTTCATAAATAAATATAAAAGAAAAAAATACGTTTCAATAATATTAAGACATTTCTTTCTTTTTTTAATACTATTAAATTGTTTAACAATTAGCATTTTGTATTAAATTCATTTACATCAATACTACCTGTTTGAAGGTGTTTTGGCCTAGAGAAAGCAAGATGTAAAAATTCTGGCTCGATTTTAACTCAATATTTAGACAAAACTTCTGTTGAGCTTTTTTTTTTTTTTTTAATATACTTCCGAATCTCATGCATCATTAATTACTTTAATATCTGAACTTTAAGAAGAGTTCAGGAGGCTCCTGGTTGAATTATAAAACATCCACTCTTAGACCTTATGTGCTATATTCTTAGGATTGTTACCTTGTTAAACTATCTTTCAATTTTCGACCAAAAATAGTTTTCTGCTGTTTTTTTTTTTAAATTTAGATTATTACTTAAAATGTCGAAATGACCACCTGAATTTCAAAAACTGTTAATCAGAACAAGATTTCTAACTCTGTGAGGAGAGTCTTATCCACAAAACATAACACAACTGTGTCCATTTTTTACCATCGATCGAGAATTTAGTCGTTTTGATTTTTATTTGGTTTTCATCGAAACCAAACTTCCTTCTACAATTCTTTCTATCGCTTCCAAAAATACATATTTAATTATTTTAATCACTAAACAGAACATTTTGGCAAAAGTATAATGTTTTGTACAAATATTCCTTCGCAAATTCTTTTTTTTTCTATTAACTTCCATGACAAAAAGCTTCTTTCCGACTTTTCTACCATATATAACAACTTCATAACGGGCTCAGCTTACTCTTGACTGACTGACCTGTTTGTATGAAGTACCCACAACCATACCAGCGTACCTCCAAACATTAGTGGACGGATTATTTGTAACTTCTATCATGATGTCCTTGCATTATCGGGGTGTTAGACTACATCTTATGGAGTTTTTTTTTTTAAAGCTGTTTTCTATCTCACCACACCTTTTAATGATATAATGAACAGTCGAGAAATTCAGAATGAAGGATCGACCAATTTTTTGATATTTGTATCCACTGTTTCTGAGTAAAACAGATTTTTCCGGTATTGCAATAGATTTTTGGACTGGTTCTGATGCCATTATCATTCAAATACAAAATGTTAAAAAATAAATAGATTTCATAAAATACTTCTTAAAAAAAAAGTTTTGATTGTAATTAAGTATATGTTAAATTACGTATCTAAAACTAAATCAAACATTCAATCAGTGGTTATTATTTGACCTATCATAATTTTTTTTTTTGTTTTTTAATCAATGTGGTAAAGAAAACATATTTAAGCCTAAACTTGACGTAAACCAATGACTTCCTGTCCTACAGCATTCTTTAACAATTCCTCACTTATCCCTTTTGGACAAATCCGATATCTAGGACTTCATCTGGACAAACGACTCACTTGGAATCCTCATACAGGACTGGAGCGACAAGAAACTGCTCGACGTTTTCGACTACTCCAGCAATTTCTAGACAAACGCTCTAAACTTTCTATATATTAAAAAAGACTCATATACATGATTATAATAAGGTCAATTTGGACTTACGGAATTGAGCTTTGGTGTTCCACCAAACCATCGAATTCCTCTTGTATCCAATCCTTACAATCCAAATTCCTTCGTAAAATCTTCAATGACCCTTACTTTGTCAATCTTTCCGATTTAGCACAATCCAGATACCTATCCTTCCACAACAAACTTCAAAACCAGCCGAACCCTCTTCTTTCAAACCTTGCTTCAATTCGAGACCTGATAATTCTCCAAGGCGTCTGAAAAGAAGATGGCTTCGTGATCTACTTATGTAAATATATTATTAGAGTGCTACCAATGGGTAGTTTCTCGACAAGCTTTTTTATGTGATTCTATTATTACCGTGAGCACATTTACTGGATATATTTTTAATAATTAATTTTATACAGTTGTAAATCTCATGAATAAATAAAAAAAAAAAAGCCTAAATGTGAATTATTAACAAATGTCATAAAGGCATTTGCAGACGGATGGAGTAAGTCTAAAATATACACAGTATATAAGAATAGAGATCCATATCATTGCCACAACTACCGTGGAATATCTCTTTTACCTAGCGGGTACAAGGTTCTACCAAATATTTTGTTTAAGTGCTCACTCCGAGAGAGAAATAGGCCCTATCATTCTGGATTCCGCAGTTAATTCTACAAATGACTAAATATTCAGCCTTAGGGTAATACTAGAAAAGGATCTTCCAAGATTTCAAAGAAGCCTATGATAGCATCCATTGGGGAGCTTTCTATTGTGCAGTTCTATTTCTTTCAAATAATGAGAGGTGTCCATCAAAGAGATGCTCTATCATTTCTGCTATTCAACATAGCAATGGAAAATGCAGTTAGGGATTCGGGTGTCCAGACCACGGTTACAATGAGCAACTGGTCGGCACGACTGCTGGCCTTCACAAATGACATAGTCAACGTTTGATGGTCGCAGCTGTTTTCAGCTTTGTTGGAAGGCATATTATATTCTATAAGAAAACGTAAGAAGACTTGTCTGAAGATTATCCTGGAAAAAACAAAGTAAATAGTATCCGGACCGGGAAGAAAGTGCAGAATAGCATATATATATAAAGGACCTGAATTCACTAACTAGGATTAATCGTGATAATGAAATTGCGATAGAGGGTAGAAGAATAAAATATTTATAAATTCAAACCACTTTGGGCTGGGAAACCATTTTTCAAACAGGTTTATTAAAAAATAATATGTTCATTCACTCATGTACTGATTGATTATAGACCAATCAATTTGTCAAAGACAATATCAAGTTTAAACATCAAGATCATAGCAAAAAATACCAGATAAAGGAATTGCATATCGTCAGTCAAGTCTCGAGTTACTTCATAGAAAATTCATTATGATTTACCAAGCGTTCTTATCTTGTTATATGAGGCAATATTTCTAATCCTTCTAAGCTAGCGGTTTGTCAACTCTACAGAACTTTTTCTCGTTTCAAGAAAGGTTAATCATCTCAGTCCATTCTTATGTCCATTCATGTCGTAATTATTTTTAGTTGATGTGGTATCATGTACAAATAAATTTGTTTGCTATAGCTTTAAAACCCCGAGGTCATCAATCCAGAGTAGAGTAACGATACGATCTTGTTATGTTAGCATTGGCATACTATCGACGTGAAGTCTGTATCCTTACAAATAAGAGATTGCAGATCAACTCCGCAAGTCATTAAAAAAGTTAGATGTATTTTTTCTGATTGAGAAATTGTGGTGAAAGAAAAACGAATATCTTACCCTTAGTAAGATTTTTATTAGCTTAAAAACATCAACAGAATTTACAGAAGGCAATAAGGTTATAAGTCAGGTTAACAAAGTAGTTCAAGCTTCCCCCCCAAGAGTGGGATTAAGTCACCACATTCACCCTGGATTTTTGAGACAACATCTGGTAAGATTTAAAGTACAATATTAGAGACAAAAGAGAAATTTGAAACTTTATTCATGATTTGCAACATCAGAGTTTTTAATTAGTTATATAGTTTTAAGGTAAGGAGGAGCTTTGGTCACACGTGCAGGTTTTGAACATATAGGGAATCCAATTTCATTAGAGAGAGGGCCGTGGACAGATGGAGCGGCAGAGTGTTCTTCTGGATGTAACATGTGAGAGGGCTCCAATATTGCAGCGGGTTCATCATTGTTAGAGAAAGGCTGCTCCGACACTTCAGGAATTCTTCTAGGTGCCAATTATCTCAGAGACACGCTTGACTCTTCCATCCTTCCTGCGAATTTGGGCGTACTGTGGGTTAGCCTCGAGTAATTCCACTTCTTCAACAGGGTCTTCGTATTTATTGAGTCACACACACGTTACTTTCGGCAAGCACAGGACAAGGGGTTAACCAAGACGGCAAGGTGACTCCATTGGCTGTGTGGCGAGGGTGACTGAAAAAGCGTTCGTGAGGAGTGGGGTTAGTCGCTGTGCAAAATAGAGAACGTATAGCGTGGAGGGATTCCTGTAGGATCCTATCGTAGTCCTTCGTCCGCAGTCCTCGAACTTCAAAGACAAATGGTTCTCCATAGAGTACCATTGAGGCGTTCAATTTGTCCGTTCCCTGCTGGGTTATACGGGGTTGTTCTGCTGGTGGCTACACCATTTGAATGGAGTCCTTGAAGTCCTTGACTTCCCTAGACAATAAGGAAGCTCCCCGATCAGTGTGGACATAGACTGGCATTCCAAACAAACAGAAGAGGTTTTTGAGACACTAAACCACAGTAGCGGCAGAAAAATCGTGACAGGCATATGAACAAGGAAAATGAGAATACTCGTCAGTGATGTTGAGGAGATAGAAGTTCCGTGATTCAGAAGGGTGAGGCCCTTTAAAATCTATATTGATGCGTTCGAATGAAGAGGTGGTTTACTAGGGTTCCAGAAGTTTTCAAGTACCTAGGTTTTATTTCAGCACAGATGGTACAACTTGAAGTCATCTTATTGGCATCTTCGAGTGAATAGGGAATGTTCTTACATTTGAGCCAATGGTACATACGTGTAACACCAGGATAGCACAAAGATCGGTGAAGCTGGAGCAAGTTGGTAGAAGTGGAAGCACTACAGACATGGGAGAGAGTGTCTGCCTTGGTCTTGTCTTCACCGGGACGGTAAGTTATATCATAAACGAATAGAGCTATCACTAGCCGCCATCTTGTGATCTTCTCATTTTTTACTTCACTCCCATACTTTCTGTCAAAAAAGAAAGACAGAGCCTCTTGATCAGTTATAAGGCGAAAATGCTAGCCAAGAAGAAATGTTTCAAGGATTTAACAATTGCTGCTGCCTCCTTTTCAATTGGTGGATTACGACTAATTTCAGATTTGCTTAGTGATCGGGAGAAAAACGCAATCGGTCGTCCATCTTGACTAAGGGTAGCTGTCAGTGTAAAGTTAGAGGCATCGGTTTCCACTATAAGAGGACGAGATTCATCAATGGTTGTAGCGACCTAGTTAACAATGTCCTTTTTTAGCTTTTCGAAAGCAGAAGCAGCCGATGGATTCAGTGAAAATGATTTAGCATCAATCAAGACTCGGATTTCATCTGAAAATTTCGGTAACCACTTCGAGTAATGAGCAAAGAAACCAAGAGCTCTCTTCAGTGATTCGGAGTTATGGGGCAGTGGCATATTCAACAATGGAGCAAGCTGGGCAGTGTCTGGCTTGATAGAATGGTATAAAACGAGATGTCCCAGAAGTTTTACGCTTGCAAGATGAAATTCACTATTTTCCTTGATGATTTCAATGCCGAGCTTATCGAGGGTCAACATGAGCTTGTTTAGATTCAGGTCATGGTCAGCTTTATCCATTCTTCACACAGTGATATCATCGAGGTACGAATACACTCCAGTGAGGTTTTCGGCAGTTATTATTTGATCTATTGCACGTTGGAAGCATGCAACTCATTAGTTACGCCAAAGGGTATGCGTGTGAACTCATAAAGCTTACCCATTGCTTCAAAACCAGTATATTTATTCTCATCTTCACATATTGATATCTGATGATATGCTTGCCGTAAGTTCACGACACTGTAAGTTGGTCAACATTTGGTAAGGAGTAGGCATTAAGTAGTGTATACCTATTTATCGTTTGAGAATAGTCCAATACAAATCTCTTCTTTTCATTGTTATTTACAACCAATACCTGAGCTCTCCACAGCGAATTGCAGGGCTCAATCACTCCTTCGGAAAGCAACCGAGTAATTTCGGTCTTGATAAACTAAGATTCTTCATCACGGTATTGGCGGGACCTTGTGGCAATTGGATGACAGAAGAGAGATTGTCAAAGAGGCGTACAGGGCCAATCTTAGTTACAGCATATGAACAGATTGTGGGAAGTGCCTTGTCTCCACCAAATTTTAGCAGAATATTTGAGTGTGCTCTGAGTATATCATGTCCGATGAGGACAGAGTTCTTT
This sequence comes from Nezara viridula, assembly GCA_928085145.1. NCBI lineage: Eukaryota > Metazoa > Arthropoda > Insecta > Hemiptera > Pentatomidae > Nezara > Nezara viridula. The sequence goes on along the minus strand of OV725078.1, from coordinate 95,517,520 downwards.
TAAAACAGTCAACTTAAATGTAGTGTGTGTTCAGCAATTTCTAGCTTTCTAGAGAATAAAACCCTCGACTTTGGTCCGTAACGACGTAGATGCCATTGATACTCGTCCCTCATCAGGCATAACTTGAATGTTGTGTTCGCGGACAAAGTCAAGGCTGACAAAGCTACTAGAACTCCCAGTATCCACGATACAGTTACAAGGGATTCCATTCACAAGAGCAGGGGTAACAGCGTGGCTTAACTGAGACAAAAAGCTGCCGTTCAGTGATGCTAAAATAGCTGCAGATACAGGTTCGGTTTTCTGAGCATTTTTCTTAGCTTTCCGACATACACGGGCATAGTGGCCCTTGATTTTGCAATTGGCACACTCTGATTCAAGAGCGGGGCAAGCTTAGTGCGGATAGCGGTTAAATCCACAAAAGAAAAAATGGCTGCCCTTCTTCCCATTCCAGCACAAAGATCGTTCAGATCATCTGATTTGAGTGTTTGAGAGCCGGGGTCAACAGATAGTGCACTAGAGTGGGAGGTACCAGGAATTGACAGTGATGACTTCGGATCATTCCCAATTGCCACCCAGGAGAAATCATTAGCGCTATTTGAGTATCCTTCAGCTTGTTTATAGGCCAGCTCGAGAGCTTGGGCGCGTTGGATGACGTCATCAAGGCTCAATGTTTTTTACTCCTCAAATAATCGTTTGCGGATTTGAGAATAGAGCAGTCCATTAATAAGAGAATCATGAATACATTGATTTTTATGATCTACAGCAGACACAGCCTTGAAGTTACAATCCTTTGCCAGCAACCTTGAATGTATTGGTCAACACTCGTTCTGCTGTTGTTTACGCATAGCTAAAATGTGACGTGCAAATTTTTCTTCTTTCTCCTTAACATAGGTCTTAGTCAGAGTTTCTATCGCTTCAAAATATGTAGTGGTTTCTGAGATCAGTTCATAGACATTGATCGAACGAAAATTTTGGAGTACCTTCAGTTTGTCAGCATCTTCCAATGCTTCAATGGATACGGAGATGAAGTTCTCGAAGGTTTCCAGCCAATGTGAGAACTCCTTTCCAGCAGATGGCGAATCTGGACTGGCATTGAATTTTTTGGTCTTTATATACTTGTCCATCCAGAATTAAATTTAAAAAAAAAAATGTTTTAACACAAATTCACACCTAGGAAATCACAAACCGAATTTGCAAAAGGTAACAAGGTTACAAATCGGGTTAACAAAGTAGTTCAAGCTTCCCCCACAAGAGTGGGATAAAATCACCACAGTAATCAATAATTTGGAGGGAAAGAATAATAACTGTTAATGAATAATGATAATGTTTTAGTTATTGTGACATTATTGTTCATATGTTATTGTTCACATGTTATTGTGAATTTCGATCGCCTCATCCGGTTCATGGATTTTTAATGAATGTAGTAGTAAGGAGCACATGATATTCAGGTGGACATAATTGTGTATATAATAAGAATTAATGCATATAAACCATGTGAATAATAATGATAATAGATTGTTTAGGAATGATTGAGAAAATGGTTAGTGAGGCAAGAAGGTGGCGCCTCTAGCGGCTGCTAGTGTCACCTTCTTATACCAAACATACCTTTCTTTAATGTACCCATACCAATCAACCAGAATGTACATTTATTTTGATTGGCGTTTATTCATTCATTCATTTTTCACTTTCATTTACCAATATATGTAAAATATAGTAAGGGAAAGTATTGCGATTGTGAAAATTTTCGGATCTGAGTTTTCAACGGAAATACACGTTTTGGGTCTAAATAACCAAGTTCTGAAAAATAGCCTGTCTGTCTGTATGTATATGATCAGTCAAGCTCAAAAGCGAAAGTCATACGAAACTGATATTACGTATTTAAGATATGCCTTGGATGTGATAGCAACTTTTTCGTTAAAATGCACTAACCGGAAGTGGCACTTTATATCAACGGTTATACGCATTTTTACAATTTTCTCAAAAACGGCTCCAACAATTTTGATTGAACTCTGTGAATAATTGTATAATTAAGTGGTCTTTAATTTCATTGAGGTCTTATCCCCATTGATGTCACTTAACAGGGCCTAAATGCTTAAATGTTCAACATGTCTTCCTCTATGGTACCTTTAATTTGGTTAATTTTATGTAATTAGCTATCTATTGTTATCAAAAGTTACGAAAAAATGTAAATATATAACTTTTGAAAGAATTTGATAATTGAAAAATGGAGAAAAAATGGAAAATGTTTATTTAGATAGAAAATGAATTTCCGGAAATACTAGACAGAAGGTATACGTATCTATAATATATCGTTGGAAAGCGGAGAATTTTAGAAAAAACAATATCTAATATCGAAAGCTGTAGAAAGTAATGGAGAGTGACGAAACACTATAAATAATAATTTGTGAAAACTAATATTATTTAACTGAAATCACATGTTTTCAAGGAAATTAAATGATATTTACTAACTAAATATAAACGTTTTTTAATTACGAAAACATTTTTTTTTTAATCCACCTAACAAGGCAATGCCATTGTTTTTACTATTTTTGCCATTTATTACTATTTCATAGTACTTATGTGAAAGAAGAAGTGAAGTATAAAAATATTTCGTGGATGTATGTAGCATATGTTTATAACCTTACTGTAGTTGTTTATATTTACTGTAGATTAATAACCCTAGCTCTGATATTGTATCAATCCATAATCATTTATTGGTCGAATATAGAGATATACTTTCAAATCTCTCTATGTATATATATATATATATAGCTCAGAGACTGGAGTTATGTGGTTTTCAAAACCAGAATCGGTACTCCGAGGTTTTTATTGTCTACCGTTGATATAATTATTAATAGAGTTTTTGTTTGCTTTATGCTATAGCTCCGTTAAAAGTGCACTTCAAAAATTTTATAATTGCTCAACATTTTCAGAAAATAATTTCCATTCAAAGAAGAGAGGTAAGTGAAAGTTGTGTGTTGCGCTCACGAGATTTTTTCCTTTTATACAAATTTATAATATAATAGTTTGAATGCGTTGTTCAATATTGGAAAAAATAGTTTCCAATTCAAAACAGGCTATTAATGAACTATTGTAACATTGTATGAACTTGATCGAATAACTGCACAAATGGATTTTTTAGAATTCAATATAGAATCGCTATGGCAACTGATGGGCAATAAGCCGCTTGTGTCAGATATGATCCGTTCAATAAATTCCAATTTGTTTTTTTTTCTTTCATCCACACTAAGCCCGACAAACAACCCAGCCATTGGTTCCATTTGTCCATATGAAGACAATCCTCATAGTTAAAAAAAAAATAAATAAATAGATATTACTTTATAGTCGTAAAAAAATTAATAGATGCTGGTTATTTCACATTATTAAGTAAATAAAGAAAAATGGAACTTCTCCATTCTGACGAACACTACCCACACAGAAAGCGCAGTAATCAAGGATTTTAAATATTATATTACACATATATATACTTATGTGTATAACATTTCATAAAATTAAATCAGTAAGTACTCTTATTAATTTTCTACTTGAAAAATAAGAAAATTTTGCTCTTAAAGTAACCATTTTTAGTATTTAAAAAGTTTTGTTTCATTTCGATATATTTATTGTGTTTTACTGCAACAATAAATACGGTCAAAATTTATAAAAACACAAATTTAATTAAACTATTAAAATTAAACTTTAAATTTTAAAAGTGTTACCTCAAACAAAATTTACTTACCAAGTAGCTATTTTCAATAAACCGATGATACGTGTATCTTATCCATATTTTAAAAATACATTGAAATAGTTATTTGATGTGTCCAAAAAATACTTGGATATTTCATTATATATTCATTAATTAAATATTGAACAACTAGTAGGCCCGTCCGAAAAATTCGCACAACATATTCTTATCAAATGCCAAATTAATAATAAAATAAAATAATGCAACATATCAAAAGATAAAGGAATCATTTGTTACTTTATGGATAAATATAATCGACAAAGAAAACAAAAATTAATTTAAATCATTTTTGTTTGGAAACGACATATTTACAAATTTCCGTAAGCTGTATCTTTGCTAAAAATTGTCCGATTTCGATGATTTTTTTTCCTTATGTAGGGAATTCAGAAATATTTTATATAATCATGGGCATGACCAAGGGAAAAGTGTGTAAATTTTTAGTTATTCGCAAATAAAATTTCTTTTCTTACATCACTTGTTAGCCTGAGATTGCATTCAATGACAGTACTACAATTAACGTAAGGTTGTTTGGATGCGTACAATATGCCTTGCGTTATCTCGAAAATAGTACGTTTTGGGGCTTAAAAACGCAGGATCCGATAGTTCCGGAGGCCTTGCTGTACCTTTGATGCTTTGCTGTACGCATCAAAATCTTCAAGGTCCAATTTGTCACGCATCGATCTACAGACCTACCACCGTTCCAGTATTGAAGCCTAGCAAAATGTTTGTATCGACTTTATTTATTTTAGAAAGAAAAATAAAAGTGGATAATACGATTCGCTAACCCCCCGTGAAATTCTGAATCCAACGGTACCCCATTCACGGTATTTGAGTATGACAGGAGCTTATATTTGGTACAAAACCGATTTCGAGCCTTACCGTAATAATATATGTGGGGATAATATCGATACGTATACAGTATTTTCAAAAACTCTTATTATAAAAATAAAATCAACGTGCATAAATATATAAACTAAAATCAATAATGACATAAACCTATAAGACAAATTTACATCTCAAATTTAACCCCTCCCCCCCCCAAAAAAAAATATATATATGAATACAAAAATAAAATCTTAAAGAAATTAAATTTATTCACTTTCTTAAATAAGCTGTTATTAGAATTATAAAAAAAAAAAATCTGCAGAACATAAGTCTGGTATTTGTCAAGGTTCATATTCTTTCAAGATAAATAATTTATTTTACTAATTTTCTTCAAGACATGAATATAGGTGACTGAAAAGTGCTCTCGCTCAATATCCACTGGGTTTGTTTATATACAATCCCCAGTGACACGGTTGAGAGAATAGCGCAGGGAACTCCTGGAGTTCCATAGTTTTAGGGGCAAGTCTTCCCCCCTATGGCAAGTTCCCTCGCCTGATTGGCTTTAAGGCGTTAATCCCTAGGGTCATCAACGCCTACGAGTCGGTTACATTTGTAAACTCTATAGAGGAGAATTAATAATTAATAATAGATAGAGTAATAAATGAAAAATATATTTAAAACATATAAAAAATGTTTTAATTATATATTAAAATAAATATAAAAAAAGAAATAATAATAAAATAAAAATTATATTTATTTTTATATATTATTTAATAGTCGTTGGAGTGCTACCAATGGGTAGTTTCTCCTCATGTTGTACATGTCATATTACTTGCTCATATTTACTTGTTGTATTTATTATTAATTACAGTTGTAAATTTCGTTAATAAAAAAAATAAAATAAAAAATAAAAATTTAATAGCCTATGGATTTTATGAAATTGTATCATTGTTTTGATGTTTGATTCGTTGTTGCTTAATACTGCTGATAATCGATTTAGGCTTGAAGTATAATAATATTGAAGTATAATAAGTGCATTCCTGGAAACTATGATTGACTGTGAGAACGCTGTTGCAATTTGGTGGTGGCTGCTTAGTGATGAGATGTACATGGGTCTCGCCTGATAGTAAATAGCGATATAGATATATATGTTTTTTTTTTTTTAATTTTCTTATCTTTATGTTATTTTTATTTATTGTTTATACTTCTAGATTATTATTTAGTAGTTATTTTACATTTTCTGTATATATATATATATATATATATATATATATATATATATTGTGTGAATGTAGGCTTTCCTCACTATAACCATTGTCCGTGTGACAGAATCTTGTATTATTCAATAAATAAAACCTTCTGCAACGTTGCGAGAATAAGATAAGGCTGGAGAAATTTTCTCAGGTCAGTCGTTATATGTGAACAAGGGCTGGAGAAAAAGTCGATATGAAACAGGAGTAAATGTAGCAGAGGTGTTGAAGCGGAAGCTAAAGATCGGTATTCAGGGAAGAGCGCTTGGACTTCCAGTCTGTTGTCATTAAAGGGTCATGGATTGCCTAGCCAATCTTTCAGACCCCTCCACATACTTCTGTCTATTTTAAAAGCAGCTGAGGTACTCACATCACCTAGCTTCCATTTACAACCATTGGAGAATCCAAAGTATACGGGGAGTGGGGAGGAGGCCATAAATAAAAAAGAATTTAGAGAAGGAGTTGATCGAAGGTGAGGTCAAATTTAATACTATATATTATTTTAGTATTTCATTGGCGTATCCAATAAAATGATATTGACGTATAAATAAATAAATACTACTAGTAGGCCCGTGCGAAAAATTCGCACAGCATATTGTTACCAAATTAATAAGAAAATAAAATAATGCAAGGTATCAAAAGATAAAAAAATCAAATGTTACTTTATCGATAAATATAATCGACGAAGAAAACAAAAATTAATTTAAATCTTCATTTTTGTTTGGAACCAACATGTTCAGAAATTTCAGTAAGCTGTATCTTTGTTAAAAATAGTCCGATTTCGATGATTTTTTTTTTGTAGGGAATTTAGTAATCTATTATATGATCATGGGCATAGTGTGTAATTCGTTTTTAGTTATTCGCAAATAAAGTTTGTTTTCTTTCATAACTTGTTTGCCTGAATTTTCGGGGTGATTGGACTATTTTGCCCGCCTGAAGGAGAAGGAAACCTTCGAAATTGGCGGCTCAATCTTGAGATTTGGGGAAAAGTTAACGATGATATGGCTTGCCGATATATAAACACCATCGATAAATAATATAAACTCCTCCTCTCTCGATCATAGAGACCTCAAGTCGACGATAATAGAGACCTCAAGTGCCTCGAAATGAGACATGTATTCAATGACACTACCAGAATTAATGTAAGGCCGTGTGGATGCGAACCCTATGCCTTGCGTCATCTCGAAAATAGTACATTTTTGGGCTTAAAAACGCAAGATGCGATAGTTCCGGGTTTTGCTGTACGCATCAAATCTACAGACCTACCAACGTTCCAGTATTGAAGCCTAGCAGAATGTTTGTTTCGACTTTATTTATTTTAGAAAGATAAGCAAAAGTGGAGAATACGATTCGCTAACCCCCCGTGAAATTCTGAATCCAACGGACCCCATTCATGGTATTTGAGCATGACAGGAGCTTATATTTGGTGCAAAACCGATTTCGAGCCTTACAGTAATAATATATGTGGGGATATATGTGGAGATTGGTGCCAATAAAATACTATTATAATATATATAGTATCAAATTTGACCGCACCACCGATAAACTCCTCTAATTAAAATCACGGTCAACCATCAACACACCGTTAAAAAGAAATTTGTTAATTTTTGAAATCATTTTAGAATTTACACCTTTACCCTTCGTCGTAAACCTATGACTTCCTGTCCTACAGTATCCTTTAATAATACCCCGCTTATCCCAGTTGAACAAATCTGGTACCTTGGACTTCACTTGGACAAACGTCTAACTGGGAATCCTCATACCAGACTTAAACGACAAGAAACCGCTCGACGTTTCCGACTACTCCAGCACTTACTAGACAAACGCTCTAAGCATCCAGTTAATTACAAAAGACTGATATACATGACTACAATAAGATCTATCTGGACATACGGATAGTTCAGATTTGGGGGTACACAAAGCCATCGAATTCCTCACGCATCCAATCCTTACAATCAAAAATCCTTCGTGAAATCCTCAATGCTCCTTACTTTGTCACTAATAAAATTATCCATAAATACCTTAATGTTCCTTATGTTTCCGAATTTGCCCAATCCAGATTTAAGATTTGCAAATTTAATTTCAATAAGATTTTATTTCTGTATTCATATATATTTTTTTTTTTGGGGGGGGGAGGTTAAATTTGAGATGTAAATTTGTCTGATAGGTTTCTGTCATTATTGATTTTAGTTCATATATTTATGCTCGTTGATTTTATTTTTATAATAAGAGTTTTTTGAAAATACTGTGTACGTATCGATATTATTGGTCAATATTTACATAATGAATATATAGTGAAATATCGATGTATTTTTTGGACACATCGAATAACTATTTCAATGTATTTTTAAAATATCGATAAGATACACGTATCATTGGTTTATTGAAAATAGCTACTTGGTAAGTAAATTTTGTTTGAGGTAACACTTTTAAAATTTAAAGTTTAATTTTAACAGTTAAATTAAATTTACGTTTTTATAAAATTTTGACCGTATTTATTGTTGCAGAAACACAATAAATATATCGGAATGAAACAATTTTTATTCATTGTTTATAATTTGAGATTATTATTTAGTAGTCATTTTTATATTTTCTGTATATATAGTGTTTTATATATATATATATATATATATATATATATATAGTGTAGCAAATTTTAATTTTTGATTAACCTATCCTTTCATAATAAACATCAGAACCATCCAAACCCTCTCGTTTCTAACCTTGCTTCCTATTCGATCCCTGATAACCCTTCGAGGCGACTGAAAGGAAGGTGGCCTCGAGATCTTCTATTTAAAATACATTTTTTTTTTTTTTTAGCGCTACCAGTGGGTAGTTTCTCAACAAGTGTTTTCATGTTTTTATTTTCTGTTATCGCATTTACTTAATGTATTCTTTCTTAATACAGTTGTAAATATCATAAATAAAAAAAAAAATTTTTTTTTTTAGAATTTAATGAAATAGAAAAGTCAACATTATTCTGGGGTAAAGTCCCTTGAGAATAACAATGGTTTAATCCCCAGTCAACAAGGCGGGTCGGATCCGACCCATGAATATACAAAAAACAACTCTGGCACCTGCAGTGTTCCATAAACAGCAATGAGAGCTGAGGTAACCTCAGTAGTTCTCTTGTTGCCAAGGGGGGGGGGAGGGGGGATGGAGTTCCATAAGGATGAGGATCGGATAATAAAAGATTTATCGAAAGCAGCGGTTCGGTGGGCCATTATATATAAGTCTGAAGACCGGGAACGGGTATTGCGGGAGTGGACAGAGGATTTAAATTGAAAAGCAAGGCCAAGGTCAGTGTAATAGGTCATGATGATCATTTCCAAATCTCAGTTCATAGGTGGTTGTTGAATATGGACAAAATTTTGAACAAAAAAATTTCATTTGATGCATGGACCGATTCCGAACGGAAAAGGAGTTAAGACCAATTTTGTGTTTTTCTTAAGATGGTCACGTTTTTTTTATTGAATAAGAAGGGATCGCTCAAAAACTGTTCGAGATAATTAAATTGTAAGCACACCATCGTAAGATAGACAAAATGATTTCGAGACAATATTGATTAAATTTACAAAGGCAAATGATAAAAAGGGACTTCAAATTAATTAAGGTAAATGATAAAAAGGGACTTCAAATTAATTAAGTTCAATGAAAAAAGGGACTTTCAGGAGGTCATTACAGCCGCTGCAGTTACAGTACCCATACACGAGCAGCATATCAGTATAGAGCGGCCTTATTAGACCTGAAAGTCCCTTTTATTATTGACCTTAGTAAATTTAATAATAATAATCTTTTATTTATTCTGGGACGAATCCCTTTGGAATAATTAACAAGGACAAAAACGTGGACTTTTGATCCTCAGATGTATTTAGAAAGTTAACTAATAGATATAATAGAGAATAAAGAAAAAAAAAATCTTCTAGATTAAATCGATTAAGAAAAAAGTAAATAAATGAAAGAACAATGAGATGAAAATAAACTAGTAATATATATACATATTTACAGAAGTTTCTATTTACAATTTTAGAGAGACTGGATGAAAAGAAGGTGATTGAATAGGCGGGATTTAAAAGTAGGGAGAGTATCGGAGCGATGGATGTCGGGAGGGGGGGGGGGATGGAGTTCCATAAGGATGAGGATCGGATAATAAAAGATTTATCGAAAGCAGCTGTTCGGTGGGCCATTATATATAAATCTGAAGACCGGGAACGGGTATTGCGGGAGTGGACACAGGATTTGAATTGAAGGAGCTCGGAGATGTATGAAGGGCGGCTGAAGTGAATGACTTGGAAGAGGAAGGATGCCAGGAAATACTTACGGAAATAATTTAATAATTACGGAAAATAATAATAATTACGGAAATAATTTAATGACTGTTTTCTCAATAATTTTTTTTCACTTTACGATTGTTCATTTAAAATTTAATTATCTTGAACAGTTTTCGAACAATTCCTTCTTGTAAATAAAAAATATGACCTCCTTAAGAGAAACACAAAATTTGTCTTAACTTCTTTTCCGCTAAGATTCGGCCCATGCATGCATCAACAGAACTTTTTTGTAGGAAATTTTGTCTAGAATCACTTTCTAGAGTTTGGCCATTAAGAACTGAAGACACCCTTTATAGGGATATGAAAGTTAAAATCGTATGGCACATCTTATTTCAAAGCAATTAATTAACATATATTTTTCCTAACTCGTCTCATTCGTTAGTTTATTCGTTTGCGGAATAACAAATATATCTGTACTGTGTCTAAAAAAAGGTGGAAGGAACAAACTGTTACCCTTCGATTTTTATTTATAGGGTAATGGGGACTTAAGTTTAATGAATTAATTACTCACGCAATGGGTTCTGTGCAAGGACTTCAACACGAAACATGTCACACCATTTCCTTATATAGTATGTATCCATTATTTAGTTTTAGGTACTCCAATATAAATCGTACAAGGAAATAAATATTTTCACAAAAGTGTCCAAAAACCCCGCTTTAAGTTATTTTATTCTTGACAACAAAATACCGATAATGCCTTTGTCTGACAGCAAAGATTGTGTTTTCACAAACTCAGCTCATTTATAAAATAAAATCTAGAAACTTAATTTCAATAACTAATTTAACGTAAAATAACTTTTAAAAAAATTGACGTACTAAATAAAATAAGTTAATAATAACTGATATAAAAAAATATATATATATTTTTTTTATCCCTCATCCATATATTGAATAATGTATAGACATTTGATAGGGTGTCAAGTTCAGAAATAATTTAAACACAATAATATATGAGAACAAAATAACCCGCACAATCATTTAAGGGTAGGTTAGGTTAAATAAGGTGTGACAGTTAGACAGGAGTTATCACGAGAAGTATTGTCAACTATCAAGTACATAGTGTGACTACAACTCAACTACAACCTGATAGTGTGATAGTATTACGATAACAGAAATATATATGTTATAACCCTTATAACATGGCAGTTACATGGGATTCGCTAAAAGGTACCTGAACGTTGTTGGGACTGGAGTAGTGTCGATTCCAGACACGATATAAATGAATACATTACACATGTTAAAATAGCTGCTATCAACGGAAATAGTCCGATGCCATCGCACCATGAAGGAGGTTCCACAGACAGCTGTTCTCCAGCATCTTGAACAACTATTTCTGTTATCCAGGCAGTAGCTATCGGCCAGCTTCTAGTCGTAAATAACTAGTTTCTACAATTTTGTCGATTTTCTATTTATAAAGAACATATTGGTTGGTAGGGGGGTGGGTGAGAATGTGTCTAATGGACAGTTTTAATCATTGGGGAAATAAAAAAAAAATTATTGGAATTAAAAATTGAATAAATAATTTAAAACAAATAAATCTGCTATAAGAAAATGAAAAATGATAATAGCTTAAGAAGAAACTATCCATTGGTAGCACTTCAACGATTATTTTAATTTAAAAGGTCTCTTGTGGCCATCGTCTTTTCAGATATTTCGGAGGATTGTCAGGTATTATTTCGGATGATAATAATATGGAGAATTCGGATATGGTAAAAATTTGATGACTTTGTGATGTCCCAAAGCCCAATTCCGTATGTTCAAATGGAACTGATAATGGTATTGTATATGAGTTTTTGTAATATATTAGAAGTTTAGATAGTTCTTAAAGTCAGTGTTTTAGTTATGTGAATATAGAAGCAGTTTTTTGACGTTTCAGTCTTGTCTTAGGATTATAAACAAGACGCTTGTCAAGGTGTAGTCCTAGATAGTGGATCTATTCGATGGGGATAATGTTAAAGGGATAATAATTTTAACGGATACTGTAGGAGAGGATGTAGCAGGTCGAAGGGTAAATATGATCTGATTGGATTTGTTGTGACTTATTTGAATCCTCCAGTCTTGACTTGACACCATTCTTTAATGATGGGTCATTATTGGCAGGTCATCAGCCGAAGTATTAAGGGCAGTGGCAGAATGGGTTGAAATATAAGCTGCATAAACCCACTAGCGGATCCAGGATTTAATTTTGGGAGCTTCAGTCCAAAAGCATTTTATATATATATATAACGATAATTACTTTGAGGCACTAGCAGATCTAGGATTTAATTTTTTTGAGGGGGCCCCAGCCCGAAAGATTTTTTTTTCATATACATATAATCATAATTAATTTGAAAAAAAAAAAGAAATTAACTACCAATATGAAATGGTGTTTAAGTGGTTCTTGAAGTCCTATTAAATGTAATTACAAGAACAAGAATATTTTAAGAGATAGTTTTTAATCTTTTTTTCAGTAAAACAAGGTTATATTTTAACATTTTGGGGGGGGGGCTTCAGCCCCCGTAGATCCACCTGTGCTTTGGGGTGAAAAGAAAGAAACTAACTACCTTTATGAAATGGTGTTTAAATGATTCCTAATTAATGTAATTACACGAACAGTAATACTTCTAGAGATAATTTTTTTCATGAGACGTCTATATTTCCCCATTTTGGAGCTTCAGCCCGAAAGCCCTCTCCCCCCGTAGATCCGCTTGTGAATAAACCCCCTAGAGGATGAGGAAAACCGGCGAACAGGGAAAAGAGAGACACAAAATTATTATTTAATTGGATAGCGGAAGCATAATACAAGCTTGAGTAAGCACAATTGTTCCTGAAGTCTATCAAAAGATACGCGCTTCTACTCATCTGTTTATTTAATTATTTGTTTGCCTTTTTTCGTTTTTTTTTTAATAAGTATAATTTGGACCAAAAGCAATAGCTTGTAACTATATTGAAACAAATTTCCGATCGTATTTCACAAAAATACTACTAATAGCAATTTTCGAAATAATGGTTTAATTCCAGTTTTATTGTATATAGGTTTGTACGTGTTCTTTTTAGGTTATTTTATTCTTATTTATTGTATATATATTATTTTTCTGTATAATTTATTTTATGTATTGTACATAGGGTATGAATGTGATCTGTGAACTCTATTATAAATGTCCTAGAGACAGATTGTAATATTTTTCAATAAATAAGTTTAAAAAAAAAAAATTCCAATTTATTCTACTTGTCCTTAATACCAGTAATGCGGCTGAGTGAGGCTGGGATCTCCTAGAGTCCTGTCTTCCCAGTGGGTTCTTCCACGAGTGGGGGAAAAGGCTTGGCTCAGAGATCTTGAGTAAATGAATTTTACTTTTATTACTATTATTTTGCTGTTTATTTATTTTTATTCATTGTACATAGTGTGAATGAGCTACTCTTATATCACTATTACCATTGTCCTTAGATGTGGCAGATTGTAATACATCTCAATAAAGAAATTTCGATAAAGAAAATTCCAACGTATAAATTTTAATTTTTATATATATTTTTTTATATCATTAGCTTACATTAAGGGATGAGCAGCGTCTTAAGGTTTTTGAAAATAAAGTATTGCGTAGAATATTCGGACCGAAGAAGGATGAGTTAACCGGAGAGTTCAGACGGTTACACAACGCCGAATTGCGTAAACTGTATCCGAGTAATATAATTGAGATAATTTCATCGCGGCGAATCAAATGGGCTTGTAAAGTTGTTGGACTTAGTAACGAGAGAATTCCTAAAAGGTTAATATTTGCTGTGCCGAATGGTAAGCGTCCGAGGGGTAGACCGAAGCGAAGGTGGGAAGATTGCATTAAAGCTGATCTGAAGGGACTGGGTTTGGACTGCGAACGGTGGAGGGAGGTGTGTAATAAGCGATTGGTGGTGTCGGCGTCGATCCTTCGGGTTCGCTAAGCCTTTTTATTTATTTATTTATTTTTTATATCTCAATCTTTATATCTCAATTTTTTTATATCAAAATATTAATTTTTTATGTCTCAGTATTTATTGCATATGTCTGTGTTGATCGTTAGTATGTTTTGTACATATTTATATTTTCCTTAGTATTTTCTTTTTTATATATTTGTATTTTCCTTAATATCTTTGTGTGTATACATCACTTCCATCAAAAACCTTGGAATGATCTTTGATCAAACGCTTTCCTGGAAAAATCATATATCCAACATCTCCCGCCGTAACATTTCCACCTTAAAAACATACATCTAAATTATTCCCGTCACCTATTTCCCCTTGAAATCCGTAGGTCCCTAGTAACTTCCTTAATGTTTCCCCACTATGACTATTGCTGTACGGTATAGGGGAGCGTCTCTGGGAATCTCGAGGCAAAATTAAAACGTTTGATAAATTGCTTTGTACGATTCATCTTCGGGATACCAAGGGACGCCTTTGTTTCCCGTTTTTATGCAGAGTTGAAGTGGCTTTATCCTTCCTACCGGCGTAAGTATTTCCTGGCATCCTTCCTCTTTCAAGTCACCCAATCCCACCGTCCTTCATACATCTCCGAGCTCCTTCAATTCAAATCCTCGTTCGTTCCCGCAATACTCGTTCCCGGTCTTCTGATTTATACATAAGAGCCCACCGACCCGCTGCTTTCGACATATCGTTGATTATCCGGTCCTCATCCCTATGGAACTCCATCCCTCCCGACATCCGTCAATCCAAAACCCTTTCTGCCTTTAAAATCCGCCTGTTCAATCATTTCTTATCCATCCAGTCCCCATAAAATTGTAAAAAGTTACTATTGTAAATATGTATATAAATTATTAGATCGTTCTTCATTATTTTAACTTCATGTTTGTTTTCAATTTTTCATTTTTTATTATTAACTGATTCAAATTAGAAAGTGACTGATAATTTCTTTTATTATTTTTTTTTAGACTATTTACTTAATCTATATTTTTGTTTATGTATCTCTGAGGCTCCTTAGCCAACCTTTTTTCTTTATGTATTATTCTAAAGAGACTCGTCCCAGAATAAATAAAGCATTATTATTATTATTATTATTATTATAATTATACATTTATATATATATATATATATATATATATATATATATATATATATATATATATATATATATATATATAAATACCTAGGAAATTGTAAGCATATATATATATATATATATATATATATGCTTACAATTTCCTAGGTATTTTTTGTATATATTTGTATGATACTTACATGCCAGACGAATGTACATATTTTTAAACACTAATATTATTCTAAGGGGACTTCAGTCCCAGAATAATTTTTTTTTTCATTTTTTTTTTATAAATACCAGTGTCAAAGTGTATTAGGTCAACTACAGCTTCCCAGGGGTTTTAACTTTTGTCCTATATCAAACCCATTTTAGTTATATCTCTTTTAATTGTGGGTAAATGGTTGACTGTCGTGAATAATGAGGAGAAGAATAGTTGGGGTGATCAGTCAGATAAGAAGGCAAAAATAAATGATAATATTTATTTTGACATTTGCCGAAGTTTCGACCTGAAGTTCAGGCCTTCATCAGGGCTAAGAAAAGAACCAGATAACAAGGTATGAGAAACATGAGTAGTGTAGGTAAAAAAAAATTAAAGTAAAATGAAGTTGTTAGAATAATGACAATAGTAAGAACTAAGAGATAAATAATAATAACCGTTACAAAGTGTGGAATGATAAAGTAAACATCATCAAAGAAGGTGACATAAGTATTAAAATGGGAAATAAAATTTTATTCTAAGATTCCCATTTCAATAATTATGTCACCTTTTTTGATTATGTTTACTTCATCATTCCACACTTTGCAACGGTTATTACATTTTATCTCTTAGTTCTTACTATTGTCATTATTCTAACAACTTCATTTTACTTTAATTTTTTTTTACCTACACTACTCATGTTTCTCATACCTTGTTATCTGGTTCTTTTCTTAGCCCTGATGAAGGCCTGAACTTCAGGTCGAAACTTCGGCAAATGTCAAAATAAATATTATCATTTATTTTTGAGTTCTTATTTGACTGATCACCCCAACTATTCTTCTCCTCATCTTATCTATCTTAGTTTACAATTGGTTAATGGCTTATCGAAAAATTATATGAAAAGCATTGAAATAAGAGCTGATTCACAAACAGACCATTTTGCGAGACTTGGTTATTTGGACTCAAGGGAACTTTAGACCTGGATATCCGTTGAAAAATCGGATTTATTTTCGGATTTATTATTCGGATAATATTTTCTCGATCACAATAATTTCTCCTACTATACTATTAAACAAATACAAATTAAAAAGTTATATAAAAGATTTTTCACATTCTCTGAATTAGAAGAATATGGAACAGTAAAAAAAAAAAATAATAATAATGGGGAAGAAGTAGGTCGATGGACTGAGCATCTTGTGTGTTCTGTGCGTGTCCAAACTGCTCTATCGGACCCGGCGATCAGCACGATACATCCACCACTGGCACACTCCGCTCAACAGTAACCAAAACATTCTGTAAAACGTTACAGCGCTTATCGAAAATCTCATTGCTCAGCTATATTAATCAATTAAATGTATACCTCTAGATATCATATTTAGTCGTACCAAAACGAGAAGAAATCTTCCACACATTTTATAAAAATAACGCAGTTTGAGGACAAAAATTAATTAATTTAAAAAAATCAAGAATATAAAAGCAGTGCAAGAACGAGGGGAGGGGGAGGGCAACCACAGGTGGATCTACGGGGGGGGGAAGCTTTCGGACTGAAGCCCCGCCCCCAAAATGGTAAAATATAACCATGTTTTACAGAAAAAAATATGATACACTATCTCTTAAAGTTTTCTTGTACGTGTAATTACATTTAATAAGACTTCAAGAACTATTTAAATACTTAATACACAATAAGTTAACTTTTTCTTTATTTTTTCAAATTAATTATCTTTATATGTATACGAAAAAAAAAAAATCTTTTGGGTTGAAGCCCCCCTCAAAATTAAATCCTGGATCAGCTAGTGAGGGCAAGTATCTGTGGGCGGAAAATATTCTGTGAATTTTTATTTTAGGTTAAGTAATAAAGATTTACTTCCCCTTTTTATGGTTTATACCAGAGTCGGTTAATGCTATGACATAATCATATTTATTTTGTTATGTATTATCTAAAATACTTAAATAATACTGTGATGACTATTGGAGGAGGAGTGTTAAAAAAGAAGCGGCAAAATTAATTCCACCAAAAAATCCTAGTTCTGTCCTGAGTGTATGATATAATGCACTATAATGATATTTTATTGTAAATATAAATACATAAATTGCCTCTTGTACAATAAAAATAGTTTATAATAAATAAATCATCGCCGCTTTGGAACTCTATCCCTTAACCGTCTGTCATCCAATACCCTCTCCACCTCTAAATCTCGCCTATTCAATCTCTTCCTATCCGTCTTGTTTCTGAAATATTGTAAATAGGTATTTATACTATTAAAATTATTAGTTATTTTTTAATTATTTTTATTTTACGTTACTTTCATTTTAAAAATATTTATTAATGAGGTTATCTTATAGTTTATTATTATTTCTCTTTGTTTATATTGATTTTTTATTTAGTTCTCGGACTCAAAGAGCCACGATTCTACTCTATTTTTTTCTAAAGATACTTATTATAATTATTATATAATAACTTTTATTCAAATTAGTATGTGCACCACCGAAGCGAGTACAATTGTATTCAGATCATCTTATGGTTCGAGTAGAAAGCAAATGGGATTTTATGCGTTTTTAGTACTTCAATTAATTGCCAAAGTTTACAGATATCCATATTGAAAACACACCATTTCCGAGAACTTTCGTAAATAAAGAACTTGTAATGTTATTCCCATACTAGACTGAAACGACAAGAAACCGCTCGACGTTTCCGATTACTTCAGCACTTACTAGACAAACGCTCTAAACTTCCAATTAATTACAAAAGACTCATATACTTGACTATAATAAGGCCTATTTGGACTTACGGAGTTGAGCTATGGGGCTCCACTAAACCATCGAATTCCTCTCGTATCCAAACCTTACAATCCAAAATCCTTCGTAAAATCCTCAATGCTCCCTACTTTGTTACAAATAAAACCATCCATAATGACCTTAATGTTTTTTTTGTTTCAGATCTGGCCCAATCCAGATACCTATCCTTCCATAATAAACTTCAGAATTATCCCAACCCTCTCGTTTCTAACCTTACTTCCTCTTCAATTCCTGATAACCCTCCTAGGTGTCTGAAAAAAAGATGGCCCGGTGATCTCCTAATGTAGACATATCATTAGAGTGCTACCATTGGGTAGTTACTCAGCTAGTGTTTTCATGTCATTATATCCATTATGCTCAAATTTACTGGATGTATTTATTTAATACAGTTGTAAATGTCATTAAGAAATAAAAAAAAAATGTTATTCATGAAGTTTTAGACAAGAGTTAATAATATGATAAAAATATGTCTTTTTGACATTCTGATTAATTTTATCAATTTTTCCTTTAAACTATTAAACTTAGCAGCATACGTACACAGTATATTTATTTCAATACAGCATACAAACTTATATTTTAATAACTGTCGTAAATCATAATAAATATATAAAAACAGAAGTAAACGTTAGCAATTAAGATCAGAATTCCAAAAGTTTTCAAATAACTCTAATATAAAAGTATGCAAGAAGGAACACTATTAAGTTTATTTTACTTGAGCCCTTTTCTGATTCGTAAAAGCAAGGAAACTGCATTTTAAATGCGAATTTATTTATGGCTGCTAAAACAAGGGATCCTTTGATGGTGGGATGGAGAGGAGCCCAATAAGTGAGTTTATTAGAAGACCAGCTAATATAGAAAGGCAATTTCCTTACCTCTACTCCTCCTCCCCCCCCATTACCTCCCCCCATTCCTCTCGGCCAATCAAACATTCTAAATATACTGGCTGGTGGTTTAATCACGCGACCTAGGAAAATCGATTGGAGGACAATGTTGGGGTAGCTTTCCAGTTCTCATCAGCGGTTGGTGCATATCCCCCTTTTCACCCTCCTTCTAATGTAATCTCATCCAATCGAAGCTTTCGATCCATTAATATCGATTATAAATATAATTATTTCAATATGAATCAAATACTCAAGAACGAACATATCTTTAGTTTATTGAAAAATATCAGTAACAAAGGAAGGTCATAGCCAGTGGGTCACCGATTTCAACCAAAACTTTTTTGGTGGTACTACATTGAAAAACATTATACACATGTCCTGGCATTCGTTCAAGTGGACCTGATTAGCTACCGGGTGGGGCTAGTTAAACTCTGGTATTAATACCCCATCCTCTTCCTTTGGCTTGGGAAAAACCCCGTATAGCCTAAAAGGCGAGGTAGGGGTGGACAAAAAAAAAGCGATATGTTTCCTTTTTGAAATATAATGCATATGGAGAATTTAAGCAAGTTAAAAAAAAAAAACAATCATCCCTAAAACCATTATTGTTCCTGTAATTACCATTTATTAATTAATTTTAAGAGGCCTTCAAGGACCACTTAAACATCATTTCAGCTAAATGTATTGCATTTTCTTACACAATTATTACCGATATCAAAAATAAAATAAAATATGACTCCCCCCAACATTAAATCATGAACCATTAGCATTTCAGAATGTTTATAAATTTAAAAACAGGAACATTTTCTTTTCTTTTACTGTTGACATAACAGACCATGTAGATCTTTGGCCACCTTAACAAACCTGATCCATCTCTGCTTGTCTTTTTTTTTTTGTCGGCTATTTTTTTTTTTTTTTTCCATTTATCTGCAGGTTGCCCTACTGCATCTTTGTTGATTCTATCTATCCATCTGCTTATTAGAGTTCCACATGCTCTTTTGCGTTCTATCGACCAATGTTACGTAGAGGCTTCCAGATGGATTTCTGCGAGCTACATGCTCCGCCCATCTTGACCTCCATGCCTTCATATCATGGGATATTGATTGAACAGTTTCTGTAACCAGTTATTTATTGATCTTTCTTCTTCATATATTAGTACTCTGATCCCAGATCGCTCCAGTTATCGTGCGGAGGATTTTTCTCGCAAATCTTTCTATTCTTTTTTCTAGAGTGCTAGTTGGTGTCCAGACATATTATAGCTTCCAAAGCTCCTCAACGTTTTACTTTTTTACACAGTTTTCCATGATTTGTGAAGATCACATTACTTTTGCAATAATATTCATTTGCAGCTAGTTGCCGATAAGTTCAATATCCATTTCCAAGATTTATATACAGCAAGTGAAATTTTTAAGGATCAATCGCAATTATCAAAATGCATTTTTCTTGATGATTCATAATTTTAAACGGGAGTATTAAAAAATAGGGGTTATATGCAGTAGCAGATCCAGGATTTAATTTTTTTTTTTAGGAGAGGGCTTCAGTCTGAAATCTTTTTTTCTTTTATTTACACAAAGATAATTACTTGGGAAGTGAAATACAGAAACTACCTACCTGCATGAAATGGTGTTTAAGTTATTCTGAAGCCCTATTAGAAATGTAGTTACAGAGACAGTAATAATTAAGAGTTAATATTTCAATATTATTTCATAACACATGGTTATATGTATCATAATATTATGTATTTGTAATTGCATTAGAACATATTGTTCTTGTTTAAATATTTGGCTTAGATTAATTACAGTTTCAAATAAGGAGCATTGAAACAACTTTTTTCCATTTTTGGGTATTTTTAGATAGAAAGCCCCCTCCTCCCCATAGATCCTCCTGTAGGTTTGTGCAAACTTGAGTTTTCGCCGGGCTTCAGTCGGATATATAGCGTCAAAAGTAAATAGCAATAGCGTTTGTTGAAACTAGACAACAAAACAACAACAAGACCCAACAATTTTTTCCGTTGGTAATTTTTCATTATAGCATCATATTTGGCCGTGAGATGCATTTGGTTCTCTTTATTTCACACACATTATATGTTTATATTTCAATCTTAACCTATAATTATTTTATGTTTTTTAATGACTATAAAAGAAGATGAGGTCTCTTGCTCGGAACTGCTTAACTACCCTCACGAGTTTCACAGACACGTATCAGCTATCTGTTATTATCGATCCTTTCTTTACTTCCCCAATCCTGCAAATACCAAACACAATCCTATAATAATGAACTTTCACTGTTAATGATAATTAAACATTACCTCCACAAACTATAAAACCAAGAATTCATAAAAAAAGAGACTATTTTGAAGCATTTAAGCATATATATTTATAATTGGTAAATGGTTGACTGTGGGAATAATGAAGAGAAGAATAGTTGGGGTGATCAGTCAAATAAGAAAGCAAAAATAAATGATACTATTTATTTTGACATTAGCCGACGTTTCGACCTGAAGTTCAGGCCTTCATCAGGGCTAAGAAAAGAACCAGATAACAAGGTATGAGAAACATAAGTAGTGTAGGTAAACAAAATTAAAGTAAAATTCAGTTGTTAGAATTTTTCATCCCCTTTCATCCCTCTGCTCTGTTTTAACTCTGTATTATATTATACGTTGTCTATCCATCTTGATAGACTTTACAACATCTCAATTTTCTATCTAACTATTCTATTCACAATATCTTAATTTTACTGTTTATTTCCATTTCTTATATAACTTCATATTTTTCAGTTTTTACATTTTATTCTAAGATTCCCATTTTAATACTTATGTCACCTTTTTTGATTATGTTTACTTCATCATTCCACACTTTGTACCGCTTATTATCATTTATCTCTTTGTTCTTAGTATTGTCATTATTCTAACAACTTCATTTTACTATATTTTTTTTTACCTACACTACTCATGTTTCTCATACCTTGTTATCTGGTTCTTTTCTTAGCCCTGACGAAACGTCGAAACGTCGGCTAATATCAAAATAAATAGTATCATTTTTTTGCCTTCTTTTTCTTGGGATGGAGTGGGAAGTTCATGCGTCATCAAACTTGGGGGGGGGGAGGGGATGGGCACCGTTGAAGTATGGTGTAGATTTTGAATTAATATATCCCATTTCCCCAATTCACTATTCTAAAAAAAAAAAAATCATTAAAGAATCAAGTTTATAGCATTTTTCCGAAACAAATACTTTCATACATGCATTCACTCCATTGACATCCACGACCAACTTCTTTAATAACATCTACGGTCAACATCCACACCTGCTGTTTATTATCTCAAATGATTTAGGGGTGATAAATCTTAAATAAAACCTTATAAGTTGTAAATGAATATATTATGAATACATATAATTCAAACATAAAAGAATTAAATATTTTATATCAAAGCTGGGTGGGAAACGGCAAGGATGATTTTTGTAAAACGGTCTTGTGACCCCTTCTGTAAGGTTGGGTCACCCTTTTGTTTCCGAATACAAAAAGGGGGCAAGGGATGTATTTATACCCCTCTTTGGGTTTTTTTCCCCTAGTTGATAATTTTTAATTTATCGTGGTTAATCTTAAAAACTCATTAAGCTACTAATCATTATTATTATTGGGTACCTATTTAATTATTATTAATCAATTTAAGTACCATGGCTCAACTTAATTAGACGATAGAACAAAGTTTTTCTTTTTGTTTTGTATATATATTATGTTTGATATTTATATTAAAAATTATGCGTGATTTATAAATAAAAAAATAAATCGATCTTTGATGTTTATTGATTCGATTGCAAATAATGATCACTTAATGAGTAAAACGAGTTTATATAAATTATAATGATAAAATTATAATCTAAAAATTTTGATCAGAAAATAAAAAACATTTTTTGTAAACAAATTGAATTAAATATTAATATGTAAGTATATGTTATTAATGTACACGTTTTTTAATTTTATATTTCGGGAATTGATTTAATTTTCCACGCGGTACCTACACTTTATATATATATATATATATATATATATATATACTTTTTTTTTTGTAAACCAAAATTTCTAATGAATTTCGGAAATAAAGATGTCCTGTTCCTAATGGTTGACAACAATATTCTCTACCCACTACTCCAGTAGTATTTAAAATTTATCATAGAAATTTCAAAAAACTTATATTTCTGATTTAAAAAAGAATTATTATTATTGTTAATTGTAAAAAGTTTGTTCAAAAATAATGATCAGGATATGATTTTTATCATTATGATCAAAAATAAAAATCTCTCTTAATAAAAATCATCAAACGATTTTTAAAAATTCCAGGTAAAAATTTTGATCAGATTTAATTTTTTTTAATTATCGATTTCAAACCCTAAAAAAAAATCTTATATATTATCTACCTCGAAATACATCAGATATATTTTTTTTCTGCAAAAAAAGAACATTAAAATCACTATGAAGAACTGGAATAGAATCAAATTTCATTTATACCTTATTCTTCGACGAGTATTAGAAATAATTGGCATAATCTTTTATCATGAAGATCGCGCTAAGTTAATTCTGGAAAATTCGTACTCACGGATTCACTTGAAAATATCTTTTTTTCATTAAGATATACCTGGAATTTTTAAAATTTATAAACGTGATTTAAGTGGCCGTTGAATTTAATAATGATATTCACAAGTGCTGTTCAGCTTTGATGGTTTGGCACAAGATCTACGACCACGCTGTAAATGAAATTCGGAGAATGGCCGTAAATCGTGATAGAAACAAAGGGAGGTTATATCCGCGGCCACGTTGTCAATGCCGGGGTATTCCTATGGGGGTATTGATATACTATATATATATATATATATATATATATTCTTGATTCTCACATTGGGTTCCTTTATCAAATCATTTTACTAAAAAGTTGTTTTCATTTTTTTTCTTTTTTATTTATGATATTTATAACTGTATTAGTATAAATACACCAAGTAAATGTGTACAGAGAAATAAAATCATATGAAAACGCTTGTTGTGAAACTACCCATTGGTAGTACTCTAATAATATGTCTACCTAAGGAGATCAAGACGCTTTCGATTCCTGACAACCAATCGTATCAGGAATCGAAGAGGAAGCAAGGTTAGAAACAAGAGGATTCAGATGGTTATGAAGTTTATTATGGAAGAATAGGTATCTGGATTGGGCCAACATCGGAAACATATGGAACATTAAGGTCTTTATGGATTATTTTATTTGTGACAAAGTAAGGAGCATTGAGGATTTTACGAAGGATTTTGGATTGTAACTAAAAATTAACAGATATCGGTGCCACTTTTGATAGTAGACATTCATTTAATAAGCAAAATTGAAACAGTCAGTATAAAATATCTGTCTACATTAGGTATTATAAAGGGATAATTCTATGTCAAATCCTCCACGACTCGATTTTCACCTCCCCCTTTCCCCCTGCGTCAGATATTTCAAATTTGTAAATATTAAGGAAATACACTAGTAAGTAAAAATACCAAATTTTGAACAATTCTAACGATTAATTTATTTTGAAATATTTGAAGTTAACAAGACAATTTGAGTTCTAAATCAGCACATACCACGTGGAATATATAACTGATAAATTAAATTTTAATGTATTAGGTTTAAATTGTAATATAAATTTTCAAACCCAAAATCCCGCTAATATTAATTTTTAATTTTTTAGAGAATTGTATGTTGTTTTCATTGATATATGGTTGTATTGGGGTATTTGGAGAGAAAGTTTAGCTGTAGGTATTTTTCGATATCCACTTGCACACTATTTCCGCATTACGCAAACAATTATAAATAAATATACATTTTATATTATATTATATCATACATGGTTGTATTCCGAGAGAAATTATAGCAATTTTTACTTGTATATATAACTGATAAATTAAATCTTAATGTATTAGGTTTTAAATTGTAATATATCACTTTGAACTCAAAATCCTACTAATATTTTCGTTTTCATTTGATAGAGAATTTTAG
This sequence comes from Nezara viridula, assembly GCA_928085145.1. Classification (NCBI taxonomy): domain Eukaryota; kingdom Metazoa; phylum Arthropoda; class Insecta; order Hemiptera; family Pentatomidae; genus Nezara; species Nezara viridula. Next base: position 95,492,469 of record OV725078.1, on the reverse strand, counting down.
GTTATTTTCATTAATGTATAGTGGTATTGGGTTTTTTTTTTTAACTTATTTATTCAGAATTATTACAATCTGTCACAATTAAGGACATTTGACACATAGTGTTCAGAGAGCACATTCACACTCTACAATAAATAAAAATAAATAATACAGAAAAAAAAAATAATAAAAGTAAATCTATATCAACAAAAGAACTAAATTAATCAAAATAACAATTAAAACACGAGCATACTTTTGTACAATATTTACAGAATCCATTCAATCAGAAGAACTCCGAGCCAAGCCTTTCCCTCCATTAGTGGAAGGAAAGGCAGGACTCTAGGAGATCCCAGCGCCTTTTACTGAGTCTCATTACTGCCATTAAGCACCAGTACAGACTTGAGGCTCCACTAAACCATCGAATTCCTCTCGTTTCCAGTCCTTACAATCCAAATTCCTTCGTAAAATCCTCAATGCCCCCTTACTTTGTCACAAATAAAATTATCCATAACGTACCATATGTTTCCGATTTATCCCAATCCAGATACCTATCCTTCCATAACAAACTTCAAAACCATCCGGACCCTCTCGTTTCTAACCTTGCTTCGTTTACGATACCTGATAACCCACTAAGGCGTTTGAAAAGAAGTTGGCCTCGTGATCTACTTATGTAAATATATTATTAGAGTCCTACCAATGGGTAGTTTCTCAACAAGCGTTTTCATATGATTATATTATTCCTGTGTACACATTTACTAGATGTATTTTTATATTAATACAATTGTAATTATCACAAATACATAAATTTAAAAAAAATACAGTTGTAAATTTTAATAAATATATAAATAAAAAAATAAACATAATAATAAAAAGCAAGGCACTAAGCAAGAAAATTCAGCTTCATATTAGCTTGTTATTTTTCTTTCTCATTACCAAATTCTGAAAAGCTAAGTATTTTTTATTGCTACTTTTGTGATAAAACGATTTTGTTTTAGCTTCCTCTCTGTTCTTACGGCCCTCTATTATTGAAATATGTAAAAGTATCTCGAGAGAGTTTTGAAACATCTGAATGTGGTTCGTATGATAGATTTCCTGATGCGTGCTATGTTTTAAAACAGCATTATCCATAATAAGTGTTTGTTCAAATTTTGATTAAAATAAAATGAAGTTTTAGGTGTTGTATCTGATAGAATATTTGCCAAATATAAAGGTTAAAAAGCGATGAGAAAAAATAAAATTAGATTATTCTCTATTTTATGTTCTATGATAAAATTATTTAGGCTATTTATTTTTAATTTCAAAAATGTCAATTACTCGTTATTATTAATTTGATCGAAAAATGTATAGAATATAAAGTATCATTTATTTGATGTTTTTTCCCATCACGTTTTCATTTTCAACGAACGAAATATTAATTATTTTTTCAGCTGAGTTTTTAGATATTTTTTAAAACAATATCTAGCAAATATTCTTGTTATTAATATAAATTCTTAAAATATTAATTTTGTTAACATTGCAGTTTTAATTTTTACACTTAGTTTAAAGATGTTTGTTTATTTTTTAATCGTGTTTCACAATGCTATTAATACTACTTCAGAAGACTGTTTTCCCCCTAAAACCTAAATTTACACAGTCAATATCATTGAATTAATATTATTAAACGTAGTTAAATGTATCATCAATGTCAATAACCCTCAGGTTGTTAAGATGTTGATGAAATCCCAAGTTGACTTAACAATATTAACCACTTAAGGACTGTTAAGTGCCATATTAATGTGGCCTTATCTAAACCAGCTTGCTGATAAATCTAGTACATACTTACTGGGAAATTAAATGTATAGTTAACAATGATCTAAGTTTAAAGGATTCCATGTTTGCAATAATATGAATATAAATATGACTATATTTGATGTAATTTTTAATAAGTAGTCATAGGCGCCAACTTTTAACGAGGGTTAGAACGTCCCGAGGAAGAAGAGTCTACATAAAGACCCGATGCCAAGGAGGATGCTCTACCAATGAGACTGCAAGTCATGTCATCCACACATGCTACCTAACCCATGGCGGGAGGGTGAAACGACACGATGCTGTCGTAAATTTGTTAGAGGAAGCCATCTGCAAGGAAGATTATGAGGTAGAAAAAGAAAAAAAACGTACTTAGGTAGCAAAAGGAAGTGGAAACCTGATCTCGTTTGTTCTAGAATGGGAAAGACATTCGTAATAGATGCCCAGATCGTTGGAGATAATCCACCACAGTATTTTTTACTGGCACAGAGTAAAGATCAACAAATACAAGCCTTAGACTGTAGAATGGCTATTGGTCTAACGGTTAAAGTGCCATTCATGGACATTAAGGTATATTCCTGTACTTTGACCTGGAGAGGGATGTGGTGTAGAGATTCCACGCGAGACCTTTCAGAATTGGGACTGACAAAGAGAACGATGAATCACATAACATAAATTGTTACCCCGTTGAAAATGGTAAGAAATAATGTATGGGTTATTTTCTAGTTGGATGCGATATCATCTATTCATCAGCCCTAATTTGATTTTTTTTAGAAACTTCTATGTTATAATAATTTAGATTTTAATCCGATTTATTATAAAACGTTCAATATTGAATCCCACTTATGCTTAAATATATTATCGAAAAGAAAAAAAAAAAAAGAAAAAGAAAATGAGTGTGGTGGAACTCTTGTTAAATATGTATTATTTTATGAATATTGTGGATGTGTATGCGGTTGTAAGCAGGTATACATATCATTATATGTATGAGTGGGCATGTGCGTGTGACTCTGTATGTATGCGTGTCCATTTATTTATTTTTTTTTTTTGTTAATCAAGTCAATTTAACTAATTGATTTTTAATTTTATTTTTATTGAATTTTGCATATGTTGGGTCTGTATATATATTTAAAATATTTATGACGCAGCAAGTTATTGTATAAATATCTGCATAGCTTTTGACGAAAATCTTAATGCTTATGTGACCTGGAAACTCTAATCCAGGATTTATCTTTATATTTTTATTTTTTTTTGCTTTTGTTTTTATTGTTTAGTTTTAGTTTTTTTGTTTCTTTTATGTTGAAGGTAAATGGAATTGTGAATAAGAAAATTTTGTAAGTAAAAGTAAAAAAAAGCATGCATTTTCTGCCAAAGAAATAAATATTATATTTTGAATAAAGCGAGGGCGATGGAACAAAAAAACAAAAAAAAAACAACAAATCTTTATATGTAAAAATTATGTGAAATGTCAAATGTATAAAATCGACATAATGGTTATAAAATGAACAATATAAAATTCAATATTTAAAAATAAATTTATGTATATGTTTATGTAGTTTTTTGTTTACGGGTATATTTGAAAATATATGAGCAAAACAATTGAATATATTACAAATTAGTATATCATAAATTAAACATAGCGGGGGAAGGACCAGAGGTGCCCAGGAGGGGGTTTCATGACGCAAGATGAAACAACAAAAGTTTTGAGGGAGGCACATTTTGACGGGGTTTTGAATTTTTGAGGTGGGTACACTTCGATTAGATAATGAATTTCCGAAATGAATAGTTTCAAAGCTGAAGACAGGAAGAAACAGACTAATGTAAGGGTCATTGTATTTGACCTATGATTTTTAAAATTGTACTTTAGCTTGCACCGTTTTTATGAAGATGAGAGCAATAAAATATCTTGGGAGGAGGGGTGATGTTCATGCGTCATTTACCGCGGGGGGGAGGGGAGGGGTGCCACTAAGAGAGAGAGAGCCTCCACAACATAGGTACATTTCTAGAACTTTATTATTGATTTCAATTTGTACAATCACAAAATAAAAACACAACATTTCCGCAGTCTGACTAGTTATGTTAAAATGTCCATAAAAACACTCTCTTTAAATTATATTTATGTGATATCAACAATAAAAGTATGACATCCACAATTACACCGGGTATATCGCGAAAATTGAAGAATACACATGAAGGGCAAATGAATCATAAATCCTAGGATATATAGCTATATATTATTATTTCTGAATATTAATTAAAATTTTAAAAACATAAATATTTAGGTCGTGGTAAAATAAATACCACACGTACTTCGTTCTTGGGGGTTATCCCAGCTAACTTTTTAGATCGATTTTATTTTGCTTATTTTATTCATTCATGAAAATCGACAATGCACCAAGCTTTGTGGAGATACTTCCACGTATTTCATTTACAGTGGGCTCAAGAACAGAAAGAAAACTAAAATTGAATCATTCTATAACAAAAGCAACAATAATAAATATGAACCATCTCAACATTCGGCAGTAGGGAAGAAAAATAACATGCAACTATGAGTCTGGTTTTCTCTGCTTATTGTCTTCTTTGAGATATTAATAAATCTCTCCTATTTATGACTCTGAATATTTTTTTTTTTATGTTGGCACTACAGATCTAGTAGATATTTTTCTGCCTTAACAAGCCTTCCCCATCTTTGCCTATTTGGGCTATTTGTTTCCAGTTATCTGCTTTTTGGCCTTCCACGTGTTTTTTTTAGTTCTATTGAGGCATTCATTGTTACGTAGAGGCTTCCAGATGGATAGCTACGGGCCACATGCACCGCCCATCTTGACCTCCTTGCCTTCATATCATGGGAACCACGAACATTAATTATTACTATATTTATGAATCTCAAGTTGATTTTGTCACTTAAGTTATTTCGAAGCTGAGATTGTAGACACGTAATATGATTTATTTTATTCAATATACTGCTGCTGATACTAACAGACAGAACTAGTCCGGCATGCCGGCCTTGTGGTTCGTTTTGCTAACCCCTGACGGTTTTCTGGGAGTTTTCGCCATAATTACCAAGGTGGGAGTGTCAAGATTCATTTACCCGACTGCCGAGAAATAAATATTAACCAACCCAGGTGGGAATCGAACCCACAACGTTCAGAACCCGACACTCTGAAACACACGCACCAATGTACTCTTTCATCATGTCCTCTTATTGAATTTATTTTCTGTCAAGTATAAAATGAACAAACAAATTTTTAAAAAAATACTGTTTAATGAGCAAAGCCGGAAATCGTGACTAAGTGACTGATTAGGTGACTCAGAAAATATTAAGATTAGGAATGTTACATAAAATATAAACATTAGGAAGGTTACAGAAACAAAATGGTGGCAGAATAAAAAACATAATGGTCCCCGTACTCACTCAGCATGCGAAAGGCCTCAAGTATTCCACGCCGTAGAAGACCAAATAGCGATGATCACGTGATTTCATCACTTCAAGTCTCTCAAGTAACTGAGAACAGTATTGTGATGTTCATGAGACTCTATGCAAAGACTCAAGTTGCAGAAAAAACATAAGTCGAGGAGATAATTAAGTGATTTTTCAGGTATCTCACTGTTAAAGCCAAAAGTCTCTCGAGTAGTCGAAAAAAAATATGATAGCGTTATAAAAACAAAATGGCAGCTGGGTACACTCAGCCTCTATTAGATGGTTACTAGACCCATTAATAAGTAAGTGGGGGATTAAATGCAGAAATGGATTACTGCGATTGGCTGGTTAGAGAGAGATTAGAGCACGTGATTAAAAACTGCGTT